>CM057449.1:1253548333-1254976666 GCA_016271365.2 Neoceratodus forsteri | reverse complement strand
ATACAGAGGAGAACTACTAAGATAATTAAGGGACTTGAGGGATTTTCATATAAGAACAGGTTGAAAGAGCTGGGGCTATATAGCCTAGAAATGAGAAGGAAAGGAGGAGACCCGATAACAGTCTGTAAAGCCATTCCTAGTGCACACACACAATGCAGTGTTTACAGTTAGAACTGAAAAATCAAGAGGAAGTGACAAGAGGCCATAAAATACAGTTCAGTTTAGTTTTACTATTGTTCAGTCAAAAGACCATTACAATGGGGCCTATTCACGAATGGGTGGGAAATACACACCAGAGGCACATATCCATCCCATGTTGCTCCACAGGTGCTGAGAGGTGTGCATGGCTGGCATTCATCATCGGCCACTACCTGTCCATGTCTCTGCCCCACCAGTGGACAGTACTTTGCAAGGAGGCCGGGAGTGGAGTCACAGACCCAGTTGGGCATCAAATGAGATGCCCCACATGGGTCCCACAGTGGATCCACTATGCATACAGGCATGGATCCAGGTGCATGAATGGCACCAGTGGACACCTGAATCCACTTGGCTATACCCCTGCTGGTGACAGACCCTATGGCTGAACCCCTGAAACACAGGGTCCACCTGCCACAGAGCCCCCAACTCATGGCAGCCCAGTACCCATGCAGCACAGCCCCCAAATGTCACCCCATCCCTGTGGCAGTGGAAGCCCCCCACACCCCAAACATGGCTGCTCCTGTCCCCGATATATGCAACACAACACCCCTGTCACCCACAGCTGCCCCATCCCCAGTGTCACATGAGCCCCCCTCACCCCAAAGCACACAAGTGCCTGGTGCCACACACTCAATCCTGCCCCCGACCCACATTGGTAGTAAGTGGCTCCCCATGCCCCCGTGGCACTGACCACCCCCCGTACCTGCACAGTCGGTGCCGTAGCCACTCCACACATTTGTGCATAGGCCACAATATTAATACAATATAAACACATATAATACAAACATATAAACTACAAATGTACATACCAGAAAAATTCATAAAACAAGTACATCATAAATTAGGAATAAATAAGTACGGATTGAAGTACAATCATGTTATGCCTAAGAAACAATATTCCAACAAAGAGAAAGCCCTAACAATTAGTAGACAAAGACTACTGCTGCTACTGCTGTAATACTTCAGTGGTTTAGACGTATTTTATTCATGATTTGTAGGTATTCAACAACTTTAAAAATAACTTGTTCAACTTCAGATATAAACATGATGTTTAAAGAGATACTGTCAACCCCCCTAAGGGCTCAAAGTGTCCCTAGTTTAAAAAAAAAACATGTTATGATTGTTAACATTCTGTAGTTCAAGTTCAGGTTTAATTGTTTCACAGACATGTATAAAATTCACAGAAATATCACATTTAAAATCAATGTACATCATACAATCTCACAAAATATCTCAAAAGCTGACTTTAAATCTTACAATGCTAGAGAATTGTGCAACAGCATAAAGTACAGGATTTGTTTTCAGTGTCAAGACATATAAACATTTCTCCTTGTGTGTTAGACCTTCTTTGACAGACAGTAATGGACTGATAAACTTTATCATCTCCCTTTGAAACTTGTGACATTTTAATAGAAGATGAGGAATAAGTGAAACTCTTACAGTATCTCCGTATAACAGCCACAACAATAAGTGTAAATGTTACTGACAATGGGCTCCTTGTAATCTCTAAGTAGTTCTAATCTCACTCTACAGAATGCATTTCCATGTATTCTTTTCTCACAAAACAACAAATACCTTTGTGTTTTGAATAATACTTTTGTTTGTGAGTATAAACCTTCCTTATCTATATCATAAAATAGTCTCAAAGTCTTTCTGTACATTTACATAGTAAATTCTTTGGATGAGTTAATTACAGTAGTCGTTGATTTGTGTTTTGGCCTAATGTGACCACAGATCTGGCATCCCTATCTTTGTCACCATAGTATTCAATCTGTTAAACCAGGATCTGACCTTTCTTTCATTCTGAACTTCCTTTGATGTATCCATCCATACCATTTTCGGCAGGTGTTTATCAGTCATTTGTATAATTCTTTCCCAGAACCATACCAATCTAATCATGATTCTGGCTTCTATGGGATGAATTCCCACTTCTAGTTTTATAAATGCAGTCTTACATTCTTTTGGAAGATTTAATACATACTTACAGAATAAATTTTGCAAAACTTCTATGTAGAGGCTACTCGAAATGTTATTATTAATACCCAATTTTTCACTGCCGTAAAGGCTGTGGCTTGTGGTTTTAGCCTCATAAGCTGATTTAAGTGCTTTAAATGAATAATTAGCATATCTGTATCCAAATGCTATTATTGTCCCTGATGTTTTATATGCATTGTCCTTCATTGCCTGAATGTGATTCTTCCAATTAAGCTGCCCATCAAAGGTTATTCCTAAATATCTGTATTCTTTAACATTATGTAGAGACTGCAGATGTGGTCAGTAGTTTGATTTTGATTCCGATTCTTTTTTTTTCTTTTAAATAGTGGAAAATAGACTGCCCACCATACTGGTGTTGCCACACCAAAACATGTTTGTTTACATTCCTTCATTAACTCTCACTGCATCTTTCCTGGACTCTGGAACACCCCTAAAACAGTCTAGCCACTAATTATTCATTAGGTGGGGAGTAGACCATTGTATCATGAGTGACTGCAGTTTTGGGGGTGTTCCTGTTTCAGGTAGTATACAGTAAGAGCACATCAAGGATCTGAAACAAAATAAGGTTGTTTACAACTACTGTATACCATTAGCATGCATTTAAGTACTACTAAGAAAGGAGGACGATAAAGCAACCAGAAACATCGATGAATTTTAGAGATTGCAAGCAATCACAAAATGTGGTTCTTTAACTAGAAATAATATGATGCAAAAAAGTTGACAGTGTCCCTTTAAAAGCACGCCCTTGTCTTGAGTTTTTGTTGTGTTCCATAGTGGAATCAACCAAGTGTGTCTTGGTCTAGTATACCATATACAGACAAACATGACATGTTGCAAATTCTCAATCTCTGGAATGTTAGAAGAACAAAGTTTGTCAGGCTGTTGAGTACTATTACTGAATCTAGCATTTAATATATTACTTTTAAATAGCATCATCTGGTATAATGTATACATAGTAGTCTTCTTTTACAAGGGTCTGTTAGAAGATTTATGTAATGTCTATACAAGTGTCTTATGCCATTCCTTGTTAACCAAGGTGAAATTTTAGTGTGACTTATTTTTTTCCATGTCGTTGACTCAACTAATATTCAGAATTTTGTTTTTTATATATAATTTATATTTAAGATTAAGTAAAATACCTTTATTGACATATCTGTCCAGAAAACCCAGGCCATAATAAGTGAGGTCTGGATTTAATCTCCCAAACCAGTCAGACTGATGGCAGCCCATAGTTTGCCAGTTTTGTTTTTCAATTAGACAATTATAAGGCAGTCTGTGGGATGGCATCCTGGTGATTCTGACCCAAAAATGTTACTATATTTATTGCTGCATGGACCTTAAGGCTTGTTGTGCCTAATGCTGCTCTCATGAGGTGGGCAGGAGCTGAATTATTTACACCCAGTACAGATCTATACAATTTGTTAAGTGGGATCTCTAACCCATTAAATCTGTAGGGGTCAAATATTTTAATTAAATAGAAGGCTTGGTAAATATACTTTGCCCTAACGACCTGCAGTAAAGGTTTCACATTGTTGCCACTGTACTCTCTACTAAATCTTGAAATAGCTCCAGCTGTTTGACTTAGTGTAGTGGACACTTCTTGTGAGTGTTTAGCCCAAAGACCATTGTTTGTGAAAGTTATGCCTAAATAGGGGTAAGATTTCATTGATTTTAATTATTTTGTTCCCAGCTTGCAAATTACATTTTATTTGTTTGAACTAAATACAAGAACTTGGCTCTTATTTTAATTTATTTTGAGTTGCTATTTTTCAGCATATGTATGTAGCAGACCAAGTTTATGCTGTAATCCTGATCTTGATAGTGCTAATAGAGTCAAATCCTCGGTGTATGCTAACACTGTGTTTTTAAAATTGCCAATTTTCTGAGAGTTTGTCACTCAATCTTCTAAGCATCTTATTAAGATAACTACAAAAACGTGTGGGAGCTAATATGCAGCCCTGCCTAACCCCCCCCCATATTTTTTGGTAAGGTAACCAAAAGATGACCTTTGATGCCTTGTCTAATCTGTGCCAAGGTGTTGAAGTGTAGTTATCTACTAATGCTGATGAGGTTTGGGTCAATATCCAATTGCAACATAAGATCCCAAAGAGAACATCTAGAAATGGTGTCAAACATGGAGCTAAAATTGATAAAAGCTACATATAATTTTTGTTTTCTGAGAACTACATATTTTTCAGATAGATGGTTCAGGATATAACAATTATCTGAAGCACTGTGACCAACCTGAAATCCTGCCTGCAGTTCAGAGAACCCCCCCCCCCAGCAGATCTAGCGGCATTAACAATCTGAAAAAAAATATTTTTGCATATATCTTCCTAGCTATGTGTAGTAAAGATATAGGTCTGTACATCCTTGGATCCATCTGTCCCCCTTTTTTGTAAATGGATATAATTGTGGCATCCTTCCCTTCATCAGGTATAGCTCTTTTAAGAATGCACAAGTTAAAATAAGGTTGAAGGCCCTTGGTCCAGAGTAAAGGAGCCATCAAACAAACTTCAGGTGGAATTAAATCCTGTCTTGGTGCTTTGTTCTTTTTGAGAGTTACTATTGATAAATACACTTCTTTAGGCTGAATTAGGGGAAAATGCGATCGGTTTGTTAAATATTCCTATAAAGTCTTTACATTGTTCACTTCTGGATTATAAAAAATATTTGTGTAATGTTTTGTCCATTGATCTAGTGAAATATAAAAATCTATTTCATGTTTGCTGTTGTTCAAATCTTTTGCAACTAGTAGCCAAAAGAATTGTGAATCCTTATTATTTATTATGTCAATTACTCACCTCCACTGCTTTTCATAGAATTCACTTCTTTTTGCTTTTATAAAAAATGTATATTTTTCCCTAGCTTTGTTTACTAACTTAAAATTATTCGTATCCTTATAACCTTTTATGTTCCTAATTAGTTGGGAGATAATAGCGTTTGCCTTCTTACAATCCTGATCAAACCAAGAAGTGGCAGTATATGGGTAAGCTTTAGTTTTAGTTGGTTTGTAAAGAGATCCTTTAAGGAGGTCATGGCAGTCATCAAGTTTTACTTTAAGAATTGGAAAGTTGCTTGAGTGCCATGCCTGGTCTGCAAATGGAGACAATGTTTCACCCAAAAGGTTTTCTGTCTCTTCCTTAAACAATAAATTCCACCTGATTTTGCAGATGTTTCCTATCTCTCTGCATTGGTTCAGTGCAGGATGAACCACATTCATAGAATCCACTTCTAAATCCCCCCATTCAAGAATTACTGGAAGATGGTCACTTCCCCCTAGTAGCTACCTTACAGGAGTCCCATAGTTTCATTGAGCCACTCCAAAATAAAAGGTCCATGACAGAATGTCCAGTGGTACTAAAAAGGTAGGATTTCCAGTGACATCCCCTTTGATTCTACCATTGATTGGGGCTAAATTATGAATTTTCAGTAGTTCTATTAATTTGTGACCTGTCATACTGATTTTACTATCTAAGGAAGATAGTACATATGTCGGGGCCTCTTCATGGAACCAGTTATGTATATCATTGTCACAATAGCCATCGTATTCCCCAAATTTCATAACAAACAACTTAAGGGCAGTCAGTTAAAAACTGAAAGGAGGAGAGGATGGTTCACAGAGCATGGAACAGCCTACCAAAAGAAGTGGTTGATAGTGAATCCTTAAAAAGTTTCAAGTGACAGCTGGAACAATACTTGCTGGGAAGTGGTTTCACTGGCATTTTCCATTAAATAAGACAGACAAGCCTACTCTTGTCATTAAACCTACAGTATGAACCTTTGATTGATAAGCAGGTGGAAGAAGCAAGATGGAATGATGGTCAGGAGAGAATAGATGTTAGAGAGCAGGATGAAGAACAAGAGAAGCTTGAAAGCCTGCTCTCAGCTACTGTACATCACTAGCTAACTGTGATAATGAATGTAACACTGAGGAGTGGAGGCCATCATGGGAGGAAGCACACAAGAGCCTGCACATGAAAGGCTGCACTCCAGGAGCTGAAGTGAAACAAAGTCACAAAAAAGACAGACGCTCAAAGCATGCTGAAAGAAAATGGACTGCTTTGTATTATAGGGATGTGATGCTTTATCAGGGGGTTGGGCAAAAGCCACTCACAGTACAAATTATGGGGCACAGTTAAAGGCACATGATTACAATACACATAACTACATACAATGCCATATGCATTTTAAATAAAGCAAATGTGGATCGGCAAAAAGTTCATTAAGAACACCTTGTAGTAAAAGAAAGACACCAGTAATGAAATGTAAAAAAGGCCCCCAAACTGCACACTGGTAATATAAAACAAAAATGTTATTTATTTAAAAGTTTTACCAGGAAGACATACTGAGCAGACAAACTGCTCGATTCCAGGTGCATCCTGGGGAGGGGAGATATAGAGACAGTAAATAAAATACATCATACAGTGGTGAGGAAAGGGCTGCATAGAGATACAGGGGCAGGGACTGAGTCCAGTACTTGGCCGAAAGTCTGGCACAGAGGGACAGCCTTCTGTTCTGAAGAGAGAGAAAGCACAGAGATTGGTAGAGGACACAGTAATGGGTATTGGGAAGACAGTCAAGGGCAAAATAACAAAAGGAGTGGAAGGGGGCATCCAGTCTGGTTAGGAAAGTTTTGGGAGCGACACTGTAGACAATGTCGTCATAGTCAAAAATTGGGAGAATCATTTTCTGTGCAATCGCACAGCTGGCCTGGAGCAGGATACAACCATGGTTGGATACAGGGCACCCAGCTTGGGATGCAGCTTCTTGTGGATTGTATTGATATGTACAGTAAAGTTGAGATGCTGGTCAAGCCAGACCCCAAGGTATCTAAAGGAGAAGCAGCCCTCCAGCTTAGTCCCATCCAGGGTGTGGAAGGTGGGGAGAATTGGGAGCTGAGAGAGTCTCTGCCTTGTGCTGAAGGTCACAGAGACAGTCTTTTTGGCATTCAGGAAGAGCTGATTTGTGCAAAGCCAGAGCTGGACTTTATTGAAGTTGCACTGTAGTCTGGCTGCCCCATCAGATGTTGAGAGGTAGGATGTGAACAGGACTGTGTCATCCACATACATGTGAATGGAAGTGTGAGGGTAGGCAGTGGGCAAATCATTAAGAAAGATGGAGAACAGTAGTGAGCCAAGGACTGAGCATTGGGGAACATCAGTTGAGATGGGGAGGAAGGAAGAGAAGGAGTTTCCAATCCTGACAGACTGTGTTCTGCCTACTTGATAGGAGTGGAACCAACTGGTGACCTTCCTAGATAGCCCAGTGAGGGAGAGCTTGGATAGGAGGAGGGGCTGAGAGACAGTGTCGAAAGCCTTTCAAGGTCGACAAAGATGGCAAAGGTAGTATGGCCTTGATCCATACGGGTGAAGATGGAATCAGTGAACCTCAGGAGGGAAGTGGTGGTGGAGTGGGACTTCCAAACCCAGACTGCTAAGGTGTGAATAAGGAGGAGGAGTCAGGGAAGGAGGAGAGCTGGGAGAGGACTAAGCATTCTTGGAGTTTTGCCAGGATGAGGAGGAGGGAGATAGGGCAGTAATTACCAGGGGTTGAGGGGTCACCACCTTTCGGTAGGGGGTGAAAAAGAGGCCAGGGAGAGGCAATTGCAGGGGCCACCAGAAAAAGTAATTTGGAATCCATCCCAGTGGGACATTTCCCTTTGGAAGGGTTTAGGGTGAGAAGCACATTGTAAACATTGACAGGGGTCACATGGCTGAAGGAGAAAGCAGGGGAGGAGGCTTGGGCAGGGCAGGGCATGTCAAGAAAAGCTGCTGAGGCAGGTAGAAGTGAGGGCAGTAGTGAAGAGGTGCAATTAGTAAAGAAGGAATTAAACTCTGAAGCCACTGCAAGTGGATCAGTTACTGTGGAGTTGCCTGCATGTAGGACAGGGGTGGGGGGTTGTAACAGTGGGGAGAAAAGCAATTGTACCACCTTCCAGAATTTAGAGGAGTGTCTAATGTTGTAGTGGAAGCTGGATTTGAAATAGTAAGCTTTTGCCTAGCGTATTTGTCTTGTGCAAGCATTACAAACAGTACTGTATTTCTGGTATGCAGAGGAGGAGCCGGTAGCTATGTGGGACTTCCAGGCCTGGTCCCCAACCTTGAGGCTGGCCATGATGTCAGCAGTGATCCAGAGCAGGTGATATCCCTGCACCAGAGTATGTCTGAGTGGGGCATAGGTGTCCCAGACCGATAGGAACTTGGTCTCGAAATAGTCCAGGGCAGAATCAGTAGAGCTGGCAAGGGGATGAAAGACCAATCTATGTTGGCCAGGTTGGTTAGGAAGGCAGTGTGATCAAAGGATTTGAATGACCGAACCAATAACATTTTCAGGTGGTTGAGCCTTGGTCCTATGGACTTTCCTTATGCTACAGTGCTAAAGATACTGATGCATGAATACACTATTTGTCTGAGTAGAAAAAACAGAAGTCAGAACTTACTACAGAGGTAGATGAGAGTAAAATGCCCCAGCAAAAAACAGCTAGTTCCAGGCCAAGGAAGCCAAAAATGGCTGGATAATGAAGAAACAAAGTAGCTCAAGATAAAAAAATATCTTTGAAGTCAAGGAAATCCAATCCCGCTGGATTACTTTTGAGAGCAGACATGGAAAGCAAGACTTAAATTTGAATTCATGACAGGAAGCGGATGTGCAGTGTATCAAGGGCCACATGCAGACAGAATATAGCATGAAGTAAAAATTGTAAAATGAGTTAATGAAAACCAGTAAATTGATGTACTGATACCAAAATAAGATATAACAGAATATAACCCAAAATGGGAGGAGATATCAAAACTAAAAATCATAACAAACAGGGACAAGGTAGAAAACATGTTTCTCAGGCCCAGGATAGCTAAAGACCAGACTAGAACCCAGACCACCCCCAGCATGAACAGCCACATAGTACTGTCCACTTGCTATAGATGCTGTGCATGGCCATCTGTAGCCACATCATACTGAAGTGGCAGAAAAAAAATAAATCATCTCACCGATATTTGCCATATGGAAGAACAATGGGATCAAAGTCCCGCCTCGAACGATCACTTCTAGGGACTACTCCAACTTCCATCCCGACCAGTTCATAGGCTACCTAAATGGCATTGACTGGAACCCCATAAGACATCTACCTAACTTGGAGGAAGCTGTAAAATTTTTCCAAACCACCCTAACTGGTATCACTGACCTTGTAGCCCCTATGAAAACCCACAGGGTCAAGGGGAACTGCTATAAGTGGATCTATCCCCACCTAAAAGCCCAGATGTCTACCCGGGACAAAGCATGGAAAAAGTTCAGGAAAACTAATCTTCCGGTGGACTTAGCCAGCTACAGGGCCCTCAGAAACCAATGCAAACAGAACATAAAGAAAGCTAAGAGAGATTATATCTCTAATCTCCAAAAAACTAACCTGGGAAACCCTAGGTTCTTCTGGACACATATTAATGAACTCCTAAAAGGTCACAAAAAATCAGCTACCGGCCCTATCCTGGTGAACGGGCAAGTACTTGAGGAGGGACCTCACATCTCAGAGGCCCTAAATGGCTACTTTTCGAACCTGGACACGTACAAGGTGGGGCACATAGACAACGGGAATAAGCCTTACGAGCATCTGCCCTGTGAACTTGACCGCCTACAGTTTCATCTGCGTCTGGTTAAGGTAAAGGAAGTTCTGCTCATCCTTAAATCCCTACAGTCGAGAGGTACTGGAGGCCCTAACGGGTTCCAGCCAAGAATCCTTAAGGAGGGTGCCCTAGCACTAGTGAAGCCACTAACCTGACTGAAAAACCGGTCCTTATTGGAGGGGTCGGTCCCTGAGCCATGGAAACAGGCCACAGTGATTCCCATTCACAAGGGAGGGCCTACCGAGCCTATAGGGAACTATAGACCTATCTCCTTGCTGTGTGCAATAGCAAAAATGCAAGAGAAGCTAGTCTACTCCAACCCGGGAATACCTGGAAACACACCAGGTAATCTCTTACGTCATGCAACGGCTTCAGAGCCAAGCTGACAGATACCCTAACCAAATTCTCGGCAGAAGTCCTGTGCAACACTGATTTAGAGGTCAGCACAGGCGCGGTCTTTATTGACCTCTCTAAAGCTTTTGACTTGGTAAACCACAGCCTCCTCCTACATAAAATGAGCTATATTGGCCTGGACACCCATGCACTCGGTTGGTTTGTGAGTTACCTCACTGGCCGTACCCAGAGGGTCAGGTGGAAGGACAATGTCTCACAGACCGCACCGCTCAAAGAAGGGGTACCACAGGGGTCAATACTCGGCCCTCTTCTCTTCACTCTGTTCATAAATGACCTGCACTTACACTGTGGGAGCAGCAGCATCATCCAATATGCGGACAATGGCGTCATTTACCGAGCCTCCCCAAATGTAATAGAACTGGAGAATGCCTTACAAGAGGACATCCTTCAGATGGAGGATTGGCTCACCTTGAACAAAATGGTATTAAACACCAGCAAAACCAATGATGTTGTTTAGCCCAGATCCCTTGGATCTGACCAGTCGATGCTCTTTCAACTGCAGTCCAGAGGGGAGACAAACTGAGGTGGTTACCTGTATGAAGTACCTCGGTCTAACCCTAGACCAAAGCCTCACTCTAAAAATCATGTTGACCAACTCACCAAATCCATCCATGTGAAACTTGGTCCCCTCTATAGAATAAAGGACCAGATTATCCCTGAAGCCAGGGTAGCCATCGCAACCAGCGTCCTACTCCCTAAGCTCACCTATGCAGCCCCCATTCTCCAAGGTGTGGCCTCTATTGAACTTGGCAGGCTCCGGACCTTATACAACAAGATTGTGCAGTTTGCCACAATGTCCCACCCTAGAACACACCACTGCGAGGCCCAAGCCAAGCTCAGGTGGCCGTCACTGGAAACCTGCCTCATCTACCGACTCTTTGCCTTACATTTAAGCTGCTGGGCCCCTCTCCTCCCCCTAGCCTCAAAGGGCTTGTCAGGGTTAAATCCAATCTGAGGAGCCTCCGCACCTCAGGACAAACTCTCCTAGTGGTTCCTAAAACTAGGACTAAAGCTGGGTCCAGGTCCTTTGTGTTCACAGCCCCTTCCAACTGGAACAACCTCCCACTTGAGGTACGGGAGGCAGGGTCTGGCCCCTGCTTCCAGTCCAAACTCAAAGCACACCTGCTCGTCAGGAGTACTTGCCAATGCCTTAGGACATGACCTCACTTCACTGCCTCTCCCTCTTAGGAAGGTGACTTGACTCTTGGCAACTTAGCCATCATCTCGTGCACTCCCTTGTTCTTCATGTTTTGTGCATGTTTATGTTTATATATCCAACTCTAAGAGGTCTCACTGACTGTATGTTCCCGTACCACCTATCTGACTGTAACCCTATGGAATCCTTCACTGTCAAACAATACGTCATTTATTAATTTGTACTGTTCTGTTACCTGTATGTTATTTTCTTTACCCCCGGGTCGCCCCTGAAAAAGGGACCTCCGGGGCCCAGTGAGCCTACCCAGTCAACAAAATTCAATAAATAAATAAAATAATATCTGCGGCACCCTTTTTGATGAAGCTCCCCCCCCCACCAACAGTTCACTCATATAGTGAAAAAAACTAAAAAGATCTTCTGCAGTGTTGGGGGTCTTTTACAGATGACACCACAAATGCACTGAAAGCACATTGCAATCAGTGGGGTACAAGGAAGTCTACTTAAACATTGGGAGCTAGTGTTCTGGATGATCATTTAAAGGAAAACTACACCCTCGTATCTTGTAAATTGTATTTGTTTCCATGACAACAGACGATTATTTTCCTGTAGCTGATAGGGATATACGTGTTTACTTTAGCTTGTTTTCACTGTTCTTGCTAGTCCCCTGTAACTATCCTGGGGGGGTCTTCATTTTTATGGTTGTTGAAATCTCATTGTCCATGAGAGCTACATTAGCATATGTGAACATGGTGTCACTTCACCCATTTAAAACATGTATCTATCTTTTGAAAGTACACATATCCTGAAAGGATGCTGTCACATCATGTTTTCATATGCTAATGCAGGCTCTCAGGGACAATGAGATTTCAACAACCAGAAAATGGAGAACCCCAGGCTAGTAACAGAGGCTGGTGTGAACAGTGAAAATACACTAAAGCAATCACATATATCCCTAACAACTACATGAAAAGAGTTGTCTGTTGACATGGAAACAAATACAGTTTACAAGATATGGAAGTGTAATTTTCCTTTAAAACATTAATACAATATCTTCCTAACCGCCCCATCGATTTCCAATCCCCACTCTGGTCAGATGGGCCATTAGTAGGGATAATTAGGTATGGGAATCGGGAGGATTAGATGGTTTGTTTCAGTAATGCAGGCACTATGGGAGACATAGAAACCAACTGATACTTCATCAGGTTCTGATGCTGCTTCAAAATCTCCACTGCAACCACCACCAGCAAAACACACTGCACTGCCAAAGTCATTGTATGTCTACACTAAACTATCACCTACAGGGCAGGCCCAGTGGTGCTGAGGGTTGAGGCGCTGGACGCCACACCTTGCGCCATGCCGGCGACCCATGTTCGGGAGTGGGCACAGACCGCCGGGGGTTGGCAGGGGTGGAGAAGGACTGAGCATCCGGATGACAGCTCTCCTTCTCCGGGGAGGGTAAGGGGATCAGTTCCAGCATCGTTCACCCCTGGCAGAGGCCAGGAGCACGGCGCTGCACTGTAACATGGGGTGCAGCTTGGGCAGATTCTGCCATAAGGTGCTAGCATCATTGCACATCCCCAGCTCCTAGGGGGACTCACTGTAAAAATAAATCTCCACTGGCCCCCGCGTATGAGCCAGGGCTCGGTGCTCAACCCTCTAGCCAGCTTCAGTTCCGCCTCTGGTGGCCCCACTCGGGGGGGCATCCTCAGGTGAGGATCTGGGTCGCTGAGCCCAGGGAGAGCCCACTCGTGGGGTTAGGGGTGACAGCAAGGAAAAAAGCACAGTATTAAAAAAAACTGTCACCTACTGACTCAAGTTCTGCCAGAATGATGCAACTAATTGGGTAGATGATGGCCCTTGATCTTCAGCTACTCTGCATCATAGAAGACATCAGCTTTTGAAGACTGTTGCATGAAGTGAATCCAAAATAATTCATTCATACTTCACATTTCCACTGTTTTCTCCCCATTATATATGAGGCAGTTCGTACACAGATGGTGACACTTTTGATGGGGGCAGAGGGGAGTTATGAGGTTTGCACTAGTGTTATCTGTAGTGCTAATTAAAGCTTCCTAAGTTTCACAGTTTACTGGACTGTGTCCAAATCAAGCTCCACAACCATTCTTATCTCACCTCTGCCACTACCAGTCCCTTTCTGGAGTTTTATTAAAGCAGACAGCCTCACAGAGGCACTCCAACATAGGAAGTGCCTTACTTAATGTGTCATCATGGAGGCGAAGCACAGTGGGGAAAACATTTTGCAGTTCATCCAATCACTGCTAGAGATCTGAATACACACTCATGATCTGAGTGTGAGAATATTCATGATGGATAATGGAAGTAACATGCCACAGTGATAAATGATGGGGATTTCCCCTATGCACCTTGTTTTGCATATGCACAAAATCTGGTGGTTAGTCACATTCTTGACAAATATGTACTGTTAAAAGAAACACTCAGTACTGCACAGGACATCACTAAATATTTCCATCATGCCTCCAAATGCTCTAAGCTCCTCCACCATTATCCACAGAAGAACAATGTTCCTAAGCCTTGCTAACTAAAGATGTTTCCATAAAGTGGAACTCATCTTTTTATATAGTGGAGAGACTTGTGAAAGAGAAACCTGTGTTCCAGTCTATTGAAATCAGTGCTGTAGCCTGTGGGGGATAGCTGTCACAGGTGCAGTGATGTGTTCTGCAAAAGTTTGCTTCACTTCTGCAACCATACGAACAGTCCCCTAAAGATCTCAGTGCAGAATCAGCAACACTTAGCATCGCCATTCCCATGGTGAGACTAATTGAATGCCATGTACTTTATTGATTATCTTTTATGGTAACCAAACAAATCAAGGCTGGTAGTGGTGGTAGCCACAGCAGCGCTGGTAGTAGTGGTGGTGGTGGTGGAGGAGCAGATTGTGATACCACTAGTTCATCTAAGTCATCACAGCCACAGCAACAGGATGTAAAACTTACTGAAGAAGTTCTAGAAATGTTTCTGACACTATGCAGGTGCTCCTTTATGGGGTACAGAGATTATTTCCATAGCTGGACACAATTTTTGTTTCCTCTGTGTTAGTCTGTAAAGTAAGGGGCAGGTGATTATCATGTTTCGGCGAGGTTGGAAGAATTGTACCTCTATGGTTCTTGTGGTAAGCTATATGTACATTTTGTGATAAAACTTCAAGAAATCATAAATTAGAAAAAAAAGACAATGTTTCTGATACAACTTGCAGACAGGGTTGACAGCATTCGATTGCACATGCTATGTGGCATTGCAATACTACTTGATCCTACATATAAAGATGTACTAATTCACCTTGGATGTATAGAGTATAACAAATAGAACATGTTGTGGCCACTTACTGTGGAGTAGCAAAGGCAGGTAGAAGAAACAGGCAAAATTGTGCATACACAACCTCCTGGTCTGACTGGTCTTCAGACTTGACTTGTTACTAGTGCCAGGCACCAGTGTGACCTGGAAGAAGATGACTTGGATAGTGATAATCCTGACACAACCATGGACATTTAGGGCTTCTCGATACTGAATGCCAGCCCCGATCAGACATTTTGGAGGAAGGTTCTGACCTATTACCAGAATACATGAAGCAGGCTCATCTACCAGAGCCACTGAATTGCAAGAATAGTGATCCAATCAAATTTTGGCAAGACAGACATGTAATTTGGCTGCCCTGTCTCAAGTGACTTTGCATTTTTTTGGGTGCCCTCCTACATTGGTTGCTTTAGAAAGGTGTTTCAGTACAACTGGAGATATTACCTTACCACATCACTCAAGACTAAATCCTGAAAATATTGAATTCTTAGCCTTTCTAAAAATCAACTTACCAAGGATCTGCTTTAAATATCCATCTGATTATTCACATCTCTAACAAGTGACATCCACTACTGTTCCAGCCCCTACCCTTACATTTCCTGGTGTCACTTGCAAGTCTTCCTGGATTCCTCCTACTGACACTGGCAGCAGTGACTAGCTTATCACTCCAGCAGTAGTGACACAACTACTGCTGATGAAACTACCACAACTTACAGATGGTCATGGTCAACAAGTTCAATGGGCTCTAATCACAACCACAGTGCAGGTACACTTCAAAGGAGTGTACCTGGACTGCAGTACCCCACACTGGCTGTGCAGCATAACTCACAGTCTATGCATGAAGCATAGCCACACACTCCCGGTGCCACCTCCCCCATCCGTAGAGTGGTGCAGGGGTATGGGGGTGGCTCAGTGATTGGCAGTGGCCATGCAATCAGATGTCCCAGCTGCCATTGAGTAGATCCCCTGCTCCGCACAGTGTGGGGAATTGTGGGATATGCCTGGTTCTCCCTGGGCTGGTGCATCCCTTAAAGTCATGGGCTGTTTCTCCTTGGTGCTTGGCCATACCCCTGGCCCTCCCATGTGCTACGAGGGCCAGGGTAGCAATGTGGGGGGATGGCATGATGGCCTACACCCTATGTGGCTTGTGGGAGGTGGCATGTTATGTGGCTATTGCAGGGTCCCTGCCAGTGTAGCTGGAGCCCCTTCCCCTGTTGCCTGAAGTGTGTGTATTTGGTTTCCTGCCAGGCACATAGACATGCCCCACCTCAAGCCACCCTCCCCACCAGGACATGTGCATAACTAAGAGCCTGGTAATTGAAGAAGTTAAGGACTTGGCATGGATCCCCATTGTGAATGTGCAGGGGGCTCATACCAACTCCACTGCACAGCAGAGGGTAGTAAGGAAGCCTGTGTGACTTGTACTGTATATGGGCAGGTAGGTTCTATGGATAGAGACCATTATGATCAGATGTGCTTCTGAGCACCCAGATTTGGTATCAATTAAATAGGATTCATCACTGACCCCACCCACTTTGATTGGGATGGTGACAGAATAAATGACCAGATCAGTCATACACAGGTGTGCACGGTAAAGTTTTCCAGTCTGACCTCTGTCAGTAGTCAGCTACCACAGTGTTTGCAGTCAGAGGGAATGCCTTTGTTCAAACTTTGTTCAAGTAATGTAAAAGAAACAAACAAAAAGTTATATAAGATAAAAAAGAAAAGAATCAAACAAACAAAAAAAAAATCTGTCCTTGGGTGCCAAATATTGTAAAAGGCTATGTGATGCCCAGCATTTGTTGTCTCTTCATTTCATTTTTTTCCCTTGTTTTGTGATACATTCTTTGTTTTGTGATGCATACATTGTTTTTCTTTTGAGGAGAGATTATTTTACAAATTGAAAATTCATGGAACCAGGGAGAATGTAGTAGTTGGTGTTAAGGTAAGGCAGAGTCCACAGCGAGGTATGCACCAGGAGTGGGATATTCAGAAATGCACCTGGCAGGGGTGCAAGCCGGGTGCAGCACAACTGGGATGCACCAGAGTGTGGACTGGGTGATATTCAATGGTGCTGTGCCATGGCTCAGCACCGTTGCATATGGCAACATGGCCTCCTGCATTGCTCATGGTGCAGTGGCACTGTGCCAGTGCAAGTGGCAAGAGAGGAGCAGCAGGATGTGCCAGCACAAAAGCGGTTGCACTAGGCACAGGAACTGTGATAGTTAGTGGTGGATAAGCAAATGGGACATAATGCAAGCAAGGCACAACTGGGGCCATTAGCATGTCATTATGGCCCCATTTGCATGCAGGTGCATTGATCCCTGGTGACTTGCGCCTGGCACCCTGTCAAGCAGCAGCCGTTGGGGACCGAAGCCCCCTGCACATCATGGCAAAGTGCCCCAATGCCCGATCGCTGGCATCAGTATAAAATAATTCAAGTCCAATATCCCTGGTGGTCCAGTGGACCACTTCCAGCTCAATCATGGGCATCAGTATAAAATAATTCAAGTCCAATATCCCTGGTGGTCCAGTGGACCACTTCCAGCCAATTATGGGCATCAGTATAAAATAATTCAAGTCCAATATCCCTGGTGGTCCAGTGGATCACTTCCAGCCTAATCACGGGCATCAGTATAAAATAATTCAAGTCCAATATCCCTGGTGGTCCAGTGGACCACTTCCAGCCTGATCGCAGGCATAAGCATAATTAAAAACATTTTTAATTATCCCTGGTTGTCCAGTGGTACCCCCCTCCACACCCGCCCACTGAGCCCTGCCACCCCGATCCCCCCCAGTAAGCAGCAGGCAGCAGCTCCTCACTCGCAAGCTGCTTGGCCGCTCACTGACTGACTGCGTATAGGATGGCTATACGCCCATTTGGTCCACGAGTGTGGGCCAATGGGTGTGCGAACTCGCCGTCACTACGGTCCAGATATGTGAATGGATCCCATTCCCATACGGGACTTATAGTACGGCATGGTCTGCATAATGCATTGGCCCATGCTGTGGACCAATGGGCATACAGCCGCATTGTAGGCAGTCAGTCGGCGGATGGCAGGGCAGCTTGTGGGTGGGGAGCTGCCCGCCCGCTGACTGGGGAGCGGGGTGGGGCTCAGTGGGTGGTGGGGAGGGGGACCGCTGTACCACCAGGGATAATTTAAAATGTTTTAATTATACTTATGCCCACGATCGGGCTGGAAGCAGTCCATTGGACCACCAGGGATATTGGACATGAATTTAATTATACATATGCCCGCGATCAGGCTGGAAGTGGTTCACTGGACCACCAGGGATATTGTATCAATTACAATGCCTGCAATCGGGTGTGGGGGGTGCAGCGCTGACAGACCCTGGCCCCGGAGCTCAGGTGGCCACCCACAGTTGGTGGCTGTTGTGTTGCACCATGCAATATGACAGCTCACCTGTGGGTGGCCAGCCCTTGCTCCTATTTCTTTTTGGCTCAACTTTGAGCACTAGTGTGTGGCACAGGTAGGGGTTGCACAACCATATGCGCCGCACATCCCAGGCTGAATATCAGGCTGTGCGGAATATGCATGGGCACGCCCCCGCACTTGGGCTGCATACATTACTGGGGCACCCCGGCACATCAGGATCTGCATGGTACAACATCCCCTTTTGAATATCACGCCGGCTGCATTAGTGGGTTGTGCATGGCGCAACACTGTTGTGCCATGCACAACCCCTTTGAATATCCCACCCCATGAGGTCAGTAATAAATTTTAAGTATTATTGCTGCTTACACTGGGCTGTGACAGTCTTAGTGTGTTTTGCAGACACCACAAACAGTAATCCACAACAGATGAATGCCAGTAGAACCTGCCACAAGTATGTTACACCAGTTAATATTCATTGCTGACCTCAAGGTTTTTTACTCTATTTTTAGTCTGCTTTACCCTATATACATTACTGAATTGGGAGCTGAAGTGGTTTTGCCAAATTCTCAAAACCAAATTGAATTTATGGGCCCCTACTTTCAGCTGAAACAATGTTCACTCACCTTTAATGAGAGGTGGAGTTTGTGCAGGGCTGTGGAGGCAGCATTAATTCTGTTTACTAGTCAGAAGTCATGGACAAGGGAAGAGGGCAGTCTTGAGGTAGTGCAAGGGCTGGGTGGTGTAACTCATGACACTGGCTGGGAAGTTAAAGGAGGTGTTAGGGAATACTTCTGGCATGGTTGAGAACAGTGATGTGCCAATCATTGACGGTGCCATTACAACTCTGTTGAGTTTTAGCATGGACCTGTGTCAGGCCAGTAGACAGGCCTTTGGCAACCGGTTTGCAGTAAAGAGGCAAAAACACCAAAGCATCTAGTTGATCTCACCTAAGGGAGACCCTGAATACCACATCATCTGCCTATGATTTGGCAAGACCCATGGAATAGACCATGGAGTGGACCAGCATTGTCTGTGGGACATAAAGAATTAAAGAAAAAAAACAGGCAGACAACAAAAACATATTTTATTGTCTAAAAACACTACTGTTTCTTTCCCAAATGCTATTTTAAAGGCATAATAATGGAGTTCCAACTGATATAGAAAATGATCATAAACGATCCTTTTCTATGGCCACCAACAAATATGACTGGTGTTACGGTGCCTATGTTTTATGGAATTAAAAAGCTTAAAAAACAGTTTGGCTTCTACTTTAAGTATTGAATCATCATATTACTACCCTACCTCCAGGACAGGGGTAAAACAATGCTTTTGAAAAATCTTTTGGTATTTAAGATTATAAATGATGTAAATGAAATCACATTTATAATACTATTTATGGGCAAAATGTAGGTCACTTAATTTACAGTATAGAGGGCTTTGAATGAAAGTCAAAATTGTCCCCATTTATGTCTGTGGAAATTCATCCTAGGAAGAACATGCTTCAGTTTACGCCTTACATGACAGAATCCCTGGCTAAAAACTGGCTTAAAATACTTCACCTAGGCTGCCAGCTCCTCATTGTGAATTTCCCACAGGGCCATTCCCTTCCTATCCTGCTTTAATGCTTGATCACATAGTGCACATTTTGGACATTGGAACCCTAACTCACTTGCAGCACTCCTGAACATGCTCCTGAAATGAAAACTTTGGTACACACTTCTGGAGATAGAAATAAAATGTTCACCAGTAAAATAAATTACTTTACGTTTACCTTTTTGTACTGCATCGTTGTAAAAACACTGCACAATTCCAGATGTCTTAAATATAAAATAATTAATACTCATGGAATGTGCACTTTGTACATGCAATAAATGGGGGAAATGAAATATACACTAGGAAGATCAAAATAAAAAGGTTTTATATGAAAGAAGCACAACAAAAATTAAAGCAAACTAAACTTTATCACCCAGGTCATAAAACAGGGCTGGATTCTCAAAGAGAGGCAAAAATTCCATAGTTGTGGAAAAATGGCTTGCAGCACTGTGGAACTTTAGTTGCAGCTTTGTCACAAAGAAAAGTTCAGCAGTTGCAGAAAATCGCAAAACAGGCGAGTTATGAAATTCTGCAAGTGCTGAAAATCCTCAACATTTTTTCTACAAGTGCTGAAAATCCGCAACATTATTTTGCAGCTGTGAAAATAATTTTAAAGGTCCAGCAGGCTGAACAACAGCAGGTACTCCATATTAACTCATTCAGGCCTAGATACGCCTGTAGGTGGCATCTGAAAGCATAGCCACTCAGGCCAATAACGCCTGCAGATGTACTCAGCTGACTGACACTCAGGCCTGGAAATGTCTGAGGAAGTCAGCAGTTTTTACCTAAATATTAAACAAACCAGATTGCTTAGAATTGATTGCATAGCACCATTAGAAAGGTAATTTCGTACTGAACAATTTTGCTGCTGATACTTTTTGTCTATCATATATACTTTAGGAGTTATTCGCATTTGTTTAAGGTATGGTGTGCATGGCAGACATCTGTCTCTCAAGCCTCACCTAAGCACCTTGAATAAATCTGAAAAAAAAACCACAGTTGTTTGGTATTTCAGCTAGTATAAAATAAAAACTAAATGGATTACAATTGATTGCAAAGCATCACTAGAAAGGTAATGTTGTGCTGATCAACTTTGCCACTCGTACTTTGTGTGCAGCACTTACGGTTCAAGAGGTATTCACATTTTGTTTGTGGCAGGCTGATTATGGTTTGATTTTACTTAGAAAGGCCCAGGATGAAGTGCTAAGAGTATACAGGGTACAAGTGGTGGAAATCTCAAAGAACTCTTGAGCAGAAGACTTTCACAGTCTTGCAAAAGTTGCAGGAGAAACAGCACTCCCAGTGAGGCAAACAGCCAGTCCCACAACTTGGACCATGGTAGCACCACCTGTACCAGCAGGACCTTGCACCCATTGGCAATATGTATCTGTTGGTTGTGTCTCCCTCTGAGGTGTTTCTTCCTCTTGTGTCTATAGCACATATTTTTGGCTGTTACCACCTCTGCCATACTGCCTGTGGGGCTCTTTTATGGACTGTACTGGGTCCTGTGGTTGTGGCTTGTTGCCTTTTAATGTAAATGTGTGCTATCTGTATTGTAATAACTGACACTACTATACAGCCCACAGGTTTGCAGTTGCTGGTGCCTGAATCCCCACTATAATATATCAAGTATTATAGAATTGTTGTAATTACAACATCTACATTGTTCTCTCAGGAAATAGAAAGTATAAACATATTTAGCTGTTCATATTATAGATAATATCTAGTATTTTGGAATTGTAATAATTGTACTAGTCTTTGTCCTCTGGGTTTTTATAGATTTTAGATTTTTAGTAGTTATTTCTTTGTGTTGCATTTAATGTAAAACTTTGTGTAAGGTTAATAACAATGGGCACTATTCACTAATAGGAGCGGAGCCTGTGCGTAAAAGTGAGCACAGCTCCGCACTCCCAGGAGATCCATGCGGGGACTGCATTCACGAAGCAGTGGTCCCAGCCGGGCTCCCTTCTGCGTCCCTGCCCCACCGGTGCAGAGATTCGAGGGGGCAGGGTTGCAGACCCGGGTCGGCAGCCAATCAGCTGCCCTACACTGGTCCACTGTGGATCACCTGCGCCAGTATAGCGCCATCTTGAAAGGGGTGCATAGCGTGCCAGTAATGCTGCTGGGGGGGCATTTTCTGGCCACCCTCCCCCGGCCTGAATACAGACCCCCAACACCTGTGGCACCTTCAGGAGTGGGTCCAATGACCTCCTCCACCTATACCAGCGGGTTCGGTAGTAGCATCTGGAGGGGACACGTATCTGTTGCAGCTGCCCTCCAGATGTGTAGCCACCAACCCCCAAGTATGGCACTCTGTACTGTCATTCATGGTGTGGAGTGCTGGCATACACCCTCACGGAGACCCCGGCCAGCCCACGCATGGAGCTCGTCGCTCAGCCAGGGATCGAGTGCGAGGGGGCATAAGTGGACGGTGGATGCCGCCAAGGGTGCACAGTAGCATGAATGAGCGTGGGGTGGCTACACACCCAAGTTATGTGGTGCATAGCCATCCCAGCCCATTCGTGAATAGGGCCCATTGTCCTTGTCCTTATAAATAAGGTCTATCTAATGTTTTTGTATTGTCAAGTATGTTATTACCTTGTAAAAATGTGCATATAGGTAACATTGTAACAGGACTGTCTTGCAAACTGGGGCCAGGATTCACAAAGAGAGCCAACATTTCCATAGCTGTGGAAAAATGGCTTGTAGCACTGCAGAAATCTAGTTGCACCATATTCACAAAGAAATTTTCCACAGTTGCGGAAATCCATAAAACAGGCAAGTTATGGAAGTCCACAAGTGCTGAAATCTCCCTAACATTCTTTCCTTAACTGAGGAAAAAGCTCAGCAGGCATAACAACAGGTGATCCATATTAACTGGAGCAGCACTTTGAAAGTCTTGCTATAGATGCAGCAGTAAGTACTCACAGAAAGACCAGCAGACAGTCCCTCAACTGAGACCACTCTTGCACCACTGGTACCAGCAGGGCCATGCACCACAGTGGCTGTCTGTAACTATTGGTGAAACTGTTGGTTGTGTCTCTCCCTGGAGTGTTTATGTTGTCTGCTTCAGCAGCACTCACTGCAGTCTGTTACCAGCTCTGCCTCTACTGCCTGTGGGGCTCCTTCATGGGCTGCACTGGGTCTAGTGGTTGTAGTTTGTTGTATTTCAATGAAAATGTGTGCTATATTTGTTGTAACAACTGATACTACTATAGGTTTGCTATTACTTGTGCCTGCACCTCCAATATAATTGTATCTCAATTGTTGATACACTGCCCTTTGCTCAGGGAGAGTTACGCCTCACTCTTTGTGGTACAGCATGTGTGCAACATTTTTTCTGCAACTGCGGAAAAACATTGGCTGTGAATAGCCTCTAAGGGGATATGATATAATTTTCAATGACTTTTTTTCCCTCAGGAACTTCCTTAGTTGCACTTTTTTCCACAGTCCTCAGTGTATTTTTTCCCCAGCTGCGGATGTTTTGCATATAGCACTCAGAGCAAGTTCCCCTTTTTTCCACAGCTATGGAACTTTTGGGGACTTAGGGAAGGTTTTGCACCTTCAGATTGTTTTGTGAATCCCCCCCCCTCCCGGTCTTTCAACCTAAGTGACATGTTTTCCTGAATAAAAATAAAGTTTTACTACAAAGGTTTACTACTATAACTGTATCCCAATTGTTAGTACACTGCTTTTTGCTCAGGGTGAGTTATGCCTAACTCTCCGTAGTGCAGCATGTGTGCAACATTCTTTCAGCAACTGCAGAAAAACAGTGGCTGAGAACTTCTGCAGCTGCACTTTTTTCCACAGTGTATTCTTCCAGCAGCTATGGAGGTTTTGTGTATAACACTTCGTGCAATTACCCCTTTTTTTCCCGCAGCTGCACAACTTTTGGAAACGTGCACATTTTTTGCATCTTCCAAGTGTTTTGAGAATCCAGTCCAATGTCCTTGCACACATCTTTAATTGTTAACAGAACACATTACAGCTGAGAACTGGCTTATTTTCCGATGCACACAGCTTTCACTGTGGCGATATCTCAGTCACCAAGTGCAGAGAAGAGAAAGAGCGCTGTGTCTTCTTCTGCCACCTAGTTAAAGTGTATCTTGACCTCCCATGATGTCACAGTGCTTAGATATAATTCCACCATTTGCAATTCATTTTTTTTTAGTGGCATACAATTGGCTCCATTCAATCTTAAGCCAATTTTGGAAAATTCTGGAGTTGCTCCTTCACAAAGTAAACATGTTAAGTTGTGAGGGTGTGGTTTGGCTGGCCACAAGATAGCAGCTTAAGTCTTTTGCTTTGAACTCACCCTAACGTCATCCTACAGAATCCCAGCTCAGTCATTATCCTATCTTGTCCTGGTACTATGGGATGATAGCCAATCATACAGTAACTGTTCAAGTGGTTGTCCGGTCTCTCTGTGCCACAGAATTACTGAGTTCTAGCTGCTGTATAAACGTCCAGGAAACATCCAGGAAACAGCTTCAGCCACTCCAGAAATGACTGCAAATGCTAACCTGCAAGAGATTAAAACCATGTTTGTACAAATGATGGCCCAGCTGAATAAACTTAAGATACTGCAGCTGCTCAGCACACATCAGTGGGCATCACCGAGCTATCCCACAGAACATGACAGAACAGTGGATAATGGATTCTGAGGTTCAATCTGAGAACAGCATAAACTACCTCAGGGATCAAGACTGCACAATACAACTACTGCGGGAATGGGCTGAAGATCTTGAAAATTGGAATCTGAGAAACAACCTCTAGTTTGTCAGGTTTCCTGAAGGATGCAAGGGCTCCAACATGATCTGATTCCTCCAAAGGGTGCTCCCCAAGCTACTGGTCCATAACTGGACAGACCTCATTGAGATCAACAGGCCCACTGATCCCTAGCTCCTAAACCACCACAAAGTTCATGCCCTTGGCCAATATTTACCCTTTTCTCTGTTTTACTGACAGAGATGAAATCATACTGGCTGCCAGGGAGAAGCAACACATTTCCTGGCAAGGTCATAAAATTCAAATCTTTTCAGACTTTTCCTCTGAGACATCCTAGCAGTGTCATGCCATTACAATGGCAAGGATGGCCTGCTCAGACCTGGGCCTCCAATACTCCCACAGGTATCCTGCATCACAGCACGTCACTACCAATGGAATGCTGAGATCATTTGACTCTCCAGAGGTGGTAGAGGGATTTCTCACCAAATTCTCCCCTCAGCTCAGAATCAGTGCTATGGAGATTGGGGTAAGCAGCACAACATGGATATGACCCCAGCTCCAGAACACCTAAATCTCAGAGGAAAAACAGAAAAAGAAACCTGAGGGGGGTAGAAGAAGGGATGAATCAGCATGGATATGGTCTCGCAGTAGGAGTTACAGTGCTGACTCTAAAGACTCACCCAGCTCAGTTGGGGCAGACACTACATACAATTGGTGCTCTCCCCGAAGGACCTACCTGAGTACTTTTCACCATTGCAGCCTGCTTCAACTCCTCCAACATCCACTCACACCACAGCTCCATCCTCCCAGTCCTGGGTTGATGCTGCAGCCCACTCTGAACTGCTGACAAGTGGTTCCTCCCATGCCAAAGAACCTCCAAGCTGGACATTGGATTCACAGTCCATATTAGCTCTTCCTGATGCTCCCCACAAAGACTGACTGATATCCTTAACAAACTGCCTGATACTGCACCACAAAAAACTAGAGGACTTATTTATACAGTTTATGATGCATGCTTGTATAATTTACCAGGGGTGTAGACATCATCCCAACGTAGCCCTATTGGGGCTGCCATGCAATTAAGGGCTGTGTGCTTTAAAGGGGCAAGTACATTAACTATGGTAAGGATCCCTTTTTAGAGTCTAACCAAGCATTGCTCCTGTAAGAATGGCCCAGTCTTTAAACATGCTCCCAAAGGCTACAGGGGTTTGGGGTGCTTGATTTTTTTTTCTCTGGTTAATGATTCCTCTACTGCAACAGTGTTTTATTCTGTCTGTATCTGCCTTTGCACAGTTGCCCCTCAACATATTCATGCTCAATCCATTTCTACAATTTAGGCTGCCTCTCGCTAGGCTGTCCACCTCTGAGACAGATCATGGGTCTTGAGAGTCCCTGGATGCAAACTCCAATATGAGGTAAATGTTAATATATCATTACCTAGACCCTCTAAACTCCTTCTATGGCAGTTCACACTCAAAGTATGCAGAAACGTTTTTTCCCAAGCCAACTTTTGTAGTGCTTACTGTACAGGTCAGATATTATACTTTTGTATAAGAGCAGTAATGGCTCTTATGTGGGGGGGGGCACAGCTGGTGAAACGTCCATGGGGGACAGCTCTCCAGTCAAGGATGTGGGTCTTATTAGGGCCCCTTCAGTGAGTGATCCTGCGGCCATGACTGCCCCCCAGTGGGCTGACCCTTGTTATATGGGGGGAGTTTGAATTTTTTAACCTCTTCTGTCTATGTTCTCTTAGTGATAGTCTGCTTTTTCCTTTTTTTCCAAACAAGGTAGGACACTGCTGTACACTTGATCTAACAAGTACCCAGAGTTTAAGGGAGTAACAGGGAAATGATTGATGACTACTGCTGAGCCTTGGCTTTCAGCAGTTTTATAACACTGAGGATATGGTGGATGGCTGGTATAATAAATGGGGGAGTAGAGCACTGAGATTTTGACATTAGTAGGTTTACTAGGTTGGAATGGACAAAAGATTGCTTGGTGGCCCATTGAGATTGTCCCCCACACCATGTGGGTAATTGATTGAAATAGGTTCAGATTAGTAGGTTATAGGGTTCCGTGTGATAACGGTGACCGCATAAGAGCAATCGCCATTCTGGTGAGTCTAAATTGCCAAAAATTCATTTCAGCAATGTAGATTTGCGGCAAACATCAATACGGCACCGGAGACTTACATTTTACTTTTTATAAGGATTCTCAACTCCGGGAGGGGTGCATGTCAGGGGTGCAAAACTAAAAAAAAGAACCTGTGACCTGGCACAAAAACGAGCACACCTATACACCAACCCGCACCCTCCCAACCCCAGCCTGCCACCAACCCACCACGCCACATGGCCCGCTCAGCAGCTCACTGCTGCCCTACTCTCCACAAACCCTCCCTCCCATTCTGCCCACTTATCACCTTTTAAATAAGGACTCCAAAACAGGCACCCATAGTCCAGATAGAGCCTCACATAAGATCCATACAGAGAGATCAAGCACTGTTCAATTTTAGAGATGAAGGTATGATGGATTAGTTTTATCAAACCATTGGCAAATCTTAACATTTTTATACAGTGATCTGAGATGGTCAGTTTATTATTTATTGTTATGCCAAGGTGACGTTCCATCTCTGATGGTAGGATTTGTGTATTATTTAAAAATTATTAATTGAGATTTTGTTTTGCCAAAATGCATGACGACACACTAATTTATGTTGAAGGAAGTACCATTTTTAAAAGCCCACTTTTCAATGTTGTAGAGATTGTTAGTGAGTGATTGATATTTAATAAGAGTATCGACCACACCTCCCAGTTTCATATCAATGGCAAATTTTATGAGGAAATTACCCACATTAGCCTTCATGTCACTGACATAAATGTCAAATAAGATTGTGCCCAGAACAGAGCCCGGGGGCACCCCATTACACACAATCCCTTCCCCTGATAGAGATCCATTGGTCCTCACATGCTGTACTCTGTTTGATAACCAAGCTTCAACCCACCTGATCAGAAGGTAACAGCCATGTAGAGCACCAAAATAATGGCACGGTCTCTGTGGGCGAAGTTGGAAGAGCGGCTGCCAAAATAGAGACAGCACAGAGTAGCAGAATGACAGTAGAAGAGTGAGCAGTGCCTCAGCCCTGCAAGGGCAACACCCCAAGCAGCAACAGACTACCTGGTGAGCTCGATAAACCCAAGCAGCAGGGAAGTGAGTGCTGGGAGTGGCTGTAGGTTTAGCTACACCCTGAGAGAGAGAGAGAGGGGGGACCTGGAGGGCATGTGCACTGTACGGCGGGGACAGGGACCACAGGCAATGACTGCACATGCCCATCCAGACAAGCACACTACCACCACCAGAGAAGACCCCCCCACCAGCAAGAACACAGGCACTCACCACTGGCAGAACAATGGGCCACAGCAGGCAAACAGGAGCCATCCATGGGACATGGGTTGGGGGCTGGACAGCACACCATAGGATATAGTGCTGCCATAGTGGGCCTGTCCACCACCCTGCCATGACATGCCTGCCACTGGCATGGGCATCTCTGATCTGTGGATTACCCCATGGTGTCCTGTGCCCTTGCCCTACCCTCCTCATGCTCCCCCCTCCCACTGGCTATCCACCACCTGTCGCCCTGTGCCACTCACCCTCGTTCTGTAGCCCAGAGTACCATGCTCATAGCCATGCACCTCATTTGGCATGCTCAGTGCCCTTCACCCTCATGTGCATGCCCGTGACTGCATGCCCTGTGGCATGGTCACGCATTGCTGTGCATCCATTTGGACTCTGCCTCCTGCCCGTGCTCACTCCGTGAGTCACCATTCTTCCACAGTCACCCTTCCTGCTGTCTGCATTGTGTAGTCGCTCTGTGGGGACTCACTCTCGAGGAGTAGCCCACATCACATAAATCCGATCAGAATTGGGGAAAAACCCATGTGGAGTAATTTATTTATCAGGGTACAATAGGGAATGGTGTCAAATGCCTTTCTGAAATCTAAAATTATGACACATATCAGGGTCCCATTATCCAGGCCATGACTGACATGGTCATAAAAGGAAAGCAGGTTTGAGATTCATGAAAAACCCTTTTTGAATCCATGCTGACTATGGTCTCTCAGCCCAAGACCAATTATCTCAGTTTCCAAGAATAATTTGATAAGTTTTTCCATGATCTTACAGAAAACAGAGAAAGCAGAGAAATAAGACTAATCAGCCTATAATTTTATACACTACTCCCACTATCCTTCTTGATAATGGGTATTACTAGGTTCCAGCAAGCCGCTTTGACAACGAAGTCGTTGAAATCCATTACATCGTCAGGCACAATGCCAACAGTTAGCATTGTGCCATCAGAAACACGCGTTTTGTTTTGTTTTTGTAGGGGGATGCGCCCCCCACACACCCCGATTTCTAAAATAATCAACTCTGAGTAGAAGTTAATTCAGAGAGGGGGCAAAACACCAGGTGAAGCAGCATCAGTGTGCAGTGGGACCATTACAGTGACCATGCCAATTTTGTCACTGTAATGGTCTTCGCTGTATTGTTTTCGCTGTTTCGGTGGTAGCCATACGTCAACCTGCCAGTACTACCCCTTGCTCCAGAGATCTGCTAAAGATGACTAAAAGTGTATGAGCCAGATAAGGTGCCATTTCCTTAAGGAATCGTGGATGGATACCATCAGGAGCTGTACAAGTGTTATTTTTTATGCCACATATCACCAATACAACGTCCCTTTTTGAGAAATGGAAGTTATTGGACATGGTTCCATTTGGGGATTTGTTTGCCCCTCCCTTTTTTGAGAACACTGAAGAAAAATAAGAATTAAAGAGGTTCACTGTCTCTACATTGGCCTCAATGGTTTTTCCTTTGTGTACCAGTGGCCTAATTGTCCTAGATGTATTTTTTCGTTGTTGTTGATATAGACGGACAAAGATTTATTATTATCTTTAGAATGAGCTGTTCTAAACTCAGTCTTGTATTTAGCCTTTTTTATCATTACTTTTAGTAATTTTTGTTCTGTTCTGTAGGATTTGGTATTTTCATCTGATGGTGTTTCCTTAGATCTCTAGTATGCTCTTTGCTTACTTCTTATTTGTCTTTTTATACCCAAAGTTAGCCAAATAGGGATTTTCCCTTTTTTATTGTATTTCTTTTCAAGGGTACACATTCGTCTCCTATCTGTAATATAGTCCCTTTAAATAGATCCCACCACTGCTCCATGGATAGTCTGTTCATTTCGGAGTCCCAGTCCAACTCCGATAAAATATAGAATAATGCATGGAGCAGTATGGTTTATGAGGATTTTATGCAAACCCAAGGTGTGTGATGCCCCATAAACCCCAAGGGTGAAGCTCGAGGATTTTATCTGGGCATCACATGCCAAGGGTGTGCATAACATCTGAATTTACACAGTTCTCCATGTTTTAGTTTTCATGTTTACTGTTTAATGCAGAAATTGAGAAGCATGAAATCTGTTTTTTTGTGAACAAGAATATTTATTTCACTTGAACAAAACAGTAAGACAGTCAGCAGTTGCTTACAAGAACATAAGAGCTTTACCTTTTTTAAGAGCTTATATTTGAATTTTGAAGAAGTACTTGAACAGAATTTAGTAGATTTGAAATTCTATTTTTTTGAGAACCTCCCACTCTGTTTCTGGTAGGAACCTCCCAAACCAGTACAGTAAAAGAGAATTGAAAATGGGAGGCAGTTGACATTGTGAAACAATTATCTGACAAAAACTTTACTTTATAGTGCGCTCGTGTTTTCCTTACAGTTCTCTGACTAGTGTGTTTTTCTTCACACTGGCGGTTTTCTGGCAGCAGCACGAGCACACCGCCAGTGCAAGGGCAGTTTCTCCGAGAGGTAGTTATGGAGACTCACGGCTGTCTCTAACAACCGTGGTTTATGGAACTCCATAATTCACAAGTGTGAATTATGGAGTTTGTAGGGGTCTGCCAGTGGTGTATTATTGACCCTAACCAGTAAATATGATTTTTTTTAATTTCATGGAAATTTGCCTTATCATAATCTCTGACAGTTGTGCTTGTCATTTTACAGTAAGATGCCCTTAGTTTGCATGAAACCATATTGTGGTCACTATTACCCAAACAGTTTAAAACATCTATATCTGAAATATTTTGTTCTATGTTAGTTATGATTAAATCAAGTGTATTCTGACATCTCATGGGCTTGTCAACCAGCTGCTATAGTCCATGATGTAATAGTGAGGTAATGAATTGTCTCTCAGCATCATTCCCACCTATCATATTCTCACAGTTTATATTGTGTAAATTAAAATCCCCTAGAATGACCACATCACCTATATCTGAAGCCTGGGCTATCTCCTTAATTAAATTCTTATTATAAATTTGGGTAGAGGAAGGTAGTCTGTAACAATATCACAGGGAGATTTGGGGTCTTCCTTTGAATTGTATTTTTACTCATAAACATTCAAGGGGTGATTCCAGTCAAGCAGTCATCTGGTACATAGATATATAGATACTGTCAGCAGATAAAGGCATATGGCCCACCCAGTCTGCCCATTTGAACTCATAAGATCACTAAGTTTTTCTAGACATCTGTTGCCCCTTACCCCTGACCTCCAGAATTCCCTTATGTCTATCACATGCATTCTTAAATCCTGTGATTATTTCAGCCCCCACCACTTCCTTGAGCAGGGTATTCCACTTGTCCACCACCCTTTCTTTGAAGAAATTCTTTCCCACGTTTCCTCTGAATTGCCCTCCCTCCAACTTCATCCCATGCCTTCTAGTCCTGGAACATCTTTTTCACTGGAAAATAGTGTTTTCCTGCACCCTGTTCCTCCCCATAAGGTAGGTCTCTATCATATCCCCTCTCTCCCATCTCTCCTCCAGGGAGTACATATTCAAGTCCTTCAGCCTGTCTTGATAGGACTTGTGATGTAATCCCTGTACCATCTTTGTTGCCCTCCTCTGAACCTTCTCTACCCTGTCTATGTCCTTACATTGGTAAGGTCTCCAGAACTGGACACTGTACTCCAGGTGGGGCCTCACTAGTGTCTTGTATAGTGGAATTATGACCTCCATTTTCCAGCTGGTGATGCTCCTGCCTATGCATCCCAGCATCCTATTTGCTTTACCTACCTTGAGGTCATCAGAGATGATAACCCCAAGGTCACTTTCCTGCTTGCTGCATGCTATAGCCCCCCCCCCACCAACTGATATGTTGTTCCAGGGTTTTTGTGCCAATATGCATTATTTTGCACTTTTTCATGTTAAATTTCAACTGCCAAAGCCTTGACCATTCCTCAAGCTTCTGCAGGTCCTTTCTCATTCTGTCTACACCCTCTGGCATGTCCACTCTGTTACAGAGCTTCGTGCCATCAGCAAACAGGGAAATTCTGCCTTCAAGGTCCTGTGCAATGTCACCGATGAAGATGTTGAATAGGACCGGCCCCAGTGCTGATCCCTGTGGCACCCCACTGGTCACTCTTCCCTCTGTGGAGTGAAAGCCATTTACCACCACCGTCTGTGTCCTGCCACCCAGCCAATTGCCCACCCACCACACTACTGTCCTGCCCACTTCCACATTCCTCAGTTTGTTTAACACCCTTCTATGCAGCTCAGTGTCAAAGGCCTTGCTGAAGTCCAGATAGGCCATGTCTACTGCCATCCCTTGATTCATCTCCCATTTTCTGAGTCACTCATTAATGGTTAATGCCAGCTTTTTTCATTCCAGAGTGTGACACTGGCACATTGGTCAAGGGAAGGTCTATGCCTGGGGTGGAATTTACTCCAATTAAATATGGGAGGGAGTGGTATTTGGGAGGGGTCAAGGTGGGTATGGTTCTGTGTGATTTTCTTCTATGCTTTTTCATGTTTATTGCAAGCGTTTGTTGTTATATACATGCTGGGATTGGGAATTTCCTGTTAAAGGGTTGTATGGTGGGGGGGCACCACATTAATTCAGTGGGGAGATGCTTACTTTAACAAGACAAAAATGTGTAGGGAAACATGTGCATAATGTAATGCTTAATGACCACATAAGGCAACTCCATGGAGATTAAATTAATCAGCTGGAATGTTAGAGGCCTTAACTCACCCATCAAAAGGAAAAAGGCATTGTCACATCTGAAGAAAGAAAAAATTACTCACTTTAGTAATGTTGTTTCTTCTAATGGAGTCTTGCTATATTGTGACATATGCAGTGAGTCCCAACCTTCAAACTGCTCCAGAGGTGAAAGAGTTAACTTTCCATGCAAGGCATGGAACCTTGAGCACGAGCTCAGTTGAACACTTTGTCTGTTGTTGCTCAAACTCAAACTGTCAGATCTTTACAAGCAAAACTCACTAAGGTTCTGTGTGGAAGCCGTAAACCTACACTAGCCCACTGGCTACTAACTACAAAAACACATTTTTGTTCTTGATCCCAAAACAAAGACTCAAGTCAGGGGATTCAAGAAAGAAAAAATATAACATAACACCTAAGCACCCTAAGAAAGGGTGAAAATAAAGTGGGCATCTATGAAGTGCCAATATTGCACTGCCCACCCATATCCCAAAAGTAGAGGTTCTGAGAGGGGCAGGCTGGGGGGGAGGTCATAATATAGCAAGACTCCATTAGAAGAAACAACATTACTAAGGTGAGTAATTTTTTCTTCAAACAACATGAAGTCTTGCTATATTATGACATATGCAGACTACACAGCAGTACCTCCAAGGAGGAGGGACAGAACCTCCTTAGGAAATAGGCTCTGAAGCACAGCTGTGTCAAATCGAGCATCACTCCTAGCCTGGATGTCCAGGGAGTAATGCTTAGTAAAAGTGTGAACTGTTTTCCAGGTAGCTGCTTGACATATCTCTAGGATAGGGATATCCTTGGCAGCAGCCAGAGACGCAGCTGTACCTCTGGTAGAGTGAGCTCTCAGGCCTGAGGAAGGAACCTTACCCAGTTTTTCATAGCAAAATTGGATACAAGACAATCCACCTGGCAATGGATCTTTTAGTGGCAAGTTTTCCTTTACCAACCTCACCATAAGTGAGGAACAATTGGAGGGAGTCAAACCTGTGACCCTTGGTACATTCCATATAGTAACTAAGGGCTCTTTTGACATCTAAACTGTGCAATCTCCTCTTGCCAGAGGAGGAATGGTCAGTGAAGTACACAGGAAGAGACATGGATTGATTAAGGTGGAAGTCTGAAACCACCTTAGGCAAAAACTTTCTGTTAGTCCTGAGGACCACCTTATCTCTGTGAAAGGAGATAAAATCAGGCTCCACTGACAATGCTTGCAGCTCACTTATGTGCCTGGCAGAAGTGATGGCTACCAAAAACACAGTTTTCCAAGTCACGTACTTAAGCTCTGCTGAAGACAATGGCTCAAAAGGGGGTTGCATAAACTGGGCAATGCAAATATTAAGATCCCAAGCAGGGGCAGGGGCAGGGTCCCTGAATGGACGGTTGGTGTGAAGCAACCCTTTGAAAAACTTGGAGAATACAGGGTGAGCTGAAAAAGAAGAGGGCTTACCTGCTGATAGGAAAACAGACACGGCTGCCAGGTGCACTTTTAGGGTAGCTGGTCTCAGCCCGAAAGAATTCAAATGCACCAAATAATCCAGGATCATGGGCACGTCAGCAGATTCTGCGGGAATATGCTTGCCAGAGCACCAAATGGAAAATCTCTTCCATTTTGAATTATAAGTAGCCCTGGTGGAAGGCTTTCTAGAAGCCTTCAAGATATCCAATACACCTTGGGAGAGGTGTAGGTCAGCAAACTCTAACTCTTCAAGAGCCAAGCCTTGAGATTGAGAGATTTGAGGTTCGGATACCAAACTCTCCCCTGGGCACAGGTTAACAGGTTGTGATTCCTGGGAAGACACAAGCGAAGGTGGACTGCTAAGGACATGAGGAGTGGGTACCAGGGCTGTCTGGCCCAATCTGGGGCAATCAGGATCAACTAGCAGGGTTGAGATCTGATTTTGACTAGCACCTTGAAGAGAAGAGGGAAGGGGGGAAAAGCATAGAGAAACTTCCCTTCCCAACTGAGGAGGAAGGCATCCAGAGGGACTGAGCCCAACACTGTGGGCCTGCAGCAAAAAAGGGGAAGTTGGTGATTGTCTGGGGCTGCAAAAAGATCTATCTGTGGGGTGCCCCATCTGGCAAATACTACCTCCAGTACTAGGGGATCCAGTGCCCATTTGTGATGGCCCTGGGAAATCCTGCTGAGAGCATCCGCTAGGACATTGTCCTTGCCTGGGAGGTGAACTGCCATAAGGGAGGTGTTCAGGGAATAAGCCAGAGACCACAACTTCATTGCTTCGGTGCACAAGGCCGTAGACTGAGTGCCTCCTTGCTTGTTGATGTACCACATTGTAGTGGTATTGTCTGTTCTGACCTGTACAACCTTGTTCTGAACAGATGTAGAAAAAACCTGCAGTGCTATAAAAACTGCTCTAAGTTCCAACAAATTGATGTGGAGCAGAGATTCCTGTGGGGACCACACCCCTTGGGTAGTGAGGTCGCCATGTGAGCTCCCCACCCCAAGAGGGATGCATCTGTAGTAAGGGTCAAGGAGTGAGACTTGGGGGTGAAGGGAACCCCCTGTCTCAGATTGCTCTGGTCCTGCCACCACTGAAGGGCCTGCATCAGGGTTTGAGTCACTGGGATCAATTTGGTTAGAGGGTCTGTCCTTTGAGACCAAAAGGCTCTCAAATGGAACTGGACGTCCCTCATCTGAAATCTTGCTCCCTGCACTACTGCTGTAGAAGCAGCCATGTGCTCCAGGAGCTGTAGAAAATGCCTTGCTGGTCGAGAGACCTGCAGGGTAAAAGAGGAGGCCAGAGAGACCAAGGTCCTTGCTCTTTCCAGAGGGAGGAAGGCTCTGGCCATTTTTTGTGTTCAGTTCTCAGCTATGAAGGTGAGAAGCTGGACAGGCTCTAGAACTGACTTTGGAAGATTGAGAAGGAAACCTAGAGATGTGAGCAGTTGCTGAGTTACCTGAAGGTGTAGTTTGACCTGGTCTGGGGACTGGCCTACTATGAGCCTGTCGTCCAGATAAGGAAAGATGGCAATCTTTTGCCTTCTTAAGTGGGCAACTGCTACTGCCAGGCATTTTGTGAATACCCTCGGAGCTGAGGTGAGGCCGAAGGGCATTGCTCTGAACTGATAATGGCCTGAGGGCAGTTCGAATCTGAGGTACTTTCGATGGGAGCTTCTGATAAGAACATGGAAGTAGGCATCCTTGAGGTCCAGGGAGGCTAACCAGTCCCCTGGCCTTAGAGAGGAAATAATTCCCAGTGTCACCATTTTGAATTTTGGTTTTAAAAGGTGCTTGTTTAGATACCTGAGATCCAGGATTGGCCGCCATTCTCCTGTCTTTTTTGGGGTAAGGAAGTACCTGGAGTACAACCCTTTGCCTGGTGAAGGGGTGGAACCCTCTCCACAGCTCTGAGAGCCAGGAGAGTAGAAGCTTCTGTTTCTAGGGCAAATGTCTCTGATGGATTTGCAGGTGGAAAGGACCTGGCTCTCATCTTTGGAAATTTTTTGAAGCTGAGAACCAGTTCCTGGCTTACTACTTCCAGGACCCACTTGTCTGATGTTAAAGACTTCCAGTCCTGGACAAAGTAAGCCAGCCTGCCCCCTACCAGTAGTGGAGAATTGGCCCTGGCCACCCCATCAGGGAGCCTGCTTGGCAGGAGCTTTGGGCTGAGGGGTAGAAGCAGGCTTACTTGTACCCCGTCTGCCTCTCCCTCTAAAGAACCCCCTCTGGGGATAGGCAGAAGAGGAGGCCTGGGCTTGGTAAAAAGGCCTATGAAAAGGCCTGCCCCTGCCCCTGACATGCTGTCTTTGAGGAGTGGCTTGCCTTTCTTTGGCCTGTGCACTCCTATAGGTGGTCCTATATTCATCCATTTTCTTCATGTAATTCTCTGTCTGGTCCCCAAACAGAGAATTGCCCACAACAGGAAAATCCATGGCCTTAGACTGGGTATCCTGTGACAGGGTAGTACATCTAGGCCAAGCCATTCCTGCGAAGTGCCACAGATGTAGCCATGACCCTTGATGACACATCATTAGAGTCTACTGCAGCATAAAATTGCACCTTGGATTTCTCATTACCATCCGCAGCCACCTGTTCCAGCTCCCTGGCAAGCTGGTCAGGGGCCTGTTTTGCTAGAGCCAGCATAGTATCCCATCTGGATTTCTGGTACCTAGTGGCATAAGCCATATAGTTTGCCTGTCTGAGTCCTAAAGATGCTGCCATGTACTGTTTCTTTACCTTGGCATCCATCCTCCTGGAGTCCTTTTCAGGAGGGTGAGAGGCTAGAGGAATATTTGCATTGTCACAGGCAGCAGCCTGCACTACCCCCACATGGCTGCATTGCTGAGTGAGGAACTCCGTATCAGAGCCTGATAAAGCATACCTCTTGTCCATCCTTTTATCCACAGGGAGGACAGAATGAGTTTTTAGAATTTTTACTGTCTGTTTCCTAAAAGATTTGTGCAAGGGAATAGACAGTCTCCTAGACTCTGGAATATCCATCATTTCTACATAATCAGGCTCTTCCTGGTCATCAACAGCTTCCTCAACAGGGAGTCGAAGAGTTTCAGCAACTTTCTTATAGAACATAAAAAGAGAAGGTGACTCAGATAGCCTGGGGGGGAACCCCCAACAGTCTGTCTGGAGAGATGTCCGGTTCAATAGGCACATCCAGACCTTCCAAATCACATTCACTATCCTCATACTCCTCCTCCCCTTCCTCTGGTTCATAAAAATCATCAAAATCAAAATCTTGAACCGGTGGAACCGACCGAACCGAACGCTTCCCTGATGGTGTCGGTTCGGACGGAACCGGGGAAAGAGACTGGACAATTTGAATTGCTTTAGCTATTTCCTCAGCGTGTTGGAGAAAGAACTTTGGCTCCACACTAGCTGACTTTCTAGTCCTTTTAGTTGGAACCCGGCTCCTCAGAGCTGGCTCTTCATTGCCGAGGAAGTAACGCCCTGGTCAGAGGCACTCCCTCTGGTTCGGTTGGAACCGAACCAGGCTGGCCATCCTGGTCAGCGGACTTTTTGGCCTCCTTTTCCCTGAGCCTACCAACTCTCTTTTCCACGGTGGCAGCAGGAAAATTCTTACAAATCTGGCAGTCTGCATTGAGGTGGTCAAACCCCAGACAATATACGCAGGTGGTGTGTGGGTCAGCCTTAGCAAAGGCTTCCTGAAACCCAGTGGGCCCGGTTTTTCTTTTGGGTTTCTCAGACATAATGCCAGCCTAACCAAACTTGCCCGTTAGTGGCAATCTGCCAAGCAAGACTCTCTTATCGGTTCCCAACCGTGTCAGGTCGTGGAAAAACCGTAATGAAATCCTCTTTTTAGAACCAAGAACCGGAACCGCACTCTAAAGGACTAGAAAGTAATTTTAAAATGAACCTAGTTTGGTTCAAACCGAACCGAAGAGACGCTACAAGTTCCACACAGAAGAAATAAATGAAAGCCTATCTATTACTTACAATACCACAGACAGAGCTGGAACCGACCGATTATGGTTTAATTTCGGTCAAAAGCCGAAAATAAAACTTTAACCAACAAATGAACCGAGCAGAAGGAGAAATCTCCGGAGCGACTGTTCAGTGAGGCGGAGTAAAGAATCTGACAGTTTGAGTTTGAGCAACAACAGACAGAGTGTTCAACCGAGCTCGCCCTCAAGGTTCCATGCCTTGCATGGAAAGTTAACTCTTTCACATCCGGAGCAGTTCGAAGGTTGGGACTCACTGCATATGTCATAATATAGCAAGACTTCATGTTGTTTGAATGAAGACCTCATGTAGTTTTCCTACAAGAAATGATGCTCAGCTCCTCAGAAGCAAAAAAACTTAAGTGGGATTGTGTGGTGGAGGAACTACATAGTGGGGCCCAATCCAAAATGAGGGAGGTTATCGATTTTGCTACATAAGGATCTGAGATAGTCTGTCCTTACATTTCAGATGGACAAGGACAGCTGCTGGATTATGGCACTGGTTTCAATGCCAAAGGGTCCTGTAACCTTGGCAAACCTGTGTGCACCCAATATTGAAGACCCTGCCTTTTTCACTTAATTAATCAGGAGCTAACAGAGTTCAGTGGGGATCCTTTCCTCCTACTGGTAGGCGGGGACTTCAATTTGACTCTCAATGCACCCATTCATGGGCGTTGGAGGGGTCCCCAGAGTTGCACACTAGAGCTGCAAGAGCTGTAGGAACCCTTATGTCTGAACACCTTTTGCTAAATGCATGGCAGATGTGCTGTCTTGGGGTTAGGGATTATGTAGGTAATAATACCCGACAGGGTGGGCGTTATTGGGATATAATGGACCGCCCAGGGGTGTAATGAGGTCCGATGCCACAGGCAGAGGGTCTTATAGCCCCTGGAAGGTCCGTTATATCCCATAACACCCACCCTGGAGGGTATTATTACACTTAGAAAATGGGTTATGTGTTAGATTATTAATAAAATGGAATTAAACTTAATAGGAAGCTGAACAAATGTGAAACACAGAATAAAACTATATATTTTTTGTAAAGTAGTTCCTGGGTGCTGCTTAGGACAGCCTGTCAGAGTGATTTGGATTTTTGACCCAAGGATTCATGGGAGCTGTATTCCTGTGATCCAAGGTCGCAAAAAGGACAGTAAAAAAATGTTGTTTTTTTTTTTTACCTGTCAAACCTTTGCAGAAACAGAAGACAACCTCATGACTGAAAAGGTACAGTGGTGCCGGTGGGTTACATCATTTGTAAGCTCTAGAGAGCAAGTCGGTGGGGATCGGGAAGAAGTGCAGCTTGGAAATAGCGCAGTGGGAGTTCTGTGAAGTTTGTGCCGCAGATAGAGTCGGACTGCTTGGCTGGGACGTTTACGAGAGTGGGAGGGGATCATGAGTCGGAAGGGGTCTGAGTATTTAAGCAGAATTAGCTTTTTTGGTGGGGGAGAAATGAAAAAACTGATGTTTTTAAGTGTGAAAGGATTGTATTTTTTTGTTCAGTGTCTGTTTCAGAGAGTTACAAGGGATGGGGTCTCTAGCTTGATGTCCCGCTTAGCGAGAAAAAATGGTGGTACCTTTTAAATTTCAAGAGGCATTAGGTTGGGCAGTTGTGGCACTTGTTTTCAGTCGGGCGTTGTTAAGAAATAACAACCCCGGTGCCAGAGTCTCTCAGCCAATCAGAATGCTGCATTTACGATGTTTGCAGTGTGCCCATTTTCTAAACCTGCTTCTCTGCCCCATAGCACCTACAGCAGAATTGACCTGTGACTTATATCCCATGCCTTGTTAGCCTAGCTGACACAAGTTACCATTCATCCAATCATCATTTCTGATCATGCCCTGCTTGATATGTGGCTCCTCTGGGGCTGTATGCAGGTTAAACCCTTATTGTGGTGGCTAGATCCATTGCTGCTGGATGATAAAGATTTATTTGGTTGGTGTAAGCAGGCAGCCCAAGAATACTGAAAGCAGAACGATAATGGGGAGGTGTCAGATTCCACATTATGGGGGCCTTTTAAGGCAACCCTATTTAGGAAGACAATTGCATATGCAGTTCGCAGGTGCAAAGCAAGAAAGGTGGAACAGGCTAGGTTGGCAACGGAGCTACAGTAGGTAGCCTAGAGAAACAATACAAGGTAGTTGGGTCATCCAGTCCTCCAGCCGCATTACTGGCTCAACTCATCAGCACTTGTAATAGATTGAATGACTTTCTTTTTAGGAAGGCTGAACTGGCTATCAGAAGACTCTTCCACTCATTTTGGGAGGGAGGGAAAAAGTCTAGCAAGTTACTTGCTTACAGGCTCACATGTAGACAGGCAGCTAGAGCAATCACAGGTCTTAAAGACTCCTCCAGTGCTCTTCAAACAAAACAGGATGGCAAAACATGGTAGTGAAATGTTTTGATGAAAAGCTGTACGCCTCTCCACAGTCTCCCCAGCCCTTCTGCCATTGAAACATTTCTAGAGACCCTCCAAATACTGATACTACCTCTGGCACAGTTGGTTGCCTTGGATGCTCCAATCTCCCAAGAAGAAATTAGCAAAGCAATCAAAGCCATGAATTCTCACAGATCCCCTGGGGGGGGCGGCTTTCCAATTGATTTTTAGCAAGCACTAGAAGAGGACCTCTCCATGTACCGCCAAAGAATATTCTAGGACTCCTTAACAAAGGGAGTTATGCCCCATCAATGAGGGAGTTGGTTATTACTGCTCCACAAAAGAAAGATAGAAACCTGACCTTTCCTAGCAATTATTGGCCTATATCCCAAATTAATGCCAATGCCAAAATCTTGTTGAAGGTATTGGCTGTCAGATTGGGAAAAGTTCTCCCTGGGTTGATCCACCCTTCTCAGGTGGGCTTCAGCAAGGGTCAGATTAGTTCTCATCACATTAAGACCCTTGTCTCACTCATAGACAAGGTGCAGGGGAGCCCTAACCCAGTTGCGGCCTAGCCATTGTTTTGAAAAAGCATTTGTCTCAGTCGAATGCCCATATCTGTTGGAAACCCTGGAGAGAATGGGTATAGGCCATGCTTTCAGAGACTGAGTGGGCCTCTTATACTCTTCTGAGTGGGCCTCAGTACTGACAAATGGAGTCAAATCTACTCCTGTTGGATTGCAAAAAGGCACTCACCAGGGCTGCCCACTCCCCCCTCCTCTTCATCTTAGCCATTGAGCCCTTAAACATTACTTTAAAGAAGAATGACAGGATTCCAGATATCAAGATAGGGTTAGAGATATACAAGTCCTTCTTATATGCAGATGATCTCCAGATCTCAGTGGAGAATGCTCTCCAAGCAGTGCAACAGGTTCTCTCCTTATTAAATGAGTTCTCTGTGGTGTCTGATTTAAAAGTCAATCAGTCTAAAATGGAGGTCTGTCCTTAAAACTTAAATAATCAACTGAAGTCTTTCAATCCTTTGGCCTTAAATGAGCTTCAGAGAGTATTGGCTACCTAGGAGTTAAATTGCACTAAAACCTCAATAAACTGATCCCCTTGAATATGGATCAGTTTTTAGATACCACAAGGTTAGATTTGGAAAGGTGGAAAGTGTTGCATCTCTCCCTAGTCAGGAACTTTGATGCCAACAAAATGTACTGGAGCCCCTAAGTTCTTGCACTTGCTTGCTCATCTTCTCATAAAGATACCTCCCAGGTGGTTCCAGAAATAAACACATTAATTGGTTACTTCCTATGGGACGGCATGCCCCCAAGGTACAGCCATTTGAAGCTTAGGCATCACTGGAGTCAGAGGGGGATGGGGCTACTGTGGCTCCTTGGTTGCCACATGGACTTTATTACAACCCAGACTGTACAGTGGTTTTCTCTTCAGAACATTCACTCAAATGCTTGGGCCTGCCTGAAGACTTCTATAATGGAGTATATCTCCCCAGTTGTATTACTGTAGTCTAAATGTCATCCTCGTACTCCACTCACCCCTCCCATGTAGGTATCCATAACATGTTGGTGGAAGATACATAAAAGCATATCCAAATCTTTTAGTTCATGGTCCTGTGCTCCTCTCTGGACCAACACCTTCCTAAATATATGGGGCGCATCAGCACACTGGAAACACTGGGATGCACAAGGCATCTGATTTGTGAAAGACCTCCTTATGTCTCTGACCCAAGTTATAGATTCTTTCATGGCCATCAGAAACAGTTTTCAAATCCCTCAAAAGGATTTCTGGAAATATTTGCAAATGAGAGATGTGATTCAGCAGGTTAGCTGAGCTCACTTTGCCTCCTCTCCCATCAACCACCCATACCCTCTGTGGTGAGATGGGGCAATCTCTCTAAGGGCAGAGTCAGCTGTATCTATAAAGCCCTAAGGGAGGCCCTTCCAGACCAGTTCCAAAAGATCAGACATCAATGGGAACTTGAGGTGGAAATTTTCATCTCTGACTCACAATCAACTCACTGCTGGGACAGGAATCACAGGGCATGCAGAGATGGTAGGAGTAGGCTAATAATGAACCAAACCCTTCTGAGAATGTATCACATGCTCTACACTTGTAAACACTTGGGATTAATGAGCCATGACCTCTGTTGGAGGTGCACACAACCCAGGACCAACTATATCATATTCTGTAGTACTGTCCAACCCTTCAGGCAGCATAGAAACATAGAAACATATAATTTGATGGCAGATAAAGACTGCTTGGCCCACCAAGTTGGCCCATTTTCCTACCTAATGGATAAACTGCAGATAGTAGTTAACCAACAGCCTACTTCCTCCTACCCCCCACTAGGACTGCCTTATGTCTCTCCTATGCATTCTTGAATTCCTCCACTGTTCTTGACTCCACAACCTCCTCAAGAAGGCTGTTCCATGCATCCACAACCCTCTCTGTGAAAAAATACTTCCTCACATTACTACTGAGCCACCCCCCTCTATCTTCAAATTGTGCCCCCTTGTTCTTGCACATCTCTTTTTCTGAAAAATACTACCCTCTTGGACTTTGTTGATTGCCTTGAGGTACTTGAAAATTTCTATCATGTCCCCCCTCTCCCTTCTTACCTCAAGGGTATACATATTAAGCTCCTTTAGTCTCTCTTCATATGTCTACAGCCTCCACTCTGTCTATGTCTTTGCAGAGATGGAGTCTCCAGAACTGCACACAGTACTCCAGATGGGGTCTTACCAACTGGCTGTACAGAGGGATAACAACTTCTTGTTTTCTACTGTTGATGCCTCTCCCTATGCATCCCAGTATCCCCCCAGCCTTCCTTACTGCCTTCTCATATTGCTTGCCCACCTTTAGGTCATCTGATATAATTACCCCCCGGTCCCTTTCCATTTTTATTGTTGTCAGTATCTCACCCCCCATTGTGTACTCTTCCCCTGGGTTTTTGTTTCCCAGGTGCATTACCTTGCACTTCTTTGTATTGAATCTAAGCCGCCATACATTTGCCTATTCCTCCAACCTTGCCTCGTCCCTTCTCATCCTTTCCACTCCATCTTGTGTATCAACCCTGTTGCAGATCTTTGTGTCGTCTGCAAAGAGACATACTTTTCCTTCCAGTTCCTCTGCAATATCACTTATAAAGACATTAAAAAGGACTGGTCCCAGTACTGAACCCTGTGGTACCCCACTAGTAACACTTCTTTCTTCACTGTGGACTCCGTTTATTACTACCCTTTGTGTCCTGTTGTCCAGCCAATTTTTTATCCAGGCTACCACCTTGGGACCCATTCCAAGGCTGGCTAACTTGTGTATTAATCTTTTGTGTGGGACTGTATCAAATGCCTTGCTAAAATCTAGGAAGGCCATGTCCATAGCCCCTCCCTGGTCTACTACTTTGGTCACCCAGTCAAAAAAATCTATTAGATTCATCTGACATGACCTTCCTGCTGTGAATTCATGCTGCCTAGGGTCCTGTGCCCCACTGGCCTCTAGGTACTCAACAATTCTTTCCTTTAGAAGTGATTCCATCATTTTCCCTACCACTGAGGTCAAACTAACTGGTCTGTAGTTTCCTGCCTCTGCCCTGCTCCCACTTTTGTGAAGCAGAATCACATCCACCCTCCTCCAGTCCTCAAGTACCATGCCATCCTCCCATGATTTGTTAAAGAGAGTAGTCAATGGTGTCACTAGTTCTACCCTTAGTTCATTTAGAATTCTTGGGTGAATCCCATCAGGCCCCATTGCTTTGTCCATCTTCAATTTTACTAGTTCTTTCAGAACTCTTTCTTCTGTAAATGGACTGGTATCAACCCCCATCTCCAGGGTGTTTCTCTTGTTTGGTTTAGGTACCTCTCCCTCCTCTTCCTTTGTGAATACTGAGCAGAAATATTTGTTCAGTATCTCTGCTTTTTTACTGTCACCATCTGCCCACATTCCTTCCCCTTTATTAAGCTTCAGTATCCCTTCCTTGGTCTTTCTTCGCTCCCTGATGTATCTATAAAAGGTATTATCCCCCTTCTTAACAGAGTTGGCAACCCTTTTCTTGGTTTGGGCCTTTGCTAGTCTGACTGCCTTCCCTGCCTTTTCCTGCTTTAACTGATAAAGTTCTCTGTCCTGCTCCTTATGTGTTTCTTTATATTTCCTGAATGCTATCCTTTCCTCCTTAACCTTCCCTGCCACCTCTTTCGAGAACCATAGCAGTTTTTTCCTTTATTGTGTTTTGTTAATTTGCTTCACACAAAGGCTTGTTGCCTCTGTGATGGCTGTTTCGATTACTCCCCATTGTTCCTCCACCCCTCCTTCTGGCCTGTTTGCTAGTGCTTTTCTGAGGCACTCTCTCATTTTCCCAAAGTCAGCTCTTCTAAAGTCCAATACTTTTGCTTTTGTATGGCTTGACTCTCTGGCTGTGTTTATCATGAACCACACTGTTTGGTGGTCGCTTGCTCCCAGATGGCTACCCACTTCTAAATCTGAGATTCTTTCTCCATCCTTGTTTGAGAGTACCAGGTCTAAGATTGCTCCCTCCTGAGTCAGTTCCAATACTAACTGTCTGAGGCATGCCCCTTGTAGGGCATCGAGAATGACCCTGCTCTTGGATGTGCCTGCAGCAAAGGTGCTCCAGTTAACATCTGGCATATCCAGGTCCCCCATCAACAATATCTCCCCTTTTTCTGTCATTCGAAAGATGCCTTCTATCATTTCCTTGTCCATTCCTTCCCCCGGCGATGGGGGTCTGTATACAACCCCCATGCGGATTGTGATGCCATTTCCTGTCTCCAGGGTGACCCAGAGTGCCTCATCTGCTCCCTGTTTACTCTTTAGTTCTGTTGCTTTGATCCCTTCCCTTCTTTTACATAGAGAGCCACTCCTCCTCTTTTACCCTCCCTGTCCCTCCTGTAGATTGTGTATCCTGGTATGTTGACATCCCAGTCATGGTTCTCTGTGTACCATGTTTCTGTGACTGCCACAATATTCAGGCATCCATCTTCCATCAAGGCCACTAGTTCAGGGAGCTTGTTACACAGAGTATGGGCATTGGTACTCATCACCCTCCAATTTTTGATGGCCTTACCCCATTCTGCCCCATCCCTGTCCTTACTGCCTTTACCTTTTTTTGCATTTACCTCTGTCCTGCTCCCTAATGACTTCTCTACCTTGGTGTTTACCTCACTAATTACCGTGTTTTATGTGGGGAGGCTGGGATTTCCCTCTTCCTTTTCAGTGCCTCCCCCCTTGTCTAGTTTAAATGCTTGCCAATGAAGCATTTAAACCTATCACCTAGGATCCTGGACCCCCCTGGACAGATGCAGATCATTGCACCAGTATAGGCCTGCATCCCTTCAGGTGGCTCCCCAATCCCCAATAAAGCCAAAACACTGAGGTCCACACCAGTTTTTCAACCATTCGTTGAATTCCACAGTGACGAGTACCTAGCATCACCCTTGCCATGCAGAGGCAGCACCTCTGAGAAGGTTACTGTATGCGCTACTTGTCTAAGGCCCCTCCCCAACTCTACAAATTCCTCTTGCACTGCTCTGATCCCATTCCTAGCCAGATCATTTGTCCCTAGGTGGACAATGACATCCAGCTCCCTCCCTCGTGCAGTTGCTTCCACAATCTTGAGGATTCGCTTCCTGTCCCTCCAAGCCATGGTGCCAGGCAGGCACCTTACCTCCCTCTCCTCTTCCTCCCCCACTTCTACCCCCTAATGATTGAATCCCACCAGGAGTTGTTTCCTTCCCCTGTGGGGTCCCATGCCACCCTCCTGTGAGTCTCCTTTGTGGAGGTTCCTAGCATCCTCCTTGGTCTTCACTGCAGGTGCCTCCATAGAGGAACCACTATCCACCAGAACAGCGTATGAATTATGGAGAGGTACAGCTGGAGGGATGCACCTCTGTTCCACCACTCTCTCCCTCCCTGAGCCCACCTTGGTCCAGCTGCTCCTCTTTCATGGCAACTTCTGAGGTAGCGGCAGTGGCCCTGGTGGTCCCTGAGTGGGGGAGGAGGTTTCACGAATCCTAGCCAAGTCAGCCTGGAGACAGGCAACCTCCTCCATCAGACCAGAGAGGTGCCTGCAAATAGGACAGCATTGCAGCCTCCAGAATGTCTCCTGAAACACTGCTGCCCAACAGCCATTGCACTGCACCACTCCCATCATATCTTATTTTGTGTCTCCTGTCCTCTCTGTATGCTTACTCTCTCCTCTCCTTACAACTCTCACTCTTCCTGTTTTGGGACAGCAACTTCCTGTATTCTTCAGTAGCCTCCTTCTTCCTTGCTCAGAGTCAGACCACCAGCAGCTGGGGGGGTGGAGAGCTACTTTTTTCCTTTAGGGTTGACAAAACTAATGTTTCTCTATGATCCTTCCCTTCCTACTGCCAAACAGGAAGTTCCTGTTGTAAGTCAAATCCAGTGGCCATAAAAGTAGAACTGGCTTATGGTGGGAGGGTGGAGGGATGGGATGGAGGACAATTAGTAAGAAAAATGGTAGCTTTTTTAGTTAGCTGCTTTCTGCTCTACAAGCAAGATTTCTGTCTTCCAAAAGCTAGCAGCAGGAAGTTATAATTGGAGTCATCTGCTTTTATACTGTCAAAGCCACACCCCAATTAACCTCTCTCCCCCGTCCTACTGATTTAGCAAAGTAAGTTGATACAGTACCCTTCCCAACACAGAAACACACACTGACTTTCTTTCTTTTCTTTTTTTGACCCTAAATGAGACCCCATCTACTTCTTATAAAGTATCTGTTTGCTTAATTTCAACAGGCACTGACACCTGCTGAGATAGAAGTGTTAAATTAGTAAGAAAAACTGTAGCTTTTTTGGTTAGCTGCTTTCTGCTCTACAAGCAAGATTTCTGCCTTCCAAAAGCTAGCAGCAAGTTATAAATACTGTACATGCAAGGATGTAGTGGGACCTGATATACACATAGACACACCTCTGCTGTCTGCTCTGCCCCCCAAAATTCTGAAGCATGATTCTCACTCTGAGAGGATTTCATCAGCAGAAGTGGCTGCCAAGAGGCTCCTTCTCTGCAACTGGAGGTCAGACAGAAGTCCTTCAATAAATGAATGGCTACTTGCTGTCAGACAGCGTGCTACATTTGAAAAAATGTCTTGTTCTGCCTCTGGTTCCCTGGGTAAGTATTATCAATGCTGGACACCTTTTCTGGAATCCAAATGGTGCCATAGTGTAAGTTAGGAACAATGACTCATCCTTTCAAGACCTTACTCCGCCTTTATACCCTTTTGTTTTCCTACATATAGAGTGGAGTAACCTGGCATGTGCTACTGTAAGTAGTTAGAGTAGTGAGTTTACTATGTTGTATAGCATTTACACAAGGTAGGCCTTAACTGACATAACTTACTCACAGGATTTAAATCCCTTATGGACTGGATGGGGATACAGGGTTATGGATGTTTCAAATGTTTTATCTAGTAATATACCCCTTTTTCTTTTTTGTACAAATCACCTATAATCAATTAGCTTTGTATACACATTTTAGTACTGTCTCTGTGCTACTCTGTATGCTGTTGTTGTTTATTTTTATTGATTTATTTAAAATTTGGTGACCGAGAAAAGCACACTGAGTAGGAGCTTGTTTCCAGGTGCAGCATGGGGTAGTGGAGCATTGAGTTATACAATCAATAAGCAAGTACAGTAATACAGCTGATATATAAAAAAATAATACACAGTATACAAAACATTTAAGATACATGGACAAATGCAAATTACATAGCATCAGATTTGGTCAGGAACAACAGATATTAATAAGTAACTAGGAACATATTAACATACCAGGAGCAGTGTTTTCAAACCCACTGCAAAGTTTGGAAAAGTCAGCAGCGCAATTGGAGTAAGCCAAGAGAAATCTTGTGTGGTGGCTGCAGTAATAGCCTTGAGGATGGGCTTAAAGGGACACTTTCAACGTGTGTTTCATCATATTATTTCTAGCTGAAAACCTACATTTTATGATTGCTTACCCTCTCTAAAATTCACAGATGTTGCTGTTTGTTTTGTCTGTCTCCTTGCTTAGTAGAACTGAAACGCATGGTAATGTATATTTATAAACAACCTTGTTTTTGTTTACAATCCTGGTTCTGTTCTGACTACATACTTCCTGAGCATTCGAAACACGCCCAAACAGTGCAGTCAGTCATAAGGCAGTAGCCACCTAAACTCCCACTGCATTATGAGGGGCTAGACTATTTGGGGGTGTTCCCAAGTCCAGGAAAGATGCATTTGGAGTTGATCAAGAAATGTAAAGAAACCTGTTTTGGTGTGATAACACCAGTATGTTGGGCAATCTGCTTTTTTTCACTTTTTTAAAGACAATGAGAGTCAGAATCAGACTACCAGTTACATCAACAATCTTTACAGAATTTTGGCAATCACAAAATATGCTTTTTAAATAAGGAACACTTTGAGACCTAAGGGGATTGACAGTGTCCCTTTAAGCTGGCTGTAGAGAGGAGGAGTGTGAACACTGTGGAGAGGGGAGAAGTCTGAGTAGTCTTTTAAAAGAGGAGACAGAGGGGGATAGGTGAAGATCAGAAGGGAGTTTGTTCCAGAGTAGTGGGAGACAACAGGAGAAAGCAGACTGGCCTGTAGCAGAATGCGGATGAGGAAGAGAAGAGGTACATGAGTCCCTGTGTCGAAGGGGGTACACTGAGAGGTTCATTTGTGATAGATGGTAGGAGAGGTAGGGGGGAAGAGTCCCAAACCAGAACTTGGCAACAAGGGAGGCACAGTGAACCATGCACCTGTGAGATAGTGGTGACAGGGAGAGAGCAGAATAGAGAAGACAGTGGTGAGTAAGGGGAGGGGCAGAGGTGGCAAAGTGACAGAAGGAAATTAGGAGAGTATCCAGTCTAGAGAGGGATGTGGCAGGGGTAGTGAAATAGATCAAGTCTGCATAGTCATAGATGTTATGTTCTTGTTTGTATGCTATTCAATAAAATGTTTAACCACAAAAAAAGTGAAGTTGTACATTTGTACGAAAACAGGGGATGAGCTCACCTGGACAGTCTTTTGTTTCAGATGAGCAGCTCAATGATTCCCCCATCTGATATTTAATGACATTAATTAGCATGAATGAAGCTATTTACCCTTACCCTGCATTGACCCTCTTACAATATAACCTTTGTCGAGTAGTGGTTTGACACACAGAAACAAATATTTCATGACTCTATAAGGGGAAAATAATTGCATGTACATCTGTGGGGACAAACTCAATATGCCTTACTATTGCTTGATTCTTCTCCCAGATCTTTTGAAAATGTGTTTTATAAATCATTTGTTTGGTGGCTTTTTAAATATTACTGCATAATCTTAATCATCATTTCATCCACACTAATAAGGACCTTGTTCTATCTTTGCAAGCTTCTGACCCCTTATACACCTGGCAGAGCAACTAGATCCTTAGGACAGAAACAGACATATGTTCACCCTTTTCATTTAAAATCAGTGGGGTCAAGCAAGTGTTGTGGTAACACCTGTAATTCTAAATGACATTCTGTTCTCCTCTCCAGAGGGCTTTAAAACACAAGTAAGGAAACATCAGCTGAATCAAGCCTTCCCTGCACTTTTAAAGTAGGTACTAGTCAACTATAGGGTAAAGATTTAATGTTCGTTATTGGTTTCATGCATTCACATTCTGCATTATTGCACCTATCTTACACGTGGCACTTTATTGTAGTTTTGTATTTTGTAAGTTTGCACGTGATGTTGCAGTGTCTCACTCCCTTTGCTCTATCCTTATTGTAATTAATGTTATTCTGTGTCCTGAATGGCACTATACTAATAAATCACTTCAGCTATTACTGTTTTTCATGATGCAAGTCCACGCTATAACTACAAGAGAGTAAAACAGAGAGATAATTATGCATTCTTTTTTCTATATTCTAGAGTTTTGCTTGTGAACAAGAACAAAAGTTAAGAGAAAATGTGGAAGCATTTAACCAAGTAGCAGCAAAGGCACAGGAAAAACAAAGTCGAATTACAGAACTGGAGAAACTGGTGGACCGAATGGAAAAGGTAGGTACACAGACAGCTCCACAGTCAGTCTTTAGAATGCCATAATTTATATTAGTTTCTATGCTGAAAGTATTACTGAAGCATTGCAGTGGAATCCTAAGGCAGGTTTTCCTATGCAATACTTTGTGCAACATACATGTCTGCCCATCTCTTTGGTGGTGGTATTTTATAATCATTGCCAAATATATATTTGATGTAGCTGGAGATGTGTACTGACAGGTGCGCTGAAGTCATAGAGTAAAAGGAGAATACACTGTGGTGCTTGTGGCTAGATAATGAAGGACCATTCAATGTCCCTTGAAAATTCAAGCATTTTGAAACTCAGACTGTAGGAAGCCTTTAAGCATGACCTGCTAAAGTGAAATCAGACACTGTAGAAAGCAATAGGCACTCTAATAACCATAGCTGTAAACTAAGTAATCCATATCATTGACCCCCCATTGTATGCGCAGTGTTTCCATAGATTTAACTTTCAGGGCCATAGTAATCCTGACTCTTCAGATAAAGATATGTGAGTTGATGGGCTGACAATCACATGTGGACACCATCTACATCAAAGATTATAGGAAGCATATTTTATACCTCTAGATGCCCTCCTGTTTTTCTTTAGTGTCTAATATTCTGATATGTTCTGACTCTATTGGTTAACTCTTATAGTACTGCAAGAATCTACATGTGTCTTGAATCTATATACAGTATGTTCAAACATACATGGTACTCAAACAATTAAAGTACTAATCTATTTTTTGTCTTTCTGTGAATCCATTTCTCCTCATCAGTTGCTGTTCTCTCCTTTCATACTGCCTGAACAGCAACCCCATTCCAAGTCATTCAGATGAAGTGCATGCAATAATGTAACTGATATCATGGAATGCCTTACAAACATGAAATGAAAGAGCAGTAGCTGGTAGGAAGAGGGGAACTCTATGTATATATGAGTGAACTACAAAAAATATTTATTTATACAAGAATTGGTCAAAGCATATCAATATACATAATTGGCATGGAAAGGAAAGTGGGAGTGCAGTTAACTATGTAAAGATTATTTCCTATCACCATTAATGGAAAATCACATAGCAACTTAGTAATTTAAGATTGTCATGGAGTCTAGGTCCATCATGTCTGCCCCACCCCTGCTTCATAAGAAGGTTTGAATACATAGGTTGTGTAAAGATGGACTGACATGAAAAGTTTTTCGTACCCAGTCTACTACCCAGGATATCCAGCGATTTACTTGATAAGGAGAAATTTGTTCAAACTTAGATTGAAGGCCTATACAGTCTTCATGTTCCCTATTTCCACTGGCATATTTGATAGGTTCACCACTCTTTGTAGAATAACTGCTTCTAATGTCACCCCTGAATTAACCACCATTCCAGGGCACATCTGTGTGTCATGTTGAAGGACACCAAATCAAACATCTCTTGGGGTGCAGTTGCAAAACAATTGATTCTGGACCAGCCTAAGTTGCTGAAGAAATAGTGAATTGGGGAAATGGGCAAGGACACATGGAAAATTCACATACTCTTTTTGAGAAGTGCCATGGGATCTTTAATATCCATTTGAACACACACCAGTATAGAAAGATGGGACCTCAGTTTAACATCACAGTTGGAAGGCAGCTGCTTACAATAGTACAGTGTCCCCCAAATACAATGCTTGGGCATCAGTCTGGTTACTTATAAAAGCACCCCTCACACAGCTACCAACAACACTTCCAGCTGCACCTTGTGTTCATAGAGGTCTAACATCTGAACTAGGGTCACCACTACTGGATGTAATCCAGGGCAGTGCCTCCTAACTTGTTTTGAGACCTCCCCCAAGCTTAACAACCTGCCTACCCTTAAAATTATGTACATCATTGCAGTGTGAAAATCCTTCCTCTGTTGCAGCAGCTCATATGTGAATAAGTGCTCAACAACTAAAATTCAGTCACCTTCCCCCCAACTCGGTCACACCTCATGTTACGTTTTGCACATTTCAAAGTTTCTAATTTTGTCTTACATCCAGTCCTTCATCTCTGGCACTGTGCAAATAGCCATCACATAAAATAATTTCTCCCCCATACTAATTTATCCAAGACCTTGAAGGCACAGTGAAGGCTACAGTTCATGCAAGTCATGCATCCTTTCTCTCATTATGCAGCTCACTGGATGTCCATAGCTGTCTATGGCCCTTCCTGTTCTCCTTCCTGTTCTGTCACTAATCTTTGCCCATTGTAGTTTCATCCATTGTTTGTCCTTTATTCCTGGACAAGACTGTCTATTGTTAATGAACAGGCACAAATGCTTTGTAGAGAACTACATGGTAAAGAGAACCTAAACAATTGTACTGAATTCATTTTTAATTTTGTTAATGAAAGAAGATGGTAATAAAATCTCATGTTAAATTATATCTTCTTCAGGGATATCTCTGTCATCATGTCACACCTATGGAACTTAGCTGTCAGACATCAGGATTCCATGGAAGTCTTTTCTGCAGCAGTCTATTAGGGTCCTCGCATGCCGACATCTGGCTCTGTCATCAAACACACTATATCAGTGCGGGTGACCCCACTTCCTCCTCAGTTCTTTCCCACTGTCGACCATTTGCACATGGACTCCATGGAAGCTTCTTCACTCAGTTGACCACTAAAACTACCTACCTTTTTTTCCTTTGATATCTGGCTTTAAATTAATTTAGTTTCAAGCGATTATTTTGTCCTTTGTATGTTGAGAACTAACCCCTCATCACTTGTCTTCCAATGCTGCTAATGCAGAAAGAAGATTTCTTCTACTGATGACCATGAAATCTGTGTCTGCTGTCTTGGGCCTGGCCACAATATTCTCGCCTGTGAGTTCTGCCTGAAGTTGAACCTCAATAAAATAAAACTTGTAGCGACCACTCTAGCCATTCAGCCAAAACATGTGAATTTCTTTGAAATGTTCAATATTTATTCAGTTTCTTTTATATTCAGTGTCACAACATTTCACCAACAAGTGGCTTCTTCTGGGGAACTCTTAATTAGATACAAAGAATATATATTTAAGTTCTTATACAATACCATGTAATCAGTTTTTTTATAAGTCTCATATATTATTCAATTCATCAGTACATTCAGACCCTTTATTCTATGTAAACTGCACTTCATATTATGTATAAACAAACTGTAAAAAGTCATAATAAATGCAATGGTATGTGACCACATAATAGTTCATGCCCTACTAATCTTTTTAGTGCAACAAAGCCTCTACACTTCTCACCAATCCAATGGCATCTACCCAGCCAACAACAGTCTACTGTTCAGTATCATCACTTTTAACTGCAATATTTTATACATTTGACTTCCCTTTTAAATCACTAAAATATCCAATCCTGAGTTTCCAATCATTTTCAAATGAAAAATAAAAACAAGGCATTTTTTCAGACTTCCTTCTGAATTAATTCACTTCGAGATTTCTTCTACCGATGACCACGAACTCTGTGTCTGCTGCCTTGGGCCTGGTCACAATATTCTTGCCTGTGAGTTCTGCCTGAAGTTCAACCTCACCACCTGTTGCCAGTGCAAGAAAACCCTGCAGAAGTTCCTCATGGAGCAACAAGGACCCAGAGGAGAGTAGAGGTCCTCTGGGGCCTCCCCTCCCAATAGCTGGCATTTTCTTCTGGTTCTCAGGCCACCAAGGCCTGGGATAAATCCTTGGGGAAACATTCTCAGTGAGACAATGACTTCCGTTAGGACTGCTCAGCCAGTAGGTGATCCCGGATGGATTCTTTCTCCTTTTCTTCCCGAGTCACTTCATTGACCACTTCGGCATTGGTTTCTTGCTTCATGCAGGCCTCTGCTCCTATCAGGCCCGCTATGGAGGAGTCTTCTCCTTGCTGTCACAGGGCTGCAGAGGGACTGTCTCCCCAGCCCCGCCATTGAGACCTCTCGAAGTAGTGGCTAAGTGCCAGCATGTCCCAGTAAGGATATTCCTCAGACTACTAGGCCTCATGGCCATGGCCATTGTTATGGTCCCCATGGCCCCATTGCACATGGGGATCCCTCAGTGGACCCTAGGGCTTCAGTGGAATCAATGCTCAGATGATCTAGATCAGCTGGTCCTTGTCTCCTCACCAGTACACAAAGTGTTTCACTGGTGGATGTACCTGGCCAATCTCTTAAAAGTCCATGCTCTGCTAGGAAAAGATGAACCTTGACTCACATTGGATAGAGAACTTCCAGAATGCGGAAATGATAAATCTTACAATGCAATAGTGACAGAGTGAAGGTTGCTGAATTGCTTAACTAGTGGACAAAGTTAAGCCCCTGGGTGAGTTGGTACATAGCAGATGTCTAAGGATTGCAGGAGTATACATCTACAGATAAGTTGAGCTCTAGGTGAGTTGAATAGATTTGCATGGATTGAAGTTGCAGACTCCCATCTCTGGTGGACGAATCCGAAGAAACGTACCTGGGGTGGAGGAACTAGATGTGGAGATCATTGTATGATCAAAGCATGTTTGAAAAAGTCTGAGTGGAGCCCTGAAGACCTTCTTAGATATTTGGCAATGAGGATGAGTAGAAGTGTAGTGACCACAGAGCCAATACATGACTTTGTAGTGTACTTTGGAATAGCAAACATCAAGTGAAGGAACTTTAACCCATCATAGACTTTAGAAGAATGGGAACAGTTCAAGCTGTCACGATTTGTAGGAAGAGTTGCTGCTGGTGGCATTGAGAAGGAAAATGAACCCCTGGCAACTAGAATACTGTGATGGATAGAACAATTCAGTGGCTGCATATGCTTCAGCTTGCAGGTTGCAAAATATCTTCTGGTGGATGAAGTCCATTCCTGAGGCTTGCATCAGCTGAAAAACTGTGAGGAGAATGTTGCTGATGAAAAGGGAGATGTAGTACTGCACTCTGGTGGACAAAGTCGAGCTTTGAAGTGAGTAGATAAGTCATGGATGGAGTGAAAGTTACAAAGTGATACATCTGACAGATGAAGTCGAATCATAATGTTAATGACAGGATGCAATAGATTAGAAATTACTGACTCCTGCCTCTGGTGGACCAAGTCAAACCCTAACTACTCTCAAAGCCTTTCCAAAGGTACTAGTTAGGAAGACAGTGTCTGGAGTTGCTGGTGATGGTTGTTGGGGATGAAAGGAAGCAGACTAGCTGCTTATGGGATGAAACAGAGCAGAAGAGCAGAATGAGCTTGGGGAGTTACATGGAGGTAGAGGAAAGGCATGAGTCAATAACAGAAGAAATGAGAGGAAAATGATAAGAAGCAGAAAGGAGAGGAATTTTAGGAGAATGGAAAATGCTAGAGGAATGGAGATGGAAAAGGGAAAGAGAAAGGGGAAATTGTTAAATCAGGAAAGGCACACTAAGCCTAAGTGAAGGGGGAAATGTGGGACTAGTGCTGGGGAAACAGTGCATGAGTACAGAGTGAAAGAGGAATCATGGATAAATAGGAGTTAGTAATGAAGAAATCAGCACTTAAGGGAAAAATAAATATATTAGTGCTCAATGAAACACTGATAAATCCAGAACTGCAGAATTATTATGCTGCAGTGTAGTTGCTAATAAGCAGGGAAGCAGACAATAATGTGAAGCTCTTGAATGGAGCAGTTATGGTAAAAAAATCCAGGTGCTTCTGGGATCTTCTGCATAATGCTGAGGTACTCTAGAAGATGCTGAGCACTAGGGTGAAGTATCCTGCAGGGGAAGCTTGTGATGGCATTTGATGCAGCCGATCAATGTATGATGTTGAGTTGGGTGATGACATCAGCCACGTCACAAACCCAGAACTGGAGCAGGCTCTGAACAAGCCAAGAAGGAGGAAAAGATAAAAATGGAAAAACCAAAAAAAACAAGATCCCCAAAAGAAATGTGCCAGCACCAGCACTAGCACCTGGAGCTGTGAATGCAGGCAAGTAATGAGAACACAGGCAAGCAGAGAAGGAATGGGGGGGGGCAATGAAGTAACAGCAGCTGTAGCAGGAACTGCAGCAAGGGGCATGGAGCAACAGAGGGGAGGTATAAGGATTAATTAATTTATTTATTTATTTCAGTCTAGGATTGCTACACCTTTGAGCACAGAGCAGTTCATTTACGAAGGTTCCACGTCATAAGGGAGGGTTACAAACAACAGAGGAGAACTAACATTGGTTAACTAGCAATAACATTTTCAAAACAAAATTGACTACAATTTGACTACAGTAGTAGCAGACAAGGAAATCACTGTAACTATCTTAATTCAAATTGGCTAACTGATTAAGAAAGTAGAAAACTAAGGTGGGAAAGTAGGAGAGACAAAGGGAGGAGGGGTAGAAGTAACAGTAGGGAAGGAAGAGGCAGCCAATGGCCTTGTCAAACTAGGCTGCCAAGTGAAGGAGGGCAGGATGGTCAGAGGGTGGGGAGGAGAGGGGTGTGGTAGGTAGGAGAGGGTGCATGGGGAAGGGAATGGTGTGGGGAGGGGGTGAAAGGACTAACTGTGCCAAAAAGGGTGGAGGAGAAAAGGGAGCCTAGGGAATCATCAGATATCAAGAGGAAGCAGCAGGTTGTCACTGGGCAAGGCAGTCGCAGGAGCTGTTAGATACAAGATACTGCTGGAGCAGAGACTTGAAATGACCTAGCTTCCATGCTCTGTGTGAGAAATATTGTTGACCTTGCATTGTCTGACATCTTGAGACAAGGAAGAGTTGACTAGTTGATGCTCAGGTGAGTTTATTGCTATGATAGAGTGTTAGTAATTCAGTGGTCCCAGGAGGCAGGAGGCCAAGAAGTGCTTTTTGGAAAGCAGGCACGTCTGATATTTAATCCTTCCACTGAGATGTATCCAGCCAGTCTGTGTGTAACAGTCACAGGTGTGGATCAAGGTGGAAACAGGGAGAGGGGAAGGAGAAGAGACAGAATGGCAGGGGAGAGGGAGGGTAAGAACACAGAGAAAAGCTACAGGAAAGAAGATGAGGAGAAAGGAGAGAGGGAGGAAAATGTAGGAGACAGGGGAGTGAACAGAGGAGAAAGACAGCCACACGGACAACACAGCTGCTCAGAGCTCGAAACACTTTGAGGAATGATTGCTGGGAGAGGCTGGATATACACAGGTAGGGGGAGGAGTTTATTCCCCAAAATTGAACCATAGGCAATGCCTTCACATAGTTATCACATTTATTTTAATTTGTTTCCTGTTTAATATCATATCATGGATAGTATACTGGTTAAAATATAAAAATTGCATTTACCACATTGGTAATTTCATCTTTCAAACTACTTATGGTATGAATTGTAAAACTGTGAAGAATATTTCCAGTTGTCACTGTAGCATCATTTTTGGTAGGGGTTTGCAAGGGCAAAATATAATTTCCTGAATACCATGAATAGTAGGGATCCTGAATATTTGAGAGCATTCCCAAATAGGAGAGTATTCATTTTTGGGAAATGATGTTCAGTTTTTTTTTCTTACCCCCAACCCCCCAAAAAAATCTCCCAGCTTCATACAGTAGCTTTATCTCTACATTCCTTCCCAACTGACCAACAAGAGGCCAATCAGGCGTTACTATAGAGGATGGCATCATTTCACCCATACCTTTTGGGACTGAAGATGAATGAGCTGCTCCACTCTGGGATAATCATCTTTTTGATGTTGCCCAACATCCTTGGGTATTCTAAACATTTGGGAAGCTATGAGGGGGAAGAGGGGAATTAGGGGTTAGTGTGTGTGTTGGGCATAGGGATTATAGCTTTTACCAAGGAAGTGGGAGGCTACAGATTTTGTGTGAATTGGAGGAATGGTGTATGTGGCAGTGCTCATATGATACGAAATAATCTACAGAAGGCTGGAGAGGAGGGCAGTGAGGGCTAGTGGGTGTGTTGGACAGGGGGTTGCAATCCTAAACTGTGTGGTGGTGGCTTATACTGGTGGCAGAGGTAAAAGGCTGCTGATTTGGAACAGGTGGGGATGTCGGGTTTCTATAATAAGGCAGCTCTCAAAGAATAACAAATAATTTATTCACAGAGAGCTTGTAGAGAGGAGGGAGGTGGGGGTTAGAAAGTAGTTTGGGCTAGGGTTTATTAAACAACATAGGGGTGGGGTACTTGTTGGGAGAGAATTGTTTAAAGACGTTATTATTTTTATAGCTGTATTTTTTTTTCAGATGAATGTCAGATGTCAGAATAGAATAGCCCAATATTCAGCAGATCAGTCAAATCAGATATTCAGCTATCCAAGCAATCCTAGTGCCATGTTTGGGACAGAGTTTTTGTGGATGGTAGAGAAGTCTTGGTTCCTGTCTAGACACACAGAGGTACTTCATGTGAGCAACAACTTTATGTGGAGTACCATCCTGAGTTAAGACTCAATGGAATGAGATTCTTGCAAGCTTTTGGCTTTTAATGAAGGTCATAGGCACAGACTTTTGGCATTTACTATAAGCTGGTGTGACTGGAAACTGCACCGGACATTGTTGAAGTCAAGGTGAAGGGATACTTCCAGAGCATGGACTGTGGCACATGATTCCAAGAGAACAGTGTTGTCAGCATATATATGGATATGTGAATCAACACAAGCAGTGGGCAAGTCATTGAGGAAAATAGAGAACAGACTGGGGCTCATGATAGAGCCTTGGGGGCACCAAAGAGGACAGACAGAGGGAGAAAAAACTATGCTGACCTGGACTGACAGCAGTCAGCCAGTGAGCTAGGAGAGGAACCATTTCACAGATGGTATAGATAGTCCAGCACCCCTCAGGCCTTATCTAGGCCAATTAAAATGGCTGCGGTGATGTGCCCCATGTCCATCAACTTAAGGATGAAGTTGGTTACATGGAGGAGGGAGGAGTCAGTGGAATGGGACTTCCAGAAACCAGACTGGGAATGGGAGAGAAAGTCAGTGGATTTAAAAAAATGCAGAACTGAGAGTAAACACAGGTACTGATAGGTGTAGGAGTTTGGGATCCAAACCAACAGGGGTATGACCACCTAAAAGATTGAGGGAGAGGAAAGCCTGCAGTTTCCTGGGTGTGATAGGTAAGAAAAACCAAATGGGAAGTAGGTTAGGACATAGAGGAAGGAATGAGGAGCAGAGAGGGAGCACTGAGGACTGGGGGAGAAGTATGAAGGCACAGGTTGTGAAGAAGTTGTTAAAATGGGAAGCAACTTTGAGGGTGTTACTTGAAAGGTTACTGCCATCCACACAGATTGGTGTGGATGACAGAGAGGGAATCAAAAAAGGAATGAGTTTCTTTTTAGAACTGTATTGGGGGATTTTGGTTATTCTGAAGGCAAAATATCTAGATTTGGCCTCCATGGTGGCTTTTGTGCCAGTGCTTCTTAGCCACTTGTAGCTCAGAAGGTCTTCAGGGTAGCATAAAGCCTTAAAGGAAAACTACACCTTCATAGCTTATAAATTTTAATTGTTTCATTGTCAACAGGCAACTCCTTTCCACTAGCTGATGGGAATATACATGTCTGCCTTTGTTTTTTACTATTCATGCTAGTCTTCTGTAACTATCTTGAGAGTTTCCATTTTATTGTTGTTGAACTCTCATTGTGCATGACAGCTGAATTAACATATGAGAACATGATGTCAAATTACACATTTATACCATGTATCTTTATACTGAAAGTACAAATATCCTGAAACAGTCAAATTGAAAGTAATTTAAAGGGGAAAACCTGTATTTCAATTAGGATAGTTTGCAAACCAAATGAAGGTAAATGTGGTTGTTTCATAACTTGTGTTGAATTCTATGCAAGCAGACAGGTGTACTGTGGAGTCTAAAGTGTGCTGACACATCATATTCTGATATGCTAAAGCAACTCTCAGGGACAGTGAGATTTCAACAACTAGAAAATGGAGACCTCAAGGCTAGTTGCAGGGACTAGATTGAACAGTAAAAATAAACTAAAGCACTCACATGTATCCCTAACAGCTACATGAAAAGAGTTATCTGTCAAGATGAAAACATATAACATCTGCAAGATGTGAGGATGTTGTTTTCCTTTAAAGAAACTCTAGGCAGAATCATGAGCCCTACAGAGGTTGATGACCACTGCTGAGACTCATGAAAGGTGGCATCTTCTTACATGGGACATCCTAAGAGGGACGTGTTTATCCCAGATGAAGATTAATTTAGAATGAAACAGTGAGAGGACTTTTTCTATGTTAGTAGCCATAAAGGGGACCAGTCCATGATATGGAGATCTAGGAGGTGTGAGTCCAGGCTGAAAGAACAATCTCAACCAGATAAATTTTGGAGGAGAACAGGGATGGCGAATTTTCTAGATGAAGTTGACCATACTGTGGCCACTGAAAGAATCTGGGAGGGTACCAGTGGCAATAATCAATCAGTCAATCAATCAATCAATCAATCAATCACAATAATCAATCAGTCAATCAATCAATCAATCATAATCTTTATTTATCCAGGCGAACATCGTTGAGCAGTGCTCATTTGCAAGATGGACCTAGTTAGATCAAGGTCAATTACATAAAACATGGTACAATCCAAAAGAACAAGATACAATGATAGATCAGGTTATACTAGTCATTAAGGATACCAACACATGAAATATTTTTTTTTCCATTCATATTTTATTAAGATGTTCAGTACAGAGAACAAATCATGACATTATTAACATGATACAAACAATTCAGATACAAAATTTGTGATGATTCATTCTCACCCTACCCTTCCCCCTCCCTCCACCCCCACAACCAGTCCCATACCTCCCAGCATGACATTATATGTTCTAAGCCAGAACTTCAGATGTAGTATTCACATACCTTAAACTTGCAATGAGTACAGGGTTTGTAATGGACCCCAAATCCTATTAAACTTCCTAATTTTATTGTGAAAGCTTGCAATAGTCTTCTCCCTTCTGAGATCAGCAAGAAATTCCTGGAGCCATTCAACATAAGTTGGTTCATCAGAATCTTTCCAATGTCTAAGAACCACTTTCTTAACAGATAGTGAAATTAATGCTATATAATACTTCCTATTCACCACCGAAATACAGGAATAATCTCCTAAAAGACATATTTCAGGGGTGAACAAGTTGGACAACCCTAAAAGAGGGTCAACCCTTTGTTTAATAGTGACCCAAAGTGGGGCAACTTTGGAACTGCTCCAGAAAATATGAAGAAGATCCCCTCTTTGCATTTGACATCTTGTACAGAGAGGAGAGGGCACCAAACCCAACCTAGCCAATTTCTGCAGAGAATAATAAATGTTATGCAAAATTGTAAATTGCATTAACCTGAGTCTGTCCTGTTGCAAAGATTTATGACAGTTTTGCCACAGAAGAGACCAGTCCAATTCCTTGCCTAGGAAAACAGAAGACCAAAAAGTGATAGGGGTATAATTATCAGGGTAGGCCCAAGTAAATAAAACACTGTATATCTTAGATACAGCATGAGGTGAACCAGCCAGCTCCATCAAGGTAGCTTGAAAACTAATATGGGTAGCTGGAGGGGGAATCGTACCTGTTACCTTAATCAAGAGATGATGAAGCTGGAAAATCTTAAAAATATTTGTACAAGGTATCATAATCTTGTGTATAATATCTGCTGAAGAGCACCATTGTCTATCGGGTGTTATGAACTCATCAAGGCGACAGTCTCCTATCTGAGGAAGCCAACTGACTGAAAGGGGCTTGTTATCTAATTGAAAATTAGGATTACCTCTCATGGGTTGAAATAGATCCTTGAGATTCTCATATTTCAGAAATGGGCACAACTGAGAATGAACCCTGATCGAGACTGCTATAGGGGAACTACGTAAAGATTCAGGAAGGGAACTGACTTTGGTATATAACAACGCAGCAGGGGAATAACCATGTTTTTTTTATGGAGGCTAACTCCACTTCTAACCAGATCAGAGTATATGCAGCCTGGGCTGAAAGCTGATCCATGGTCAGCCACCGGAGATATTTATTGGCCTGACTGGCCCAATGGCACAGCCCAATATGAGGAAGCCTTAATCCTCATTTTGCTTTAGGTGTGGCTAGTTTATGGAATGCCATTCTAGATTTCTTATCCCCCCATATAAAGGTAGAAATCATACTGTGCACTTTTTTGACTCAAGACAGGGGAAGCCAGGCATTCAACAGGTTAAGGGGGTAAAACAAACGGGGGAAGATGTTCATTTTAATTAAGTTGATCCTGCCCCAGAGAGAGAGGGGAGGTAAGGTCCACCTGCAGAGATCTTGCTCTATTTTGTGAACTAAGGTGTCTAAATTTAACTGCCTAAGCCAGACTATGTTCTGAGTTAGAATGAGCCCAAGGTATTTAATAGAGTCAGATTTCCAAGCAAGCCCAAAAGCAGTAATTTCCTGTTTATAAACCCTGTGATTAAGAGGGAAAAACCACTGTTTTTCCCTACATTAAGTTTGTAATTTGAGACCTTACTAAAATCATCTATTGTTTTGAGAATGGCAGGAATAGATGTAAGTGGCTGTGTTATTTGCAGCAGGAGGTCACCAGCACATGAAATATGTGTGAATAGGCATGATTCAGTGACATAATTCACATATTTAAATTTTTTACACATATAAAAGGTAATAGAAGGGATTACAAAATTAGGCATGGAGTTAGTGTAGGTGGCGACTAACCTATATAATTGTATAGGGGGATTTGTCAGGGGGAGGAAGTAGACAACGAGTGGTCTGGGTCAATGATGGTTGGTGGAACTACAGAAGGGAGAGGAGCAAAATGAGGGAGGGGAGGGACATGAATAGACATGGAGGGAGGGTGAAAATAGACAGTGTTGAGGTAGAGAAATATAGGAGGGAGGATGGGCAAGCACAGTTTCCTGTCATGGGTAAACTAGGACAGTAAAGTAGGATTGCAGAACATGTGGAGAGTCAGAGGAAGGGACAGGCTTGGGGATGATAGAGAGGGAATGGATTCACCCTATTTCTGTCAAAAACAGTTGCATTGTTCCTTAATAAGCCTTGAGTAGAGGTATTTAAAGGATGTAATGGATATGATATACTCAGTTTTAGTGTTTTCTGCAATTTGTTCCATAGGGAGGGCAACACAAAACTAATGGCTGTCCTTTCAAACTGAGAACTGACTTTGGGCACTTTGAATAGGATGGAAGAGTAGCTTCTTAGGGCATATTTACTTATAGTGACTTGTGTGAAGCAGTCCGAGACATATTGTGGTAGTATTTTAGATATAGCTCTGAATATCCATAATGCAGCATTTCTGTCCCTTCTGAACTGAAGTGAAGTCCAACCAACTGCCACATATACAGAGCAATGATGGGCATTGAATGGTAGTCCTGTGATAAACCTCAGTGTCCTATGATAGAGTGTATTCAATTTTTCCAAGGTAGGAGGCAGGGCAACAACTGTATAAGGAGTCAGCATAGTCGATTACAGAAAGAAATGTGGCCTGGACCAGCCTTAATTTAGCATTACTTGTGAGAAAGTCTTTGATTCTAAAGTAAAGACCAAGTCTCTGAGGAAGTTTTTTTAATAGTTCTTCCATATGTTCTATAAAGGAAAGTCTACCATCAAGCCAGACTCCCAGGTACTTGAATTTTGATACAAATTCAAGGTTTTCACCAAGGATAGTGGATATATGTGGAAGCATACTTAAATCTGGATATCCCGCATGCGCGTGGGGAGAGAAAAACATTGCCTTTGTTTTCTTTGCATTGAGCAGGAGTTTTTTGCTCAGGAGTTGATGTTGGGTTAGATTGAACTCTGTTTGTAGCTCTTTGCAGGCTGCCTCTGTGAATGGCAGCTGACATAAAGCACCGTGTCATCAACAAATAGGTGTACAGTGGCCTTGGTGATGTTATTATCTATGTTGTTGATATAGATGGTGAATAGAATAGGACCAAGGATAGATCCCTGGGGTACATCTCTTTGCAGTGGTTTAAGTAGGGACAGTTCGCCTTCAGCCTTAACCTGCTGGAGGCATCCAGTAAGGTAGTTGTTGAACCATCGCAAGGAAAGTGAGTCCAGCCCTATGGATTTCAGGGGTGAGAGGAGCAGTTCGTGGTCAACTGTGTCGAATGCCTTACTTAGATCCAGGAACACAGCACAGATACACTTCCTGTTATCCAATTCTGATTGCCAGTCATTGGTTCCTTTTGCTAGGGCCGTAATGGTGCTATGTTTGGCTCTGAAGCCAAATTGTGCAGGGTTTAGGAGATTAGTTGCTTCTAGGTAGGCTCTCAGTTGTATACTTACAATCTTTTCCAGCAGTTTAGAAAGTACAGGGAGGATGGAGATTGGTCTGTAGTTATTGAAGTCACAAGGGTCCCCTGATTTAAATAACGGAATGACATGTGCAGTTTTCCAAATTGAAGGGATTGTCCCTAGTAGTAATGAAAGGTTAAATAAGTGTGTTATTGGTACTGCTAGTACCTAAACAGCAATCTTCAGGAAGTAGGGATTGAGGAAGTCTGCACCTGCACTTTTCTTTATGTCCAGATGGCATAGCAAGTCTTCCACTTGTTTCAGCGTAGCTGGTTGTAGTGAGAATATAGAGTCTGGCATTGGGGTTTTGGTCAGTTGTATGCCTAACTGGGATTGCATTGTATTTGCAGGAAAGTTGTCAAATGCTAATCCTGCGGTCGTGAAATGATTGTTGAATGACTATAGGACTTCAGCTTGTCGTTGATGATGGTTGTCCCAGAAATTATCTTGGCTGTGAGCTAATTACTTGGTGCATTCCCAGATATGTCATTGATGGTGTTCCAGAATTTAGCGGGGTTATGGAAAGAGGAGTCCAACTCAGCACGATAGTGGGCAGCCTTTGCGTCTCTGGTCTTCCTGGTACATAAGTTTCTAGCCTTTTTGAATTGTCTCCAGTCTGACAGTGTCTTTTGCTTTACATGCTTTTTTTCCATAGATTCCCTCTCTCTCTCTCTGTAAGAGTGCAGTTTTAAGATCGTGGGGTGAACCAACAACAAGTTTTATTTCTTATTTGCACTTTAGATAATGGTGCATATTTGTTTAGGGCTCCTGTGATTATGTCATTAAGAACATCACAGGCTGCATCCACCATTTTTGCCAGGTAGAATTCTTGCCAGTGTGTGGAGTACTTCGTATCTTCCAAATATGCATGGATGTCGAAATTCTGCTTTGATCTTCTAACTGAGAACTTAGAGGGGGATGTGGGTTTATTGATTGATCTTATGCTGGCAATGAAGCAGTGGTCACTGATATCATTGAAGAGAACTCCAGTATGGAAGAATAGATGAGGCTTGCTCACAATGAGAACATCCAGAAGTGTACTATTACTTGAGGTCTTATTATTAATTCTGGTAGGCTCGTTGATGAGCTGTGTTAAGCCATGTGTGTCATAGAATGATAGAAGTGGGGTAGCAGCCTTGGAAAGCCAATTTAGATTAATGCAGGGTTCAACCTTAACATTGTTTTACTAGCCCTGAACCTAGTGCAAATTGGCCAGGGCTAGTGCAGCTAACCCTCTACTTGTCCGTCTGGACTAGTGCAGGTTTTTCATGGCTGTTAATGATGTTGAAAAAGTCTCTACTTCAGCAGACTGTAGTCCTTTTACTAATCTCCCTTAGTGTTCCAGGTGGCCTGGTGTGATTAACAGCTCATTAAGAGCTGCAATTATCTGGCAGTTTAAGAGGGGGATCCAACAAAAGATTCAATATGAGTCATTATCACTCAATTGTTAGGACATTCAGCTAGTGTGCATGCTGTGATCAAGGGCAGAGTGCTGTTAACTAGCTTCCAGTTTGCTGAACTTGTGTTTGATTTGTCCCACAATATTAAAACCAGTGTGCCTCATTTCCCAACCTTTTGAGTGCCTGTATCCAACACTGCAGTGACAGAATGCTATCATGTATACACAGTATGCCCAGCCAGGTGGTCTGTCCACTCTATACATTCTCTGGACACCACTGCAGACTAGGCTCTGAAGTGGCCACCCATAGACCCATAGCTGCCATTACTGACTGGTGTATGGTTCACAGCTCCTCTTAATGGATCACACCAGTCAATCCTATCAATGCAGCACCACCCAGCATGGGTAATTTCATCCTAAAAACAGTGCTTTGGAGCATGTATGGTACAAAGCAAAACCTTCGTAAAATATATAATTTGAAAGGTTTAAATAGACATTCCTGGTATGCATAGATCATCCTATATAGAAAGAGAGGTAGTACAGTATCACGCCTGTATACTGCTCCTCTTTAGCTGATGAAAGGACACTGTTATGAAAAATCTATTTTTGTTAGGGCAGAGCATGTTAAATCAATATTTTTGTGCCTGGTATATATAAACAGATATGTCAAAGTTTCTTACATCCCAGCCCCCTGTGTTTGTTTAACTCTCTCCAAAGAAATCCTAGAACTGCCCCTGGCTCACTTCGCAGTGTAAGAAAACTTCCAGAAGTGCAGTTCTGGTTAATCACAGGGTGGGGGATGAGAGTGTCTTTCTCTGCCTGATTCTGTACATTGCCCTGCAGGTCAGGGTGGGGCTTTGGTGACGTACATGATAATGCTGGCTATTGTGTGTGCAGAGCTAGAGCTGCCTGATTGAACATTTGCTATTATGGTATTCTCTGGTTTGGCGGGGAGTGGGTGAAGAAAGAGGAAGCAAGGGGCACATGGTAAAAAAACAAAACAATGGGGGTACACACTGCGTGTGATTGGACTGCAGTCTTTTTTTTTTTTTTTAGCTGGAGCAGGAAGCAATGTGGGAGCAGGATAAATATGTAATAATCAGAGTATTTCTTGGCTTGCATTTTTCCTGTATAACCGATCAAAATTGACAATTATCGTGGGCTAGTGCAACCATCTGTGGGCTAGTGAAATTTTTAATCAACTTGTCCAGCTGGCTAGTGCAAAAAAAAGTTAAGGTTGACTCCTGTTAATGTCTTCTATAATAATAGTTTCTAGGGACTCCTTTTCGATTGTACCACCTAGATGTGATAGCAATTTGTGGCCAGCAGTAGGTGGTCTGTAACAACCTATTACCTGCAATGATGTGGTATGTGATATTACCACTTTAAGGGATAGGCATTCAAACTCGTGTGCCACAGATGTTGAGATGAGGCAGGTTGCAGCGAGGTTGTCTTTCACATAGATAGCTATGCCCCCCCTCTATATTGTTGATCAGCTCTGAAAAGCTGGCAATTGAGTAAGTTGATATCCTTGTCTGCTGTGATAGGCCTAAGCCAGGTCTCGGAGATTACCAATATATCTGGTAAGGTATGGTTAACCCATGCTTGGATCATAGTGATCTTCTTAAGTAAGCTGTGCATGTTAACATGGAGGAAACTTAATCCTTTGAGCCTGGCTAGATCAGATGATGCTGCAATAGTCTCTGGGGGCTCTGGATTAAGTTCCACATTGCCTGAGCATAGTAGTGACAGGATCAGAAGCTTTATGATTGCAGCAAGGGATGGTTTGTAGATTCTTGCATTTGCCCACTTCCTCTGGCTCTCAGTCGGTGTTCTATCATTTCCAGGTGAGATGCTTTGTCCTCCTAAAACAGCAGAGACTAAGACTCTGACCGAGAAGAGCAGTGGGGGGTTCTATGGCAGGGGAGGGGGGCTGTGCTTCTGGTTGTAATGACTCTGACTGTGTCCCGGCATAGTAAGTTGGCCAAATGTGTAGCTATAGCTGGGGGAAGTTATAAGTACAAACAAAATCTTTTGCTGCCCTGTTGGTATCATAGCATTGCAAAGTCAGCCTCCAGTCCCTCTGCGGGGCATCATGTGGTTGGTGGCATTGTCCACAAGGATCCAGATAAAGGAGCAACACAAGGAGAAGCCACAGCTTCCTTCCCACTGAAAACCTTGTGGAGAGGGTAATGTTCAGTCTTATAAATTCAGACCTGGTCTGACAGGTGCACAGCGATAAAAATATTAATATATGTTAAACGCTGCAGCAGTGTGTATCCTAGCTAAATTGAAGCAATGAAAATAAGTCTCTCAGAAGAGTGAGGACTGTTCCTGGTGTGTATACAAGACAGCGATTGTACTTTAATGAAACTGGATGATTTTATAACTAGCATATGCCACTAGGTATAGAAAAGCAGAAGGGTTTCTGAACTAGGGACTAACTGACAGTATGTCAGAGATACTACTTTAGAAGGGGTTAAAGGCTGATGGATGGATGGATTGGGATTAATGCCATAGGGCAGTGAGTTACCATGGGATGGGACTTTTAGAAAGAGGCGGGAAGAGGGTCTATATAATAAGAGCAAGAGGAGGGGGAAGGGCAGGTGGGCATAAAAGCTATGGCTTTAGCTGTACCTTGAGGCTCTGAGTGTCCACTCTCGTGGAGGCAGGCGGCAGCTGAAGGAGCGCCGACCACCCACTGGCGGAAATCCCTCGGTGGGGAGCAGAGAGCTCTGGAAGGCTGCTTCTCAGCTGTGGAAGCGAGGGAGATAGCAGTTTTTAAAGTCGGCTGAAACAAAGAGGTAAACAGCACAGGCAGGGGGTCTGATTAAAATTAAATGGTGAGCAATTTAAATTGGTGCCCAGAAGTCTGGGTCTCAACACAAGCAGAATGGAAGGGCTGTGATTACTTGCTCCTTTCTGCAGATGATCAGGTTTTCACCTTTTCCTTTCTTGCAAAACACACTTAATACGGTTCCCAGTATTAACAGACAAGCATTGTACAAAATTGGTTACAAATTCAGGTTCCAAAAACTAAAACCAGTGGAAAAAGCTAGTTGAAGTCCCAGGGACTAATCGGAATCAGATCCCAAAAGGCGCTCGTCTTCCAATTGGTTGTGGCTTTAGCCATACCTTGAGGCACTGAGTGTCTGTTCTCGTGGAGGCAGGCAGTGGCTGAAGGAGCGCCGACCACCCCCTGGCTGGGAATCCCTCAGCAGGGAGCAGAGAGTCCTGGAAGGCTGCTTCTCAGCTGTGGAAGCAAGGGAGATAGCAGTTTTTAAAGCCAGCTGAAACAAAGAGGTAAACACCACAGGCAGGGGGTCCAATTAAAATTAAATGGTGAGCAATTTAAATTGGTGCCCAGAAGTCTGGGTCTCAACACAAGCAGAATGGAAGGGCTGTGATTACTTGTTCCTTTCTGCAGATGTTCAGGTTTTCACCTTTCCCTTTCTTGCAAAACACACTTAATAACCATAGAGGGATGACTTGACCAATAAGGGAGTGGTTTGATATGTGGAGATTGAGATTTGTGGACTTAGATAAGAGTCATGCAAACTTTAGAGATTCAATTTTCTGAGTAGTAAGTTTGATGGAAGGGCAGAGTCAATGAAGAATGATGTCCCCTAGATGAAGCATTTCCCTGGAAGAGGACAGAGAGACAAGAAACATTATTGAATCAGATAGCAAGGTAAGACTGGCTTTGGGATTGGCATAGACACTGCCGATAAAAAGAAGGAAGAAAGTAGGAAAGAAGAGCCTACACAAAATGTATTTGTGTGAGGAGGGGATGGCTGCGTTGGCTATAATGTTACAGGTCAAATCATGCTGGAGATAGAACTCAACAGGGCCACTATGATGGTGAAATTTATCTTACACCAGTGGATTGCTGACAAAATTACTATATCACTTCTGCAAAATTTCATGAACTTTCCAAGAAAATTTAGCAAAATGTCACCAAAATTCTGATTTCAGTTATTTCCAGCTAATTTAAAGAGTATATGTCCAAACACTACCGTATTTGGTGTGATGACATTCCCAAGGTCCATAAAGAAGTATCAAGTTTGAGTGCTCTATCTTTAAAGGTGACTCAAATAAGCCTCCAAGCTATCACAAATTTTAAAATTACATTTTGCAATTATGCAAACTGCAGAATTTTATGCCCCTACAACTTTACAACTGGAGAACACAACCAATTTTGTCAGGTTCATTGACCCAAAATTTGGTTTTGAGGCCACCCACATGGCCCCGCAGAAGAATGTCTTGCTGCCATGCCAACCCAGGTTTAGAAGCAAATCTGGGAAATCACACTGGGAGGCAGCACATGGCTAAGACAGCTGCCACTCAGCAGTGCATATTAGTCAGAGAGGGTTGGTGGTGGATTCAACCAGCACAGTGACCCCTGCAGCTAGGCCAGGGAGCTTGTTCCTGTTGTAGGGGAAGCTGTGGCTGTATCAGGCTGACAGAGGCACTGCCCCACATAAGGGGACATGGGAAGGGGAAATAATGTTGAAGAAAAACCCAGTAGCCAACTGATTGATGGATGGGTTCAGCCTGATCAAGGTACAGATGTGTCAAGTCAGAATGAAGCACAGAAATGCTGCAGAATATCACAGAATACTGCAATTTACTGCAAGGGCCATTGTAAATCAATGGCAATTAAGCCCCTTTGTCATTCAGGATTTTGTGACATGTCATTACTGCAAGTTACTGAACTTCATCGTGGCTGACACATCTGTATATCCCCATAAACAGGGTATATCCCTGAACGATGAGCTGCCAGCCACGAGAAAAACCAATATGGGAGAAAAAGAGACTTAGTCTGTTAACTCTGCAATCTCTTGCTCAAAGGCTAGCCAAGCTGTAAGTAGCCAAAGATTCCAAAATAACATCACTAATTAAAGTTGTATTTCATGAGCAATTGTGAAATGTTGTGATAATTCTGTCAAAGCCATGCCCATACACTTTGCCCTGTCATGGACTTGTCTTGCCATAGTAGAAGAAGGTAAAGGCTGGGTAAAGTGGCAAGAAGGTAGAAATCATAGGAGGCTCCATAGTAAAAATATAGTGATACCAAGTGTCCAGTCACTATCTTGAGTGATGAACCATGAAGAATACTCATGGACATCACAGTGCACTAGCCTGAATTCTTGCAATGTTCCAGATAACCATTAGAGATCAGTGGCTTAATGACTTTAGAAGCATGTGCACATGCATCATTGTTTCTGTGCTCTGATAAGTCATTAACAACCTAGTAGATAATTTATATTTTTACTATTTGAAAACAGTGGCACCAAGTGATGCCAAGTCTTACAACTAGTTGTGACTTAGGCCATTGTGACAGAAGTATCTGAAGATGTTTAATAATGATAGACTATGATGCTGAGCATGACTGTCGCAGGAGTATTGGAGGGGTATTACAGGGCTATGATGCTAGTGTAGCTAAGGTGATTCAATGGTGATAAGTAATTTTGGAAAGTTAAATTCCACAAGTAGAATTTTATTGGCATTACCTATTATGTGTCCATGAATTTTCGAGCAAATGTTGCCAATTAGTAATTTCTAAAGTATCCACAATAAATTTTAACCTACAAAACCACATTTATCCAGCTTAATTAAATTTCAGGACATATTTACTTTGTTATGCATGCAAATCTTGAGTGTATACCTGCATCAGCAGAGGAGCTGTAAACATCCAAATAGTTTGAAAATGGCCACACAATTTAACAAATAATTAAATTCTGAAATGTTGAACTCTTGTAACTTACAATTTACACAACCAATTGCCTCTCTGTTTAGCAGTTTCAATGACTCCTCCAAGAAACTAATGCATGTAAGTTTGCTATTATCTAGCTCTAATGGCAGCTAACTTGTAAGCATAGAAATATTTTCACAAATGTTCATATGAATAATAAATTGCTAGCTTTTGAGCCCTATAATGTCCCCAACCCTTATCCAAATGTCATGAAACTTGACATCATTTAGGGCCTTTTCCACACAATATGCATGCCACATTCCAGACCACTAGCTATAATAATGCCCAAATTATGGATAGTTAACAAATGTTGGAAAATTCCTCAAAATTTCATGAAATTCGACGAAATGTTGTGGAATTGCACAAAAATTCAGAGAAATCAGAATTTTCTAATTTTAGCCAGTCCTAACAGCCACCATGTCTACCAGAATCATGTCAGAGTCTATAACCAGCAAATAAAGACATCATCATCTCTGATCCTAGATGAGAACCAGAATTCAGTGATCCATTGAATATCCAGTTGATATTGGGCAACCTACAGCCTAAGTAGGTCCTACTTAGGGAGAAAGAGATTTTTATTTATTATTTTTATTAAACTCTAGGATTACAAATACCTTTGAGCAGGAACTGCTCATTTACAAAGGTTCCACGTCGAAGGATGTAGGGTAACATACTTTCAAAGTTAAATAATAGTTACATTCTTAAAGCACATAGATGACATAGAGATAGCACTGAAGTGGTAAATGCTCAGATCTTTAGAGAGGGAGGGGATGGAGGAGAGACACATTTGGTTTAGCTCCACATTACCACACAGCAACAGCAGCAAGGTAAACAGAAGCAGTATGGAATATGAATTTCATGAGTGGGGGAGAGTGAAAGGAGGACAGAGGGGAAATAGAAGGGAGAGTGTCCTGAAAATTACTTCACAATTGAGAAGGGGAGAGAAAGACAGAGGTACAAGTGGTCAACTGCAGCCATCAGATGTCTTGTATCTGCAGTTGCCCACTTTTACCTTTGCCTTAAAGTTTGTACATACCTCAATAATAAACAGTTTGGAATTGCATCCAGTCCAGTGGATGTCTCTTTGTTATACTGAACTTGAACCTCTGTCTCATGTGCCCTGCTCCCTTTGAACTGTCTTGTTTATACTGGAAGTTTGCAGTTCTCATCCAACGCCATACTCTTTTGCCACTTGTGCACACTACTTCCTGGCTCACAGGAAAGGGAGCAGATAGGCTAGAACTGATGAGGAAATGAAGTGGAGCAAAGTGAGGGATGGAACAGTAAAAGTAGGTGGGGGTGGGAGAAGGAAAGATAAAAGGAGATGAGAGAAGGGAAAGGACAAGAAACAGTGGGAAAGCAGGAAGGAGCATACTGAGAAGGATGCTGCCTGTAATTTGATTAACATTTTATTTCAAGAAGATGTAAAGAAGGAAGAAACACAGAATTTGTTGGCAGATAAGGACCATTTGGCCCACCCAGTCTACCCATTTTCCCTGCCTGTACTGTCACCACAGATCCTACCTGATATCTGGATACCCCCTTCCCCGGCTATTGTACTAAGATTTTTTGTGCCTATCCCATGCATGCTTGAAGACACCCACTGTTTGTGCTCCTGCCACCTCCACTGGAAGACATTTCCAGGCATCCACCACTCTTTCAGCAAGAAAGTACTTCCTCAGATCTCTCCTAAATTTTCCCCTACCAGCTTCATTGCATGTCCTTCTGTTTCATGCATCTTTTACTCTGAAAGATACTCTTCTCCTGCACCTTATTTAGATCCATGACAGTCGGTTGACAAATTTGTTGTCGACCAACTGTACAGCAATTTTTATGTCAACCAGTTTTGTGGTCAGCATAAAGGCAGTCACTTTGGACTGTGTTTTTTGGGGGGAGCTCTGCCCCCTGCACCCCCTGCAACTGAACAAATCAATTCCAAGTAGGAGTTGATTTGGGGATGGGGTGCAAGACCCCCAGAAAGCAATGCCGGGGTCCCGCACCGACACTACAGCAACCTGTTGCTGATGTAGCTGTAGTGTCAGTCACAGTAAAATTATCACTGTAGGGAGTGCATACCACTTTATTCACCCCTGCAAAGTATTAATAGGTCTCTATCATGTCACTCCTCTCTTTCTGGGTGTACATATTCAGGTCCTTTAGTCTCTTTACTTGTAGAGCTTCTGATGCAGCCCCTACTCCATTTTAGTTGACCTCCTCTTTACAGACTCCACCCTGTCTATATCCTTCCTGAGATGTGACCTCCTGAACAGGATGCACTACTCCAGGTGGGTTCCCACCAGTGATATGTACAGTGGAAACACCACCTCCTTCTTTATGCTTGCAATATCCCTCCCTATGCACCCCAGCATCCCACTGGCTTTACCAGGGCACCGTCTCACCACCTTGAGGTCATCAGATATGATTACCCCAGATCCCTTTCCTGTTTGGTGACCATCAATATCACTTCCCTCATTTTGTACTTCGACTCTGGGTCTTTGTTTCCTAGGTGCCTGATTTTTCACTTTTTTGCATTGAAACCCAGCTGACATTCCCCTTGACAACTCTACAAGTTTTCCTAGGTCTCTAAACATTTTTCCACTCCCTCTGGAGTGTCCCACCTATTGCAGATTTTAGTATCATCTGCAAAGAGGCATACATTCCCTTGCAGTTCATCTGCAATGTTACTTATAATAACTTTAAAGAAAACTAGTCCCAATACTAAGCCCAGAGACACTCTGTGGGTTCCTGCCTTCCCTGAAATGAATTCCATTTACCACCATTCTCTGTCACCTATCCATTAACCAATTTCTTACCTAGTTTATTACCTTGGAACCCACCTGTAAGCTTCCAGTTTTCGAGTCTTGTATGTGATATAGTGCTGAATGCCTTACTAAAATCTAAATAAGCCTTGTCCACCGCCCCACTCTTATCTATTTCCCTGGTCACCCAGTCAAAGAATTCTATCAGATTTGTCTGGCATGACCTCTGCCCTATGAATACAGGACCCTGTAACTCACTGGATTCAAGACACTCCACAACAGTTTCCTTTAACAGTGACTCCTTTAACTTCCCCATCACTGATGTTACACTGATTAGCCTATAGTTGCCAGCTTCCTCCCTGCTACCGCTTTTATGAAATGGGACTACATCTGCCCTCCTCCAGTCCTCCACAACCACTCCTGTTTCCAGTGAGTTGTTGAATAGGGCTGTCAGAGCTGCATTCAATACCTTCCTAAGCTCTTTCAATATCCTTGGGTGTACTTTGTCTGGCTCCATTGCTCTATCCATTTTCAGATTTGGGAGTCCCTTCCATACTCTCTTCTCTATAAATGGGCTATTATCTATCTCATGACCCCTCCTCCAGTGCTTCTGCTACTTTTATGTGGCCCAATCCACTCCTATTCCTCCTTGAAGACTGAGCAAAAGGATTTGTCCAGGATATCTGCTTTCACACGATCCCCTCTGGAGAGTCCCTCCTGCCCTTCTTAACCTCACAATACCTACCCTCATCTCCCTCTTTTCACTTACATACCTAAAAAAGGTCTTGTCCACTTTAGCTATCCCTTGTGCTATTCTTTTCTCTGTTCATGCTTTGGCACTCCTTATCTCTTTCCTTGCTTCTTCTGATACACCTCCATATCCCCTTCCCTCTGTGTCTCTTTATACCTCCTGAATGGGTGCTTTGTCAAGGACCATGAAGTGGGTGTGAAACATTGGTTTGTGGATTACCTCCATGGCTACATCGGTGCAGTTGTAATCTCCTTGTTTATATTGAAAATAAAAATTAAGGTCATGAGCACTGAGCCACAGTGTCATGACAGCTTTTGTGTACACCAAGTGCTGAGTCCACTGTTGCGGCTTCCCTTAACATAGCCCACTCTTTCTCCACCCCGCCTAGATCATCACCCCCTGCTAGGTCATCTCTGAGGCATTAACCCATTTTTTTTTCAAATCTGCCCTCCTGAAGTCCAGGGCCCTCATTTCTGTGTGGTTTGCTTCCACTGATGTCCTTATGTTAAACCACACTGTACAGTGATCACTGGTCTCAAACTGGCCTCCCACCTTGACGTCTGCAATACTACCCCTGTTTGTGAACACAAGGTCCAGTATTACCCCATCATGAATGTGCTTCCAGACTAGCTGTTTGAGAAATGCCCCCTACAGGGAGTTTAGGATGTCCTTCTAGCTGACGCTGGGGCTGGGACTCTCCAATCTATATCCAGTGGACTGAGGTCTTCCACCAGCAGTACTTCCCCTTCTTCTTCCATTTTGCTAATGGCTTCCACCAGTGGCCTATCCAGTTCCCCCCCCCCTTCTGCTGGAGATCTGTCTCCTGGGTAACCTACAGTACATCCAACCCCTCCATTTCCCCCTGTATTTCCTGTGTCTCCATCACCTTGATACCATCCCTTACATACAGTACTACCCCCTCCCCCCACTTCCACCCCATCCTATCTTTCCTGAACTGAGTGTAGCCTAGTATGGTCATGCACCAGTCATGATTTCCTGTGCACCTATGGCCACAATATCCAGGTTTGCCTCCCACATGATGGCCTCTTGGTTTGAAATTTTATTTCCTATGCTTCTTACATTTGCACACATATTCTTTCAAAGTTTTTTCTCATTTTGCCTAATACCCCCTCTTTTGCCTTTTACCCTACCTCCTTTTCCCCTCTTTTTTTACAACTCTTGTCCCATCTGCTTTGTCTTCAAAGGTAACCTGTGAACAAGGTGACCACAATTGAGCACTTAAAAAAATAGCAACTCAATTACGGCTTCTGTGTTCAGGGTTACCTGACAAGGTAGCAACCAGATACCTGGGTGGACGAGGTAGGGCGACGGGAAGTATGCACGTATTGGCATGCGCACACATGCAGGGGGGAGAGGAAGGGGAGGGAAGGTATGTGGGAAGGGTGTGGTGGCAGCTACTGAGCTGGTCCACTAGCATGGTATGGAGGGTGGTCGGTTGGGAGGTGCAGGGTGCAGGGTTCGGGTCCGGCGTGGCACAGTTCTTTTTTTGCCTGCAGATGGCTTGTTTTCTTTTTAAGTATTTCACCCCCCCTGACATGCACCCCCCTGGAGTTGAGAACCCTTTAGTAGGGGGGTGCAGGGGGCACAGACCCCCTGATGAAAAGGAAACCCATAAATCTTGGGCACCCTTTTCCCATTTGCTGCGAATATGAATCACCAAAATTCATTTTCGGTGATGTACACTTGTCCTAACGGCGATCGCTATTCAGCGATTGCCATTATGACATAGAACCATCTTCAAGCACGATGCTTTTTTGTTTGTTTTGCACCCTGGGGGATTTTCCTCACCTCAGATCCTCCCTGCTTTCTGCTTCAGTCCTTGGCGAGCAATTCATGCCTCCTTTTTTTCCCACCACTCCTTGTATTAGTTTAAATGTTCATCAAAGTAGCATTTGAACTGTCCACTGAGGACTGCAGTTCCCCTCCCAGATGGATGCAGTCCATCACCACTGTATAGGCCCAGATCCCCCCAGGTTGGTCCCCAGTCCCCAGTGTTGCTGAACCCTTTTTCTCTGCACCATTCCTTGAACCATGAGTTGAAATTTCTGGTGTGGAGAACCTTATACTCTCTTCGGTCATAGACAAGCAGCACCTCATCAAAAGTCAGCAAGCACACTACCTTCCTAAGACCCCTCTCTAGCTGTCTTAAATTCTCCTGCACAATCCCAGCCCTGTAAAAGCCAATTCATTACTCCCCTGGTAAGAAACACAGAAACATAGAAACTGACAGCAGATAAGGACCTTGAGGCCTATCTAGTCTGCCCATTTTATCTGCCTACTGTCTATTCCATGCATCCACCACCTTTTCCATGAAGAAATACTTCCCCATGCTACCCCTTAGTCTACCCCCTTCCAACCTCATGTCATGTCCCCTTATTCTCGGACATCTCCTTTTCTGAATGATGCTACTCTCCGGTACTCTGTTTATGCTTTTTAGACATTTGTAGGTTTCTATCATATCTACCCTGTCTCGCCTCTCCTCCAGAGTATACATATTGAGGTCTCTCAGTCTCTCCTAATATGACTTTTGGTGCAGGCCCTGCACCATCTTTGTTTCCCTTCATTGACCTGCCTCCACCCTGTCTACATAGACAATGGTAGACAATGACATTCAGCTGCTCTTCCTGCCCCACCACTCTAGTGATCCTTAGCATCTGCTTTCCATCCCTCAAAGCTGTGGGGCCAGGTAGGCACCTCACCTCCCTCTTTCCCATTCTTCCTGATTCCAAAAGCTACCCTCCTAATGATCAAGTCCCTCACCAGATGTTTCATCCTTCTGTACTGGGGGCCTCTACCTCCCATCTTTGGTCCTCCCCTCCAGAAGACCACCCATCCTTCCTGGCCACTACTACAGGTGCCTCCTCCTCCTGGCAGCCCCGTACCATCAGAGTGCTGAATGAGTTCCCTAGTGGCACAGGCTGAGGAATGTATTTCTGACCTTCTATCCTGACCCTTCTGGAGCCCCCCAGAGTCCAGCCAGACTTCCTTCTTCTAGGTATCCTCTGTGTCATCAGTAGTAGACCTGGTGTGGCCCCTGGGTAGGGGAAGAGGTCCCCTGAATCATAGCTAACTTGCCCCATAGCCCAGTGACCTCCTCACTCAGTCCAGAGAGGTGCATACAGAAGGGGCAGCACCTCAGTCTCCAGAAGTTCTCTCTGAAAACTGGTGCTCCACATCTACTGTCCTGTACCACTTCCAAAATTCCCATTCCTTTACTCGCTACATTTTTTTGTAATTTACTTTGTACCCTTACCTTAGATAAGGTGTTTCTAGTTTTCCCCTTTTTTGCTTTACTTAACCCCTTTGCACTCATACTCTAGATTGGGTGTTTCTAGTTTTCCCAATTTTTTTGCATTATTTTTACCTCTTTGTACCCTTATCTTAGATAGGGTAGTTCCTCTTTTCCCTTTCAACATGTAGTTACTGCTTGTACAACCTGTTCCCTCCTTTCTTTTACCCTCTTATCTTCTTTCGATATTCTTTTACTAAGGCAGCAACAAATACACAGGTACTATACCTTACATCAGGGGACTGGCAGAGTTCTCTCCATGCCTACTGACACCTGTTCATGCCTGCTGATGCCTGAGATGCCAGTCCTGGTCCACGCCTGTGCTATTCCACTCACATGTTGGGACATGAATGCGAATGGGACATGTTAGGAGGGAGTCCTTTTATAGTGCTCTCATAAGAAGGCTAGGAAAGTCTAAATGGAGACAACTGCTTCACTTCTGCCTAAGCCACACCACTCAATTTACAGGTCTCCTCACCAAGCTAACTGCAAGGATGTATACTAATACATAAGTGTAAAAATCAAAGTACAGAGGTAATAGGAGCAGTAAGCTATCAGATGCATTTCTAATGATATGAATGATACTAGATTCTGGTAACAATAAACTGTTTTGATGCTAGTTGCAGGACTCGTGTATAGTACAATTAATTAAGGTAAGCGCTTACAGGCATTACTAAAGAAACAAGAATACTTTAGAAAGTACTCACTGTAGCAGTAGTAAGCAAGTAGTACAGGGTTCATACAGTTGATTACTAGATGGAGTCACCAACGGGCAGGAAGGGCAGTGGCACAAGGGGTATCAGAGGTCACTTGGACAGCATAACATGCAGTCATGTAGCCACCACAGGCTTTCAACCACAAGCAGATAATTATGCTGTGGCCTTCAAGCTGAGGACCACTAGACTGAGGTAATTTGTGTCAAATTTTCCCTTGCTCAGTCCTTTCCAGTCTGGTTTAAGGAACACTTACACTTTCCACAGTAGGGGCAGCAGAGAGAAACTCTTCAGAAATTTCACGAAATATCTGGAAATAGCTGGCAATGTCTGTGGCTACTACTGTACTTCACAACTTTCTTCCTTCTCCAACTCACTGACTACATCCAGAAGGGGATGGACTAGAGCCAAATTACCACTACAGTTGTTGCTGACCTTGAAAAGGCCTTTAACACAGTTGCACATCCCTTCCTTCCTGACAAGCATTCTAGGGATAGCCGGGCTAACCCCTCAGTCATGAGGTTAATCTCCTACCTGTCTGACAGGTTTCATTAGATCATATTAGGAGGGACCGTACCACTCCAAATCCCACTCACAATTAGGTCATATGCTCCCCAAACCTCTGTCCTGAGCTCCATCCCGTTCTTAATCATCCTTCGGGCTCTCCCAGAGGCATGTGTCTCCTCACACATATACTTGTACCTGGACAACAGTGCTTTTTGCCAGCCGGCACTTAGCCCTGCAATTTTCAAGTCATCTTCAGTCAGATTATGGCAACATTCAGTGCTGGTTCTCTGCATTTCAGCTCACTCTTATTACCATGAAGATAGTCTTTACAACCTTTGGCACCAGCACTGGACCATGTTCTATCTCTTACAATTTCTCCTCCCTCTTTTTATTAATTTAAATTTATATGAAATCAGTGCCCAGTGACCCCTTAATTTAGTTCACAATACAGATTACCTAGGTGTTCCAGTGGTTACTTGTGGTGGTGACACATAATTTCTCATTCACATTCTCTCTGCCTTTTATTCAATGCCCTCCTCCCCCCCCCACACACACACAGCAGATCTGTCAGACTGTCTTCTCAGGCTGATGGGATCCTGAACCCTTTTATGGCACCTTGAGGTGTACAGCTGCTTTGTAATATAATGTACATATACACATACCAAAATTGTTTGTGCACATGACCACAGAGGCCTTTAAATTGTGGCTAATGAAAATATGTAATATTTATATTTCGTAGGTGCCTGGGTGACAGTAGAAAACATCTTACCACCACAACTAGCCTAGCATAAAACTGTAATGAATTCAACATTGCATGCTTGCTGTGTTGTACTGTAGCTGCACTAGGCTACTTTTATCGAGTGTTTGATGTTGATTTAGCTTTTATCAGTTTGTCTGAGTTGGGGGGGGACTCCACCCCATATACCCCCCCCTTGTATTTTTAACATGGGAGTTGTGGGAGGCAAAGCTCCCCAACTCAAACTAATAAAAAAATAACTAAAACATATTACTGTGAAAAATAAGCTACACCGGTACCCTACGCTACTAGCCTAGGTCTGCTGTCATCCGATGTTCTTCACTGTTACTGATGCCTGATTCAGAATGAAAAGTGTAGTGCTGTACCTTACAGTTAAAAATGCAGATTCTAAAATAAAAAAAAAAAATTTCCTTGGGGAAGAAACAGTGGTTGCTCAGATCCTAACAAATAGGCACATACTGTACTATGAACTGCTCTGAAGCAAATACCATATGTCACCAGCACATTCTTTCTGTGATCCATAGGTGCCTCCTACCTGTACTGTAGCTAGTTTTTAAGAATGTATCCAGTTTCAACACCAGCATTTCTTCCCCTCCTCCTGATATTGACGTTTAAGTCATTAAAGAGCATGGAGTCTCAAGTACAAAATAATGTCACATATTAAATTTGCTGACCAGTCCTCCTTGAGAACATTTTTTTTTATTACAGTGTTGTGACAAACACCAATTTGGGGTGGGAGATAAGAATCATCAGCAAAGTAGTTGTGAAGGGAGTGTCCAAAAACTTTCAAGTTTGGTGATAAAAGCTTTTATTTTGCCCAAGTTAGACGTCAAAGTAAAAATGAAAATTAAGTCTGTGCACGTGGGCTGTAGTACATCCCCCCATCTTAGTTTGCTTTCTGACTGCAAATCCTGCATCTACGTACTGTATATTGTAGCTTTGAACAGTATATTGATACAGGACTTTGTGGACAGACCGCGGCTGACCAGGTAGGTAAGCACTGGGTAAGCAATGGCCGCCATTAGTGAGGTTGGCATGGGGATGGGGTTGGAGTCTACTGGGAGGGAGGAGGGACCACTGGGAATCATTGCACCATACAAATGTGGATTGGGCCAGAGGCACTGCAAATGAAGATCAGGTGAGAGAGCAGGATACCCCTGCACTACCAGGGAATACAAACAGGGATCAGGAGAGGAGGGGTCACTAGAGTACCAGGGACTATCCTTTTCTATCACTAAGGCTGGCATAAGGTTGTAGGGGGAATGAACACCTCTCTCAGCAATGCGCATACAGAGAATGCAACAGTGTCAGAGATTCCTACATGACTAAAGGGATTAACTGTCTTTGAAATTTCCTTGTTTCCTGCAGTAACTTTGCTGCAGAAATCTGCAGTATTCTGTTGCATCATGGTAGGCTGCAGTATACAAAGACACAGAGGCATTTTGCAGCACTTCTAATTGTCATATAATGATAATGAAATGGCTTTTTAGCACCTTGCATGCATTATGTGTTCATAAGCATGTTGGTGCTTGAATATGGCAACTAGAAGCAGAGGCCTATATCAATTTGGGATGGGATAGAATATCCCTCTTTGTTATTGGGTATCTGTTGCCAGCAGGGGGCAGTAGTGCACTGCACATCTGCACTTTGTGTTATACTACCATAGCCCCGTAATCATATATGCAGTGCAACAGGGTCACTATGCATATGGTATACGGATATAACACCAGAATGGCAGTGTGCAAATTAGTGCATTGCGCTATCCTTTGTGTTGCACTATCAGCTGAGATTGAGTATGGTGCCCTAAAAGTGTCATTCTGCATCTGAAATTGCTGGAGAATTTCTTTGCTAACAATCAGGATGAATTCTAAACTCAGTGGAATGTTTGTGTAGTTTTGGAATGACATTCTACCTTCAGAGTAAGAACAGGAGGAACAGTTTCTAGTCATAGCTAAAACAGCTGCTAATGCATTAATCTGACAAGTGATATAGAATTAATGTGTGGATTGGAGTGTAGTGAATAGTCATGCACACACACACACACACACACACACACACACACACACACTCCTCAGCAATAATCAGGCACAAAGTGTGATCCCTGACTTGCACTAACAATTTAATTATTGATTTATTTATAAAATGTTCACTATGAAAGCCTACTGATCTCAGGATAGTGCATGTCCAGAGGCATACTGGGGGAAGGGTACAGGAGATAAGTATCAGTACAGATACTTGAGGCCAGATTTTAAAAGTGTGATGCAAGGTACATGCTCAACTGAGATACAACATATGCTTTGTAGTTCTTATTTTTATTTATTTTAAGCCAACTACTGTATTTAATTGCCATTTTATAAGTGCAATAAGACACTCCAGGGTGTGCCACTATGTGATTTTTGTTTTTGAAATTTTTACTTCAATTTTCAAAATAGTCTTTTTATTACCTCACCTTGTGATCAAGACAAGTGGAATTTTTCAATCCAGCTGGAAAGTTGATATCACAGAGGGACTGCAAAAACATGTTTCAGACAGGATTTGAAGAATTATACCTGCCTTGTTCATGAGGTGGATTAAAAAAATTGCTATGTTGAAAACATGGGTTCTAAACCTGGAAAAATAGTGAAGTTATGAGTAAACATTGAAGAATTCTAATGTTGCTTCATAACTGTTGTTTTTTGAGATTTGACCCCCGATTTTCAACATAGCCTTCTTATGGTCCCCCCTCATGAATGGCACAGGGTCATATTGCCAAAACCAAAAACCGTGGGGCAATAAATGCCACAAGCAAAATGACTTGCACCGAAACAAGGTCTGAAAAAACACTGATTGTAACCTAAAAAGTGCACACAATCGACAGCAATGGGGCCTCTTTGTTTTTGTGGGGGGCTTCACACCCCACACCTCCTGACATGGGGTGCTTCACCCACACACCCCCGGACTTAAAATAACTAACCTCAAGGGGGTGTGGACTTCGGTGATGGGGAGAAACTCAGAAGAGGGAAAAATTCAAGTTTCTTAGAAAAAAAAAGTTGCAACACTAGCAGACCTGGGGGGAACTGAACCATGGTCTGAGGTCTCCAACCCTGCTCTGTACTGGTGCCTTAGACACATCACCATGGGAGCAGCTCGAACAGGCACCACACACATGGCAGCTTCATCCATTCCAAGTAACAGAGCAGAGCGACAGGGGTAGTGGTAATTCCCTACCGCTATCATACCCCTGTCACTCTAAATGCTTTTGTGCTTTACACCATGCAGTTCTTGTAGTGCTATTCTTCAAGCACTATATTGACCCGGTACCCTCATGAATCTGGTAGTTGAAAATTTTCAAATCCTAATCAAAGCATCATTTCATGCCACAAGTGAGAAAAGACATTTTCACCAGGATTTACAAAATGACACCTATCATGTTCAAGAGATAGTGTGAAAAAATGGCTATGCTGAAAATTTGAGGTGAAAATATTGAAAATTACTGGTTATGTGTGTGCATGGAAAAATGTCAATGCACATTCATAACTTTGTTGTTTTGTAATATTTTGAGCCCAGATTTTAAACATAGTCTTTTTATGATTCCTTCTCCTGAACCTGGTACGTGAAAATTTTCAAACCTGCTCGGAAAGTGATTTCACTGAGCAAATGAGAAATCACCTTTTGGGGCAGATTTGAAAATTTTCACCTATCTGGTTCATGAGGTGGGGTCCCAAAAAGGCTATGTTGAAAATCTGGACTTAGAGGGGACATGATAGAAACTTTCAAGTACCTCAAGGGAATCAACAAGTCCAAGAGGGTAGCATCTTTCAGAAAAAGAGATGTGCAAGAACAAGAGGGCACAATTTGAAGATAGAGGGGGGACAGCTCAGAGATAATGTGAGGAAGTATTTTTTCATAGAGAGGGTTGTGGATGCATGGAACAGTCTCCTGAGGAGGCTGTGGAGTCAAGAACAATGGGGGAATTCAAGAATGCATGGGACAGACATAAGGCAGTCCTACTGCGGGGTAGGAGGAAGTAAGCTGTTGGTTAACTAGGATCTGCAGCTTATCTGTTAGGTAGGAAAATGGGCAGACTAGGTGGGCCAAGCGGTTCTTATCTGCTGTCAAATTCTATGTTTCTATGTTTATAATATTAAAAATGACCAAGTTATGGGTAAAAGTTCAAATGTATTGAAAATACATTAACTGGACTTCCCTTATTTCCTCAGTTTGCAGTCACAGTTCCAGGAAGAGGACGTTTTTCAGGTCATAGACTAGATCTATGGCAATGGACCAAATCTAAGTGAGTGAGGGGTGGGGGGTGAGGGATAGGGGTGCTGAGTGGGGGTCAGAGGGGAATGGGGTTGGGGAGACAGCAGATGAATGGTTTTCTTTGCTTCAGCAGACTTTGAGGGATTGGAGTGGGGTACCAAGGGTAAAACCAGGAGGTGGGGGTATACTTGGCAATGGGAGGGGGTTTATATGGACAGGACCCCAAGGGAAGAACCAAGAGGTGGGAGGGATAATTTGCAGTGGGAGGTAGTTACTTTATTTGGAGAGGACACCGAGGAAAGAAATCAGAGGTGGAAGATTACTTGGCAGTGAGAGGGAGGTCCCCTGTACTAAGGAGACACAGAGGAAAGAACTGGGAAGTGGAGCAGTACTTAACAATGGGAGAGAGTTTCTTTACAGAGACTGGGACTATGCAGCCATAAAAAAAACAAATGCGCACATCTGGTGATCACTGAGAGGCATCATTACACAGCTAGATGCTAGACTGGGGGGCCACACATTATTGCCCAGATGCTGACTGCAAGTTGTTTACAATCTCATACTTTTACCAACCACTTTACCACTAACAAAAAAAAAAAATCCATTAATGAACACATTAACCTGAACAGGACCAAGAATAGGATGGAGACCTGGTGGATACATAGTTAGGGCTGGGGGAGTGTTTTACATATTCTTTGCTACAGGATCTAGAGGATACATTTAATTTATTTAATATTGCTCCATATATTTAGATTAGGGAGAGGGTCATATTTTCTTGCCGATGGGATCTAGAGGATACATTTCATTTTTAAAACATATAACACATATAGCTAGACTTGGGGGAGCACATATTCCAGCCCATCTGCTGACTGTAGAGAGTTTAAAAAAAATTGGACACAGAGCCCAAGTGAGTCGTCCTGAGATTGGAAAAGCAAACTTCTTGCCCAGACACCAGCTGCAAGCTACAGAAAAGTAAGCGGTTAGCATTTGGCATTGTGGAGTCAGTGTTTTTTTTTTTTTTAACAAAGAGGAACCAGGTAGGATTGGGATACAGAAAAGTCAGAGGTCAGTGCTTGTTATTGTCAATGTTTTTAAGCAAAGGGAATCCAAGAAAAACGGGGTGCAGAGGTGGTGTGTTTCCACAAACAGTAATGGAGCCCAAGTTAATATTTCCCTTGCTGGCAGGAGCCAAGACTGGTGAGGGAAAACAGACTTTGTTTTTTGTTTTGCTTTCTAAAAGAAATAAGCGCAAAGCTGAAGTGAGCATTTTTAAAGGGGAATTAGGTGAATACACAGGTATTATTGATGAGAGAGAGCACAACCAAAGTAAGTGTGGAAGCCCAGAAATCCTCCCTGATCCTGTTGTGGGGAGCATTGCAGTGGGGGGGAAGGGCACATTAATGAATGAAAAGGGCATGAAGAGATTCACAGAACAATGTGTTTCAACTCCACTTGGTGTAAGGAGCCACCTATGGAGTGTTTGGTATCTGGTTAGACTCCTAACTTCTCTTCTCCTTCTTGTTATAGCAATACATTAGCATAGCTCTCACTATGCAGCCATAGAAAAGAGACCACCATGGTTCTCAAGTGAAGTGTTTGCAAAGGTATAGGCTAAAGGGGAAGTATTCAGGAGGTACAAAGAGATGCAGAGGGAAGAGGATATGGAGGTGTACCAGGAGAAGCAGAAATAAGTAGGGAAGGCAGTGAAGGGTACAAAGGCCAAATGGAAGACAGGATAGCCAAAGGGGTAGTTAAAGGCGAACAATACTTTTTTTCAGTTACATAAGCAAAACGGGGACGTTAAGGGTAGGAATTGTGAGGTTAAGAAGGGCAGGGAGAGATTGTGCAGAGGAGGAGAAGCAGGAAAAAAGCAGATATCCTGAACAGATTCTTCTATTCAGTCTTCACAGTGGAGGGAGGGGGTGGTGGACCACATTGAAGTAGCAGGATTAGTGGGAGGAGGAAGGTGGACACAAGTCCATTCATGGAAGAAAGAGTCCTGAGCAGACTTGCAAATCTGAAAGTGGATTAAGTCTATGGGGCTGGAAGGGGTACATCCAAGGGTGCTGAGGGAGCCGAGGATGGTACAGTCTGCACCTCTGGCAGCCCTACTCAACAGCTCACTTGACACAGGAGTGGTTGCAGAGGACTGGAAGAGAGAGGATGTAGTCCTGCTTCATAAAAGTGGCAGCAGGGAGGAGTCTGGCAACTATAGGCTGATCAGTCTAATGTCATTGGTGGGAAAGTTAATGGAAACACTATTAAAAGAAAGGCTAGTGGATTATATTGAATCCAGCCGGTTAAATACCCTAGGCAGGATGGATTTGCAAGGAGGTGGTCATCTAAGAGGAACCTGATTGATTTCTTTCACTGGGTGACCAGGGAAACAGATCAAGGTGGGTCAGTAGATGTGGCCTACTTAGACTTCAGCAAGGTTTTCATCACCATACTACATAGGAGGCTTATAAGGAAACTGGGCTATTCGAGGTGGGACCCAAGGTGATAAACTAGGTACAGAACTGGTTGATGGATAGCGGACAGGGGGTGATGGTAAACAGCACTTACTCTAATGATGGAGCAGTGACCAGTGTAGAACCTCTGGGCTCAGTGCTGGGATCAATCCTCTTCAATTCTTCATAAGTAACATTGCAGAAGAGCTGGACTTGCAGATGACATCAAGATCTGCAATAGGGTAGATACTTCAGAGAGGGTGGAGAGAATGATTAAGGACCTGAGAAAAGTTGAGGAGTGGCCACATGTATTACAGCCAGATTTCAATGAAGTGTACAATGCATGGGCAGTATGCCAGAACAGTTGGTCAAGTGACAGGTTTCTTCCATGCCCTACACAAGTGAGTCAGGGAACAGCAATACTAGTTGGAGGTAGGAATGCCATCAGCACATGCAGCTGAGCTGTCTGCAGCCTTGGAGCACCTAATGCAACTCATTAGAGATAGCAGGTGACCAGTCATGGGTGTAGATGGGATGCCCTGTGCCTGGCACTCAGGGGTTACAGTCCCCAACACCATGACAGACTGTAGCATGCCAGATTAGGACCATTCTGGGGTGGCACATCCTGACATGGTGCTTGCCACTGCACACTGGTGGTGTGTGAACTATGTGGGCTTGGGATACCGTGGCTAGGTGACCACAATGGGGATACAAAGAAGCACCGCACACCCAGCACCATCTCCAGGGGAGTCACATGGGCTGTTAGGCCAGTTCCAGGATGGTCTAAGCCCTGGTGCTTCCTGTGTCCATTGTGGCACATTCAAAATTCCACATAAGGGGATATGGCAGCACCACCATGGGCATGCCTCTGACCACCAGGGCACAGCTGTGCATCAGCCACAGGAGCGGTGCAACCCTGGTTGGTGCAGGTGGGCCCCCATATGGCACATGTCACAGCTATGAATTGGGAATGGCACACAGTGGGGTGCAAGTGGACCAAGGTGCCATTCTTGAATTGCACAAGCACTGTGCACCATTCTTGAATGTTTGAGAATCTGGCCCCACATCTCAGAAAGCACATAGACAGGGTAGAGGCTGTTCAGAGGAGAACATTAAAATGGTGCAGGGGTTGCTTCATAAGCCCAGGGAGGAGAGACTGAGAGGTTTCAATATGTGTACCCTGGAGGGAGGGCATGATTGAGAGTTGTATGTACCTCACGGGGGTGAATAAGATACAAGAGGGAAGTATTTTTCAGAGGAAAAGTTGCACCAGGACAAGAGGGCATGCAATGAAGCTGGGAGGGAGGAAATTTAGAAGAAATAGGAGGAAATACTTTTTCTCTGAAAGAGTTGTGAATGTCTGAAACAGTGTTTCAGTGGAGGTAGTGGCAGCAAAAACAGTGGAGTGCTTCAAGCATGCATTTTATTTTTATTTGTTTAGTGATTCAGAAAAGACCTTTGAGCTCAAGCTCTTTTACAAAGGTCCCACGTCGTAGATTGCAAAACAAAGTACAATAGGAGAAAGCAAAGGTACATCATAATGAACGATACAGCTTGGATTCAGAACTTACAGAATAACTCAAAAAATAGGTACAAGTTAAAATAACAAGAAAAACACTTTATGAGGGTGGGGTGAGGAATAAGCAGCCACAAAGTGCCTTGTCAATACTTCAGGGGGAACGGGGATAACTGGCAGTGGGGTGAAGAAAGAGGTACAAGAGAGAGGTAGGTACTGCGGTGGAGGTGAAGGGTGGAGAAAGAAGGGTGATAAGGTATAGGGAGAAATGGGGAAGGGGAGGCTGAGTGGAGAAGACATGTTAGAGTAAATGGTGGGCTGCGAGGGTGCATGGTCAGGCAGCTTGCATTAGTAGTGACTGTTAGGGAAACTCATGGGACTGGGAGTTGGGGGAAGGTGGGGTGGTGGGTACTGAAGGAGCATGATGTGAACTGACTGCTGAGTTAAGTCATGAGAAGGGACAGAGGGAGTGGGTACATGAGGCCTGCCTCATGCTTGTTGGGGGGCAGAGAGAGTGGGTGTGGCTGAACTTAGGGGCAGGTGCACTTAGAGAGTGTTATCAGGTGCTGTTTGAGGTCAGTTTTGAATTGGGCTAGAAAATTGGTGGCCAAGAGGTGCCCAGGGAGTTCATTCATCCACAGGGGGCCTGGTAGGCAAATGCACATTGCCCAAACGAGGTGCTATGGAAGGGGATAGCCAAGGTCCCCTCTAGTCCTCCCCCTGGTGACCTGTAACGAGTTCACCATCTGGATCAAATTGCCTACACAAGACGGTGTTTTATCCAATACAGCCTTCTTCCCTAGGATGCAAGTCTGGAATTTGACCCTGTTTCTTAATGACAGCCAGTTTGCATGTTCATACAGAGTGCAGGTGTGCGTGCCACACTCAGCATCCAGGGTGAGTCTGCAGGCTTTGTTGAGGGCAGTCTGAACCCTTTTGAGTGCTGTATCCATTGGCGCCCCACAGACCACTAGTCCATACTCAATAGTAGATATGATGGAGCTGTGGACTGAGAGGCAGAGGGCCCCTGGAGAGAGGTATTGCTTGCACCTGTAGAGGACACCAATCTAGGTATTGACTGTCTTGACTAGAGAGTCAATAATGTGCACAAATTTGAGGGTATCGTCTATTATGACCCCCAGATACTTGAACAAGTGGACTTGTTCCAGTGGCTCACTGCATGAGTTGGAGATGATGAGGGGCTGGTGCTTATTTTTGTTGTGGGGGCTGGATATAAGCATGGCCTTAGTCTTCTGGTAGTTTAGTAGCAACTTATGACTACAGAACCAGTCCTCGAGTTTGGAGAAGGAGTTCTGCAACTCATATTGTAGGGCAGCACAGCATCGTCTGCATATAGTATGAGTTCGGTGTCGCAGGCTGTGGGAAGGTCATTTAAGAAGAGGCTGAAGAGTAGAAGCCCCAGTATTGATCCCTGTGGTACCCCTAATGATGTCTCTCTTGTGCTGGATACTGTTTGCCCAATTTTGACACATTGATTTCTCCATATCAGGTAGTCTTGGAACCAGCAAAGGGCATTGGGCATCACACCCATGTTTTGCAGTTGGGTCAGTAACAGGGGGTGGTTAACTGTATTGAAGGCTTTGGTGAGGTCAATAAAGACAGACTCCACCAGTTTGCCTTCATCCAGGGCCTTATGTGCATAGTATGTGTAGTACAGCAGGGCAGCGGTGGTACTTTGATTTTGTCTGAAGCTATGCTGGTTGGGGTATAGTAGATTATACTTATTGAGGTAGTCAATGAGTTGACCCATCACAATCTTTTCCAGTGCCTTGGACAGGGAGAGAGGATCGAGATGCATCTGTAGTTGGCTACCAGAGACTGGTCACCTCTTTAATGCACTGGCATAACTAGGTCCTGCTTCCAAACTGCCGGGAATTGGGCAAGGGCCAGGGACTTATTGTACAGCGTGGTAATGGGCATTAAAAGAACATCCAGGGTGAGGGATAGAAATTTTGTATCTATCCCGTCACTGCCCAGTCTGGTCTTAACTAGTACTTTCATGATGATAGGTAGGGCCTCCTTCACCATCACCCTTTTAAAGTAGAAGGTTGGGTGAGAACACTCATTAGGTACGTTGTTGGAATGGTACAAACCAGGTTGAAAATAGGCAGGTAGTAGCACTGGAACAAGATCGTTGAAGGCCTTATCGAAGGCTTCTGCAATAGCTAGAGGGTCTGTAGTGGGAGTGTTACTGATTCTGAGGAGCTGAGGGTGCTTCTCATCCTCCTTTCCAAGGATGCTTTTGATGTTATCCCAGAAACATTTCCCATCACCCCAAGAATTGCTAAGCTGGGCCTTATGATAGTTGGCTTTGGCGAGCTGGATTAGCTTGGTGCAGTGGTTCCTGGCCATTCTGTAACACTGGTAGTCATGCTTGCTACCTGTGTTTCTGGCCTTCTCTCTTGTATGTCCCTTTCTTTCAGGTGGGAAAGGAGCTCCCCATTAATCCAGCCATTTTCCTGTCCCTAAATTTTTCTTTTCATGAGCAAGACATAGATGTCACAGATGGAGCTAAAGCCCCTAATGAAGTAATTGAGGGCCTGATCAGGGGTAGGCTCCAGTTCGATAGGAGTCCAGTCACGTAGGGCAAAGGCTGATTTGAGGGCTCCAAGTTTAGACTTCCTCAAGACCCTGCTTTCAATGAGGATGGGTTGGCTTTTGGTAAATTTATTAGACCACAGGAAGGAGATTGGTGAGTGGTCACTTAGCGTGTCTGGGAGAAACTTGATCTCAGAGATCCGGGATGGTGAGCTTGCTAGGACCCAGTCTAGGAGGGTACTGTTTCCTGCCTTATAGTTCTGCCTGGTGGGGCAGGTGACAAGTTGTGTCAGGTTGGAGGTGGCTAGCAGATCCCTGAAAGGGGCAGCCTCCTTTCCATCCCAGTTTATGTTAAAGTCCCCTGTAATGACAAGCTCTATCCCCTTTGGGAGGGTGCTGATAGCATCCATAATTGTTGGAAGGCCTGCTGTGGCTTTCTTGATGGGTAGGTAGATCATGGCAAGGATGAGAGTTTTGCCATTCTGACTGACCTGTGCCTTTATCATTATTATCTCATGGTCCTCAGCCACTCTGGTTCCAGGAAGGATGGAGCACTGCAAATAGTTCCTGGCATAGATGAGGCATCCCAGCCTCTCTTGCCTGTTCTATTAATCCTGTATGCTTGGAAGCCTTTGAGGGCAACTTCACTATCTTTAATCCTCCTGGTCAACCAGGTCTCCATTAGGCAGAGGATGTCAGGGGTATGCAGGGCCATCCATGCCTGTAGTTGGTCAAATTTTGCAGGTAAACTGCAGCTGTTCAGTGAGGCCATTTTTAGGCCTTTAACCTTATGAGCATCAGGACCCATTGAAGTGAATGGGCCTGGGGTCGAGTGAATGTTGCCAGAGAGGAGCAGGATCATAAAGATGACCTTTCTGACAGAAAGGTTTATGCTAAGTTTGACTCGTACCTTCTGCTGCCAAGGCTTCAGGTGATTCAGGTGGTTGGACACCAGTTTAATTATTATGGTATAGCTAACCGTTACTACCCCTATGCTAGGGAAGGGCATATGGCCACCCATGTTTGTAGGGTAAGGCCGAGTGAGTCGTTGCCCACAGCCAAGTGAGGCAGATTCCGAAGGTGTGTTTGACAGCCATGCACTATCCAGTAGTGGTTAAGAGGGGGGTAGCAGTGGCCCAGCTAGGCATCTGGTGCCTGCTGTACCAAGCCAGGTAGCAAGGAGAAGAAGGAGATACCACCCCTTGATAGGGGACATGGCAGCTTGATTCAGTCATCAAGCCTGACACACTGGTGCCAAAGTGAGGCTGTGCAGTTAACAACTATACTTGGTGGGTAACAAACAGCCAGTACAGCTTTAAGAGGCCATTGGCAGTTTGTAGCTGAAGTGGGTGGAATTAGCATCATGGGCAACTACTGTGTATTTAATAGAGGCTGGGTCAGGGTGGAAGGTGTGGGACAAAATTCTGTTTAGCTATAAAATTAAAATATCAGGCTCTGGTTCCCAAGAAAAAAGCAGTGAGAGAGAAAGCACCAGGGAGAGCAAGGCAGGGAAGCAGATCTAGAAAAAGAGGTCAGCAAAGGCACAGCACAACTAGTTATATAGAGTAGGGGTAACTCGACCCAAGAAGGAGAGAGAGGCAGGTGTGATCTGACTGATACAGCACCAGATGGAAGTTTATGTTTAGTAGCTGCTTGCCTACAGGATAGGTTGTAGGAAGCCAATAAAAACCAAAAGGAGCACAAGGGCATGGCCTATTGTGTATTCAATAGAGGCCGGGGTCAGGGCAGGCAGGACAAAAAATACAGATGTCCATGAAAAGCCGTAAAAGCTGTCAAGCAGAAAGCCGAGGAAGACGAATGTGCAGGTATAGTAATGGTATTTTAGAAATTAGGCACCTGCTTGACACTAGTCAGGGAGAAAATGGAGGGGAGAGAACAGAGCTAGAGAGGGAGAAGGAATCCTAGCTGGGAGAATACGCTTGTCAGGAAATAGAGGAGCTGGAAACTTTGAGTTTGGATGGCAGACAGGCAGTGAGAAATAGATGGGCAGATCAAGTCAGGGGAGCAGTACAAGATGAGAATGCATTGGCTGGTGATGTGGGTAGTTGTCACTTTGACTTAGAGAAGCAGAGAAGCAGAGAAGCAGAGAAAGAGTGTGGAGAGATGAGAGAGCTAGGAAGAGGAGTTACAGTAGATACGGAATGTGCTTTGCAAGAGACAGTGTTGCTGTCACTTTAAGTTTGAGCAACTGGCTGGCAATAGCCTTTAGGAGTGAGCTAGTAAGCCGGGGCAGGGTTTAAGTGTATTTAAACAGGACCGGGTGTGGGCATGGGTGGGGGGGGCGCTGAAAAAGCAGACTTCTATGGCTCCCTCCCTGGAGGTAATTGGTCCCTGAGGGAGAGCCCATACCTGGGCTTCTGTGAGGGCTAGTGGCTTCAGACCTGGACCGCGAATGGCAGTCTGGCAGGTCAGGTTCATCAGAGAACCACGGCTGTGGCTCTTGGACTACCTGAAAAGAGAAGGACAGGGGGAAATTAAATAAGAGAGGTGGGGGTGGGGCTGTTTGTGGAGCTAAAAAAAAGTGCAAAATGGCTTAAACAGGGGATGGGGGTGGGGGGTTTGAAGACCAAAATGTTAGGCAAGGTGCCACAAGGTCTGAGAGAGCAAGAACAGGGCTAATTAAAACACAATACCAGAGTAAAAAGGTGAAAAGGGGGGGTGAGTTCAAGACCTGTGCTGAGATTGCTTCAGGGTCTTAAGAGGGAACACTCTACAGGCACTTAGATTAAATCAGCAAAACATGAACTCTAAGGCCCTGGACACACTACAGAACTGTTTTTGAAAACCATTTTTAAAACCAGTTTAGCTAAACCATTTCAGTGCACTCACACTACTCAGTAACCATTTTTGATAACGGTTTAGTGTGGCCACACTGCTAGTGTTAAACTTGTTCTTCTTGTAACCATTTTGTGTTAAGTCCAACACACAGAACTGTGCTTGCCTGGACACACTGCAGCTAGAACTGCTTTAGTTAAACCATTACTGCTTAAAACACTTTTACTCCTGGACAGACCTGTAAGTAAAACCATGCTAGCTCCAAAACGTTTTTAAAAATGGTTTTAAGACTAGGTATCTTGCAGGGTTTAAAAACATTTTTGTTAAAACGTTTTAAGGGTCTTGTAGTCTGTCTGCAAACAGTGCTAGGGGGATTTAAACCATTTTAAGGCACTTAAACTGTTTTAAGTTCCCCAGTGTGTCCAGGGCCTAAAATGCTAGCAAAACAGTATTAACAGAAATCAAAATCCAGTAAAATGTAATTCAAGCATTAACAGTACAGAGCTATACAGAGCCAATCGGAGTGCTCCTGGAGCTAACTGCAGCCAATGGGATAGGCACACAGGAATCTTAATAGGAAAGTGTGTGTGTTGGGGAGAGTTGCTGGATATCAGTTAGGGTCTATGGTGACAGTATAGGAAGGGACAAACTGGGAAGACCGAGTGGGCCAAATGGTCATTATCTGCCAACAAATTCTATGTTTCTACCTTATCTACATCTTCTTGAAGTAAAATGTTAATCAAATTGCAGGCCTGGGTGGACCAAGTGGTCATTATTGGCTGTTTCTCTGTAGGGGAATCTTCTCACGGAATTCCACATTCTGTAGAACTTTTGAACGCTTCTTGCGCAAATTGTAGACATCTGAATGTTTTATTTCCTGCAGGCAGATTTAGTGGAATCTATCAAAAAAATATCACACAGTTGAAGTCCTTCTTCTAAAAGCCTGCTGATACTAAGATTGTTTTTCAGATAGTATCCCTGATTTTCATTATTTTACCAGACTGGTTTTTAAATTTGTCCCTGGTCTGACTTAATGGTGAACACAGCAATGTAGAATTCAATGGCAGAAAAAGATCAAAGGTCCAGCGAGTCTGCTCTTACTATACTAGCTCCCTCCATTGAACTATTGTCCTGGTGGGCTGGTATCCCTCCCCCTCCACAACGAACTCTCAAACCTTAGAGACTATGAGTTTTCTTGCCCTGTCCCAACCATGTATAAACCTGTTAGGGGCCAATGACCCACCACTGTTGCCAGCAGTCTGTTTCATGCTTCCACCACCCTCTTAGTGAAATAGAACTTTCTCAGCTTTCTCCTGAATTTGCCCCCCAACAACCTCTAGTCATGCTCCCTAGTGACTGCATCCCTATTTCTTACAAATACTGTAAGGCCTCACTATTTACCTAGTTTATAGCCCTGAGAAACTTAAAATGTTTCTATCATGTTCCCCTGCTCCCACCCAGCCTCTAGACAATACATGTTAAGGGTCTCCAGTCATTCCTCACAGGATCTGCCCTGCTGGCCCTGATCATCTTGGTCACCCTTTGCTATGCCGACTCTTGCCTACCAATGTCCTTCTTCAGGTGAGGGCTACAGAACTGGGTACAGTACTGGAGATGTGGCCTCATCAGAAATCAGTACAGTAGCAGAATCACCTTACTTCTCCTACTTTCAAAACCCCTCCCTATACAACCAGGCATCCTTGATGCCTGGTTGTATGGCATTTGTTGCACTTACTCATTTGCTTGGGAAGTCTGCTGCACAGCTTTGTGTCATCAGTAAACAGACACAACTTTCACTAAATACCCTTACCAATGTCACTTATGAACTCATACAGGACAGGTCCTATGACCGATCCATCCTGCACTCCGATTGTGACATCCCTGTCCTGTTTTTCATATCCCATCAAGCTGAAGAGTAAATTTGGCTGCCGCAATAAAGGTGCTTCAAAAAGGACCACAGCAAAAGGGGCAATCTTAATTTTTTATTGCCTCTCACTCATGTCACTCTTTGCACCCCCACAGTTCCTACCCCCTTGATCATTTCCCAGGAGGGCACTTTAGTGCTGGATATGAGAGAAGTTATACTTAGGATGGCAGAGAAATGGGAGATACTGTTGATGAGGGACCTTAATATGCCAGATGTTAACTGGAGCACCTTTGCTGCACCCACATCCAAAAGCAGGATCATTCTCGATGTCCTTCAGGTGGCATGACTCAGACAGCTAGTTGTGGAACCTACTCATGAGGGAGCAGTCTTAGACCTCGCACTCTCAAATGGGGACAGTGAGAGGATCTCAGATCTAGAAGTGGGTAGCCATTTGAGAACAAGTGAACACCAGTGTGGTTCACGATAAACTCAACTACAGAGTCAAGCCATGCAAAAGTGAGGGTTCTAGACTTCAGGGGGGCTGGCTTTGGCAAGGTGGGAGAGTGCCTTAGAAAAGCACTAGCAAACAGGCTAGAAGGAGGGGTGGAGCAACAATGAGGAAATATCAAAACTGCCATCACAGAGGCAACAAGCCTTTGTCTGAAGCAAATAAACAAATCAAAACAAAAGAAAAAGCCACTATGGTTCTCAAAAGAGGTGTCGGTGAAGGTTACGGAGAAAAATATAGCATTTAGGACATATAAGGAAACACAGAAGGAGCAGGACAGAGAACTGTACCAGTTAAGGCAGAAGGAAGCAGGGAGGGTAGTCAGAATAGCAAAGGCCCAAACTGAGGAAAAGATAGCCAACTCAGTTAAGAAGGGGGATAAAACCTTTTCTAGGTATATCAGGGAGAGTAGAAAGACAAAGAGAGGGATAGTGAGGCTGACTAGAATGGACAGTGGGTGGGCAGAGAGGGACAGTGAAAAAGCAGGGATACTGAATGAATACTTCTGTTCAGTATTCACGATAGAGGAGGTGCCTAATCCAATTAACAGACGCACTCTGGGTAGGGAGGTCAATCCCAGTCCTTTCACAGAAGAAAGGGTTCTGAAAGAACTCCTAAAACTGAAGGTGGACAAAGCAATAGGGCCAGATGGAATTCAGCCCAGAATTCTAAAAGAATTAAGCAGAGAACTAGTGACACCACTGACTACCCTTTTTAACAAATCATGGGAGGATGGTGTGGTACCTGAGGACTGGAGGAAGGCAGATGTGATTCCCCTTCACAGAACTGGGACCAAGACAGAGGCAGGAAACTACAGACCTGTCAGTTTGACCTCTGTGGTAAGGAAAGTGATGGAATCACCTCTGAAGGAAAGAATTGTTGAGTACCTAGAGGCCAGTGGGGCACACAACCCAAGGCAGCATGGGTTCACAGCGGGAAGGTCATGTCAGGCAAATCTAATTGATTTCTTTGACTTGGTGACCAAAGTAGTAGACCAGGGAGGGGCTGTGGACATGGCCTACCTAGACTTTAGCAAAGCATTTGACACAGTCCCACACAAAAGATTAATAGTCAAATTAACCAGCCTGGGAGTGGGTCCCAGGGTGGTAGTCTGGGTAAAACATTGGCTGGACAACAGGACACGGAAGGTAATTGTAAATGGAGTCCACTCTGAAGAAAGAGGGGTTACTACTGGGGTACCTCAGGGTTCAGTACCGGGTCCAGTCCTTTTTAATGTTTTTATAAGTGACAATGCAGAAGGACTGGAAGGAAAAGTATGCCTCTTTGCAGATGACACAAAGATCTATAACAGGATTGATACATAAGGAGGCGTGGAAAGGATTAGAAAGGACTTGGCAAGGTTGGAGAAATGGTCAGAAGTATGGCAGCTTGGATTCAATGCAAAGAAGTGCAAAATAATGCACCTGGGAAACAAAAACCCAGGGGAAGATTACACAATGCGGGGAGGTAGTAACAACAACAAAAATGGAAAGGGACCTGGGGGTAATCATATCAGATGACCTTAAGGTTGGCAAGCAATGTGAGAAGGCGGTAGGGAGGTCTGGGGGGATGCTGGGATGTATAGGGAGAGGCATCACCAGCAGAAAACAGGAAGTTGTTATCTCCCTGTACAGACAGTTGGTGAGACCCCATCTAGAGCACTGCATCCAGTTCTGGAGACCCCATCTCCACAAGGACATAGACAGGATGGAAGCAGGTCAGAGGAGGGCAGCTAAAATGGTGCAGGGTCTGCAAGATAAGCCATACAAGGAGAGACTAAGGAGCTTAATATGTATACCCTTGAGGAAAGGAGGGAGAGGGGAGACATGATAGAAACATTTAAGTACCTCAGTGGAATCAACAAAGTCCAAAAGGGTAGCATCTTTCAGAAAAAGAGATGTGCAAGAAGAAGGAGACACAATTTGAAGATAAGGGAGGACTGCTCAGGAGCAATGTGAGGAAGTATTTTTTCACAGAGAGGGTGATGGATGCATTTAACAGCCTTCCTGAGGAGGTTGTGGGGTCTAAAACTGTGGGAGAATTCAAGAATGCATGGGACAGACACAAGGCAATTTTTGTTGGGGGTAGGAAGAAATATGCTGTTGGTTAAATAGGATCTTCAGCTTATCCTTTAGGTAGGGAAATGGGCAGACTAGGTGGGCCAAGCAGTCCTCATCTGTCGTCAAAGTCTACGTTTCTATGTTTCTAACTCCTGGGAGACAAAATGCCTTGTCCTGTAATGCCAGGTGGCATTTTACCTGTGCCTTAATTGGTGTCAGCAAAATGCTTGTTATTGTGGCATTGGTGAACCCCTCTCATTTAGCCCCATTAACTGCTACTCTCTGTTGCCTCAGACTTAGCCAATTACCTCCCCACTTAACTAAATCCTGTTCCAATCCCAAGTTCTCTGACTTCTTCAACAACTTCCTGTGTGGTACTGAATTAAAAGCCTTGCTGAAGTTGAAGTAGAGTAGATGCACTGTCTGTCCCCTGTCAATTACCTCGGTGACCCAATTAAAACACAGCATCTGGTTATTCTGGCAAGATGTTCTTGATGCAAGTCCATGCTGCCTTTATCTTGTAGTCCACTGTCCTTTAGGTAGACCACCAAACTCTCCTTCACTATGCTCTCCATCAGCATACCTATGAAGGAGGCAAGGCAGACAAAACTGTAGTTGCCTGGATCCTCCCTGTCCTCGCCCCACTGTAGAGTGGTACTACATCAGCAAATCTCAAATCCAATGGCAGTACTCTGGAATGAAGTGAATCACTGAATAGACATGTTAAGGGTACTGCCAATTCCCTTAGCATTTGTGACTGCAGGCCATCTAAGCCTGGCATCTTGTCTATCCTAAGAGCGTCTAGTATCTTTTGCACCCTGTCCACTAAGATCTGTACTCTGCCCATATATTGAACCTTCTTGTGGTGGCCTTGATATCACTTTCCAGCAGAGGACCATTGTCCTCTTCTGTGAATACTGAACAGAAGTAATTGTTCAGTACATTTGCTTTTTGATCATCATCTTCCATTATCCCCCTTTGGCTAGCCTACAACCCCCTCTAAACTTGTTTTTCTTTTTTCCCTAATGTGCCTGAAAAATTATTTTTCCACACTTTTTATCCCCACAACAATCCATAGCTTTGTGTCTGCCTTTGACCTCCTGGCCACCATCCTTGACCTTTAGAGTTTAACCTAATACTTCTGCCAGGCTTCCTCTCCCTTGTTCCTCTTATACTCTGTGAAGAACCTTTTTGTTGCCCTCACTATCTCCTTCACCCCCTAGAGAACCAAATCAACCTTTTGTGCTTTGTTTTTGGTAGCATTCTTTGCACAAGATTTGGTCACCTACAGGAACACTCCATTGATCCTACTCCATTGTTTTTCCTGCACCTCTGTCTAGTCAGCACCTTCCAATTTTCACCTAAATAGTTCCTGCATCTTCCTCAAATCTGCCTGCTTGAGGTCACAGACCACTTTGAGGTGGGCCCAATGTTCCCCTTATGAGTTTGACATAGGCAGTTTTGTGGTCACTTGATCCCAGTGGTTCCTTGACAGTCACACCTACTATCTCTGATTTAGAGAGTACAAAGTGGAGTATGATGTCTTGCTGTGCGGGATCCTTAACCAGTTGCACCAGTAAACAGTCCGGAAGCATATTCTGAAAAAAAGCAGGAAAGCCACACCAAGAGCAGACTGGTGCTATAACTTATAACTAAAAGTCCAGCACAAAGAGTCAGCACCCAGTCAGGACTTCATTTTCCACAAAAGTTTTATTACAAAGCAAAGTGCAAGTGCAATAGTGCAAAATATATACCGGCTAGTAAACCATTATGGTACAGGTATGGTAGAAAAATGTCTTACGTTTCGCTTAGCCTATGCCAGGCTTCATCAGAGATAACTAGCATCTAACAGACTCTTATATACACAGCAGTCCTAATGGGCAAAAACATGCATACCAATTAATTTAATAATTAAAAACAATTGTCACAACTTGATTTTATTCTGTGTCATCTAATGCTGAGCCTAGAAACTGCATTATGCCGATTTGGTTTTTTAACAAGTGGCAATTAAACTGCTATCAAAATATGTAAGTTTAATATATAGCTTGCAGCCCAATATGAAAATGTTTAAAGGGCAATAATGAAATGAACAATGCTGACTGGCTACATATTATGAGCAAATAATCATAATGCAGTTTCTAGGTAGTTTCTTGGCTCAGCATTTTCCATTTAAAAATGGAAGAGGTGAAAAGCAGAGTGAATACAGGTGTGGCTAGTAAAGTAATTAGCTTTGTTGAGACTGTGGCCCAGATATTCAAAGCTTTGCGTGGTGCACAAACTATTTGCATGGGTTTCGCGTGGGATTAGCATGGGTCTGCTATATTCAAAAGGCCAAATAGCACATGCAAACCGCATTAGTGCCAGGCAAACTATAATATATGCAAGGGGCAAATGAACATGAATATAGGCGCTATGAAATATTCAGCAACTAGTGCCACACTAAGGTATTTAGCGTAACTTAGCACAACCTTTTGCGTGGTACAAATTACCGCTGAGGAAAAGCTGGTCTTAACTCTGGGCAAACAGCTTTGCATGACATTGTGGCCTTGCACAGCATTAGCATGGCCTTGCACAACCCTAACATATGACTATGACACAGAAAAAAAGATAGACATGGAGGAAACATGCTGCTCACTTGTGGCACCACAATGATGCCTACTGCTGCCACCAGTCCCAGCCATGCCAGGCAGTATGTGGTGACCCGGCCCTGGGGGCCATCATGGTAGTGTGGCCATCTAGCACACACCTGCAGACCATATGGCTGTGGTGACCAACAGATGCCAGCACACACATGCAGCACTGTGGGCATGGTGGGTGTTGAGGGGAGGGTGTACAGATGGCCGGCCTCACCACAAACTGCGTGTGGCCACAAGGCTGGGACACAGCACGCAGTGCACATGGGCCAGTATTGGGAATACCCCAATACCAGTGTGCCTGTCTAATCGTACATGCCCCCCTGTCACATACCACACAGCAGTACATACACCACAGCATAAACAGCTGGCCATGTCTATGTCACTATGAGCATCCCATGCCAGAGGTGCAGCATCTGTGGGTCACACAAAAGTGTGACAATTATGTCCACTGGCAGTACACACCTGCAAGGTGGGCTTGTCACTGTGTACAGTGCAGTGGTCATCACTACCTTATGCACCGTGGGCATTGCTGTGTCTCTCACACTACTGGCCCCCTTGCTACTGTGGTGTCTGCTGTGCACTGTAGCATGCCCAACAGTGACAGTTGCATGCAGCTCCACCACCGCCTGTGCCTATGCTGTGTTGTACCCTGGGGTACACAATGCTATGCTGTACTGCATACATGTAGCCTGCAGCTACAATCATGCACTGTCAGACTGACCTACAGGTGGAGCTACAGCCAGACCTGGCCACCCCTGTACTTCCAGACTGACCTACAGGTGGAGCTGTGGGACTCTGCAGTAATGCTGGGCAAACTGCATGCAAATCAGGTCATAATGAGATGCTAGTCTGGACATTTGCCCAGAGACTACCTAAGTAGGCTCATTTGCATGTCACCTTTGAATATGGCAAAGTTTAGTGCCAGGCAAACATGTTTGCACCAGCTAATGGCTTAGCTCTATGCTAGATCCATGCAAATGTGTTAGCGTGGTGCTAATGGTTCGGGGAATATTATACAGTTTTGGACACTGTTCTTTCATATCTGCTGCTGCCTGCAGCCATACTGGGTCCACGCATTTGCTGGCACATTCTTTGGCCACATAGTTCACCTCTACCTACCTTCACGTCGCTGTGCACTGTGTTACTGTTGTGGTTTGCAGTTCCTGGTTGCTATATTCAGAGCTGTCTTATTCCAGGACTACGTTTGCCCTGCAATCCCAGCCCAATTTGCCCAGCCTCATTCCCATGCTATATTCAGATGCTGTTTGCCCCGGGCCATTCCTTTTGAATATTGCTTGCTTTGTGCTCCAGGCTACGTTTGCCCACCGGGCAGTACTAATTGAGCCCCAGGGCAAAGTTTTGAATATCTGGCCCTGTGTTTGGTGATTCGGTGATCCGGTGGGGGGCAAGCCCCTATTAAGTGATAATGCTGTTTCAGGAAAAGAGCCACAGCAGATGACCAATAAGACTGTATTCAGAGCATTGAAGAAATCTGTGTTAAAGGACAGAGAATGCACTGGCACTGAATAACGCTTGAAGCATATGTGACAGTGTAAAGAATTCCTAGAGGACTTCGGATCCTTAATAAGCCAGCATATGGAACAGAAGATAAAGATTTCTTGCGAAAATGATAGGATCTGATGGAAGACGCTGCTCTACGATCTATCCAACTGATTTTAGAGTATGCTACTTCAGTAAGAGAACTCTTCACTAAAGATATGGAAAATAAAGAAAGATAGCTAAGAGACTTGTGTAGCATCACAGAATTTGATAAGCTTAAGAAACAGCTCACTGATAAAGTTGCACTCTGTGATGTTAAAATCAAAAGATCAAAGCAGAAAAAATGTGATTGTGATGAAGAGGATTATAGGCTGGATAGGGTGTTTGACTGGAGTAATAGTGCAACTCCCAGTATGTCTAACAGTCCATCAGCTATTAATAGTGAACAAGGGAAAATAAGATCAGTATTGAAAAACAGTAACAAGAGGGATTCAACCATTCTGGACTATGCATCTGGCCCTAGTGACACTGACTGAGGATTTTCAGGAACGCAGGCACCAATATCCACCAAGGAACACTTATTATCAGTCCCGCCCCCCATGCAGATTCAGTTTGTGGAGAACCAGGTTCCAGGAGCCATATTTTCACAGCAGAAAACTAGGGGGGGGGGGGTGCAGGCATGGAAGAGGTTGAGGAAGCAACATATACTGAATGCAGCACAACTGTCATCTGCTGTAATTAATTCATCTAGCCATGTTTTAACACCAGATGAGGTGACTGTTGAATGAGGGCATGTATTTTTCCCTGACCACTAACTTGAATAATTTTGAGACTGTTGTAGACCTGTATCACTTTATACATAAAGTAATGCTTAAAACCATTTATGAAATTGATGTACCAAATGAAGAACATGATGGAAATAACATGGGTGAAAATTCAAAAGTGAATAAAAATGTGCAATAAGGACCTAAATCTACCTATTGTCCTATTTTAAGTCCAGCAGTTATGTGCTTTGTAAGGAAATGTGAGTTATCTTTAGAAAAAGTAGTGAGTATGCCACAACCACAATTTTTTAACAACTGCACCAAAATTGAGCGTACTGCTTTAAGCAATCTGGCTGCAAATCAAGATTTGGTAATAAAAAGTGCCGATAAAGGTGATGCAATTGTGGTCATGGACAAACTAAAATACAACATTGAAATAAATAGGCAATTAACTGATACTAACTTTTATAAGAAATTGCCATTTAATATTACTGATGAATTGAAAAGAAATATCGATGCTGTACTAGATGAAGGACTTTTGAGTGGATATATTACAGATGTGCAATTCAGAACCCTAACAGTTACACATCAATTTTTTCTCACAATATATTGCCTCCCAAAAGTCAACAAGGATTCTATGTATCCACCTGGCCACCCTATTATTTCTGGGGCTCACAGAACCATTATCCTGATTTGTGGATGCACATTTACAGCCTATAGAGCAAAGTCTGCCATCCTACCTTAAAGATTCTACACATATTATTAACATTATGGATGATCTAAATATGGAATATGGGTGGCTATCTACAATTCTTGATGTTGATGGATGCACTTTACACCAATATGCTCCATAGTGGTGGTTTACAAGCTTTGGAATATTTTTTGAACAAAAGGAACAAACCTTTAGAGGTCCCCAGTAATTTTTTAATCCATTTAGCAGAGTTGGTACTGTATTCTAACATCTTTCTATTGCAAGGTACTTACTACAAGCAGGTCAAAGGGATAGCTTTGGGGACAACGATGGCTCCCCCAGTTCTGAAAATTTGTACTGTATGTTGGCAGATGGGGGGAGCAGTGGGTTAGAAATGGTGCCACAAAACCATATTTCATGTATTTGGATTTGTGGAGCCATTTTATTGATGACATCATAATCGTCCGGAAGGGAACAAGGGATATGCTTCTTGAATTTGTGGATTGGTTATACAACACTGATGAGATTCTATGGTTTAAGGCTCATGTAGTGGACCAGAAGATACATTTTCTTGATTAGTGTATTTTTGAAATATGGGGTGGTGGGGTAATATTGGGACCTTCCTATATACAAAGCCCACTGACAGAAATACTATACTTTTAGCCAGTAGTCTCCATTCAAGGCACATTCCCAAGACTATCCCAAAGGGACAGCTGATTAGGACTTTGAGAAACTGTACAAATAGGTCAGATTTTGAAGAACAAAGGGATTTACAGGTACAACGGTTTCTAGATAGAGGGTATAGTAAGTCCATAATAAAAGCAGCAGTGGATGAAGTGGAACAGATGTCTTGTGCTGAAACTCTGACTCCAAAACCAAGATCTAGTGGAACCACATTTCAGGAGATAGGTTTTGTAACAAGATACATTGCCAGAAGTCTTGAATTAAAAGATATTTTAGCTAGTAATTGAGGGGGGAACTACAAACTGATGAAGAAATAAAACCTGCTGGTACGAAAAGGTGTGACAAATGCAAGTTTTGCCCATATGTACAAACCAACAACACTTTTAAAAATCCAGTAACAAAGTAGGTATTTAAAATTATGGACCTGATTCTATGCAGCACTGCAGCTGCTGTACATTTGTTACAATGTTCATGTAGTTTTTACTATATTGGTAGAACAACCAGAGAATTTAGAGTGAAAATCAATGAACACTTGAGGGCTTTGGAACATAAAGACATGACATATGCTATAATCAAATGTGTCTCCAGTTGTAGGGATCCCAGTATTAAATATCAGGTCAAATTTACTAGCACTGAAAAAGTTGCAGTGGGACCTGGGGGCAGGTAATTTGAAACATCTCATAGGCCAGAAAGAGAACTTCTGGATATTTGTTTTCAAATCTAGAGAGGGCTTGGGCTTGAATGATAACATTGACTAGTCAGCATTTATATGAATATGGGTGGGGGGGGGGACAATGTAAAAAGAACATTATTGTAAGTACAACTGGATTATAAGGCTGACAGAAAAAAGCACAGCCTGGCCCTTTTTTGTAAATAGCAATTTGTTTTTTTAGCAAGAGTAATTGAATTGCTATTAGAATATGTAAGTTGAATATATAGCTTGCAACCCAATATGAAAATGTCTAAAGGGCAAGCATGAAATGAACAATGCTGATTGGCTACTGTACATATTATGAGCAAATCAGCATGATGCAGTTTCTAGGCTCAGCATAAGATGACACAGACTAAAATCAAGCTGTGACAATTATTTTTAATTATTAAATTAATTGGTATGCACGTTTTTGCACATTAGCACTGGTGAGTATATAAGAGTCTGTTAGAATAATGATAGTTATCTCTGATGAAGCCTGGCATATGCTAGGCAAAACGTAAGATGTTTTTCCACCATACCTGTATCATAATGTTTCAGTAGCCAGTATATATTTTGCACTATTGCACTTGCACTTTGCTTTGTAATAAAGCTTTTGCTGAAAATGAAGTCCTGACTGGGTGCTGCCTCTTTGTGCTGGAAGCATATTCAGCAGTGATTAACTACTAGTGTTCCTCTCTGACAACGTGTCTCAGTCTATTTTCTGCAGGTTCATGTCCCCATTATCACCAGATCCCCTTTTGCCACTCCTTTTTGAATTGTTCCCCCAACTCTCTGCCACTTCTCCTTCACCCTCCCTTTTTTTAGTCCCATCCTGTTGCCTAGATCCCTACCCTAATGTAAAGGGATACTCCCCCTATTCTTCCCTTGCCTATGTCTCCCCTGAGTAAAGTATGCTCTGGAACTGTTGAATCCCAGTCATTTTTGCCAGCGGGGCTAAGTTTAAGCAACGGCTTCTAGGTCTAAATTCCTCTCTGCCACCAACTCCTGCAGTTCACTGATCTTACTGTTTAAACTTCTGTCATTTAGGAAACCCAACCTCTATGTTTGGGTCTTAATCCATCATCTCCTACATAAATCCAGCCTCAAGCCTTCCACTCCCACCCTTCCACCATCCTCTTCAATATATGTGCCTTTACTTCTCTGTCCTTCTCTTGCTACCTTCACTTGTCCCTTTCTTGTGTCACTGCTGGCTTCCCCTGGCCCCATTTCCATGTTCTCTCTACATGCCCTGCTTGGCCTGTCCTCCTTCCTCCATCAAAGCTCCCTATGGAACTGTGGAGTTGGTTGTTACAAACCTCCAGATGTCCCAGGGTCAGACACCACACTCCTACTTTGTGACACTCACACCTCAGGGTCACTTGGCCTTCTGGAAAATTTATTTGGGACTGTAGCCATGCACAAGGTCCTGGGAGGAATTCTGTAGCTATGTTGCTTTTATTTAGATGCTGATCTGTGCCAATGCAGTTTCTATCCTGCTGTGAAAGGAGAAACAAATGCTGGAGTGAAGCAGCAGTGCTAGACTCCTCTCTGGCTGTGGTTCATTTATGAACCCCTGAACCCCAGATTTGGGCCATCTGGGAAAAGAGTGCTGCATGTAGGTAAAGTAAGACCTGATGCTTGCACCCCATGTAAGGACAGCATGACTCACCCTATGACGGGCATTCATTGGCTCCAAAGGTAGCCACTAGGGGTGACTGAATAAAAGATTTCAGATTCAGCTAAATCAAATTCTGACCCTAAAGTTATAATTCAGGATTTTCAGATAAAGTTGCAGACAATACTAAATCTTAATCAACTGGATTCCAATCAGATTCTGAAATCTAATCCCCAAATCTGAAATTCACAATTCATATTGGAATTACAGATTGGGATCAGATTTGGGATTAGGATGACCTGAAAATCTAAAAATGGATACCAAGATATCCAGTCACCCATAGTAGTCACTCACCTGCTGTAGCCAATCCTACTGAGGAAGATTACAACTATGGCAGCTGCAAATGTAGGTGGCACACGGGAAAATGGGGAAAGCAATTTTTTGACAGTGGTACACATCACTTTGTAAAGCTATCGCCTGTGTTGCAACCAGTGTCTGGCTCTCAGTTCTTTACAGGTTGGGATGAGAAATGTCCTGTCTTAACTGAGGGTGAATGGAGTACTTTAATCTTTTTCTCTTGGCGGGTCAAGTCCTGAACAACTTCTTTCCCTTCCAGACGTGTCACATGACACAAACCTGATCAGATAAGCATTCACTGACAGGCTCTTGATTTGGGTCTGTAGTGGACAACCTGGAAAAAATAGTGTCTGAAAACTGAATGTAGTTCTTTCCTTTTTTTTTGTTTCTTAAACGATCATGGCACTTGTACCATCAAAATTCAATATTGCTTAATTCTGATGAGGATAAAATGAAATAACCGTTTTTTTGCTATATTTACTGCTACACATCCCATATATGTTTAATTAAAATTCAGACAATCATGCTGTTGTCATGATACACATTATACATTAGCACCATTACTGGAATTCAGCTGACCACAGGAAATGAGAGTCAAGGGTAACACTGACACCTACAAGTTTTCTATAGCACATTACTCATTTCCCTGTCTGACACCACTTTCCCATCTCATTTTTGCATAGGTTTTACAGGGGGAGAAAGCCTTGCTGACAGCAGGTTGCACTTGTCTGTCAACTGGAAGATGGCTGCAACTATGTCTGCAATCTGCTGTCACACGATTCACTACAATGTCCCCTGTATTGCACTGTGTGCCTGCCTTACTGTGCTTGTGTGTTGCAGAGATGATGCCTGATGCCACTGTTTATGACATTTAACCATAACCTGCAGGGCCAAGCTGGGCTTGTTTGAGTAGTGGGAGCAGTGTCATGATGGCATGGTCAGGTGTGGAAAATCTGTGGAACATAAGCAGACAGCGTTTCCAGTTGCTAGACTAAACTAACTGTCTGAATGCTGCCTGTCACAATGCTGCCATTGTAAGGCTGCTGGCACTGACTATGGCATGTAAAGGGGCAGGTTGTGCAGAGTACCCTGAGGTATGTTGGGTGAGTGGGTGGGAAAACTGAGGCATACTCTGTCACTGGTATCTGAAGACTGCACACCGTGTGACTTTTCAGTGACAGTCTGTGCCAAGCTCATGGGTGTTGGCCCGGTGTGTGTCCCTGCACATCCTGAGTTGCATCTCCCTGGATGGCTCAGTGGGAGTAGATGTAGCAGCACTCCAATGATACTGATAGTACTGCACAGTAAGGGGACAGGGTGCACAGAGTACCCTGAGGTCTGCTGGGTAGGTGGATGGGTAAACTGAGGAAGACTCTGTCACTGGTATCAGAATATTGTGTGCACCATGTGACCAGATGTGCTGGCCAGGTCACTGGGGTGAACCAGAGGGTAGACTTGATGGTCACTGAGTGTAATGGGGGGTCACTGGCACTGAGCACCACTTAAGATTTCCCTTCAGAACATGGATACTGGATTCTCAGCACTCCGGAGGGACACCCCAGCAAAACATCTGAGGTTCTACAGTGATGTCAGTGTACTGAAAATGTTGCACACTACCAAATGTGTAATAGGTAAGCGGACCTTGGTAGCAGTAGTATGACTGTGAAAGGATTTTTGCCATTGTGGTGAACACAGAGCCCTGTACTGCACTTTCCTCTCACTGACATGCAAGTTCAGGATGTCTTTGTAGTGCACTGTGCATCTGTTCATCACATCGATCTCTACAATTGTTTCAATGAACTCATGCACAGTGCACTACAAACATGTCCCAAACTTGCATCTCACTTATGGCAAATTGCACTACAGGGCTGTGTCTGCACCACAATCAGAAGTGGCATGATCACAGTGTCACAGTGGGTCCTGGCTGCACTGTCTCCGGTGGTGTTCCCTGCGTACAGTCCCCTCACTGGGTGGGTGCTCTCCCACAGGTCAACTCTGTACTGCTGTCATGTGTGGGGAAACATATAGCACTATAATGACCATCCATGCACAGGGTGTGTATAAAGACATGGCTGCACAATGGCCATTTGTGGTTGCGAGGTCTGCTGTGCAGGTGGGTGGGGACAGACAAAGGTGCACAGTGACCATCCACAGTTCTACAAGTAAGCATTAAAGCATGACAGGGTGTGCTGATAATGAGGACACATGCGTGGTGGGGTGTCCGAGGTCTGTGGGGACAGGGAACATCATGCCCTGCTGTTGCATGTATTGTCAGGATGGGGGGGGGCACGTTCCGAGAACTGATCAGGAACACAGCAGCTCTTCTACTATGTAGCTCTGCTCACCACACACACAGCAGATTTTGGTAGCTGGCACAGTTCATAATGTGAAGAGATTCAGCAGCACAGCACTACGGAACAGCTGTGCCATACATCACTTTGTGCACTGCTTATGAGCTTTAAAGATGGCTGTTGCTCTGTTTTTGAAAGCATGCCATGACAAAGAGGGACCGTTCTGCCCCTTGATCTTCCCTAAGGTGGACCACTCTGACAGTGCTAATAATGTGGATTATTACATTGTCAGGTGTTGCTTGTAATCCAGTCAGATCACTGCCTCAGCAACCCCATTTAATAAGCATTTTTAGTTTCTCCATTCAACAGATAGCATAGTTCAAGTAGAAATACATTGAATAGAATTAGTTAATACACACTAATGAATTTAAGTCATTTAAGGTGTAAAGGGATAGAAACTCGTAGTCTGTTTAGGAGTGTGCTTAATTCATCAAAATCAAATTATTTTGTAGTTATTAAAAATACACATTTTTATAATATTACACAACAGTCCTTTTAAACAAAATATTCCTCTGCAATGTTTTGGAACTCAATTCACTGTTGTTAAAGTAATGCCAATTATTCAATTTCACAACCATTTCAAAATACAACCAATTAAATTTCTCAGAGGCTGGGAATAACTCACAATCTATATGCTCGGAAAGTGGGGAAAGAGATGACTGTTCTGATTGCAGTCGCTCATAGTTTTGTTACTGCAGTGAGTAGTGAACAACTTCTCAAGATTTTATTTATTTTATTTAAAATTTATTTTACCAGGAAAACATTCAGAGTTTGAGAATGACTTGTTTATGGCACTTTTCACTACTATTGAAAAACTTAGGGGCATGAGTGGAAGCTGGCAGGGGAAGGGAGATTCACGAAGGATGTGGGAAAGTTTTATTTTACAGGGAGGGAGAGTGGTTGAGCTGTGGAACACCCTGCTGGCAGAGGTGTTGGACACAAGAACCATTAATGATTTCCAGCACATCTTGGACAGAGTTAAGGGCTTACTAGTTACTCAGGGGTAGCAGTCAAGCAGGTCGAAAGTGGAAGGGGGCTAAAGTCCTATTTAGACAAAAGGTTCCCTGGTAGCATAGGGTATAACAGGGCAGACCAGATGGTCCTTTTCTGCTGTCATGTCTATGTTTCTTTATATATATATATATATATATATATATAGTACTGTAGTTGTTAGTGCTCATGAGATGTGCCAGGTTTACATTTCTTGGGGTGCAGTAGAGAATAATACCCTCTTATTCAGAAGAATTCAACAATTCTGTGAAATTCTGCAGAATTCCATGAATTTTATTGGAAATCATCAAATTCAGAATTTTCTAAGTCCATATAACCTTAATGGCACCACCAGGTTGTCTGACCCACAACTCTAGGAAAATAGTGAAAGCTAGAGGAGGGGGGGAGAGATCTAGGACACTGGCAGTGGACTTCAGGAGGGGCAGACTTTGTGGGCATGGGAAATATTTTCAAGGATCACTTGAATGGGATTACATCAATGACAAATGTGGAAAAGAGATGGGAGGTCATAAAATGGGGACTTCATGAGGCTGTCAGGACCTGTGCTAAGGTGAAACGTAAGGGAGCAAGGTCACATAAGCCATGCTGGTGGTCCAGTGAGGTTCTCGTAGCAGTCAGAGAAAAGAAGGTGGCTTACAAAAATTATAAAACAACAAGAGGGGATAGGGAAAAGGAAATGTATCATCTTGCATCTAGAAAAGTCACCTGGATGGTGAGGGGGACAAAGTCCAGTAAAGAGCAGCGGCTGGCACAGGGGATACATGAAGGGGAAAAGGGGTTCTTCTGGTACATTGGGGAGTGGAGAAAAACTAAGGGTTATCTCTGCAAATTGAGATCAGAAGGAGGGTGGGTGGAAGAGGCGAGGGACCAGGCAGAGGTATTAAATGAGTACTTCGCCTCTGTGTTCACTAAGGAGGGGGATGGGAAATCTACAAAGCAAGGTAAAATGGGGATAGAAGCTGTAGTGAGTGGGATCAGGGGAGCAACAGAAATGGAGCAAGAGGAAGGGAGAGGTATCCCAGGGGTGTCACATCAGGATAAGGATAAAAAGGCCAGTAAGGTGGAGGGGACGGATGATGCTATCTCCACCAAAAGGGTGTGGTTAGCCCTCAAGACCCTAAAGAAAGATAAATCTCCTGGGCCAGATGGCATTCATCTGAGAATACTATGGGAATTGGCGGACATACTGGCTACACCCCTGGTGGAGCTCTTCAACAGGTCGCTTGAGACAGGGAGGGTAATTAGGGATTGGCGAGAGGCCCATGTGGTGCAAATCCATAAAGGGGGGTCGAGGAAAGTACCAGGTAACTATAGACCCATCAGTTTGACCCTGGTGATGGGAAATTAATGGAGAGTACACTAAAGGAACGATTGGGGGTGTACTTGGAGGAGGTGGGAGGTCTGGATAGTCGGTAACATGGGTTTGTGCCAGGTAGATCATGTCAAACCAATCTTGTGGAGTTCTATGAATGGGTAACATCAGAACTGGACAGGGAAAGCCTGTGGATGTATTATTCTTGGACTTCAGCAAGGCGTTTGACTCTGTCCCCCACAATGGTCTGGTGGAGAAACTGATGGGTTTGGGAGTAGGCAATTTGATGGTCAGATGGATTGAAAACTGGCTAGCTGGATGCACCCAGAGAGTAGTGGTCAGTGGGGAGCTCTCGAACCCTAGAGAGGTCAGTAGTGGGGTACCGCAGGGCTCGGTTCTGGGTCCAATCCTGTTTAATGCATACATATCGGACATCAGGAAGGGTATAGGGTGTGAAATGAGTCTTTGGGCTGATGACTCCAAGATGGGAGCAGTAGTTGAGGGGGAAGAGGGGCGGTTGACCCTGCAAGGGGACCTGGACACCTTGGAAAGCTGGGCTCACACATGGAAATTAAATTTCAATATCACCAAGTGCAAGGTGTTGCATCTTGGGTGGGGAAACCCTAAACACAGGTACACCCTGGAAGGGGAGGTGCTGGAGGCCTCAACAGGGGAAAAAGACCTAGGGGTCATGGTGGATGCATGTGAGCAGTGCAGGAGAGCATCTAGCAAGGCAAACAGGATATTGGGATGCATCATAAGGGGGATCACCTCTAGGAGCAGGAAAGTGATTAGGCCACTGTACAATGGACTGGTTAGACCACACCTTGAGTACTGTGTACAGTACTGGAGACCACACTTGAAGAGAGACATACAGCTCCTGGAGAGGGTACAGAGGAGGGCAACTAAGATGATACGAGGACTAGGGGATTTGACATATGAGGACAGACTTGAGGAGCTCTGCTTGTTTTCACTGGAGGAGAGGAGAGACAAGGGGGACATGACTGAGGTCTTCAAGTACCTCAAGGGAATAAATAGGGTAAACATAGAGGGGATCTTTAGACTAAAGCAGGAAGGTATCACCAGAGGGCATGGTTTGAAGTTGGAAGGTGGAAGAGTGAGGGGGAAAGAGGAGGAGGTTTCAAATATAGGGATTTATTGGGGCTGGGCCCCAAATATGAACTTACTAATATTCAAAATGTTATGCAGTTCATATCATAAGAGATAGGAATTATGAGCTGCCAAGCATGGTTTTAGAAAATTCAATGAAACCCAATTTCGTTGGTCAGGTTCACTAATAGCTTTTACTATGTAAGGAACCAGTGTTGTGCTTGTGGACCTCACCCAAGCTTTCAACCTGATTAACCAGAAATTACATTTCTTTGCTCTAAATTTCAAGATCATGACTGATCGGATGCAGCTCTTACCTGGTATGGTAATTACCTTAGTAACCATACTCAGGTGAAATAAATGTGTGATGATGGTGTGTCCTTTACCTATGCTGTTTAGTTTTGGTTCTTCAGGGTTCAATATGAAACCTCATATTCATCTCCCTGTGAGTAAATCTTATCCCATCCAGCTGTAAAAACTCAATATGCTACTCTATGCAAACAATGTAGTCCTTTAAACAAGCTTAAAAGACAATAATTGTGAAAACAAGAACTGGATGAAAATTTAGGAACTGACAACTGTGGTTCTTGAATAACAAACTTCTACTTTGTTGGAAAAAGATACAAACCTTGTTGTTCGGCAATAAACCAAAGTTATCCAACTGTTCAAGAAACTTCTTAGACAATTAATACTCCTAGCAGATTGGCACTTGCACAGGTTGAGAGCTTTAAACATGTATGAGTTCACAGGGACCAAAACTATCTACTTAATGTTCTCCATGATAAATTATATACTGTATAGCAAGTCACCAAAAAATAAGAGCTTTATACTGCATTAATAATTATCTGATATACACTATAAACTTCTCTGTTGCCTCATGCTTTTTATTACCTCCCTAGATTTTAGCTGTATACTGTAGTCTTCAGAAAACTGCAGCATCACAACATTTTCTTGTATAATGCAATCTGTAAATTTGCACTGTCAGCAGGATACATGGAACATTATTACTGCCTAAAACATACACTTCATTAGTTATCACCAAAGGATTGACTAATATCATCCATCTTCTGACTAATACACTATCAGTATGTTATCTGTATGTATTTTGGCTTGTAATCTGCAGATATAAATCTTGTCAAAATTTCACTTCTGAAAACTTACAACAGCCAAAGATCCTACTCATACTGTGCAGCTAAAATGTGGAATGGGCTCTGAATTAATGTAATGCAAACCTTGTCTGGCAATTTGCTTATATAAAATCTGAAAGAACAAATAAGGATTCATTTTACTTCTACATTACAATTAATTTGATAACTGATATGTTGTTTTGACATATAATATATGTTCCAAACTGTACACATGGACTGCATTTATGTAACCTGTACTAAATGGAACTGAGTTGCTCCTATAAAAGGGGATTGTATTCCACAGTGATTTTCCCCCTCAAAAATATCAACAGAAAACTACAATAAATACATACATAATTAAATCTAAATAAATAAATAGCAAAGAGGATCTCACTGATGAAAATAAAAACTTTTTGCTGAGTGTCCAAGTCAGAGCAGGAGACTGCTTAAACAGAGGAGTAAGTTTATTGGGTTGCAATAATCACCTCAGGACACAACAAAGAAATACAATTTCTTAAAAATAAAGTCAAACACCTTTTGTGCATATCGAGATGGAACAAGGTGAAAATTATCACTGTGCCTGAAAACTGGAAGGTGGATGACATGATTTTGATCTTGAAGGTATGCTCCTGTATGCTTTAAACCTTTCATCTACAGTACCACTAAACTTCAAATTGAACATGATAATATGGGCTTTCAAATTCAAACCAAAACACACTGAAACGCCAAGAACTGTGTTGATTACATCTCTTTGCTTCCTGACCAAGTAATCCATTCTGACAAAAGTCATGGAGAAGGGCAATGTCATAGTAAATCATCATCATCTAATGTTTTACCCAGTCAACCCTAAAGAAGTCTTAGATGAAAGAAAAACGTTTGTAGGTAAAAATAACTCACTAAAACAATTCAAGATTAAATATTCACTCCCCTTTTCAACCATCCTCCATATCTGTGTTAATGGTGTCATGCACATTTATCATTCTCCCAAGGAGGCGTTAGGTTTTGTAGACCAGTAATGGAAGACTTGAACTTCACTGATCATCGGTTGGATAACTCAGCTCCAAAAGCTAGAATTTTACCAATCAGAGAAGAGTACAAAATGCACCTTTTTTTAGCTCCTGAAATATTTCTGTAAGATGGTTTCAGAGATTCACATGACTGCAGTTTTACAATGACCAATGACTCTGTACTCATGTTGTTGTGACTTCCACTGTATCCACATAATGCAGGTGCTGTGTTCTTTTATTTATTTATGTTCCCATATAGATACTGCACCCAACTGTGTATTTTACTTATTTATTTAGTTATTTTTTGTTGACTGGAAAATGAGTACTAGGCAGTACTGCCCATTTTCAGACTCAACTGTAGTCCTAGAAAGCTGGGCACAGACTGAACCTATACCCTTTTAACCCAATGCACAGCCCTGGAAAACAGGACTGTATCTTGCTTCAGTAACTGGAAACATCAGATTGGGTTTGTGAATTCATGACATTTCCTCACAACTATAAACATAACTGGCCTTAATTGTCTAGGAACTAGTGGATGGTATTGGTCAGGTTCCACCCTTGATGAAAAAAGGCTAAAGTAATATTTATTCTAAAGGAGGGGGAATCCACAGAAACTTGAAAGCTTTTTATGGCTCCCATTTTATGGAGAACTGATATTTTGGACTACTCTGCTTCGCTTAGGATTTAAGGCCTGAACTCTCACGTCTGGTTATCCTCAGTGGTGAGAGGACCTGGGTGTCCATATATTTTATTTTTACTTATTTATTCTAAAATTTTGAGTTTGTTGTTTTTGATTTTTATGGATGATTCCCGCCTGTGATCAAATTTGACTTTTTCCCAGTGACTCCTTTTCTTTTTTTTTTTTCCTTTTTTGTTCAACATGTCTTTATTGAATTTTGATAAACAATCATCATTCATTACAACTAGAAAAAAAAAAGAAGATAAAGACCTGGCATAACCAGGGTATACAGCCCACAAACTGGCTGTATGAACTATATACAATCCCATATATATATAGACAGCAGGAATCCATCTTAAAGTAGTACATGTGTCCAATAAAGACCCCTATAAAAAAAAAAATTACAACCCAAATTGCCAAAAAATAAAGTATTAGCAAGAGATATAGGTCATATAAACAACTAAGAACAACTCACAATCAACCTGTAGAGAAAAAAGAGAAGATAGAAAGGAGCCAAAACAGGAGTCAACTCCACCATACCGCCAAACATACCTGTCCACAGTACTATTACGGTAGTGAAGATCATAGACAGCCTCTGAAATAAACCAGAGGTGGAGCCCTGCCGCATCCCTCTAGAGAGAGAGAGAGATCCTCATCCCACCTGACATCTGGAAGGCTTACACTCTGATCCCCTTTAACCCTTGCCAGAATCTCAAGTTATTTATATACTGACCACCTTACTTGATCAAGTCATCAAAAAGAAAAGAAGAAAAAAAAGAAGGCAAAATACTAATCAGCAAATTCCCATTCTGAAAAGAGAAGTTAACTAAGCCCATGCTAGTCAAAGCAAGACAGACGGACCTTCAGCTATTTCTGAGATAAGTAAATTGCTTCTAAAGATGCCCATCTCTTAGTATATAGCCTTTTATTCCCCTCGCCCCAAAGCTGTCTCCTTATTCTACCCAATGTGATCATCAAACTCCGCACCCACTGGCCATAGGAGTATTCCTGGTCGCCTTCCAATGTTGAGCTAAAAGGACTTGACTAATGACGACATCAAAGCCAAATGAAATTTGGATAAAACACCAGGAACTTTTGAGAAATCGCCCAGAACACACACCTCTGGGGTTATGTAATCAGAATAATTCATCAGTGGATCCATATGTTGCTTAATCTCCAGCCACAAAGGGGAGATTTTACAGCACTCCCACATCACATGGAGTAAATCTCCAATTCCATTTTCACATCTGAAACAACGGTCCGTCTGCCTAAGCTTTCTATCATATAATTTTGCTGGGGTAAAATAAAGATCAGATGCGATAAAATACTGCATGGTCCTAACCTTAGGAATTGTTATATACCTATGAGCTTTCCAAATTGAATCCCAAGCAAGATTCTTGGGGGCCATAACCTTATCCCAGCACGCCACCTGATGGGCGAGGGTGGACTAACAAACCCACCAGCTTCCTGTAAATCTGAGAAAGAATATTTGCCTTCGGATCCACTGCCTTTAAAATTCCCAAGTGAATGACCCATCTGAAAACCCTCCAGTCTTTCTCACCACTGCCTTCAACAACTGGGTTAGCTGCAATTTTTAAAGAAGGGCATCCCCTCCACCGGGCTGGAATAGTGACCCTTTCGCCTTGGACAAGATCCTCACCTTAAACCCCTTAATTGGTGGGCCCACCCCTCACTTATCACCTGCCCCCAATTACAAATGTGGAGTTACCACCAAGGGTTGATCCCAAGATTTCAACTGGGATTTTCTCTGCCTGGGAGAGAAAGGCCCACCAGGCCCTCAATGACTTCCCAATCTGGTTCCCACCCCTTTAAAGTGATCCTTTGTAGGATTAGAATATATTAATGCCTCAGATGAAAAACCTCGCCCTTCAACATCTGCCTCTCAATTTGTAACCATATTGGGATATACCTCCTCAGTCTCCCTAACCCAGCTAAGCATAAAACCCAATTGCCCTGCCACATAATATAATAGGAGATCAGGTAATTTATCCCACCCATTGCCTGGGGCAAACAAAGCGTTTCATACTTCTTCCTAGGTGGTTTAGATTTCATAAAAATCAGAAAGAAGTTTCTTAATGACCCTAAACCAAGTGATATGGATATCATACGGGCAATATATAGTGGATATAAAAGCCTGGGCAACATATTCATTTTGATAAGGCCAAGTCTAGCTGCAGAAGTTCAAGGGGAGCTTATTCCATCTCAGTATATCTCCTCTTATTGCCGATATCACCCCCTCCATATTTGCCTCAGCTCCCCATTCGCTAATTGCTGTAACGCGAATGACCAAATACTTAATCTCATCCGCCCTCCACTGAAGACTAAGTTGAGTAAAATCTGCCCTAAATACATGCGGGGTCAAGGGGAGAACCTGGGTTTTGGTTAGATTCAGCTTATTATTTGACACCACCGAAAAATGCCCAATTAAAACCCTTGTTCTCTCAAAGCTCATAGCTAGGTCCTCTAAATGTAGTAGGATATCATCAGCAAAAACTGAGAACTTAAGTTCCCTTCCCCCTACCCTTACCCCTTTTATCAGTTTATCCTCCTTGAGCGCTCTTAACAAAGGCTCCAAATAAATGTTAAATAGTATTGGCGATAAGGGGCGTCTCTGTCTAGTCCCATTTTTCAACAAAATTTCTCGTGAACTGTACCCATTGCACAAGATCCTAGCCGTTGGGGTGGCATAAAGGTGTTTAATACCCTTAAGCAGACCCTCTGGAAAACCCATCTTCCGCATTGTGGCAAACAAAAAAACCATGGGAAACCCTATCGAATGCCTTTTCGGCGTCTAATGATATTAAAGCTAAAGGTAATTGAGAATCTGATGCATAATTGATTATATGATGGAGCTTTCTGAGAGCATCCTGAGCCCCCCTCCCGGGCATAAATCCCACTTGCTCTTCACTAATTAATAGTGGTGCAACCTCAATATTCTATTAGCCAAGATTTTCATTAAGATCTTAATATCCTGGTTCATTAAAGCTATAGGCCTATAGCTATCCACCTATCCCTGGGTTTGTCTGGCTTGGGAATCAAGGATATGTATGCTGATATAACGTGGATGGGATAACCCTCTTGCATAATAATATTAAAAATCCAGAAGAAGTGGGAGTACTGCTCTTAATATGGGCTTGGTAAACTTCGCTGTAAGACCATCCGCCCCGGAGTCCTACCAACCAGTAAAGACTGCACCCCCCAATATCTCCATCTCTGTAATAGGAGCCGCTAACTTACTAGCCTGCATCTTGTCCAAAACCGAGGGTATTCTAGAAAACATTTATTTCCTCCTCTCCAACTACATTTCCCAACCCATATATGCCAGTAAATAGGACGCGAATGCATCTGCTATTTTTGATGGTCTACTATCAATTTATCCCCATGCCAAATAGAGGTAATGGTTCTACTAGCTTCCCATTCCCCTATCCTGGCCGCTAGCAGACGACCTGGGACATCCCCTGGAGAAGATATTTAGCCTGCATCCTATCCAACCAATATTCCACCTTAGGTACCCAATATCCGCCCATTCCCCGTAGGGATTTAAGTTCCCTATCAATTTCCTGAAGACCCCTCCAAAGGAGATAAGGAGGCAATCGCCCCAGAATAAATTCCTCCTTGCCTTTCTCAATCTATTCCTCCTAGCTGCCAAACCTGAACTGTTTCTGCATACAAAACTCACATGTCGCCAAGCCAACTTTTGGTTTTGTAGGGATGGTAATTGAGACTGAATAACTCCTCTCAGATGCTCATCTAACTCTCCTGTACCTTAGGCTCTGCAAACAACAAATCATTCAATCTCCATCTAACTGGCCTGGGAGGCACAAGACTTGGTTCCTCACAAAAGCAGATAGGGAATGATCCGAGAGAACCCTAGCCTCAGTAGTCATACTCCTCACTTCCTAAGGGCCACACTATTAATTAGAAAGAAGTCAACACGTGATTGGGATTTATGAGCCTCCGAGAAAGAAGGTCATAATGTTGCCCTCTAGAGTGGGTCCTACACGGGTCCACCAAAGCAGTCACTCCACCATCCTATTCAAGGCAACCTGTGCTTTGTTAGAGGCCTACCAGATGGAGGTATCCTGTCATCCAAATTATTAGCACACACATTCCAGTCCCCAGCCAAAATAAGTAGGTCTGTAGATATAGCTGTGATGTCCCTTTCTATGGAAGCAAAAAAATCTGCAGAAGAGGGGGTGGGACCATAGATAGAGGCCAAAGAAATTGCTTTACCCGCTAAGATCCCAGACAGATATATCCCTCTACCATCATCTCTTAACAGCCCCTGCTCCACCCTAAAGGGGCAACTTTTTCTTATAAAAATTACCACCCCCCGAAGCTTTTTCCTTTCCCTGCCCGTACACCTGGCCCACCCATAATTTTTTAAGACAGCTTAATTCCTCCGTTAACAGATGTGTCTCCTGCAGAGCAGCTATGTGAGCCCCCAAATGATTAATATGCCTCAAATGACCATTCTCTTACGCTACCCCTAAGCCCTTTGACATTCCAAGAAATTATGTTAATGCAAGTCATTATCTATCAGATCAATCATAACATGAGATCCATTTCACCCAAACCATACCAGTCCGCCTTCCTTCACTATACATTCTAAAACTCTCTCTCTCTCTCTCTCCCAACCCCCCAATCCAATCTCCCCCCCTGCCCCCGATCCTTCGATCGTCCTCCTAACGATTCATCGGTCATGGATGAGCCTCCCTGTAGTTTCCTCCCGCCTGTCCTCCCTGGCCCTAACACATCAATAGTTTGCCCATCACTTGGTCCTAATAGATCACCCTCCCCTCCAGCAGTGCCATCCCAGTTCCCACATATTCCCCTAACAGATCAAAGAAAAAACAACAAGCTTCAGAACACAGCCATATTGGCTATCGCTAACCAGTCAATTCACAGGAAATCTGGCCCTGCCTGAAACTGACTCGATTAAATATAAAAGGGATCAGACAGTGCCATCCTTATATGATCCCTTTAAATAGGGTGGTCATCACCGACCCTTGCAGCTTTGCCCTCCAAACCAATACCCCCAGCCCCAAACTTATACCCCAAACTACCCACACCGACCAAACAAACATGATACAGTCCCCAAGACACTGCTCAGTGGGAGAAAAAGGAAGGGGAATACAACCATAGCTGAGTTAAACTAAGCGACTCGAGCAAGCTTCATATAGTATTTGTTCAACTGTAGTGAAATCAACACAGCCCCACATCATCTGGGCAGTCCACCTCAGGTCTGAGGTTTGAATGTTTGGGAGTTCAATACGTAAACCTTCCAACGATCCTCGCGGGGTCAAGTAACGCTTTTCTCCAGATTGTAGTCTCACCAGGAGCGTTGTTGGATATTGCACCAAATTTAATTCAAGCAAATATAACTTTTCTTAATTTCCACATATTCCTTCTGCTTCTCTCTAATTAGAGGGGTTTGATCTGAAACATCCAGAGGGTCACGCTGCCCATTGCAGGGATTTAAGTTGTCTGGCCTTCCACAGTACATGCATCTTCTCCTTAAAATTGAGAAATCTCATTATGATCACCCTGGGCCTCGCCTCCTGGTGGGGTACTTCCCTAACGCTCCTATGGGCCCTCTCCAAGTTGTATGCTTCCCATATGGTGTCTGGCCCAGTAATTTTAATAGCATGTCCTGATGAATGAGACACAGTCCACCCCTCAGCTCTTTCCGCAGCCCAGCCAGCACCAGATTATTCCTCCGGTCTTGACTCCTGGTCATCAATACGATCTTCCAATTTTTAATTTGTTTTGGCCAAAATCAGCTCCTGCTCCATAGTCAGCACTTTCTTCTCTTGGGACACGATCCTGGCCTCAGCATCCCCATCCATTGCAGCAAGAGATTGCAGTGCCGGTTTTACAGCAGCTAAGTCGTACCAGTCCCTGCAATAACTTCTAATTCCTGCAGGTCCTCATTGGATTGACCCTTCTCCTCCCTATTTATGTCCTCCTCCGATTCTGTAGGGTGGGGATTGCGCTTGGTCTCTTGGTCGCTGGGGATCTCACGGCAAGGGCTCGCAACTTGGCTCCATCTCAGCTTCCAGCTGCGCTCACGGCTCTGGACACAGCGACTTCAGCTGAACCTCATAGCTGCAGGCGCTTTCAGGAACTAACTGCCACCCAAATTCACGATCACACGATTAACACCCCTTCTAAGCGGGAGGCACCAAAATAAACAGACCCCTGGACAATTAGAGCACTTAATTTATGACTCGGGCCTAGGAGCGGCACGGAGGACGTCCAACTCGCCTCAGCACATCACGTGACCCCTGACTCCTTTTCTTTTGAGCTGGACAGCGAGGTGGTGAGAGGACCTTGTGTCCATTTATTTTATTTATTTTATTTCCCCATCTCCTTGTTGTGAGAGGACTGTCGGTGGGGGGATGGGTTATATGTTAAGTGGGAATTATTTATTTTGAAATATTCTGCAGTGAGAGTGCTGAATTATTTGTTTTTAAATATTTTGGTTAATATTCTACAGTGAGAGTGTAGAAATATATATTTAATTTTCTTTTGTGCCCTCTGGTGGTGAGAGAGCTGGAGGGAGGGTGATTTTATTTTATTTTAGTCTATCTCTTCTTCCTGGTCGTGAGAGGACTGGGAGGGGGGAAGAAGGGATGTGTTATTATATTTTGTAGTTTTTGAAGTTGTTTGATTTTATTTTTATGTTTATTTTAATTTTATTTTCTTTTCGCTGAGATTGTCTTGACTTTCTTCAAGGTGGGGGTTGGAAAGTTGTTGATTTAGTTTAGTAGATTTATTTTGGGGTTTATCTGAAGTTTTAGTGTTATTGTGTTGTTTTAGTAGTTTTGTAGCAGCATGTGCCGGGCTATTACCCCCACGGTGGTGTGCTATTCATCCTCCTTGCTCTGCGCCCTCCACCCTTTTTATCCTCCACCTCTTCCTTATGATATTTATCAACGTTGTAGAGCATTGGGAATTGCTCGAAGGAGAGGAAGGAGGGTGGGAGGCTGAGAACCAGGGCGGATGAATGAGGGGGGTTTTCGTGTTGGGGTAGTGAGATCTAGAAGGCACCCTGGGGTGAAATGGAACCCAGATCATGGTTTAAAATGTCTGGTGCCCATACCCAAGGGCACTATGGAATTAAGTGGGCAGATGAGCTTGACGGCCTCTGAGGTTCGTTCAACTCGGGCAGTGTTATGCAATGCTAGGTCCGTCAGAAACAAGACTGGCATTATAGCTGATCTTGTTAGTTCGGTGGACTTGGCTTGCATCACTGAGACCTGGCTGGATGAAAATCCAAGCCCCACATTGGAAGCTATGATTCCAGCCGGGTATTCGGTGATTCACTGCCTGAGATTGGACTGCAGGGTTGGGGGGGTTGCAGTCTGTTTTAAGACAGAATTGGGCCTCATGAGTGTGGTTACGGGGCAGGCTGAGTCCGTTGAGTGCACAGTTGCAGCGGGTGTTGGCGTTCAAATCATACTCATCTACCATCCACCAGGAGATGAGAAACGGTTCCTACAGGAAGTGGCAGACTTCATCGTCGACATGTCATTTGAGTTGCCCAGATTGATGGTTCTGGGTGACTTCAACACCTGGGTCAACGATGAACTCTCGCAATTTGGTAATCACTTCCTCCAATTAATGATCTCTTTGGGCTTTACACAGGTGGTTTCCACCGCTACTCATAAATCTGGGCACCCTTTGGACTTAGTCTTTCTCCTTGGGATTGATGCTTTCGATTTGGGGGTGGAACCAGTCATTTGGTCAGACCACTACACGGTGAAGTTCAATTTTAGCACCCCCCTGAGAAGGCCTACCCCGGTGGAGATGGCGAGATACTGCCCTTTATGGGATATTACACCCCAGGGCCTTGCGGCAGTTCTTGACCTCTCGTCCCCCACGTTGGCGAGCAGTAGTCCAGAGACCTTGGTGACAGCCTATAATAAGGCTGTTACATTGGCTCTGGATACTATTGCTCCTGTTCGTGTATGCCTCCTTTCCCTTTGTCCCAAGGCGCCCTGGTTTGACGGGATGTTAAGGGAGATGCGGAGACAGGGGCGAAGATTAGAACCCTGCTGGTGCAGATCCGCCCTTGATGCCGACCACCTTAGATTGATGGACCATTATTCTGTCTATCAATCTGCAATCTCCCATAAGAAGGCAGAATTCCTGTCCAGGGAGATTGGGTAGCTGAAATCGACCGGCTCAGCTTTTTCGAACTGTGGACAGGCTGTGCAACCCAGTCTGTCTACAAGTTCAGAAGGCTTTTTCGCAATTAGAGTGCGAGGAGCTCGCTCGATTCTTCGCTAATAAAGTGGCCGACATCAGGACGGATCTGCATCCAGCGGCTTCTAAGGGGGATGCTGTTGGACAGCATGAGTTCACAGTACCTCAGTCTTCTTGGTGTTCCTTCAGCAGACCTGATTTCATCAATATCATGAGGATTATCCATGGTGTGCACCCTATGAGCTGTAGTTTGGATCCTGGACCGACTTCCCTAATATTGGGTTGTTGCGACATCATCGGTCCAATCCTTGTGCAAATAGTCTGGTACTCCTTGGAATCGGGTGAGTTTCCAAGCTCCCTGAAAGACGCGGTGGTGACACCCCTCTTGAAGAAAGCTACCTTGCACCCTGACTGTTTCACAAACTACAGACCCATCTCAAACCTACCCTTTATTGGGAAAGTGATTGAGAAGGTAGTGGCATCCCAATTGGAGAACCATTTAACCATCCATGGCATCTACGAACCCTTCCAATCAGGTTTTCTTAAAAGACATAGCATTGAGACTGCGCTGGTTCGGGTGCTTAATGATCTTCTTAGGGTGAGAGATCAGAAGAGATGTTCTATTCTAGTTCTTCTTGATCTCTTATCAGCCTTTGACACCGTGGATCATGTGGTGTTGTTAGCACACCTGAGGCAGATTTGTGGAATATCAGGAACCGTTCTTCGATGGTTCACTTCATTCCTCACTAGGAGATCACAAAGAGTTGTGTCGGGGCTTTTCTCCTCTGGCCCAACATCTTTGTTATGTGGGGTGCCTCAGGGTTCTGTGCTGTCTCCCATGTTATTCGCAGTGTATATGCTGTCCCTCAGAGACATTATAAGATGGTATAAGCTGAGTTTTCATTGCTATGCAGATGATACCCAGCTATACCTGTCTTTTGCTCCTGACCAGGATAGAGCTCTCTCAGTGTTCAACAACTGTCTGAAAGAAATCCAGGGTTGGATGGATTCTAGTTGGCTGAAGTTGAATGCAGATAAGACAGAGGTTTTTGTGGTGGACCCAAGCTGTCAGATAGAGGGGTCGCCTGCTGATGCACCCTCAGGAATTTTTCTTGGCGGTGTGTCACTTCTGACCTCTGAATGGGTGCATAACCTAGGGGTTATCTTAGATGACAGGCTGACACTGCATTCGCAGGTGTCAGCAGTTGTCAAGACTTCCTTTTACCATCTTAGTAGTATCGCTAAAGTGAAACACCTCGTTCCGTCTGACATGCTGCCTATGTTGGTCCACGCCTTTGTGTCCTCTTGTCTGGACTACTGCAACTCCCTATATTTTGGGCTTTCTGGGGTTGAAATCCACTGCCTTCAGCTAGTGCAGAATGCGGTGGCTTGGGTTTTGACGGGAACTAGTGGGTCCTGTCATATTACCCCGGTGCTGCGTGAACTGCACTGGCTCCCTGTTCGGTGGCGGATCACCTTTAAAGTTTGTGTATTGACTTTTAAAGCCCTACATGACCAGGGTCCAGCTTATCTGAAAGATCTTCTAATAGCTTACTGCACTGGCTGATCGCTCCGCTCTGCCAACGAGGGGTTGCTAGAGATTCCAAGAGTGAGTCTAAATTCTTCTGGTAGTAGAGCTTTTTTCTACACTGCCCCCACTCTCTGGAATTCTCTACCCCATCAGTTATGGCAGTGCACCTCCCTAGGGGAATTTAAGAGTGGCCTAAAAACTCATTTGTACCAAATTGCTTTTTATAGTACTATATAAATTGTTGTTAAAATTGTGGTTTTACGAATGTTTTATAGTGTATTATAATGTTTGGTCTTCTTTTTATTACATGTTTTGTACAGCGCTTTGAAAATTTAAAAGGCACTTTAAAAATAAAATTATTATTATTATTATTATAGATTAGTAGTGCTATTAACCCCCTATTTTAAATTACTGCAAAATTAATGGTCAACAAGTTGAGGGTGGGAGTGCTGGGCACCATCCATCATAACCCAATACAGTTTTCTCCACTGCAGAATGACTCATCAAGCCCCTTGGAAAGAGCAAGCTATTATTAACTATGTGTCATCTGAACCTGAGTTATATTATACAATAACATTGGATGGCAGTAAGGCCTTCAATGTGCTCAGCAGAACACATATGTCTGGCCTTTCTCAAGGAATGGGGTATTCCTGTTGATCTTTTGAGGATGATTAATGACTTATATTCTGACACCAAGGTTACATTTTTAATAAATGTACATCTCACTTATTCAATACTAAATGGAGCTGGACAAGGCTGCCCCACTATATTTTATGTCTTGAACCTTTTTTTTATTACTATTTAGTATAACCACAAGATCCAAGCAATACAATGCAAAACTGAAAATTTCAAAATCCATATATTTTCTGATGCTATTTTGCTGATTGTCAAGAAAGAAGAGTCCTCTCTACCAGCATTTTTGGAGGTGGTTCAGAGTTATTCTGCAATTGCTGGATATAACCTGAATAAGCAGAATAGATAGACGTTAATAATAATGAAATTATCTCAAACAAATGAAACCCTAAAGAGTAAATTAATTAAAGATTTCCAAGTAGCAAATAGCATCAGGTGTTTAGGAGTAACACTGACCAATGCACAAACTGAAAATACTAAAAATAATTATTTACAAGTAAAATATAAAATAAAGCATTTGTTAGAAAGGTAAAACTTTCCCCTTTCTCTGGTGAGATGCATAGAATTAAATGATGGCTATTCTATATTTTATGTATGTTTTAGAAATATTTTTCTCTCCTCCTATCTCAGGGTTTTCTGTGAATGATTTTTCTTAGTTTTTATGGGAAGTTGGAAAGCCAAAGGTAGCATGGACATTGTCAATAGTTCCTAGGAAGTGGGGAGAATATGGCTGTCCTGATCACTATACTTATGCTATGCGCCATCACATAAGTCTGGCATGGGAATGGGCATTCCTTGACCATAAAGAGGATTGAATATATAGTGAGCTTTATGTTGCATAATACCACAAGAAATTAAATAACATTATAATGGACCCTGTCACAAGTAAGAATATTTCTGCTTTTTTTCTCTCAAATTGTTGGCCCATTTTGAAAGAAGCATATAACATTTTCCCTAAGTATGACCTACTATGGCTCTACTTTTATACAGTATATTGGAAAGCACAAAATGATGGCCCTAAAATTTTAAGAAAATGTGACACATGATAAGAAATATGGGAATTTTCAAGTAGTATGACTTAATAATTCAGGAACAATTTTATTCATTTGAACAAATGCAAACCATAGAACCAAGGATCAAGCTAAATTGTCTTTCGTATATGACTATTAAAACCACATTTATGTTCTTTTGAACAAAATGCAAACTGTAGAATAAAGGATCAAGTTAAATCATCTTTCATGTATAACTATTAAATCCAAATGTAATTCTTTATATTACGAATTTGCAACAAATTATGAAGGACCAAGACATCATAATTGACAAAGGTGCTAATAGATTACTAGCAAGAATATACAACATTTTGTCAAAAGATTCAAAGGACCGATAGACAAAAACAACAATTTAAAATAATCTCAATAAGCTTTCCAACATGCAATGGAGAAATGGAGGAATATTTGTATTAGGCAAATGATGTCTTGGGCCTGTATTTTCAAAGAGTTGTAACAGATGCAAAAAGAAGTTGAGTCACTTTACATCCCAAATTGCAGCTGTCTCTGCTTCACAAGGCTGCATTACCATCAAGTTTAGTGATGCAAAACTGATACAACTGTAGTGTAGCCTGCATTTTTGCCACAAATATGCTTAAATTTTCACACAAGTGTATCTTGCACCATAACATGTCAGTTTGCTTCAGCTATGAAAATACACCACAATTATTTGCACATCTGTGTGATGCAAATTGCATGTTTTGACACAACTGGATCATTTTTGAACACTCACAATTCAGAAGTCAGTTATCAAAAGGACATACAGTATATTACCCCCAAGAATGATTGATACAATTAACAAAAATAACAACAATTCATTTTGACATCAATGTGATCATGTAGGTCACCAATTGTGTTGTGTATTGTCCTGTGAATATATTAATTCATGGTGGAAAGAGACTCCTAACCTGTTGACCCAATTGTTAGAAATATCACTACCTTTTCTCCCAGAAATCTTTTAATTTAATATGATAGAAAATATTGATTGGATAGTGAGGGTGTGATATTTTGGGACTCTCTCTTTTTTAAATAAATTGCATCTAAAATGTGAAAGGAAGGGTGGCATACTGGGTAAGCAGAGCTCCCCCCCCAGCAAATTTTTAAAAAGGCATTTCTCTATCTCTCTTTGAGTTTGTTTTCCTTGTGATTTTTTTTCTAGGTCGGAATTTGGGAAACCATGTTTGGTATAGGGAGCACTCTTAGAGGACTCATAACTGGAGCAGGAGTGCATCAGTTAATGATCTCTTTCAGCTAACTGTAAGAGTAATAAAAGGACAAAGTTGCTGACAAAGCCTGATATGATACTATACTGCGAATAATGTCAAATGGGAGCCTGTTTGTGGACAATGGGCTTGGCAAGGTGATACACTGGTGTGAGTCCCCAGTGACACAGCTGGAGACATTAACCTAATAAAAATTATGAAAGATCCCTCAAGCTGGTTTGTTTCTAATAAACAGCAGCAGAATAGCTGTTTTACCTTGCCTGGTAAAATTCTGGAATGTTCTCTGGCCAAGCAGGTGAGCCCTAAGGTTTTTTCCACCTTAACCTAGTCTTCTTTCTCTCTTTCTTTTCTTTCATGGCAGAGCTATGAAAAAAATAGTAAACAGCAGTAATATAGAGGCATGCTAGCAAATAAGATGCATGTTTCTTAAAATCGGAGGCTTGACAGCCTGCTAGTACTGCTAATCCAGTTAACAGAAGCACTCTGGATGGGGGGTCAATCCCAGTCCTTTCACAGAAGAAAGGTTCTGAAAGAACTCCTAAAACTGAAGGTGGACAAAGCAATGGGGTCTGATGGAATTCACCCCAGAATTCTAAAAGAATTAAGGGGAGAACTAGTGACACCACTGACTAACCTTTTTAACCAATTATGGGAGAATGTTGTGGTACCTGAGGACTGGACAAAGGTGAATGTGATGACCTGTCAGTTTTACCTCTGTGGTAGGGAAAGTGATGGAATTACTTCTGAAGGAAAGAATTGTTGAGTACCTAGAGGCCAGTGGGGCACAGGACCCAAGGCAGCATGGGTTCACAGTGGAAACATCATGTCAGATGAATCTAATTGATTTCTTTGACTGGGTGACCAAAGTAGTAGACCAGGGAGGGGCTGTGGACATGGCCTACCTAGACTTTAGGAAGGCATTTGACACAGTCTCACACAAAAGATCAATAATCAAATTAACTAGCATGAGAGTGGGTCCCAGGGTGGTAGCATGGGTAAAACATTGGCTGGACAACAGGACACAGAAGGTAATTGTAAATGGAGTCCACTCTGAAGAAAGAAGGGTTACTAGTGGGGTACCGTAGGGTTCAGTACTGGGTCCAGTCCTTTTTAATGTCTTTATAAGTGATATTGCAGAGGGACTGGAAGGAAAAGTATGCCTCCTTGCAGATGACACAAAGATCTGCAACAGAGTTGATACACAAGGAAAGGATGAGAAGGGACTTGGCAAGGTTGGAGGAATGGTCAGAAATATAGCAGCTTGGATTCAATGCAAAGAAGTGCAAAATAATGCACCTGGGAAACAAAAAGCCATGCGAAGATTATACAATGGGGAGGGGGAGGTAGTAACAACAAAAAAATGGAAAGGGACCTTGGGGTGAGCAGATAACATTATGGTTAGCAAGCAATGTGAGAAGGCAGTAGGGAGGGCTGGGGGAATACTGGGATGTATAGGGAGAGGCATCACCAGTAGAAAACAGGAAGTTATTATCCCTCTGTACAGACAGTTGGTGAGACCCCATCTGGAGTATTGCATCCAGTTCCAGAGACTCCATCTCCACAAGGACATAGACAGGATGGAAGAAGTCCAGAGGAGGGCAACTAAAATGGTGCAGGGTCTGCAAGAGAAGCCATATGAGGAGAGACTAAAGGAGCTTTAATATGTATACCCTTGAGGAAAGGAGGGAGAGGGGGGGACATGATAAAAACTTTTAAGTACCTCAGTGGAATCAACAAAGTCCAAGAGGGTTGCATATTTCAGAAAATGAGATGTGCAAGAACAAGGGGACACAATTTGAAGATAGATTGAGGGACAGCTCAGGGGCATTGTGCGGAAGTATTTTTTCACAGAGAGGGTGGTGCATGCAAGGAACAGCCTTCCTGAAGAGGTTGTGGGGTCTAAAACTGTGGGAGAATTCAAGAATGCATGGGACAGACATAAGGCAATTCTTGTGGTGGGTAGGAAGAAATAGGCTGTTGGTTAAGTAGGCTCTGCAGCATATCCTGTAGGTAGGGAAATGGGCAGACTAGGTGGGCCAAGCGGTCCTTGTCTGCAGTTAAAGTCGATGTTTCTATGTTTCTATGTGTCAGTAGCTGGTGTGAAGCAGCAATGGTCAATTTTACAAGCATTTCTCCCTTTGCATTCTGCTTCTTGTGTTTGTAAGCAAGCTGCCCTTTGGACCTTTCACCCTTAGGGGTTGAATTCAGTTTTTCCTATGTTCCTATGCCACCTGCCTGACCGAGTTGTCTCATTTCTCCCTGTATTGTTCAGTAATGTTTTTAAAGAGCTGGCTTTTTCTCAAGGTGTTGTTTTCACTGCAGGTTTAATTAGCACAGTTTAAACATCATCAAATGAATATTTTCCTGACTTCTGGACTTCCACAACAGAGTTGTTAAGTGTGCTACCTCTTTGAAAGGGTTTAATGTTAAAAAGTTAAATAACTTTACCTAAATTTCAGAAGGGAGAGGAGGACTGATAACTTCTGAATGCTGAACTCCAGTCTGTGTGTGGTTCTTCTATGTTTCAGTATAGTGGCAGGCCAGCTCTAACTAGCTTGTAATTATACCCTGCTTGATCAGAGATTGAGGCTATCAAAGGGTGAGAGTAAGGCAGAACTATCAATTAGATAATTTTTATTTCCTTATGCTATATAAAAGAATTTCTAAAATGCAATAACTTGTATCTTATTATATGTTCTATTTACTGTATTATGTTATATGGATATATCCAGTGTCAAAATTATAAATGTAAAACTGGAGGGAGAATCTGAATATGGAGTGACAAGCCCACAAACCTATCAGGTGTAAGCAAGATATATATCTGTAGAAGCTGAAGCAGAGTGTGAGCAGTGTCTACTGAGCCACTGACAGTGTACGAGGTCTGTCTGACTTTGCTGCTGTTTCTACCTAGATGTGATGGTTCTTGTCACTTTAACAAAAGTTCCCTCTGCTTGAAGGATATTGTGTATAGACTTGTGTTTTTTTTGGGGGGGAGGGCTGCTTCTGATAGTAATTAAAGTGGTATTTCAGGAATTACTGTTGTCTGCTGAGCCTCTGTCCTCACCACCTGCACCCACAATTCCTCATAGGGATAAAAAAAAAAAAAAAACTAGAAAGGATATTCTCACTCAGGACAATGGCAACAAGGTTTTTTGAGGAATGTAAATAATGGCATGTATAGAAAGAGACTTTAGTTTTTGAAAAGTTATGACATGATACTAATAACATAAATAACTTAACAGATACTGTTCATTTATAGAAATTATTACACATTTACAACCATTATTTAAGCAATAAGGTATGACAGGGGGATATATAAAGGTTTGTTAATCACTGTTCCAAAAAAAAAAAAAGGTCGCTTCTCTACGAGAACCTGTGCCGTGAATGCTACTCAAAGTCACATTAGAACAAAAAAGAACAAAAACTAGAAAGTCTGGTACCAAGAACTGCACTAGACACTCAGATAAAAGTGCAAAAATGTATTGAAGGAACATAATATAGCTGAAATATTTCTAAATACAGTCCATAAATGTTTGAAGCAGACCCTCTGCTCTTTTTCAAAGTGTAAACAGCCATAGCTAAACTTCCTGCTTTTGTAGCCAGGATGTAGTTAAAGTGACATTGCATTATTGTGATTTACTGGGAAACACAGTCTATACCTGCTGTAATAGCATATTTGCAAAACAATTCATAAGTGAAAATTAGATGCTGAGCAAACATTTGTTAAACTGCTAAACAATAAGGTACTATCATATGGCTGAATACCTAGACTGAAGCCACCCAAGTAGCATATTAAAAAAAACACACAATAACATATTGTACATTATTAAATAGGGGCCTGTGCTTATGTAGCCACACATGTGTTTTTGTTGTACAATGTGCATGAGTACCTGTGGCTGCAGAAGTGCATGCCCATGGGGGCCAGTGCTTCTGCAGACAAAAGTACTGTTGCAATGTGAGTATCATGGTTTCAGCAGCAGATCTAGAAATCTTTTTAAGGGGTAGCAGTTTTGTTTAGGGGAAGCACTTTCCTGAAAAAAAGCAAACTGTTACCTTTGAAAGATCAGGTTAGGGTAAAACAACTACATTTTGCTGACCTAAGGAAGTAGGGGGTGCTACCTTGCTACATAGCTAGATCTGCTAGTGCATGGTTTTCTACATGTTGCTGTGTAAGTTCAGGTCCTCCAGGGGCTTGCCCTTCTACAGCCAGAAGTCATTCTGTATGTCTTACTCCTGTAGCTGAAGAGGTGTGGGTTCCCCAGTGGCCAGTGCTTCTGCAAACTTAAATACTGTTGCAATTTCATATCATGGATGTTATGGCTCCTGTGCTTCTACAGCCAGAAGTAGGTGTGCATGAGTTACACCTGCAGCTACAGAACTGCAGGCTCATTAGGGGCCTGCTCTTTTGCATACAGAACTGGGTGTATGGCTTAAAGTGTGGATAAGAACCTCTGGCTACAGAAGCTCAGGCCACATAGGGACCTGCACATCTGCAGACAAAAGAGCTCTTGCAATTTGGGTATTGTGGAATTGTATCTGTAGCTGCAGGGGCCTCTGCTTCTGCATTCAGAAACAGTGTTGTGATTTGAGTATCGTGCATTTTTATCTACAGCTAGAAGTAAGTGCGTATGTCTTGTGGTATGCATATCACAGTTACAAATCCATGACGTACTACATTTGTGTCATCTGTAAACAGTTGAATGTTGTTTTCTTGCCTGATACTGGCTGTCTGTGGTTGCTTGTATGGTTTTCTCCTTTTGCTATTGGAGGGAGTTAGGGTTGTAAACCCTAATGCCACCTTTACAACTTTTGTGGCATTAAGTTGAGCACTAACTGGTGCGTTAACACAGCTTTTTTTACACACACATATATATATATATATATATATATATATATATATATATATATGTAATATATTTTTTTCTTTGAAAAGAAAATGTGTTAATGCAGCAATTAGGGTTCAACTTTATTTTATTTAGTCTCTGGTAACCAGGTAAGGCCCACTAGGCACAACTGCCTGTTTTCAGGGGCGACCTGGGAGCACTGGGCAGTTAAGTGACTTACTCAGAGTCACACAGTATGGAAATGGAGGTTGTGAGAATCAAACCCAGGTCTGGTCTGCTGTTTATAAAGTCCTTATTCTCAGAAACGATATGCATTCTCCTAAAGTTTCCATATTTAACTGTACCTGAATAAAAAGTGATAGGTAAAACTGTAGTTTGCATTGTTGCGTTTTTATCGGCAACATTCTTTTACAGTTCACTTCATGGAATCAATTATGTGGAGTTTTTACTATTTTTTTAAATTTTATTTATTTATTTTATTTAGTTTTTGTTGACCGGGTAAGTACTGTAGGCAGATTTTGCCTATTTTCAGGCACGAGCCGGGGGAGGGGGATATAGATGAATGTCAACTGACTTTGAACCAGATTAAGCTGTTGGTGGTATTTTTATGTCACGATTTGTGTACAGAATACTAATTATGAGCTGCTGACCTATCAGAACCCTGTTTAGACTTCTGTGCACAAACCACGACTTAGTTAAAACTCCAAATTATTGGTTCCATGAAGAGAACTGTAATAGAATGCTGCACATAAAACAAGACAATGCAAAATACAACTTTTTATATCACTTTTTATTCAGGTACAGTTAAATATGGATAATTTAGGTGAATACATGTCATTTCTAAGAATAAGAACTTTATAAACAGTTACCAGTTAGAAATGATTTCCGGTCCTCTTTAATGCAACAAAAATAGGAAAATGTGGCATTTGGGTTTCCAATCTTAATTCCCAACCCCCCAAAGCAGCAAAAAGACAACACCACACAATCAAACTCAGACAGCTATCATCAGGTAAGATAAACAAACTACAACTGTTTCCAGATGACACAAATGTAGTTGGACTAATGAGCTGCCTTCATTGATTTGTATCTGTGGGTACATAAGCACAGGCCCCTACAAGGCCTGTGTGAATGCAGCCACACCTGTGTGAGTGCGTCATACTGATGCACGATTATGTGTGGCCTCAGAAGCACAGGCTCCATGAGGGCCTGCCCTTCTATAGACAGAAGGATCCATGGGGCCTGTGCCTCTGTAGTTAGAGGTATGGAGGTGCCAGCCAGCATGCAACAAAGTAACGCTGCAGTATATCACAAAAATGCTGCAGTATGCTGCAAAGAATAGTGTAATTCAATGTCAATTAAGCATTTATTTACTGCAGCATTTTGGGACATGTTATTTGCTGCAAGTTACTGCATCGCATTTACACATGTTGTATGAGATACTTCACTAGATAGCATGATCTGTTAGTGCATGCTTTTCTATATGCATCTTTACAAATGAAAAACTGCTACCCCCAGGAACAATTTCTAGATCTGGTGCTAAAACCATTATACCCATATTGTGACAGTACTTATGTCTACATATCTACAGGCCCCACAGGACGTGCCTTTCTAAAGCCATAAGTCAATGTGTACTGTATGTCTTACTTCTGTGGCTGAAGAGGCAATGGCTCCTCAGGGGCCAGTGCTTCTACAGACAGAAGTAGTGTTTCAATTTTTGTGTAATGGATTTTGTGGTATCTGTGCTTCTACAGCAAGAGGTTGATGTGTATGTCTTACACCTGTGGCTACAGAGGCGAAGGCCCATCAATTGTGTATATAACTTACAGTGTGCATATGTACCTAAAGCTACAGAAGCTCTGCCACATAGGGGCGTACACTGCTGCAGACAAAATAACTCTTGGAATTTGGGTATTGTGGATTTGTATCAGTGGCTATAGGAGCTTGTGCTTCTCCATACAGAAGTAGTGCTGTGATTTGAGTTTTGTGGGTTTGTATCTGCAGTGAAAAGTGAGTGTGCACTTTATGTCTTGTGATGTGCATGCCACAAATACCAATTCATGAAGGTAGCTTATAAAATGGGCAAAGGATTTTAAGCATTCTGATTGGTTGCTAGCCATGCATCAGATGTGTCTAATGCACAGCTAAAACTAGAACCCCCTTTTAGAATACACAGACCCATTTAATTAGCACAATAAGCCACTCTGGGGATGTGCACTAGATAGTTCTAATGCATACTTCATTGTGTCTTATTGCTTACGCATCTTGGTGTCATTTTTTTGCCACTTTGGGAGAGCAGGGAGTGGGGACTGGAAACCCTAATACCACATTTCACTATTTTTATTGCATTAAGTTGAACCCTAATGGGTGTAGTATCAGTTTTTTTTTTTTGCAAAGAATTTAATTTCTTCTTGAGACCATGGAATCATAACATATCATCATTACCACAGATCCCTTCAGGGCCTGTGTTAACAGATGTAGACACACAGGGCCCTCTGAGGCCAGCACCAAGGGAAGACTCCATCTGTCTACAGAAGAGCAACAATGGATGCCAAGAATTCATGGGGTTGTCTGGTGGTCTGTGGAAGGGCAGGGCCCCTGGCACCTGCCTTTCCATGTGGCCACAGATACAGATGCACAGGGCAAAGAGTTCATCTCTTTGCCAATGCACAGAGCCCTCTGCCACCTATGGGTAAGTGAAAATGTTCAAATCACACCTGAAAGGTGATTTTGCACCATAAGTGTGAAAACATGTTTCAGCCAGGATTTGAAAAATTACAGCTATTACATTCTTGAGGTGATGTGAAGAAATGGCTATGCTGAAAATCTGTGGTCAAAATATTGACAATTGCCAAAGTTATGCATGTATATTTTTAGTTTTTTAATATTTTTACAAATTTTCAACATAACCTTCTTATGACCCCACCTCATGAACAAGGGCTGAGAACATTTCCAAATCCTGGCCAAAGGTGATTTCACACAGCCACCAAGAAATCACCTTTCAGGATGGACTTGAGAAATGTCACCACCCTTGTTAATGAGGTTGGGTCCAAAAGGCCATATGGAAACTTTGGTGTAAAAATATTCAAAAATGACAAAGGTGTGGAAATAAGTTAAAACCCCACTGAAATACATTGTCATCTGACCAACCCCTCGGAAATGACTCAATGTGCAGACATGTTTTTGGTTGCACGAATGGTAAATAAATTTATTTACACCACCTCACATATTAGAATTTCCAAACTCCTTCAATAGTCCTTATGAGATATACAGTTATTGTCCATAATTAAATCTCACCTTGAATTCCTTCTGTTATGGTCCAAATCTTCCATCCTTTGCTCTTCTTTCCTTCTTGGGGTCCAGATGCAGAATCTGACCCCCCATACCATACCAAAGCTTCCTTCTTCTTTTCTTAATTTCCTAGGCCTGGATGCAGAGACCCGACACCTAGTACTTCTATGACTCCCCTCCCCAGCCCCACCTCTACTCACATCTGTGTGCTAATGACCCTGGCCCATGTTGGTCTACCATCCTTCCCCCAAACTATCCCCCCCTTTTCCTTATATGCCCCCCCTTAATTTCTTTCTCCCTCTTCTCCCCCATTTTATCACTTGCTCTTTCAGCAACCATTCTCCTCCACAGGTACTTTCCACCTGCCCCAGACCTCCAGTCCACTTTTCATCTCAGAGCTGCAGCCCTCCCTATGTCTTCCCTTCACCTCTTGCCAGATTTCCCTACTCTTATTGGCAAAGGGTGGGTGGGTAGGCAAGCAAAAGATCCCAGCAGAAAGAGGGAGAGCACCTTGGAGCAGGGGCCTCTAAACCCCCTAAGGACCCCTGTAAGGACTCCAACTGGCTCCTCCCTCTAACCAATCCTGCCTTACCTGAGGTGTACGAATCACTCACCTTGAACCAGTCACTTATGACCTCACCTAGCTCCTCCCTTCCCTACCTGCTGTCACCCATGACCTCATCTAGCTCCTCCTCCTCCTCCTCCTCCTCCCCACCTGTCCTCTTTCCCCAATCCCTCTCCCTCCCCCTTCTACTCTCTATTTCCTCAGGGATGCCATCTGACAACTCAGGTTGCCTTTTAATGGCAATCTCATTTGTCATCTGGCCAACCCCTCGGAAATGACTCAATGTCCAGACATGTTTTTGGCTGCACGAATGGCAAATTAATTTATTTACACCACCTCACATATTACAATTTTCAAACTCCTTCAGTAGTCTTTATAAGATATACAGTTATTGTCCGTAATTCAATCTTGCATTGAATTCCTTCTGTTATGGTCCAAATCTTCCATCTTTTGTTCTTCTTTCCTACACAGGGTCCGGATGCAGAATCTGACCCCCCATACCATACCAAAGCTTTCTTCCATTTCCTTAATTTCCTAGGCCCTGATGCAGAGACCCGACCCCTAGTACTTCTGTGACCCCCCTCCCCCACCCCACCTCCACTCACATCCAGGTGCTAATGACCATGGCCTATGTTGGCCTACCCCTCCCCAAACTGACCCCTTTTCCCTCTATGCCTCCCCTTAATTTCTTTCTCCCTTTCAACTAGCCCACCTCCAGCTCACGTTGGAAGGTGGGCTTCCCACCCTTGCAGGTTTCTTCAGCCACCTTTCACTGTTTTTTCAACCAGCTACCCCACTGGAAGAATGAAAAAAGCCAGTCCTACTTCCAACAGGTGGACTCCATCTCCTCTATATACTCCGGGCCTGTCAAACATTATGTCCTTGTGTGTGACATACTTCCCCCCCATCTCAGCAAGCAGTTCTACCACCCTTCAGTTCTGTCTTTTCCTGGCCTTCTCTACTGCTTTTATTTCCTTCACATTTCTCCAGACCTGTTTAGATATGATCTCAGACCAAACTATCTCCACCCACGGCCACCACCCTTTTATAGTTTCTAAGTCCACCTTAGTGGCCTGGAATAGTGCTCCTCAGGGTGTTCCCCCATGTCATTCCCCCCAAGATGTATGACCAATGGGTCGGGCCTGCCCCATGTTAATTTCAGCTCCTCCAGCAATGGAAGCAGCAGGGGCCATCATATGACCTGGACCCTTTCCAGTGAACTTCGTGTGTGTCAGGCCCACATTGTAATTGCTCTCCCTCCTGATGTGGCCACAGTGTATATTTCTGCCCAATAGACAAATGAGTGTCTCACTATCCACATGCACTTTTTCCTGTGAAAACCTGTCAAGATATAAAGACAAAAACAAGTCACTTTAGGTCCTTACATATCTCTTGTAGCAACCAGACCACCCTCTGACAAGACTCTTGATCTCCTTCTCCAATCCCTCCCTTTGCGGCCACACCTGTTGCCTCCCTGATCCTAAAGGAATGGGCATGAAACCCTTGGGGTCCAGGCCTATGAAACCCAGAGTCTTTTTCAGAACCTCTCCCACCTGATATGCGGTGACCACTACCCCATTCCTGTGGTGAAACCAGGTACCCGTACCTTCTGGTCAGATGCCGTTATATGTCTTCATGGCCTGTACTGCACACACCTCATCACCCACCTCCCTCCAGATTACTACCTCCATCCCCCTGCCTAACTGATCCATCTTTGACTGCCTTAGCCAAATGACCAACCTATTCCTGTGAAATTACATGTCCCTGTCTGCAAGCTCCCCTCTATATCACCTTTGTTCTTAGTCAGTACCTCCCCCACCCTGAAAGCCCCTTTTGACATAACTGAGAACACCTCTTAGAAAAGACTGGCCTCATTGGCAGAAGTGCACACTGCTCCCAGGGCTTTAAGCAGCTCTACCAGGATTTTTCCAGTGATGGGTTTCCTAGCATCCTCCTATGGCCCCTACCCTTTTTGCCAACCCAACTGCATGCACCTAACCCTTTTGGCCTTGTTGGGCTCAGGTCGACCCTAGATCCACATGCCCATCCTATGCCAGCTAACTGTACCCCCAAGGTGGAATATGCCATCCCTTTTTCCCACTTTTACACCATATACCACATTACCTGTTCCTCCATGGTGGGCAGGTTTACTGCTGTGCCCTGCTGCCACCGAAACTCCTGGAAGGCTTCCCATGCACATTTGTAAGCCCTCAGAGTGTTGGCCAACCATGAGTTCTGGTACAACATTCAGGCTCTTGCCACCCAGTCTCCCATAGCTGTTGCAGCACAATGGTTTTTGCCTTTGCTGCTTAGGGGTGCCAGTGTCCAGAACCTGCCCAACTGAACATGGTAAAGATTGTCAGTGATTTTGTTTCTAACCCCTCTACATACCTAGCCTTGAATGTTAGGTTCAACTGTAGCCCCACCAACACCAACTGCCATATCACCATTGTTACCATATCCATGGATTCCCACCACTTGTTTATTATGTCTACCACCCCTTTGTTATCGCACCAAAATAGGACCCTCTTGTTACACATTCCCTTACCCCAGACTATCAGAGCTACTCATATGGGAAAAACTCCAGGATGGTGATATCCCACAACAGACCCACGTTCCTCCAACTTTCAGGCCATGCCTCTGATACCCACTGCCCCTTGAAATAGGCCCCCATCCCTAGTGCCCCTGAGGTGTCAGTATACAGCTCCAAGTCAGTGTTATCCACCCATTCCTCCTGCCAAAATGTTACCCCATTGTACTCTGCCAAAAATGTGCACCAAATGGCCAGATCCTGTTTTATGCCCTTGTTGATGTTGACCAAATGGTGCATTAACTTGGCTTTCCCTGTTGCCCTAACCAATCTCCTTGTGAATACTTACCCATAACCTGCCTAGCAAACCCTTGAGTTTTTGAACCTTGGCAGTAGGCAGATTAAGACACTCATGTTCAGTGTCCACTTCAATCCCCAGAAACTTCAAGGCCCTAGCTGGGCCTTCTGTCTTACCTGCTGCCAGCAGTATGCCTATCTCCTGGCACATGCCTTTAAAATCTTCCAGAATAACCTCAACCTCCTTCCGGCTCTCCCCCAATCAGCAGGAAATCATCCAGGTAATGGACCACCCTCCTGTGGCCTTACTTGTGTCCGAATACTCATTAGACCCACGTGCTGAAGACCTCAAACATGGAGCATGCCACTGAACAGCATATGGGCATGACTTTGTCAAAATAACCCCCCCCCCTTAAAATTGAAAACATAATAGGTTCCAGTCTGCCAGTTTCACTGGTAACAGTCTAAAGGAAGATTTTATGTCCGTCTTCGCCAGCCAAGCCCCATTTACTGTCCTTATCAGTATGACTGCCAGATCCAGGGAAGCATAGAATACTGAGCATAATTCCTCTGGAATGCTGTAATTGACAGATGCCCCCTGGGTATTTGAGGTGATGTATCAGGTGATACTCACCCAGCTGATTCTTTGGCATTATACCCAATGGAGAAACCCGAAACTCATTACAAGGGGGGTTTCTTAAATGGTCCCTCCACCCTGGCTGCTTCCATTTCCTTCTTTATCTTCCACAAGACTATGTCTTCCTTTCCCTTTACTGAAGATACATTTTTGGCTCTCATCCCATGCCTAGCTCCTTGGAATGCCAGTGGAAAACTCTTCCTAAACCCCTCTCTCAGCATTAATCCCCCTTTCTTGTCTGGATAGGCCCTGGTCCAGGCCTCCAGCACCTGAAACTTGATGTGCATTTTGGCCAGCAGAAAACCCCAGATCTGTGGTTCACCCTCCTGCCTCTCAATTTCAGCCATAGTTGGAATTGTAACTGCCTCTGTTACCAGACCACTACCCCTCCTGCTATATCCCGCATGTCCCCTTCTCCCCGCCTCCCTTGAAAGGACTGTTCTGTGCCTTGTTGTCCTCTGACCCATTCCTCATTATTGTACACTTCAAGAAAAGATGTTGCCCACCTCATTTTGAGCAAACGTGTCTGAATTTATAGTTGCTTCAGGTACATGACGCCCTATTGTACACCCAGCATGTCTTTGCCACCGGGCTTCCTGTGCTCTTCTTTTTCCTCTTCTGCCCCATCCTGAATTATCCTGACAGGGTCCTAGATCACAATGTGGAATATGTGCAGTCCCATCTCAGGTCCCCTTTTGCTGTCATCCGCAGGTGAAAATCCTCATCACATTCCAGCCACCCATAGCCCTTCTGTGCCTTATACAAATTCTTTATGATGGCTGTGTATGTCAACAAATGGATGGCTAATTCCAGCTGATTGTCTAGTAGAATTGCACTGAATATTATGAAACTCACTTGCCACGTGTCAAGGTCTTTCCCCTTATATGTGGCCTCCTTCTGCTTGTGCCCTACAACGGCCAGAGCTACCACCATCTCTGACTACTCTTCTGACTCTTTCTGCTCATATTTTTTGACTGTTTTCTCATCCAGCAGGCCACAAATATCCACGTATTCCCCTTTCCATGTTTTGTCCTTAATGGACGAAGGCACATGGTCACCAAAGGAAAACCCCAGGGCCATCATACAGTTTTTTGCCTCCCCCTGAATCTTGCTTAGTACCTCCCTCGCCCCCTTTTCCCCCTTGTTCTTACTTCAGTTCCCCCCAACATGTTTTCCATGGTGTATAACCCCTTATCACCCATATCTCCCAGAATGCCTTCAAGATAGTCTTTCAAATTTACTTCATCTGTCAGATTATTTGAACCCTTTCCCCACTCCCGTGTCTGGGTCCCATGGTTTGGGAACTGGATCTGGAAGGGGAGCTGGTCCTGGCTCTGGATCAGCCCCTTTCAGACACTTCCTGCCTCTGCTGTTGCCCCTTGGTCTGGCAGGCTCCTTCCTCTTGCGTTCAGCCTCTTCCTCTTCTACTCTTTTTGGGCTTTCTCGATAAGCTGCGACATCTTCCCCATCAGGGCTGCCACTTCCTCCCTCAGCTGCGCACTGATAGCCAGTGCTGATGGTTTCCTCAGTGTCATGGTATCGCAGTAAGCTGCAAAAATGACAAAAAATATTGCTTAGGTAACAAGCCAGGACACCCTAGACCCTCAATGGGCTGATGGCCCTGTCCCCCTTTTCCTTTTCCTTCTCTCTTATTTTTTTTATATAAAAACAGGCAGCAAATGCTTATGTGGTGGCTGTACTCATGAGGTCTAGTCCTAGTGTATTCCTCAGCCGTGACCACAAAAGGCCTGGGCACCTCATGCCCGCTCTGCCTCTACTCTGGGCCCCCTTTTTTTTTAATACATGGAAAGCAGCCCCCACACACCTGACTGGCTAGTCCCCTCCATTCTCTCATTAATCAAACCCCTTCTCACAAAGTGTGCCCAGGCTGGGGAGTCACATGATGGAGTCAACCTGCTAGCAGCTCTCTCTTTGTGCTCCTGCTCCTCCTTGGAACAACTCCACTTTATTTCACCAAGAATCATTTTGTTAACCCACCTACCTTCATGGAACAGCTTCTGGACTGTTGTGTTGTTCTTCGAGCGCACTCAACTTGGAGACGGAGGAAGAAATGCATGATCCTCCCCCGCAGCACACTCCACTGCTCACGTCCAAAAAGTCCATAAAGAAATCCAAGGCCCAAGCTTCAGAAACTAGCCATACACCAGCTAAGACCTCAGGGGTGACATCACTCATGGAGGAGCACTTCCTAAATGAGTTTCTCCCCTTGCGTGAGCAGATTAAGTCCCTCACAAAGGACTTAAAATCTATGGCTGTGTCACTGGAGGAATTAAATAAACACACTGGAGACAATAAAGTGTGACTTGTTTCCTTGGAAAAAATGGGTAGACCACCTGCACCCAGAAATGGTTGCTTTCAGACAGAAATCAGCACGTCCAGAGGCCAAGCTCGAGGATCTGGAGGGTCAGAGCTGTTTGCAATAACGTGGTGGTAATCGGACTGCCAGAAAAGGAGGAAGGCTCCAACCTTATTTTGTTTGTGCAAAAATTTGTGGAGAAGCTTGCTGGCCCCTAGTCTCATGAGTGAGCGATAGGCACTGTGCCCCAGGGCCCCAAAGGAATCACTGCTCAGGTCCCTTATTTTTCATTTTTTAATTACCTGGAATGACAGCACTTCTTGTCTAAGACCTGGGAGTTCCAAGAGGTTTGTTGGAAGAGGACACATCTCCGTATAGCTCAAGACCTTCAAAACTCCATCCGGCAGTGGTGTACAGCATTTTATCTTCTGGTAACTAAAATCATAGCCGCCGGACTTAAATTTAGGATGGGCTATCCAGCTCAGTTGCAGGTCCTCATAAAAGATGAATGGAAATCATCTGAGTCTCCAGACCTGGCCCTTACCAAGCTAAAGCAGGACCTGCCTGATTTGTTTCAGGACTGTTGATTCCTGAAATAGGGCAGGGCACAGTACGACAGGATCAGTGATGGCTCTGCTTTGCTAAGTGTGTGCCTCTTGTGGAAGCATTGCCATGGATCTATGACTGTTTAATTAATGTGGCTACATTTGCATGCTATATGGGGAGAGACAATGAACTGGACCTTGTTTTGGACGTGTTATGCAAGGACTACGCCTGTTCTCTGCTGCTTCATGCTGGACTTCCACTTTGTAGCATCTCCCTGACATTCTACAGCCTTTTAATACCATGGCCTGCATTCTCTCATCAACATTGGGTGTGTCAACAACCTGTTTTTGTGAGCTTCCTTAGGACTGTGGCAATAAAACACTGCCGGGTAAGACCCGTGCTATTGGCTAGGGAACCGGACAATTATCAGCAGCCCCTGTGATCACCACCTGTGGATGGCTTTTGGTTAGAACTGTGTCATGACTGGGACTATTGGGTGGAGTAATGGGCTGCATTCTTTCAGTCTCAAGCCCTGACAGCTGCTGATACCAGCTGTCAGCATCGGGGAGTTTCATTTCCTCTGGTTAGGTTGGACACCTCCAACATGGTCTCTGGTCCCTGCAATTAACTTACTGTCCATCGAACGATGTTAAGGGGTCATGTTAAGGGCCTCTTGACCACATTTTGGAAGCTGCCCTGTGTTACCCATTGCAACCTATCTTCCTCACGAACTGGTTTCTGCCACTTCATTTGTGACTGGGGCAATGCGGAGACTCATGCTCAGATTAAACATTCAGAGGGTCCTGTTTGTTTTGTTCATCTATTTTGTATTGTATGTTCATGGGGGGGTCAATATGTTTATTCATGCCTTTTTTCTCAGTGTTATTGATATGTTACCCTATGTTTTGAGGAGTTGTCTCATGGTTCTTTCAGGATTACATTACTGTCACAACCCCACTCAGCAGGTCAGGCCCTCTGCTCCCACAGTGCCAACCTCCAAGTGTAGTATTGTGAACAGTTAACAGAACCAGGGTAACCCTCCTGTCTGTTTTGTGGGTTCAAATCAAACTTTGGTCTCAAGTTCTGGAGGGATTCAAACTATGAACCTCTTGCTAGCGTACCCAATGTACAGGTTCAGATAATTCTGCTCTTCTGTGGGGCCAGATATCTTTCGCCTACAGGCACCTAAGCAGGTGTACAAAATGAACCCTTAAAAACTCTATGAAAGACCTCAGAATAAACTCTTACCTTTTCCCAGTTTGGTATTACCTGTAGCTTTGCACAATGTCAACTTTAACCATATATTCTTCACTTGTCAATTAAAGAATTTCAAAAGCACACCAAGTAGTCTCTAAAAATGAGATGTTTACTAAAAAATAGATACTGTAAAATGTAAATACAGAACCATATATCACAAAAACATACAATCACTTAAAATAATAAGGTTTTAAATACAAACAAAATCTCCTACCACAGTACTCTAATGTCTACCTTCTAACAGTGCCTGATGTTGCCTTTTTCAGAGTCCAAATATGTGTGACTTTACAGGTCACTCACAGCATAATTAAAACACTGTCTTGAGTCCGCCTTCTCCATGATATCACCCAGCTCCTCCTCTGTTTATTAAAAATTATACAATAAGGATGTCGTATACTTCAGAAGGGAAATTAAATAGGTGACATCAGCCAAACTCATTTACCCAAAGAACTTCCCAATCAGGTCTGTGTATTTCCAGTGTCTTCTTTCATCCAGGAGCAGTATCCTGCTCTTTACAGACATCAAAGAGCATTCATGACTTCACACCACAGTGACATAACCTGTATTCTCCCTCTAAACGCCATAAAAGTTTATGATTTCCTATCCTAGCAGCTGGACGCTACAATTAAGCTAGATAAACAGGAGATGCTTAATTTAGGCCTCTTCTAGCCTATAATTATCTCCTGGCTTTTAGGATACAGCTTGTAGCTAAACCCGGGGGGGGGGGGGTGTTTGTCATTCCAGGCCCAGGATTCCTCATGATAGACAATCACACTACATTTTTATATTACAAAAAATCATACAGTGATCAGGACCAGCTGTCCCAGCATCACAGTTACCATTTCATGAAGGTTGGGCTCCTTTCTAGCAAACTTTGTTGCATGTATTGTACTCATTGTGGTTTGGGGATGTGGAGCTCTCTAGTTGGAGTTTTTGAGGGGCAGCGGGACAGATGGGGATTTATTGTTGTTGGGATCACCTCATCGTGAGCCAAATGTTTTATTCTTTGGAGGGAGGGGGTTTGAGGGTTTGTGGTTCCCTATTTGGTTTCTATACTGCTATTTGGAGTTTTCTTGTTAAAGTAGGGTAGCCATGTGGATGTTGTTCTATGTGTTACCCTACTCCATTCTCCAGTTTACTGCTTCCAAGGTGGTTGTTCCAATTGTTTGTCTGTTGGGGGTCCAGGTTGGGGGTGGGGGTGGGCTGGATGGGTGAGGGGTACTGCCACTGGGTGAACTTCAGCATTATATGGGGACATGGGCATACAGTGCTGGTACAATTTTGCCTCCATTTTTATTTCTCATTTTTGATCCTATGGCGATAGCATTTACGTTTTGCTCATGGAATATAAAGGATGCCCAATCCCCCATCAAAAGAACAAAAATCTTATTGCACCTATGTAAGCTTGATGTAGAAGTGGCCTTTTAATGAGAAATCCATCTGTCACCCTCTCAGGCTCTCCTCTTTAGGTGATCTTGGGTGGGGTAGGCATTTGGGGCGGAGATTGACTCATGCAAGCAGGGTATGGCTATCCTAATAGCAAGGCAGGTTCCCTTCTGTTTGCTTCAGGAAATCTTTGACCCTCAAGGAAGGTTTCTTATCCTGCAGACCCTTCTGGACCACCTGGAGGTTACTCTTTGTGGGGTGTATGGCCCAATGGCTGATGACCCTGCCTTTTTTACCTCCTTAATGGGCCACCTTTCACCCTGGACTTCTCTCCCCATGTTGCTGGGGGGACTGGAATATGGTGTACAATAACTGCCTAGATAGGTTGGATTCTTGTACTTTAATTTTGTCACCAGGCAAATGGCCCTTCAGGACCTTATGGACACACTAGGGCTGGTTGATCCATGGTGGGTGTTGAATCCAGACCTGCGAGAGTATTTGTTTCATTCACTTCCGCACAATACATTCTCCTGGATTGAATACTTCTTGTTGTGGGTTGAACAGCTCCCTGGGGTGTTCGCCTGTCATTATTTCACCAAAGTCATCTCTGATCACCACCCTACTTTCCTCCATCTATGGCTGTCCTCCTCTTTGATTCGTGACAAAGTCTGGCATTTTAATGGTCAGCTGTTTACCTCCGAATCTCTGATCCAACATCTCCAGAGCTTTAGTACCTCTTTTCTAGAGCTTAACTCTTCTTTCTACCCCAAGCTGGATTTTTTATGGGGGGCACTCAGATGTTCACTCCACGGTGAATTTATTTGGTTCGCTACTACTCAGAAATGGGTTGTCTCGAGGGCTTTGTCCTGCCTCTTAGACCAGATTAGGGCAATGGAAAGACAGCTCTCCTCATCCTATTCTCAGTCTGACCGGGAACAACTGGAAGTTGTCTGTTCTAAATACCACACCCTATTTGGGAGGAAAAGCTGAACATTTGATTCTGCACTCCAAAGTTTAGTACTTTGATCTGGGGAGAGGGCCAGAAAACTGTTGGCTCTGCATCTTCGATCTCAGGCAGCTGATAAAATTGTTTCCTCCCTTTGGAATGATTCATGTCATCTTCTTACATCTCCTAGGGATATTGCTGACCATTTTCAAGACTATTATATGGCCTTGTGTTAGCCATCTCCTTCCGCTTTCAATGCTGCTCACTTGGAAGCGTTTTTACAGGATATTGACCTTCCTCATCTGGCTCCCTCCCATGTACAGCAGATATTCTGCAAGCTCCCCTAACTATCTCAGAAATTTTGGCCGCCATTGATTCTCTCTCCCCAGACAAAACCCCTGGCCAAGACGAATACACCGCAGACTTCTATAAAACATTCATACATCAGCTAGCCCCTGTACTCCTTGATAATTCTAACTACATCTTTCAGGAGGGTCTCTCATATTTTTCTCTCAGTGAGGCCACCACTGTGGTGGTACTGAAACCTGGTAGAGATCCCCTGCTGGTTTCAAATTACTGACCGATGTCCCTCATTTATGTTTATTTTAAGATTCTTGCAAAAGTGTTGGCTGGTAGGTTGAATCAGGTTTGGCAATCACTTAACGGTCGGGAACAGGTTGGTTTTGTGGCAGGCCAGCTTTCGGCAGACCACCTTCACACTCTCTCCCACCTTATTTCTACATCCAGGGATTCCTGTGTTCCATCAGTGCTGGTCTCCCTGGATGCAGAAAAAGCATTTGATAAGGTCTTGTGGGATTACCTATTTCATTTGCTACCTAAATTTCATATCCCACTCATGTTCGTTCATTGGGTCCAGATGTTGTACTCCCGGCCTTCAGCCCATATCCTCTATATTGGAGTATTGTCCACCCCTTTCTGGTTGTATCAAGGTACCAGGCAGGGTTGTCCACTCTCGCCCTTTCTTTTTAATCTCTTCCTTGAACTGCTGCTCAGGAAGATTAAGATTTCTCCCCTGGTGAAGGGTGTTTCTGTGGGTCCCCTTTAATACAAGCTTTGTTTGCATGGACGATATTTTTCTTCTTCACCTTACCTCCTCTGCCTTGTCTATACCTGCTGCTTTGGACATCATCTCAGATTTTGGCACCTTTTCAAATTATAAGTTACATCTGGCCAAGACGGCGGTGATGCCGCTCAATGACATTACCCTGAGGTCCGAAGTGGAACACCTAGGGTTGGTCTGGATTCATGATGAACTAAAATATTTGGGCATGCCCATTAGTACTTCTCCTTCCAAATGGAAACAATATAGTCTTGATGCCATGGTCAACTCCATCATTACAGATTTACAGCGTTTGGCTTTTTTGCCTATCTCCCTATGGGGACCCATTAGTATTGTAAAAATGAATGTTCTCCTTACTTTCTTTACCCATTGTATATGTTTAATCATGTCTTGCCAAAGTCCTGGTTCCTACAATTGGACAGCATCATTTCCTTGTTCCTGTGGCATGGTAAATCTCCCCATAGGGCCCTCTCCAAACTGATGAGATCTAAAGAGCACAGGGGTCTTCCGTTGCCCAATTTCTACCTCTACTACCTCTTTACTCATTGTTCCCAGTTCTTTCTCTGTCTACAATATTATCTAGATGAAGACCCTTCTATCTAGACTCCTGTGTGGGTAGAGATAGAACATGCTCTCTGTTCTCTCCACGGAATGGACATTCACTCTCTTCTTTACATTTTCCTTAAAAAACTTCCCAAATCTCTACCTGGTTCTCCTGTAGAGGCCTCCATACATGTTCATCTATAATTTTGTGCCCTTCTTAACCTTCAATCCCACAAGGCCATCTCACAAACCCTTGTTGGCAATCCTAATCTTCAGATCGGCAGCCACACCCTCACAGCTTCTTTTTAGCCTTTTGTGGAAGTCAACAGGGTCCCTGACTTGGTAGTTGCTTGAAAGTTTTTGACATTTCAAGAAGCCAGTCTTAAATTCCAATTACCCCTTTCTACTTGTTTCAAATATTTTCAACTTTCACACATGCTTATGTCTCACTTTGGTTCTAGTCCCTGGGATGACTCGTATCAGCCCTGTGTCTTTCCTATGGCCTTCTTTGCTCCTAGTTCCAATGTCATTTCATTTTATTATCATTAGCTTTCAGACTCTTTTGCCCAAGTGGAAGACCCAGCCTTTTATTACTGGGACCAGGTGTCACCTTCTTCCAATCCTCCACATAACTGGATATGTATTTGGAAATGCTTATATAGATTCATCAAATGGGATAGGTACTGGCTTCTTCAGTTTCAGGTCCTGTATAATCTTTATTTCACTCCAGAAAAATTACATAAAATGATGAAATTGCCTTCCAACATTTGTTCCAGATGTACCAAAGAACCCAATACTTTATTACACATTCTTTGGACTTGTGAAAAGGTTGCCCCCTTCTGGTCCACAATTCAATCCCTCCTGGATCTTCTCCTTGGTCTCTCACAGGTCTTTCTCCTGGATGTGTGTCTTCTGGGGATTACAGTGACAGCTTGGTTGGCAATCAAATGTTCCACATGTTCCTTATATCCCTTTGTGCAAAAAAAGCTATCCTTAGACACTGGCTCAATCAAACTATACCTTCCACCACTGAGTGACTTAGAAAAATATTGTTCACATTTCAAGCTTACTGGACCATTGCTAACCTCACCCATAGAACTGCTACCTGTTGGACAATCTGGAAACCTTTATATACTTTAACTGTATAAGTCTCCAGTCACCCCTTTTTTTGTTGCCCCTTGATACTGGTCTCCTCTGACTAGCCTACTTCTGGATATTTAGGTGCCCTAGCCTGTTGTTTACCCTTGTACTAAGATATCCCTTAGCTTTTTATGTCCCCTAGTATGTGCCCATGACATATGTCTAGAGGGCTCCTGGTGGCAGGGTGGGGTTGGGGGTGGGAGGAGGGCTTTAAGTTTGCAGGGTTCTGTTCTTCTTTTCCATTATGATGTCTCTTTCATAGTTTTGTTATATTTTTGAGATATACAGTATCTACTATATTCACTTTGTTGCTCTGCACCTTGATTATGTCATATTATCGCTGGTGGGGGGGTTAGTGTGGACGTAGGTGGGTGGGGGGGTTTATGTTCTGTAATTGTTGTTATTGTTGTAGTACTTTAATGTTTGTTTGTTCTCATTTTTCTTGAAAAATTCAATAAAGTATGTCAAATTTGAAAAAAAGTGTGCCCTGGCCAGCCAAGGTTCACAGAATGTGAGGCTGCTCCTCATATCCATATATTACTTGAAAAAAGGGGGGACAGGTGGGTGGCCCGGCATTCATCCTGCCTCCTGCCCCAACTTAGACGGCCCAGCCCCCAGGCATCTTCCTAGCTGACAGGCCCCTCCTGGTATACCTCAACCCTGCCATTCAAGCTTGTGCTTTTCCCCTGTGGAAACCTTTACCATTATTAAAAGAACAATTTTTTTTTATTTTGCCTCTCTTAGCTTTTGGTCCCAAACCTGCCCATACAAGTTCTCCTCTGCCTTCTTCACACAAAATAGCACTTGTGCCTGAGGCATAAAAAGGGAGGTCAAACTCCCTCTACATTGTTTGGGCCAACTACCATTCCTCAGAGTTCCATTGTGGACAAACTGGAAAAATGTCTTGCCTATTTCCTAGAGCCTGAGCCACAGCGGCACCCTTGCCATAGACCCAACCGAGCTCTGAAAGTCCTTCAACCTGGTTGCCATACATCCTTCCAACTATCCCCAAGTACATGGTGCCTGGCAGGCCCCATGACCCAGCCACTTGTCCCAGCCCCAGCTAAAAGCAGCAGCTCCTGCCATGAGTTGTGCTAGCCCCTGCAGCCCAGGGGCCCACCTCTCCTTATTGAGTCTGATCCTCCAAGCTGTCCCCCCATTCTGCCACAGCTCCCAGTCACTCAATAGCACACCTTCCCTCATGCTGCCAGCTGCCCAGCTGCCACAATCTGAGCATCCCCTGTGTCCCTTATTTCCTTGACAAACTCTCTTTTTTTTTATTTGACCCCCCCGCCATGTCTCTGTTCCTGTGAGGTCGCCCTAGCCAAGCAGTGCTGCTCCTAATGTTTAGGGCCAAGTCCCTATTGATGCTCACTTGACCAGCTTCCCCATAATACTAGAGTGGAGCTCATGGCCTAGCAACCGCATGGTGATGATGTCAGACACCATCCCCACTCAGCGGTGCAACTAGACCTTCCCTTGTACTCCCCTTTCTATATTCTTTGCGTCCCCTTTCTCTACAAACAGCCAACAAATTGTTGCTTTTTGCACCAAAAAACAACTAAAAGGAAAAGGAATCCAATATCTCAGACCTCCTCATTCTGGTGGCGAGAGCCTGAGGTAGCGCCGCACTGGATGACCGCCACTAGGACCGACCAGGTAACCATCTCCAAACTCCCTAACCAACCAACCAACAAAATTCAACCCTTTTTACTAAATTCAGATGCACCTAGCCAGCTGTAGTGGTCTCACTAAACAAAAGGCAAGCAAAATTAAAAACATCCAGTTAAGGAGGTACCCCTCCTCCCCAGCCATGCTGAACCGAGCTCCACAAACATTCCTCACAGTCCTGAAGGAGCGAACACATACCTGCAGCAGACAATGGATTTCTTACTGTACAAGATTAACTTTTAAAACTTAAAAACTTCACATGCTGTATTCTCAATTATCCCTCTCCAGCCCTACTGGTTTTCCCTTTAAATAACTGTCCTTTAAAAGGGATTGAACTTGATACTGAAAACCTTATAGAGTTCACACGATCAATTATTGGTTACTAAATATTTTTTTTGTTGTACTCATCTAGCCTGAGGATATTAACCCAGGCATCCCCCCTGCCAAGTGGCCAGTAGGTCCTGTCCCACTTTCTAATCAGCCCTAGTCAATGAAAACCAATAAAATATGAGTCAAATAAATCTCTTTACCAGCAGTGAACAAAAAGGACAATCCCAGGCCCATGGTCATAACTTATAATTCAGCAATCATTACCAGAAAAGCCACAAAATGCAGTAGAAATCTTCAGGGTCTGATGACCAGGCTGTAGAGTTGCAATACCTTACCTAGTGGTGCAAATCAATCAGGAAAAACTTGCCAAATGTTGTGCTGAGACCCACTCAAATGAAATAACCCAGCAGAAAAGAGGGAGAGCACCTTGGAGCAGGGGCCTATAACCCCTCTAAGAACCCCTGCAAGGACCCTAACTGGCTCCTCCCTCTGACCAGTCCTACCTTACCTAGGGTGTATGCATCACTCACCTTGAACATGTCACTCATGACCTCACCTAGCTCCTCCCTACCTGCTGTCACCCATGACCTCACCTAGCTCCTCCCCTCCCCACCTATCTTTTTTCCCCATCCCCCTCCCTCCCACTTTTACCCTCAATTTTCTCACAGATGCCATCTGACAACTCAGGTTGCCTTTTAATGGCAACCCCATTTAAACCAGACTTACTTTGTTTTCTCATATCGCAGTCGCTGGTTCCAGCAGCAAACTGTGTCTTCAATTGGAAAGTGGATCTACATTGTGGGACATGTTCAAGTGAGTAAATTTGTGTGGGGAGATGGGGTGGGGGTTGCTCATTGGGGCTCAGGTGGGAGTGAGGTCTGATCAGCAAGGGACCATTTTCTTTTTTACAGGTGAAAAAAGACATTGATGGATTGATTTCTTTTTTGCAGGGCTTATGATCTATTGGATCTGACACTGGGGACTGGGCACTCCATTGTAGGCTTGTAGTCTGTGGTGCACTGTGTGCAGGCATCCCAGTGTAACCATCTATATATTTGTGGGAGGGTGCCCAGGAGGGGAGGGGGTTGGGAAAGCAGTACCAAGGGGAGCACCCAAGTCCACTTAATTTAAATTGAATATGATAGACTGGATGAGCTGAGAGGGGGAAGATAGATAGATAGATAGATAGATAGATAGATAGATAGATAGATAGATACAGATAGACAGAGAGGTAGAAAGAGAGAGAGTGTGATAGCCAGCTCACTGCTGGCACTACAGTTAACAGCATGTCTCCATCTGCAGCTGTAGATGTCAAGAAAGTCCTACTGTTTTCATACAGAGAACACAGATGAACATCTCCTGTTGGTAAGCTGGGAACCCTAGACTTTGGAGTGCCCAGAAAATGTATTTCTGGAGGATTCTTTAAAAAAAAACAACACCAGAATCTAGCTAAACAGGTCCCATTTGGCTAGGTTCAGTTATTTACTTTTTTTAAAATAAATAATTTCTATGTATTTTCCATATATTTTAGATTAGGGTAAAAACTAGATGGCCTCCATCATGACACAATAAAACATTTTAGTGATGTGAGAAGCAAGTGGTGAGAAACCCAAAACTGTCTTGAAACATCAGATTTTTCATGTTGTATCAGATGGTTTTCCAAAAATCCCTACTGAGCACTCTCAGAACAGCCAAAACAGCAAACCTTAAATCCTTATAACTCTGGAACTGTTCATTTCTTTTTAATGAAACCTTCAAAAGGCACTACTGTATCTTGGCACAGCCCGCTTCTATCCTGAAAGTTTTGGAAATAAAACTCCATACCATCTAGGCTGTACATGAGCACAAAACCAAAAACCCATGTTAATTGCAGGAAAACTAAATTAACCCTCTACAAGAAAATGACATGTGTGGCTATCAGAACCTGCACAAGGTACCATCATGAAAATTTGGGCATATTTAGACCTTACCTCCTACACAATGGATGTCAAATTTGAGGCAATTTTGATTAACTACATGAAAGCTTTGAAGGTGCAAAATTAGAGGTTTAACATAGAACCTGTAGGGCAACCCTAACTATACTGGTGCTTTGACAGGGTGTGCATTAATGGATTGTAATGCATGCACCAGGGGTGTAGTAAGACACAAGGTTGAAGGCTGAGTGTCCTTAGACCCTTATGAAGTGCATTAAAATACTATGATGCACACCCTGGATGGGGCTTATTACATTTATAAAATGTCTGTAAGTAGTTTTTTTAAGGGAGGAAAATGAGATTCAGCACCTGACTATGTATTCATATGTGTTCATAGAGATTTAATGCATGGTCAGGTGGCATCACTCAGCCAATGAGTTATCTTGATTTTTTTTGGGCATGGTAGCACTTCTATAGTTGGGGTGAGTAGGGTGTTTAATGTTAAACCTCCAACTTTGCAGCTTAATAGCATCACACTTGTTCAACAGAATTGCACAAAATGTTGCATGTGTCATTGGGGGGGGAGTCTCTCTATTTGGCAAGTTTCATTCTGGTTGAGGTGCAGATTCCAAAATCTGGATAGTGCAAAGTAAAGAAAAATCAATTTGTTTATTTTTTTTTTTTGTGCTGTTTTTATTTTTGTTTTTTTGCTCTCACCTATAGCCCAGAGAGTTTAGAATTTGTTCTGAAATTTTCAGGACAGAAAGCGATTGCCCTACAATGATGCCTTCCATTGGTTTGGGGAAAACATATTAAGCTGTTCCAGAGTGAGAAGGATCTGAAATTTTGGTTCTGAGCATGATCAGTAGGGTCTGTCAGCTAGATGTTTGATACGAAAGAAGAATTTGCTGCTCATGAAAGAAGAATCTTCTTTTGTGACCCACAATTCTTCTTTTGTGATTAAAAATAATTATTATTTCGTATTATAGCCATCTTATTTCTGTTTTACAAAAAAAAAAAACTAATTGAAAACCCAAAATGATGCCATGGAGATAAACAGACACATGAGTCTATCTAAATGGGACCCATTTAAGTCGATTCTGGAGTTTGTTTTTCAAAAAACAGCACCCAAATATGTTTTTCACACATTATTTTGTGAGCCACAATTCTTGTTTTGTCAGTGTCATGAAAGAAGATTTCCATCTCATGAAAGAAGAATCTTGGCTCATGATAGAAGATGGTGGACTTAGTTTTTTTCCATAGTTCTTCTGTGAGCCGATCTTCTTCCTTCGTGATTATGAAAGAATTCACAAAAGAAGAATCTTGGCTAATGAAAGAACTATGGAAAAAAACACTAAGTCCACCATCTTCTTTCATGAGCCAGAATTCATCTTTTGTGAGTTCTTTCATGACTCTTGAAAGAAGAAGGTTGGGTCATGAAAGAACAGGGTGGGACTTAGTTTTCCCACAGTTCACTTAGTTTGTCTTACAGTTCTTTTGTAAGGTCAAACAAAAGAACAAGTGTTCTTTCATGTGACCTCATTAAAGAAGTGTGACTGGGACCTTCTATCTATCTATCTATCTATCTATCTATCTATCTATCTATCTAACTAACTGTCTGTCTGTCTATCTATCTATCTATTTCTCACTCCCCTCTAGGTCACTCACATTTTGTTTTTTGTTAAATAATAAGGAGACTGGGATGCCCACCCCCTGGTAACACTTTTCTTGGCCCCTCCCATCCAGATCACCCATCCCCCTTCTTATTAAAAATACATACATGTGGCAGCACCAGGGTGCCCACCCCAGTGGCACTAGAGACAGCCCGACACTGGGGTGCTCAATCCCCAGTGTTGGCTTCTGTTACCTTGCAATAAAAAAAACATACCTCATTGATTTTTTTTAACCCGTAAAAATGAAAATGGTCCATCACTGATCTGACCACTCTACACACACACACACACACACATACACACACACTCACTCATTAGATATATGTGGCAGCACCAGGGTGCCCACCCACAGTGCCACCGAACATCATCCTGACACTGGGAGGTCCAATCCCCAGTGTCGGCTTCTGTCACACTGAAATAAAGAAAACCATCCCTCATTGATCTTTTTATTTTTTCTACCTGAAAGAAAGTCCATTGGTGACCTGCCCCCAACACTGCCACAAATCTGCCTTTCTATATATCTGTCTGTCTGTGCCTCCATCTGTCTATCTAGCTGTCTGCCTATTTATCTATGTATCAAAGTGGACTGGTGTGCCCATGACTGAGTACCACTTCTCTTGCCCCCACCCCTCCTGGTAGCCCACTCCTTCTTAGCAATATATACTGTACATGTTGCAGCACTGGGGCTCTCCCCCCTCGGTGTTGCTGAAGATCATCCCGACACTGGGGTACCCAGTTCCTAGTGTTGGCTTCTGTCACCCTGCAATAAATAAAACCATCCCTCATTGATCTTTTTTCAACCTTTAAAAAAGAAAATGGGCCCTTGCCGATCTGACCCTCCACACTCCCACCACCTACCTCACACCACACTGACCTCCTATTCAGCACCCACCCCCCCACACACACACACACATACTCACTCACTTCAACATGACCCAAAATGTAGATCCACTCTCTGTACAAAGACACATCTTGCTGCTGGAACTGTTGACTGCAATGTGAGAACATAATGTAGATGTCCATCTGGCTTGCACAGTTTATCCATTTCAGGCCATTGTTTGTAATGCAAGGTCATTGAGGAACAAAACTGCAGTGATGGAGTCTTTCATTGCCGATTCCTCAGCTGACCTTGTTTTGCATTACTGAGACTTGGATGGGTGACGATGCTGCCCCTGTGCTGGTGGTGTTTGTTTCCCCTGGTTATTTGATATTGCATTGCCCGAGGAGGGACTATAGAGGGGGTGGGGTGGCCATCTGTTTAAGATCTGCCCTGGGTCTCCCTGCATTCCCAGTGAGAACACTGGAGTTCTTTGAATGTGTGGTTGCCAAGTGCACCTTGGGAGTCAATGGCAATATAGTCCTCATCTACCGGCCTCCTGGGGTTGGGGGTCTTTTCCTGCAGGAGCTGGCAGTCTTCATCACCAAACAGGTGTTGGAGTCCCCTAGGACTCAGGTTCTGGGGGACTTTAATGCCTGGATCAAAGATGAATCCTGTCTTTTTTCAAATCCTTGCCAAAATGTGTTTATGCACCAATGCTGTATAATGACATTTCAGCCAAGATTTAAAAATTTTCACCTACCGGGTTCATGAGATGGTTTTCTAACAAGGCTGTGTTGAAAAAGTGGGATCAAAATATTTAAAAAAAAACAATACAGTTATGAAGGTACATTGAAATTGTGTCTATTCACATTCATAACTTTGGTAATTTTTGCCATCTGTTGCTGCACAGAAGTGTCGGGTCAGCAGGGCCCTCCATTTCCATAAGCATACAGAGTCTTCTCTTGGCACAGGGATAAGCCAGCCCTGTGCATCTGCATTTGTTCATGCAGGTTCCAAACAGATCTACATGTATTTATTTTTATTTATTTATTTCAATCTAGGGTTACAATACCTTTGAGCCGAGGCTCTTTTACAAAGGTTCCGCGTCAGCATGTGCAACAATCATCATTTTTAGTTACAAACATATAGTCACTGACTTACAGACATGTAATAACCAGTACAAGACTTGAGCTATGAGCAAGACAAGGGAAGGGGGGCAGTGGGGAAAGTGAGAGGGTAGGAGATCGAGGGGTTAGGAGATGAGTGGTTATGGGGGAATACGAGAGGTGGTTGGGAGCAGGTGCAGGAGTGGAGATACGGGGGGCAGGTGGGCAAAGGTGGGAGACAGTGCAGCCAGAGGGCCTTGTCAAGGGACTATGACAGGTAAGGTGCTAGGGGTGCAAAGATTGATCGTAAGTGCTGGGTGCTGGGGTATGTGCAGCTGGAACGGTGGAAATGTTAAGATGGGCAATCACAGGATACAAGCAGTGAGAGGCGCAGCTTGGACTTGAAGAGGCTGAGTGTATGTCGCTGCCAAGAGAGTTGAGCCAGTTGGATGCCTGATAGGTAAAAGATCTTTGTCCTTGGGTCATGTGACATCGTGGGAAATGTAGTAGATGGGAATTGAATCTCCTTGTAGTGACATTCCTATGTCTAGGCTTAAGGAGGGCACAGACACCAGGTGGGGCAAGCCCCATTATAATTTGTATGACAGTACAATTCAACTATCTCAAAAAGAAAGTGCATTCTTTGCAAAAAACTGCATCAATGCACCCGTTAGTGTTCTACTTAATACGTATGGAAATGTGGCATTAGGGTTTCTAACCCTAACTGCCCTCTCCAACCCCCAGGCAGAAAATGGAAAAAAAAAACATTAGGGTTTTGGGTCTCTTGAGTCTTGACAATTCAGTGGTGTGATCATGTTTGGGGTTGTTAACCTTAATACTTACCCCTTCCCCATAGCTAACAAGGTCAGATGTGACCTCTTTTCTTCATGCAGGGCCTGAAGCACTCTTGGTGAAGAAAGCTAAACAGATTTTGTTAGCAACATGTGGTGAGACATACTTCTCTCTCTTTGAAGAGTGTATCAGTATGAGACACAGGCTTGGAGCTGTATATTTTGCTTCTGATAGGAGGTTACAGGCTGGGGGGGGGGAGTGAGCATTCAGGGTTGACAACCCCAAGGAAGACCCCACCATGATTCACCAAGACTCAGGAGACCCAAAACCCTAATGTTTTTCCTTTTGCTGCTTGGGGGTGAGATTGGGGAGTTAGGGTTGGAAACCCTAATGCCACATTTCTCTGCTTTTTTGCATTAGGTTAAACTGTAACTGGTGCATTAATGCAGTTTTTTGCAAGAAATATAGAGAGAAAGAGACAGAATATCACAATGACTCAAAATAAAACTCATCCAAATTTGTAAGTGAACTCTGAACTATTTTTGTAATATTTGTCAATATGCATGCTGTAGCAGACTTCTTTATTCAGCTTTCTTATTCTTTATTTTTAATGAAGGAGAAGAAGGACTTGTCAGAAAGAAAACAATCTATTGAAGAGGAGTTGAAAAGAAAAGCATCAGACCCAAAACAGGCTGCAGAAAATTCTAAAAGGTTAGTATTAAAACAATCTAATAAATATTGTGCCGTGTTTCATAAAAGACTAGTACAATTTTCAATAATGCATAAGCCTCATGCAATTTATTTTCATCCATTTGCATACAGTATGAATGTACTTATTGTTTTATTCTTTTACAACTTTTAACGCATGATTCTTGCCATCTATGACTTAATGTGAGATTCTTCAGGAAAAATGCCTAAAAGGTAAGCATTCATGAAGAAGAATTAATGGTCAGAATATTAATTATGATTGTATGTTCCCTGTTTAGTATCCATTTAAGATAATTATTTAGTTCTGTTTGCAGTACAGCCACTGATACAGTGCCCCTATTTTTTACAGTGCTATGCCTTTCAAAGGAGGTTATTGTACTCCATCCTATACAAATCCTTGTTTAGGCTCCACTTGGAGTATTGCATCCACGTCTGGTCATTGCAATACAGGAAGGATACTGAAGACAGGGGCCAGGGGCCACAAAGCTGATAGTGGGCTTTGAGAGGCAAGAGCTGAGGGATTGGACATCCACAAATTACTTTGCTTAGAGAAGAGAAAATTGAAAGAGAGCATGATCAGTGTTCAGGATACTAAGAGGGATACATATATTGTGGTGAACTGGTGAGTGGCAGCACAACAAGAGGATATCTGCTCAAGCAGGAATGGGTAGGATGGAGGGCATTAGAAAGCATTACTTAATACACAGAGAGTTCAACATGTGAAAATGACTACTCAGTAAGCCTTGCGGAAGCTAACACAGTTCAGGCTATCAAAGGAGGATGGACAGATTTCTGAGGCCAAATAACATTGAGGGTTATTCAAAATAAACAGACACTCTGTAGCATTCTAACTGCTAAGCTTTGATGTGTGTCCATACTCAAATTGGGTATAGCCACTGCCGTGTATTAGCAGGGACAGGTAAAATGTATTTATTTATTGAAAGTCGGTAACTGGGAAAGATACTCTGAGCCTAGATTCATTTCAAGGTGTGACCCGAGGAGGGAGGGGTACAGGGAGACAGAAACATATATAGTGATAAAGTGCAAACAGTTACTGATAACATAAGTGTAATAATCTACTTGAGGTATATGTCAGTGCTATAATGACCTCACATTCTGGGTGGTTGAAGGCACTCAGTGGCGCCTTAGGCCTGACAACCCACCCAGGTGTTTGGTTATTACACTATTGCTACGCACTCGTCTGTGTCATATTCCTTACCTAATCCCTTTATATATAGACACATAGATACTGTCAGCAGATAAGGGCCTATGGCCCACCCAGTATTCCCATTTGAGCTTGTAAGATCACTTTATGTTTTTCTAGAAGTCTGTTGCCCCTTACCCCTGACCTCCAGGATTCCCTTATGCCTATCTAATGCAGTCTTAAATCCTGTGATTGTTTCAGCCCAACCACTTCCTCAGGCAGGGTCTTCCACTTGTCCACCACCCTTTCTGTGAAGAAATTCTTCCTTATATTTCCTCTGAATCACTTTCCTTCCAACTTCATCTCATACCCTCAAGTCCTGGAACATTTTTTTCGCTGGAAAATAGTGTTTTCCTGCACCATGTTCCTCCCTGTAAGGTACTTGTGTGTCTCTATCATATCCCCTCTCCCCCTTCTCTCCTCCAGGGAGTACATATTCAAGTTCTTCAGCCTGTCCTCATAGGACTTGTGATGCAATCCCTGTACCATCTTTGTTGCCCTCCTCTGAACCTTCTCTACCCTGTCTACGTCTTTACGAAGGTAAGGTCTCCAGAACTGTACACTGTACTCCAGGTGGGGCCTCACTAGTGTCTTGTATAGTGGAATTATGACCTGCCTTTTCCTGCTGGTGATGCCCTTGCCTATGCATCCCAGCATCCTATGTGCTTTACCTGCTGCCTTGTCACACTGTTTCCCTACCTTGTTGAGGTTATCAGAGATGATAACCCCAAGGTCCCTTTCTTGCTTGGTGCATGCTATATCCTCACCCCCAACTGATATGTTGTTCTATGGTTTTTGCGCCTCATATGTATTATTTTGTACTTTTTTGTGTTAAATTTCAACTGCCAAACCCTTGACCATTCTTCAAACCTTTGCAGGTCCCTCCTCATTCTGTCTACACCCTCTGGTGTGTCCACTATGTTAAAGAGCTTTGTGTCACAAATGAACAGGGTAATTCTGCCTTCTAGGTCCTGCGCAATGTCACTGATGAAGATGTTGAATAGGACCAGTCCCAGCACTGATCCCTGTGGCACTCCACTGGTCACTCTTCCCTCTGTGGAGTGATAGCCGTTTACCACCACCCTCAGTGTCCTGCCACCCAGCCAATTACCCACCCAGTGCACTATGGCCCTGACCACTTACATATTTCCCAGTTTGTTTAACAGCCTTCTATGCAGCACAGTGTCAAAGGCCTTGCTGAAGTCCAAATAGGCTATGTACACTGCCCTCCCCGATCCACCTCCCTAGTCACCCAGTCGAAAAATTCAATGAGGTTGGTCTGGCATGACCTCCCCCCAGTGAAACCATGCTGCCTTGGGTCCTGTAGTCCACTGACAACCAGATGTTCCACTAATCTCTTCTTCAGTAGTGCTTTCTTTATCTTCCCTACTATTGAGGTCAGGCTGACTGGTCTGTAGTTCCCCTCATCCTCTTTGTTCCCATTTCTGTATAAGAGGACTACATTTGCTGTGCTCCAGTCTTTGGGTACCTCCCCTGTTTCTAGTGATTGGCTAAACAGGATTGCCAGAGGTTCAGCCACCATCTCTCTTAGTTCCTTTAGGACCCTGAGGTTCACCCCTTCTGGCCCCATTGCTTATTCTTTCCAGTTCCTTTATTACCCTTTCCCATGAAAAAGTAACTTGTGTCCATTTCCGTGCCCTTCCTACCCCTAGTACTCCCTTCAGGACCATTTTCCTCCCCTTCCTCAGTAAAGACTGAGCAGAAATATCTGTTCAATATGTCAGCTTTTCTGGGTAGCACATGAGGAAGGCAACTGAATATGGGCGACCATCATAACGGCGACTCATATAATGGCACTTTCCTCGTGGGTGACCATAGGGGGATGGCGACTGCCTACATGGCGACGGTAGGGTAGGCGACGAAAAGGAAGGGTGGGTGACAGGATGTGGTGGGATGGGGGACAGGGATGTGATCCATGGGGAACCTGCTTCTGCTGATCCAGCCATGTGGTGTGGTGGGAATGGTGCATGGCTCCAACAGAGCAGGTTTCAGGTTTTGGACTGGCGGCTGGTGTATAATTTTTATCTCCTGCAGCTGCAGGACTTAGATTTTTTTTGAGCCAGGGTGTTCCCCCTTTCTCGACATGCACCCCTGAAGTTGAGAACTTATTTAGGGGGTGCAAAGCGCCCCATAGGTGTAAAGGCTCGCATGTACAATTCTAGTAGTTTGACAGGATATTTGAAATAGTTTTCGCGATATTGGTGAGTTGGATAATAGCGATCGCCTTTGTGCAATCACTATTATCACATAGAACTGCTTTAGTGTTGTCATCCTCCATGTTGTCCACGTCCTCCCCTTTCAGTCTCACTATCCCTCCCTTAGCTCTTCTTTTTCACTTATGTACCTGTAAAAGGTTTAGTCCCCCCTAACCACTGATTTTGCTATGTGTTCTTCTGTCTGAGCTTTGGTTTCCCTTACCTGCCTCTCTTTGCTTCTCTTGCTACTTCTCCCTATGCACATCTGCCTGTGTCTTTTTGTAATGCCTGAATGTGATCATTTTGGCTTCCACTTTCTATCTACCCCTCCTCCGTCATTATCATAATAAACAAGTACATGACAGCCATCATCACTTTCTGTGGTTTTAGCTCAATTTTTCCCCCAGTTGTCGGTAATATATCCCTCCTCTTCTTTACCTCTCTAACCTGCCACCCCATACCATACACGGCCTCTTTCCCCTATATTCCCCAGAGCAGCTCCGAGTGGTGCTCGTGGTCATGGCAGCACCTCCGGCCATTTCCCTGGCTGCCACCATCACTGAGGACTTCGGCTGTCTCCCAGCTGCCTTCCTGGTCCTGCTCCCCAGACTCCACACCTAAGATGGTCCCAGAGCAGCTCTGAGCGGTGCTCGTGGTCACGGCGGCAACTCCGGCTGTTTTCCTGGCTGCCGTCATCACCGAGGACTTCGGCTGTCTCCCTGCCGCCTTCCTGGTCCCACTCCCCAGACTCCACACCTAAGATGGTCCCAGAGCAGCTCCGAGCAGCGCTCGTGGTCACGGCGGCACCTCCGGCCGTTTCCCTGGCTGCCGCCATCACCGAGGACTTCGGCTGTCTCCCTGCTGCCTTCCTGGTCCCGCTCCCCAGACTCCACACCTAAGGTACTGCCGCTTTTTCTCCTAGACCCAGCCCGCTTACAGCGGCTTTTCAATTGGTGCGCCTTTTTGCTCCTTACTCCAGATTGGATATTGCAGCTATCCTAAGGCTCCTGATTGGTGCGCCTGCAAAACGGCTCTAAAAAACACTTTCTCCCTGCTGCTAACTTCACATTTCCAGGCACAGGGTTTGAACACTGCAGTAATATTAATTCTGGATTGTAGTGACTGTTTAGCGCTTTTTGTGGATGATTAATTTCCTGATGTATGTAAAGTACTGCAAAACTCTGTGTAACCAGCCCTTACAGCATTGTTAAACAAAAAAAAAGTTAGTCAAACTGTGATTGCTAAGAAAAGTTGCTTTCTGCTACTGCCCCTGCATTAGCTTTAACCCTCATAAAACTGCCTGAACTTTTTGTCTCTTTTGATCTAATACCTCTCGATTCTCTTCTTTCCTTTCTACCGAGCTATTTTGTCCCGCCCCCACCACCCCCTCCCAGGCCACCTATTAAATACGCTACTTGCCCCACCACTTTATACCTGCTCCAATCCCTTTCCTACAAGTACTACCCCTCCCCTCTTCTCTCCCCTAGCTATCTACCTAGCACTTATCACAACTGCTGCTCTTCTCCCTCTCTCTACACTACCTCACTGTAGTGTGTACCTCTCTACACTCCCTATCTGTGCCTCCTGTACACTTGGAAATAATGGCACAAACAATAACATACCTATTTTTAATCTTCTCCATCCTATTTTTCCTACCCCTTTTAACACCCCCTCTAAGTTGCTACCCTGCATCCCCTCCCTCCGCTGAACTGACTCATCCTACAAATGCCCCCCAAAAGTCCACAGCATTTCTCCCAGCTACCATCTGGTCCTGTTTCCCTATGAACCCTACCACCTCACTGTATTCCTTTGGCTGCCTCCTGGTCTCCCTATACCAAAGCAGAGCCCACTTTCTCCACACCGCCTGCCCTACTGCCTCCCGTAAGTGGCACTTGGCTAAATCTTGGTGCCTCCACATACTTTGCCACCACCTAACCCTTGCCCTACTACTGCTGGCTGCAGGGGATATACACCCTAATCCAGGCCCTACACCAACCCCTAGTCACAGCTTCCCCATGCCTAACCCCTCAGCCAAGGCCTCCACCGACACTCGCTCTGGCTCCCTTCCCCGAGGACAACGCCTATTCCATTTAAACATTCGTAGCCTAGCCCCCAAGCTTGATCAGCTCCAGGTTCTAGCCGCCCACCATGCCCCTGAGATAATCATCCTATCCGAGACCTGGCTAAACTCAAACCTCCCTGACCCATTCATCACTATTCCAGGATTCACCATCACTCGGCAAGACCGACCCACCAGAGGTGGAGGGGTGGCTATCTACACCAGCTCAGCCCTACATTTTTCTGTCTCTCTCTCACAAGCTGAATCCAAAGCCTTCAAGCTGCTTACGCTAAAATTGTCCCCTCCTTCCTCACTACCCATCTTTGTGGCTAGTATTTATTGCTGCTCTGGCACTCCAGCCACAACAGTCACTGACCTTCTGAGCCAACTGACGTTTCTTGCCCAGTCGGGTGAACTATATGTCATGGGTGACTTTAACCACAACTGGCCAGCCCCCGCTTGTAACAAAACCTGAACCAAAATATCTGCTCTCAACCTTATCCAAGCCATTATGGAACCTACACGGTCAAACCATAAGACAGGAAACCACTCCCTTCTTGACTGGGCGCCTACCTCCCACCCACACCACGTCGTCAGCTCTGGCCTCCTTCCTGACTCCATTAGCAACCACCACCTAACCTACTTGGTCCGCAAAATCTATCGAGTTAAATCCCCTTCCAAATTTATATTCCAACGGTCATATAAATCTCTAAACCTCTCCCCTCTCCTGGAAGAGCTAGCTCACTCTAACTGGGACCCAACCCTAAGATGCTCTGACACGGATTCTGCCCTTACCCACTTCCTGAACACATTTCTTACCGCCTGGGACAAACATGCCCCCCTGCGCCGTGCTAGGGTCCGAGGGTCTCATCTTCCCTGGATATCATCCGAGCTAATAGCTTGCCAACAAGCCTGTGACAGGGCATGGTGTATTTACAAATCCATGCTCTTCCCAGGTGACAATATCACCTACCGCATGCTCCGAAACAAGTGCACAAAGGCCATCCACTTAGCTAAGGATGACTATTTTAACAACACCCTAAATGCAAATCTTGGGAGGCCTTCTAAATTCTGGAAAGTCATCAACTCCCTGTTCTCCCCCCCAACAACAAATCCCCTCCTCTCCTTCTTGCCCAAGGGACTCTACTCTCCGCCTCCCTGATGGTAGCCTCCGAGTTCAATTTCTACTTCACTACTTGTGCTAAGACCTTCCTGGCCTCCCTTCCTCCTGTAACCCCTCCCACTCCCCAGACAGCTACCCCCCTACTGCCTGGCTAGAACCCTTTCTCCTTTAGACACATCTCCCCCATCGAAACCTTAGATGCCCTTCGCTCCCTGAATCCCTCCAAAGGTAAATCTCTTAACGGTCTCAACAACAAACTCCTCTTCCTATCTGCCCCTGCCATCGCTACTCCCCTCACTGCCCTGTTAAATCTTTCATTCACCACTGAGTCACTCCCCACAGAGTGGAAGCATGCCACCATCCTACCTCTAACAAAAGGAGATGATTCTACCTCTGCTGCTAACTACCGTCCCATCTCCCTCCTCCCCACTCTCGCCAAACTCCAGGAACACCTAGTACTATTTCAACTCTTCCACTTTCTCTCTGAAACTATCTTCTTCACTCCGTTCCAGTCCAGTTTTAGAAAACACCACTCTACCGCTACCTCCCTACTAAGACTCATGGACTCCATCCTCTCTGGGATGGACAAAGGACAAATTACTGCTGCTATTTTCATCGACCTAGCCAAAGCATTAGATACGGTATCCCACTCCCTCTTACTATCCTGCCTATTAGAGGCTGGGCTATTGGCGTCTGCCACAAACTGGTTCAGTGCCTACCTACAAAATAGAACCCAATCTACAAAAATAGCTAAATGCACACCCTCCTCCCCCACTCCCTATTACCACCGGCATTCTCCAGGGCTCAGTCCATGGCCCCATTCTCTTCTCCATCCTACTAAATGATCTGCCAAAGGCTTGCTCCACTACCTCAATACACATGTAAGCTGATGACACAGTCCTCTTTACTTCCGGCCTTACCTATGAGGAAGTCACCTCTAATCTTCAGTCCAACTTCAATAAAGTACAACACTGGTTCAACTCCAACCAACTCTCCCTAAACGCCAAGAAAACAGTCTCTATGTCTTTCGGCACTAGACAGAGACTATCCAGACTTACATCCCCTCTGATCTTCCATACCTTAAATAGCACCATCCTTGAAGACATGCCCTCCTTTAGGTACCTGGGGGTTTGGCTTGATTGCCACCTCTCCTTTTCCACACACATGGACGCCATCCTATCAAAACTGTGCCCTAAGCTAGGCACCCTCTATAGAAACCGCACTACTCTCCCGCTTCCTGTGAGACGTGAAATAGTCCAGAAAATTATTCTACCCTCCTTTGACTACTGCGATGTTGTCTACAACTCTGCCTCTAAGTCCACCCTAGCCAGACTGGACCCCCTCTTCAATGTCTTCTGCCGCTTCGCCCTCGATGCCCCCCCACACCCACCACTGCGAGCTCTTCCATTCACTGGCTCTTCCATCCCTGAACAACAGGCACCTACTTCACAGTGCTAAATTTGTTTCTAACTTCTGGCTCAGTTCCCTTCCGCCCTACCTCGTCTCCTCCCTATCTTCCCCACCTACCCCCGTTCATGCCCTTAGGTCTACTGACTCCAGGCTATTAGTAATCCCTCACTAAAGGACCTCCGCAGGCCAATCAGCTTTCTCTTACCTCCTCCCTAAGCTCTGGAATGGCCTGCCAGCCCAAATCCACCATTCTTCCTCCAAACACTCTCTATCCTCTGCCCTCACTAACTTCCTCGCACCGAATCGTACCTGCCCCTGACCTTTCCCCGACTGAACCTCTCCACCCCACCCCCTCCTCCTCCTCCTCCTCCTCCTCCTTACGTGCCTGACCAGCGGCTCGGCCTTCGCCCAAATGACTGGCTTATACATTGCCCTAAACAACCCATGCACTCACCTTCTCATGACACTTCTGCTATTTCCCTTATTCCCGCCAACGTCTTCCCGAAGTCTACCCCCTCATCTTTCCCAGTGTTTACTATCCAGGCCTGTTACCTCTCCCTGGTCCCAAGCTCAGACCTCCATTTCTCTCCGCCAACTTGGTGCATCATGCTTCAATTCAATCTCTGATGTAGGCACTTATGTAATCACTTATAGTTCTAAATGTGTAATCAAACATGCTATGCCACCCTCCTTGTGGCACATGTATGTACTATTTAAAAGACAAAGAACCTCTGTGCGTAAACACTGAGGCAAGGGTTACCCCAAAGGGCATTTGGCTGGGAAGCCAAGTTTCAAGAAAATACAAAAATCACACATGCCCCCACAATGCAAAGCATCATGGGCTGCATATGCAAATCACCACAGAATGTTATGCTGGTCCAACTTTAAGCAGAATTGCATGGTGCCGAAAGGCCTCTCACACAGTTTGCAAAGGGTGCTAACAGAAGACATAGACACGTGTTTCGTCCTACCAGGACCAGGTTCTTTGTCTTTTAAATAGTATTTTATTTTAATGGGTTCACCACAATATATCCCAGGCACACTGCCTTAGGGGTAGCTGGTCCATTCCACTGGGGTGTCAAACAGACGAGGCATACTGATGAGTCCTGGTAGGACTAAACACGTGTCTATGTCTTCTGTTACATCCTTTGCAAACTGTGAGAGGCCTTCGGCACCATGCAATTCTGCTAAAGTTGACCAGCATAACATTCTGTGGTGATTTGCATATGCAGCCCATGATGCTTTGCATTGTGGGGGCATGTGTGATTTTTGTATTTTCTTGAAACTTGGCTTCCCAGCCAAATGCCCTTTGGGGTAACCCTTGCCTCAGTGTTTACGCACAGAGGTTCTTTGTCTTTTAAATAGTTTTTTATTTTAATGGGTTCACCACAATATATCCCAGGCACACTGCCTTAGGGGTAGCTGGTCCATTCCACTGGGGTGTCAAACAGACGAGGCATACTGATGAGTCCTGGTAGGACCCTTTGCAACTGTGTGAGAGGCCTTCGGCACCATGCAATTCTGCTTAAAGTTGGACCAGCATAACATTCTGTGGTGATTGCATATGCAGCCCATGATGCTTTACATTGTGGGGCATGTGATTTTTGTATTTTCTTGAAACTTGGCTTCCCAGCCAAATGCCCTTTGGGTAACCCTTGCCTCAGTGTTTACGCACAGAGGTTCTTTGTCTTTAAATAGTTTTTATTTTAATGGGTTCACCACAATATATCCCAGGCACACTGCCTTAGGGGTAGCTGGTCCATTCCACTGGGGTGTCAAACAGACGAGGCATACTGATGAGTCCTGGTAGGACGAAACACGTGTCTATGTCTTCTGTTAGCACCCTTTGCAAACTGTGTGAGAGGCCTTTCGGCACCATGCAATTCTGCTTAAAGTTGGACCAGCATAACATTCTGTGGTGATTTGCATATGCAGCCCATGATGCTTTGCATTGTGGGGCATGCATGTATGTACTGTCTCCTCATGTAACAAGTTATAATTAACCACACTTAACTATGTAACAATTGTTTGTATTGCTCAATTCCAAGTTCAACCTATTGATCGTTGCATGTATACCCTCCTCCCTTGTATTACCCCCCCCCAGGTCGCACCGTGAGACGAGCATCTTTTTGCAAAGTGTGCCTCTCCTGGTGAAACATTTTCAATAAAAAAACAGATAAATGTGTAGTTGCTGGCTGCCTCACTCAAAAGATCTTTGCTTATAACCCCTGTATGCTTATGGTTTGTACATCTGCTGACTTCTTCAACTGTAAAATAAAGCTGTTTTTTTATTTTATTTATTTCAACCTTGTACTGTACTGTATACACTGTATATACTTTTTCTTCCTTGTATATTATTGTTTTTGTATACCTGATTCTGTACTGTACTTTGATTCATGACCAGGTCCACCTTGTAAATGAGCCTTTCTCAATGGTGCCCGCCTGGATAAATAAAGATTTTGATTGATTGATTGATTGACTTTCTCCACTGCTTCCTTGGAAAACCATAATGGCCTCCTCTTCCTTTTCCCCTTGCTAACCTGCTTAATGCATACTTGTGTTGCTCTTGTAATCCCTGTTTTAAATATTGTCCACTGTTCCTCCACTCCCGATTCCCTCCCCATTCCTATTAGTGCCTCTTTCAAGCATGTCCCCATTTTCCCAAAATCTGCCCTCCTAAAATCCAGGATACATGTTTTTGTGTGGTTTGGTTCTGCTCCTTCTGTGATTTCAAACCACAGTGACTGGTGGTCACTGTTTCTCAGGTGCTCCCCTACTGTTACTACTATCACACTGTCCACATTTGTGAGCATGAGGTCCAGTATTTCCTTCTGCTGAGTTGGTTCCATGACCAGTTGCTTAAGTAAGGCACCCTGATGGGAGACCAGGATATATCTGCTCCTAGTTGATGCTGCTGCTGGGAGGCTCCAGTCCACATCTGGAATATTGAAGTCTCCAAACAGCACCACCTCCCCTTTGTCTCTTCATCTTTTGGATGATTAGCAATAACTCCCTATCTTTCTCTTCCTCCTGGTCTGATGGCAGTGACCCCTGTGCACATGGCTGACCAGTTTTCCTTTCCAGCTTAACCCACAGTATCTTCCCCCCCATTTTGTTACTCCTGGATCTCTGTGTCCTTTATGCCATCTTTCAACTCACAATTGTGGTTATCATTACACCAGGTCTCTGTGATGGCCACAATGTCCAAGTTTGACTGTGCCATGGCAGCCTCCAGATCCTCCATCTTGTTACGAAGGCACTTGGCATTAGCACACATGTCTTTCCATGATTTGACCTCCCTGGTCTGTTTTGTTGTTTTACTCCAGTCCCCTCCCTGGATGTCCTTTATCCCTGGTTCTCCCTGCTGTCTGCTCTTCTATTGCATTGTGTCCTTTTTCTGCCTATCTACCCCTTGGGTACCTATCTCCATCTTTTGCACCCTGCTTTGTAGTGATATCTCATCCTCCTCCAGTTCTTTGGTTCCACTGCCAGCTATGGGGGGTGGTCAATTAGGTACCCTCCTTGCAGACCTGCCCTCTCCCTTGGCTAGTTTAAATGCTTGTCCATGTAGCATTTAAACTTTTCATTGAGTGCTTGGACTCCCCTCCAGCATGGATGCAGGCAGTTAGGCTTGAACAAGCCCCCATCCCTCCAGGTGTGTCCCCAGTCACCAGTGAATCCAAACCCTTCCTTGCAAAACCAGTTCTTCAACCATATGTTAAAGTTCCTGGTGCATGCACCCCTACGCTCTCCCATGCCTCTTACAGGTAGTACTTCCGAGAATGTGACAGATGCAAATACTTGCTTGAGACTCCTTACCAGTTTTCTAAACTCTTCCTGAATGTCCTTAGGCTCCCCATTTGCCAGGTCATTAGTTTCTAGGTAGATAATGACATCTAGCTCTCCCTTCCATCTTGCCTTCCTGGCTGATCTCCAGGATCTTCATCCCATCACTCCACTCCATGTCACCTGGTATGCACCTCACCTCTCTGTCCTCTTCCTTGCATGTTCCTAGCTCAATCCCCCATATGATAGAGTCTCCCACCAGGATTCACTTCCTCCTCCACTGCTGCCCCCACTAAGGTCACCTCCTCGGTTGGCCTCCACATCCTTCCTTTTCACTTCTCAGGGTGCCTCTGTCTGGCTGTCCTCATTTGCCAGTGAGGGATATGAGTTCTGTAGTGGAATAGGATTTGAGATATTCCACTGCCTGACCATCCTAATACTCCCTGAGCCCAATGTTGTCCAAGTGCTTCTCATTCTTGGTATCCTTTGAGGCAGCAGCGTTGGCCTGGGTGGTCTCTGGATGGAGGCAAAGGTACTCTTGACTCAATTTACCTCCGCTCTGAATCTGGCTACCTCATCCCACAGTCCAGAGAGATGCCTGCAGATATCCAAGAAGTCTGCCTGAATACAGCTGCCCCCACATCCACTGCATTGCACCACTCCCCACGTTATTCTGCACTTATACAATATTACACAATTTTTTTTTTTTTATAATTCAGTATGTTTTATTAATTATTAATCACAACAGCATTATATTGATATAGAACATTGTTCTGGGACTTCCTAATACATCAAGGACTAATAACAGAGAACATACAAAAGAAAACAGATATCTATTGTTCAAGAATTGTTACTACGGAACATAACAAGGCTAACCTTCCTTCCCCTTTTCCCTCCCCCCTCCCTATACTGTGGTGCATATTAGTCCTTACCATACTCATTAAGCTAAATGTTTATATCATATATTGGCGCCAGATAAAATACCAAGAACTAGATAAATAGAAAACCCAAGAACCACAATACATACCTATTCTGGCGTTAAATACATGAATAAGAGACGGAAAAGGAAAATAAGTACAGAGGAGCCCGAGCCCATCATATCTCCTAATATCTTTTTAAAAGCAAGGCATGTAGCTTACCCCATTTTTTTGTGAAGGAAGGTAAGCGTCGGTTCACCTGAGCTATCAGGTTCTCGACACGGAGAGCAAAGGTAATCTCGTGTAACCATTCCATATAAGTTAACACAAACTGGTCCTTCCAGTGTCTGAGTACTAGTTTATTAACCGCTATTGATATTGATGCCAAATGATATCTCCTTTCCTTCACCTGAATTTCGGAGTAATCACCCAAGATGCAGGCTTTAGGGGAAAAGAGACCTTGTAGCCCTAGCAGAGGGTCAAGGGAAGTTTCTATTTGAGCCCAGAGAGGGATACTGACCCACATGACCAAAAATATGTATCAGAGAACTCTCCTCTTTGTTACACCTAATACACATTGTTGAAGCAACACGCTTCATCTTTGCCAATCTGACTGGAGTGTAATAAAGATTATTTGATATACAATATTGTGTAATTCTATACCTGTCCTGAGTGTGGTAGATATGTAGATCCTTCCAAATGTTCTGCCAATTAATATCTCCATCTGGATATAGGTCCTTCCAGATATTAGGCCGACACTCAGTGGGGTTTCAGGAAATCTGTGTAATAAACTATACAGCCCAGAAACACTATGTGGTTTATTAATAATTGCGGTGACTTGAGAAAAAGGTTTAAGGTAGGAGATTTTGTCGACGCCCCAAACCTTTTATACAAGAGATGCCTCAACTGATACTAATTCTAAAGGCCATCCCTCATGGCCATTTAAATTTATCTAAGATCTCGCTCATATCCAAGATACGATTGGATGAGTAAAAGTCTTTCACGCTACATCTAGAGAGAGATGGTAACCATTTTCAGCTATCATAGTGTTGCCTATCCGGAGATTAGGGTTTAAACAAATGGGTTGAGAAAAGTCCCTAGCCTGAGAGATCTTGAAAACCTGAATAACTGAGATACCACCTCAGAGAGATTCCGAGAGGTAGAGAGCTAAATGATGCAGGAATGTTTTGCTAGACGTAAAAGAGCTTTTGGATCAATATTATGAGTTTTCATAAGGTCTTGTTCAACTTGGAGCCACAATGGCTTATACCCTGACAAGACTGAGAATCAGATAGGGATAGCCATTTCCCACATTTATTTAGATGTGAGGCCTAATAGTAATAAAGGAAGTTAGGGAGACGGAGTCCCCCAAACTCTTTAGGTTGGGATAGCTTATTGTAGGACTTTCTGATGGATTTGTTATTCCAGAGAAAAGAGTTTATTCCAGAGTGAATACTCCTGAAGTAAGGCAGAGGAACCTATATATTTAACATGTTTAGGGGTTAAAAAATTCTGCGTAACACATTCATTTTAATAATGTTAATTCTGCCCCACAACGATAAAGGGAGTTTGGACCACCTAACTAAATCTTGCTGGATATCCCGCCATAGATCATCTAAGTTCAGTTTCCTCATCAGTGATGAGTTAAGAGCAATATGGATCCCGAGATATTTAATAGAATCATGAGTCCACTTCATCCCAAATTCAGCAAAGCCTGAACTGTAAGTGAAGTGGTTGAGAGGGAAGAGTTCAGTTTTACTGGTATTGAGTTTGTAGTTAGAATATTTACTGTAGACCTCAATTATGTCTAATGCTGCTCTTAACGATGAATTGGGTTTGACAGGTGCAAGAGCAAATCATCAGCAAATACTGAAATCTTCGCAACACTATTAACCATGGGAATGCCTGGTATTAGCGGAGAAGAATTTAAACACCTGAGAAGAGGCTCAAGGTATAAATTAAATAAAAAGGGAGAAAGAGGACACCCTTGTCGCGTGCCTGATGTGAGTGGGAAGGGGTCAGACATGACCCCATTGCAATACAGTCTAGCTCCAGGCGAGGTATACAGTGCCTGCACCCATGTAATAAACAGAGGGGGGAAGCCCATAACTTGTAGTGTGGCCCAAAGAAAGGTCCGATCAACCCTATCGAATGCTTTTTCTGCGTCGAGGGATACTAGAATCATCGGAGAGAGGGAAGTCCTGGCTACACTAATAAAGTATTGTAACTTACATTGATGATCAACTGGGGACCTATTGGCAACAAAACCAATCTGTTTGGAACTAATTAGGGGGGTCCATACCTGTTCGATTCTTTTAGCCAGAATTTTAGCTAGAATCTTAATGTCGCAGTTTAATAATGAAATAGGACGATAACTCGAGGGGAGGTGTGCAGCTTTACCTGGTTTAAGAAGGAGAATAATAAGGGCTTCTAGAAGCATGGGATCTTGTATATTTCCAGCCAGCAAATATTGGTACAGGTGAAGTAGACCCGGTACTAAATCATTAGCAAATAGTTTATAAAAGTTCGGAGAGAGACCATCAGGTCCGGGGGCCTTGTCTGGAGTCAGGTCATTAATTGCCGCTAATATCTCCTGAGTGGATATAGGAGAGATCAACAATGATTGTTGATCCTGTCCAATCAAGGGCAAGGAAAGAGTTGTTAAATAACTGAGCATCTCATCTAGGAAGGGGGAAGGGGTCTCCTTATTATAAAGTGAAGAGAAATAGGTCCTGAGTACCGAAATTACCTCCTTAGGATTGGTTTTGATCTCCCCATTGAGATCTTCAATTGAGTTGATTGACCTGGAAGATTCCAATTTCCTTAACCTCAGAGCTAACAAATGGCTAGCTTTTTCCCCACACTCTATATACCTTGCACGAGTTCTCAAAATAGCAAACTCAGCTTTTTCCTGGAGTAACAGGGAGTATTGATTTTTAAAGACAAGAGAGTTTCCAATGTGTCCATTGTGGAAACTGCAGAGAGAGACTGCTCTAACGTTTTAATTTGGGTAAGAAGTGTTAGTGCCTTTGCTTCATTTTTTCTCTTTCGCGTAGAAGCTAGGTGGATGAATTCGCCCCTTAAACAACATTTCAGTGCACACCATTCATGGTCAGCTCTAGCCACTGAGTCCTGGTTGCTGAGAAAAAAGTACTGAATCATTTTCGATATCTTAGTACCAACATATTCCTCCTTTAGAAGCTGATTGTTTAGTCTCCATAGAGGGACTCTACTGATATTAACATCCAGCATAGTGACCGCCCAGACTGGTGCGTGATCTGATACAACAATAGCTTCTATACCTGTATTACTTGTACCTTGCAAGAGCATGTTACTACACAGTATATAGTCAAGCCTAGTCCACGTGTTATGGACTGTAGAATAAAATGTAAAACTACGGGTCATTGGGTTCTGTAACCTCCATGGATCACAAAGACCAAGTGATTCCCTAAAGTCTGAGAGCCACCTTTGTGCGGCAGAAAAGGGTTTAAGTATAGGGTTAGATCTATCTAGATCCTGTGTAGGAGGCAGGTTCCAGTCCCCCCAAAGTATTATTGGCAGGGATAAGAAATCTTGTAACTTCCCTAATAGATTGGTAAAGAATAGTGGGTTCCCCCCAACTGGGCCATAGATACTCCCTAATACCTCTGTATGGTTTAAAGTACCCCTGACTAAAATATATCTACCTGCAGGGTCCGATACAGTAGCCATAGATTGAAAGGCTACTGACCAATGGATAAGAATCGCTGTACCCCCCGCCTTGGGTGATCCACCTGAGGCAAAAACCTGCCCGATATTTCTTTTCTAGAGTAACAGCCTCACCTGGGAGTAGATGAGTTTCCTGAATGAAGGAGACCTTGCTTGCAAGTGTTCTAGATGTTTAGTATCTGTAGTTTCTTTATAGTGCTGCAGCCCTCTTACATTCCATGAACAAACTTAATACAATTAGACGCCATTTGATTTAAATCCTTCTAATATTCCTACCCTGGTACCTTTCAGGATATGCACCACAGTCCCTTTCCCAAAACTACAACTCTTCCATGGAGGATTAATTAAATAAAATCCTAACATAGTATTAAACAATATAACACCACCAAGATAATACCTCCTAAACCCACAATACCCTTCAAGATTGTAAGTGCAATTCCTATCAAGATTAAGTATAGATAGGTGTCCTCCCTTTACTATTAACCCATAGAAACTATATACAATCCACCCTCCCCATATCTTTGAAAACAAAGTTACCAATACTTGGTCCTACTACTCCTTTCCTAAAAGCCCTAGCATTCTTCCCCCCATAGAAAGATTTAACAGCACCCTGAACGTTAAATTGAGAATAGAATTGGTCCACTGTTGCTTAAACCTGAAATCCCTCTTATAATAACATTTACGTAGCTGTATATCGGTTCTAATCTGAAATAGAGTACTAATACTTTCTATGAGGTAAGCCAGGAAAATCCCCCCTATTCTCCAGTACGTGTGGCCAGGCATGTTTAGCTCCACTTCCAAACTCCCACCCCACCCCCATGTCCGTCGCCAAGTCCGTCTCCAAACCTAGAAGAGAGAGAAAAGAAAAAAGGGGAGGGGTTGATGAGGGGGAAGGGATGAGGGAAGAACAGGGAGGAGAGAGGGAGGAAAAATGGAGGGAGGAGGGAATGGGGTGGAAAGAGGGATAGGAAAGGATAAAGTGAAAATTAAAATGGGTATCTCTTTGTTGTTCCACCATGTTGCCACATAATCCTTCTTTTTCCTTCTTCCGCCTTAATACAGTTCTTGTAGTCCACAGGTCCATTGAAATATATTAGCCCCATACAGATTGTTTTGCTGGGAAAGAAGGTTAAGGTATCACATCTGCTTCTAAATCGTAGATGGGTCCTGTGATCTACTGTTGGTGATTCCCCTGGGGCTAAATATATGGAACACCAGTACTGCTGTGCATCCGAGTTATATGTCCCCAGGAAACGCGGGCTTGCCTCGAAGGTCCCAATTAAGGTTCGATCTGGTCTCTTCGACACCGGGAGCTGGACTATACAACCCTGCACCGAGACTCCCTTCCCTCAAGAAGGACTGGGCAGAACCAAAGAAGCAGCACGAAATTAAGCATCTATTCATTTACAAGTAAGAAAATAAAGATGTTTGTCAACCCCAGATATTTGCTGGCTCAACGGTTTTTGATTAGCGTTTTCCATCAACTTTGTCCATCACAACACAGGAAAAATTCCCACAACAGGGATCAGTAAATTCGTGGCCACAATGTCTCATGGAGCCTTAAACAGAGAAGGTAACAGTCAAATTAGATCCTCCTGGGCTTGAGAGGCTGCCTCGTAGGTTATGCCATTTACCTTCCAATGAAACCTGTAGCCGAGCAGGATAAGCCATCCTGAATTTGATGCCCGCAGCTATTAGCTTTGAAACTATAGGGTGAAATGTGGCTCTACGTTGTCGGGTTTCCAGTGGGATATCTTGAGTTATACGTAACTTCTTACCCTCCCAAGAGATGGAATGCAACTCCTTCGCTTTTGCTAAAATGTGTTGCCGTTCCAAATAATTAAGCATCCTGATGATTATAGGTCTGGGAGGAGTTGGAGGTTCAGGCTTTGGTCGTAGTGACCTACGGGCCCTCTCAATAATGTATGCAGGGTTGTGTGGAGATGGGCCTACTACCTTGGTAAGTAAGGCCTGAATAAATGCAATGCAGGAAGGCCCCTCCTCTTCTTCTGGCAGGCCGTGACTTAGTACGTTATTCCGCCGACAGCGGCCCTCGAGATCCTCTGTTTTCTGTTGCAATTTACTTATTAATTGTTTCATTTTAACAATTTCGGGATCCGTTTTATCCTGCCAGGTTTCGAGTGAAGTGGAGCGAACTTCATTGTCTGATATCCTTTGTCGCAAGTGGGATACCTCCCCTCGTATATTTTTCAGTTCAAGGGTTAACTCAGATAGTGCTTCTTTAAGTGGCTGCATTTCCTCTAAAAATCGATCTTCCGACAGGGGATTAGAGGCAGAGAAAGCTAGTACTTGGCTTGCTGAGGAGGATTGGGCCTGTTGCTTGGCCTTCTTGGCCTGTTTCTCTGGGGAAACTGGCGGAGTGCATTTAGGCAGGGCTGTCTTCATTTCGGCATCCATTCCGGTGGGTTTCCCCACGTGCGATACCACCAAATCCCCCTTGATGTTCCCTTGGTCAACTGGTGCAACAAGTGGATGTGAAAAGTCACGGACTGCGCTCTTAATAAGTTTAAAATATTAAAATTAGCGGAGGTGAGGTGAGAGCTCTGAAAGATCCCTGCTATCACGCCAGACGCATCACGTGATCTCCCTATTACACAATTTATGTAATTACACTATTACACTATTTGTCTGTTAGCCATTGCACTAGTTGTCTGTTTCTGAAGCCCTCCTTCTTGCTCCCCCTAGACATGTAGCTGTCCTTCTTGGTCCCTGTGTTTGTTATTTTGGAACTATTTTTACTTGATGTCAGTATTTCTTTTTTTTTTTTTACTTTTCATTTGATGTCAGATTTTCTTTTTTTTTTTTGTAATTTACACTACAGTAGCCCCTGATTCGACTGCACTTCTATGTTAATGCAACTTGTGCCGAGGGTGGGCTTACTCCACATTATGCCCCTCCTACTCCACAGCCCCTGTTATTCCCTGTGCTTGGCTCCTGTCAACCTGATTTAACAAGGCATTTAATTAACAGTGGGGCTGGAGGGTGGGCAAAATTTGCTGCAAGTAAAAACAGCAAGGAAATAACAGCCTCACTTAAATCACACAAAATAGGTTTCATATTTTCAACAGTAAGTAAAAACAGCCAGGAAATGACAGCCCCACTAAAAGCACACCACAATACTGTTACTGTACCATATGTGTAATACTACGTATGTTATGTTGCTTCAAATGCTACCGTCTCTTGCATGTACTTCAGGTTCACACTGAGGTCTGTTATTTGCCATGCTATATCAATTACCCTACAAAAGACTATTATCTCATGAGTACTTTGAATGTGAGAACCACAAATTGAATTGAGTGATTCTGCCAAGCAAAGTGTGAGTGATGTAACAGTGTTTGGAATAAGAACAAAGCAAACTATAGATTTTAACTTGATCATTAATGTGGTGCATCAAAATGGAGGAGTTAACAAGTTAGGAGTTAGACGCTTTACTCTAGATCAGTTACACGTGCATATATATATATATATATATGCAGTTACTGTTTCCATTCACTCTGACCATGGGGAGCATGCTCTCTACAGCATAAGCATTACTAAAGGCAAAAGTGCTGTCCCCACTACGGCGAGGTCATGGCATTTTCTTGTTATCTTAAGCCATATTGTCTGTTTGCAATATTACACTCCTCCCCATTTAGGATATGAATTTTTCTGAACAGTATACCAAATCATATAACAAGAAATATGGAACACGTAAATGAAACATCACAACTAAGAGGACGGGGTGGACTACCCTGAACTCCAGGTAATTTGTAAGGGATTATCCTATTCTTTTGTTGCTTGCATAATTGCCATACTAAGTAAAAGTTCTCTCTTTGATTTTTGGCTTACTGTAGGAGAACATTTAGAATGGTATAGAAGCCCACTCAATATGCTTTTGGCACTCACAGGTGCTATTATATTGGTTATCAAGTTCAGCAACAGTCTCTGTGAACTGCGTTTCCTGCTCAGTGGTGCTATTTGGCACAATATCCTTAACAGTCGCAGTGGGTACCATGCAATCCTTTAACTTTGTAACACTTCTGCCATCAGTGGTTCTGAGTAGCTTATAAGCTCCATATTTACGGACAACTGATTGAACTGAAAATGAAGTTGATCTTGATGTCCCCAAACACTATCAGATAGCTCTATCATCTAAAAGAGTGATTTGGTGTTGGCTGCAATAACACCTGGTATCTAGCGGAGGTCAGTACCAAAGTTACAGACATAGACCACATCACCCACTCACAGTTTTCTTGGCTTTGCATGTGCATCATGGTGCCTTTTTTGTTTTGCCTGTTTTTCTCTCACTTTAGTGGCTTTATCAATTAACAGGGTGGAGCAAGTCAAGATGTGTCCTCAGTTTTCTTGCTGTAAGAAGTTCAGTAGGTCACTTTCCTGTGGTAGGATGTGGCATCCCCTGATGTTTGAAAGGGAACCTTGCTAATTTGGTTTCTACACTGACTTCCATTATCTTCTTCATTTCTTTTTTTCATGATTTGTTTTCACTGCCCATGCAGCCCAACCCTTTGAAGCATGATGACATGGTATACTTTTCATGTACTTGATGCTGTTCTGGTGCATAAACTCCTCAAAGACTGCCTCTATAAACTACATATCATTGTCTGCTACAAGGGTGCTTAGCGAGCCAAGTGTTGCAAATGTAAGTCTGAGTTTATCAGCTGTTGTTTCTGCCATGGAGGTTGTTACGACATGCGCCTCAATCCATTCTGAATATGCAACAACTATCACTAAGAACATCTTGCTCATAAATGGACCATCATAATCTATATGATATCTTGCCCATGGTTGCTAAGGCCACTCCCAAGGGTGTAGAGGAGCTTTTAGTGGTGTGTACTGATTTGGTTGACATACCTAGCAATGATGCACTACCCTATACCTTGGTCCCTACCCTGCCACCACACATACTGTAACTGCACGTGAGACTCATCATGCACACCAGGCCTGAATGTGTGTCATACAACAACTGCAGTACATTTCTTCTCCCTGAAGGGGGTGTGATCACTCTTAACTCTCATAGCAAGAATCCATTCTGGATATTTAAAGAGCTCCTGACACAAATGGCACAACCAAGAAATGTAGGGCAGGATTCACAAAGGATTTTCACTTGGCACATCTCGGATGCCCTGGCACAAATTAGATGTGCTGAGCACAAACTATGGTATTCACAGAAGATGAGCCGGGGTACCCCTGGCTCATCCCTGCTGTGAATACTACAGTTGCACCCAGCATGGGATGTGCCAATGCAACCCCTTGGTTGGGCTGAGTACACAATGGGGCAGTGCATCTCCTGATGTGCTGTGCTGAAATCTGCCATTCACAACCACAGACAGACAAATGGGGCCATTAGGCACGCAAGGCGCAATGGGGCCATTTGCATGTCATTATGCCCCATTTGCATGTGCCTAGCAGGATTGTAACTGGCAGAATGCACTGGGCCCCCTGCAAGGGCTGTGCGCTGTACTATGCACCCATGACTGCCACAGTAGAACAACCAGCACCCACCCACCCCACCCGTGACACTGTATTACTGCTGCTCCTGTGGCGGTCATGGAAATACACAGACTGCCCTCCCACCTCATCCCCATTATTTGCCACCCCTGCGGTGGTAGTTGTAAAGGCACAGAACCCCCCACCTGCATCCCCATTCGCAAGTTGTTCCCTGTGGTGATATTATTGTAATGTCAGAACCCATTCTCCCCACCCCTACATGATCACACTAGCAGCGACATTCCATATGATCCCCCCAGTAGCCCAGCAGATCTCTCACCCACCCACCTACCCACTCAGACACACCAACCCACCCTGCTCCACCCATCCCAGCATAGCCCCACAAGGCGGCAGGCAGCTCAACCCACCCTCACACTGCCACAGCTGCCCACCGACAGAGCTATCTGTGAATGACACCTACTGTATGACTGTAAGTCCATTGAGCGACTGTGTCGACCAATGTGCTTGCAATGTGTACTGCAAGATGTCTTGCACAACATTGTGAATGATCTGTGTCATTCACAATGTTGTGCATGACAGCCTACAGTATCCACTGCAAGCCCATTGGTCGACATGGTCGACCAATGGACTTACAGTCGTACAGTAGCTGTGATTCACAGACAGCTCTGTCAGCAGACAGCCATGTTGGTATGAGGGTGGGGGTTGAGCTGCCCGCCGACAGTGGGACTATATTGGGACGGGGGCAGCAGGGTGGGTTGGGGTGCCTGAGTGGGTGGAGTGGTGGGAGGTCTGCTGGCTACCAGGGGATCATATGGAATGTCTCTGCCGTGTGGTCAGCGCGGTGGAGAGGGTGGATTCTGACATTACAACAATATTGCCGCAGGGAGCGGTTTGCAAATGGGGATGTGGGTGGGAGGGTTCTGTGCTTTTACAAGTACAAGCAGCAATATAACGAGGATGTGGGTGGGGAGGGGGGTTCTGTGCTTTTACAACTATGACTGCAGGTAGCAGCAATATAACGGGGATGCGGGTGGAGGGGGTTCTGTGCCTCCACTACTACTACCGCAGGGAGCAGCAATAAAATGGGGATGTGGGTGGGGAGTGGTGGTTCTGTGCATTTCCATGACCACTGCAAGGAGTGGCAGTCATGGGAACATGAGTGGGGGGAACACTGGGCTAGCAGGGTGGGCAGGCTGCCATGCTGCAGACTGCAATATGGCAGCCTGCCTGTGGGTGGCAATCTACATAAGTCTACTTGTTTTAGACTTATCTTTGGGAGGCGCATCTCCAGACTTGCCCCGGGGATGTTCCTCCATGTTGGACTGTGAATCGGGCTGTGCACCATATCCATGGGCATGCCCCCTTCACAGCCTCTCAAGATGCACCGCATATCATTATGGGTGGTATGCAGCACATATACGATGCGATGGTGCATCATGGATGTGCCGGCACATTGGTCCCCTTCCAGAATTGCACCACAGTGCAAGTTGGTCATGCACTGGCGCATCTCAGATGTGCTGGGCACATCCCAGATGTGCTGGGTGCAGCCATTTTGAGAATCTTGCCCATAATGTTTAGACACAATTCCACTTATATATCATTTTTTTCTGTAATTCTCACCCAAATTTCTTTATTGCAGAGGATATTTTCATAAAAACAGGATCTGCGTCCTACCTGCTCTTGCTCCTTTCCTACACTTGACATCACAGTCTGTGAAGATTATTATCAATAATTATGTCATAATTAGGGAATTGTGATGTCAGGTGTAGATAAGCAGCCAGACCAGATAAAGTCTAGTGGACAGAGATCTTGTTTTCATTCAGCTGCCCCCATTAATAATGGGAAAGGGGAGAGAATTACAGAAATATATACAACATAATGTGAATTGTGTCTAAATCTTATGTTTTTTTTCTCAACATTTTCTGAATGGTGTTGTGGCTCATTAAGACCTCCTGCCAGGAATGATAAGGTTGGAATTCCTGACATAATGTTTCAGGTCAAATATGTTTAACAAACATGTAATACTCCAGAGAGTACAAGGTCTGTTCATGTTTCCCTTTTAATGTACTTCACATCCACTAAAGAGGCTGACAGTAACTCAAACAGCAGGACAGACTTGGCTGGTTGAGGCACATTTGCTAGGCTGTTGGATAAAGAAAGTCTACCTACTGTAGGGCATCCACAGTTCCTATATCTTGATCCCTGTATATATTCAAACACATACAGCAATCATAAGCTGCCAAGGCACAAACACAGCCTGAACTCTGGCAGAGCCAATTGGGGGGTACAGGTTTACTGTCACAGAAAATACCTTTCTGTAGCTTGTGATCAGAGTTTATGGTGAAATGTCTTCCAAAAAAGTAAAGAATTAATAGTTGTTATTCCAAACATCACAGCTAATCCGTCTCTTTCTGCTGGGGCTAATAATGTGAGGCATAGCAAAAAGGGTGCTGAGCTCCATCTGTTATTTGGTGAACCAGCACTGCTCCCACTCCATAGGGAGAGGCATCACAGGACAGTAGTAAGTAATTAGTAGTATTAAAACATGCCAGTGTTGGCTTACGAATCAAGCAGATGGGGAGACTGAAATCCAAGATGGGGCAGCAGCAACATTACAAATGCTGAAACTCGATCTGCTGCTTGCTGACTGGCTTCATGCAAATGAAAAAAAAAACAAAGTCCCCTCTGATAGGAGTGGCTTTGGTCATTTCAACTACACAAAGTTTCCACCCAGCAAGCAGCAAGTGGCATCAGGACCACAGTACGAAGCCATTGATCTGGACTGCTGAGCCCCTTCCACTTTGTACTACAATGAACTTGGCAGTGACACACCTCTGAAATGCTATTTATTATAACAAAACCTTCATTGTGCATGCACAAGCAAATGTAAAAATGAACAGTACCCAGCACCACTTTGCAGACTCTAGGGAAAGCTATGGCTATAACCAGTGCCACCAGTATTACCAATACTGAGCAGTACAATTGTACCAAGGCTGTAGCTGCTATTGCTATTCCTTGCTCTAGAGGTGTCACCTATGAGCGTATTTCTCAGCTGTTCATGCTTATCAAAACTGTCCACTGCAGAAATGTTCTTTTGCAAATGAAAGGCAACAAGCCCAAGTGTCAGCAATGCTTTAAGTAATGCTTTCATGTCTTGGTCAGAAGAAGTTGGGTTCATGTTCCCATACTTGGTCTCATTCTTAACTCTAACGCTGCAGTGCAGTGGGGTTGGGGTACTGTTATTAGGGTATGTTAACCAGGGGTCCATTTTTGCATTTCTCTTGTAGTTATCCAGACTGAAGATTAGGATCATATTGGACTTTTTAAAACGTTTGCAGAATCACTCCATGCTGTCATGGATACACTTGCCTGGATAGTGCATTAGCCACACCTTTGACACTCCACTAGACAACTCCATTATCCCAAAGGCACCCTTATCCAGGGTAAATCTGCTCTTGGAGAACAAGTTCTAGGTACTTTGTTTACCCAAGACAATTACAATTTTTGGTTTCAGATTGTATTGTCCACAGAAGATATCCAAGCGTCCTGGTCATTATCCTTATGTGTTAGCTGGGCCTATCTGACCAAAATGTAAGCAGTGTGCAGCAAGACATGATGAGTATTTGTTGCACTGGTTTGCCACATGTTCAGGGGCATAGTAAGGCAAGAAGATGCAAGGTGAGTGCCTTCAGCCTCTGAAAGTATGGGAAACCCAGCACAACAAATGCCCAAAAATGTCTTATTGTGCATATAAAATGGGACCATCAGCAACTTTTAAATAAGAAACACTCCAAAATTTTTAAAAGCCACAATCAACTACTGCTAAAAAATGCAAAATAGTTCTGCCACAGATGGTTTTCACCTGTCAATAATCTGTCTTTCTACACATTCAGTATCTTGTGCGATTGTTTACCGTGGAATACAAGAATTCAAAACTGTGCAGAATTCCAGTAGTAGAATGCTCCCTCCTATCCCTCCCCCCCCCACACACACACACGAGGAATGGTAACACAGAATATATGAATTATAAATTTTGAAGAATTCCACTGGCATTCAGAAACACACACAAACACACACACACACACGCACGCACGCACTCGCATGTGCAAGCCTAAAAAAACTGGTTCCCATGCCATGCAGTTATTTATGACTGTGAAGGGAATGTTTTTAGCACCTAGAGGCTGTTCTGCTTGTTTGCATACACTAAAAATACTACCAGTAATTAATGTATTGTTAATCCTTTGAGATAGTTTATGTATAAAAAAGTACTACTGTATATGAATGTAACTTGTCTCTTGCTCAGGCACAGCCTTAAAGAAAATTGGGGAATTCAAAAATGCTGCTTCAAGACTAAATCAGTGTCAGATCTACTATCGGTATACTCAACACTAATCACCAGTACATAAGTACATACAGTACATTAGGTGTTTTAATTAAAGTGGGCTTGGGTCTGCAGCAACAGCAGACAGGAATGACGCTGAAACATTTGTCTGTAGTTTTACTATATAAACACCCTCAGAAGGAAAATTAAACTTTCACGCATATTTGAAACTTTAAAGAGCTACTGACTCCTCAAAGAAAACTTTAAAAAACATAATAATTAGATACAATTCGGCTTGCATTCCATATATATTCTATATACTGTATTTCTCTTCCCTATTATTAATTACTGAGAAAATTTGCATGAACATGTGATCTTTTGCCTTTAAAGTTCCCTTGCAGTTCGTCTGTCTCTATAGCTTACTCCCTACTTCAAGTCATAATGCTCTGTTGTCACATCACAATCTCTTAACATGAGAGTAACTGTGAAGTCACAAGCAGTGCATTAAGACCTCAGGCAGGGAGAAAGAAACAGGAACAGCTGAAGTCTTCAGGAACAAAGATTTTGTTTTAATGCAAATAACCTTAGTAGTAAATAATGTGGAGGAGGAATATAGAACTAACTTGACATACCAGCTGAACTGTGACTAAATGTTATGTTTTGTTAAAGTTGTCCTGAATATGTCAACTGCTCTTTTTCTTTTGTCGACTTTCTTTGTCACCTACAGAGGGGAACTCTCTCCAGCTACCTCCTTCCATGATCTCTACCTCCCACTGTGACTCTTCACCTTACTCCCTGCTCCAACCTGGCAGGACTCCTAGATTTGAACCCCCCACAGGGAAGGGCCACCCTATCCACCCAGGGCACATATTCTATAGTGTAGAGTGCAAGGCCTGGAGTGGCGAGGGAAGAAGAGGCATTAGCCCAGCATTGAGAGTATGGATCAGGGGAGGTGCCTTCACCTATCCTTGCTGAAGGTTTTTTTCTTGTTCGTTTCTGTCCCCGAGGAGCTCAGACGTGCAATGGTGGCTGGGCACAATATCCCACCACCTGCCGAGCTCCTCCCCCTGTTACCTTCTGCACCAAGTGCTTTGTGCTGCACCCTACAGCCGCCAGATGCCACTACAGAGTGATGCAAGCCTGGAACCCTCCCCAGGAAGGGAGAGTTGTCCTTCAGACACTCAATCCCTTCCCTCCCCTGCTGACCCATGGTGGCCCTTGCTCGTTCCCAAACCTGGGTTGCCGGCATGGCGCAAGGTGTGGCTTCCAGCGCCTCAACCCTCAGCACTACCTGGCTGGCTGTCAACTGCTTTTTAATATTTATCAGACTGGATATCTACCAGAAGGGTAAGATATCAGTGCTTTGTTCTGCTGGGCACAAGCTGCAAATTCTGAATTTGTGTAAATTTCTCAACATTTCCTGAAATTCTGACTTTGACAAAATCTGAATCCCTCAAATGTGTTTGGAGAATTTTCACCCCATTTCACAAAATTATCTGGCTGAATTGCAGAATGATACACATTAACTGTGGAATGACAGTTCTGCAGAATTCTGTCCCATAGTTTAATACATCAATCTACAATACATGCAATCATTCTACAATTCAGGGATCCATTTTGTGGAATTTATTTCTGCAGTTTAATACATTAATCTACAATTCATACATTCATTCCATCATTCTAAGTCAGACTCTCATAAAAGTTGCCCAAGTGTATTCTAAAATTTTGCAAAAGCAAAATTCCAACTTTCATGGTAATTCTGCTGGCGGAATTCTATTTTTACACAGCACTACTTCTTAGTGATGCTCTTTCAGATAAATACATTGCCACCCTCCCACATAGCTCTAATTATACCCCATCAAAGTAAACAAATATGCTTTCTGTATTTTTCAAGACAAGCTTAAGCTTCTCCTGTAATGTATTAAATAAGATGACTTCTGTATGTATTCATGTAATTTTTTTCATTTAAAAAACTACCTAATTTCTCACTTGGCTCCTTTCTTTGCTAGCTGTAAAGTCCTCAAGATGGAGGTGTCCACGCTTCAAGAGAAGATTTTGCATCTACAGGATATAATCACATGCCAGCATCGCAAACTACGCACTGCAATACACCAGGTCAGATAACAAAGAGAAATACTATTTTTACAGGGCATGCCTGAATAGGGTAATAGGAAGTACTAAAGCAAAATGGTCCCTCTCCTAAAAGGTTATAGTATAGGATGATTATGGGACTGCTATAAAGGACCACCCTCTTCCCCCAAAAAAGGATAGTTTCAGTTGCGTGACTTCTCAGAGGATATCTTAGTGAATGCTACTATTGGAAGTGGGCTACAGTGTAAGTGCAGATAGTTGTTAAGCAGGGTGATAACATGGAAATACCTACAGTAACAGGCATATGAGAATATACAGATATGAAATGTTGTATTAGGCAAGCATAGTATTGTGATACAATGGTTATTACTTCTGTTGTAATCCACTTTTTATGCAACAATGTTTTATGTCCTGATTTCAAAAAGGCACAAGGCAGGGCCATTCTTGGCAAGGAAAGTTGCATTTTGAAAAGACCCTTTATTCAACAACAGGTAGTTTCACTGATCTTATAAGGGGCCAGTAGTCAAGGCATTCTAATCTGAGTCAAAGTCCAATATTTGTATACAACTGTTGCCACACGTGAGAAACTGCTAATTTCCAACTTGTCAGTTTGTAGTTTCAAAGCCTACCTAACACTTGTGCACTTACTCAGATTAATAAAATTCACTCTGAGTATTCTAATTGGATAAATCTGGCATACTGTGACATACTTAGTAACTTAGATGCTAGCCAGTAAATGATTATTTCAAAAGAAATTAGACATGTTCAATGAAGATGATTCAGCTATGTAATGCTGCAGAGAGGTTTATTTAAGCATCAGTATTTCTCATTAGATAGGTGCCTAGTTTAGGTTATTTGAAACCTGACATAGTTTAAGTAAAGAGTTTGTAAAAGGTCCCTTAGGAAATATCTGTTAGGCCTTAAAGTTACCAGAATGCCTACCCCCCACCCCAAAAAAATTTCAATTTCTGCATCTGTTGTGCTTATTTTGGACCATCAATGCAAACTGTGCATACACCCTAAGCAGATGGCCATGTATACAAAGGTATTTAACAAAACATTTTTTTGTATTATTTTATTGCTGATTTTTGGTGCTTGTGATAAGTGCCAAATTGAGAGAACTGACATCTGAAGCCCTCAGTTTTTCACCTGGTAGTACAGCATGGGTATCACAGTTCAAGCTTCCCCACATTGCTGTGCCAATGTGCCTTAATCCTGTCATGAAGGGACCACCACACAGAAGACAGTGTAATTCAGACTCTGTGCCTAATCAGACCTTGTCCTCTCATGTGTGACTGCCAAAAAGGGTGCAAATTAGTGCTAGTCATACTAGTGGACTGTGATGTGAGCACTTAATCACTGGGAACTGGACTGAGACAACTGTAAATCATATCACATAAACCACAGAACAGCCCCCAAGTGATAATAGCTTTCAGCCACTACCAATCTAAGTTGGATTTGAATCAGTGACAAAGATGTGAACAGTTTCTTAAAGAGCTGGTGACACATTCAGGAGAACTTCAACAAAACATAATATTTAGGCACTGTCCAGCTTGTATTTTCCATTAGTTCTGTATTCTTCCTCCCCATTATTTAGTAATGAGGTCACCTGCATGAAAACAGGATCTGTGCTCCTGAAGAGTTCATCTATTCCTGCTGCTTTCTCCCTACCTGAAGTCATAGAGCAGTGCTGGTGACATCATGGTTACACCCATGGCAACAGATTGTGATGTCACAATAGAGGATTATGACTTAAAGTAAGGAGTAATCTATAGAGGCAGATGAACTCAAAATGAATTGTAAGGGACAACAATCATATATATATATATATATGCATACATTTCTTTAGTAATAAATTATGGGAAGAAAGAAATATAAAAACTATAAATGCAATGCAAGCAGAATTGTACCTAATTATTATGTTTTTTAGTTTTCTTTGAAACATCAGTAGCTCTTTAACCCACTACCAGTGCTGCGCATAAATTAAATTCTGCCTGTGAAATTACTATGATACTCTTCAAAGCCACCACATGATGTACAAGGCCTTTGTTAGTTGAGCAGTCACTTTAATGTACAATAAAGGATGCATTAACATATATAAAATAGTGTGGCAAAATTGCACCATAGACTTTTTCGGAGCAGAATCCTTGCTGTCCTGTGTTAGATGTCACAAAACGACTATGGGAGAGTGGGGCTAGCACACTAGGAAGTGGAAGGGATTGGCTGGTTGTCTCCTCAGGCCAGTATAGGAAACATTCCCTTCCAACAGGGACATCCTCTAAAATGCAGTAGTTAACCTCAGCAGACTAATGCAGGGGCCAGATAATGGACTTTGTGTTTAAAAAAGCCTACTTTGTTAGGGCACATTATCTTAGAACATTCATTTAACATAATTTCTGATGGAACTTTGTAACACATTAAACAAAATGAAATAAGGGGATAGGAGAGTTCAGGGTTTGCTACTGCTGATAAAATTGTACCAGTTTACATTTCAAAACACATACTGTGTAGAAATTAATATGTAGTACCCTGGTAATTCAACAGTAATGATACGTTGTAGTTGTTTGTGTACCTGCTGCTCACTGACTTGGACCCTTGCCATATAAGATCATCTATGCCCTGTAAAGGAAATGAAGGAGGGCATGTACAGGGAAATCCATCAACATGTAAATATTCAAATGCCCAAGGGGCACCGGAGTATCAGGGTGCCATTCAATCAGTGTTAGAATTACACTTTAGGAGCTTGAGAGCTATGGGTCCCTGAGATCCATGCTTTAAAAAGTGTCCCCTTACCATTATAAGTCAATCGCAATAATGCAGCAGCTTAAGAGGCTCACTTCAGAGCTACTGTACTTGAGCCAAGCACTGGAAACCCCAACCACCCTAATTCCAACGCTTTCATACACCTGTCTGGGCAGAACCCATCATGAGCTTTATGCTATTTTTTAGGGGAAGGTCAGCATTTACCTTAATTCTGTGCAGCCATGAGAATGCAGGATCCTCTGTAGCCAGCTCTGTGTCATCATGCTGCATGCTTGCTAGCAGGTCTAGCTGCCCCCCTAGCACCAACTTAACTTTTCTGCAGGATTTTTGGGACAAATGATGAGCCCACAATTCTACTGGTAAGTTAGTGCAGCCAGGGAAACCAATGGCTCTGAAAGCATGTTGCAGTTCTGTGTTGGTCACCCAAGCATGGGACCAGACTTGGCTAGCCGATAATATACTGCCATAGGTAAAGGGGCACATTTACAGTGACTGTGATAAGGGAACTACTACAGCAAGAGATGACACACTATCACTGGTAAAGGGGCATGAGGACTGCCTAAATAACCTCCTGACTAGCTTGTATGTAGTTTTATATTGTGCTGCTATAATTTATGTTTATTTTTGGATTTTAAGCTATTGTTATTTTTGTATGGCGGCCAGTGCCAGTGGGATGGGACCTAACAAGAAAATGATCTTGCCTTTCCTATTTACAGTGATCAGTGGTGGTGGAGCCCCTAGAGACAGGGGTCATGAGATCACACATCCATAGGACATATATGTGGCCATATAGGGAGCAGACAGCCTGGGCTCAAAGCAGCAAAGGCCCTGCTGGAACCCCCTCCCATCCTCACTACCGCCAGATTGCCTGCATAGGGAGCAGACAGCCTGGGACCGAACCGCTAAAGGTAATTGCAGGACTCCCTCCTCTGCACAGTCTAGTGTGGTGCATACCAATCAATGCCCCCCCCAAGGCCAACTCTCCTTTTATTTACATCACTGGTCACATGACCTAATTTACTAAGTATACATTTTTCCCTCTGCAAATTATGCTCACTGACCACCAGGGGTCAGGCTTGTGCTGCCTGGATCCTTTGCCTCTCCTATCCCTCTACGCCAACAGTTCTCAAACTTTGTCATAGTGAGCCTCACCTAAGCCATGGAAAAGATGTTGAGCCTCCCCCAAAATACTGAAATATTTTTGGGCCTCCCCTTAGAAAAATAGCCTACTTTTCACAGGTACATCAGGAATAAATTGAAACCTCTTTGTATAGCTGGCTTTCATGTTATTACGCTTATTGTAACCCTTCCCCCAACAGGACAACCTACTTGCTCCAATATTTTGACTCTCAAACCACTGTTACCCATTACTGCCATATCTTCATTGGTCAGACTGCTTTTTCTGTTTCCCTCTTACTGGAATAACCTTCCTGCCGACCTCTGCCTCTCCCCCTCACCCTGCTCTTAAGCACCTTCTCAGGATCGTTTACTCCTCCTGCTCTTATTCTTAGCACCTGTATGGTTAACTCTTGTATTTAGATAGTTCTGCTGCCAGTCTAATTGATCAATTGTTCCTCGCATTGTTAGTTTATTGTTCTTAATTTGTTTGCACTTTTTTTCATTTTGTATTGATTGAGTGTTCTTCGGTTACATTTTGAATTGTATTCTCTCACTACCCCTCCCTGGGTATACCTAAAATAAGCCATGGCTCAGTGTACAGTACCTTCCCTGGTCACAGACGTGTGAATAAATACATAAATTCACCTACTGTTATCCTGTTTCAGTTTGCCTTATCACTTCACACAAAATCTATAAAGTTAAAAATTGAAATATAATACTTTTTCAAGACTTGCTTGAGCCTCCCCTGGAGCAGGCTGGGGCCTCCCAAGGGAGGCTGGCCTCACCATTTGAGAACCCCTGCTCTACGCTTATTTCACATTTTTACTCCCTCCCAATCCACTCTCTTTTCCTATTTCAACCCCACTGTCTGCCTGATTTCAGGTCCCCCCCCCATCCCCCTCGGGTTTTGAACCTGCAACCGCACGCACTGAAGTCGGACACTCTACCACTGTGCTATCTGGTTCTGACGTCTGTATCCTCTCCTTCTCTCCCACTGTATCCTATTCTCTCTGCATAATAATTGCCTCTCCTTCTCTCACACTTTATTGTATATCTACTGCCCCTGCCTGTGCTCTTGATACAGTAGTCATTCGTGGGTTGCACTCTCCACTTCTCCCAACAGTGATGGACCCCCTTTTACCTACTCCTTATTGGACTCTTGCCCACCATCATCTCCCCCCCAATACGAGTCCACCCCCGGGCCCTCTACTTCCTCTCTCCCTCCTCTCACTGTTAATCAATTTACTGGTACTTGCTCCTCCTGGTACCCCATTTGAATCTATCTCTCTGCAGTACCATACACCACCCCTCCGACCACCTCTCCTTTATTCTCCTCGTGGCCTCACACATCTTCTCACCTCCTATCCCGGTTCACAGCTCCAAATTTATAACCTCCCCCTCAGCCATTGCCCAGGAATGCAAGTTATTCAAGACAGCCCTGTCCTGTCACATCCTCCTCCTCCTCCTCCTTCTTCTATTATCAGGGAATGTTTGCCTGAACCCAGGGCCATCCCCTTTGTCACTATCTCTTGATGCAAAAAAAGAGGGGCCTCCTCTTCCCTTCCCTAAATATACGTAGCTTACTAAAAAAGTTTGATTCCCTTCAGGGATCGATTGCACAGCATAAGCCTGACATCTTGGCTTTAACAGAAACCTGGCTGCCACTGCCACCGGGGATATGGCCCTGAACAGCTACACTATTTTTCGGTCAGATCGTCATGGTAAACGGGGTGGTGGGTGCATGCTTTACATTCAGAAGTCCCTCCAAGCCATGGTCATCCCAGCCCTCCTCCTGCATTTGGGGCCCAGGTACTCACGGTAAAGCTTTCTCTGGGTAACCCTGGTAAAACCCCTCTATGTCATGGTTGTATCTATTCCCCCACATAATCAGAAATTGGCCTTCTCTGTGGTTATCAATTGCCTCTCACTTCTCCCTCCAATAGTGAGATTCTATGCTTGGGTGACTTTAACACAAACTGGCTATCTGCATCAGCTGCCCCCTATAAAGATGCTACCTTGGCCATGGATCTGACTCAAGTCTTCCAGTCCCCTACAATATTTAACCAAAAGACTGGGACAGCAACATTGCTGGACCTAATCTTCATAAATCACCCCAAAAGAATCTCTAAGGTCTTAGTGTTCCCTGATGTCATCAGCAACCACTCCCCTGTACTGTGCTGTTGGTCTTGTAAGGCTCCCAACCAACCCCCCAAAACTATTTACTGTCAGCGACAAAGGCGAGGTGAACTAGCCTGGCTTAAAAACCACCTCTTAAACTGTGGCTGGTCACTCATACATACAGCGGGGTGCATAGATAGTGCCCTTGCCTATTTCATAACCTCCTTCAGCTCTGCATGTGACCTTTCTGCCCCAGTTTTGAAACAGGTGGTAAAAAAAGTGTTTCTCCCTGGTTATCTCAAGCACTTCTCGACCTCATGCACCAGCTGGATAGTCTCTGTCATAGTGCCCTTGCTTCTGAGCTGCCCTATGATAAACAATGGTACAGGGAAGCAAGGAACAAATGTACCAGTGCCCTGAGACAGGCTAAGGTCACTTATTATTGGAATACCCTCACCACTGCCAGGGGTTCGGGGGAAAAAATTCTGGAATACTATCAAAGAACTAAATGGTAAATCCTTATCCCCCCACCCACCCAGCTCATAATATATGGGATTTTACCCAGGACCTGCTGCAAATTGCCAATACCTTAAACTCCTCATTCTCTGACCTCAGCAGTGTCCTCCCCCAAAACTTTTTTGACCCCACACCACTGCCTGTCCCTTCCCCCGTCTGCCCCCCCACCAATGCCCCACCTTTCCAGTTCCAATTTGCATCTCTAGTGTTCTGGGAAAGAGCCACCAGAATGGAGACTCCCTGGATTTAAAACTTCTCCACCTCTCTCTCGACACTGTCCTAGTCCCCCTCACCAAAATCCTTAACTGCTCTTTCTGTCGGGGGGAGTTCCCTACCCTCTAGAAGCAGGCTGTTATCATCCCAACTTCTTAAGGGCAGTGAACACACCTCCTCTACCAACTGCCGACCCATCTCCAATTTGCACCCTCTCTCCAAGGCCCTCAAAAAAAGTAGCCAATCAGCTCATTGAACACTTATTAAAATATGACCTGCTGTGTCCCGAGCAGCATGGGTTCTACAAGGGCCATAGCACTACCACAGCCCTACTTAAATATACCTCTTATGTCCACAAGGCCTTTTATCAGAGACACTTAGTTGGGTCAGTTTACATCACCCTAACTAAGGCATTTGATACTGTCCATCATGCCCTTCTCCTTGAATCACTGACCTCCGTGGGGCTGACCACCGATAACATGACCTGGTTGGAGAGCTATTCAACTACCAGATCACAGCAGGTCAAAACTGACTCTACCCTCCCCCTCGCCTCCCATTGAGCTCCAGGGTCCCTCAAGGCTCCCTCCTGGGCCCTCTTCTATTTAGCCTCTTTCTAAACTCCTTGCCCAGGGCCTGTACTGGTCAGTTACTTCTTTATGCCAATGATGCCATCATTATATGGAGCAGCCTTCAGCCTCTACCATTGCAGAATGCCCTCCAGAAATCCTTCTTCAAAGTGAAAGCCTGGTTTATGGAGCACAGGCTTGTATTAAACTATAAAAAAAAACTAAAACAATGATTTTCTCTCACCACCAAAACCCCTACAATAGAGCCTCATTACTTCTCCACATCTCCCAAGGCTCCCTGCTCGAGCAGGTCTACTCTTTTAAATTCCTGGGCATAACCCTTGACTCCTCCCTCACCTATCATGCACATATCCACCTCCTCTGTTCCACAATCCACTCCAGAATTTGCCTCCTTTATCGGGTCAAACACTGTCTACTCCCTTAAGCACTCCACCTTGCTGTGTCTTCCTCTGTCCTCTCCATGCTGGACTACGGAATTGTGTTCTATGGCTCAGCAGACAACACTGCTCTCTGTTGCATAAGGACAGCTCTTAACAAAGCCTGTTGCCTGGTGACAGGATGCGATAGAATGACACACACGTGTGACCTCTACAGTTGCTCAAACTGGCTAAACTTTGAATGCCGCTTTAAATATCACACTTGCTTCCTGGCCATGAAAATTCAGTGGAAACTCTTCCCTCCTAGCCTGCATTGTCCCATCCAGATTGCCCTTCCCCAGAGAGTCTCCAGGAGTTCCTCTAATGCCCCCTTTCTGGTCCCCCACTGCAGGACTTTCCTGGGTCAAAGAGCCTTTTATCACAGAGCCCCCTACTGGCTAAACGGTCTACCTGCTGCTTTTACTGGTGGGACTAAGATAGGTCTCTTCAAAACTTCACTTAAGGATTTTTCTTGCTCAGAACTCCATATGTGACTTCCCCTAGTATATTTCTCTAATTTAAGCTCTACTATCCTCTCTTCCCCCCTTCCCCAACTCTTAGTATACTGTGGTATTTGTAATATGTTACTAAGTACCCTATCACTGTTAATTCACCTATTGTACTACTATCTGCTTTGTAATAATGTCTATGGTTGAATGCTTGCTTATTTTTTTATTTTTTCCCTGTATTTTCTGTTTTGCGCTTGACTCAGGGCTTTCTCTGCCCTCGGTATGTAATATTACTCTGTTATTCAATCGATAGTGATGCTCATTTATTTAATCTCCCTTGTGTTATTGTTTGTACTCCATGTTAATTGATGAAGAGCCTTTGCAAAAGTGTCTTTGACTCAAAGGGCTGTAATTCTGATTTCTCAATAAATAAATATATATGTGCTGATCGGGGGGTCCATTAGAGCCAGGGAGAGGAACAGTATCTAGCTCAGTGGAATGTATGCAGTGATCAGGAGGCCACCACAGCTCTGCACAATGCCTCTATGCAGCCATGCGCATTGGTATTGCACAACATGATAAGAAGCCCATAATGGCATGTAAACAGTCCCATGGCACCTTGCCCACCCCATGGACTTATTAGCATACCCCAGCTGAATATGGCACAAGGAAGCAATGGAGCTATCCCATTTGGGACATGTTATCTCCATTTCCTCCTGTGGGCTACATTCCAATATAATGCAGTGCATAGTCACTATGTACTGTATTGACACAGCCCCATGTTCAGACAGTTTGCTCTGGTCAGACTGTACTGTTGGAATATTGCCCCCAAGTTGGCTGTGCACAGTCTCAGGCACAGCGGTAATGGGTGTGCAGTGCATGCAGCCATCTCTGAATATGGGGACCCAAGTTTTTTCCGAAATGACCATTCTGCCCAACCTGGGGGAGTTTAAGTAATTTAACAGGGAGGCTTAGTGGTTAGGGGAGGGAGGGAGGGTTAAGATGAAGTGCAAGTAGGGTCTGCAGTATTACAGTAGGTAGGGAAAATGGGCAGACTCAGTGGGCCAAGTGGTCTTTATCTGCCATCAGATTCTATGTTTGGCCAGCCCAGTGGCAAAGAGGATTGAGGTGCTGGTGCCTTACCTCTTCCCACACTGGCAACCTATATTCAGGAATGAGACGGGTAGACAGGGGTCAGCTAAGTGGGAGGGCAAGGAGTTGGACTGAGCTGTTGCCAGGCAGCTCTCCTCTCCTAAGGCAGTATGTGGGTTTCTCCGGCTCTTGGCTGCCACCAGGTAGAGGGTTGGTGGCAGTGCCAAGCCAGGGGGGCAAAGATGCTAGGCTGGGTGGGAGGAACGAACCATCACTGGAGCCTCAAAGAGCATGCACACCTCCATACGCATGCCTGTCTGTGTACCGGGTTTTTGGGGTACCAGGGGAGAAAACAGAAAAAGGGGGCACCAGGCAGGTAGGATGATGCCCCTGAGTAGGGGTAGAACAGAAATGAGTCCTCTCGAGGAGAGGACCATAGATGAGCTTGCCCAGGTCCCGTGGGAGAGAAAAACCTGTATGGAAGAAAAATTCTGTTTCTATATAACAGTCCTGGGGGGGCACTGGTGGGGTTAGTGCTATAGTCCCAGTGCCAGTGTCTACAGTTGTCCCCTTCCTGTGCTACAGGCCATCACTGGCTCAAAGCCAAGGACAAATCCATTTCCCAGTTAACACTGCCTCTATCCTCGGCATCCTTCAGACTGCCTATTGTGAGATGCTGGAACTGCTCTTGCCACTCGTTAACATCATGGTTTTCTGCTTAGAAGTTATATTGTACGCTACATTGTGAAACCATATTTATGCCAGAATATCACACATGTATTTGTCTTAACATCATAATACTATAAAGGAAAAACCCTGTGTATTAGTCATCCATAATGGAGGAGGTATCCTTCTATAATTTTGGTCGGCCAAGAGACTTTCCCCAGTTCCAAATCTGATTGATCTCTAAGAATCACAGACTATAATAGCCACAGCGTGTTGCTTTTTGGAACTTAATCAACTCAAGATCAAAAATGTTTTTGCAGCACAACTGGAATGCCTCTGCATTTTTGTTTCAATGCAATACAAAACTGAATTGCAACTCTTAAAGCAGCAGTGCATGTTACAGTGACATTTTTTTCTATAATGCTTTTACTTCCTTTGGTGAGCAGGCAGCTGCCAGCCCTGTCTCTGCCATCCCCAACTGGCCACCATCTACTCTAGGACTCATCTAACCTGAAGCATTTCCATATGGATGGCCCCATGGTGAGGCCAGGAGTGGGAAGGCCATCTTCCCCACACACCATAGGCACATATCCAATGGTCAGGCCACTGTTCCAGGTAGTGGGGCAGCAGGCAAGCTGTGGTACACTAAGCCTGCTCACCCTTTTTCATTTTCTTACAGCCCTTTAATGCAGCCCAGACATCATCGCATGCCATGTGGAGACACACATACATTGCACCAAACCAGCAGCACCCTCCCTATGTGTCACTCAATGGTGGTGTGGCAAGACTCCCCTCCCTGGGAGAGGTGAGGAGTCCTTCAGATTCTCAGTCTTCTGCCTCCCCCACCCACCAGACCACCAGCAACCCAAGACTACTTCCAAGCCCAGGTCACCAGCATGACAGGTGGTAGTGTACCACTGAGCCACTGTGCTAACCTAGGTTTAAAATTTTGACCAATGCATTTTTATGCCATTTTAGATTGTCCCTATTATCCTGTCTTGTAAGATACCCTTCATTCTTCATTTTGAGTCTGCTTTAGCACTTTTGTAACCTTTGAAATAATCACAATAGCCCTCCTTTTAACATGTCTCAGAGCAGGTTTCATACTCTCAGCTGTTTTCGTACACCCATGTCTTTGTTTATTAGATTTGTACAAAGCACCCCTACAGGGCTCTGAGCATTTGTACAATAAATACAATCAATGAATATACCATAAATAACATAAAGCCACAGTACAAGCCGTATCCGTTCATACACACAACATCCTCTTACACACTACTATGCATGAACTGACCTAATAATTATGTATTGCAGTGTTGGTTACTGAAGAGCTCTCAGAAGTAGGTAACTTTTTAGTTTCTTCTTTAATGATAATATAGAACTGGCAGTGTGTATCCCTTCAGGGAGTGAGTTCCATAGAGGCTGCCACTGAATAAGCTTTATCATCAGCAGACTTCATTTGCAAACAGGGAACAGCCAACAAATCACTTCCACCAGATCTTAAGTCCCTATGTGAAATGTAGGAACTCATGAGATACTGAGGTATTATGGGCCCCATCTGTTCAAGGCTTTTCTTTAAACATCACTAACAATACCAAGAAATTAATGCATCACCTAACAGGCAGCCAGCCCAGAACCTGCAGCAAGGGAGTAATATTTTCTGACCTCTGAGTTGAGGTAAGAAGCCTCACTGCAGCATTCTGAACTAGCTTCTGGTGATGCAATTGACCTCTTGGTAAGCCTTTATAGAGCACACAGCAGTAGTCGAGCTGAGAGAAAACAAGAGCATTGAGTAGTGCAGCTAGATCAGCAAAATCAAGCAGTGGTCACAGTCTAGCAGCATTCTCAAGATGGTAAAGCAGTTTCTGACCACAGAAAGCACTTGCAAATAAATGTCAATTACCCATTAAGAGAAACTCCCAGACTGTGAACCTCATTTGCTTCCTGAAGATGTACCCACCAAGAGAGAGAGAAGATTCAGGCCACTGCGGACAGCTGAAATCTGCTTCTCTGAGCACTGTCAACTCAGGCTTGGCTGGGTTCAAAGTCAGCCAACTGGAGGCAATCCAAATCTTGATTTCCTCCAAGCTTTGTTCTAACCTTAACACAGAGGACACTCCATCAGGAGCAAAAGACATACAGCTGGGTGTCATCTGCATAGTAATTAAACACCAAACTGTAGAGCCTAATGATCTCTCACAGTGGCAACATATACACTGAGAACAAAACAGGGGATAGTACAGAACCTTGAGGAACACCGCAGTCTAGAACAACTGGCCGCAAATGGCAAGAGACGAGCTCTACCGACTGTTCTCTTCTGCTAAGGAATGACTGGAACCATTGTAACTCAGCCCTGGACAACCCTAAATGCTCCCCCAAATCTGGCCAACAACATGGAATAATCTACAGTGTCAAATGCTGTAGAAAGATCTAGCAAGATCATGACAGACATCTCCCCATGATCTCTTGCCAGAAAGAGATCATTGCATACCATGATCATGGCTGTCAACACACTGTGTTTGTTGCAGAAATCAGATTGAAATGGTTTAAAAAGGTCATTTTTTCTCAATATGGCTTACAAGTTGGGCCACAACCACCTTCTCCATAACCTTAGCCAAAAGGGAAAGTAGAAGACAGGATAAAAACTGGCAAGTACATCAACATCTAATGATGTCTTCTTAAGGAGGTGCTTCACCACCATCATTTTTAGGTGTGCTGGAAACAGCCCCTCTCAGAGAGAAGTGTTGACGTACAGTACCTGTCACCACTGGATCCAAATGCCTCTATCTGGCCTTAAGCAACTGAATGATTGCTGTGTTCAGAACACATGTGGTGTACCACAAACTTAAGACCACCCAAGGACCTCCTCCTCATCCAGTTGCTGAAATTCCCCCCAGCCATTCACTGAACCACTCACACTCCCCTCTCAATCCCCACTGAGCACAGACTGGGCAACTGAAGGAATCTGGTCATGAATGGCCACAACCTTGGCTTTGAAGAACTTGTTTAACTGCTCATATTTCTCACTGAAAACAAGTTCCTTAAAGGGGACAGAAAATTTATGGTAATTGGCTTCTGTTTATAAAGTTCTTATTCTCAGAAATGATATGCATGCCTTTGAATTATCTGTATTTAACTGCATCTGAATAAAAAGTGATATGAAAAACTGTATTTTGCTTTGTTTTGTTTTTATGGGCAGGATTATGTTACAGTTCTCTTCATGGAACCAGTAATTTGGAGTTTTTACTGTGTCACAGTTTGTGCACAGAATGCTAATTATGAGCTGTTGACCTATCAGAACTATGCTTAGAGTTCTGTGCACAAACCGTGACATAGTTGAAACTCCAAATTATTGGTTCCATGAAGAGAACTGTAACAGAATACTGCCCATAAATACAAAACGATGCAAAATATAGTTTTTTGTACCACCTTTTATTCAGGTAAAGTTAAATATGTATAATTTAAGGGAATCAATATAATTTCTGAGAATAGCAACTTTATAAACAGCTGCCAATTAGAAATGATTTCCTGTCCTCTTTAAGGTGCAGACTACAGGATGTAATAAACTGTCCACAACACAGAAACGTGCGGCAGGATGGTCTTCTCAGTGGAAATCACAGCAGAAAAGAAATTCTTCTTAACCACTGTAGTGGCCACACAGTACATGTTCAGGTACTCCTTGAGGACAAGTCTATCAGCGTTCAACCATAACTTCCTTCACTTGCACTCTAACTTGCAACCTGCAACCTTCATCTGCCAAAGCTCAGAAATAAAACCAGGAAGCATTTGGCGAGAGGTCTGCAGACACGAATGGACTGGTGCCAGAGAATCCACTGCCACAGAGGCAGCCTGATTATAGGCTTCCACCACAGCACTGCATCCCCTTGCAGAAACCTTAGCCAGGCCCAAAATGTCCAAAAGACCCAGAGCCTTCATGGGATCCAGATCCCATTTAGAAAAGCACTGAATCACTTAAGTAGTCAGAGATGACTTCTTAATGGCCCCAGTATTAACAATATGGTGGAGTGGTCTGACCAACCGACAGGCTCCATTGAGATATTATCTGCCTCTAACCCCACCGAGAAGATGAGGCCAAGATTGTGATCTGCCAAGTGAGTGTCTGTGGTAACCCCCTGTCCGTTCCATAAGGTCAGGGAGCAGTGGCTGCATGCATGCTACTTTGTTTTAGTCACAAGTACATTAATGGTAAACAATGGGTGCCCCATTTTCAAAGGATAGCACCAGTGCAAATGTGGTTAGTGACCCCTCTCTGTGCTAGCACTCTGGGAAGGACCATATTCAGTGGTCCCCAAAGTAATTCCCAAACCTGGCAGTTCCAAGGTGCTAACTATATCGCTGTGCCAATGCAAATAAGGAGGACCCCTCATTCATACCAGTGTAGCTGTATATTCAAAGGTTTGTGGTGGTGGTAAACAGCACTCAGTGGTGCTGTTTACTGCTGCCAAAAACACATCTTAACCAGGCGCTAAGTCCATGCCCACAACCACTGAAGGCAGGGCAGCTGTACTGCAGCTGCCTGCCGTGTGCCAAGCTGCACATCACTCCCCCAGTGGCCTGGAAGATATCTCATGAATCTTCCTTGGTGGCATAGTGGGTACCCCCACTCCTTGATTGCTTGGTAGATATGTCTCTGTAATATGTCCTAGAGGCATAGTGGTTCCCTCCACCCCCTGATGGCCATGTAGATATCTCTGTAATTTGTCTTGGTGGCATAGTGGTGCCTCTCAATCCCTCGATTACCCAGTAGATATCCTTGTGATCTGCCCTTGTGGCATATAGTGGCTTTCCTACCCCGCTGATTTGCCTGGTAGATATCTCTGTAAAGTGCCCTGGTGGCATAGTGGTTCCCCCACCCCATGATCACCCAGTTGATATCTATTTATACTGCCCTGGTGGCAGAGTGATTATCCCACCTCCCAACTCAATTTATTATTTAACTGAAGCAGAGAGAGGTAAAATGAGTAGGTCAAATTATTGTTTTTCAGGTAACGCAGTAAGACTGTGTCTGTGTTGAACTTTACAGCAATTCCCCTAACCACTAGCCTGCACTGCCTTCCACACACAACAGGTTATATACAGGTAGACAGAAATTACTGAAATGCTAAATAAGTATAAGCATCCTTTCCATGTGCAGGATCAGAGTGGCATGCCATGCCAAGTTCAGCCTGTAGTGCTTAATGACTTCTGTATACCAGCTAGCAGTGCTAAATAAAGGGATAGAGAGTTAAAGCCCCAGTTCTGTCACATCCTCCTCAAGATGTGGTAAAACTGAGGCACCTAAGAGGTGACAAAAGTCATGTGACCTATTTTCATACATGCATGTGCTTCTGCAACAAGTATCACAAATTTGCAGCAGCTTGCATCAAATTAAGGATGCATGCATCAATTTTGTCATACTTGTTTTATTACAAGTACTGCAAAGCAAGGCAACTGTGCCTAAATGTTAATGTGGTCTGCCATTTGGATGCAAGCATTCAACATGCAGACAGTTTGTGCCATAACTTGTGTAGAGTTTGAAAATCGCACCCTATGCCTTCTGAGTTATTTAAATTATCTGGTAAGCACATTATCAAACTGAGACTATCTCCAGCCTCCCTTGCTGTTAATATAAACAGAACTAAACAAAGCTTCATTTCATAGACGCATTTGATAACATAAGTTGTTTATAGTACAACATTAACTATAATTGTTGCAGAAGCAGGGACTGCAGTGTCCTAGCAAAAATATTTTGATCTTCAGTAGGTTCTGCCCAGCGATAACAAAACCTGCACTATTGCAACCATGCACTAATTTGCAGCAGAATGACACTCAGTTATGTGGGCAAATGTTCCAAACATTTGCACATGCAGTTTTGTTGCTCCAGCAATTGCCGATCTTGTTGGGTCAGTGGACCGGGCTTGCATCACTGAGACCTGGCTGGATGAAAATTCTGGCCCCATTCTGGAGTCAGCTATTCTGGCTGGGTGCTTGGTGATACACAGCCCAAGGCTGGATCACAGGGCCGGGGGTATAGCAATCTGTTTTAGATTGGAATTGTACTATGTGGCTGTACCTGTGGGAGAAACCAGTTCCTTTGAGTGTACAGTGATTGCAGGTGTGGGATACAGAATTCTTATCATATACCATCCACCCAGGGGCAAGAAGCAATTCCTGCAGGAAGTCGTGGACTTTGTTGTTGACATGGTGTTGGAGTCCCCCAAATTGATAGTTCTGGGTGACTTCAATGCCTGGGTCAATGATGAACTTTTGCATTTTGGTCAGGACTTCCTCCAGCTTATGAGTTTGCTGTGTCTCACACAGGTGGTTACCTCTGCGACACACAATTATGGCCACTCATTGGACCTGGTCTTCCTACTGGGGATGGAGACATCCAACTTGGTGGTGGAACCAGTTGGGTAGTCAGACCATCACACTATAAGGTTCAATTTCCAGGCTCCCCCCCCCCCATAGGCCTGCCTCTGTGGAGGTGGTCCGGTACCGCCCTTTGAGAAGTGTGACCCCAAACAGTCTAATGGTGGTACTTAATCTATTGGGATTTCCAAGTGCAAGAGTGGGTCCTGAGAACCTGGTGTGAGCCTGTAATATGGCTGTGACAGAGGCTCTGGATTCCATTGCTCCTGTCTGTGTTTGTTCCCACACCCTTCACCCTCAGTCCCTGTGGTTTGATGGGGCCTTGAAGGAGCTGAGGTGGGTGTGTCAAAGGATAGAGTATTGCTGGCAGAAACTGAGTCTTGATGCAGACAGGCTTAGATTGATGGACCACTATAGTGACTATCAGTCAGCTAGTTCATGTAAAAAGGCAGAGTTCCTGTCCAACGAGATTGCTTCAGCACAGAATCAACCAGCTCAGCTCTATCAAACTGTGGACAAATTGTGCAATCCAGCCTGTCTGCAGGTTCGGAGAATGTTTTCACAGGAAAAGGGTGACAAGTTTACTCAATTCTTTGCTGATAAGGTTGCTGACATCAGATCAGAGATCCATTAAGCTCACTCTAATGGGAGTGCTGGTGGTTGGTAGGAGGTTGCTGCTCCTCAGTTTGGTTGGTGCAACTTTGACTGGCTGAAGATCATGGAGGTCATGCAGATTGTCCAGAATATGTGGCCAACCTACTGTAGTTTGGATCCGGGCCCAACTCGTCTCCTGGTGTGTGAGTTGATGTCATCTGCCCGATCCTAGCAGAGATAGTCTGGCACTCGTTGCAGTCAGGTGAGTTCCCGGACTCCCTGAAGGAGGCAGTGGTGATACCCCTCTTTAAAAAAGCCTCTCTCAACCCAGATTGTCCTGCCAACTACAGACCAGTCTCTAACCTTCCCTTTGTGGGGAAGGTTATTGAGTTGGTGGTCATGCAGCAGCTGGAGAATCATTTAACCATCCATGAGATCTACAGTCCTCTCCAGCTGGAATTTCACAAGAGGCATAGCATGGAGACTGCCCTTGTTTGGGTGCTCAATGATCTCCTGATAGCAAGGGATCAGAAGAGCTGTTTCATCTTGGTTCTTCTTGATCTCTCTGCAGCATTTGACACCGTGGACCATGGAGTGCTGCTGGAGCGTCTGCAGTTCATCTGTGGCCTGTCTGGTATGGTCCTCAGATGGTTCCATTCTTTTCTCACTAGCAGATCTCAGAGGGTGGTGTTAGGGGTGTATTCCTCTGACTCATTCTTTCTGCCATGTAGGGTGACACAGGGCTCTATGCTGTCCCCCATGTTGTTTGAGGTATATATGCTGCCATTGGGAGACATTGTAAGATGGAATGGGCTAGGTTTTCACTGCTATGCAGATGATACCCAGCTCTACCTGTCTTTTGTGCCTGAACAGGATAGTGCAGTCTCTGTGTTTAACAACTGCCTTGCTGAGATCCAGGACTGGATGACCACCAGCTGGTTGTGGTTGTACCCTGACAAGACCGAGGTGTTGATAGTAGACCCAGGTCACTGGATAAAGGGGTCGGCAGTTGGTCAGACCTCTGGGCTTTGGCTTGGGGGCAGACCGTTACTGACCTCTGAGCAGGCATGGAATTTAGGCATTATTTTTGATGATAGGCTGACATAATGTTTTCAGGTGTCGACCATCATCAAAACCTATCACCTGGATTAAGCACCTTGTTCTACCTGATGATCTTCCAACTTTGGTCCATGCTTTTGTGATCTCCCACCTTTATTACTGTAACTCCCTATACCTAGGACTGCCGGGGGTTGATATCCACTGCCTGTACCTGGTGCAGAATGCTGCAGCCAGGCTGCTGACTGGGTTGTCTCAATCCAGCCATGTTACACCTGTTCTGCGCAGACTGAACTGGCTGCCAGTTCAGTGGCGGATCACCTTCAAGATTGGTTTGCTGACCTATAAAGCCCTACATGGACAGGGTCTGAGTCACTTGCAAGAGCTCCTTCATCCTTACTGCCCCCTCTGACCGTTCCGCTCTGACAACAAGGGATTGTTAGAGGTTCTCAGGATTCAGTTGAAGACATCTTGGGCTTGGGCATTTGAGTTTGCAGCCCCTACTCTATGGAACTCTCTACCTCATTGGATATGAGCATGTCTGACTGTGGAGGTCTTTAAAACCGCTTTAATAACATACTTGTTTGAATTTGGCTTCCCTGATTGTAATTGTTAAAAACTGGCTGATGCTCTGCTGATCGCATGATTTTAGTACTTATTTATTGTATTTTAGTGTACAAGCACTATGATAATTCGGAATAGTGCCTTTTTAAAAATAAAGCAGAATTGAATTGAAACACTTCAGCAGAAACATGTCTGCCCATTATTTCTATGGGCATCAACTGAATTTACTGCTCTTACAAATCCTGATGATTTCTTTAGGAATTGGACTTTTTCTGCCAAAATCAATTGTTAACAAAGAAAAACTTTCTCTCAAAATCAATTGTTTTGCAATTTGCTGGAGTAACCAAACTGCATGTCCAGATTTTCTGAAATCCTGACCCCATGGTAGGCAGCATTATTGCACATACTGAGCTTATACACATCTTTCTGACACCCTAACCACATGTGACACCTATATTTGTGTCGTGATAAATGTAACCATTCACAATCTATGCTTTCCCATACAAACACATGTATACACAAAGTAATACATCACAAAATGTCTAACTTACAACACAAGACTCTTTATCTTGCACACAAGGACACCAATGCATTGGTTATGAATGCACAGATCTCCAAAATAAACACTGTGTGGAGGGGTTGTGGGATATCAGATGGACCAGTCACTGAACTTCAAGTTCAACACACAATCTCTATTGTAATGTTTCTTCCTTGTGCTATCCTGTATTGTACTCTCCCAGGTCATGCCTGAAAATAGTCACCTGCTGGCTAGTGCACCTACCAGGTTAACAAAAGCTAAATAAATAAATCTCTGTTTGATGTTTATTCAAAATACAGTAAAATAACCTTCAGCAATGCCATATTCCTTCTTCAGTATATCAGTTTGCAGCAATACACTATATATGTCCTTTCTCTGCACTTAGCCAACACCTACAGTACTGACACTGATCTCTGATTTAACTTGGCAGTTGAGATTTAGCCTCCACCCCTATGCAGGCCCTGTTTGCTTGGGTAGTGGGGGCTCAAAAAAGAAAAAACAAAACAAGCTATAGATAAAGAACCTCAATGCAGAATCATTGAAAAAGGGATACCCTAAAGGGCATTGGCAACAAATCAAGTTTCAAAGAAATGCAACATCATACATTCTTCCATAATGTAAACCATCAAGGGATATATGCAAATCACCGTGACATTTCAAACTTGTTCAACTTACAGCAATTTACATGCATTTTAAATAGCACAACTAACTTAATTTCTGTAATAGTCACCTAGTACTTTTTACCATTATCAAAAACACCTAGTGCCATGGTATTTTCAACATTTACAGGTTTCATAAACATAAGGTATTTTATGACATAGTGCTATTACATACTAAATCCAACAACGATAAACACAACCTGTTTTACATACACTTGGAGGTCACCACAATAACCTCCCTGTATGAGGACCTGAGAGGGAAAAGGAAAATTAAAGAAGACACTATAGCATAGTCAAGTAAGGGAAGGGGGTGTCCATAGGTGGCTAGCCTTATAGACTAGAAATTATAAAGGATAGAGTAGGCTAAGAAATAGAAGAACTTTTGCAACAGATTTAAGAAAAGATCGGTCTTCAAAAGTGGCAGGAGCTCAGTCACATATTCCCCACCTTAAGAGGGAAGCAGTTATTGCAGACTGCTTACCACCTTCCTGTCCCAGGAAGGGATGGAACTTCCACTCATCCATCTTCGGAAGCTCTGTCTCAGGGTCCCTAGTAACAATAAACAGTCTATCATAAACATAGTGGATATCATCATTCTTTACTCTGAGACATTAATACATTTCTCAACAGAGACTAACGGTACTTTCCCATCTCTTTTAAGGGAAAGTCTGTCATATTTCCTAATCAAAAATCTGGACGACTGTAAAGTCCAGTACCATAGAAAGACTTTCTCTGGAGTGAGTAATTACCTGCTCCAACCCCACCAGACATGTCAGTTTTAAGCAGGGGCCCAGTCCTAGGTACAACCCCACGACATAAACCCACTATGTCTCTTGATACATTCATTTCACTTGCTACTCATGCAGACACCTGAGGGTAGACACTCTAGTCGTTACCCCAACACAGGTTCCTATCCATTTTCCACCCACCTCCTCCTTTGTAGGTTTTTCATCAAAAAAATAAAACACATGTACCACCTCCTTGTTCCTAACATATTGTAACAGTTTTGCAACATTAGTATCTTTAGCCTGCAGCATACCCAAGTCAATATTGTTAATATATTTAGCTGTATCAATACAAGAAAAAATCCCTTCAGCCTCATCGGCTTCTTCTTACTTTGAGTCTTCAACCCCAGCACAATATCACTAGGCACAGTTTTACCAGGGGTATCACATTCAAGTTCCATACTTGCATCTCTGACCTCCAACAGGTAAGATCCTGGCAACACAGGAAACAAAGGAATATCCTGCTCAGTCAGGCAGTTCTCCTCAAACTGAGCCCACGAAAAATCCTCCTCTGACTCTTTATCCAAACTCTTCAGCAGTAACCTCCCAAGCACCTGGCACCTGCGTTCCACCTCTCTACATAGTCGGTCTGCCTCCCGCCTTTGTCCACTCATCCACTGGATCATCCTCATCATGGTCTCCACCTCTGGGGTGTTGTTTCTCACACCTCCAGTCTGCCTCGACCTGCATCTCTTCATTGTCTTCAGGCTTGGCCTTCCTCTGAGCTCCCAGGTCCAGTCCAAACAGCAGCTTCTCTCCCAGTCTGTCAGCCATGGTTCTGGTTAGAACTCCATGGACTTTCTGCTCCAGCTTTCTACTCTGGCAACTCCTGCTGCATCAGTCCACCTGGAATATCTGGGCAATATCCACCAGAAAATGTCCCTCTTTGGCAAGTCCAGATGCTTCCAGCAAGTTATCCCACTTCTAACACCAAGTCTGTGGAGGGGTTGTGGGATAACAGATGGACCAGTCACTGAACTTCAAGTTCAACACACAATCTCTGTGTGATGTTTATTCAGAATACAGAAAACAACCTTCAGCAATGCCATATTTCTTCTTCAGTACATCAGTTTGCAGCAATAGACTATGTGTGTCCTTTCCCAGCACTTAGCCAGCATCTACTGACAATGATCTCTGATCTAACTTAGCAGTTGAGATTCAGCCTCTATGTGGGCACCATTTGCTTGGGTAGTGGGAGCTCAAAAATAAAAAAATGAAACAAACTATAGACAAAGAACTTCAATGCAGAATCACTGAAAAAAGGATTACCCCAAAGGGCATTGGCAACAAATCAAGTTTCAAAGAAATACAACATCATACATACTTCCATAATGCAAAGCATCATGGGATATATGCAAATCACCATGAACTTTCAAACGTGCTCAATTTACAGAAATGTACCTGCATTTTAAATAGCACAACTAACTTGATTTCTGTAATAGTCACCTAGTACTTTTTACCATTATGAAAAACACCTAGTGCCATGGTATTTTCAACATTTACAGGTTTCATAAACATAAGGTATATACATCAAGGTATTTTATGACATAGTGCTATTACATACTAAATCCAACAATGATAAACACAACCTGTTTTCCATATGCTTGGAGGTTACCACAATAATCTCCCTGTACAAGGACCTGAGAGGGAAAAGGAAAATTAAAGAGGACACTATAGCATAGTCAAGAAAGGGAAGGGGGTGCCCATAGGTGGCCAGCCTAATGGACTAGAAATTGTAAAGGATAGATTAAGCTAAGAAATAGAAAGTATAAATGATTAGCTGATGATATGCTGAATTATTTAAGACCTTTTTAATATTGTGCTTTTGCTACTTTCTTATTTGTTGCTTTTTCTATGGCCATGGTTATGTTATTTGTGGTGTTGTCACTTTAAATCTGGGCTATTTTAGGGGTGTGGATACGTGTTTTTTCATCCTCCTGGTGACGCACGTGTAGAGCAAAATTAGTTGAGGTTTGGAGCCTGTACTGCATGGGTGGCCTTGTGAATGTTCGCTTAATAAAAACCTTTTTCATGTAGACCTGCGGTGCCGTTGTTTCTGTACTTTAAGAAATAGAAGAACTGTTGCAACAGATTTAAGAAAAGGTCAGTCCTCAAGAGTGGCAGGAGCTACCTGTCATACACTGATAGCAGGGGTTTATATCAGAAAGTACAGATTCTTATTTTCAAAAACACCTATAATTAAATTGAGACCACATGATCCAGTGGTAAGATCTCAGCACTGCGTAGTAGGAGATCAGTGCTGGGTTTACATTTTCAAAGCCTGAAGGGGACATGTATTTAAAGGGAAACAGTCAGCACTAAGAGCCCCACACCCAAGTGTGGGGCTTGTCCTAATTTGTATTTTGTTTGCAAGAATTTTTTTTTTACTTACTGTTTTTTGCAGTACAGTAGATTGTGTTAGACTGATTCATTTGATTTGCAAGCTGACATCCTCCGTAACTACAAATCCTAGAATCACCTACAGCTGATCTCAGAGGATGGCTACAGCAGTGGGAGATTCACCTGCAGTGCATGTTAAAGTTTTTATATGCTGTAATCTTTTTTTTTTCTGGTCCAGTTGTCCTCCTAGGAATAAGAGGACTGTACTTGGCCCTGGGAAAACAGTGTGACCAGCAAACACCTGCTCTGATCGTATAACATCATTAAAATGCACTGCAGGCTATTGAATCTCACACTGCTACATTCCAGCTCTGATGTCAGCTGCAGGGGATTCTGACATTTCAGGTTAAAGCAAATGCAACATGGAAGTAAGCAGAATCAGCCTGATACAATCTATTATACTGCAATAAACAGTAAGTAAAGAAACATAAAGTGCAAATTGGGACCTCTAACCCCATACTTGTGTGAGGGGCTTTTAGTGCTCACTGTTCCCCTTTAAAGTGAGTTTCCCCATCATTACAGATTGCAATGCTGTCTACATTTATTTGTCTCCAGCAGTATTCTTAACAGTGCAGGAGTGTTAGAACCATGTTAGAAGTTAGAACCCTGAACTTTCACCTTAACACTGGAAGTGAGATGACTGTTACACTACTAAGAGAGTCATTGGTGATGTAAAACTGTATTATTGACCAAGGTTGACCAATAATATAAAAAAAATGAAAAACCTCCTTTGAACGTGTCCTTGTCTAGTGTACTAGCACAGAAGATACTCTTTATGGAATAAGCATGTCTCATGCACAGGAGAAACATAGAAGCATAGATGTCAACTGCAGAAAAGGATCATCTGGCCCATCGAGGCTGCCCAGTACCTGCCTGCATCTACACCTAGACTAATGTTGGTCCAGCGCTAGTCTACTGATTGCCCTGACTATATTTTTATTTATTTAGCTTTTGTTTACCGGGTAAGTACACTAGACAAGTATTTTGCCTATTTTCAGGAATGACCCGGGAGAATACAACAAAGGAATACAGATAGCTGCACATAAAGGTTGCGGGTACATCATGACAAATATAACAAGACATAAGGGAAATAAGGTACATCATTGATTAATAAGAATAACATACAGGAGTAACAGCACTATTCACAGGAATGGTAGGTCATAATATAACTTATAACTTAAACTTATAACTATATAGTTTAGCACCCCAGGGCAACGGAGGGTCATAGACAAGCTTATGATCAAGGTGCAATGCTGTGGTCAAAAGAGGTATATCCAACAGTCAGAAAAAACCCGGGGAACTGAAAAGAGATTAATAGGATCATTGGGGTCAATGAGAGGTTTCAAGCAGCTTCAGCGAAGGCAGCTTGGGGCAGGTATGACAAATAGTTTAAGATTCCCCTAGGGAGGCTTGGGGAAGTCACACACAGAGGCTAGTTTCAGGTAGCCCCACAGGGAGTTGCGAAAACTCCGATAGGAGGGGGCAGAGTAGATGTCACCAGGGAGGGAGTTCCAAAGTCTGGGTGCACTAACGGTAAAATCCCGGTCCCCCATGAGGGTATGGGTGGAGGGGACTTTGAGCATCCCTGAGGTCTGGGATCTGAGATGGTAGGGGGTAGCATCCAATTGTGGTAGGAGCAGGGCTAACCCTTGGGGGGTTCCAGTTCTGATCACTTTCTCCGAGAGACACCCAACCCCAAAATCGAGGTATCTGGCTGGAGAGAGCCAGAAAAGTTGATCATATAGCTCACACCGGTGGGTGAGACAGGGGGCAGCCAGAGTGAAATGGCAGATGCTGTTATATGCCGTGTACCACCGAGTGAGGTGAGTTTTTGGGGAGCGGGCAAATAGGTGCAAACCATAGCTGAGCGAGGGAAGAAGTACTCCTCTCACAAGGTCATGTCTGGCCGCCGGAGTAAGATTGTACTTGGCCCTGTAGGCTAGGCCTAGTTTAGAGTTCACTGCCCTGCAGATACTAAGGATATGACTCCCCATGTCAAGTTGGGGGTCGAGTGTTACCCCTAGGTATTTGGTGGAGGTCACTACCAGTAGTTGGGGTCCATCGGTGCTGGTGATGTTTAGCAAGGCCGACGAGGCTTTGATTTTGGCCTTGGAGCCAAAGAGCATAGCCTGGGTTTTTTTCAGGTTCAGGACCAGTTTATGATTGCTAACCCAGGACCAGATATTGTTAAAGTCATGGGACAAGCACTGGTTTAGAGTAGCGGCATCCTTGGAGTGAGCCAGTATCACCAGGTCATCAGCATACAAGGTGGTACTACAGCTGGTTGTCACCTTGGGTAGCTGATTGATAAAGAGGGAGAACAGGAGGGGGCCCAATACTGAACCCTGGGGAACTCCAGAGGTCACTGGTAGGGGTTCGGAGAGGACTTTATTGAAGCAGGTCCATTACTTTTGACCATGCAGGTAGCCCGTAAACCATTGCATGGCATGGGAGGAGAGGCCAAGTGACCACAACTGTGAGCCAAGCAGCTTATGATCAACAAAGTTGAAGGCTTTGGACAGGACAATGAATATGGCACTGGAGAGTTTACCCTGGTCCATGGCTGTTCTGATGCTTGATGTTACTGCGATCAAGGCTGTGGTGGTGCTGTGCCCCTTTTGAAATCTGTGTTGGGCCGGGGACAGCAGCTCATGGGAGTGGATGTACTCAGAGAGTTGCTCAGCCACTATCCTTTCAAGGAGCTTACTAAGGGAAGAGAGAATAGCAATTGGACGGTAGTTATCCGGTGATCTAGGATTTCCCTGCTTCAGGACAGGGACAATCCTCGCCTCTTTCCAGATATCGGGTATGATCCCCGATCCAAGGGATAGGTTGAAAATGTGGGCTACTGGGGAGGCAATATGTGCAGCACCAAGCTTTAGAAGCTTGGGCTCCAGGTTGTCTAGGCCGGGGCTAGAGTATTGGGAGAGGCCTGCTAGGCGTCGCTGTGTGTCCAGCACTGACACGGCCCTAAGGCAGAACATTTGCCTAGTAGGGAGATCCATCTGTCGAGTGGGGTGGAGCAAGCCTGCTGGCTGGGAAGAGGAGCAGGAAAGCTGAGAGGTCAGAGAAGTGTGAATTTAGGGAGTTAGCGATGGTATGGGGATTATTGCAGGAAACCCCGTTTATAACCATGTCCATTACCCTGGAATGGGAGGACCCACTGACAAGGGTTTTTATATTTCTCCAGAACCTCCTAGGATTGCTGACAGTACTGAGAAGAGCGACCTTGCAAAAGTCACTCTTCGCAACCCTAATGGCCTTTTTACACTTATTTCTAAGGTGTCTGTATTTTTGAAAAATGATGGGATCACTGGAACCTTTAAAAAGGGCCCAACACTTATCTCTCTCTTGCATTCAGGCTAAGAGACTCCCATTTAGCCAAAGGGTAGCAGACTCCCACACCCTATGGGTGACCTTGGGGGCATGCTTGTCTTGCAGGGCCCCAAAGGTGGTAAGGAAGTGAGAGGTAGCCACGGTAGGGTCAGTGGCTCCAAGCACCCCTGACCAGTCAGTAAGCCTTAAGTCCTCCAGGAACCCCCCTGGGTCAAATCTGGAGTAGTTTCTGACGTGTATAATTTTGTGAGGAATTTTGGGGAGGGAATTTTTCATACGCAGAAGACCGGATAGTGGTCAGATATGGAGTCAGACAGCGTGCCTGCTGATGCAATCCTGTCCGGGCAGTTGGACATGATCCAGTCCAGAAGGGAGCAGGAGAACCCATTTGCCGACTGCCTAGTTGGCTCCTGGATAAGTTGGGTCAGGGTAAGGTTAGCAAGTAGGGACTCAATGTGCTTCACATTGCCACCTTCCCAATTAAGGTTAGTATCACCCAGGATAATAAGTTAGTTTTCCCCCACTCTGGGACCGACTGAGTCCATGAGGTGAGTTAGTCCAGACAGGCCACCCTTTGGAGGGTTGTAGGTGCACACAAGGTGCAATTTCTTTGTGTCCCCAAGTAGGGGTAGCACACACAGAAACTCACAGGGGGACACACTGGATTGTTGGTGGGCAACTAGGAGATTTTCAAATGACTCCGGTAGTAGATCAATATGCCAACCCCCCCTTTTCTTCCCAGCTCTGTCCAGTCGTGTGAACTCATACCCATTGAGTGCACAGGCTGGATTGGGGATGGAGGGTTTAAGCCAGGTTTTGGTCACGCCAAGGATGTCGGGCTTATATGGTGCCACCCACACTACTAGCTCATCACGGTTTGGCAGCAGGCTCCTAACATTGAGATGAGCTATTTTTAGGCCCCTACCTGTGCCCCATGCAAGACGGATATTGTGGGCCGGGTTTGTTGGGCCGGGGTTGGATTCAATATCTCCAGCCATAAGTAATATTAGGAGGAGGAGCCAGGGGAGATACCACTTCATGTGGGATTGGCCAGCTGGGGGATTCCGAGCTCGGATGCGCTTGACCCTGGTTGTGCATATTAGGCACCGAAGGTCTAGGCAGCAGGTAATACAGTGGTGGGCCTTGTTACTTACAAGGGAATTTGAGAAGGTGAAGTCAGTAGTCACACAGGAGGGGGGCCCTCTCTAGTTTTCTTCCAGAGACATCGGAAGGGTGGTGACCACTTGGAGCAGGGAAAGCCCCAGTGCAAGACCTACGAGGACCAGCATCCTGTAGGTGGCTGTCAGAACACCCTTTTTATCTGCCTTGTGAGAGTTCCTACTCTCCCTGGGCAGAGGGAGGGGGTGCCAGGCCCATGCTCTGACTGGAGACATTAGGCCTGCTAGTAAGTTGTGTCTGATCCAGAGAGGAGCTACAGGGAAAGGAAGAGGCAAAAGAAGAATACTAAGCAAAGAAATAGGTTAGCTGGGAGCTTGTTTTGGTTAGCACCAAGCAATTTTGGGTAAGGAGATGAGCAGCGCAGGGAATGCAACAGTTGGGGGGAGGAGGGACCAGACTGGACTTCTGGAAGGCAGGAACTACCCAATCCCTTAGGGAGTACACACAGCACTGTTATTTGGCTCTAAAAGTCAAATTATAGGTCAGGCAATTAGTTTGGCACTATAGGTGGCAGTATTGGATTTTAGGACAACTTACACCACTAGCCACTATAGGCAGGCAGTTCACGGCTCTAGCAAGAGGGGACCTGCTCTCTCAATAGCAGGACCTACCATAGGCAAAGGGCTGATCTATAGGGACCAACCAGGTAAAATTTCAGCTAGATAAACAGTTGAGCATGGCACAAGAACAGTGTGACAAGAAGAAACTTGGTCAATATAAGTACCCTCAACAGTCTAGCATCGTAACACATATAATGTCAGTAAACCAGTCTAGGATGATTATACAGTATAATCTGTGGGGGTGAGAGTGGGGATGACTTCACTGAGAAGTATTAAGCTTAGCTGCTGGAGATGTGAGCAGAACCTCCCCTCTTAGCTGATAGGATGAGGCAGTTCACAAGAGGTGGAGCCAGCAAGGATTTAAATGGCGGGGGGGCAGGTGGGAGCCTAAAAATTAATACACTCTCCTGCACCGAGGCAGGGGCCGGGAGCTGATGATTGCAGTTCGTATTGTCCGCTGAGGAGGCCCGCCAGAGCCGCAGAGCCCACAGCACCTGCACTGCTTCTGAGGGTGTTTCTGGTGCACGACGGGGGACCCAGGGACTGAAGGTCACCCTTGCCTCCCTCAGCATGATGTCTGGCAGGCTTGGGGATGGTGGGACAGGCTCTCCCTATATGGGAGCAGTGTGGAGAGCGTCACCGACCGTCCAAGACCAATGGGGATGGACGCTTTTGGCGCCAAATTCAAAAAGTCAGAGCAGAGTCAGAGGAATGGAGATTTCTACGATGGGGTCCCTGGTCGCGCTTCACGATCACCCACAGCCGCCCTCACACAAGGCAAGTTCCTGTTTTTCACTGGTAGGTTCTGGTTTGTAGTCCAAGCTAGGGCAAAAGCAGGATCAAAACGATTTTGTTTGTGTACTCTCTCCTGCACCGAGGCAGGGGCCGTGAGCTGATGATTGCAGTTCGTATTGTCCGCCGAGGAGGCCCACCGGAGCCGCAGAGCCCACGGCACCTCGCACTCGGCTTTCCGAGGGAGTTTCTGGTGCATGATGGGGGCCTTAGGGGATCAGGTCACCCCGCCTCCCTCATTGCGACGCTGGCAGGCTTCCTGCAGTCCACTCATCCCTTTTAACACCCCATCTACTCATCCCCTTCTCTGAACTGTCTACCTTCCTTTTGATTGACTGGGAGCACCTGATCTGTAATGTACTTTATTTTGAGAGTTACATCTACATGTTGTTTACTGAGACAAAGTCCTATTTTCAGTGAATTTCAGGAGAGAAACAGAAAGAATAAAAATCTATAAACTGCTGTTAACCATTCCAAACAGGTTGTCCTGCCCATTCTCACCCAAGTATTCCTTTTTGAGCATAAGAAGGGTTGCAAAAGTGTTTAGTGCCCTCCATTGATTCATTTTAATAGTATGTTCCCAAGAAATTACTATGATGTCCCTGATTTTAGTGTCCTACAGTGACCCCTGTGGACTGAGCATAATTGAAAAGCTGTGGAAGATCCTTGACTCCAATTCCATTGTATCACCTGACTTGCTGCTTGACTTTAAACAAGATACTGGGGTGTACTTGCTTTACCTATACTTCTAATGCCCCAGCTTTAAAACAGAGTAGAAGCAGGATCTCACTGAAAACAAGATTATGCATGTCAGTTGGGCCTGTCTGAGTAAGTATCTTATAAAATATGTGATAGCAGCAGGAAAAGACAGCTTTAAAATTGTAACATCAAAGGAAGGGCACAATAGTCAAATAGTGAAACCCAGCAAACTCATAATAGTATTTTTACACTTTCATGAGAACAGGGAACCTAAGGGATGGTTCACTGATCTCATTGTGCCTTGTACTGTAAATCCTGCAGTATTTTCCTATAATTATAAATAGAGCTTTGCAAAAGAAATCCAGCAAAACCTCATGTTTTGCACAATTCATGTTTCTGCAAACATCATTGGATAAGGCCACTTTTGTGTAAATGGCAAATTCAAGATCAAATTGTATGCAAATTCTACTGTTCATGACGACAAATCTCAATAAAAAATAAAAATAAACAGTATTCGTTGACAAAGAAAAACAAATAATCCCTCCTGCAGTCCTCTACCCCACCAGATGCCAGCAAACCAGCCGAGCACACACACAGAGGTCCCTTCTGGAGTGGGACCTACGCGGGTGCCGAAAGAGGTAATTGACTACCTCAAGAAGCAGCACCCTTGCAAGGGGGGGTTAGCCCATCAACATGCTGCACGCATCGACTGCCCTGCCCACCCCACCACCCATCCACCCTCCCTGGCTTGGCACTACCTATATAGGCACTGTCTTGTCATCACTTCCTGTCTGTTGTTTTACTAAGTCCCCACTTTTCCATTTGCAGGTTATACCTGCTAGTCACTAGAGGGATCCTCTGACTATTCACCTCTGTCTCTTCACCTGAATTTCCTCCTCCTACTACATCCTGGAACCCCTTTACCTACATACACTACTTCTCTCCCTTACTCTCATTCCTGCTTCTGCCCACACCTCACCCTCACACCCAGCCCTACGTACTGGCCCCCTGCCCTACCACTGGAGCCACACCCAGCCACTAACCCACAGTGACCACTAGGAGTCGCTATTTCAACCCTGAATTTGAGCCCAAACCCAGCCTGCTTTGAGTCCACCAGAACCTGGATCTCCACTCTTACCCAGGTCCTATTTCAACTGCCCTGCCAGAGTCTCAAACCTTGTACCCTGTCTACCAGAGTCTGTAACACTGCCACTACTCCAAAGTGGTATCTACGCTTTCTGAGGGACAGCTAAGATACTTGAACCTTTCTGTCCTGCTGCTACCTTAGGCACTATGTTTGTACACCTCCTCCTCAAATGTCTCCCCCTCATTTACATGCTAGCACCCACATCCCATCAGCCAGACATCTCCCCTGGCCCACTTGTACCAGCACCCCCAACTCTCCCTGACTTAGTCCGATCCCACCCTACACTGACCATGTACCATGGCCCAGGGCACCCACCCCCGGGATGCCCCTCCACTGCCTACCCTGGCTCCCCATGGTTGCAACTCATCTTCGCCCTCCTGACCCTTCGAACCCTGCCCACTCCTTGTTCCCCTTTGGCCTCCTCCCCATTCCGGCATACCCCCTGGAAGTTAACATACCACCAACCCCTGGTCAGAGCCTTGGTCTTCCTACTACTCCTATCTGGTAATATACATGCAAACCCAGGCCCTGCCCCCTCCAGCCCACCAGCTGGGTCCACTGGTCTCCGCATAGCCTCCATGAACATATGCAGTCTACTGAAAAAATGTGATGCCCTCCAGTGCTGGGCCATGCTACATCAACCAGACATGATAGTCCTGGTTGAAATCTGACTGTTCAAATCCACCCCCGACTCCTTTGTCTCCCTCCCAGGCTATGCCCTATACCTGGAGGACTGGGTAGGCAAACGCGGGGGTGGCTGTGCAATCTATACCAGGGACACAATCATCGGACAAGCGCTTCCTGCCCCTGTTCTTGTAAATGGGGCCCAGGCCCTTACCCTCAAACTTACTCCTGAACCCTCTAGGGGCCCTCTATATCTCACCACTGCCTACGTTTCCCCAAAGAACCAGAACCTGGCGCTGATATCTATAACAGAATATCCTGCCACCCTCCACCACAAGGTGGAACAAATCCTCGTGGGGGACCTTAACGTGAACTGGCTCAGCATCTCTTCTTCCACTACCCAAGATTCTTTCGTTGCCCTAGACCTGACACAACTCATCTCCCAGCCCACTAGAGTAAACCCAAAGAGAGGAACCAGTACCCTTCCGGACTTAATTATCACCAACCTCCCCCAAAAAATCCATAACATCCAGGTCCTCCCAGACTCCCTAAGTGACCACTCCCCTATCCTATTCCTTTGGGCGGACCCCACTCCCAAACCCACAGCCCTGACCACACACTGCAGGCACCTTTGACCTGGTGGGCTGATAAAACTCAAACAGTTCCTCACCCAGATTAGTTGGTCCCCCATTCATCATGCACCTGACATAGACACTGCCCTCGCCTTTTTCTCCCTAACCTTTAACAAGGCCTGTGACCTCTTTGCACCCCTCACAAGAATTCGATCTAAAAAACGTAATGCACCCTGGGTTACCGCTGCCCTACTACAAATTCTCAGAAATAAGGATAACCTCTGACACCTTGCCACTGACACAGGCTGGATGGCTGATAGACAGACCTACAATGCTGCTCGGAACAGGTGCACATGGGCCGTCCGTAAAGCCAAGGTCGACCATTACCAGGCCACCCTCACCTCCTCCTGGGGGTGTGCCTGGACATACTGGGACAATGTTAAACAACTAAATGGGAAATCATGCTCCCCTCACCCATCCCAGCTCACTATTGATGGCTTTACCTCCACTGACCCTCCCTGCATTGCTAACTGCCTTAACACCTCCTTTACTGACCTTAGCTTTGTCCTCCCCAGTAATTTCTTTGACCCTCCCCACCCTACATCCTCCTGTCCTCCAACTCCCCAGTTTCCACCTACGTAAGGTATCTGCCCAGGAAGCCAGACCCCTCCTAATTAAAGCATTAAATAGCAACAGTCCCGGCAGCGACTCCCTGGACTCCAGTTCTCTCCGGCTGGTGCTGAATAAAGTCCTTGCCCCACTCACCAGTCTACTTAACAGATCCCTCTGCCTGTGGCAATTCCCCACTGCATGGAAAACAGCCATAGCCACACCCATTCATAAAGGGGGCGATAGGTCCTCCAGCGGGAACTACCGACCAATCTCTATCCTCCCCCCTCCAAAGCCCTAGAAAAAAATGGTGGCCATTCAAATCACTGACTATCTGACTAAGCATAACATCTTATGCCCAGAGCAGCACGGCTTCCATGCTGGTCACAGTACTGGCACTGCACTAGTTGAGTTCTCCAATTTCCTAAAATGCTCCCTGGATGCCAGCTCCCTAGCTGGTGCAGTGTTCATTGACCTCTCAAAGGCCTTCAGCACTGTCTCCCACCCTCTTCTGCTGGATGCCCTCTGCCACACTGGTTTCTCTGCTGGCCCTCTCGCCTGGTGCACAAGCTATCTATCCACTCGCTCCCAATGTGTAAAAATCAATGGGATACTCTCTGAAACTAGTCCCATCCGCTCAGGGGTACCCCAGGGTTCCATCCTGGGCCCCCTACTCTTTTCTCTAAACACCTTGCCCAGTGCATGCTCTGGCAAAATTCTTATGTATGCAGATGATACTTCATTTTTGCCACCCACCGTAATCCCATCTCCCTCCAGGACACCCTACAACAATCCTACAATGATGCCGAAGCCTGGTTTAAAGAGCACAGAGTAATCATTAATCTCAAAAAAAAAAAAAAAAAAATGCTTTTTGCCCACCCCCAAAACAAAGCCTGCAACTTCCCACTCCCTATCTTCCCTAGTACCAAACAACCACTTGAACAAGTCTGCTCCTACAAATACCTTGGGGTTACTTTTGATTCAGCCCTCACCTACCACACCCACATTGATGCCCTTGCATCTGCCACTAATACATGGCTTGGCATCCTCTACCATTGTAAAAACTGCCTCCCCCCGATGATCTCTGACTTGCGGTTACATCTTCAGTACTGTCCCTTGTTGACTATGGCCTGCCAGTCTATGGTGCTGTTGACACTACCGCCCGCAACAAAATTTGCCTTACCCTAAATAAGGCCTGCAGGCTGATTACTGGAGCCCCAAGGCTCATACATACATGTCAACTCTATGACGAGGCAAAACTACTTAACCTAGATGAATGGCTATGCAATCAAACCTGCCTCCTCACAAAAAAATCTGTACTCGGGCTCTCACCTCCCAGGGTGACAGCCTCCATCCACCACACCCAACCCACTATCATAACCCGAACCTCCAACAAGATCACTCTACTGGTCCCCAAATCCAGGACCATCCATGGTCAGCGGTCCTTCTGCTACAGAGCTCCATCCTGGTTTAACTCTCTCCCTGCTTCCATCTCCAATGCCCCCACAATCTCCAACTTCAAAATCGCCCTTCGGAGCCACCTGTTTAACACTCACAGCTGCTCCTGTCTCTAAATGTGGCCTCGATCTCTCCACACTTGACAATGTCCACTGGACGGCACCCCACCTCGCCCCCCAAACTTCTCCCCATTGCATCTTGCCTCTGTTATTTACCAGCATGTGCTCAGCTGTATCATTATAATTGCTACTAAATTGTATAAATGTATGAAACCATTCTGTGTAACTTTAAGTCAGTGACCTTTATGCTGTAACCTAAAGTTGTTCTGTCTGTCCTCAATGTGATGAGGTACCTTTGGAAATGAGCCTCTGGCTCAAAGGTTGTAAACCAATGTACAAATAAATAAATAAATACATTTTGGCATTGCAGTGTATCTCATAGCCAGTACATGGCAGCAGCAATGTATATATTTGCTGCTGGTGGATCTTGCCATTAAACGTGTCCCTGCAATCTCCCCACCCTTTTCTTTGTATTTGATCTCTCCCAGCACCCACACAAAATGTTACATTTTTTTTTCCATCCCACAGTGGATGACAGGCACAACCCACCCACTTGCATAGCCAGCCACCATAATCTTTAATGAAAAAGGGCTTGATTGCACTATACCCCATCCCCCTCACCCACCGCAATCTTTAACCAAAAATGCTAGTTTATGCTATTCCCCCATCCTACCACCCTTCCAATATTTTTATTCCTCCCTCCCCCCAGTAGTCAAGAATTAGAGGTGCTCGCCTAGAAAAGGCAACCAGCACAACCCTCCCTCCTTCACGGCTTGTAGTGAATGAATGCTCTTGCTCTGTCTCTATAAAAACCCAGCTGATTGTGTTTCTGTAGAGACAGAGTGAGCACGTTCATTCACTACATGGCAGCTGGCTATTGAAGAAAGCGGGTTGTGCAGGTCGACTTTTCGAGGTGAGCATGGCTAATTCTTGGGTACTGGGGAGAGGAGGGTGGAATAAGGATACTGGCAGGTGGGGGATGGGAGAATAGTGCAAACAAGTGCTTTTTCATTAAAGAGCATGGAGGCCAGCCATGGTGGTGGGCAGATTGTGCCGATCATCCACCGTGGGATGGAAATTAAAATTTAATATATGGATTAGGTAGAGATAATGGGTGGGAGATTGGAGGGGTAAATGTTTAATGATGTAGGGTAGGGGGAGGGTGATTTGTGTTTTTTTTTTTTGTTCAGCCTGTGTGGCTGAGGTGCCAGATCTTCTTCCAGTGCTATTGTGCTGAGATATCAGTACTGGGTTTTGAGCTCTTTAGCCATTCAGCTGTCTGCGTGGCACTGACCCATTTCATAATTAAGCAATAACACATTACAGGGCATGCTTTAAAACAGAATATCAGCATGCCTCAGGTGTGTCATGAGGCACGCGGCAAAGACAAGTTCTTTATACACCAGAGAAAGTGCTGATATCCTATCATAAAGCATGTCCTGAAGTGTGTTATTGTAATTGTGCACTTGACCCCCACAGTAAAGTAAAACAAGATACAAACTCAGGTCTAGCAATTACGTTTGTTTCTGTTTTTAAACTGCGGAAGTACATTAGTTCATAAAATAGCCCTATGCTGCAGTGATTAATCAGGTAACTGTAGTGAGTTTGGTGATAACTGACACATTAGAAGCAGTCAATGTACTGTAACATCAATACCAGCTTCCTTTTAGCATGGAAATAAGAAAAAAAAACTAACTGCTGTGAATACCCCTGTGTGAGTAATAGTACATTTTGATTCCTTTTTAAGCCAGTTTAATTAGTTACTTCAAGAAGAGTTTTGTCCACGAAACTTCAGGTACCAGAAGCATCTGTACATCATGAAGGCATCTCTGTAATGCCTCAGATCCAAATCCTAAACTCGAGCATGGCCATTTTTCTTTCTGAAGCTGATGAAAATTAAGACAGTATTCCAAAAGTCTGTTTTATTCTAAACTCACAGATGTCTGTTTCAAGTCAAAAACATGCACCCAAAAGTCATTAAAACCTAGTGTGAAAAAAAACTCAGTTGAGATCCTGAGCATACGCATTAGTACTACCACTGATGCGCATGCTCGAGATCTCGCTTGAGTTTTTTCACACATGAATTTAATAACCTTTGGGTTTTCATTTTGACTTGAGACAGACATCTATGTGTTTAGAATAAAATAGACTTTTAGAATACTGTCTTAATTTTTATCAACCTCAGAGACAGAAAAATCGCCATGCTCAAGTTTAGCATTTGGGATAGTGGCATTACAGAGAGGCTTTCAGAATGTAAAGATGCTTTCGGTGCATGGAGTTTCTCAGATAGAAGTCATCCCTGAATAACTTATTAAACTGGCTTTAAACATATTATAATTTATTATTAAGTTTACTAGGACATTCACAGCAGTTAGTTTTTTATCCATTTCTATTGTTAAGGAAGCTAGTCACACGTGACCAAATATAAGGTGAAGCGTTTCTGCGAGGAAGGGTTTTGAGAGCATGTAGGGTTATTGCTGTAGCTAAACAGCATCTGCTCAAGGGTCTTTTTTTATGCATTCTGTTATAAGGTAATGTAAGTATAGGCACAGAACACTGCTGAACAATCAGCTTTCCAGATTTTTGCTGTCCAGTGCATAATGAAAATCAAAAAAACAGGATGGTGTAATAATTGAACTTGGTCCAAAATTTCTAGCTCATTTTCTAAGTTCACTTACACTGGTTGTGCCAATTTATAGATTCAAGTCTATAGGTGATACTGCCTTCTCTGTGGCACCCCTAGGATTATGGAACTCTGCCTTCAAAAATTTGTACATTTCAGTCACAAGTAATGTTTAAGAGTATACTGAAAACTCACCTTTTGGAGAAAGCCTTTGGACACAGTAATTAAATGCTATTAAAAGGAAAAGTCCATCAGTAATCAGGCCATGCCTGGGTGTAAGGCATGGCCTGATTAGCTTTTTTGCAAAATGTATTCATTTTATCAACTTACTGTTGCTGAAAGATTTCGCTTGTATCTGGTTGATTCTGCCTCTCTCCTGCCGGCATTTTGGAAATGCAAGGCGTGCCCACAACCACCTGCTACTGTCCCAGTGTAACGTGTGACATGAGGAGCAGCCGGGGGTGAACCCATAGACATGCTGTGTAAACAGAGCTATTAACGGTCAATAAAAGTCAATAAAATGAATACATTTTGCAAAAAAGCTGATCAGGTCATGCCTTACATCCAGGCATGGTCCGATTATTGATGGATGTTTCCCTTTAAGGAATGTCTCTAGAGGTTGTTGTTTTTTCACCAAGCTTTTAGGCCCTTTGATCTATCAGCCACCCATTCAATGGGCCCCTGCCAGTCCCTAGTCCTGTTGCCCAGTCCTCCCACATCAAGCTGGTGGGGATTTGCATTGTGTGGCATCCAAGGAACTAGCAACCATCATGCAGACAGCTCATGGCATATATCTTTTTCTGGTTTTTGCCCCTGTCCTAGTCCATCTTACATTTCCTGATGTCAAGCAGTGCCTCTGGTGGCCTTGGTCACAGCAACACACACTAGGCTGATACCACCCCTTTCCAAGGAGTAGACTCCCTGGCTCAATATTAGGAGCTGCTGCTGTGCTGGAGTCTAGTCTTCCAACTGGGCCAGCTCATGCTCCACTCGGGAGCACACCCTAGCCCTGGCAGCACCAATCCTGGCTCCTGGACTCACTTACATACCTGAGTCATCAGCACAAAAGTATGGCACACATCCACTGAGCCATCAGGTGGCTTTCTAAGGGCTTGTTTTCTGTTTGTAAGATTTGTAAAGATTGTCACATCTATGTAACCCCCTATCCACAAAGCTGTGAGGCTACACCTGTTCAATAATACCTGGGCACAGTCTATAAGGCCTCTGGGTGAACGGTGCCTGGGCTAGGTCGGTATTGGAGGTAACACAAAAATGGTGTGGTGCCTCCACATATGGGGATCCTTTTAACAGATGGCTGCCAGGTTACTTCCCCACAGGAAATGAATGCAACCCCCACCCACATGATAGGGAACCTTTCTGGTTTTACACAGCCCCCGGCTTATACTCTGTGCATGCAAACTCTACAATATGCAAAACACAATAGACTGCAGTTTGAATACCAGGGAAATTTATTAACATGATCGGAACAGGCTGTGGATGGGGAATGAAATGGATTAAATGCAGTGAAACATTTCTGAGATAACTTCCTAAATCCCTCCACCATCCGGTGAGCACCTACACAGTACTTACAGTTTCCCCATACTGGTGCACCGCTACTTCAAAGTCCCTTGGGAGTTCACAGTGCAGTCCATTAACTGTGTGCACACAGTGGGCAGTTGCAGGCCTCCTGTAGAGCCTGGTGTGGTACCAATTAAACAATAGTGGTTGGGGATCCCAAACAAACTATGCAACATAAATGCTAGTTGCTCCTTTCTTTTTCAGTTCTATAAATGCACCTTGAATAATAATTATGGAGAAATGCCCAGCAAATACTTTTATCTGTTTCTGACTAGTAAACAAATTGAGGGGGTATTGACCCAATTCTCATTACCTTAGCAGACTCTGTAGGCTGGCTCTGTCAGGAGGTCTCCTTCAGGCATTCAGATGTAGGTGATGATATAGGTGCGGCAGACCCAACGCACTTCCTGGTGGCAAAGGGTGCAGGCTGTGCTAGTCTCAGATGTCCTCTTCACCCCACAAGGGACTTGCCTTTCCTCCCTCAAGGAGTAAGCAGTTACTCAGGGCCACAGGTGACTTAAGCCCTCTATAATGTATGGTAGAACATTATAAACCATCAAAATCCATCTTTCCCCTAGGTTGTTATCCCATCGTTAACCGCAGTTCCATGCTATTAACCTGTTGATGCTATGCACATTGATGGGTTAAGAACATGGAATGATGTCGTGTGGTCAGCAGTAAGCTAGCACTGCCACATGAATGTTTAAAAAATCACTTTCTCCCCAGGGAGATAAACAGCGGCTTCATGGCACATCAAAATCTCTGTGCAGTCTATAAAAATGGCAGCATTTCTTGACTCAGTAAAATGTGGGTGCCCATTAGCTTTTATAACATAAGTGCCCATACACTATAAAAACTGATGGATGGGTGTCAGATGGTAACCAAGCGTGTAATCACTCCTCAGGTTTCCATGACAGTGGTAAACCTCTCGAGCTGCGCTCATGAGGTCAAATCAAACTTTATTTGTAAAAAGTGCCTTTCTAAAATCAAGGATCTTGTACATAATTAGTTAAAACAGACCAATAAATAAACAAATACAACTAATTAAAACCATAAATACAACAAGTTAAAACTCATGACTACAACAGCAGCATTAACAAGTCAGGGTGTTCTAGGCTAAAAAAGATGTTTTTAATTTTTTTATTTATTTATGTGTGTATATATATATATATATTTATTTATTGAAATGTTGGACCAGGAAAATTACACTGAGCAACAATCTGCTCATCTCACGTTATGTCCTTGGGGAAGGGAAGTGAGAGTACATAACATGAAACAAACAGTATACACAGAATCAGGTATCAGTTAATGTTATAAAAACAGACTATGCAAGACTACAACAACCATGAGTGTTAACTTTTCCAGAATGATAGTAGAGGGAGCAGGGCAAAAGGGCAGGATTAGAGCACAAGAGGACGTGGGTGAGGGGTGGTACAGGAGAAGTGCAAGTAAGTGCTTGTTGGCAGAAGGGGGAGTATTAGGCCCAGCTAGAGGAATGGGGAGGTATAGACCAGCAGCTGAGACTGGAACCAAGTGAGAATTAGGCGCAGTTGCAGTTTGTTACTAGGTAGATTGTTAGGGACATAGAGAGTGAACTAACTGAGAAGAAGTGGCGGATTTGAGTCGGTAGTTGGTTTCATATCCTAGGAAGGCAGTGAGAGAAGGCCATTTGGCCAGAAGTAGTGCTTCTGTGAAGTACTGTCGGAGATCGCGAGTCATTAGATCTGAGGGAGTATTTTCAGAGCCACTTTGAAGCTTTGGATGGACAGGCAATATCGCACCCAATGAGGTAGTGAATTCCACAGGGTGAGGGCCATAAAACTAAAAGACCTAGCCACAGATGTCTTTAAACAACAAGGTTTACCAAGTTGTCATGGAAACCTCTGGAAGTGAATATAGCTTGGTTACCATCTGATGCCCATCCATTATCATCTATGTCAGGACAAGTTCTGATGGTTTTCAAAGCCCAGGCAGGAGCTTTGGTTTTGTTCCAGGAGGAAACCAAAATCTTTTTACAAAGATTCATCAAGCAGCTTTCTTCCAGCCTTGTGGATGACTACTGACTTTTCTCACAAGTCTTTCTCCTTGTGTCCTCCAGACAAACTCTGCTGTAGTGGATATGTATCTCCCTTGTGCAGAAATCCAGAGATAAAATATCAGTGGCTAACATCGCATGCATTATTCATTATGCTAACCCCCTGGCTCTCAGTGGCTATCAGTTCCAGTGGAAAAGCACAAATATAAGTCATTAGCTACTTGCAATATAACTGTTTTGCAGAGTTGAGCTAGAGCTCAAAATTCCTAGGTTCATAGGTGTTTACAAGCTCGAGGGGCAAGCCCATTATGAACTTGTTGCCACTATCTAGTGGCTAAAGGTATACTTCCTAATGCCCATGTATAAATCTAATTTTATTTTAAACTATTCCAAATCATCACATGCTACCACTTCCCATGGAAGCATGTTCCAAACAGGTGGAGCTTTCTGGGTGACAAATGTATTCCTCTTAACTGTCTTATTAGTGAATGTTTTAAGTTTTAGTTTATGAGACCCAGTACTATTGCCATTATGATGCCATTTGAAACATAGTGTTTCAAACAAGGCAGGATCTCTAGTTGCCCTGAAAATTAAACAAAGATCACCTCTGACATATCTATATTCCAAAGAGTAGAGTCCTTGTGTTTTCAGTCTTTCCTCATACTGAGTATTATTTAAATTAATTACATGTTTGGTCAATCTTCTCTGCACATTTTCCATCTTGCCTAAATTACCTGCTAAATTTGATACACAAAAATGGGCACAGTAATCTACCTGTGACCTTACCAAACTGGGGTAAAGTGGTATCAACAGCTCTGGTTCCCTGCTTTTAATATGTTATAGAATGCATGAAATCATCCCCTGACATTTTTTGATTGTTTTAGTGTTATGTTCTGTAAATTTTAAATCATTGGTGATGTTAATCCCTAGATCTTTTTCAGAGTTTGCAGTCTATATTTTAATATTATTAAGGAAATATGTTGGTAGTTTATTGTTCTTCCCTAGATGCATAACTTTGTATTTGTCTGTATTAAATGCTAATTTATTATTATTAGCCCAGATTTCCAATTTATTCAGATTATTTTGTAACATATTAACTGAGTGCTTGTCATTCACAATACATTCCAGTTTGGCATCATCCGCATACTTATTTATCCATACATCATCTGTAGTTCTCATTCTGGCAATCAGAATATTAAACAAGACAGGGCCCAACACTGAGCCCTGTGGTACCCCACTGGTAACAGCATCCCAGACTGCCATATGTCCTAGGATTTTGATTTGTTGCATTCTGTCCCTTAGCGAAAGTCTTATCCAACTGACAAGTTTTGGGTGTAATTATAAATTAATTTGCTGTTTGATCAGCACCTTATGTGAAGCTGAATCAAAGGCCTTTTGATAGTCCAAAAATATTATGTCCACTGGTAAGGCATTATACAGTGCTATGCTCACTGGTTCAAAGAAATTTATTAGATTACTCTGACATGATCTACCACCTGTGAATCCATGCTTAGTTATGTCTAGGTATCCATTATGAACAATGTGCTCATTGATTTTACTATGCAATAAACATTCTATAATTTTACCTATGCATGAGGTAAGAGTAATTGGTCTGTAACTGGCTACAGTCTATTTTGATTTTCCTTTGTGTATTGGTATGATAATTGCTTTACTCCAGTCGGTAACTGGTACTCCCTCCCTTATTGATGTATTGAATAATAGTAGTAATATAGCTGATTTGTGTTAAGTCTTTTATGAATTTATTAGGAATGTCGTTGAGACCTGCTGACGAGTTTGTTTTAATGTGTCCTATGATCTTAGTTATTTCATCTTTTGTAAAAACTACAGAAGTTTCAGGTATTCTATCTGTTCTTAATAATTCTTCTTCTTTTGTCTTGTGTATACTGTACTTAACAAGTAGGAATTAAATTCATCTGCCATTTTTTGTTCATTCCAAATAAGATCATTATCCACCATTAATGGCCCTATCTTAGGCTCATTTCCTTTTAGGGATCCTATATAATGAAATAATATTTTATTATCCTTGGTCACTGTTGCTAGGTTAAGTTCAAAGTTTTTCTTTGCTGTTCTTATAGCTTTTCTTGTTCTATTTGCCTTTGCTTTAAATCTCTGCCAACCCTTCTTTGTTTTTTTTTCTTATATTGATTAAAAGCTCTCTTTTTTTCTGATTAGTTTCTTGATATCATTTGTGAGCCACAGTGGAACCCTCTTTTTTTACTGTTACTGTACTTTTTCCCATCAGGTACCCATATATTTATACAATACTCCAATTTCTTTTTAATGATCCTCCACATTTTTTCAGTATTTTTATTCTGGAGATCACTTTCCCATTTCCATTCAGTTAGATGTTTCCTAATTTTGGGATAATTTGCTCTAAAGAAATGTTTTATTTCAGTGATGTCATGTGTTGTCGTATTGGTATAATATTTAAAGGACCAGGAGACCACACAGTAGTCATTATCTCCAAGTGGCTCTAGAACCTTCGGGGTTTTTATTGAGTGTTTTTTGTTTGTGAAAATTAAATCGAGTGTATTATATTACCTAGTAGGTTCATTGACTAATTGTTCCAAGTCTTGCTGTACAATGATATCAATAAATTTATTATCTAGAACGTTTCTCCCTTTGAGATCTTTCCAGGATATATTAGGCAGGTTGAAGTACCCCATCAGTATAAGGTCATCATAATCTTTCATATTATCAATTATATTCATGAAGTAATCATTTCTCTCATTGTCTAAAGTGGGAGATCAATAGCTCAGATATATGGATAGGCTTTTTTTGTCTATTTTCATTTTTGCATGTATGATCTCAATGTTAGATGCTATGTTTTCTTGCTCAGTGATAACATACCTATTGAAACTGTCCTTTATATAGAGGGCAACTCCTCCTTTAGTCTTGGTCCTATTTTTTAAAATAGTCGTGTAACCAGGGATGTCAGTTCCCCAGTCTGAATTGGTGAACCAGGTCTCAGTTACATAGATACATAGATACATAGACAGTGTCAGCAGATAAGGGCCTATGGCTCACCCAGTCTGCCTATTTGAGCTTGTAAGTTCAGTTTGTTTTCCTAGAAGTCTGTTGCCCCTTACCCCTGACCACCAGAATTCCTTTATGTCTATCCCATGCATTCTTAAATCCTGTGATTGTTTCAGCCCCCACCACTTCCTCTGGCAGAGTGTTCCACTTGTCCACCACCCATTCTGTGAAGAAATTCTTTCTCATGTTTCCTCTGAATCATCCTCCCTCCAACTTCATCCCATGCCCTCTAGTCCTGGAACATCTTTTTCACTTAAAAATAGTGTTTTCCTGCACCCTGTTCCTCCCTGTAAGATACTTGTATGTCTCTATCATATCCCCTCTCTCCCTCCTCTCCTCCAGTGAGTACATGTTCAGTTCCTTCAACCTGTCTTCATAGGACTTGTGATGCAATCCATGCACCATCTTTGTTGCCCTCCTCTGAACCTTCTCTACCCTGTCTATGTCCTTACATAGGTATGGTCTCCAGAACTGTACACTGTACTCAGGTGGGGGCCCCCACTAGTGTCTTGTATAGCGGAATTATGACCTCCTTTTCCTGCTGGTGATGCCCCTGCCTATACATCCCAGCATCCTATTTGCTTTACCTGCTGCCTTGTCACACTGTTTCCCTACCTTGAGGTCATCAGAGATGATAACCCCAAGATCCCTTTCCTGCTTGGTGCATGCTATATCCTCACCCCCCAACTGATATATTGTGCCAGGGTTTTTGTGCCCCATATACATTATCTTGCACTTCTTTGCATTGAATTTCAACTGCCAAACCCCTGACCATTCTTCAAGTTTCTGCAGGTCACTTCTCATTCTGTCTATACCCTCTGGTGTGTCTACTCTGTTACAGAGCTTTGTGTCATCAGTGAACAGTGAAATTCTGCCTTCTAGGTCCTGCGCAATGTCACTGATGAAGATGTTGAATAGGACCAGTCCCAGCACTGATCCCTGTGGTACCCCACTGGTCACTCTTCCCTCTGTGGAGTGATAGCCATTTACCACCACCCTCTGTGTCCTGCCACCCAGCCAGTTACCTACCCACCACACTATTGTCCTGCCCACATATTCCCCAGTTTGTGTAATAGTCTTCTATGTGGCACAGTGTCAAAGGCCTTGCTGAAGTCCAGATAGGCCATGTTCACTGCCCTCCCCTGATCCACCTCCCTAGTCACCCAGTCAAAAAATTCAATGAGGTTGGTCTGACATGACCTCCCCCTGGTTAAACCATGCTGCCTTTGGTCCTGTAATCCATTGACAACCAGATGTTCCACCAATCTCTCCTTCAGTAGTGCTTCCATGATCTTCCCCACTACTGAGGTGAGGCTGACTGGTCTGTAGTTCCCTGCTTCCTCTTTGTTGCCACTTTTGTATAAGGGTACTACATCTGCTGTCCTCCAGTCTTTGGGTACCTCCCCTGTTTCCAGTGATCGGTTAAACAGGATAGCCAGAGGTTCAGCCACCACCTCTGTTAGTTCTTTAAGGACCCTGGGGTGCACCCCATCTGGCCCCATTGCTTTATCAACTCTTATTACTTCCAGTTCCTTCAGGACCCTTTCGTGTAAAGGGACTTGTGTCCATTCTGCACCATTCTCACCCTTGTACTCCCTTCAGACCCATTACACTCATCTTCCTCAGTAAAGACTGAGCAGAAATACCTGTTCAATATGTCAGCTTTACTGTTGTCATCCTCCATGTGGCCCCATCCTCCCCTTCAGTCTCACTATCCCTCCCTTTGTCTTTTTTTTCACTTATGTACCTGTAAAAGGTTTTTCCCTCTACCCACTGATTTTGCAATGTGTTCTTCTGTCTGAGCTTTGGCTTCCCTTACTGACCTCCCTGCCCCCCTTTGCTTCTCCTGGTACTTCTCCTTATCCCCTTCTGCCTGTGTCTTTTTGTATTGCCTGAATGCAATCTTTTTTGCTTTCACTTTCTTTGCTACCTCTTTGGAAAACCATAATGGTCTCTTCTTCCTTTTCCGCAGATGTCTTTGCTGTCTTTATACAAGATGTATTTAAGCTCATCTATTTTATTTCTTAGGCTTGTTTCATTTACGAGTAGGACCTTTATTTCTTTAAGATTATTCTCTGGTTCTTGTTCATTAGCAACTTTATTACAAGTCCTGTGGCTTTTAATATTTTGATTGATATTATTCTTGATACCATTATTATTAGAATCCTGTTTTTGTTCAGTTATCTGCTTATGAGAAACACTTCCCACCTTCCCCCTTGTCTCAGTTTAAAGACTTTGTTATATAAGCATTTATTTGTTGTCCGAACAAGTGGGAACCTTTCTTGTTTGGGTGAAGGTCATCTGGGCAAGTAAGTTCTCTTGAACCGTAGAACTCTTCTCAGTGTGGAATGCAGGCAATAGATTGTTTTAAACACCAGGACCTTAACCAGTTGTTAACATTTTTAATTTTCTCTTCAATATAAGGACTTGCCCTTGGTATTGGTAGGATTTCAGATAAAGCTATCTCACACTTAAGTTCTGACAAAATATTAAGGAGCCCTACATATTCTTCTTTAATGCTTTGTTTGTCTTGATGCAATATATTATTTGCCCCCACATGGATAATGAAAAGGGGTTTAGTTACACTGTCTTGCAATATCTGCCTAGCCATTCTTGTAATAGCCTTTATCTTTCCACCTCTAAAACAGGACATTGTTCTATTAGCCTTATCTGGATTACATATCTGTCTGTCTATTTGCTTTACCATTGAGTCCCCTAGTTCAGGTATCTGCCTCGTCTCTTGACTAGTCATGGTATCTGTCTCCGTAAGATTGTTACCATCATTGGTATTTTGATTTGTTCTATGGTTATTACTTAATCCTGTGTCTGGTGGATTACTGTTCTTTGGACTTCTGCATACAGTATCAGTTGGGAGAGAAGGATCCTGTGTGTCAGTTGGGGGAGGAGGATCCTGCACATCAGATATGTCAATTAGGGATCAAAACTATTATGTGTAGGAGTCCAAAAATGAGTGGCCTTCCTACCCTTCTTTATTATTTTCTTAATTTGGACCTCATACCAATTATTTTCTACATCAATACTAGAGTCCTCTTCTCTTGCCCTTTTCTTACTGCTGGTTTCTGTAAACATGTTTCCTTTCTGACCCACTACCTATAGTATAGAATCATTGTTAAATTGTGTACACTCATCAACAGTGTTTTTCTCTCTCCTACTTTCCTCTAATGTTACTTGGGCCATATGTCTAGATGTCTCAATATGGCTCTTTTCAAGTGCATTGAATCTATTGCTAAATGGTCTTATTTCCAAAGTAAAGTCTTCATTTTGCTTACATTTAAAACATTTAAAGCCACCTTCCATTGATGTCAGTTTCACAGGGACAGGCTATACTAATTTAGTTGTTTTACAGAGCTGAGATAGTCTGCTGTTGGTTGGCTCTGCAAAGCTCAGTACAGGAACTCCCAACATTCCCAGCAAGGTTGTATGTCCTCTGACCTCTTTTAAGTAGTCCTTTGTCTATAGAAACTACAAAAATGGCTGTTTTCATAGTCTTTCACTTTATCTTCTATAATGTTGGCGTACATGTGTCCCTTGGTGTGGCTTCTGGCCATCAGAATCAATACCTCCCAGTCCCTGCTGCTATCCTGGGGGACTATGAGATCAATTGGTGGCAGTGGAGCATTGCTGAGTGTCCCCCAAATTCGTGCAGAGTGACAACAATGTTCCAGAAAGAGCCAAAAGTAAGCCCCCTTTTAGGAGGGGGTTATATCTATTTAGGATGATTTTATTGTAATACACTTTAAAGGCTGGTAGGAAAGCATTGACAAATACAAATGATGATGATGAAATACTGGAAACATTTTTGTTAGAAATAACTTTCAGGCATACTTGAAGCAAGGCTAAAATACTGCAAACTGTAGAATAATGCTGAGGGGTACCAGATACTCTGTTATAAGATTGCAGGTCTGCAGGAATTAATTGTTTTCAGTGTAGTTAATACATTATATTTTTCTGTATTATATTTGGTTCATAGATTCAGCAGTTAAATGATGAACTCAAACAACAAGATGAAGTCATATGGACTCTGTCACAGAGGGCGGACGTATTAGAAGCTCAGGTAAGAGAACACATTTGGAAGCTTCTTTGTATTTTTGGCTTATGTAAATACCACCATTTTCTGACTTGAAGAGGTGTTAGAAACTCAGTGGTGTAGCCAGATTATTGTTGCCCACATTGCTATTAAATTATGTCACCTTACTAGTCCTAAAACAGAAGACAAAGAGTAAAGCAAAAGTAAAGGAAGCTACAGAAGGGGATACAGTTATTAACAAAATCTTATAGCTGGTATCAACAGAACTGAATTACACCACATTCCCCTAAATCTGAATTTTTAAACATCACATTTTCACTGCCAAAAGCATTTCAATAAAAATAGGTTCTCTGTCCCATTATCTTCCGCAGATGATTAGTTTAGAATTTAAATTTTGAATTTATTTATATTTCAACAGAATAGGGTACTGGGCACAAGCCTGTTTTCAGGACCATTCTGTGTACAAACAATAAAAATACACATACAGAACATACACAATAAAACAATAAATACAACAAATATTCAAGTGTGATCACATTCAGATTTGAGCCATGTTGCAAGAGCCACTTTAAAACCTCTCTAGGATAACCGGCCCAGTGGCACTGAGGGTTGAGGTGCTGAATGCTGCACCTCATGCCATGCTAGTGACCAGGTTCAGAAGCGAGCTCGGGCCACTAGGGGTTAGCAGGGGAGGAAGAGGATCGAGCGTCTGACAACATGTCTCCTCTCCTGGGGATGGGTGTGCACATTGTCCCGCTCCATGGCTTCATCCTCATGGAGGATAGGGGCAGCACCAGATTCCGAGAGACTTGAAGCATGGCTTCATGACATGCATGCATTCACAGCCATGAGGAGTAGGGACCAGAAAAAGTGAAATCTAGCAGCAGTCTCCATGATGTCCCCTCCTGCAGACCCATGCCACTACCTTGGGACTGCCCATAATTGTTCATTAAATAGGGCTCAAGGGTACCTGGGGGGTGGTGTCAACAGTGACTGGAGGAGGATGGATGCCCACCTGTGGGCCGTGGTGGAAAAATACAAGATGGGAAAAAAAAACTTCTCCAGGTGGATGCACTGGTGGCAATGAATTCCAAGCTGATGTGGCAATCAAATTAAATGACATTGTACCAAATCTTGATCTTGTGCATGGGACTTCAAGGCCCCTGCTAATCACCTCTCAAAGTGAGTATTTTGAGGAAGCATGGGTCATTTTATCTAGTAAATAGGATGAGGTCTAACCTGACATACATTTACATAAAATGTGTACGAAATGCCTTTCTTCCAAATTTTCAGAGATGTCCAATTTGCTTCCAAAAGCAATGTACAATGGTGCATCAATGCCAGTGGGCCTGTGAAACCTATAATAAATCTTGTAATATGGTGGTGCAGTCTATCCAGCTTTTGAAGGCTCTTTACAGCTATTCCATAGACTGCACTGCCGTAATCCAACATTGGTAGTATGAATGATAATGCTAGATTTTATCATTTCTTTGATCATGTATGACTTCTGTCTCCTAAGGGGACTTAATTTTTGTGACACTTTAACATATGATTTCTTAGCTGAGTGCATACTCCCCCTGCTTGTGATATCATTATATGTTGCTGTAGAAATAAGTGTGATGTCACAAAGTGAAGATTATGATCTCAGATAGGGTCATATGAACTTTAAGGAACAAAGCTTATGTTTTTATGTAAATATCCTTAAATAAAAAGGAATTATCTGATGTAAACATTTGAGGAATTATTGTGAAGCGGTGTCCAACTAATTTCAACTGTGACTTTTCTGTTGGTAATGAGATCTAGAAACACAGAATATAGAATGTGTCAGCAGAAAAGGACTGGTAAGCCCATCTAGTCTGCCATATTTTCCTTTCCTATTACTACACCCTGGACTCTACTTGGTCATAGGTGTCCGTCCCCCTCTGTTTCTTCTACCTATTATGCCCATGTGTGTATCCCACACATGCTTGAAGCTCCCCACTATCTTTGGCCCACCACCTCTTCTGGCAGGCTGTTTCAGGAGTCCAGCACCTTTTCTGTGAATAAGTATTTCCTCACATCCCTTTTAAACTCCCCCCATCAAGTTTTATAGATAGATGCCCTGCATTCTGGTGCTCCTCCTCTGAAAGAGACTCCTCTCCTGCACATTGTTCAGCCTGTGAGGTACTTATAGGTCTCAGTCATGTCCCCTCATGCTGTCCTGTCTTCCAGAGAGTACATGTTTATTTCCTGCAGACTCTCCTTGTATGTTTTCTCATGCAACTCCGGCACCATTTTGGTAGCCCTCCTCTGGACTGCCTTCACCCTTTCAGTGTCCTTGCAGAGTTGCACCCTATGGAAATGGACACAGTACTCCACGTGTGGTCTCACAAGTGAGTGATACAGTGGCAACACTACCATCATGCTCCTGCTAGAAATGCTCCTCCCTATGAAACATACCATCCAGCTAGCCTTGCCTACTACCTTGTTGCACTGCTCTGCCACCTTGAGATCATCAGATACATTGCTTCAAGGTCCCTTTCTTGCTTCATGACTCTAAATACCTCCCCTATCTCATTCTCAGCCCCTGGGTTTCCCTGCCCCGAGTGCATGATTCCTCCCCCTCCTGCATCTCCTCTATATCACTTTGAAAAGAAAAATGAAAGTAAAAAATATTTTATTTTTTATACTTATGTTTATACCAGTAGGCCAACTTTGGGTAATAGCTGTGGAAAAAGAAAAATGCAATAGCTGGGAAGGAGAGTGGACATAAAGTGGTGTAGCAGCATACCTCTCAACCTCTTGCTTCATGAATCAGGGACAAGGCTTAAAAAAATCAGGGACAAAGACCCCTAATCAGGGACATATCTTAAAAACTGGCACTACTCATTAAGAAAGCTGATAGAATAAAGGAATTTGTGCTAAGAAGCATTTTCTGAAGAACAACAAGGCTGCAACTTTAATGTTTGACATTATTTTGTGTTATTAATCCCCACTGTTCTGTCACAAAAACACAAATTTTACAAGGGACAGAGGAAAATTCTGAGGCCAATTCAGGGACGTCCCTGAAAATCAGGGACAGTTAAGAGGTATGTGTAGCAGCAACAAATAATAACGAGAATTAATATGTAATGGACAGTAGCTGAAATTCCTTTTTAAAAAGACATATTGAGCTGAATAATGATCTATGCTAGGCCCATTCTATGTGACAATGTACATCAGATATTGTACAAGTTATGGTTGGGTTCCTCTGTCTACAGAACATCACTGGGCCAAAGCTGCCAGACATGGGATTTCCCTAGTCAATTACTCGTTTACTTCCCACATACCATTTGAAGATATGTAACAAAATTCCTGGTTTCCTGAATAATTCAGTCCTTCCTAGATTGGGTACTGATTTGCAGTGGGCATAAGTGGCTGTTGTCTGTGAAGACACTGCCATACCCAGCAACACTCTTCATAGCCATGCTGGTGCTCTGGACATGGCCTGCTCACACAAATTAATGATGTGTCTGCACCCTTTCTCATGGCACAGACCAAACCAAGCATCTCATGCTGCCTGTACTGGATGGCTATGTACATCCCTTTATTAATTTGAGTTGTTCGCACAAATCCAGCCAGCATAAATAGGGCTTAACAGTTTTAAAGATTGGGCATGCTGTGGCTGCCCAGTGGCCCAGCAGTAGTGGATCACACAACCATGCTGGTGACTTGAGTTCTGGAGCAGAGTTGGTGGCTTCCTGCTAGACTGTCAAGGCTGGGTGTAGTACTGCCATCCTCAACATGTCTAAGTTTTGGTAGGGGGATACCAATGCCTAGCACTGGCCAGAGAAATATCTCCCACATGAGGGTCAGGCTGTGGCATCATTTCAGCCTGTGGCTGAGGTACAGTGGTGGACGGTGTATGGCATCAGAGCAGCAGGGAGTGAGGATTTGAAGGCAGAGGGTGGGGGCGAAAACCCTATCATCACTTTGTCAGCATGGTACCCTTCAGCATCACTGTGTGGACCCAGCAGTGCAAGATGGCGCTGATGAATTTTATCAAGGCTGCACAATGGGGTACAAATAAAGAGTAAGTAAATTAATTAAGCAAAAAATTACACATCATATCAGGGCCTAGGCTCTAACAGTTCATCCAACGCAAATACGTTTTCCATTTAAGCCAGGTCAACCCAGAAAAGGACTGATCTTGAGGGATTGTCTTCTGGTTATTTGTTAATTGTACTTTTTTTTCAAGGCAAATCCATTACATGTACAAGAAAGGTCCACACTTGCATATGTGTACATCAGCACCATGTGCCATAATGGGCCTGACTTTTCCAATAGCTTGTAGTCATAAACAGCAAAAATGCACACATTTTATATGCCATCTGTTTTCAGCCAGAACTTGTTCATTAGAATGATAAGTTCTGCCACTTTTGCAATAGAATCTCCCTGAGAGATGGAAAGGAATTGTTGGTATAGTATAACTTACTACAAGGCCCTTCTGTCCAAATTGCAGTTCTAGAAATAATACTGTATGACCTAACAGGAAACTGAAGCTACGCCTCCTAAGCACTGACCATTTGCTGATGTACTATTCCAGGTAAGCCATCAGTTCCACAGGTGGGACTGAGTTTGCTGTCATCCATTTGTTTCTTATACTGCAGATCATACATCTTGGGGCATTTTAGATGGAAAGGACTTGTTGCAATAGCATTAGCAACTCAACCACCAAGTTGCAGTTCCAGTATCTAGTGGTGGATATCAATTCTGATAACAACTACTTTCCATATTTTAAAATGTCTCCTGCTTAAGATTTGTATGATATAAAGAATGTGGTCCCGGAAAGCTTTGACAAAACAGTCAGTTTAATTTGTTTTTATTTATATTTTTCCTTTTTTTTTTATTTGTCATTCTTTGGTAACTGGGTAAGGCCAGCTTGGCACAAAGCCCATTCATGGGGGCAACCCATGACCACTGGGACTTGCTTAAGGTAACACAGTATGCAAGTGATGGTTGTGGGAATCAAACCCCGGTTTGCTGGATACACAAAGTCCATTCATAGATCATTTTTCTAATCTATATACTGCCAGCTGTTTGATAGTTCAACTGATAGATGTCCTGGATTGTATTAAGTGAGCCAAGGTTATGTTCTGGTTAGGTCACTTCCCAGTTTAACTAGAAGCCTGCATGAGTTGCATTATCTCAGTCACCAATTAGCCTTGGTTATGGCACACCTTATCCATGGAAGAACCTCTGCTCCAGTTCCAGCCTCATTTCTTTGCAGATGATAAAGTTTTGTACACATCTGGCTCTACATTGTCCGGAGTTAGAGACGTACTCCAAGCCGACTTGGAGTACAAGCCAGCTTGAATACAATCTTATTAACGCCATTATTTTCATTTTTTGTTTTGTATATATTATGAGATCAAACATAGCAGAGTTTAATCTTGTAATTTATTTGGCAGTGTTAAACAAATATACCTGTGTTTTTGAGTTTGCTTGAAGAGCTGCTGGTGCCTCAAAGAAAACTATAAAAAACATAATAATTAGGCACAATTCTGCTTGCATTCCATTTATATTTTAAATATTTCCCCTCCCCATAATTTATTACTAAAGAAATGTGTATGAATATATGATCGTTGTCCCATAGAGTTCATCTGCCTCTATCGCTTACTCCCTACTCCAAGTCATAATCCTCTGTTGTGATATCACAGTCTGTTGCCATGGGAGTAACTGTGAGGTCACAAGCAGTGCTCTATGACTTCAGGTAGGGAGAAAGCAGCAGGAATAGATGAACTCTTCAGGAGCAGAAATCCCGTTTTCATACAAATGACTTCAGTAATAAATAATGGGGAGGAGAAATACAGAACTAAAGGGAAATACAAGCTGGACTGTGTTTAAGTATTATGTTTTGTTAAAGTTCACCTGAAGGTGTCACCAGCTCGTAAAGTTGTCTGCCCTTTTCCTTAGTAGTACTGCATCTGGGGAATTATACCATTGATAAACAGTGTCACCAGTATAAAAAACAAATGATGTGCAGATGTGTTATTGCTCATTTTTTTTCCACACACCCTCAGTGTGTGATGCCCAGTTAAATACCTCAAGCTTTACATAGTGTGCCCTTCAAAAAGCAAAGCCTTTGGCTTTTTTTTTCATATTTTATGCATTTTCTCTTTTTAGCTACAGAACCACAACTGTGTGTGGCTTCACACCATGTCTGGATGAGAGAGCGAGTAAGGGGCTCTTCAAAAATGCAACACATAACTGTCCATTACTGATACGGCTCACGATTTCCCGCTTTGAAAACAATTCTATTTTTACATTCTCTTTCTTTTTTCCTCTTTTAAATTAGGAAATTGCAACTCTGTATGTAATGTTTGGTGTTGGGTGAGCGAGTGGGCAGTACTTCAAAAGAACAGTATGCAGCTGTTCCTTTCAGTTACTGATCATGATCACTCACTCTGCTAACAGCTTACTATATTGAGGATGTGTGGGTGTTTTAGTAGATGTGGGTGAAAGGGAGGTACCTGCATGGGGTTTAGCACCGTCAGCAGTGTATTCAGACTTTGAATGGGTGGGAGGAGGGTACCTGCAGTGGGGATGGGCATTCATTGCCATTTTATTTTGCATATTCTGCAGGTAGGAGGGAGGGAGGGTACCAGCAGTGGGGTTGGGCACCCACCACTGGTTTTGCTTTACAAATCAGGTGAGCAGGCGAGGTACCAACAGCAGGATCAAGCACTTGCCACTGGGGTATGCAGAGATTAGGCAGGATGAAAGAAGGAGGAGTAGGAGGACTGGCAAAGGGGTTGGACACCTACCACCAGTGTCTATACAGATTGGGTGGGCTGAAAGGACTTAGATTTTTTTACTAGATTTGTTTTTCTTCCCTGTAGGTAGAGGAAAGGGATACTGAGGATCTATGATGTGGGACATTGAGGATTGTGCTGTGATACTGGAGCTCGGCACCATTAGGGGGAAGGATTACTGCATAGTGGCTGACAGGAGGGTATTGGTGGCAAGGTTAGGTCCCACCACCAGTTCCACTGATGATCGGGTAGCTGGAAGGGGATACCAGTGGCATGATTGGGCACTTGCTGCCAGTTCAAACTGATCATTGTGTTGATAGGAGTGGGGATACTGGTAGTAGAGTGTAGTACCCAATGCCAGTGTGCATAAAGTGGGAGAAGTGATACTAGTAGTGGGGTGGGGCACCCACTGCTGTTATTTTTTTTTTTTTACAGAAGGGCTATTTTGATGAATCAAAATTGTACTAAAATGGCCGTTTTGAGTCACAAAGCTGGGCCCCACCCCAAAATTGTTGAACGTTAGTTTGCCAAAATTCAGTTATGATTAGAATGGTGAAAAAAGTCCTGTACATGCACTAAAATAACACTTTATTTTGAAAATGATTTAAATAAAAATTTTTTTTTAGTAAAACCACCTGTCAAAGAATCATCCTTTTGCAAATTTCTAACGAACCTGAAGGTTTCAGGTTAAAACTTCTAGCTATTGTTGTGCTATTGGTGAGTAAAAAATATATATTTTTTTTGTAGACTTTACGCCCCCTTCATCTCCGGCCCCATAGATCTCTCCCCAGCATAGACATACTGGACCAGCTTTCTCGTGCTCCACCAGGGTCCTCCAACCTGACCCCTGTCCCGAGAAGCTCACCTCCTACAGTCACCAATCTGACGAATCCCCCGGCTCATTCTCCCAAGGTGGGACCTCCACTTATCTGGTGCTCTATCTACAATCTAATAAGTGTCCGGAGTGAGGGTGAGAGCCGGGAGACAACCGGAAGGATCCAGCATTGAGCATGGATGCCGTCAATGAGTCCCACCTTCACCTGTCTGAGTGCCAGGGTTTATTCACTTTTCAGTCCCAGAGGCACGGACGTGCAATGATATCGGCACATGGAGGCAGCACTGCTGCCCCCTCCCACAGACATCCACAGTCACTTCACCCCCATTCCTGTTCCCTACTGGTGTAGTGTTCCTGGGTTCCACCGGGAGCTGCTACAAAATGAGGAATCTCCAACAACCCTTCCCAGGACAGGAGAGCAATCCACCAGACACTCAATCCTCTCCTCTCCTCCCGGACCAACCCCCGGTGACCTGAGTCCATTCCTAAACCCAGATCACTGGTGTGGTGTGAGGTGTGACATCCAGTGCCATAACCCTCAGTGCCACCAGTCCAGTTTAGTAAAAAAGATCTTTATTTCCATACTTTTAGGGTGGTTAACCTTCTAGAACTTGTAAACCTCTGAATTGACCATTATTTAATGTATGGGATCCAGAGATCCTGGGATGGATGTCAGGCATGCCAAAATGTCAGGCTCTTCAGACAAGGGACAGCCACATTATTAAGGTAGACAGCATGTGCGAACCCTTTACAGTACAGAGGATGCATTCCCCCTGAGTTCATATGGCTGCCAGCCAAGGTGGTGAGAGTAGGGCTCTGCCAATAACTTGGATCCACAGCACTGGCAACACCAGTATGGGGGGCAGGTTGGGTTGCTTAGTGCCAGCAATGTGGGGGCCAAAAGACACCAGGGACTGCTTACACTTGTACGGGGATAGGGATTGGTGGGTAGACAGGTGCCATTAGACACTAGGGAATATTACAATGTTATGGTGATAGTGCTAAGAGGTTTAGGGGTGTCACAAGACACCAGAAAATATTTACTATGATGGGGGACTATGATCGGGGATGAGATTGTCACTAGACACTAGGAAATGGTCTGTACTTCACAGGGATGGGAATCAGAGGTCAGGGTACAACTGGACACCAGGGAATGGGTTTTCCTTCATGGGGATGGGAAATTGAAGTGGGGGGCTGGTCACTGGGGCATAAAGCTCCAATGGCTTGCTAAGCAAATGAGCCCCTTATTGGCATGTATATGGCCTTTTAATGCACTGCAGGCCTAATGGGCTCATTTGCTTGTTGCTGGCTGAATACTGTGCTAGGGTTTCTGGCACCAACAAATCTGGGCCAGCAACAGTTTCGTATGCTTCGTATGTACAGACAGTTGGTGAGACCCTGTCTGAAGTACTGTGTGCTGTTCTGGAGATCCCATCTCAGCAAGGACATAGACAGGATGGAGGTAGTCCAGAGGAGGGCAACTAAAATGGTGCAGGGTCTGCAACAGAAGCCATATGGAGAGAGACTAAAGGAGCTTAATATGTATACCCTCGAGGAAAGGAGGAAGAGGGGGACATGACAGAAACTTTCAAGTACCTCAAGAGAATCAAAAAAAAATCCAGGAGGGTAGCATCTTTCAGAAAAAGAGATGTGCAAGAACAAGGGGGCACAATTTGAAGATAGAGGGGGGATGGTTCAAGGGCAATGTGAGGAAGTATTTTTTCATGGGGAGCGTGGTGGGCACATGGAACTGCCTTCCTGAGGAGGTTGTGGGGTCAAAAAAAGTGGACGAATTCAAGAATGCATGGGACAGACATAAGACAATTCTGGTGGGGGTTAGGAAGAAGTAGGCTGTTGGTTAATTAGGATCTGCAGCTTATCCAATAGGTAGGGAAATGGGCAGATTGGGTCAGCCAAGTGGTCCTTATCTGCTATCAAAGATTATGTTTCCATGTATCTATGGGCTACATAAAGCCAAGATCCATGCTGGGCAGTGCTGCTCGACTTTGCAATACCCTGACATGACCCTATATTCAGTCAGACAGCAACAGTTCACTATCCAACTGAATATCATGTTCTTGGTGTCATGAGCAAGGGCAAATGGAGCACAAACTTTTGCATTCTGCTCTTGCCCATTTTCCGTTACCGGGCCCCAGTATTCCACCTTGACCATCCAAGAGACACTAAGGTCATGGCTTGGCTCTAACTCATCCAGTGATAAACATGGCAGTTCACTGCCCTCATCAGCAAGTACTAACCCATCAACTATAGCTGCTCTAATGCCATTACAGGGCATTGTTGACTCACAAGTGGTGCTTGGAATGGTGTTCTAATCATTTTGGTGCCTTGTGCCAGGGCTACTGCTAATTATCATAGTTGAATTGTCAATGGTTCCCAGCTCATTGATGCCATTAATGTTGGCATCCAGCTCTCAAGGCACATTTGTTATTTCTTCTACTTAGCAGCTGCTGTTGACTCCAGCTCCTGCAGTTACTTCTGTCATCATACTGGATGACAAAGTGGCGTACAATCCTGACCTCCTAAATTTGGAGGAGGATTTAGAGGAAGAGGAAGTGGTTGTGGATTCTTTCCAGAAAGCTTTTAGACCCAGCTCCACACTGTCTTTTTGTAGAGTGAACACTGCTGTTCATACTCCAAGGTCCCCCTCTAAAGATGCCCCTTTTCAGGCCCTGGAAAGACAGATGCAAAATGCAATGGGATTTGTTGCTGAGAAGGAGGACTCCAATAAGTACAACATATTTGAATCTTTGAAGGTTCCCACTGCTTCTTTAATTGTGATTCTTCCTGTGTTTCCTGCACTAGAGGATACTACCATTGTTGCATTACAGAGACCTTGCACCTTGCCTGCAGTTCCACAGAATGATAAGCAATATTCTGCCCCTTATTCTAAACCACATTACATATCTCAGTCAGAATCAGACTCTGGAGACATTATGTCTGCTCATGATAGGTCCAAGGGCCCAGTACACATGAGTTCTTTGCCCCCTGATAAGAAATCCAGAAGGCTGTATATCATGGGAAAGATGACATATGCCTCTGCCTCCCTAGGTCTTAGAACTGCCAGCTATTAAGCTTACATGATAACATTTCTTAAAATAGCTTATAGAAGTTAACTATGTCAAGCACTGCTGCTCTGTATGATGGGTTCAATTAAATCTAATCATGTTAAGACTGTTACTGCAGGCCTTGAGACTGTGAAGCATTTATTAAGGTCTGCATATGACACCTCTGATGCTTCAGCCAGGGCTGCAGTTTCAGGAATCTTCTTATGTCACTATTCCTGGCTTAGGGTAGCAGGATTTGTTACTGATGTGCAACAGTCTGTCCTCAATGCCCCCTTTAGAGATCAGAAGTTGTTTGGCAATGGTGTGTAAATGGCCCTGAGGGAACTCTAGTCCTCTAAGATAGTTTTATGATTCTTGAAGGCACTTACCCAACAAAACTCTAGGGGTTGTGGCAGGATGCCTTTTATTAGCCAAGTGCTAGGACTACCCATACCTCCTGTCTGCAGCCCCATAACCAAGTTAGAGATCCTCTCCCAGGGCACTCCCCCAGGTGCACATTCCAATGCCCCAATGGTATTAGTGCAAGTGGTGCTCCTGCTGCCCTGGTACCTTCTAACCCCCCACTGCCTCCCACTTTACCAAGAACTCTGGGAAAACAGGTGGGGTGCAGGATCTATCTGTATCTGTCAAAATGGAAGGAGATCACTATGGATGAGGGTGTTCTGGACATTATAGAATGGGGTCATGCTGTGGAGCTTCTGTCTGTCCCCTACAGTGCATCCTCCAATGCCCTGTCATTATACCCTTCAGGCCTCTTGTCTCTTCTGAGAACTGAAATTCAGCCTTACTTCAGAAAAATGCCCTAGAGCCTATTCCTCCTCAGGAAATGAATACAAGCTTGTATTCCCTTTACTTCCAAGTCCCAAAGTGGATAGGAGACATACTGTATATCCTGTGTTGTACCTCAGGGGTCTGAAAGAATACATCAAATACATGAAGTTTCAGATGGTGTCCCTTCAGGTCCTCATCCCTTTGTTACAAAAGGGGGGATTGACTGTGCACAAGATATGAAGGGTGTATATCTCCATATCAAAATCCACAAGTGCCACAAACAATATCTCATGCTCATGATGGAGGGTATGCATTATCAGTTCATAGGGTCACTGGGCTCTTGAGTAGGTTTGGATTTATTGTAACTGAGTAGTATGTAGTGCTTAAGCAAGTGAAACTTTGGCTTACGCTCTTTCAGTACCTGCTACAGGAAGTACCAGTTTGTCTGGGTTTCACAAAGATACAGCACCCAGAGGAAGGGTTCCAACCCCCCCCTTGAGGTGCCACAGGGACAGGGTTCCAGGACCAAAGGCATCTTAGAGGAGAAGACCCACTACCAGGAAGGGACACATGCTGCTTGAAGAAGGGGGGGGGTGACAAAAATTCTGAGCATCCAAAGGATACTTGGGCATGTGCGGTTTTAACCACATGGGGGTGTGGCATAGTCCCATTCAGCTTCTGCATGCTACAGACAAGCTCTACAATTCAAAGGGTCATCTGGCTTTTGAGCAGGTTTGGGCTGATTGTGACTGAGTAGTCAGTTGTGCTTGGGCAAGTGAAACTTTGACTCTCCATTCCTGCTATGGGGACTACCACCTGTCGGAGTGTAACGGAGATGCAGAACCCCGAGGAAAGGTTCTAACCCCCTTGAGTGTTACTTGGATGGAGTCACAGAACCAAAGGCACCTTAGAGATGAAGGCCAGACCCTAGGAAGAACAAAGTGCCACAGGAGGAGGAAGGGAGGAAGTTGATAATGATTCTGAGCTTGGACATGCTCGATAGTAACTGCATGAACTGGGAATGGCATGGTCACCTGCTGCCCCTCCAAATTACAGGCAATGTCTTACAATTCAGAAAGTCACCAGGCTCTTGAGTAGGAAATTAGGAATGATTGTGAATGAGTAGTGTCGATGAGATAGGTTCTAGGGTCAATTTAAAAGATCTAGATCTGGCCTGACATCAGATTAGAATAATTACAGGTGCTTAAGAAATGCCTGTAAAACTAGTCTCAAAGGCACCAAAAGAATGTATTTAAAATCCACCATGCCAAGAATCTGCCCAACCATAAAAGCTTCTGGACCCAAATAAATTGTCTATCAAATGGTCGGTCCAAGATATTGTCACATGATTTTGTAATCAATGGAAAAGCACTATCTGACGCTATATCTGCAGCTACTGAATTCAGTAAGTTCTTCATGGTCTTGGACTTGTTCAAAACAAATGAAGGGGGCTACTCGAATAGTTTCTAGTTTCATTCCCAGTTTCCTTTCCAGCTGTCTATACCTGGTCCTTAAGCCTGGTTCCATTTCAGACTGGTGACCAGGAAGGAAGGAAGCACTCATGCAACTCAGATGCATAAAAGTGATGGCTCACCCGGCTATGATACTTTATAACCCAAATGTCTAAAAATTGCAGACTCTCTCAATACCTCTCCACTTAAGCATTTTATTAATAAATCACTTCTTCCAGGGATGGTCCCTGAAAAATGGTAAGTAATAGTCGTTCCAGCCAATAAAGAATGGCTCAAAGAACAGGTAGAAAACTACAGACCAATCTCCCTTCTCTGCATGCTTGCTAAGGTGCAGTAGAGGTTGTTATAGGACCAAATACAGGCCTATCTGGGGTATAACAACACCCTCACATGTGTCCAGCATGTTTTTTGCAAAAATCATGGTACCGACACTGCACTGGTGTGTGTGTGACAGCTGATATACTAAATACTTGGGAGAAAAGTTTGGTTATGAGTGTAGTCTTTTTATTGACCTTACCAAGGCATTCGACTAGCTGTGCAGACCATATCAACAGCACCATCTGAGAAGCCCCACGCAAACAGACAGTATGTGCCCTGGTTCCTTGGTGGTGATAGCGGTCGGGAGGCACAATTGCTAACAGTGATCGGGTGGCACAATTGCCAGGTGACATTGTCGACATTGGCATTTTCATGTCACTGTAGTGTTGGTCTATGAGATGGGTGTCGAACTGACATGGTGGAGCTGAAAAACAGTATGCTGGTGTGGTGGAAGGTGCTAAGAAAAGTGTTTTTACAAATTCATAAATGTAATGATTTTTTATAAATGAACTTAAAGGCCATAAGAAGAAATGCAAAAGTGACTAGTCCAGGTCAGCTGAAGGACCCTGAAATTCTTGCATGCCTCAATACAAACATGCACTTGACATAGTACTGGAGAAGGAGGAAACTTGAGGAAATATGACATGAGGAGGGCATATATGAAGCCCTGTGCATCATCCCTCATCCACTCCACCACTGGTGACCCATTGGGATGCTCCCAGACTGCAGGCAAGTTCTGATAATGTAGTAGATGGTGGGGAAAGTGCAGACAGTGTGGAAGGGAGCCAAGCCAGCCTCAACTGAGGAGGATAAAAACCTGCATATATATAAATTCATGAGATTTTAGTTTCAATAAATCATAATCATTTTTCAACTGATTCATTAAAGGGAATTAACATATCCTAAACATACACAGTGTGTCCCTGGTTAAAAGAAGTTTAAAAAGTATGTCTGCTGCACAAGACATAGAATGAATTAAAGAACCACAGTACTAGATGTGATATGCAAAAAATAAATTAAAACACACATTTGAGCTGTATATCTCAGGTTTATGGCAGAATGAACAAACAGAAGAAATTTACTGAACTTTAGACTTTACACATTTCCCACTAAAATTCTGACATTAAGATATAATAATGTATCTATATCTGCTCACATGAAATGCTTAAAATTTGATTGTAATACTGGGGAGTTTGAAACATTATCTCATGTGGTGTTATCTTGTCAGAAGTTTAAAATAAAAAGAGACAGGAGATAAGTGTTTAACCCCTTATTTAAACCATTTACTAATACCATGTAAAGCCCTCTTAAGGGACCTTATGAACCCATATTCAGAAACTGTGGCTTGGGATGTGATTAAGTGTTTAAAATGGATTTTTTCTAAGTTATCAAAAGTTCATGGATTAGGCTAAAATTGTATGAAATAAATATTTCTATGATGTCATATGACATGCTTTTAAACAAACCTACTAATTACAAACACCGTTTATCTCCATTTCATATTATAAATTATCCAATAGTGGATTAACTTTTTATAAAGTCATTGACTATCACTGCCCTACTTGGGGAATTTTAGGATTACAGGTTTCATTATGCAAATGATAGAAGTCCTGGTCAATGGATCATCCAGTTTACAGTCAGATAATTAACACTGTTAGCTAAGTTTGTAAAATACTCACCTATTGGATATAATTGTTCACAATGGAATCCTTCTGTTGCAATTTACCAAGGTGTAAACATGTTAGTTAAGAAAATTGTTTCTTGTGCTTATTTGCTATGTATATTAGCTTGTAAATTGCTGAATGAGTGTATTTTCATATGTAAGAACAGAACTCTAGGGAAGTCAGAAATAAGTTAATTATTTGCATTTATTGATATCCTGCTTTTTTAGCAGACTCATTGTAGTGTTTGTACATTTCACACAACAAAAATTACATTGCTCTGCAGATAGTGTTCAGTGGTTTATTTCAGTGCTACATAAATGCCCATAAAATATTTGTCTGACACATTTTGGAAACATAATTCCTTTTTTAAAGGCATGCATACACAAAACAAGGAATCCCTTTTATGCCTGCATTATGATATCATCATTACACTCCATGCACCCTTTGTGAATAATTGGCAAATGCATGTGCAATTAAAAACAGGTGAACTCTATAAAAACATGAGAAAAAACAATTACAGAGTTAATAAGAGCTGTAGCCATAGAACTATATGACAGTCTCCAGTTCATTGTTACTAAACAATGAGCTCAAAGTACTATACTATACATAACCAATTCAGACTGTATAATCCATATGCAGCTCATGTTCTAAATCCCCTTGTGACTGACACATGTGGGTGCAATATTTATCAAAGAGAGAATGGAATAAAAAAGGGGAGAGGGGTAGAGAGAAAGCTTAACAATAATGATTTCATCCACAAAATGTATCAAATCCAAATATGTTAGCACCTGTAAAACAGTTGTGTATTTATGATAATATTTTCTGTTTTTCAGGAGCAAACATATTTGGATTTGATTCACTTTGTGGATGAAATCACGGGCTCAAGGGCAGACTAGATGGGCCTAGCGGTCCTTATCTGCCCATAATTTCTATATACCTATGCATCTATGAAGAGGAGGAGGGATGGATCTATGAAATCTTTGTTAAGCTTTTCTCTCATCCCCTCCATCTCTCCTCCTCTTTTTTTCCTTTTCCATTCTCTTTCTGATATATGTTGCACTGAAACATGTTAGTCATTCACAAAGGAATTTAGAACATGAGCTATATATGGAATATACAGTCTTAACTGGTTATATATACTATTTTGAGCTCAATGTTTAGTGACAATGAACTGGAGACTGTCATATAGTTTTCTGTCTGCAGCTCTTATTAACTCTGTAATTATTTCTCATGTTTTTATAGAGTTCACCTTTTTTAATTGCACTTGCAGTTGCCAATTATTCACAAGGGTGCACAGTGTGTAATGACGATGTCACAATACAGGTATAAGTGGGGGTTTCTTATTTTGCTTATGCATGCATTTGAAGAAAGGAATTAAGTTTCTAAAATGTATCGGGCAAACATTTTATGGGCACTTATGTTGCACTGAAAAAAACAACTGAACACTACTTGCAAAGTAGTGTAACTTTTTAATGAAAAGGGTGAATGCCTGCTTTTGTTGTGTGGACTGCTATATTGATCGTCAGAACCCCACTCCATGTGCAACTCTTTTCTGTCTGTTTTTTTCTACTTTTGTATTGCTTTATTGGGTTCCATGACTAGACTTCATAATGACTCATATCGAGTCAAACTATAAAGTACTGTAATTTGGCAAAAGATAAAGTTATAATGGAAAACAAAATGCATTTGAAAAGTTAAACTATCATTTAAAAACAAACTCATTGTGAATTGTGAATTATGAAATCTGGCTTATTTTTTGAAACCAGTGTGTATTCTGGAAAGTTTTTTTTCCTGTACTGTATTTGCAGCTTTTTTTTTTTTCTGGCAGTTAGCTCAATTGGCCAAAGCTTATAATGAGGCTGATAACATTCCAAAAAGTTACACTTATCTTGTGTAGCATTAAACTCATGAAATGTGTGATTAATAATGTCATGAAGTATAGATTTTTGTTTGGTTTAGCAGTGAATTAAAAGAACAACACTTATACAGTAGAATATATAAATATAAATTCTCAGTTAATCTAAAATAGAATTGTATTTCATATTCACCTACACATGTATTAACACACATACAGAACAAATAACATTAACTGCATTTGTTATACTTGTTTCTAATAATTAGAATCAAGAATTAAAGAAAAAGGTGGAAGACTGGTCTAACCAACAGAAGACAAAAGTTTCAAAAGCTGTTTCTACAAGGTGAGAGTCATCATGTATTTAAATGTGTTCACAATACTTTTCTGTTGTTTATGTGTTGTGACTACAAAACTGTGAAGGACAATGTGGCACTCTGCCAGAACTCCTACACCCATCTTCAGCAGTGGATTTCACATTACTGGTGAAGATAGTGCTGACTTTAAAGAGAACAGTAAAAAATAATTTCTGACTAGCAGTTGTTGGTAATGTTCCAGTTTGCAGAAATCACATATATATACCCAACTGATCCATCTTTAACTGTACTTCATTAAAGGTGTACAGTGGCAGCCAGAGCCAGTTATAGCAATATCGGGGACATGGCAGCTGGTACCATTTTACCAATACCATTTTCTGTGCATTAGGTAGCATAGCTCTAATGAGAACAATATCACATCATGACTCACTAAACATGCAATATCATTGCTGAGGGTGATTGCTACCACTGTATGTGAAAACCTGTATTTTTAATTGATTGTTTTTATGGAAACTATTCAACTAACAGCCCTGTTGAATGAATCAGTAATCTGGAGCTTTGACAATTTCACAGATTGTGTACTAAATTCTTACCACTGATTTGTATGCTAATACTACTGTGGACGTCACACATACAGCTGTAAGAATGGTCTCATGGACATTCTTAGGGTATCAGAAGTATTCTGATACCCTAAGAATGTTAGTGAGACTACACTTCCAACCTTAAATGTGATCTCTTTGGCAATTTTAACTCATTCAGTTTGAAGTGGCCATTTCAAATAAGATTGAGCATATGACCTTTAAACTCACACATGCTTTCCAGGAGGGAATGATAATCAATAATATATTTAAAATTTTAAAAATCTTACCCCGGTCAAGACCATTTCTAGGGTACATAAGCAAGATATCTTTTTTACAGTATAAGAGTGTATCATGCACAGGGGACAGGAGAGCAAATCTGGTCAAAATTGTTCCGTCAATCTATAATTGTAGGTAAATAGCTCATTCATAGCATTCTGTAGACAAACAGTTACATAGTAAAGTCATCATGTAGCAGATTCCATGAAGAGAACTGTAATGTTGTCCACAAAAGTAAAAGATTACACAACAGTTGTTCACATCAATGTTCATTGAAATGTAATTGAATATAGATCATTAAGGGCTATGCATTTCATTTTACTAAATAGGAACATTACAAAGAGCTGTCAATTAGAAATAATGTCCTACCCCCTTTAAATAACGTATTAGTTTGTCATTACAGTAAATATCAGAGCTATGTGGGAGGCTCAAGTCTGTGTCCAAGTCTCACTTCTACAAGGGGCCAGTTGAGTCTATGGTTCACAGCAGAAGCTACATATCCAGACTTCAGATGTTGCCAGAATGCTTCCTTTCTAGGGAGTTGAAGTGGTAATGCTATTTTGGGCAACCACAGAATGCCTCCAAAGCTCAAGAATAGTGGCATACAGTTATGGCAAAGAGATGGGAGGGACTACAAAATCAATTAAAAATGCTGGATGACGTGTAGCAGCATGGTGCTGTGTTGCCTTCCACTCCCCATAACTCAGTAACTCGACCAACTGGAAAAATTAGATAATTTAAATAACTGACCTTTATAAGTGGACAGCATCCATAGTACCAGGGCACCATAACAAGGGCAGATAACAGATACATCAATCAATCAATCAATCACTTTATTTAACCAGGCATAAACACTATTGAGCAAGCTCATTTTCAAGGTGGTCCTGGGCATAAATACAATCATAAGATTACAATTATGATGGACAAGGGTGCAAAAAAAAAAAAAGAAAAACCATTGTGAAAGTGCCGGTCAATATGGGCCTATACATACCAGTCAACATAATTAACATGCAAAGGTACATAATGATAAGTTTTACTGAAATGAGAAGAGACAACAATCCCATATAGTCTCCGCTGAGTATGAGCTCATACCTAAACGATAAAACATAAGGAGGTATTAAGGAATAGGGTAGAAATTGGGGTGAAAAAGTAGGCAGCCAAAAGGGAGGCCAGAATAGGTAAAAGGTAGAGAATAGGCAGGGTTATCTTGGATTAAGGGAACTAGGCTTGTAGGTCCTAGATTTCTGTTGTTAGGAATGTAGGGTGGATGAGATACTTAGGCGTAGGATTTGAGAGTGGCACCCGAGGCTTAGGTGTCATCGGCATCTGAAACAGTTGCATGATTCCTTCAGATAATCCATTAATAGAGCTTTGAATGTGAAAATGCTTGGAAGTGAGGATAATTTTAATGAGTCTTGCATAGTGTTCCAAAGTGATTGAAGTGAGAAGTTGATTGCTGCTAAACCAAGGGTAGTTTTCACTCTAGGAATCTGGAAGCAGATTAAGGAGAAGCGTCTCAGGCCATAGGAACCTTTAGCCCATTTGAAGATGTTCGAGATGTATGCAGGGAGGTTATCAGATAATGCTCTAAAAAAACAGAGGAGAGCATTCCTTTTTCTTCTAGTTGAGAATGAGGTCCATCTCGAAACCTGGTATAGATGACAGTGATGTGTACTATGGGGTAGATTTAAGATAAATCTTAAAGCCTGGTGGTAAAGGGTGTCCAGTTTGTTTAGCATCGTTGATGGGCAATGACTGTAAAGGAAGTCAGCGTAGTCCAGTATAGGTAGGAATGTAGTTTGTACTAGTCTCATTCTGGCTTCTAATGTGAGTAGGTGTTTAATGCGATAGAATAAACCTAATCGCTGTCTTAGTTTCTTCAAGGTATCATTTAAGTGCACAGAAAGTTGAGCTTGTTATCCAGCCAGAACCCTAGGTATTTAAAGGTATCAACTACTTCAAGGGATTCATCTAAGAGTGTTCGGATCTGTGTGATATGTGGACATCTGGAAGTAGACTTTGGTGAGAGAATCATTGCTTTAGTCTTTTTTGGCTCCATAACACTGAATTGCAGATAAGGGAAGGGGGCAGACCTATGGGCAGACTAGATGCCATCACTTTCTATGTTTCTATGTTACCACCATTAAGACCCTTCAGAGTTATATGTGCAGAGACTATAAAGTCTCTGTTATTCCATCACTAGGAATTCCACAGTGCCCACTGCTCACATCTTTGTTTTGTTTTCTCAGTTGTTTAACCAGGAGTGGCACACTAAGCTGAAAGCTTGTTTACAGGTGTGGCCTGGGAGTACAGGGAAGTAAAGTGACTTGCTCGGGTTCACACAGTATGCAAGTGGGGGCTATGGGATTCAAACCTAGGTCTTCAGATTTGCAGCTCAGAGCCTTAAACCACTGAGCTATACTGCTTCCCTATAGAATTAATAAACTGAATGGTGGTAACGCATTAACTAATTAAGATGTCATAGGCCTACCTGGGTAAAGTGTTGTGCCAATATGTGACTACAAACTCACATTTGAGTTTGTACTAGTTTACCTGCATATCAGATAGTATAGTTTCAACAACGACAATCTACCAATAGCTAATTTCTTGAATCTTATTAGGAACACCAGTGGAATGTTAGCTTGATGATCTGGTCATTACTAGGTACAATGGCCAGGAACATATTAACAATCTACTGTTTGTTTTAAAATGACTAAATCAATTTGGCTTTCAAATCCAAAAGACAAAATATTCATTCATACAACACTTAATGCTGCATTTGGGTTTTGTAATTGATGCAAGAAACCTTATTCAATGCCAACTTGTGTGGAAGTCATTAGAAAGGTAATCAGCATACCTGGGTGTGACCCAGTTAAAGCCATTCCTGTGGTTAATGAATCCTTTTCACCAGTTTATGAGAAATATGTCAACACAAATACAATCACGGACTTCACTGCAATTAAAAGCAGTCAATCGTGATAGGAATAGTGATGTGTGTGAAGTTGGAAAATTTCACTCTGTGGATTAATTTGCATATTTGCCTCATTTTGCAAAATTAATCCACCATGCAAAGTCCAAATTCATGGAAAACTAATAAATCTGTAAAATGTGGAGTTCACAACTTCGCTTGCAGAGTTTGGTACAGAGGCAAAGTTCACAAAATCCAAAGTTGGTAACTTTGCCGGTGACATCTGGTACAGAGGCAAAGTTTGCAATGTACTATGATGTTGGAGGTCATATGTTGCTGAAACAAGCTGTATGCCAGGAGGAGGCCTTCTTCAGTGTAGTCTTCTAAAGACAGAGTAAGAGAAAATGTGTGTGTGTGCTTGTCTGAGAAAAAATAAACCTTTTAAAATACAACTCAGAACTCAGTTTTTTGAATCCAAATTGCTCACAAATTGTTCTAGAGGGCCATGTGCTGCTAGATTTGTGCATTTGTTTATTTATTCAGTGATTATTTACTTCAAAGTAGTGGTTTCTGTTTTTGTCAGTCTGTGAAGCAGTGGTGTGGGGGAGGGTAGGTGTACTGTAAAGCAAGGCAGCCCAGAAAGATCCAGAGCATTTTTGTCTAAGCAGGAAATTATTGTAATATTTTGGTTTTCTCATTCTTTCTTGTTCATGGTTTTTGGTCTATAGTGAGTAATTTCTCATTTTTATTTCTGTGATTTAGTTTGGTGTGTTTACGTACAATATTTTGACAGTGTCTTTCTGTAGTGGTTTTAGTTATTTTTAGTTATATTTTTCTTAAAGTCACAGTATTCTGTCACTTTTTGTTACACTTAATATTAAATTACCCATTACCCCTGTTGTTTTAATCCGTCCTTTTTTTACTGTAAGAAAAAAAAAGAAAAATAACTTTTTTGTTTGTTTTTAGCAGCAGTTTTTCAGATCACACTGCTGATCCCTGATACCCTAGGGGGAGGTGTTGGCTGCTCCTGGTACTTATTTGTACTGTTGTGCTAGTTTACTAATCCCTGTGTTGTGTTAAGAAAATACTTTTTTCTTTGTTTCACTACATATTATTAGAACAGTATTTTTTTCAGATTACGCTGCATATCCCTGATTCTCTAGGGGAAGTATTGTCTGCTGCTGGTGGTTAATAACTTGTTTAACCCTTTTACCCCAGTTGTGTGTGTCATGTTAATCCATGTGGTGGTGGTGGTGTTTTTTTTCAGATCACACTGCTGATCCCTGATTCCCTAGGGGAGGTGTTGTCTGTTCCTAGTACTTACTTGTACTGCAGGCTTTATTGACATTTTGAACTTTTTTCATCTCAAATCAAGTTACAATTAGCATATAAAAATGACTGGGAAGAGATGCTTTACTAAAGGGAGAGGTGCCAGGGAGGCAGCAAAGAAGTGAAAAATCTGTGGGGCAAAATAGTGATGCATTTAAAAAAAACTATGCCTGCTTCAGTGTGTTCTATGGGCTCTGAGGCTTGTAGTGGCAAAGAAGTAATTGGCGGCAATGGCATTAGTGTAGCCAAATTTTTTCTGCCACATCTGTGGCAGCCATGCTGGTGGGAGATGTGGGAGGTGAAAAGAGAAGCAGCAGCAAACAAGGAACAGTGGTCAAGGAAGAGGGTGCTGCTGTCCTTGTGGCTAGTGGTGTTGGGGGTACTGAGCTGACAGTGTGGAGATTGAGTCAGTGGCTGAGGTGGAAGATCTGGAAAATGTGCATCACACTTAGACTCCTGATGATGAGAGGGCCAGAGAGCCTGGAGATGGTGATAATGAGGAGAACAGAACTGTGGAGGAGGAGGACAGCAGCAGCTGATTTGTTGGATCTCCTATGGGAGCCTGAAGAGAAAAAAGCATAAAGGTGATGGTGCAGATGTTGCATGGATGTTGTTTTCAGTTATCTGATTACCAAAGTCCCCCACCCCAATATTATTATGAAATCTTCCCAAAAAAACACAAATTCCCACCCCTTCCACTCAGTTGTCGTACTTCCACAGCCATGGTAAATCAGAGGTTACAAAATCCTTCATTTGGGATTTTTACATACTTGATCTAGCTGATGAGACATTCACTGTCAGCTATGTCAAACACAAGTTAGTAGGGGGAATAATGGCAGCCACCTAGGCACTGGTGGGCGACCCACACATCTGAAGAACAGGCACCTGTTACACTGGTGTCAACACCAGAAGGAAGCCAGTACAGGGGGTTCCTGTCCTTCATCATCATCACTAGGCAAGGCAAACAGAAGTGACAGAAATAGACCAGGAGGTGGAGGGGCAAGGGACAAGGACAATAGAGAGGCAGAGGAGGATTCTGTGGGTCTGCCTAGAAGTCAGCAAAGCATCAGTGGTGGGTTGAGTGGTACCATCCGGAGTCAGAAAAGCAGAGTAACGCCATTGCACAACCCGCCCCAAATCACTGGTGTCATATGAGCAGCAGCATATATGAATCCCCAGGAGTTAAATACCACCCCAACAATGCTGCCACAATGAGGCCAGTTGTTTGGTAGTCCAACCCCAAGAAAAGTCCAGCCTACACTGCATAGCATGCTCGAGCATCACTCCAAATTCACTCCCAGTCATGCTACTGCAAACAAGCTAAATGCAGCAACTGCTGAAATGCTGGCAATTGATCTATTGCCATTTTCTTTTGTTGAGAATGTTGGATTTCAGAGGTTGGTGGCCCGTGCCTGTCCCAAATGGCAGATTCCACCAAGAACATACTTTTCTGAATGTGTCATTCCTGAACTCCATGGGACAGTGTCACAGACAGTAAACCATGCCCTGAAGCATTCAGCATCACCACAGGTACATCTGAACATGGATATGTGGACCAGTGGCCACACAGCTGGTAGCTCCTACTTGTGCTTTACAGCACAATGGGCACAGGTATTTGGTATAGTATTTGACTGTGGGAGTGGGAACAATTGCACGAGGCCCAGTTGCAGTAGCAGCAACATTCTGGGTATTCATCAACATGCCACACTGAAAATGAACTGTATACCTGGATCACACAAGGATGAGAAAATGCTGGAAGTGCTCCTTACTGAGACTTACCAGAGGCTTCATCATGTTAAGAGCTTTAAATTATTTGAAGGCCTTGATCATATCCCCCTCTTCTGTTCTCAAGGGAGTACATGTTCAGCACCTTTGCTGGCCCTGGATTATTTTTGTCATCCTTCTCGGGACTGTGTCCAGCAACTTAGTATTTTTCTTAAAGATCAATGGCAACCATTTCACACACTGTTAAAAAAGCCTAAATTCAAGTCCCTGTGTCATGAGTAGTGTTTCCTGAAAATGTCATGCTATTTGGTTTTGTGGTTTTCTTTAAATCAGCATTTGTTAACTTATTTTGCACTAACTAGAAACAAGCTGTTTCTGTCCCGTTCACTGATCCTTAGACAGTGATGATATAGCTGAGTTCAGCACTCTGGAGACAAGGACAGGGGGCAATAGCAGTGGCTCTAACAGGGGGTGGGGGAAATGGGGTAGTAGGGTGCAGTAACCCCACCCATTTAGGCAGGGGGCAGCAGGGTGTAGAGGCCCTGATTGTTCAGGCAGGTACTGGGGTAACAGGGTGCAGCAATCCCAATTCTATAAGAGAAGAGAGTGGGCAGCAGGGTGCATCAGCCTGGAATATGGGTCAAGAAACAGGGAGCTTGTGTGGCAGGTGACAGGGGGCATCAGAGTCCAGCTGCCTCAACTGTAGGCAGAAGATGGGGGAACCAGGATGCCACATAGTGTTTCTAGTTATACATTATGGCCCGGATATTCAAACTGCACCCAAAAAGTGCACAACGGTAGGAGCAAGCACAAGTCCACTGTGCCCATGCGCAAGAAGCACGATATTCAAAAACTGCGCAGGTCAAGATACGCCTGCGGCACACAAGTGAATATCATGCCACCTGCGCCATAGCGCAACCAGGGATGTGCAGTTGTGCAGTTCAGATACACCATAGCGCAACCAGGGATGCTCAGTGGTGCAATCCAGATGCACCATAGCACAACCAAGGATGCCCTGTGGAGCAGGGCAGCAGTGCAACAGCACAACCAGGGATGCGCAGGGACAGGATGCAGGGGCCCATCACCCATGCCACAGATGGGCAGAGGAGCACACAGCAGAACAGACATTGCTGACCACACCCCATGCACTGCACAACTAGTGGAGAGCCGGAATAACCACCGGCCCATGGATACCAGCATCCAACCCACAGCCAGGGCATGGTGCCCCAGCACACCCCCTGGCAAGCTGTGACCAGCACACAAGGAGGGCTGACCACCCCGTGCCACACCATCCCACCACTGCAGAGCACACCCTGCACCATGATCCCCATACACCTGCCCAGGAGTAATGCCCAACAGTGCAGGACAACCCATGCATGCCACCACCCCCACTGTGACGATGCAACCCTGTGCACCACAGAACCATGCAAGACAACCCCACCATGAGCACCCTGCAGCAGGCGGCAACAGACAGCGATGCAACAACTGCATACGCAGTGCCACCCTGCACGTCCCCCCCAAGGTACAGCTGAGAGAGACTGACCATGTGTTGGCACATGAGGTACCCCACATGTGACAGGGCATGCCTTGGACCCCACCACCAGTGGTACAGCACCCTGCACACCCTCACAAGGACACATCCCGTCCCAGCACTGGCCACAATAGCCAGCACAGACACACACAGTGTTGCATGGAGGCATGCACCACACCGGATGCAACACAGTGCATGGACAAACACCCACCCATACCCAAGGGCACACCAACACAGGGACACAGTAGTACAAATGGGAGAGGGAAGAAGGGGTGTGAGGGTGGGTCCAGGGGGGTTAGGTGACTTGGGGGAATGGAGGGCCTATTGTCTGCCCCGTTCTCCACTCCTGTGGCACCTCCAGTTGCTTCGTCTCCAGTCCCCGTGCTGCTCCATTCTCTCAAGAATCACCAGGGACGCCCACAACAGCTGCAGCAGCTCCTGCATGCCACGTTCTATGGCCATCCAGCGTTGTCCACCTAGGACAAGGGAGCAGAGTCAATACGTGTGACTGTCCAGCCCCCTGCAGCCCACCCATTGTGCATTGCATACAGCCATGTGCCATGCCCCGTGATGGTGTGAGACCACCCATAGTGACCACGTCCACAAGACCTGCCTACCCAGGCACCCACAGCCATGTGGACCACTGCACACACCCATCACCCATGTCCTGCACAGCACCACTGTGGCCGTACAGTGACATGGCTATGTGGTGTGAAGGCAGTGGCACAGCCATGTACCCTGTGCATGCATGGACCACCATTGATGCACTCCCAGACATGCAGTGCCACTGGACAGTGCTGACTGTAACAAGTTGCATGCATGGCAGTGGTGTCAGTGGATGGAGGCCATGCCCCACTGCCTGCCCTGTTACACAGCATGCAATAGTAATCATGGATGTAAGGCACTTACCATCATCAGGCTGGTCCCTGCGCCTGTGTGGTCCAGCATCCTTCCCGGCCTGCTGGTCATCTTGGTGCCACCTCCTCTCCCTCACCTGCCGGCGGTCCTCTGGGCTTAGGGTGCAAACATGGAGAGAGGAACATCAGTACAATCTGGTAGCAAAGTTCCCCCGCCCCGTGTGTGTGCAATCCCACACAGCCATATCCGTCCATCCCCCACCCCGATACCGCCACCATGGCCAACACTGGATGGCCCCCCCCATGTGATGGACACATGACACCATGATACCCATATGGATGTTAACAGTGTATGGATGGGGCACCTACCTGGCCGTGGCACCACGCCCCTCCTGGCATGTGCCTGCAGGTGGGCAAGCCTATCCGGGTCCCTGCGCTGGAGGTCCCCGTATTGGTGGTGACACTGCTCAGCCATGCACCCAATTCCTGTGGCCTCCTCCAGCGCCATCGCCACCCCCTCCCATACTGCACTCCTGGCCCTGTCCTGGGGTGCATCTCCAAAAAGTGCCCCAGCATGGGGCTCTACTATGGCCACCAAATTGGCCAGTTCCACCTGGCTCCAAACAGCAGCCCTCCTTCTTGCCATCTCTGAAGCTGGTTGGAGTCAAAATGGTGCTCGGTAGTGCGGTCCACCAAGTTTAGATGCTGCATGGTACAGCGCTGCCATTCCCTATCATGCTGTCACTGAACAACGTGATAGTGGTGCACCCATGCAGACCCATGGCACCTAGGGGGCAAAGGTCGGGCACAGGGTCAACAGTCTCTCGTGCACAGACCGCTACAGTGCAATTGGTACTCACTGCATGTAGCATGATTGGGTGCCTGTGTGCCACCTCCTGTAGCAGCCTACCATGCTGTGACCCCAGTGCGCCTATGGCACCCCAGTGCCAGAGCACCATACATGTGAACAGCACAGTAGCACCACTGGCACAATGGTGGCCATGCCCTGCATTGCCTCCCATGCACAGCACATCAGCAGCATGGCAGGCATCTGCGTCATCACCCTGGGCATGCGGCGTTCGGTGTCTACTGCGCATGTCACAGAAATGCGCCCTTGCCTGTGCACATTCAACATAATTGCGCAAAGCGCAACAGCGCGATATTCAGCCGGCATATGCAAATCAGCTAATCAGCCATTCAATGGCACAGATACTGCATTTGCATCCACTTATAATTGCGCCTCACCTCATTTGCATGTGTTGCACTATAAAAATGCAACATTGGGCCGCAGTAGCCATAGTCTGTTATTGCAGTCTATTGTGGTGAGTTGCATGCTGTTTGGGAGTGTGGACTGTGGTGTGTGGGACATGCATGGGTCTGCACAGTCACAGGTAACACCTGTCATTCCCACAGGATCAAGAATGAGCGATCATGAGGTGGAGGAAGAGGAACAGAGATGTGGGAGGAAGAGGAGGCCTAACTTCACCAAGGCAGAAACAGATGCCCTGTTTGAAGCCTACCTCGACCAGGAGCTGCTGCTCAGTGGACAGCAGGGAACACCACAGGCCCATGCTGCTGCATGGGAAAAGGTGGCATGTGCCATCAACCAGCGTGGTAGCCACCAGCGGTCCATGCAGGAGTGCAAAAATAAGAATGGCACGGACAGGTGGAGGATTAAGGACAAGATGGCTGCCATCAGGGCAGCACAGTCTGCGACCGTTGGGGGACAGCCGGCCATGCAATGCCTGACCCCGCAAGAAGAGCAGGTTGCTGGCAGCATGTGGCATTGTGCCATCGAGGGTGTTCCAGGTGGTGGATTCTAGACGGGTGGTAGCCCGTCACTGCATGGTAGATCCTGGTCTGTCAGTGGGGGGGGCAGGGTAGGGCAGATACATTAATGCTACTGTGTTCCCTTACATCTCCTGAGCATCTACATGGGTCAGTGGTGGTGGGCTTGTCCACTGAGGGTGATATCATGGACATAGAGGAGGGCCCATCCACCTCCACAGGCATCCGAGGGTCAAGGCGACAGTGGGCCCACCTGGATGTCTGGCTTGATGTTGGTGGACCAGGTGTGGAGGAGGCCCTGCCCGTGTCCCAGCGTCCATGGATGCCAGCATGCTGAGACTCGAGCTGGTGCCGGATCCATCACTTATGATGATGGAGCTCACTTCATGGACAGTGATATGTGTGGGCCACAAGATGGCTACACAGCAGGTGACATCACAGGCATGGCCGTGGGTGGTGCCATCATGGAGGCCTGTGTGACATCACAGTCCCAGCCTGTGCCTGTCTGCACCAGTGGGGCAGCACTGGTGTGTGTACAGGACAGTGGGGCTGTTGCAGCCACTGCGGTGGCACCGTTGAGCCCTGGAGAGTGGCAGCCAGAGGGGCCGTGTCAGCAGTTGGCCAATGGCCATGGGGGTACAGTGTCAGAGGTCGGCGTCAGTGCACCACCTGTGGACATGCCCAGGCCTGACCCTGGTGTGCAGCACCCACCCTCAAGGGGTGCTGTCCATCAGGGCCATGAACACCGTGAGGAACAGCATGCCGATCAGGCAGATGACCTCTTAGAAGAGCACAGCTGCATACTCCAAGAATCAGTCGATCAGCAGTTGCAGCTTGAGACGGCGGTGAATGCACTCAGTGTGGCTCTGCGCCAGGCAGAGGAGTGGCGCAGCAGAGACACCGCTCTGCTCCTGGCAGGGATGGACCAGATGTGGGAGGATGTGACTGCTGTCATTGACAGGCAGACACAGGCAATCACAGCTGTCATGGTCACAATGGGCACACAGTTATTTGCCCATGCGTCACAGACACTGTGCAGTGCAATGTCCACCCCCCATTCCCAGCATTGTGCGACACCCTCCTTGTTGACACTGGGTTAAGCTGTGAGCATCCCGAGCATGCCTGGTGCAGGCATGTTCAGTGTTCTGCAGACCCCTGTGTGAGCACAGTCGCGTTCATGCAGTGGAACCCTTGGGGGACTGTCGGTGCCACCCCATGAGGCCATTGGTCAGCCTGTCACTGCTGGCGAGTCTCAGTGGGGCTGCTCATGCATCTATGGTGGCTGTGGCAATGTGGCACGTGACTGACCTGTCTCCCACCACAGCTACTGTCTGATGCTGCCCTGTGTGCATTGTGTTGTTCAACATGCAATGCACGGGTGGGGTACCCAGCCCTGCACACACACACACACACACACACACACACACACACACACACGCCATCTGCACATCCTCCCAGCTGCTGTCCACTGTGGTGTGTGCATGATGATGCCTGCATTGCGCTGTCCACCACTGTACAATGGTGCCCAGCGTCTGACACATGCACAATGACAGGCACTGGGCGTGGTGGTCTGTGGACGTGTGTGTGGCTAGGGGTGGCAGTTGGGGTCAGCGTGCCTCCTACCCTTTGTGCATGTCTTGTGGGGGGGTGGAGGGAGTGTGCACGTGTGTGTGTGTGTGTGTGTGTGCCTGCTTGCTGTGTTAGACCTTGCCCATCCCTGATGGCGTGTGCGGTTCCTTGCTCGGCCAATTCCCTTAATGACATGCACCTCTGGGGTTTGTCCATGCATGTTTGTGGGTTGTGCCCTTGCCACTGGTGGTTGCACATGGCCCCATGACTTACCTGGGTTGGTTGAAATGCTCCTCTGTGATGGTGTCCCGGTGCAGCTATGCCATCCGGATCAGACGGGGGGCCCTTCAACCAAGGGAGGGCTGCCCATCACCATCTTCACCAGTGTTCTCATCGTCCCCATTGCTGTCCCCCTCTTTGACCTGTATGGCTATCCCACAGTCGTTGGCCATGTTGTGCAGGATGCAACAGGCCAGGAATAGTCCACAGGCCTTTGAAGGGCTGTACTGTAGGGCACTGCCAGATGTGTCCAGGCAACAGAAACATGCCTTCAGCATCCCGAACACCCGCTTGATAACATTACGTGTGGTATCATGTGCCTCATTGTCTCATTGCTGCGATGGGGTCGCGGACCACCGGTATGGTGTGAGCAGCCAGGGACAGAGTGGGTATCCACTGTCACCTGTGTGTAGAGGGTGGACATTAGTTAGGTGATCATCAACGCCCTGCCTTGGGAAATCTAGGCCAATACCCATGTCACCTCTGACTACGCCCCTCCCAAGCTCCATGTCTTTCTGCGTGGTTTGCATACTCACCCACTAGGTGGCCAGTAGGGATGTCCCCACTCTCAAACCTGTGGCACAGTGTGGACTGGTGCCAGATGAAGACATCATGTGCTCCCCCAGGGTGCATGGCACAGACATTGATTATGCGCCCCCTTGCATCGCACACCACCTGGCAGTTAATGCTTGCATACCAATTCCGATTCATGTATGTGGCCCCTTCAGGGCCAGGTAGTGTGTGGATGGCCACATGGGTGCAGTCTATTGCCCCGAACATGCCAAGCATACGTGCTACCCTGTGGAACTCCTGTATGTTTGCTGTGTGCTCTGCCAGTGTGCTGGGGAAATGGATGTACTCTGCAGCATGTGGCAGCAGTGCGCTGAGGAATTGGGTGAGGAGCTGTGACGCGGCCGACTGGGTTATGCCTGTCATGTCCCCTGTTGGTCTCTGGAAGGAACCCATGGTGAGCAAGCACGTGACAGCTGTCACTTTTGTCTCCACTGACAGTGCATGGCTCCGTCATGTGGGTGCCTGCATCACATCACTGCACAGCTCACAGAGCTGCCTCAGGATCGTCCGGTTCAGGCGGTACCAGCCCACGATCTCAGTATCAGTGTACAGCTCAAAGCTGGTGCAGGCTCGGTACTGCCTGTTGGGGGCATACCGCTGACAGGCCCTTCCATGGCCATGCCCCCCCTGCTGCCTGCCTTCTCACCCCCTTATAACTGCCTCCATCTGGATGATGGCACTGGCCATGTCCCTGGCTTGTGTTACCCCCCCAGCAGCTGTTTCTCTGTTCCCCTCGCTGTCCTTGCTGCTACTCCCCCTGCACCGGGAATACCTCCCTGTAGTGGCCATACTGCCCACTATCTGTGACCTCAGTGCTGTGTGGCACTTCCCCCCTTTTGTCCTGCACTGTGGCACAGGCTCCCCACACCTTCCCTGTTCCTGGTGGTTCCAGGTGCTCTGTCCTGCTCCTGCCTTGTCCTGCTCCCAGTTTCTGTGTACCTGTGTGGCTGCCTGCAGTTCACCAACATGTGGCTTCCCTGTAGCATTCTTGAGCCTCTCTCTTGTTCCTTTTTATTTTGGATAATTTCCACTATTGCGCAACTTCCGTTTGCTCCCCTGTTGTGCATGGCGCATGTTGTTGAATATCGCACTGCACCATTTATGCATGGTTCTTCTCCCTTCAGTTGCGCATGCATTCATTATCATTGCGCTCTTGCACATTGTGATTTGGGGGTGCATCTGACTTCTGCTGAATATCGCAGAATGGCACATTTTTGGACTTGCGCTGGCGCATCCCTGTTGCGCATGGTGCAACCCTTTTGAATATCTGGGCCTATGTATTTTCACACAGAAACCATCCAAGAACTGAATCTTGTGAGTTCTTATAGTACATGTGCCTGAAATAGCAGAGTGTGGCAGGCACCTGTTTGTCAATCTGAGAGGGAAAAACATTTTCTTACATGAACCTATTTATAGAGGCTACATCAAAGGTAAACTACTTGTATGAATTAACATACCTTTGATTTACTGTATATCTATTAAACAACCCAGTGTTATATAGCAAGGAAAAGCACAGAGTTTTGTTGAGAAAGAACTGGCAGCAGCTGTGATATAGACTAGCTGATTTCTCAAATGCATACCACTTCAGTTTAGCACTAACGCTCAAATGATCAGCTTTTTATTAAAACAAAATGTGGATTTGCAGCTAATTCATCTGAACAAATACCAGAGACTGAATTAGTGAAAAACCTGGACAGAAAACAATTAACTCATAGACTGCACTTTTTTGCATTGAACCCCAGTTACCAAATGACAGACCACTTCACCAGCCTAGTCTGGTCTTCCCTAAGTTCCTTTCTCTCCTCTTCCATGTCCACCATCCCACAAAGCTTTATGTCATTCATGAACAGGCAGATTTTACCTTTGATCCCATCCACTATGTCACTGATGAAGAAGTTAAACAACTGAGCTTTGAGGGACCCCACTGATCACTGGCCTAGCTTCCGAGAATTCCCCACTGACCATCACCTTTTGGCCTTTGTCCTTCAATTGGTTTTTGACCCATCTAGCAAGCTTGGCTTCCACACCCAGGTCTTTCAAGCCAGCTTCCTAACCAGTGTCCTAGGAGGCACAGAGTCACAGAGTCAGATTGTCTGACATTCAATATCATTAAATCTGACATGGTTGTCCTCTGACTCTTCCTCCATAATGTCACCGCACCCACTGGCAATCATAAGCTCCTGCCCCCAGAGCAATCACTAATTTTTACCTCGGCCGTTAAGCTAGAACCCTCCCACCTAACATACCTACTAGCCCCCACCTCCCTCTTCCCCCATAGCACCAAAAATTCCTATTTATTAGAATCAGATCTCATGGATCCCAACAGCTGCAGCACTCGCTTTACACTCTCCACTGTTGAATCATAGATTCCTCGCTCCCTCAGCTCAAACCCCATGCCCAGAATCCTCAACTATTAGAGAACCTCACACTCAACACACCCACTAGCTCTACCCTCCTGCTTCCCCCCAGCCATAGCACCAAAAATACTTATTTATTACAGCTGAGTATTCTGCTTCCCAGCAGCTGTGTTGCTCTCTTTAAACCCCTCGCCACTGAATCATAGATCCCCCCCTTCACAAGCCAATTGCCCAGCATCCTTAACTATTTGAGAACCCCCCCACCTAACACACCAGCTAGTACCCACCTCCTTCTTCCCTCCCAGTACCCAAAATACCTTTGGTTTTGTGAGTCGGGTGATGGCCCATGAATGAGTGGCTAACTTGTGTTCATCTTCTTTCCAGCTGTATGAATGAAGAGACGTCCTACAATAGAAATAAAACCTGATTGGCTATCAGTGTGACAATCAGGTGTTACTATTTTTGTAGGACATCTTTTTATTCATGCAATTGGAATGAAGATGACCACAAGGCAGCCACTCCTCCAGGTGACTGTCACACAACCTGACTGGAAAGAACTAATGTATTTTGGGGGCTGGTGAGGTGAAGAGGGAGGTGGTGGTTAGTGGGGTGTTGTATGTGGAAGTTCAGAAATAGTTGAGAATGCTGGGCATGTAGTTTGTGTTGGGGGAGGGAGAGATTAATGATTCAGTGGTGAGGGAGTAAATAAGTTCTGCAGCTGTCAGGATCCATGGGACCCAACTTTAATAAATGGATATTTTGGGTGCTATGGGGGAGAGAGAGGTGGGGGCTAGTAGGTGTGTTGGGTCAAGAGGTTCTGTCTTAATTTTCATTAATATTATATTATAATATTCCACTCAGGATTTAGGTATAGGCATAGCACCGGAACTGCATTAGACAGGGTGCAAAATGATCTCCTCAGGTGAGAGATAGAGGAGAGTGGTCAATTCTCATGCTCTTCAATCTCTCCTCAGCATTTGACACTGTGCACCATGCATTGCTACTGGATCACCTTGGGGAGCTTTGTGGACTCACCGATATTGTCATCAACTGGTTTGAGTCCTTTCTCATGTGTAGTAGTGATAGGGAATTTCTCATCCTGCCTGAAGCCCATGCCCTGTGGAGTTCCAAAGGGTTCAGTCCTGTCACCTATGCTGTTTGCAGTGTACATGCTTCCACTGGGTGAGATTATTAGATGTTATAGCTTCAGTTTCCACTGCTATGCAGATGACACTCAACTGTATATGTTAATTGCTTTCTGGACAAATGGCTCCATAAGGTGCAAAATAAATGCCTGTCTGACATCCTAGACTGTACGTCCTCTAACTGACTGAAACTCATTCCCTACTAGATGGAGGTACTAGTGACTGAGCCTGGTCACTGGCATGATGGGGCTGCTGACAGGCTGGGAACATGGTTGTTCCAGGGCCCTACCCCATTGGCGGATTCTACTAGGGCGAGAAATTTGGGTGACATCCTTAATGATGGATTGACACTTGATGCACAGGTGTCATCTGTTGTCCGGAGTAGTTTTTACCACTTCAGGCATGTTGCCCAGATTAAAGCCCAAGTCAACCTGGTGACCTGCTCTCACTGGTGCACACCTTTGTGACATCTTGGCTCAACTACTATAATGTTCTATACTTTGGGGTCAGTGGGGGAATCTCCATCACCTGCAGCTAGTGCAGAATGCAGTGGCCAGGTTGCTGACAGGCCTTCTGAGTTCTTGCCATGTGAAAAAGATCCTGCATGACCTGCACTGGCTGCTGGTGAGGTGGAGAATCACATTCAAGGTGGGTCTGCTTTCCTATAGGGCCCTATACAGGTCGAACCTTGGTTATCTGAGTGACCTCTTGACCACTGTCTGCCCAGCTGTGAGCTCACTCCACTCCTCCATCGAGGGCCTCCTAGTGGTTCTGAGGGCCCAGTTAAAAACCTCAGGAGATTGTGCATTTGAGATGGCCTACCTGGCCCTCTGGAACTTGCACCCAAGATCTCTAAATGATGCTTCAGCATTGGAGGTTTTTAAGTGGGGTCTGAAGGCTCATTTATGTAGAGAAGCTGTTGGAAATCAGTTATAACTCATCAATTTCCTAAAGTGCTGGCATTTTATTGAAATGTTTTATAGATTTATACAGATGCCATTGATTGTTTAATGCTCATTTATTGTATGTTATTATTTTATGCCCTTTTCACTGCATCTCTTCTTATGTAAAGTGCCCAGAGCCCCTGGAATTTGGCACTCAGGAAATAAAAACTTACTTAATAGTGCAGCAGAGTGGGGGCAGTTAAATAGGATGTTAGGATAACTGGATAACAGGATGATTCGTATTCAGCTGTCATAACATAGATTCGACTTTAGGGTATCTCAGCAACCCTATCTGTAACTACTGTAAAATTTTTGGTATTACTAGCCCACCCATAATGTGAGCACTACCCACTTCCCACTGGTACCAGTTTAAACCCTCTTAAAACTTACAGTGGCTTCCTGTGCTTCACTGGGTACCCAGCCAGAAAAATATTGTAGTGTATAATGAAGAACCAGCATTCTAGACATGAATTCTGTGAAATAAATTGATTTTTTACTGATGTTCAGCCAGTACTTACAATTAACTTTAACACTGAAAGTGCAACATAATCCAGCTCCCACAATGGTGCAAGCAAGCCTCAGCACTTCAGGTGTGCTACCCCTTCATCAGGAGGCGAGACTCAAAGTGATCCCTAGTCTTCTTTAATACATATATAAACAGGTGTTATTGCTTAATCAATTTGTCAATTACCCAATAATTTATTTTATTTTATTTCAGATTTGGAGAAATACCTTTGAGTCACAGATTTATTTATAAAGGTTCCACGTCACATAGATTAGATACAGACAAAACATTACAATGATTGCACTCAGAGCATAAAGATTCAGATTTTTACAAAGAACAGCCAGGCTAACATTAGGATACTAGGGTTGCTTAGTATTTAAATCAAGGAGATTCGGACTTTCATGCCCCTTCAGTGTCAGCTCTACTTAGTGGTTCATGCCTGTTCTTAGTCCAAATTAGGACTACTGTGGCAGCCATAGACATGGTCAGATATTTCTTGAAATGTCTGTGATATATCTGGAAATTTCTTGCCTGCCTGCATAACCACTATGGGCCACCAGAGAGAATCGCTTTATAGTGTATGGTGGAATGTTGTTCTCCACCAAAATCGATCGTTTTCAAAACCTTGTAGTCACACACTGGTGACGTTCGCAGTACAACAGAATGATGTTTTCTACTGTGTCCTCGCGCAGCATTTGACAGTTAGGGCTCACTCCATAGACAGGACACATGGCGAAAGCAGCAATATCAGGGGCAGTATTAATGGTTAGTGTGAAAACGTTCTCAATGTAAATTCTTTTTTCCTTCTAGTAACTGTTTTTTTTTTTCCAAAAAAAACAACATTCCACCATACACTATAAAGAAAAGTGCATGGGGAACAGTTGACAACAGGGCGCTCTCGAGGTAATCCGTCGTCATAGTGCCAACTCGGTGAAAGAATAGCCCTGTTGTCAACCGTTCCCCATGCACTATCCTATATATAGTTCATTTATCTGTTGGTGAACTACCTCATAACAGAGTATGAACCACTGCTGGTGCTCAGGGAGAATGGGATTCAAGTCTCTAGCTATATCACCAGTGATCAAGTGCAAAAGCATACAACCTACTTGAATATTATAATTACATTTTTTCTTGCTAACCAAGGACGCTATAGTGCCATAGTATAAGAACTAATATAACAAGATGCACATTAAACCAGAGCACATTTTAACATTCTCATTTAGGGTTCTTGTTTCTTTTTCATCCCAGTACAATTTAATGGAAGAATGGTTTGCAATCCATCTGGTTATTAAACTCAAAGTTTAAAAATCTATATGGATTCTTTGCTATCAAGTTCCAGATTTCTGTCCCCCGTCGATAGGGTGCATGGTCAATACCCATGTGCTGGATCTTGTGTTCCCCCTGATTCTCAACCTCCAAAAGATGTTTTGAAATTGGGTGCAACAAATTATTTCTTCGAATTGCTCTGTAGTGCTCTTGAATGTGTTTCTTTAAAAACCTAGTTGTTTGGCCAATGTACATCTTACCGCAGGAACACCACAGAGCATAAATGATGAATTTTGTGTTGCAAGTAATGAATTGACCTACGGTACAGTAAGTGGACCTGTCTTATAGCCAAAGCCCCAGGATTCAGGAAGATTTTCCCCTGCACTGCTTGTTTACATTTAATGCATCATTTGCATGGAAAGAAACCCATTGACTTCTTTGCTAGCCTGATTCCTTCTTCTGCCGATATTTTAAGTTCACTGCAGGTAAGAAAATCCTTAAGTCTCTTACCTCGTCTAAACATAATTAAAGGACAATTTTCTTGTACCTTCCTAAAATCGGTATCTAAGCCCAGGATGTACCAGTGTTCTAAAATGACGGCACGTAGATCCATAGATACTGGTCTGTAAGCTGACACAAAAGTTACCTGTTCTGGGCTCTCTTTCTCATTTTTAGAACTTAAAAGATCTTGTCTATTTATTTTTTCTGCTCTATCCAATTCTTCCTATAATACATTTTCCTGGTAACCTCTTACCTTAAGTTTTTCAAGGAGAGCATCTTTTGCTTTCACAAACTCCTCTTGCATTGAACTATTCATTTTTAAGGGAATCAATTGCCCATAGGGCAAATTTGTGATGGTATGTTTAGGGTGTGCACTATGTGCGTATAGCACACTATTCCCCACGTTAGATTTCCAAAACCCCTTTGTCTGTACTGGCTGGCCTGTAATACCTACTAGTGCAAAGTCCAGAAAATCAATTATACTGCAATCTGTTTTTCCCATAAATATTAAACCCACATCATTCTAATTGATGTACTCCAAGAACTGTATTGTCTCATCCTCTGTCCACTCCCACACTATTATCAAATCATCCATGTGTATCTTATATTTTATAATTTTTGAAAAATAAGGGTTCCACTCTGGATCCAAGATCGTCCCCCCACCAACCCATAAACAAGTTAGCATAGCAGGGGGCAACTGAGGACCCCATAGCAGTGCCCTGCTTCTAGTGATAAAAAGCACCATTGAAAATGAAAAAGTTACATTGCAGAATCAATTCTAAAGCTGCTGCAATAAATTCCACTGCGTAGCTCAAAGAATTCTCAAGCATTTCTGTGACTGCCTCAATACCTAATGCATGTGCTATGCTCATATATAGAGGTGGGCAAAGTGGCCAAAATTCGCTCCACGGAGCAATTCACTGAGTAATGTGGAATCCTCAAAGTAATCTGCAATGCAAAGCGGAGTACTTTGCATCATAATGAGGAACACAAAGTATATTGATAACAATGACTTTGCATTACTCAGCCTTCCTCCAACCACTTCTGCACCAATGGTAATGCAAAGTACATAGAATCAATGTACTTCATATCACTTCACCTTGCTATTGAGCTCCAAAGTGAATTCTGTAATGATTCATGGGATTGCAGGTCACAGGGGCTCTAGATTGTTCTTCACAACCTCAGTTCTGTGTAGTGTGTATGTAGTGGTAGATGGAGACAGTTTTCTCTCAGAGTTCTGTGGTTCAAATTCTCTGAAAGCTCTTTAAAAAGCCTTTTTGAACCATTTTTTTGCTCAAAATTTAGTACATTGATTGTATGATAAATAGGTGTTTAATAGATAAAAATCAGCATGGTTTTGTGTCTAGTAGGTCATGTGAAACAAATTTAATTACCTTCTATGATTACATCAGCAAGTGTATTGATGAAGGAAAAACTGTGGATATGGTAATGTTTGATTTTAGCTGAGCCTTTGATACAGTTCCACGCACAAAATAATTGAAAAACTTATTGGTGTGGGGATAGATACAATTATTGTGAGATGGGTTGAACAGTGGTTGACAAATAAACAGCAGCAAGTAAGAATACAGGGTCATCTATCTGAAACAATGAGGGTGTGGAGTGGTGTGCCCCAGGATTCAGTGCTGGGCCCGCTGTTGTTTAGTATTTTTATAAATGATGTGGGAATACTTACTAAGAATAAGTTAACAAAATTTGCTGATGGTGTTAAAATAGGGGGAGTAGTGGATACATTCAATGATAGATTGATTTGGGGGCAGGATTTAATTCATATTACAGAATGGGAGAAAATAAATGGAATGACCTTTAATAAGGATAAATGCATAATTATACACTTAGGCAGACATAATATTCAGCAGACCTATTATATGCATGGTATTAAGCTAAAGGTTTCAGAGTGTAGGAAGGATTTGGGGGTCTATGTCCAAAATGATTTGAAAAATGGGGTTCATAGTAGAAAAATATCAAATAAAGCTATGCAGTTGGTAAATTGTACAAGGAGGGGTTTCCATTCAAGAAGTGGTGAGGTCTTATAACCATTATATAGGTCTTTGGTTAGGCCTGTTTTGGACTATTGCTCTACTGTGGCTGATCCTTTGTTTGTGAAAGATATTAAAGGAATAATGCACGACAGGGTGTGTGTCGTACTGGGATAATGCCACGCTCAAGGTGGTGGGGCACGAGGCCGCAGGTCGAGTGCATCCAGGGCCCTAGCCGTGGCATTATACCAGCACGACACACACCCTGGAGTGCATTATTCCTATTATATAATGGCTCATTGTAAAACAAAAGTGAGAAAAATTATTAAAACCTTTACTTAACCTGCATTTTTATGTTATTTATTGACAGGGTAGGTATACTTATAGAAAAAATAGTGCGCATTAGCTGTCCCTCCAATAAGATGTAGCACTGCCCGCTGACAACAAATGTTTCCCACCCGCCATCAGCACACTCAGGTGCCAGGTATAAATCACAAAGAAAACTACTCGTTTTCCCTCGCAGTCATTTTGTATTTCTCGCCTGGTACCAAACAACTGTACCCGGAGAATCAGAAGCAAAATGCAGCTTAGTATAACTGAGCAAGGTGAGATGGACTACTTTTTAACATTTAATGTGGTCATAAGTGTGGTGGTACTAGATCCGTGGTGTTATGCCAGGATAACACCACGGGTTCAGTCCCACACTAACCAATCACAGTCCAAGATTTTTCTCTGTCATTGTATAATAAACTAATGGAAAGACCACAAAGATCATTTACCAGACTGATTTCAGGTTGTGAGGGGATGTCATATAAGGATAAATTGGAAAGATTAGGACTGTGGTCATTAGTGAATAGACGGGCAAGTGGGGACTTATTGTTACTATATAAGCCTCTGAAAGATGAGGATCTTAAATCTGAGTTGGGATTGGTGATTAAGGAAAAAAATTATCAATTAAGAGAGCATGATAGGCAATTGAGGGAAGAAATGAGTAGGACTGAATAAAGAAGGAAAGGTTTTAAGTGTAGGGTGATTAAGATATAGAATAGATTGCCTCAGGAGGTGGTGGAAGTTGAAAATCCTAGTATCTTTAAAAATAGATTGGACAAGTTATTCTTTGAAGTTGGTGATGTTTGTTACCACCACTGAATTGTGGGGAAAGTCTATATGGGCTTTGCCTTCTTGACTTTCCTATTCATCCAGTATGAACTCCAGTATGAACGCCTATACTCGTATCATTGAGTGTTTATTGTTTGTGTGTGGATTTTGAATGTTAATTTAGAACATACAATCTGTGTACTGACAGACACTTGAAGTGTGCTTGGGGGAGGGGCGTATCTGTGGTGGAGATTGGTTAAAACTGAGAGAAAAATGCAGTCTTTCTGTTTTGGTTATATTTTTCTTGTATAACTGTGTTAATGTACACACAGTAATATTTTCAGTAATTCTTGACTTTTTTTACTGATTGTTGTGGTGCAGCAGTGCATAATTTCAGTTTGTTTAAAATATTTGGTTATATTACTGAAGTTTACAATTTGCTATGCATTACTTGTAGTCTGTGTGTGAGTGTGCATGCGACACATGCCATCAGATCAGACACATTTTATTGTGCCACAGAGTAATTGTAGCAGTGTGAATCTGCTATCCACCGCACCTGCGTGATTTTGTACTGCTTTGTGGTATCTTGGTTTTGGACTGTTACCACAGTGTACTGCCCCCCCCCACCCCATCCCAATCTGCAAAAGCTATTCTTTTCCAGATTGGATTGTGACTTGTGAGCACTGGTTAAGGTGTTGTTGTGACTTTGTGTCTGCAACTTTTCTTGATTGTGCAGTGCAGCCTTAATGTATCTGTTTAGTGCCCAATCTCCATCTGCAAGCCACAGTTGTTGTTTTTTTTGGCTTCACATCCACCGACTCAGACCAAAAGTTCAGAAATTTTCCTGGTGATCCCCCAACATGCCTGCAAAGAGACGTACAAGCATAGCTGTTTCTGGCCATGGCACTGCTGCCAGCGACAAGATTGTCCATGGGCATGGTAGTACGCAGATGTGCATAGCTGATGTCAGTAAAGGGATTTCTCCATCAATGTTTTTTACAGTGCAATCTGTAGCTTCTCTCATAGTTGAAGGTGCTGATGTTGTCCCATCTGGTGGTGCTAGTGCAGTTTCTGCTGGTATAAGTATTGCTGCCTCAAGTTCCACTTCTGACCAGTTAACCATTTCAAAAAATATAGTTGAGTCTAAAGCTGTGACTGACAGAGTAGATGAAGTCATGCTCCCCATTAACATCCCCATGGTAGCTGAACATGATTCTGTTCCTGACAACAATAACTCACAATGTCACATTTCTTCCAACGCTGTTGAGGTCATGCCTTTGCCATCCAATGATTCAAAGTGTGGCGCAAAAATATCGGATGATGATGCTATGGTTGGAACATGTTCTCCACATGACAGCATCCAAGCTGAAAATGTGGATGATGTTGATGATGTTGATGAATATGATAATGATGTCAGTGACCCCTGTTGGGAACTTCAGAAAAAGAAAGTCAAGGTGGCTGTGTCTGGGTCTGTTGGCATTAAATCCCTCCCGGTCTCTGTTGATGATGATGGTGATGACCCAGTAATAATCATAGGTAGTCATGGTGGTCAGTTGGAGTCCAAGTGTGTCCAGCCTGAAAAATCATGTAGCACACCTCCCATTTCAGGGGTTAAAAAACAGAGTCCAATAAGCAGCATTAGGGACATGTTAAAAGTAGAGGATCACAGTCCCTTGTTTGGGATTTTTTTTACCAAGATGCAAATGATGAGTCAGTTGCAGTCTGCAAGCTTTGCCATGCGCGTGTGAGTCGAGGTAAAAAGGGGAGTCATCTGGGCATGGGGGGGTCAGCATACACATCTTAAGATCAGGCACATGGCACTGTGGACCCGGCACCAGGTGGCAGCTAATGCCATGGTGTGGTGTTCACCCTCATCATCAACCTTACTGAGCATGTTATCCCCTTCCAAGAGTGTAAGATCAAGTAGGAATGTTTGCAGTAGCAATGAAATAACAGCAGAGGATTACTACAGGCATGATGAGGGGGAGGATTAGGATATAGAGATCTTGTCAAGTGGCAGTCAGAGTAGCAGTGGTGGAGGTGGTGGTCAATGCAGTATGTCTAGTGCAAGTGGTACATCAACCCTGTATGTAAAATGGGGAAAATAACTTCATCTGTGGACTTGTCAGCTGTGCACCCCTCTTCATCACACATCCACACCCCACCCCAGCCATTCGCAGAGCCATTTGTCACACCCCATGCAAAATGTGTAAGTCAGCCCACGTTGGAGAGTGTTTTTGCCTGTAACCTCCAGCCTGCCTGCCTGCTTGAAGCATGTGACCTACACTGTGTAAGCCATGTGATGTGTGTGGGCTGCCTGTGAATTCTCACTCCACCTTAAAGCGGAATAAGGCAGAGTACACAACATGAAGTCATAATAACAATGCAATGTGAGGGTTTAAAATGGGCACTTCACGTAGCAGAATACTAAGGCAAAGTGGCCACTTTGCATCCACTTTGCGGGCGGCATTTTACTTCACTGCATCTCTACTCGTAAACAGCAAAGTCACATCTACTGTTAACCATCCATACATTTTTTCCCATAATAAGCCCTCAACATCCTACAATATGGCTGTTGTGTATCCTTAGAAAAGACTCTAGTCTACACACTTCTTGTTATAAAAAGCCATTCACAAAAATGACCAGCTACTCCATCAGTGACCCACACCCTGATTTAATAGGATGCCCTGGAGAGCAGTCCCAGCATTTATGTATTTTAGGTATGTGATAGAAAACAGGAATAATGGGGAACTCACAATTTAGATATTCATATTCTTGTTCTGTAATTCAGTTCTTTTCTAACCCATACACCAAAAATGATTCTAACTGTGCTTTAAACTCTTTCAAAGGTTTATGCTCTAACTACTCATATGTGTTATTGTCTGATAATTGTTTGATAGCTTCTTCCTGATAGTATTCCCGATCTAATACTACCACATTACCACCCTTGTCAGAGGGCTTAATCACAATGTCAGACGTTAGTTGCAGTTCAGAAAGAGCTGCCCTTTCTTCACTTGAAATGTTGTGCCAATGGTGTTTTAATTTGGATTCCCTAATGCAGTTTGCCACATCCCTCAAAATTAGTTTCTGAAAGACATAAAGAGTGTCACTGCCTGGAGATGGAAGCATGCATGTGGATGGCTTTTTTACTTTAGGTTTCCCAGCCTGACAAATTATTTACTAAATGATCTGCTAAAACTAATCCTTCATTGCCTTCAATTCCGCTTAATCCCACACTGCTATTAACTATTACCCTATTACTAGCTCCACTAACCAACGAATCATTATTTGCAGCTAAAAGCAATTCATTTAATTCAATTTCAGTTAAAACATCTAACAATGGTACAGAATCAATCACCATGTTATCATTCTTAGAGTTTGTATCTATACCCCCATTTTCACTGAGTGCAAAAAACATTATCAAATTTAATTTGTGAAACAGTTTAAACACATCACAATATATTTGAAACTCATGAACACACATAAAGAGTTTGCATAAGGATGTAGTGCCTCCAGTTAAAAATCTATACATTTTGTAGAAAAACTGGGCACTCACCACCACATTGGACGCTAACTCCACATTAAGCAAAAAGGTTTATTAGCAACACATAACATGGCCCACCTGACACATTATCAATCGCCACTGGACCCATTCTCAAAGGCTGAGGCAACATAGTCAGGGCATTCAATTTATACTCACAAATTCATGACATCACTATGACTCACATCAAATCCACGACTCACACGTCATTCTTAATACATTTAAAAATATAATTTAAAAAACACTAGATTCTCATTAAATGTGCTGATTATATACACATGAACAAGATAGCCTGACAAATTACAGATGAAACAATAAGCACACATAGGCCCAGATATTCAAACTGTGCCCAAAAAGTGTGCAATAGCAGGAGCAAGCACAAGTCCATTGAGCCCATGCACAAGAGGCGTGATATTCAAAAACTGAGCCGGCCAAGATGCACCTACAGCTGACGACTGAATATCGCACCACCTGTGCCATAGCGCAACTAGGGAGGGGATGCTGAGCATATCTGATGCGCCATAGTGCAACAAGGAATGTTCAGCTGAGCAGTCCAGAGGCGCCGTAGCACGACCAGGGATACCCCCCAGCAGCAGGGCAGTAATGCAACTGCACAACCAGGGATGTAGGGGCCCACCACCCATGCCACAGATGGGCAGAGGAACACACAGCAGAACAGACATTGTCCCCCCACACCCCATGCACTGCACAACTGGGGGAGGGCTGGAATAACCACTGGCCCATGGAGACAAGCAACCAATCCACAGCTGGGTCATGGTGCCCCATCACACCCCCTGGCAAGCTGTGACCGGCACACAAGGAGGGCCGACCACCCCGTGCTACACCATCCCCCAAATGCAGAGCACACCCTGTACTGTGACCCCCAGACACCCTGCCCAGGAGCAACATGCACCACTTCAGGATACCCCATGCATGCCACCACCCCCACTGTGACAATGCAACCCTGTGCACCACAGAACCATGCAAGGCAGCCCCACCACGAGCACCCATCAGCAGATTGCAGCACACAGCGATGCAACGACGGCATACACAGTGACACCATGCACAGCCCCCCCAAGGTACAGCTGAGAGACCAACCATGCGTCGGCACACGAGGTACCCCTCATGTGACAGGGCATGCCTCAGACCCCACCACCAGTGGTACAGCACCTTGCACACTCTCCCAAGGACACACCCTGACCCAGCACTGGCTACAACAGCCAGCGCAGACACCCACAGTGGTGCATGGAAGCATGCACCACACCAGATGCAACACAGTGCATGGACAAACACCCAGCCATACCCAAGGGCACAACAACACAGAGATGCAGTAGCGGGGCAACCAAGTCCCCTGCATGGGCCCATGAAAACTGTGTACACATGGCCAGCAGTCCTCCATGGCACAGGAGTGTCAGCCACCCTGCGCAGGCACTGTGTACCTGTACGCCACCATCATTTGCCCAGAGCACAAGTCACAGACAGTGGTACACATCCCCTGCAACACACACAATCCACAGCATAGAGGTGGGACAACAACCGCGGAGGCCACAGTGTCAACCAAGGCAGATATGCACCACACCAGTGACAGGAGATAAACCAGCATTGTGACAGGTACAATGGCTGCCCTGCATGGACAGCCACCACTGACATGCCGGCAGACCGTGCAGGTCACAGACATGCAAGGGTGTCAGCTGCACAGGCCATGGAAGGGCTGACAGGTGTGCCATGGACACAGAACATGCACCATGAACCACTGCACACAGTCATCCAGTGCACAGGGAACAACACACACACCACAGACACTGACTGATAGCTACTCCCATACCATAGTCACCTCCCCATGGACACACACACACATACCCATGACTGCACCACCCCTGACACCATGCACACCACTGCAGCTGAGCACCTATAGCCTGCTGCAAATCAGAGACCACCACAGTATTCATATCAAAAGATTTGTAATAAAAAATATCAAAAAAAAATATTTACAACTATGTACAAATGTGTGGGGGGAGGGCCACAAAAAAGGTGGGGGTGGCTAAGGGGCAGGGGTGAACAAATGGGACAGGAAAGGAGGGGTGTGAGGATGGGTCCAGGGGGGTAGGGGAAATCAGGGGCATATGGATGTTCAGTGGGAGCTCCGCTCCCCACTCCAGCTGCTCTGCCTCCCGTGTCTCCTCCAGACCCCCAGCCGCTCAATCCTTTGCAGGATGTCCAATGATGCCCTCGCCACATTTAGAATCTCCTGCAGTGACTCCCGGATAGCCTGCAGCTGGCGGACACCTAGGACAAGGGAGCACAGTCAATAGGTGTGAATGCACAGCCCCGTACAGCCCACCCACTGTGCATGGCATACAGCCGTGGGACATGCCTCTGTGATGGTGTGTGACCACCCACAGTGATCATGTCCACAAGACCTGCCCACACAGGCGCATACAGCCATGCGGACCGCTACACACACCCACAGGCCAAGTCCTGCACAGCACCACCGTGGCTGTTTAGTGACATGTCTATGTGGTGCGAAGGCAGTGGCACAGCCACATACCCGGTGCATGCATAGACCACCATTGATGCACTCCCAGACATGCAGTGCCACTGAACAGTGCTGACCGTGACAAGTTGTGTGCATGGCAGTGGTGTCAATGGATGATGGCCATGCCCCACTGCCCGCCCTGTTACACAGCATGCAATAGTAATCATGGTGGTATGGCACTCACTATCATCAGGCCGGTCCCTCTGGCGCTGTGGAACTTTGCCCCTCCTAATGGCCCTGTCTTCCTGCTGGTTCCTCTGCTACCTGGCCAGCTACCTCTCTTCCAGCCCTGTGGTGCAAACATGGAGAGAGGAACATCAGTACAATCCTGTAGCAAAGTCCCCCTGCCCCCATGTGTGTGCAATCCCACCCAGCCAGACCCACCCACCCCACACCCTGATAACACCACCACAGCCAACACCGGATGGTCCCTTCCCCATGTTCCGGACACATGCAACCGTGATACCCATATGGGAGATAAAAGTGTGTGGATGTAACACCTACCTGGCTGTGCCCATGCCCCTCCTGGCACGTGTCTGCAGGCGGGCAAGCAGGTCCGGTTCCCTCCTCCTCAGGTCACCATACCTGTGGCAGCACTGTTCCACCATCTGCCCCTTTCCTGTGGCCTCCTCCAGGGCATTGGCCACCTCCTGCAACACCTGGCTCCTGGACCTGTCCAGGGGTGCCTCCCCAAACAGTGGGCCATAAAGTGGCTCAACAATGGCCACCAGGTTTGCCAGTTCAATGTGGGTCCACTGGGCAGCTCTCCTCTGTGCCATCTCACTTGCTCAATAAGTTCAAAATGCCTAGGGGGCAAGGTCAGGCACATGGTCAAGGGTTTCTGGTGCACGGACAGGCACAGCACCATTGGAACCCAATGCATGTAGCGCGATTGGGTACCTGTGTGCTACCTCCAGTAGTGGCTTACCGTGCTGTTGCCCCAATGTGCCTATGATGCCCCAGTGCCACAGCGCCATATAGCTGAACATCGCTGCAGCGCCACTGGAACAATGGTGACCATGCCCTGCATTGCCTCCCATGCACAGCACATCAGCAGCACGGCAGACGCCTGCATCAGCAACCCGGGCATGCACAGTGAGGTGTGTAATGTGCATGTCACAGAACTGCGCCCTTGGCTCAGCACGTTCAACACAATTGCACAAAGCGCAACAGCATGATATTCAGCCGTCATATGCAAATCAGCTAATCATCCATTCAATGGCGCAGCACTGCAATTTGCATCCACTTAAAGTTGCAACTCACCTCATTTGCATGGGTTGCGCTATAAAAGTGCGACATTGGGCTGCACTGGCCATAGTCAGTTACTGCAGTCTATTGGTGAGTTGCATGCTGTTTGGGAGTGTGGACCGTGGATTTTGGGACATGCATGGGACTGCACAGTCATAGGTAACAACTTTCATTCTCACAGGCTAAATTATGACCGAGCGAGTTGTGGGAGAGGAGGAACACAGTGGTGGGAGGAGGAGGAGGAGGCCTAATTTCACCAAGGCCAAGATGACTGCCCTGTTTGAGGCCTACCTGGATCAGGAGCCGCTTCTCAGCGGATGGCAGGGAACACCACAGGCCCGTGCTGCTCCATGGGAGGATGTTGTGCATGCAGTGAACCTGCATGGCAGCCGCCAGTGCTCCATGCAGGAGTGCAAGAAGAAGATGGGCACAGACAGGAGGAGGATAAAGAAGAAGGTGGCTGCCATCAGGGCAGCACAAGCTGCGAGAGGTGGGGGACAGCCGGAGGTGCTACACCTGACCCCACAGGAGGAGAGGGTTGCTGGCAGCATGCAGCATTGTGCCATTGAGGGTGTTCCAGGTGGTGGCTCCCAGACGGGTGGTAGCCCGTCACTGCATGGTAGGTCATGGTCTGCCTATTGGAGGGGGGCAGGGTAGGTCACATGCAGTAACGTGACTTTGTTTTCCCTTACAGATCCTGAGCGTCTGCATGGGTCAGCGGGGGTGGACCTGTCCAATAAGGCCAGTCAGATGGAGATGGAGGAGGACCCATCCACCTCCACAGGTATACGCAGCTCAGTGCAACAGTGGGCCCATCTGGCTGTCCAGACTGATGTTTTTGGAACGGGTGCGAAGGAGGCCCTGCCCGTATCCCAGCGTGCCAGCATCCATGGATGCCAGCATGCTGTGACTTGGGCTGGTGCCGGGTCCATCACCGATGATGATGTCACTAACGCCATGGGCAGTGACACGTGTGTGCCACGGGATGGCCACACAGCAGGTAACATCACGGCCATGGCTGTGGGTGGTGCCACCATAGAGGCCTGCGTGTCATCACAGTCTCAGCCTGTGCCTGTCAGCACCAGTGGGGCAGCACTTGTGTGTGTACAGGACAGTGGGACTGTTGCGGCCACTGCGGAGACACCAGTGAGCCCTGGGGAGCATCAGCCAGAGGGGCAGCATCAGCAGTCGGCCAATGAGCTTGGGGGTACAGGGCCAGGGGGCAGCATCAGTGCACCACCTGTGGACATGCCCAGACCTGGTCCTGGTGTGCAGCACCCACCCTCAAGGGGTGCTGAGCATCAGGGCCGCGCACACCCTGAGGGACAGGATGCCGAGGAGGCAGATGACTTCTTGGATGAGCACACCTGCATACTGCAAGCATCAGTCAACCAGCAGATGCAGCTTGCAACGTCGGTGGATGCACTGCATGCAGCTCTGGAGTGGGCAGAGGAGCGCCGCAGCAGAAACACCACTCTGATCCTGGCAGGGATGGACCGGTTGTGGGAGGATGTGACCGCTGCCATTGACAGGCAGACACAGGCATTCACTGCTGTCATGGCCACAATGGGCACACAGTTATTTGCCTATGCATCGCAGACACCATGCAGTGCAGTGTCCACCCCCCATTCTCAGTGTCATGCGACACCATCCTTGTCAACACCGGGTTCAGCTGTGGGCATCCCGAGCACACCTGGCGCAGGCATGTTTGATGTGCTGCAGACCCCTGCGCGAGTATGGTCACATTCATGCAGTGGAACCCCTGGGGGACCATTGGTGCCACCCCATGAGGCCAGTGTTCAGCCTGTCAGTGCTGGCAGGTCTTGGTGGGGCGGCCCACACATCTGTGATGGCCGGGACACTGTGGCACGTGACTGACCTGTCTCCCAATGCGGCTACTGTCTGGTGCTGCCCTGTGTGCATTGTGTCATTCAGCGGGTATTGCATGGGTGGGTACCCGGCCCTGCATGTGGACACACAGTCCATCTGCACACCCTCCCGGCTGCTGTCCACAGTTGCGTGTGCATGATGATGCCAGCATTGTGCTGTACACCAATGTGCAATGGTGCTCAGCATCTGACACACGCACAAGGACAGGCAGTGGACGTGGTGGTCTGTGGACAAGTGTGTGGCTAGGGGTGGCATTCTGGGTCAGTGTGCTTCCTACCCTTTGTGCATGTCTGTTGCTTTGTGTGTGTGTGTCCACGTGGCATGTTAGACCTCACCCATCCCTAGTGGTGTGTGTGGTTCCATGCCTGGCCACTTCCCTTGACGGCATGCACCCCTGGTGTGTGTCCATGTGTGTTTGTCGGTTGTGCCTTAGCCACTGGTGGTTGCACATGGCCCCATGACTTATCTGGATTGGCTGAAAGTGCTCCTCCGTGATGGTGTCCCGGTGCAGCTGTGCCAGCCGGAGCAGTAGGGGGTACCGTCGCCCAAGGGGGGGCTGCCCATCACCATTGTCACCGGCATCCTTATTGTCCCCATCGCTGTCCCTCTCTTTGACCTGTATGGCTATCCCACATTTGTTGGCCATGTTGTGCAGGATGCAACAGGCCAGGAATAGCCTGTAGGCCTTTGAGGGGCTGTACTGTAGGACACCACCGGAGGTATCCAGGCAATGGAAACATGCCTTCAGCATCCCGAACACCCGCTCGATGACATTACATGTGGTGGCGTGTGCCTCATTGTAGCGTTGCTGCAATGGGGTCATGGGCCGCCAGTAGGGTGTGAGCAGTCAGGGACGGAGTGGGTATCCACTGTCACCTGTGTGTAGAGGGTGGAGGTTAGTTTGGTGATCAGCATCATCCTGCCCTGGGCCATGTAGGCCACTACCCATGTCACCTCTGACTATGCCCCCCCAGGCCCTATGATTGTCCATGTGGTTTGCATACTCACCCACTATGTGGCCAGTGGGGATATCCCCACTCTTAAATCTGTAGCACAGTGCTGACTGGTGCCAGATGAAGGCATCATGTGCTTCCCCAGGGTGCATGGCACAGACATTGATTATGCGCCCCCTGGTATTGCACACCACCTGGCAGTTGATGCTGACATAGCTCTTGCGTTATATATGCGGCCCCTTCAGGGCCAGGTGGTGTGTGGATGGCCACATGGGTGCAGTCTATTGCCTCTAGCACGCCAGGCATACATGCTACCCTGTGGAACTCCTGTATGTTTGCTGTGCACTCCGTCGGTGTGCTGGGGAAATGGATGTACTCCACAGCATGTGGCAGCAGTGCACTGAGGAATTGGGTGAGGTGGCATGACATGGCCAACTGGGTTATGCCTGTGGTGTCCCCAGTTGGTCTCTGGAAGGTACCCGTGGTGAGCAATCACATGCAAGCTGTCACTTTCGTCTCCACTGACAGGGCATGGCTCCATCGTGTGGGTGTCTGCATCACATTACTGCACAGAGCCGCCTCAGAATTGCCCCATTCAGGCAGTGCCGGCCCACGATCTCAGTATCACTAAACAGCTCGAAGCTGGTGCAGGCTCGGTACTGTCTGTTGGGGGCATACCACCAATGGGCCCTTCCACGGCCATGCCCCCCTGCTGCCTGCCTTCTCACCCCCCTCATTACTGCCTCCATCTGGATGGTGGCACTGGCCATGTCCCTGGCTTGTGTTCACCCCCCCGGCAGCTGTTTCTGTATTCCCCCCGCTGTCCTGGCTGCTACTTCCCCTGCACCGGGAACACCTGACTGTGCTGGCCTCACTGCTGTGTGGCACGTACTTCCCCCTCCTGCACTGAGGCTCCCCACACCTTCCCCTGAGCCTGTGGGTTCCAGGTGCCCTTTCCCTGGCCTGGTCTGTGTGTTCCTGCTACCCAGTTTCTCCTGCTACAGTTCAGCCTCATGTGCCTTCCCTGTAGCGTTCTTGTGCCTCTCCCTTGCTCCCTTTTATTTTGGCTCATTTCTGCTATGGCACAACTTCTGCTTGCTCCCTTATTGCGCATGGTGCATGTTGTTGAATATCGCACTGCACCATTTATGCATGATTCCTCCCCCTTCAGTTGCACATACTTTCATTATCATTGCACTGTTGCTCAGCGTGATTTGGGTGGCGCAGCTGCCTCCCGCTGAATATCGCAGAATGGTGCATTTTCAGACTTGCGCAGGTGTAACCCTATTGTGCATGGCTCAACTCTTTTGAATATCTGGGCCATACTGTTTATATATACTAAAAAAGCATGGGGGAGAGAAGAGGGAAAAACACTAGGTGGAGCTGTACATCAATACTAAACAGAATTGGGAGATGAGAGATGTACAAAAATCAATCAATTCTGTTGTCTCCAAGAAAAAACATGCTATGTCCCATCATTCTTGCTGTCACATATATGAGCTGCTGTGGTGTCAAGTTGCATCAACACGAGCAATCGCTCTCTGGTGCTCTCCCACCCATGCTTTAAAACATCTCGTGATTTTGCCAATATAACACATTTGATACATACTAGTAGCTAAATAAATAATCCTACTAGTACTATGTTATCATCTGGCGAATGTCAAATGTTTTTTTCTTTAGTCACGGTAGAAAACGTTTGCCCCAAATTCACATATTTACAATAAATATAGTTATTGCATTTAAAACATCCTTTAGATCTGTTCAACCAAGTTAGATTCTCTTTTCTATCTGCAAAATGACTATGTACCAAACAGTCCTTCAGATTCTTAGCTTTCCGACATGAAAATCTGAGTTTGTTTTGCCACATCACATAAACCCCCTTCTGCTGCTAAAGCCCCCCAATGCTTATTAATAATGTTAGCAAAGATGTTAGCATGAATCAACTAAGTAGTCACCACATTCATTGTCATAGACTCACTTGCTCCATTATTAGTTGCTTCAAGTAACATATTTCTTTTTGCATGTCCCATGTTTTCTCTAATGTGTTTAATCTTACTCTGACTATACCCTCTCTCACAGAACCTGGACTCTAAAATATGTGCACCTCTTTCATACCTTCTTGTGTGCTACAATTTCTTTGTGTTCTCAAAAATTCTCCTTTGGTATATTTGCTGTTCCTCTGCACTGCTTGTTAACATGTAATGCATCATTTGCACCGAAAGAAACCCCTCAGCTTCTTCCCTAGCAAAATTCCCTCTTCTGCTGGTGTTTTAAATTCACTACAGGTAAGTTAAGTAATAACACATGTTTGTATATGTATTAAAGAAGCACAAGGGGTCACTTTGAACCATGTTTTCTAACAAAGGGGCAGCACACCCCGAAGTGCTGAGGCTTGCTTGCACCAGTGTGGGAGAAGGATTGTATGGCACTTTACGTGTTAAAGTTAATTGTAAGTACTGGCTGAATGTCAGTAAAAAAATGAATTTATTTCACTGAATTAGTGTCTGGAGTGCTGGTTCTTCATTATACATTATATTTTATTTTCCTAGGACCCACTCATCTTTTGAGAGCCTTCTTCATTTGAGAGAAACATTGTAGGCCTGATTGAGTTGCAGCTACAGTATTTGGTCAGCAGTGGTGCACTTTAAAACAGAATAAACACCTTTGTTTAACTCAAACTCCACAGGTCATGCAGTTGCTAAAATGGCAAACCTCAAGACTGATATCTGCAAATCCTGGCCCAATGGCCAAAACAGTAGTTTGGATAGCAAACATTATACACAATCCCAGTTGCAGGGCAATCAATGAGTACACTCATGATTCTGGAGATACCAGCTTCCCTGGCAACTTGAGCTCCTCTTCCTCTTCCTCTGCAGGTGCAGGTTCTCTCAAACAGCTGATCAGTTTGTTCAGATGGGAGGGACCAGCTCGGTGATGCAGGTCTCAGGTGCCTCTGGATATGGATCCGACTCTCTGCTCTGGCAATCACCTGGACCTCAGTCCTCCACAGGACAGACCAGTCTAGGGATCATGGGCCACATGCCACACACACGTCTAGACTTCCAAACCCTCCTGTGGGACGTTTGCCAGTGCCTAGCAGTAACACTGACTAGCTGGGTCCCTAAATACAGTATCTGCAGTATCGATGCAGGCTTTCACACACTTTCTTAGGCCACACTGCAGGCTGGCAGGTGTGGCACAATTCTGGATCTATACACTTTTATTTCCTTTCACAGGAAAGACAGGAATAGTCTCTTTCTCCAAAATGGTATAATTCTGACACAACAACAAACACACAGTTTGGTCTCTGCACTTTACAGGTTGTAGAAACCTAGAAGTCACCTCCTGCTGAATGGTTGTAGAATCTCCAAGCAATCTTCTCTAAGTGGCTTTGGCCAGCAGCATATACCCTCATCATGTTGTAAGAGCTCACTGCCGAATAACTAGATCTGGAACTGCCTTCAGACTTTATTTGGGAAAAGGCAGTGTAGACATAGAAACATAGAAATATGGACTTTGACAGCAGATAAAGACCGCCTGGCCCACCTAGTCTGCCCATTTCACTACCTAGAGGATAAGCTGCAGATCCTATTTAACCATCAGCCTATTTCTTCCTACCCCCCACAAAAAATTGCCTTATGTCTGTTCCATGCATTCTTGAATTCTCCCACAGTTTTAGACTCCACAACCTCCTCAGAATGGCTGTTCCATGTGTCCACCACGCTCTCTGTGAAAAAATACTTCCTCACATTGCCCCTGAGCCATCCCCCCTCTATCTTCAAATTGTGTCCCCTTGTTCTTGCACATCTCTTTTTCTGAAAGATGCTACCCTCTTGGTCTTTGTTGATTCCACTGAGGAACTTAAACATTTTTATTATGCCCCCCTCCTTTCCCCAAGGGTATACATATTAAGCTCCTTTAGTCTCTCCTCATATGGTTTCTTTTGCAGACCCTGCACCATTTTAGTTGCCTTCCTCTGAACTGCCTCCATCCTGTCTATGTCCTTGCGGAGATGGGGCCTCCAGAACTGGATGCAGTACTCCAGATGGAGTCTCACCAACTGTCTGTACAGGGGTATAACACCTTCCTGTTTTCTGCTGGTGATGCCTCTCCCTATACATCCCAGTATCCCCCCAGCCCTCCCTACTGCCTTCTCACATTGCTTGCCAACCTTAAGGTCATCTGATATGATTACCCCCAGATCCCTTTCCATTTTTGTTGTTGTTACTACCTCCCCCCATTGTGTAATCTTCTCCTAGGTTTTTGTTTCCCAGGTGCATTATTTTACACTTCTTTGCATTGAATCCTAGCTGCCATACTTCTGACCATTCCTCCAACCTTGCCAAGTCCCTTCTCATCCTTTCCATGCCTCCTTGTGTATCAGCCCTGTTGCTGATCTTTGTGTCATCTGCAAAGAGGCATACTTTTCCTTCCAGTCCATCTGCAATGTCACTTATAAAGACATTAAAAAGGACTGGACCCAGTACTGAACCCTGTGGTACCCCATTAGTAACCCCTCTTTCTTCAGAGTGGACTCCATTTACAATTACCTTCTGTGTCCTGTTGTCCAGCCAATGTTTTACCCATGCTACCACCCTGGGACCCACTCCCAGGCTGGTTAATTTGACTATTAATCTTTTGTGTGGGACTGTGTCAAATGCCTTGCTAAAGTCTAGGTAGGCCATGTCCACAGCCCCTCCCTGGTCTACTACTTTGGTCACCCAGTCAAAGAAATCAATTAGATTCATCTGACATGACCTTCCTGCTGTGAACCCATGCTACCATGGGTCCTGTGCCCCACTGGCCTCTAGGTACTCAACAATTCTAACCTTCAGAAGTGATTCCATCACTATCCCTACCACACAGGTTAAACTGACAGATCTGTAGTTTCCTGCCTCGTCTTGCTCCCACTTTTGTGAAGGGAATCACATCTGCCTTCCTTCAGTTCTCAGGTGCCACACCATCCTCCCATGATTTGTTAAAAAGGGTAGTCAATGGTGTCACTAGTTCTTTGCTCAATTCTTTAAAAATTCTAGGGTGAATTCCATCTGGCCACATTGCTTTGTCCACCTTCAGTTTTAGGAGTTCTTTCAGAACCCTTTGTTCTGTGAAAGGACTGGGATTGACCCCCCTATCCAGAGTGCTTCTGTTAATTGGATTAGGTACCTCCCCCACCTCTTCTTTTGTGAATACTGAACAGAAGTATTTATTCAGTATTCCTGCTTTTTCACTGTCCCTCTCTGACCACCCACCGTTCATTCTGTTCAGCCTCACTATCCCTCCCTTTGTCTTTCTATGGTCATTGATATACCTATGAAAGGTTTTATCCCCCTTCTTAACTGAGTTGGCTATCTTTTCCTCAGTTTGGGCCTTTGCTATTCTGACTACCCTCCCTGCTTCCTTCTGCCTTAACTGGTACAGTTCTCTGTCCTGCTCCTTGAGTGTTTCCTTATACTTCCTAAATGTTATCTTTTCTCCCTAACCTTAACCATCACCTCTTTTGAGAACCATAGTGGCTTTTTCTTTCATTTTGATTTGTTTATTTGCTTCATACAAAGGCTTGTTGCCTCTGTGATGGCAGTTTTGACATTTCACCATTGTTGTTCCACCCTTCCTTCTAGCCTGTTTGCTAGTGCTTTTCTAAGGCACTCTCCCATCTTGCCAAAGTCAGCCCTCCTGGAGTCCAGAACCCTCACTTTTGTATGGCTTGGCTCTGTAGCTGAGTTTATCGTGAACCACACTGTATGGTGGTCACTTGTTCCCAAATGACTACCCACTTCTAGATCTGAGAGCCTTTCACTGTCCCCATTTGAGAGTACAAGGTCTAAAGATTGCTCCCTCACAAGCAGGTTCCAGAACTAGCTGTCTGAGGCATGCCACCTGAAGGGCATCGAGAATGGCCCTGCTTTTGGATGTGGCTGCAGCAAAGGTGCTCCTGTTAACATCTGGCATATATTAAGGTCCCCCATCAACAGTATCTCCCCTTTCTCTGCCATCCTAAGTATACCTTCTATCATATCCTTGTCCATTCCCTCCCCTGACATGGAGGTCTGTATACAACCCCTGTGCAGATTGTGGTGCTATTTCCATTCTCTAATGTGACCCACAGTGCCTCCTCTCCTCCCTGTTTACTCTTTTGTTCAGTTGCTTTTATCCCTTCCCTTACATAGAGCGCTACTCCACCCCCTCTTTTCACCTCCCTGTCTCTCCTGTAGGTTGTGTACCCTGGCATGTTAACATCCCAGTCATGGTTCTCTGTGTACCATGCTTCTGTGACTGCTACAATATCCAGGCATCCCACTCCCATCAAGGCCACCAGTTCAGGGAGCTTGTTGCCCAGACTATGAGCATTGGTACTCATTACCCTCCATTTCTTGATAGCCTTACTCCTTTTTCCCCCATCCCTGTCCTTACTGCATTTGTCACTTTCTCCATTTACCCCTGCGCTTCTCCCTATCAGCATCTCTATGTTGGTGTCTACCTCACTTAGTTCCCTGATTTCTTTGGGGGGCTAGGATTTCCCTGCTCTTCTCAAGTGCCTCCCCCCTTGGCTAGTTTAAGTGCTTGCCAATGAAGCATTTAAACCTATTGCCTAGGATCCTGGCTCCCCCTTCTGGACAGATGCAGACCATCACACCAGTATAGGCCTGCATCCCTCCAGGTGGACCCCAGTCCCCAATGAAGCCAAATCCCTGAGCTCTGCACCAGTTTTTCAACCGCTGATTGGATCCCATGGTGTGGAGCACCCTAGTTTCACCTGTGCCATAGACAGGCAGCACCTCAGAGAAGGTTACCATTCGTACTATTTGTCTAAGGCCCTTCCCCATCTCCACAAATGCTTCTTGCACTGCTCTGATCCCTTTAGCCAGGTCATTTGTCCCAAGGTGGACAATGACATCCAGCTCCCTCCCCTGTGCATCTGCTCCTGCAATCCTGAGGATTCGCTCCCTGTCCCTCCAAGCTATGGTGCCAGGCAAGCACCTTACCTCCCTCTCCCCTTCCTCCCCCACTTCTACCTTCCTAACAATGGAGTCCCCCACCAGGAGTTGTTTCCTTCCCCTGTGGGGTCCCATGCCACCCTCCTGTTAGTCTTCTTTGTGGAAGTTCCCAGCATCCTCCTTGGTCTCCACTGTGGGTGCCTCCATAGAGGAACCACACTTTTCCAGAAAGCATAGGAATTGTAGAGAGGTACAACTGGAGGGATGCACCTCTGTTCCACCACTCTCACCCTCCCTGAGCCCACTGTGGTCCAACTGATCCTCTTTCTTGGTAACCTCTGAGGCAATGGCAGTGACCTTGGTGGTCCCTGGGTGGGAGAGGAGGTCCCACAAATCCTGGCCAGCTCAGCCTGGAGATGAGCAACCTCCTCCCTCAGCCCAGAGAGGTGCCTGCAGATGGGACAACATTGCATCCTCCAGAACATCTCCCAAAAGACCGCTGCTCCACAGCCACTGCACTGCACCACTCCCATCATGTCTTATTTCTGGCCCCTAACTGTTGTTCAGAATACTTACTCTTTCCTCTGTTTGTTTATTTCTTTTTTTCTTCTCCCTACTTGCTTACTGCCTCTGTGCCCTTTTAGCTCCTGATCTTTCTATCCTGAGACAAGAAGTTCCTATATTTTTCAGTAGTCTCCTTACTTGCTCAGAGTCAGACCTCCAGATGCTGGGTGGGGAACAGAGAGCTACTCTTGCCCTTCTAGGATGGTATTAGGTGGCTCTGTGATCACTCACTTCCTGCTCCCAAACAGGAAGTTCCTGTTGTCATTCAAATCCTGTGCCTATAAAAGTAGAACTGCCTTTGGGTGGGGGGTGGAGGGAGAAAGGGAGGGAAGGAGGGCAATATAGTCCCAGTAGAGAAGTTTAGTTACACCAGCAGCTCCTTCCTCCTGGTGCTCTGCCAGAAGCTATCTAGGGCAGTGTTTAAATATGGTTTTACCCTGGCTCCTTCTAGCTAAGCCACTCCCCCTACTTTGCAAATCTTTCTACACTTAGTTAATTTCACAGATAACAATTCCCTTCGGCCACCTGTGACAAGCACCTAGATAACTACATAGATAACACAGATCTGCAGATGACAATTCACTTCAACTAACTCTGACAAACACACTAAAGTACAAGAGTTCTAGTTCTTAGACCCAGCAGAGAAGTTTAGTTACACCAGCAGCTCCTTTCTCCTGGTCCTGGTGTAAAGGCTGTCGGTCATCAGAATTAGTTTGCAGAATGTTCATGCAACACCCTATTGGTTGAATTAAAGGGTGCCAAGCAGGTAGCACGGTCCTTATCCCAGTATGCTCCTTGACTCATGTGCCAAGATCCCTGACCTCTGATTGGCTGGTGGTGATGTCAGGGGTCAGCAGGATGGAGGCTCCCATACAGGATGGAGCATTGTCCCCAATAAAAGTTGTTATTTTAGGACTCCTTCCATTGTTTTAAACAAACTGACCTTGAGGTTATTTAGGCACTCCTATGCCTAGCTATCAGGTAGAATTTCTGTGTCTGAAGGTGGATTCCCCATCCTGTTGGGAGTTCTGATTAGCTTACAACCACAAGGCACGGTGGTCCCCACTAAAAGTGCGGCTGGCAGCCATGCTTCTAACAGGTACCATGGACATTAAATATATGGCTTCACCCTTTCTCCCCCTTCTAGTGTGTCTGTGTGCCCTGATGCCTTGCAGGTGTCTCTGAAGCAGGAACACACTAGAGAGGCTGATGTAGTTCAAGCTGTGGTGCAGCAGTGAAGAGCGGCCAGGCTGTGGGTAAGGAAGTGAGACAAGTGGGTACACTGAGTGCCAAAGATGAAAACAACCAGGCAGGCTACAACAAGTTGAGCTACTCTGGTCCCCACAAAGAATGCAGTTCCAAGTAGTCAGACATAGCAAGAAACAGATGGCAGACAGTTTGTGCTGGGGCACTGGTGGAGCAAGGCAAACCTCACCATTCCTTGTCGATACTCTAATAGTATTAGCAAATGCAGTTACAAGATGGCACTGAAAAATAGGGGCAGACAGATTCAGGAGAGATCCCTTTGAAAATCCTGCCTCATATGTCTTGCCAGCTGTTTCCATCACCCAACACATTACTTTTTAACCTAACAACCTCTGTAAACTAACCCTCCCAACCCTTTTGTCAAAAGGCAAGTAATATCAGCTGCACCTCCATTGTGATCCATGATGGGGGCAATATAAAATCTTTGCAGTTCAGTTGGTTGCCCCTCCCAGTTTTGCTAGCTGACAGCTTTGAGGTGCATGGGGTGGGAGGAGATGTCTGTCCAACATCACTGATGTGTACAACTTCAAAAAGCTCTTATGTATTCTCCATTACAGTTTGCCTATTCCCAAGACAGACAACTGCCCCCATGCACCTCTGAACTGTCAGATGGCTGACATTGCATTGACTGAGCTGCCAGGATTTCAGCTATAACCCCAGCATCCATGACTGAAGGTCAGGTCAATTAATGCTATTTGTCCTTTGCTCCTAAAGCCTGGGGGACAGGATCAGGATAAGGAGTTTGGTGGGTGGGTTAAAATAGATGATGCATGGTACATCCACTCTGTACACTAGTGGCCCAGATTCACACTCTGAGCCAAAGATGACAAGAGTGGAAGTCAGCAGGGAGGGTGACAAAGCCTCTTTGAAGATGCTCTTTTTCCGGGGGAGGGCGGAGCATCACACTATTCAGAGAACAGGTCTTGGTGGTGGCATGGTAGTGGTTACATAGCTGGTGGGTGACCCTTTTCTGATTGGCTTCAAACCCCTGCATACTTTACAAGGGTGATAGGAGGGAGAGGGAGAGGGATAAGAACAAGGAAAACTGGTTGGACTGACTGGGAGGATCTAGACAAAGGCTTCTGCATGTGCTCTCCCATACCACCAGACCCTCCATGGAGGCATACTTGTTACCCATCCTCAACCTCCAAGAAGAAAAGACAGATGTCTGTCCCCTCCAGGGGCCCTTCAGTGAGGGAGAGATACAGACTTTTGGGTTGAGGGCACACTTGGAACTGGCAGATAGTGTTGTCTGCATAGAAGTGAGTTTGAGGGTTATAAGAACATTAGTATATGAGGACATGAAGGAGTGAAAGCCTGAGATCTGGGGAGAAAAAATATGGTGCTAGGCAGGGGAAGGTCTGGCAGGACACCAGAGACCCAGTTTCAAAGGTCTGAAAATCATGCATTTGCAGCAGGCAAGGATGCACAAGGGATGGTCCTGCTGTACAACTGCAAGTCCTGCCACACATACATGATTATCAAAAATGTTGCATTTTTGAGACCTTCTCCACTCTTTATGCTACCTTATGAATTCCTTTTGTGTAAGACCAGGTGTATCATATAAGGAAATAAGAGAAATGTTCACCTGTTTGGCCTAACTGCTGAAAATAGCAGTTTCACTGCAGGTTGCCGGTGCAGGACTTTATTCTCCTACTCGTGCATTGCACGTGCAAGCAATAATAGCTGACAGGGTGGGTAGTATTAGGCAATATCAGACCACCCCAAGGCATAATGAGGCCTGACACCAAAGGCGGAGGTCCTTATAGCCCCTGGAATGTCTGGTGTTGCTGATACCACCACCCTGGAGGGTATTACTGTGCTTAGAAAATGGGCACTGTGAAACGCAATTGTTCAAAAAAAAATGTTGTTACCCAATTAGTTTTAAATGAGTTTTGCAATAAAATAGTTCCTCTACCTATATTAGAATGTCTTTTTTTGTGAACACACACACACACATATACACACACACACCCTGAGTCCAGCTTGTTTGTAGACCACAGTGTTGAATTTACCTCCTGCAAACACACAGAAAGACACAGGCTGTGATGCTTTTTTCTGTATACTGGCATCGGTCTGTTGCACCCTCCGCCCCCCCATGCTGAATCTCATTCGGGACTCTGATCACCCCGACCACCAATGAGAGAAGGACACTTTATCAGCTTTGTTTTTTGTTTTGTTTTAGTCTTTATTTTTTTTTCAACTGCAGGCTTAACAGTGGGTGGCTGCATGGAGGCGCAAGATCAAAAGGCTTTGAGTCTTGTGTGGCAGGGCGGCAGTTGGCAGAACTCAACATATTTTACAGAAATGCTGTGTCTGCTGCAAGAAATGTTGAACACATTAATAATAACTTCACTTTGGTTGGCTTGGTGTTTAGCGCTGGTTTGGCAATCTAATGCCATGGAGGGATTTGGCAGGCAGCATCGTGATGGGACTGCTGTGCTGTAACAGGAATGAAGGTACTGATGTGACAGCCTCAGGAATGAATGCCATTTAAAAAAAATGAAAATGAAGTAAAAAACAAGCTGTGTTTGAGTGGTGAAACTGGGAGTACAGTAGTGGGCAGGGCTGTGGTACAGTGTTTTTGTGTTGGGTCCTTTGGCACCATGCAATTCTGCTTAAAGTTGGACCAGCATAACATTCTGTGATGATTTGCATATACAGCTATGATGCTTTGCATTGTGGGGGCATGTGTGATTTTGTATTTTCTTGAAACTTGGCTTCCCAGCCACATGCCCTTTGGGGTAACCCTTGCCTCAGTGTTTGCGCACAGAGGTTCTTTGTCTTTTAAATAGTTTTTTATTTTAATGGGTTCACTACAATATATCCAAGGCACACTGCCTTAATGGTAGCTGGTCCATTTCACTGGGGTGTCAAACAGATGAGACATACTGATGAGTCCTGGTAGGACGAAACACGTGTCTATGTCTTCTGTTAGCACCCTTTGCAAACTGTGTGAGAGGCCTTTCGGCACCATGCAATTGTGCTTAAAGTTGGACCAGCATAACATTCTATGGTGATTTGCATATGCAGCCATGATGCTTTGCATTGTGGGGGCATGTGTGATTTTTGTATTTTCTTGAAACTTGGCTTCCCAGCCAAATGCCCTTTGGGGTAACCCTTGCCTCAGTGTTTGCGCACAGAGGTTCTTTGTCTTTTATATATATATAATAAAGTGGTTCCATGTGCTAACAGCTAATGATTAACAGCGAACATCAAAAGGGCGAATCCCAAAAGGTGAATGCATTAACAGCACCCTAAAATTACAGTGATCATCATATATAGTGAATTTGCAACTGCTATCCAGTTAGCTGTTATCACATGGAACTGCAAATATTGTTGAAGGAAGGCTGTAATAGGTGGCTGTTATGGCTGCTCAGTAAATAGTTGTGAGGATGCAATTTCAGGCACATGAGATGTATAGCTATTATCCATTATCCAAGGTATGTGGCAGACACCTTTACTGAACCGTACACCTGCACACCTGTCAGTCTTTCATCTACGTGGGAGGCTCCACCCCCCACAACCCACACGGGGGGCTGTGCCCCCCAGATCCCCTCCTATTTCTAATTATCTTACTCAGAAGCACTTCTTGACACTAAGGTCAGTTATGGCAGCATAGTCACCACTACCAAACTGTCATTTTTTATTAGCGATCGCCGTTGGTGTTTTTGCTATGTCGCCCTCTCCATTATTGAGTCGCCTTTTTGCTTTTGCCTTATTCATGTGCTTCCTAATAGAGCAGTACTCCCCCATTAGGACTCAGCCAAATAAGCTGCTTTACCAGTAACTTTTGTACATAAGTTGGAGGCAAATATGAACAGTTTTAACATCATTTTGAACTAAAACAAACAAGCCTCATTTGATGCGTTCACCACCGGTATTTAACATTTGTAAATCTAGAAAGTGCACATGTCCATTACCTTGATGGCACAAAAAACAGCCCTCCAGCTGAAGAAGAAGAAGAAGAAGAAGGAGAAGAAAGGAATTGTGCTTGTAGGACATTTACACTCTCAAAAGGCACCATTTTAGTTACCTCCAACCTGGTCCATTAAAGCCCTCAGCCAACTCCCACAAAAGTTATTAGTTTGACATGCAAATATTGCTTATAATAAGTTCCATGGCTGGGAGTGAATGTAGACCAAGGCTAGAACTCTATTGGTAATTTAAAGCACAAACAAGTTACTTATGTCCTGTAAGATCCTACTCACTGTCATCAGTGCGACTTTCCAGATTGTCTCCCTTCACTTGAAATTCCCTTTCTATTTGGTCCATCATTTTGCTTACCTACCCAGGATCTGCAAATTGATATGTTTTCTCTCCATAAGTAATTTGCAGGCTGGCTGGTATTAGAAGTACATGATGAACTCCCAGCTGTCTTAGGTGGGCTCTGATGCTATCAAAACTCTTCCGACACTGGCTAGTCACTTAACTTAAATCAGGAAAGAGCCTTCCTAATCCAGCATTCCCCTTTGTTTAGCCTGGTTAATAACAATGTCTTTATCCTGGACAGATTCCAGGACCAAAAGGAGAGTTTAGGGTGGCAGTTGATTAGTTGCTGTGTGGGCTCTCCCACCCCATGGCCTGATCCAGTAAACCTTTAATGCCATTATGGGTTTTTTTTATTTGTAATGTTTCGGAAAAAAAATGGTTAAAAAGGACAAGTGATATTCTCCCTCAGCGCTTTCAGGTATCCTCAGAATCCACACATGAGTGGCACGGGAGGCATTCTCCAGATTTTCCAGCCATCGATGGAGCATCACATTCTCCTTGGTCAGGCCAATTGTCACCATCATTGCCATTGCCACTGACTTCGATGTGGTTTTGTTTTCTTCCTCAAGCATTCCCACTTTAGTATCCAGCTCTTTAAATTGTGATGTAAAATCCTCATTTTTTTTATCAAGTCTCTGAATGACCTTGAGAAGTGCTGCATTCGAGAGTTGGGTTGACGAGTCCTCCTCCTCCCCAGTGCTCAGGTCTTTATTGGTGCCTGGCTTCGTACCCTTTGGTCAGGCTCCCTCTCCTCCAGCTCCCACTCTATTGCATCTCCCCATAACTTTGGAATCAAGTCTGTTAGCACTTTCAGATTTAGATTATTCAGCACTTCAATAGTTCTGCCTCCAAATGGGTTATTCACTGTTCAAAATCAAGCATTTTTCTATATAAAATTAGCCAATTAGGTTTTCTCTAGTGGAGCTTTGCTACAGTAAATTGCTGCTGCAAGCTCAGCTGTTTGCCATATCACACACGACTCACATTTTGATGCTAGAGTGTATTTTAGCAGTGCCCTTCATGGCCTACATTCATAAACATTACCTCCAATGTTAACACCACTTAACTCTGACTTCAGCAATGTGCCAACAAACAACATGGGAGATTTCTGAACTGGGTTAGTAAAGTATAAATACAGCAATGTTGTTTATACCTTATTAAGTAACATATTTATTATTCTAGTTTTGTTTTTTTATTTGACTTTTGTTTACGTCAGCCCTAATGTGTTATTTTCTAAGCATGACTCCTTGATTTTAAGACAGAAATTTTTATCTATCTATCTATCTATCTATCTATCTATCTATCTATCTATCTATCTATCTATCTATCTGTCTGTCTGTCTGTCTGTCTGTCTGTCTGTGCAAATACACAGTGATTTACTTTACATGATCATTTCTTCTTATTCATTGATACACAGCAAACACTGAAGTACTAACACTGAGGAAAGATTAGACCCCACTAAACTAATCTTGGACACCAAGTTAAAAAGAACCGCGTTAGCAAAATATTTATTTAAATTATCTGGCACTTTTCGATTGTTCTATTTAGGCAGTGTTGACAAAATGCCAGGCTTCCAGTTAGGGATGTGCGAAACTGGCAAATTTTGTTACGCAAAATATTTTATGAAATGTTCGTGAAATTCACTCATTTCGTGACATTTTTCACAGAAGTGAAATTTGGAATTTCGCCTGGGAAATGTGAAATTTCACCTTTGTAATGCGAAAATTTGCCTGTGAAAGGTGAAATTCACTGGTGTTTCACTGGTGAAATTTTACCTCTTTAATGGTGAAATTTCTCATTTCACTGTGAAATTATGAATTTTGCACCCGGCAAAATGTTCCACGTAATAGGTAAATTTCAGAAATATTTCACACAGCGAAATTGCCAATTTTGCTGGAATTTTGCCAGTGAAATATAATTTCACAACATCTCTACTTCCAGTAAACAAGTGTAACCCCCCTGCAAATGGGGGTTCCCAAAAGACTTCCAGGAGCTTGCTTGAATGCTCCAAGCCTGAATGGTGTTTGGCATTTAAGCCATTTATCAGTGAGTGTTTTTAGAACCTCTGGTACTGTCTCTTAAGAGCTGTCTGCTTGCAGACATAATTAGTTGTATGGGGACTGTGTGTTTCTTTGATTGAGTACCACTCAAGCTGCTGCCAATTCACTCTATTTTTGCAGTCACTAGGAGTGCAAAGGAACCTATCTGAAAGATGTAACTGTTTGCCAGAAATCATTTACAGTAATAATGAAATTACAGTTTGTCTAACCTGCTTTCTTTTGCAGTCAGAACTGTGTCTGCTAGTTCCCATTCTAGTTTGAACTGCTGAACTGGACCAATCAGTGTGGGGTAAGCTAGCTCTAAAATGGTGCCTTGGATGAATCAGAACTTGGACTCATAATCTGAGCCAGCCACAAGAGGATTGTATGAGCAGTGACTCTGGGAGATGTAGTTTAGACTTCAGCACCTTTTGGACCAACAGCAGCAGTCTATTGTGAGTGACAGCCAATCCAGTCAAGAACTGGGAGGAACTCAAAGGAAGTGCCTGGTTTTGTCGGTTGGAGTTTCAGTTGAGCTTTGGCAGTGAAGAAGGAAGGAGCCCTGTGCTTTTCAGTGTGCAGTTTAGTCAAAAACGTGTGTAAGGCCAGAGTTCCGGTCTGCAGCTTGTGTAACAGCTTATTAGGACTGAATCCGTCCTGTGAAAAGAATCAAAGGATCTCTGAAGAGTAGAAACCAGGCTCACCCTGTAGAAGACTGGAAGAATTGCTGAAAATTGCACTCGGTCTGTCAGGAACTGAATCTGCTGTGTGTTCTCCGGTATTGTGCAGTAATTGCGATCGGGATACAGATGCAGCCTGCCTGGTATAGTGCTTTCTTTTATATGGATGTGTGAAGAGGTTTGTGTACCTCAAGTGAGCCCTGCTGACATTGAAGGACCCTATCTTATTTGGAGGTCGTGAGTACTAATTCAGGGTTGCTCCCTGTTGAATTGCCACATTAAATCCAAATGGAATTACTGTACTGCTGACTGTTTAATTCTCCTTTTCTCTGTGTGAAAGGGCCCCTACCAGCTGCCACGGTTTGGACTAGCCACTAGGGCTTGGGTACCCAGGACAGTAACTGATAGGGATAGGCCTGTGCACAGAGCCATAAATGAGATTATTAGAGTGATAAGCTGATTAATCTGATTTCCCCTGTCCTTGTTATATCCCCTAAATAAATCAGAGCTGCTTGTTTCAGCAAAGTTATACTGCCTGAGGTATTTGTCTATGTTAAAGTACTGTACTGTGATTGTTGCACTGTATCTCATTTCACAGGAGGTCCCAGTGACGGAACCAGACCTGGGGGTAAGTGTATACTGTGAAGGTAATTCTGATATATTGTGTGGGCCACTAGTGGGAAGAAAGGGGGGTTGCAGTGTCCCAGAGGGCTGTGACCAAGTTAGTTTAACTATTGCAAACCCTGACCTCTGGGTGGAGGCACCCGCCATTGGATCCAGGCCCCTCAACCTGTTAGTGGCAAATCAGGCAGGGGTAGTAGCCCCTGGGATAGCGCCATCTAGGGGTAACATCTTGGAGGCTCACCGCTGGGATTGTGTGTCCTCTAGTGGCCATATTTACGAACCACTGTTAAGAAAAAATTGGGTACCCCGACAGAAGTGGCTGTGCACCGGCTGGTGGAGTGGTGTACTGGGGAGGAGATCGACCCCCAAAATGCTATGCTTATCCTGGACATCCCCCTGGGTATCAATACGGACACTGTGCAGGGAGTACTTTCCAAGGTGGAAGGTTTACAAAACCCTGTGGTGGTGGGTCGCATGCTAATCTGCTCACCCACACTTTCCTGGCCCTAGTAGAGTTTAAGGATCCCATAGATAGCTCCAAAGTGCCACAGACCATTACCCCAGAGGGAGCCCTCACTGCTTGAGAGGATAACTAAGGACAGTAAAGACCCGGGGAATCAGCCCCCACCACTATCTGAAACTTTGAGGAGAAATTTGCTGAATGGTTGCTGGGAGAGGGGAAAACTGTGGAGGACTTGAAGAAACTATTCTGCCACCTGGGGTGTTCCTCCCCAACACCCTCTCCTGCTCCAGTGCCCGTAATGGTGGCTGAACCAATGCAGACTCCTATTTCTGCACCTGCCATTAGTCACGACTCTTACGAAGGTTGAGGATCTTCTCTGGCACCCTCCCACCCCCAAGGGAGGATGACTGGGAGACCTGGATAACTATGTTGCCCCAAGTGCTAGAATGGCAATGCTCGGAAGGTGAAAAGCGAAAGAGGGTTAGTGAGAGCCTCGAGGTCCTGCCCTGGCTACCATCCGTGCTAAACGGGCCAGTAACCCTGAAGCGACTGCACAGGCCTATCTTGAGGCCTTGGAGAATGTGTATGGGAGCCCAGATTCTGATGAGGACCTATGGTGGAGAGTAAGAGATGCACAACAGTACCAAGGGAGTTGTTGTCTGTGTATGTATCTCGACTGGAAAATTGTTGCAAGAATGCCTCAGAAAGAGTAGTTTGCCAGCGATTGAACTGGACCGAACCAGGCTGGACAGGATCCTTAAGTCTGCCCCTTCTCAGAACTGCTGTTGCTTCAGTTCGCCTGGCAGATCGACTGGAATCCCCACCCTCCTATGATGAGTTAATGAGAGAAATTCGAGGAGTTGAGAAAAGACGACCTCGGGAGGGACCTGCACCAATAGCTGCGGCTACAACCCGAGTGACTGAGGGTGACCCATCAAGTGAAGTTCAGGGGCAGAGGTTGGCAGTCAATGAGTGCTCTGACAAGGAAAAAGATATGTCACAATGGGGCGAACTGTTGAGAGAGATCCGGGAATTCAAAAACAGTCCCTTTATGAAGGCCACGCCTGCAAGTACGGGCCCTGACCTATATCCGACTGCATCTGCTATGGGGGTGGGGGTACCCACCCATGTATCTCCTGCTGATAACAGCTCCGAACTCGATTCCTTGACCATGGAAGTGGAGAAACTGACGAGATGTCTCCAAATGCTTATCACGCCGCAGACAGAGATGGCACCAAGGTTTCCAGTTAGTAATACCCCCGCCCTGGCTCCCAGTGTGGCGCCTCGGCCAGCTCAAACTCCAGAAAGTATGTTTTGCTATAATTGTGGGAAAGATGGGCACATGAAAAGGGAATGCCAGTCCCCAAAAGACACTGACAAAGTTGCATATAGGCTACAAGGAGAGCTTCAGAGAAGAAATCAGTGGTTAAGAGGTGCACGACATGATCCCAGTGAGGGCACCAAAAATGCTAATTCCGTCCTTTTGTGGCAAGGTCAGTTGCCCAGGCCCCACTACCGCCTCTCCAGACTGGTCCAGAATAGTGGGTCCCTCCATGGAGACCACTGTAAAGGTGAGCAGGTGTCTACAAAACTATATTAGACAGTGGCTCCCAAGTGACAATTATGTTCCAAGATTGGTATCAGAAGCATTTGTCAGACGTACCCTTACAACCATTAGAAGGACTGCATGTATGGGGTTAAGTGAGAAGGCCTACCCTATTCCGGGTATATCCAATTTGGCTGTCTTTCCCCACCTCCGTGGCTGGAGTAGCCGAACAAGTAGAGACCCTAGCCTTAGTGTGTCCCCCACTGGACTGTATGATGGTGTCCCTTTGTTGATTGGAACAAATGCTCATATGTTCGGAAGGCTGGCACAGTTGTGTTCTGAAAAACAGGGGTCAAAGACTAGTAGAGCTTTAAGAGTTCCGGCTTTAATTAAGAAGGCCTATGAGGCACAGAGATGCTGAAAAACAGAACCAGAGGAACCGGTCAGAATTGTATGGAAGAAGGATCCTGAGTCTCTGATCCTGGCGCCAAATGCCCAGTGTACCTTACAGGAGAGGTCCGTATCAGAAAGGATGTTAAGAATAAAATATTAATGTTGGATGCACCAGGCGATGGAAAATTGCCAGAGGGACTGCTGGTCAAGCCTAGTATTTTGCCCGCTAGAGCCCATGCTTATGCCAGAAGGGTAATGGTCCAAGTTCATAATGTGTCTGAAAGAGACATTCGAGTAAACAGAGGTTGCATCCTGGCTAATGTGCATTGTGCAGACACTGCAGTGCTACCCAGCAGCAAGAGTTCAAGGAAGAATGACAGAGTAACGCCTGACTTGTTTGATTTGGCGACTCCCGCTGCCAGCTGAATGGAAAGTGAAGATCAGTGAGAAGCTTGCCCAGAGAGACCAGGTGTTTTCTTTAAAGGAATGGGATGTAGGATGCGTGCAAGGCTGAGCACAATATCCGGCTGCATGACGAAAGACCATTTAGTGAGAGGTCTCGACGCCTGGCACCTGCTGACATAGATGATGTGAGCGGCATCTGCAGAGATGTTAGCTGCTGGTGTAATACAAGAATCCAGAAGCCCTTATGCTTCCCCATTGTGGTAGTGAGGAAAAAGAATGGAACAGTAAGGATGTGTGTGGATTATCGCACCTTAAACCGCAGACTATCCCTGATCAGTACACAATGCCCGCATTCAGGATGCTTGGACTGCCTAAGCGGAGAGCAAGTGGTTCTCTGTGCTGGATCTCCGTGAGTGGGTACTACCAGATCCCGATGGCCCCAGAGGACCGTGAGAAGACGCCTTTATCTGTCCGCTTAGCTTCTATGAATTCATGAGGATGCCTCAAGGGATTTCAGGTGCCCCAGCCACTTTTCAACGATTGATGGAGCGTGCAGTGGGGACATGAACTTACTAGAGTGCCTGGTATACCTAGATGATGTTATTGTGTTTGGCAGCTCACTGGAGGAACATGAGAGCAGATTATTTAAGGTATTGGACCGACTGGAGGACTTTGGCCTTAAACTGTCCATTGATAAGTGTCAATTCTTTCAAACATCAGTAAAGTATGTGGGACACATAGTATCCACGAGGAATAGAGAACCGACCCAAGTAAAGTTGAGGCCTTGACCACCTGGCCACAGCCAAAAATCTAAAAGAACTGCAAAGATTCCTGGGATTCTGTGGTTATTATCGGCGCTTCATCAAGGACTATTCAAGAGTGATCCGCCCTTTACTTAACCTTACTTAAGGGTATCCCCCAACCCACAAAAAATACCAAAAGTCAGCGTCCCTCAAGACTGAAAGAGTGTATTTTCATCCGAGTGAAGTATTTGGGGCCGCTGGACTCTGATTGTGAGACTGCTTTCATGAGATCATATATCAACTTACCCATGCTCCAGTGCTGGCCTATGCCGATCCAAGAAAACCTTACGTCCTGCACACTGATGCTAGCTTGCAAGGGTTGGGGGCTGTGTTGTACCAAAGCACGAGAATGGCCTGAGACCAGTGGCCTTTGCCAGTAGAAGCCCTGACCCCATCCGAAAAACTATCCTGTACATAAGTTAGAGTTCCTAGCTTTGAAGTGGGCTATTGTTGACCAATTCCATGAGTACTTGTATGGGGCTAAAATACTAGTAAAACTGACAATAATCCTTTGACCTATGTGCAGACCTCAGCTAAGTTGGATGCCACTGGCCATAGGTGGCTTTCTGCATTATCTACATATGACTATGCTCTCGAATACCGAGCAGGTCTGAACCACATAGATGCTGATGCTCTCTCCGGAGGCCTGTTCCCCAGAATGATTGGGTCCGATTGGCAGAACCTGACATTCGGGCACTCTGCGAAGTTTGACAGGGAGGAACAAATGTCCACGGACGCAGTGGACTGCATGGTGGATTGCTTGGGAGCCTCTGAGAATTGCATACCTGCTGCTTATTGCCACTTTTCTGCAATAGACATTGGTGCACTGCCTCAGCTGGACAATGACAGTATTCGCGTGGCTCAATCCACGATCCCATGATCAAAGCAGCTTTAGAAGCCCTCTATGCAGGAAAAGATGTGTCCAAATTACGCTCCACTGATTTGAGAACTGCACTGTTATACAAAGAAGGTCCTAAGTTGAAACTGATCAATAAACTGTTATACAGAGAAACAGTAGACAGAGGGGACAAGTAGACAAACAACAACTAGTGCTGCCACTGCCTTTCGAGACTCAGTACTGAGGTCCTTGCACAACCACATGGGGCACCTTGGTATAGACAGAACACTTGACTTGGTGAGATCCAGATTCTATTGGCCTAAGATGGGGGCTGATGTGGAGCAACACATTCGAACTTGTAGTCACTGCTTACAGAGGAAAGCTTTGCCCCAGAGGGCTGCCCCCCTTGTTAACATCTCCACCAGTGCACCCATGGAGCTGGTCTGTATTGATTTTCTGAGTTTGGAGTCAGATCAAAGAAATATCAGTAATGTGCTGGTGGTCACTGACCATTTCACGAGATATGCCCAAGCTTTCCCACCAAAGACCAGAAAGCATCCACTGTGGCCAAAGTACTTGTAGAAAACTTTTTGTTCATTATGGGGCTCCACAAAGAATCCATTCTGATCAAGGGAGAGACTTTGAGAGTCGTCTGATCAAAGAGATGCTTTCTCTGTGGGGAGTGCAAAGTCCAGAACCACTCCTTACCACCCCAGGGGACCCACAGCCTGAACGTTTCAACCGCACTTTGCTAGATATGCTAGGCACCTGCACCCAAAGGACAAGCCTAGATGGAGCCAACAAATTAGCACCGTGGTACATGCTTATAACTGCACCAAAAGTGATGCCACTGGATTCTCCCCTACCGCCTGATGTTTGGAAGAAGCTCGACTACCAGTAGATGTGTGTTTTGGGTCTCTCCTGATGGGGTTCAAGCTGACAACTATTTACAGTATGTGCAAAAGTTAAAGGCCCAGCTAACTCATGCGTACCAACTGGCTCAAACCATGGCTGCCAAAAGAAATCTGGCCAACAAAGAAAGGTATGATAAAAGGTGAAAGCACAGGAACTCCAGGAGGAGATCGGGTATTGCTAAGAAATCTGGGACTGCATGGCAAGCACAAGATTGCTGACAGATGGCACCATCTCCCTCACATTGTAGTGGGCAAACTAGATGATCTGCCAGTGTACAAAGTAAGGCCTGAGAATAATTCAAAAGATGTAAAAACAATGCATAGAAATCATTTACTGCCCATTGGACAAATCTTAATTGAGTCTGAGCCCTAGAAGATGCCCCTCTGGACCAGTGACTAGAGCTGCTGCTAAGAAAGATCAAGAAAGTCTGCACCTACAGAAGCAAAGTTAAAGTGTTCCCTCCACAAGTCCCAGTTGAGCATGACTGTCAGTCCATATTGGAAGAAAGTGAGAGTGACTTTGAATACTATCCTTCTTACGAACTGAGTCAGTTGTTTCGGGCAATCCCTAGTCAATACTGGAGATGAACCTGGGCCTTCTGGACTGTCTAAGCCCCAGCTTCATCCCTGGAGCCAATGCTCCCAGAAAGTGAAGTGCAAAGCATCAGATCAGATGAAATGGAATCATTGTGCATGGTTGAACTGTTTGAGCTTTCAGGGAGAAAATGATAGATTAGGGCAGACTGGTGATACTGAACAAGAAGAGTATTTTGAGTGCCTTGACAGTCCACTGCCAGTGTCCAAAGCTCTCCATGTGAGCCAAATGTTGTGGACTCAGAAACTGTAACTCCAGGAGCTGAAAGTGCCCCAAGTTCTAGCCTCTCTACCCCATGGAGACTCCCTGACAAGTGAGGACAATGCTGAAAATGAGGCTCAGAGTGCAGAGACTATAACAGTTCCTCCTAGAAAGACTGGTCGAGCTGTAAAGCCTGTGGTGCACCTCAGTTATGATTCACTTGGGAGGCCTGTGGACTTGCCTCTCAATGTTGTCCTTAAAGGAGTGTATGTGTCCCGAGCTCATTGCCCAAACTGAGCATCAGTGCTAACTCCAAGTTACTTGTGTTGCCCTCTAAGTATGGTGCCCTGCCCCATCCAGCCCCAAGGTAACTGATAGGAAGGCCCCTCTCTTCAGGTTTCATGTACAAGAGGTAATAACTTGAGTTATGGTACAATGTGTATGTAATACTGTGTAAAGTGACGTACTGCAATGTTTCAGAAAGTGTTCTTGGTAAAATGATATATTGACTGATGATTACATGTGCGAGCCTAATGCTAATGTATATGGTTGCAGCTGAAACTTATGGGGGTACTTGCTTGACGCGGACGTCAAGCTTTCCCAGGCCAGGAAGGGTGTAACCCCCCTGCAAATGGGGGTTCCCAAAAGACTTCCAGGAGCTTGCTTGAATGCTCCAAGCCTGAATGGTGTTTGGCATTTAAGCCATTTATCAGTGAGTGTTTTAGAACCTCTGGTACTGTCTCTTTAAGAGCTGTCTGCTTGCAGACATAATTAGTTGTATGGGGGACTGTGTGTTTCTTTGATTGAGTACCACTCAAGCTGCTGCCAATTCACTCTATTTTTGCAGTCACTAGGAGTGCAAAGGGAACCTATCTGAAAGATGTAACTGTTTGCCAGAAATCATTTACAGTAATAATGAAATTACAGTTTGTCTAACCTGCTTTCTTTGCAGTCAGAACTGTGTCTGCTAGTTCCCATTCTAGTTTGAACTGCTGAACTGGACCAATCAGTGTGGGGGTAAGCTAGCTCTAAAATGGTGCCTTGGACGAATCAGAACTTGGACTCATAATCTGAGCCAGCCACAAGAGGATTGTATGACAGTGACTCTGGGAGATGTAGTTTAGACTTCAGCACCTTTTGGACCAACAGCAGCAGTCTATTGTGAGTGACAGCCAATCCAGTCAAGAACTGGGAGGAACTCAAAGGAAGTGCCAGTTTTGTCAGTTGGAGTTTCAGTTGAGCTTTGGCAGTGAAGAAGGAAGGAGCCCTGTGCTTTTCAGTGTGCAGTTTTAGTCAAAAAACGTGTGTAAGGCCCAGAGTTCGGTCTGCAGCTTGTGTAACAGCTTGTTAGGACTGAATCCGTCCTGTGAAAAGAATCAAAGGATCTCTGAAGAGTAGAAACCAGGCTCACCCTGTAGAAGACTGGAAGAATTGCTGAAAATTGCACCGGTCTGTCAGGAACTGAATCTGCTGTGTGTTCTCCGGGTATTGTGCAGTAATTGCGATCAGGATACAGATGCAGCCTGCCTGGTATAGTGCTTTCTTTTATATGGATGTGTGAAGAGGTTTGTGTACCTCAAGTGAGCCCTGCTGACATTGAAGGACCCTATCTTATTTGGAGGTCGTGAGTACTAATTCAGGGTTGCTCCTGTTGAATTGCCACATTAAATCCAAATGGAATTACTGTACTGCTGACTGTTTAATTCTCCTTTTCTCTGTGTGAAAGGGCCCTACCAGCTGCCACGGTTTGGACTAGCCACTAGGGCTTGGGTACCCAGGGACAGTAACTGATAGGGATAGGCCTGTGCACAGAGCCATAAATGAGATTATTAGAGTGATAAGCTGATTAACCTGATTTCCCCTGTCCTTGTTATATCCCCTAAATAAATCAGAGCTGCTTGTTTCAGCAAGTTATACTGCCTGAGGTATTTGTCTATGTTAAAGTACTGTACTGTGATTGTTGCACTGTATCTCATTTCACAGGAGGTCCCAGTGACGGAACCAGACCTGGGGGTAAGTGTATACTGTGAAGGTAATTCTGATATATTGTGTGGGCCACTAGTGGGAAGAAAGGGGGGTTGCAGTGTCCCAGAGGGCTGTGACCAAGTTAGTTTAACTATTGCAAACCCTGACCTCTGGGTGGAGGCACCCGCCATTGGATCCAGGCCCCTCAACCTGTTAGTGGCAAATCAGGCAGGGGTAGTAGCCCCTGGGATAGCGCCATCTAGGGGTAACACAAGGATCAGAGGTTATGAATCAGCAGTAACCCACTGAAATTGTCAAGATGGGCACACATTAAACTTGTTGAAATTATCTGTTTGTGAATAATTGGAATTATAACATGGGTTGTGATTGTCAGCATAGAGCACCATTAATGAGAAGGTGCTCTCAGAGCTGAGTGTGTGTGTGTCTGTGTGTGTGTGTGTGTGTGTGTGTGTATATGTAGCAGTTACGGAGAATCTGACGAGAGAGTGATGGGTGACAGGTAATAGTGTGAGCAGTAGGGTGCCTGTGGGCCCCCCTCCACCCCCACAGTACAGCAGAAAATGGCAAGAAGCACAGCGCGGGCACGAGACAAAGACAGCCCATTGCTGGCATCCCCCCCATAGGGTACAGTACAGTGAGCAGCACAGAAGTGTGGGGAGAGAACATTGAGCCAGCAGTGTAGTTTGCAGGTCATGTGAAGATGACAGCGATTAGTGCCTGTACTTTACATCACCTACGCTGCATCACATTGCAGGGAGAGGGTGACAGAGAGAGAGAGAGAGGCAAACAGTGACATAGTGACAGCCAGTCTTGCTGTGTTGTCCCAGCTGCAGTTGGGGGGGGGAGGAAGTGTGCTAGGTACAGCAGCACAGCATAGTATGCACAAGAAATATCACAGATCATGTCATCACTGAATGTGTGACATTTCTCTGTGCATAAGAGCAATGGAAAGTGCATTTTTTGTTAGGGACTATTTCACAAAGTGTCAGGATACAGTACCTTTTTTGATGTTGAAACATGGCGGAAAAAAGGCTTTTTCTGGGTATTCCTGTGGTTTTGACATAACTCATGTTATAAGTGCAATAACCCACTCCAGAGAATGGGGTTATGGGGATTTAATGCATGGCTGGGGTGCTGTGAGAACACTCAGCCTGCAGACTCATGCCTCACAATGCACCCAGCCGTGCATTAAATCCCCATAACCCCATACCCTGTCATGGGTTATTGCTTACATATTCCTGCTGTGACTTATTGAAGAGGAAAAATGTTATAAAAGTAGCAAAGAAATTCAAAGCTGGCTGGCAGTAGTCAAGAGCAAATGCAGCTTCTCCTTGCCTGACATGACATTCAATAACTGACATTTAGCAAGAAAAATAGTTCAGTGTTGATATCACAGTTTATTTTGTACGTCAGTCTCCTTAGCCGGATGTCATAATTACCCAGCAGAATGTGGAATGGAAAAGAAAGAGCCCATGAGAGACAGTTTCCTGGAAATGTAAATGCTAGTGCTGTACTAACAACTGGGTCAGTGTGTTTGTGTGCAGGAATGGACACATAACAGGTTTTAAGTGAAGAAAAGTATTGATTCTTTTCTAAGTGCTGCGCTACCTTCATTTTACAATTTGTAAATCACTTTCAAAATCAAGTGAAAGACTTTGAGGGCACAAGTAAACACTTTATTACCACACTGTTGATATATAAACATGTTTAATCTGATAGTATGCAGCACACCTGTTGTACAAAGACTTGCATAGCTATATCATTCGTTGTTGACATTTGCATTGTTATGTTAACTCAGCCTATGTCAGTTTCAGAAAGCACAAAACATATAAAATATTAAATCACAGGAAGACTTCTTAACAAATTGACATTGAGTGTTATTTCAAAGTCCTTTTCATTGCTGATATCGAAATTATTAATTAGAAAATCCAACCTTCAGAGATGATCAACTGTTTTCCTAAAAACTTCTAAAATCCATAGGAACAGTGATTTTATAAATGCAATTTTTTATTATAAAACATGTATTTGTTCAGTAATATCAGCTTTATTGTTTCTATAATAAATTAAGTGAGGAAATAGAGCATTGTACATTGACTAATTAAAGGGAAAATAAACCTGTTTACGCTGTTTAATATATTTGTTCATTTGGGCATGTGTGAAGTCTTTTTACTCCAATGTATTCTTGCGTGTGCTTGTTCTGAAACAGTTCTAGTTCTTATTTAAAGTCCCTTTAAGGCTGCTTTTTTCCCACCCAATATTCATGTTTTAATTGCTTCTGAACCTGGTCAAATGAATTGGAGGGAAGCCTGAAATGAAGGCTTTCATGCAGAGCTTCCACTCAGCTGATGTCATAGGGTTCCAGGCTGCTAAGTAATTAAAAAAATAATACTGAGTGTGACAAACACTGTATTTATGGGGAGCATACAGCACTAAGAACACCACACCCCAGTGTGGGGCCAATCCCAATTTGCAGTTTGTGTGCAAAACCTTTTTTTTCTACTTACTATTCACTGCAGTAATAGTGAATTTATCAGGATGATGCTGCTGACTCCCAAGGTCACATTTGATGTAACCAGAAATCCCAGAATCCCCTGAAATTGATGACAGAGCTGGGCTGCTGTAGTGGGAAGTTCATTAGCCTGCAGTGCTTTTTTAATTTTTGTTTTTATAAAACTCTGATCTTTTGCTTGTTTGTCCCACTCTCCTCCCAGAGCTAAGTACAGTCACAGATGACTGGACTTAGCCCTGGCAGAACAACAGGACTGCAAACAGCTGACTGGAGCTTATAAAAGCTCTGTCATGCACTGCAGACTATGAAATCTCATCCTAGAGTAGCCCAGCTCTGAGATCAGTTTCAGGGGATTCTGAGGTTTCTGGTTACATCAAATGTGAGCTTGGGAGTCAGCAGAATTATCCTGATCCAGTCCAGTATATTGCAGTAAAATGTATTTTTTTTTTGCATAGAAAGTGTAAGTTGGAACTAGCCCCACAGTTGACTGTGGTACTCCTACAGGTAACTGTGCCATTAAATATGGAAACAATAGAACTATCTGAAACCAAACACACAAAACTGTATTCTAGGGCTATATAGTGCAGGGGGAACAGCTGGGGGGGGGGTCCATGCTAGGGCAAATTTCCACTAATAAACAGGTTTTGGGCAGATAGATGGTCCACCAGGCTTTTATCTGCCGACAACATGTGTTTCTAAACAATGCACAGTAGTATACTCATCAGGGAAAATCATGATGGAACATGCTTCCAGAGGAGGTTGTATGTGCTAAAGCAGCTGGGGGGGGATGTAAAATGAGGATGAGGCAGACACATAGGACCTATGTAGGTGGGACAGCTGGAGAGGTGTCCATGCTAGAGCCATTTTCCACTAATAAACAGATTTTGGGCAGACTGATGGTCCACCATGCCTTTATTTGCTGGAAACATCTGTTTCTAAGCAATAGTATACCTCACAACAAGTACTGTAGCTACACAAAGTAAGTTATGTCTATCAGCATACAGAGTGACTGGGGCCAATCAAGTATTCTTAGATAGCCTTTACAGCAATTGAGCCAAGAAGTGGAGAACCATCTGCAATACGAAATGTCATAAAGAACCCCATTAAGGGGATGTGACTTTTCAAATGTACTCTGTTCCCAGTAGTTTGCACTTTACAACCAGTACAGCACTTTGAATTTGAGTATTGTGGCTTTGCACTGTGAAGCATTGTTTTTTGCACTTTTAAGCACTTTATAAAGAAAGGTCTGTCTAAGAATACTTGATTGAGCCCCGTCACTTTGTGTGCTGATAGAGAAAGCTTACTTCATGTAGCTGCTTGTTTTGATAATATCCCTGCTATCTTGGCATCAATAGCTTTGTCCTGAGATCACCCCTTTAATCTTTAGAGCACAGCAAATCCTTTCTACACTATACAATAGCATACCTATCAGGGAAAAGCCACAATGTGATGCATCTCAACTGGTATTTGTTTTTTTTTCTCCTTAAAGGGAAATATGCTGGTCACTGGAGACCACTGGGGCTTCTGCCGAAAAGGAAAAGCAAGATTCACTGGGAGCACGGTAATATTTGTTTGTCATTTATAGTATATGTTATGTGATAGAAGGGGGAGAGCCAAGAGTGAAAGGCACCTGCTATCTAGATATCTGACTGACTTGGTCGGGTCAGGTTGGATTTCTACCTTGGAGCTCTTCCTGCGAGCTGCCCTCACAGGGGAGCAAAATCTATCTGTAGGAGTCAAATTGCTGGTCCACAGAAAGCTTACACTGCTCACTGATGGAGCGGTTCAAGTCCCATGGAACAACCAGCAGAACCCAGAGAGGCAGGCAAGGCGAAAGAGAAGAAGACAGTGAAAAGATTAGAAGCATTACAGGTGGGAAAATGACAGTGAAACTCCAGGGGGAGGGCAAAGTTATATACACCTACATAAAAAAGTGCATGATACCGAGGTGCAAACATACCACCAATCGCAGGCAAAATGGGATTAAGCTGCTGGGAACTAATTTGACACTTTGTAATGCTGTCTTCTCTTAGGTAATAGCCTAAATAATAGTTGAAATGATTTACCTTCTCCCCACAGCAGTTCATCAGTGATCGCTCTCTCCAAACTCTGTGCTCCGCCAGTTACCAGAGCTATTTTGCCACTAAGGTCCATTTTTAAAGAAGATAGGTGGTTTTCCCACCTGCGTTCCAAGGCTCTGTATCTTGCCCTTTCTTAGTGTAAGAATTAAACTGTGACTAAATAATATGGGGGCAGGGGTGATCATGTTGGTCAAAGTCAAAAGTCTCTGCAGAGTGCACCTGCCTTCTGTTTACAATAGCCACACAACAATAATCCTCCTAGGGGGCAATGATCAAAGATACAGGGACAGCGGGGGAGGTTATAGAGGGACAGTTTGGAAGACCTCAATATGTACAGTACATTTTGAAAGATGGTGGGGGCATTATAGAGAGGCAGCACTTCCTTATGATAAGTAGGTTGGGGATTTGGGCAGCTTTGCAGTTTGACTTGGCCATGGCTGAAGACATTAGAGTGGCCATAGGTTGATGGTCCGATGATATAATGTTGTTGCAGGTTTCCCTGTGGTAGTAAGGGAGTTTGCCTGTGGTTTCACTTGAATGCTTTTGCAGATCAGGAATAGGAGGGAAACCTAAGAGAAACTTGGAGAAAACACATACTGCTGCTACGTGGGGGTAACTGACAGATTGTGAACTAGCTTTAAAAGTCCTTTCCCCTAAAAGCAAAGGGAATGGCAGTATGCACTGCTATGCTGTACAGACTCTTCCAGAGCTTTCTATCTACCAGCACATAGCCTGGGTAAACCTCATTGCATCTCATCCTGTCTTAACCCAAATGTAGTTTGATGAGTTGAGAGGGCATGTCAGGTCATGGTGGGGGCACTATGAACTAATTTAAGGCACTTTACATTAAGAGAGTCAACAGCTGGTTACAAACTTATATGCACAATAATATATCCTCACTGGACACTACACCATAATACTGTCTCACTATGCCCTCACAAAAATTCATTTGTGTGAATAGTTTCAGGCTCCAGTCTCCCCAAGTGAAATAAAACAGACACAATAATAATGACTGTCAGATTAGCAGAAAAATAGACAGTTAAGGAAAGAAGTCCTGTCTGTTTACCAGTTGTATGAACAAATCATTAGCTAGATGAGAACCCAGAACAGACAGACTAAATGATTTAAATAACTCTAGGCATTCTTTTGAGAAAAATTAACTACCAGGAAATATATAATACAAACACCAGGACGGTGATCAGAGAATGGGGGAGAGGAAAGGGACCACTGGGCTACCAGAACTCTGAATGGAATATTTCAGTTCAAACAGTAAAGTTCAAACTATTAATAAGTGCAAAAGATTATTTACTGTTAGAACAGTAAAGTTTGAATAGTAAAAAACAAACCGAATGGTAATTACCTAGCGAGTGATTGGGGACATGATTTTTTGTGGACAACCAAATATTTGCCATGTAGGTATACTAATTATAAGACAAGCATGGCACTAAGCATATCACTGAGACCTAAATACAGGTGTTGTGCTGTCCTTTCCATGCAGTAGTTATGCATAACACTATTTTGTAAATTGTTAGAAAAACAAGATGGCCAACAGCACAAACAGTATTTTCTCAAACATGACCAGTAAATTACCAGTTTGAACAGTAAATTTACAGTTCAAACTGTTTTCATTTACCTGGTTGTCTTGCAGCTATCACAAAATTGTTATCATTCAAAAATGGCAATCGCTTTTTTTTTATCAAATCATGCAAAGGGACACCCTTGGCACACACCCTATCATCCATAAAAATGAAAGAGGAATTTTTCATTCCCTATGGCCTGTAGATGATGGCAAAAAATCCCATGTTAACCTATAAGGAAAAATGCATGTTTTGCTGTTTTTCACCACTTTATATCTCACAAACCATGCAAGATGCCATCACAAAACTTTCCAAATCTTGTGACACTGGCAGAATGACCACGCATGCCAATTTGGGGTTATTTCATCAAAAATTGTCAATATTATTAAGGTGCAAAAATTGAGATTTTAACATTGAAGTGCTGTACCAACCCTAACTACAGGGGTGTGATCGCACCCTTATAATACCAGTCTTCAATTGATGGACTCTTGCCTGTGTTCCAGTTCTGTAAAATGAGATGTTTTATGCTCAAACTGCTGCCAGATCCAGAGTTTCTGAAATGTGTTAATGCACTGTAGATAGAACTTGGAAAGAGTCCTAATATAAATAGAGAAAAGCAAAAAGAAATAGCTTGGCCAGTGACATCTGAGCACATTCTGCAGATCTGTTGGCATCAATGATGTGTTATTTTAGGCAACTCTATAGCATACAAATAGTATTGGCTTCAATTGTTTAACTATTTGTTTCTCCTCTAGTCCCACCCTTCTGACCACAGTTCATTTTTATGAGGAATCACATAGCTTGTGTAAATTGGATTACCCAGCAAGGTAAAAAATCTTTGTCAGAAAGTTGAAAGAATGCAAACAATTTCTAGTCTGTTTTATTTTTATTTTGCAATTTATTTAAACATGATAGCCCAAGATGCAACATCTCATTTTCAGTTGTGTCCTGCTTCTGGCCAATTTTTCATCTGGTAGTAGTGCTATGCAAAAATAAAATTCTACTGGTGAAAGTACTGCAAAAGTTGGAATTCTGCTTCTGTAAAATTTCAGAATGTACTTTGGCAACTTTTGCAAAATTCCATCACACAGGCTCTGGCAGTGAGGTCTCACTAACTTCAAATGCGGCTCTCTTTCCAAACCCCTCAAATCTAAAAAGTGGAAAAACCTGGACAGTATCTTCAGTGAACTCAAAGCTTTCTGAGCAGAAATGTCTAAAAAATTGGTACCATAGCCAGAAAGGTGTCAGAATTTGAAACCGCATCAGTGACATAGATCAGCAAATTTCCACAAATAATCCCAAACTTCCTTAAAAGAGCAATCTGTGGAACAACAACTGGAAACCAACCAGCAACTCCAGGATAAATTAAAGGATTATGAGAGCAGATCACCTAGAAACAACCTCTGTATCTACTGCATTCCCGAGGGCACAGAAAGACAAGTTACCCCATTCTTGCACCAATTGCTGTAGGCAGTCCTCTCTCTCTACTGTTGGACATGGACCTGGATATCCAGAAAGTGCATCATGCTCTAGGGCTAAAGCCGACCAACCCAAATGCGAGACCTTGCTCCATAATTGTGTATTTTCTGTAATACACTGTTAAACAAGAAATACTACATAGAATCTGGCAGAAAAATTCCTTAAATATGACTCATAATGTTTATGTGGACAAGGATTATCCCCCTGGGATAATGAGCAGGAGAGGTGCATACATCCCATTATTAAAAATACTCAGAGATAAAAAAAAGTCCAGTTCTGCACACCTTACCCAGCCCAATAAGTGATACAATTCCCAGATGACAAAAAACATTTGGATTGGTGGAGGAAGCCACCCAAGACCTACGGCGGAGAGGCCTCTTTTCTCAGGACAAATCCAGCACACCCAGCACACCACTTCCACCATGGCAAACCAGAGGCCTGAAATGGAAATCCTTCATAGAGAAATCAAGCAAGAAACAACAAACTCAACTCACTTTACAACATCCGATGACCAAATGAAAACACACTCCTCAGCAGGAGGTCTTACAGCTTCCTAATGAATGCAGACTCCACATACTTGAACACTATAAGTCTGGCAGACAGGAGATACTTATGCTGTGATAACTAATAAGTTATGGCCCTGGGAGGCCCTGAGAGGCAGTTTTATGGCAGTCAGAAGTCTGGTTGGGGGGGGAGTCCTATGCTGGGGTGACTAGGGGGAGAGATGATCTGGTTTTATGGTCCATGTCCCCATAGCCCAGGCCCAGTCCTTTTCAAATTGAGATAGCCCTTATGTTTCTGCACCATGGAGTCTACATCCTGGTATAGATCGACCGCAGCTTGGGTAAAACTCCCCAGCAACCCATTCATAACATTTATTTGAACAACAATATGGATATATAGGATCAGAGAGCATATGGGTTAGGAGTTAGAGTGGGTGACTTATGGTGCAGACTCTCACTTTAAGGAAATCCAGCTTACTTTCTTTAATTGATTAAATAGCCTAAGAGATGATTCACCAATTTATAGCTTTTTTAGATTTTTCTTCTAAGGCTTTACCACTCCATAGCTGGCCGGAGATGGTGATCGGGCAATGGTGACCGGGTGGTTTTGTTTTTCTCTCCATACTGTATATGGCATGCTGAGATGGCAGGACTGGCTTTACCCCAGATGGCTGTGGCTGTCACAAACTATTTTAGGGCCCACTAGAATCGCAGCTATAATTGCATTTTCCATCTTACGCGAGATATTGCACAGCCTCCAGTAACCTAACATGGTGAGATACAACAGCAAAAATGCTTTTAGCATCACCTAGCGATTGTTTTAAGAGTCTGGTGTTTCTACGTTCCACAGTGCCTACTTAGATTTAGGACTCTACAATTACAAAGGCACTGTATTGTATGTTTTCCTTTGATTTTTATTTTATTAACAACAGTGATGCTTATACTCAGATAAATTAATTAATTATTAATTCAGAATAATCATCTTTGAGCTAAAATTTACAGATGTTCCATGTCAAACAGAAAGCATAATTTACAAATAGTTGACAAGTGTAAGAAATAATTACATTGGCTCAGTCACAGTCAACATAGAATAGCAGTTTACATTGTTACATTACAATTAAATTACAGTGTCTTGGGTACAAAATCCATCTGCAATTGAAGCAGCATATGGTAAGTCTTACCAGAGATTAGTTAAGAAGGCTATCAGAAGGTGGTAGCAAGTGAAAGGGGTGCACCCCATAAAACATACATTATGGCTGGACTACTTTAAAACCTCCATATCTGTGCACTGTGAGGGATGAAAGCCATCCTTAACAACACAGACTGTGTTAATGTTCTGTTTTTTTTATTTTCTACATGAAGGTGCAGAGACTTTCTGATGCTATCACTGACTAGTCCTATGCAGCTGAACTTCAGCTACATTATCCACTGCATGTAAGCCCTCTAATGGCAGCATAACATATAGGAGAGGAATCCTATGAAGTGCTTCCTCATTTAACTCCTTTGTATTTTCAAAACATTGTATTGCTTACATCTCCCTGATTCCTGCCAGTGGGACATGGCAGGATGCAGCAGCTTACCAATACAAACTGGCACCAGGATTTCCTACGGGTATTCCTGATGTCAATAGGGTGTTAAACCATCTTAACGACGATCTCAGGTGTTGTTTTTAGTGACTCCCTTATGAGAGACTTTCTCCTCCATAGAGAGTCTTGCAGGGATTTACCCAGCAATTAACCCTTCTCTTGGGAAGGATCCTAACAACTAGGGGGCAATTTTCCAAGACTAAGGAGTATGTAATCATTTGCACCCACTCTGTGGAGGTTCACCATTTTTGTGGCATAGTTCAATATGGTTCATATGAGTTGATTCTTTTTTCCAGAAAGTTTATAACTGGGAAGCAGTTTTGGTTTTCATAGTTTCTATGTTAAGACAATCCAACATAAACCATCAATATTTGAGTGGCTTGGGTAGTATATGAGATGCACCAACAGAGCTAGTAATCTGTGTTAATGGGAGGCCAAATCAGTCAACTGGTGAGCTGTTGATACTAACCCACCACAGTAGAGATGATGTTACAATTTAAAATAATTTCCCAAAATGTAAATGGATTAACAAACTCTGTGAAACAAGCTAAGGTACTTCCATCACTCAAAAAAACAAAGCCAGTAGTGATCCTGATGCAAGAAACTCACATTTCTGCTCTAGAGCATGAAAAATGACATACATTCCGAATCAAAAAGGTTTTTTTTTTTTTTTATCAATTGGTGAGAAGGCGGGGAGTAGCAATCCTAATATCTAAGTATTCTTCTTTTGAACCAGAAGAAACCTACATGGACCCCACTGGTCACATTGTGATTGTTGTGGGACAACTGCTAGGGATATATTGCACCATAGTAAACTTTTATTTACCCCCATGGTCTGATTCCTCATCTCTCTGTTTGCTTTTTAATCAGATTCTAACATACCACAAGGGGGTGCTCCTGGTTGAGGGAGACATTAACATGGCTCTTTATGTAAGTTTAGATTTGACTTCCAGTAGACCCATCAAAACTTCCTCAGCTCAAAAATATTTTAAAAAATTACTCTTCAAACTAGGCCTCACCGATGCTTGGTGACACCGTAATATTTAGCAAAAAAGGTACACATTTTACTCCCGCACCCATAACATGTTTTCTAGACTACACTATTTTTTCTTTGCCACAGATCATCTCTCAGTAGTTCACCACTGTCAGATTTGCCCAATATTACTCTCGGATCATGCCCCTATAACATTATTTTTAGATCTACAGCAAGAACAAAAAAAAAAACAATTGGAGAGTTAATTCAGCACTGTTAAATGACCCTCAATTCATTGATGTAATAAAGGAAAAAACTCCTACTATTCTGTAGCAGAATTATTCTCCAGATATAGCTCCTAGAATTATGTGGGACATGCCTAAAGTAGTACTCTGGGGAGAAATTATTGTTTATGCCGCCCAAACTAAGAAACTTAGAGAAGCAAAATTAGAGCAGCAAACAAAAAACCTACAATTCTTATAGCTAAAGCATAAAGTGAGATTATTCTATGCTCCCACTGATTAAACTAACCCAAAATAAAATTCAAGATATTTTAAATGCAAAAACAGAAGTGGCATTACAATATATATAACAACAATATTATGATGGTTGTTCAAAAGCCTTGAAACTGGTAGTATTCTGTTTATGACAACAAGTTGGAGCCACTATCATAAAACTAAAAGATCCACAAGACCTCAAACACAAAAATAAGTATTGTCCACCTCATAAATTCTACAGGTATTTATGAATTATATGCAACACTCTACAAACAAACCCGGAACCAAATCAACAGTCTTGCCATACATTTTTTGATTCTCTAGATCTTCCCAAATTCTTAGCCTAACTGCCTAATTGCACTGAACTCATAAAAAGAATTATCAGACACATTGGCCCATTCCAAATCAACTAAATGCCTAGGACTGGATGGCTATCCAGCTGAATTTTATCAATCATTCGATCAATCAATCAATCAAATTTTTATTAATAAAAAAGCACCATTCACAATGACCAAAGCGCTTGTACACAGATAATAAAGAAAATAAAAAAAAAATTAACTTCTCTAAAATATTAATCTAAAATTAAATAATGAAAGAGCAGCAAGATTTATCAGTCATCAGGAAACGCTATGCTAAAGAAATATGTCTTAAGCGCAGATTTAAAGGTCTCAGCAGTCAGGCACTCTCCAACCTGACGAGTTAGAGAGTTCCGTTGGTTTGGGGCCAGAAATGCAAATGATATGGCCCCTAAGGTCTTCAAATGGACCCTGGGAACCTCTAGTGATCCATTGTCAGAGAAGTGGAGTGGACGGAGGGAGGAGTAGAGATTTGAGGAGATCTTGCTAATGCAGCAGTCCCTGTCTGTGTAGGGCCTTATAGGTCAGTAAACTGACCTTGAAGGTGATCCTCCACCACACCAGCAGCCAATGCAGGTAGTGGAGCACAGGTGTGACATGGCAAAATATAGACAAACCAGTCAACTACCTGGCTGCTGTGTTCTGCACCAGCTGCAGGTGATGGATGTCCACCCCCAGCAGCCCTAGGGACAGGGCATTGCAGTAGTCAAGGTGGGAGGTTACAAAGGCATGGACCAACATTGGAAGATCATCCGGCAGGACAAGGGGTTTTATCTGGGTGACATTACTCAGATGATAAAATTAGGTCTTGACAAAGGCCAACACCTGAGATTTAAGCATCAGCCTGCTGTCAAGCAAAACACCCAGATTCTGTGCCCAAACAGAGACCATCAGCTGGCTGCCTCCCAGCCAAAGCTTAGATGGCTGACCAGTAGATGACTCCTGTACCTTATGACCTGGGTCCACAATCAACACCTCAGTCTTATCAGGATTCAACCTCAACCAGTTGGCACTCATCCAGTCTTGGATCTCTGAAAGGCAGTTATTAAAGATCGAGGCAGCTCCACACTGTTCAGGTACAAAGAACATGTATAGGTGGGTATCATCTGCATAGCAGTGAAAGCCCATACCACCATGTAATGTCCCCTAATGACAGCAAGCACACCATGAATAGCGTGGGTGATAAAACAGAGCCCTGCGGCACCCCACAGGGCAGGAGGAGAGGGTCCAAGGAATTAATCCCCAACACCATTCTCTGAGTCCTGCCCATGAGAAAAGAATTAAACCACCTGAGGACTGTACCCAACAGTCCACAGATCAGCCACAGGTGCTCCAATAACACTTCATGGTCTACAGTGTCAAATACAGCAGAGAGATCAAGGAGAACCAAGATCGAACAGCTCTTCCGATCTCTCGCTATCAGGAAATCATTAAGTACTCAAACCAGTCTGTCTCAGTACTGTGCCTCTTCCTAAATCCTGACTGGAGAGGATCATAGATATTGTGGGTGATAAGATGATCCTCCAGTTGCAACACGACCACCTTGTTAATAACCTTGCCCACATAAGGCATGTTAGAGACAGGTCTGTAGTTAGCGAGACAGTCAGGATCGAGGGAACATTTCTTCAGGAGAGGTGTCACCACTGCCTTCTTCAGGGTGTCAGGAAACCCCCCTATTTCCAAAGAGCACCAGACTATCTCAGCTAGGACCAGTCTGATGACCTCCACACACCCCCCACAAGGAGGTGGATTGGACCCGTGTCCAGACTACAGTAGGTCGGTCACATACCCTGGATAATCTTCACAATGTTAGTGATCATCAGCCAATCAAAGTCAGACCAGACAAACTGGACACCTGTGACCTTCCACCAACCATCACAACACTTGTTTGGGCATGCTGCACTGATCTCTGACCTGATGGTGACAATCTTTTCTGCAAAAAATTGAGTGAACCCATCACACTTATTCTGTGAAAACTCTCTCTGATTCTGAAGACAGGCTGGATTGCACAATCTGTTGACAGTTCAGAAAAGCTGAGCCAGTTGGCTTCACACATTGGCAATCTCCCAGGACAGAAGCTCTGCCTTCTTACAGGAGACAGATGATTGATAGTCCTTGTAATGGACTATCAATCTAAGTCTGTCATCAACCAAGCCAGATTTTACCAGCATCACTCCAACATTTGCCCCACTCACCTCAGCTCCTTCAAGGTCCCATCAAACCAAGGGGACCAAATGATGAAGAGTGAGGGAGAAAATATGGACAGGAGCTATGGAATCCAGGGCCACTGTCACTGCCTTATTATAGACCAGTAGCAGATCTTCTGGTTCCAAGCTTACACTCGGTCTACCCAATAGGTTCAGCACCACCATAAAACCATCAGGGGTCAAGCCCCTTAAAGGGTGGTACCAGACCATCTCGGAAGAGCAGGTCTATTGGGGGAGCCTCAAAACTGAAACCTATAGTGTGATGATCAGACCAGCTGACCAGCTCCACCACCAAATCAGAACTCTTCATCTCCAGTAGGAATACCATATCCAACAAGTGATCACGATTGTGGGTCGCAGAGGTAACTACCTGTGTAAAGTCCAATTAAATCATCAGTTAGTGGAAGTCTTGACCAAATTGTAAGAGTCCATCATGGAGCCAGGCATTGAAATCTCATGGAAACAACCATCTGGGGGATTCCAACACCATGTCAATGATGAGGTCCATGACTTCCTGCATGAATTCCTTCTTGCCCCCAGGTGGACGGTAGATGAGAAGTATCCTGCAGCCTACACCTGCACCCATGATACACTCGAAGGATCTAGTAACTCCCACTGACACTTCTATAAGGCCCAGTTCTGACTTAAAACAAATGGCTACACCCCCACCCCTATGATCCAGCCTCTGGCGATGTATCACTGAGCACCCAGCTGGAACTGCTGACTCCAATATGGGACCAGCATTCTCGTCCAGCCAAGTCTCGGTGATGCACGCCAGGTCCAATCTTCCAAAAAGATCAGCAATCACTGCTGTCATGTTCGTAATAGCCCTGGCCTTCCAAGAGGCTCTGTTGTCACCAGTGTTGTGCTAAATTGGAAAATTTCACCCGGTGAAATATTTTTCGGAATTTGTGCATTTCGCAAAAAATTTTCGCCAGATGAAATGCGAAATTCCACATGTGGGGCAGGCAAAATTTTGCCATCCCACCGGTGAAATTTGCAGTTCGCAGGCAAAATTTCACCACTCGTGGATGAAATTTCACAATTTTGCCAATGGCCCCCAATCGTTTTAACAAAAAAAAACAATCCTCTCCCCGTCCCTGGTGTCTAGTGGTCCCTCACAGCCAATCAGCAGCTGAATTCAAGAATCCCACCTCCGTTCACCCAGAATTATCCCACGGCCCCCAGTTCTTGAAAAAACATAATCCCTTCCCCTATCCCTGGTGTCTATTGGACCCCTCCCCGGCCAATTATTGGCCAAATTAAAATAAAGATTAGAACCCCCCCAGTCAACTCCAGTTATTTTCCCCTTCCCCCAGCCATGACCTGGTCCCCAATCTTCAAAATAAAAAATATAAAAAATAATCCCTTCCCCTGTCCCTGGTGTCTAGTGGACCTCCACCCTAAGTCAAAGCCCACCCTGCTCCCCCCACTACACCACTGGAACAGCCCTCCACTCACCTCCATGTCCGGCAACTGTCTGAGTGCTCAGTGAATGAGCGCATGCTTGTATAACTTACCCTGCTCCAGTACGCATCCAGGACTCAACAGCAGACCTTGCTGAGCCTGAATGTGGAAAAAGTGATCAACAGGGTGTTGTGGAAATTTTTACATTATACTTTACATAAATTTGGCTTTCATACCCAATTCATTACTACCATTAGCAATTTGTATCATCCCCCACAAGTTATGATCCCAGCAAATGAATCCCTCTCACCTCGATTTAACCTGTATAGGGGAATATGACAGGGATGCCCCATGTCTCCCTTATTGTTTGCCCTATCAGTGGAACCTCTGGCACAAGCTATATGCCAAAATAAAGTCCTTAAAGGTATTACTCACCTTACTATAGAGCATAAATTGGAATTTTTCACTGATGATTTGTTAATATATTTAACACAACCTACTAATTCCTTGCCTCCTTTTTGTTCCATTTTAAGTGAATATGGTAGTCTTTCTGGTTATAAGCTCAATGTAGACAAAACAGAAGCCCTTAATATTTTTTATAATCCCTTGCCTTGTATTCACGCTGCTTACCACTTTAAATGGGAGCAGACATGTATAAAGTATTTAGCAGTACATATCACGAATGACCTTACCCAACTGTATCAGCTCAATTACCCTCCATTAATACAAACAGTATATTTGGACCCAGAACAATGGAGTGTCCTGTCTTTAACATTACATAATAAAATTGAAATTATCCATATGAATATCTTGCCATGATTACTCTTAAACTGTTCCAGACTCTTCCAGTGTCTCTGCCTCAAACATCCTTCCAGGAATGGGATAACTGTATTTCAAGGTTTATATGGGGAGGTAAATCTCCTCAGAAAGCCTATAGTAAATTGCAGTTACCAAAAAAAGGAGGTTTGGCTTTGCCAAATTTAAAACATTATTTTTTGACTACACAGACTTGACATGTAACAACATGGTTGGATTGGTCCTATGATGCCCACTGGAAAATCCTGGAGGTTAATGATTTTTACTTTGAAATTCCTAAAACTATTTTCTAATTCTCCTATATCTCCACAGCAGTTAATGGAAAATGACTTTTCTAAAAATGTTTTACTAGTATTGCATAGTATAAAGACAAACAAATGTCTACTCAAATCATTATCTCCAATTGGCACCACAGCACATCATACTACATTTCAGCAACACCGTATGGACCACAGATTCATCCAATCGGGAGCGCAAGGTATCCATTATTATTATAAATTATTTGATAACAGTCAGTTTCACCCCTTTACATTTTTACAACAAAAAGATGCTTTGACAAAAGTGGATCATTACCGCTATTTATAAATTAAGTATTTTTTGATGGCAAAGCTGGGCCCCCTTACAGAATATAAGGAATTGCATCCACTTATCATACTGCTGCATGCTATATAAACTTGAGGGGTTCCTCCTCATTACATCTCTTTATCCTACAACGCTATCAATACCCCACCAAAAGTGGCACTTAGCACCCTCAAAAAAAGATGGGAGAAAGAATTAAATACTCGGATTCACCCAAAAAACTGGTGCAAAATGTATCAACAGCAGCACAAAGTCTCCTCCTCTAACAGTTGGAAGGAGTTTCAGTCCCTAGGTTTTGACTGCTAGAGACATTGTGGTAACCAGTCTGTTCATCAAGCACTTATATTTTGGTCATATCCCAAATTGACTAAATTGTGGCCAGATGTAGGCCTAAAGATATAAACCTTTGCCCTACTCTCTCTCTCCTCTAACAGTATCCACCTAAACTCCTGAATAAACACCAGAAATATATTTTTAATATAGCTTTACTATAGCAAAGAAAGCTATTACTACTCACTGGTTATCAGCCCTCCTCACCTCCCTATGCCACCCTCACTACTCAAAGCCCACTAAGAAGGCGTATAACCTTATCAGACTCCTAATTACTTTACTACTACTCTCCGCTAGGGACATCAAACTCAACCCAGGCAAAGCCCCCCCCTCCAGCTTCCTAAAGGCCTAAAAATCACCCATCTAAATATAAGAAGCCTAATCACTAAATCAACCCTTCTCCAGCCCCTCATGTTGGACCTCCAGCCAGATGTTCTGGTCAACTGGGAAACCTGGCTCTCCCCTAAAATAACAGCTACTCCCTTATTTGATAAGATAGACCCAGTAAGGGCAGTGGTGTAGCCATATATCTCTCATACAACCTCCACTTTTCCCCCGTGCTCTCAGTCTCTTCACCCTCTGCCTTTGAACTTCTCCTTCTAAAACTCTCCTCACTGCACATTCTATCCCTATTTATAGCTGGAGCATACTACCATCCCAAACTCCCCTCACTCATCAACGCTCAAAGAACTCATCTCCACCATAACTACTCATGCCTCCTCTGGTGAGCTATACATCCTAGGTGACTTTAACCTGGACTGGCTCTCAACTACACATAGTAATACTTGCTCAGAAGTTAAAGCCCTCAATCTAACCTAATTAATCACCAAACCAACCTGACTCAACCCCAAAACTCACAACCACTCCTTCTTAGATTGGGCCCTCACCACACACCCTCACTGCATAATTGACTCTGGCATCCTCCCAGACTCTCTGAGCAATCATCATATGATTTATTGCATCCTCAATGTCTATCAAACTAAAGCTCCCCCCCCCCAAACTGATTTTATTATGCTTGTTTCATTCACCAAACCTAGCACCCCTCCTCACTGAGCTAGAACATGCAAACTGATCTACTATCTCCACTGCAAACTTTACTGATGATGCCCTCAACTACTTCTATTCCACATTCTTGGGGATTTGGAAAAAGCATGTCCCCCCCCCAAATACACTAGGGTAAGAGGGTCACATCTCCCCAGGGTTAATGCTGAACTGTTGACCTGCATGCATGCTCATGGCCAAGCCTAAATAGCCTTTAATGCTTCCAGCTCCTACACACAGCTACTCAGATACTGGGACCTTAGAAACGCATGCACCAGAGTCACCAGATATGCCAAAGTCGAATACTTCTCCAGCATCTTTATCTCCAACATAAGCCACCCATCCACATTTTGGAAAGTTGTCCAAGTTGTCCTGTCCTTCTTCTCTCCCCCTACTCAACCCCCCATGCCACTCCTCAAGGAGGGTAATTCTACCCTGACTGACCCACCCACTGTGGAGGCATCCTTCACCACCTTTTTCACCTCCTGTGCCTTATCTCTCCTTGCCACTCTTCCCCCCCTCAACTTCCACCACCAACCCAACTATCCTTCCTCAAACCCCAATGTAACCCCCCTTACCCCTTCTCAACCATCTCCCCTAATGAAGCCCTTAAGGGCCTTTCTAGCCCTAAACCCTTGCAAAGGCAAGAGCCCCAATGGGCTTGACTCTGAACTCCTTTATCTATCCACCCCAGCTATCTCCTCCCCCCTGGCTGCACTCCTAAACCTATCATTCTCTCTTGCTTCTGTCCCTTCAGAATGGAAACTTTAAGCTGACATCCTGCTCCCAAAATGTGGCGACCCCACCAACCCTGGAAATTATCATCCAGTCTCCATATTCTCCATCCTAGCTAAACTGCAGGAGCACATTACACAATCCCAGCTCTTCCCCTATCTTGACTCCTCTTCCTTTTACACCCCTTTCCAGTCTGGCTTCCATAAGTCTCATTCTACCACTATCTCTCTGCTTCAGTTTACTGACTCCATATTTACCAGTATGGATCAGGGACAGATCACTTCTACAGTATTTGTTGACCTGGCTAAGGCCTTCGATACAGTATCACACTCCCTCTTCCTCCACAAACTACAGCCACCAGTCTAGCCATTTCAGCTATAGCATGGTTCCACTCATACCTAGAAGGCAGGTTGCAAACAGTCAAGATTGGAACCTTCCCCCCCATCAATACGCTAGTCACACGGGGCTCAGTTCTCAGCCCAATCCCATTTTAAATCTTCTTAAATGACCTACCTGCAACAATCTCTATAAAGCCCTCTCCCTTCCATCCCTTGACTCCAGATGCCTCATCCACTCTGCTAGCTTCATGGCCAAATTCTGGTTCAGGTCCCTACCCTCCTACCTTACCTCTATTCTTGTTACCCTCTCCCTTTCTCCCTGTTCCATCTGCACCACCAGTCACAAATTCCTGGCTTTCCCCATAGGTCAACCACAACTGGTCAATCTGCCTTCCCATATTGCTGCCATAAACTGCTGAATGCCCTATCCCTCTCCATCTGAAACACACCCTCCCGCACCACACTTTCCTCTCTACTTCAAGACCACACCTTCCCAGCCTGTTCCTGACCCTAATTTCTCTATGTCCTCCAGACCCTGGCCCCATGTCCAGATCTACTCTAGTTTCTATGTTTTCCTGAACCTCCCAACCCTTATGTTATAATTTTTTTCTCCATTACTATCAAGAATGATGTATCTCACTATAATGTATGGTAGAACATTGCTATAGGTAGAACTCTTCCTTTTTATAACAACATATTACTATTGGTGCAACGTCACGATGTTATTAACCCATCGATGGTACATCACATTGATGGGTTAACAACCGGGAACAGTCTGGGCATGCATGCAACTGGATCAGACGGCTTTGAAACAGCCACAGCAGTGAGAGCAGAGTGGTGGTGACATAAAACAAACTGCAGTAAGGAACTGCTTTCTTTTTTAAAAAACATGAATGGTACCATACACTATAAAATATAATGTATGGTACATCCATGGGTAACTGTTTTTTTAACAAATCTCTAGGTTGCCACGGCAACGTAAACCTCTCGAGCTTTGCTCTCGAGGTTTACATGGTCACCTGGCAAACTCTCGATGGCTAGCAAACCGGTTAACCATCAATGACCATACATTATCGTCTATGTTATTGTTGCTATTAATTGCAATTGGAGTTCCTACCCACAATTTGTTACTTGTATCCAATGGATATTACTGTTTTGTTGCTGTCCTATATTGAGACAGTTTGCCTGCTGTAAATACTGTAAGTTCTTTGCAGATGATGTGAAATGTTACCCCCTTCCCCCTAGAATGCACCTGGAAATGAGCATCCTGCTCAGCATGTCTTCCTGGGTGAAGCTTTTAAATAAATAAATAAATAAAAATATCACAACCTCCTCCAGACATAGATCATTGGAGAGATCTCATGATGAAGGTATATCACTTAGAAAAACTAACTCATAAGTTGCGACATCAACTCAACTTATTTAATAACAGATGAACCAGATGGGTAATGCACATACTGACTAAACGTATTGATTTTGTGCCATAACAGCTGTAATATGGCAATTAACAGATAGAGAGACTTTACTGTATATTTAGACAGGGTTGACACTTGAAAAGCTCTGCCTGTTAGGCTTTTTTTTCTTCTTTTTCGCTAAATTTATTATAAAACAAACTATCCACTGTCATCAAAGTTATACTTGAACTTAATTAATTGTGGAAATATTTTGTGTAAAAAGTATTCTAAACCAATGGGTTTGCCATGTACTGTTCTTGTTAAAATAAAAATAAAGTAAAAAAAAAGAAAGAGAAAGAAAGGCGTTGCCAGAGGTCCAAGGCTTAGCAGGACAAACTGGCTTTGATTACTCACTATGGTGAGTATCAAGGGGCAGTCTATTGCAAGAAGGCAGAATTCCTGTCCAGAGAGATTGCAGCCAGGAACAATTGACCAGCTCTGTTTTTTCAGGCTGTGGACAAGCTTTTACACTGGCCTGTCTGGAGCCATGAAAATTGTGTCATTTGCAAATTCAACAGCCTATGCAGCCAGTATAGTGTTATGCTTGTGCAACTGTGTTACTTTGGTTTTGGCCATTCGCACTCTCTGTTCCAGAGAAATTACCACCCTGTAGGGGTACCAAAGGCAAGGAACACTTGAAGAGGGTTCCACCCGTTGAAGTGCTGCAGAACAATTCCCTTGGCTAAAGGTACCTTAGGAAGGAACCCTGAGGAGAGAGGTGCTGCCACTGCAGGAGGAAGGAAGGGTGGTGGGGAATAGAAAACATGCTTCAGAAGGAGACTGAGAGGAACTGCTTATATAGGTCAGAAAGTGGGAGTGTCTGACTGCTTTTCCACTGAACTACAGGCCTAGTATTCCAATTCAATGGCATACACAGCCAGTATAGTGTTATGCTTGTGCAACTGTATTACTTTGGTTTTGGACATTCGCACTCTCTATTCCAGAGGAATTACTACCCTGTAGGGGTACCAAAGGCAAGGAACCATCAAAGACGGTTCCACCCATAGAGGTGCCATGGGATGATTCCCTAGGCTAAAGGTACCTTAGGAAGGAACCTCAAAAAGAATTGTAGTATTATGAAGCATGTTAGGAATCAGTAGCTGTGAGGCATAGTAGTAGATAAGGCATCAGGCAGCATGATAACATAATGAGATGAACAGGTTAGCAATGGCATGAGTTTGATGGGCTGCACTAGAGACTGACAGGACCACCTAAGTAGAGAGGGAATGGCAAGTTGGGACACCATCTACCTCCATCCACCAGCAGACTACCTAAAGGAACTAGGGAACCATAATTATGGCTAACTAACAGAAGAGAGAGAGAGATAAAGAAGAAAAAAAAACAGAGAAAAGAGTAAGGATTCCAAACAACAGTTACGGGGCCAGAAATAAGACATGATGGGAGTGCTGCAGTGCAGTGGCTGTGGAGCAGCAGTCTTCCAGGAGATTTTCTGGAGGATGCAGTGTTATCCCATCTGCAGGCACCTCTCTGGACTGAGGGAGGAGGTTGCTCATCTCCAGGCTGAGTTGGCCAGGATTTGTGGGACCTCTTCTTCCATCCAGGGACCACCAGTGCCACTGCCGTTGCCTCATAGGTTGCCAAGAAAGAGGAGTGGTTGGACCACAGTGGGCTCAGGGAGGATGAGGGTGGTGGAACAGAGGTGCATCCCTCCAGTTGTACCTCTCCACAATTCCTATGTCATTCTGGCAAAGTGTGGTTCCTCTATGGAGGCACCTGCAGTGGAGACCAAGGAGTATGCTGGGAACCTCCACAAAGGAGACCCACAGGAGTGTGGCATGGGACCCCACAGGGGAAGGAAACAACTCCTGTTGGGGGACTCCATTGTTAGGAAGATAGAACTGGTGGAGGAAGGGGAGAGGGAGGTAAGGTGCCTGCCTGGTGCCATGGCTTGGAGGGATAGGGAACGAATCCTCAGGATTGCCAGAGCAGCTGCACAGGGGAGGAAGCTGTATGTCATTGTCCACCTAGGGATAAATGACCTGGCTAAGAAAGGGATAAGAGCAGTGCAGGAAGAGTTTGTGGAATTGGGGAGGGGCCTTAGACAAGCAGCACGCACGGTAACCTTCTTGGAAGTGCTGCCCATGTATGGCATAGAAGAGGCCAGTGTGTTCCACACCATGGGATTCAATCAGTGGTTGAAAAACTGGTGCAGAGCTCAGGGATTTGGCTTCATTTTGACTGGGGGTCCACCTGGAGTGACGCAAGCCTATACTGGCATGATGGGCTGCATCTGTCCAGGAGGGGAACCAGGATCCTAGGTGATAGGTTTGAATGCTTCATTGGCAAGCATTTAAACTAGCCAAGGAGGGAGGCACTGGAAAGGAGCAGGGAAATCCTAGCCCCTCCCAAAAAAATCATGATAGTAAGTGCAGTAAACACCAACGTAGAGGTGGCGATAGGGAGAAAGGCAGGGGTAAATGGGGAAAGTGACAAAAGCAAGAAGGACAGGGATGGGGCAAAAAGGAGTAAGGCCATCAGTAAATGGAGGGTAATGAGTACCAATGGCCATAGTCTTGGCAACAAGCTTCCTGAGCTGGTGGCCTTGATGGAAGAGGGATGCCTGGATATTGTAACAGTCACAGAAACATGGTACACAGAGAACCATGACTGGGATGTTAACATACCGGGGTACATAACCTACAGGAGAGACAGGCAGGGGAGAAGAGGGGGAGGAGTAGCTCTCTATGTAAAGGAAGGGATAAAAGCAACTGAACAAAAGAGTAAACAGGGAAGAGAGGAGGTACTGTGGGTCACCTTGTAGACTAGAAAGGGCACCACAATCCACACAGGGGTTGTGTACAGACCCCCATGTCAGGGGGAGGGAATGGACAAGGATATGATAGAAGACATTCTTAGGATGGCAGAGAAGGGGGAGATACTGTTGATTGGAGACCTGAATAAGCCAGATGTTAACTGGAGCACATTTGCTGCAGCCACATCCAAGAACAGGGCCATTCTTGATGCCCTACAGGTGGCAAGCCTTAGACAGCTAGTTTCGGAACCCACTCATGAGAGAGCAATCTTAGACCTTGTACTCTCAAATGGGGGTAGTGAGAGGATCTCAGATCTAGAAGTGGGTTGCCATCTGGGAACAAGTGACCATCAAACTGTGTGGTTCATGTTAAACTCAGCTACAGAGTCAAGCCATACAAAAGTGAGGGTACTGGATTTCAGGAGGGCTGACTTTGGCAAGATGGGAGAGTGCCTCAGAAAAGCACTAGCAAACAGGCTAGAAGGAGGGGTGGATAAACATTGGGAAATCATCAAAACTGCCATCACAGAGGCAACAAGTCTTTGTGTGAAGCAAATAAACAAATCAAAATGAAAGAAAAAGCCATTATGGTTCTCAAAAGAGGTGGCTGGGAAAGTCAGGGAGAAATAGATAGCATTCAGGAAGTATAAGAAAACACAGAAGGAGCAGAACAGAGAGCTGTACCAGTTAAGGCAGAAGGAAGCAGGGAGGGAAGTCAGAATAGCAAAGGCTCAAACTGAGGAAAAGATAGCCAACTCAGTTAAGAAGGAGGATAAACCTTTATAGGTACATCGAGACATAGAAAGACAAAGGAGGGATAGTGAGGCTGAATAGAATGAATGGTGGGTGGGCAGAGGGGACAGTGAAAAAGCAGGGATACTGAATGGATATTTCTGCTCAGTATTCTCAAAAGAGGAGGAGGAAGTGCCTAATCCAATTAACTGAAGCACTCTTGATAGGGGGGTTGATCCTAGCCCTTTCACAGAAGAAAGGTTTCTGCAAGAACTCCTAAAACTGAAGGTGGACAAAGCAATGGGGCCTGATGGAATTCACCCCAGAATTCTAAAAGAATTAAGGGGGGAACTGGTGAAACCACTGACTACTCTTTTTAATAAATCATGGGAGTATGGCGTGGTACCCGAGGACCGGAGGAAGGCGGATGTGATTCCCCTTCACAAAAATGGGACCAAAACAGAGGCAGGAAACTACAGACCTGTCAGTTTGACCGCTGTGGTAGGGAAAGTGATGGAGTCACTTCTGAAGGAAAGAATAGTTGAGTACCTAGAGGCCAGTGGGACACAATACCCAAGGCAGCATGGGTTCACAGCGGGAAGGTCATGTCAGATGAATCTAATAGATTTCTTTGACTGGGTGACCAAAGTAGTAGACCAGGGAGGGGCTGTGGACATGGCCTACCTAGACTTTAGAAAGGCATTTGACATAGTCCCACACAAAAGATTATTAGTCAAATTAACTAGCCTGGGAGTGGGTCCCAGGATGGTAGCCTGTGTAAAACATTGGCTAGACAACAGGACACAGAAGGTAATTGTAAATGGAGTCCACTCTGAAGAAAGAGGGGTTACTAGTGGGGTACAGCAGGGTTCAGTACTGAGTACAGTCCTTTTTAATGTCTTTATAAGTGACATTGCAGAAGGACTGGAAGGAAAAGTATGCCTCTTGGCAGATGACACAAAGATCTGCAACAGGGTTGATACACAAGGAGGCATGGAAAGGATGAGAAGGGACTTGGCAAGGTTGGAGGAATGGTCAGAAGTATGGCAGCTAGGATTCAATGCAAAGAAGTGTAAAATAATGCACCTGGGAAACAAGAACCTAGGAGAAGATTACACAATGGGGAGAGGTAGCAACAACAACAAAAAAGGAAAGGGACCTGGGGGTAATCATATCAGATGACCTTAAGGTTAGCAAGCAATGTGAGAAGGCAGTAGGGAGGGCTGGGGGTATACTGGGATGCATAAGGAGAGGCATCACCAGCAGAAAACAGGAAGTTGTTATCCCTCTGTACAGACAGTTGGTGAGACCCCATCTGGAGTACTACATCCAGTTCTGGAGACCCCATCTCTGCAAGGACATAGACATGAGAGAGGCAGTCCAGAGGAGGGCAACTAAAATGGTGCAGGGTCTGCAAAAGAAGCCATACGAGGAGAGACTAAAGGAGCTTAATATGTATACCCTAGAGGAAAGAAGGGAGAGGGGGGACACGATAGAAACTTTTAAGCACCTCAGTGGAATCAACAAAGTCCAAGAGGGTAGCATCTTTCAGAAAAAGAGACATGCAAGAACAAGGGGACACAATTTAAAGATGGGGGCAGTTCGGGCAATGTGAGAGTATTTTTTCACAGAGAGGTAGTTGATGCATGGAACAGCCTTCCTGAGGATGTTGTGGGGTCTAAAACTGTGGGAGAATTCAAGAATGCATGGGACAGACATAAGGCAATTCTTGTCAGGGGTACGAAGAAATAGGCTGTTGGTTAACTAGGATCTACAGCCTATCCTGTAGGTAGGGAAATGGGCAGACTAGGTGGGTCAAGTGGTCCTTATCTGCCGTCAAAGTCTATGTTTCTATGTTTCTATGTTATGACCCAAGGCATGGAGGAGAGAAAAAAAAAACCTTTGAGGAGGAAATCTCTGGGGATCCAAGGCTTAGGTCGCCTTCCCTCTAGCCTTGGGATGTTTATTTTGTGATGGGTCTGCTGCTGCAATGTAGAAACCTAATAAGAAGGGTGGTGGAAAATATTCCAAATTACAAGAAAGCTCTCACTCAATCACTCTAATGGGGATGCCATGGAAGGTTGCGAGAGTACTCTGCAACATCGGGGGCAACCAAGGACGGAGGAGGAAAGCAACAAGTGCTGAGGCACTCACCTGACCTCCTTGCCCTAAAAACAAAGCAGCTGAACCAGAGGCAGTCATGGGGAGAATACTTTGAAGGGTGCCTCTGAACCCAGTCAGGCAACTAAAGGGGCCCTGTAAGAGCCCCACTTCTTCACCGTTGAATTATAAATTCTACAACTTGACGTGCCATCGGTATGGTTGATGACTGAAGGTCCACCCAGAGTGAGGACCTTCCCAGCTATGGGCCCGGTGAGAAGGACCCCGCCCCAAGCTTTGCATGCTCAAGCTGTGGACTCTGGGTGCAGAGCAGGACCATCAGCTGCAAGGAAGCCCTGTACCAGAATGGTTTGGCTGGCATGCCCCAGAAACTGATGAGGAGCTGAATGAGCATTGAGTACTGATACCTTGCGGAGGTTAGATGGCAGTAGTGAGCATTAAGCAATTATTGCGTAAGCAAAGAATGGACCTGCACATAGGTCAGTAAGGCAGTGTAGCAATAGTCAGGCCTGCATGTAGTTCAGTAAGTAGAGTAGTAATAGTCGGACCTGCATGTAGGTCTGCAAAACAGAGTAGCAATAGTGGGACCTGCATGTAGGTCAGCAGAGCAGCACTATGAATTGTTGGGCAAGCCATCCAGGCACTCTGGAAATCCAATGAAGGTGGCCAATACTCTGAGGATTTTGGCAGTGGAGACAGGATTCAGAACATAAGTAGCCATATGGGGGCACGACTCCCCAAACACCACCTAGTCCCCGCCATAGGAAAAACAAGAAAGTGATGGAAGGCGCCGCGACCCACATGCAGAAACTGAAACTAGTTTACAGCATCAGCAGTAGCGTAGCTGACCTCAGAGTATAATAGAAGTGTACAAACATAGAGAGCAGCATCTCTATTGAGTAACTATGAGTTCTAGAATTCTATAAACATAGAATGGAGGGAGGCACAATGCTCTGAAATCAGCAATCACCAGGTAGTGCAATGAAACTGCAGCAATGAGGTAGGTAGAATGAGCTGAGAAAGCATGATTAAGCTGCATAGCTACGGTTCAGAGTGAGCCTGATCAGGTGAAATCAATTAAGTGTGTAGCATGGAGAGCAGCTATGTGATTAGAGTTGAAACACACAGATAACGATTGCAGTTGCATTGCGAGTAATTGACAGCAAGGAGCATGAGCTCTGGATTAGCAATATACTAGGAGCTTAGAAACAAAGCCCCCAAAAGGCAAAACCAGAGACACACAAACACAGAGAAACAGGGAACAAACAACAGAAAGAAGCACACAGCTGGAGGCAAAATACAAACCAGATACAGAAGAACAAACACAGAAGACCAGCTGAGACAAGCAGAAGCCAAAGCAACAAGGTGGGGGGGGGGTAGGCCCAAGCCATCTGCAGAGGACAGACAAACAGAGCCTCCAGCAGACAAAGAAAGAATGCTTCAGAAGGAGGCAGAGAGGAACTGCTTATATAGGTCAGGAAGTGGGAGTGGCTGGCTGCAAGTCCACTGAACTACAGGCCCAGCCTTCCAAATGTGAGGAGTTTGTTCATTTTTTTTTTAGACAGGGTGTCCTCCATTAGGGCTGGGATCTCTTTTTCTGGACAGTTACTGTTCAGCAGTGAAGGGGTTAGGATGCTGCAGTGACTGTTAGTGGTCATTGAGTGAGTTTCAGCCAGTGACAACAGAGGAGGTCATCAGGGTGACCTCGGGCTGCAACCTACTTACAGTGAACTAGACCCAGGCCCAATTCTGCTCCTAGTGGGCTGTGTGGTGCAGTTGGGTCCAGTATTTTCTGGGGTTGCCAGACATTCCTCGTTGGAAGGGGTCTTTCCAACTGAACTAAAAAGTGGACTGATGAGGCCCCTTTTGAAGAAAAGAACTTTGAACCCTAAAGTCCTCGCGAATTACAGACTGGTCTCTAACCTGCCATTTCTAGGTAAGGTTATTGAGAAGGTGGTTACATTGCATCTTGAGACCTTCGATATTTATGAGCCTCTCCCGTCACAGTTTTGGTTGAGGGATAGAGGAGAGAGATCAATTTTCATATTTCCTAGATCTGTCCTCTGCATTTAGTACCGTTGACCATGGGCTGCTTTTGGACCATCTCATGGAATGCATAGAACTCACTGGCACAGTTTTGAGCTGGTTTGAGTCCTTCCTTCAGAGTAGGTCTCAAAAGGTGTTAATGGGTAATTTCTTGTCGGGCCCAAGGGACCTGCACTGTGGGGTACCCCAGGGATCGTTCCTGTCACCCATATTGTTTTCAGTGTACATGCTACCCCTGGGCAAGATCATCAGGCAGTTTGTAGTTGGGTTTCACTGCTATGCAGATGATACTCAGCTCTGTCTGTCTTTTGCATCCCAGGATGCCCCAGAGGGCAGTGGACACGATGAATAAATGTTTGGTTGAGATTCAAGGCTGGATGTCCTTGAGCTGGCTGAGGCTCATTCCCAATAAGACTGAAGTACTAGTGCTTGAGGTGGGCAGACAAGGTGGAAGGACAGTGTCAAAAGGGTTATCAAACCTTTGGCTTGGTACCACTAGTCTTGACTCTGTCCAATACGTGAAGAATCTAGGCATCATTCTGGATAAAGGACTGATGCTTGAGGCTCAGGTGTTAGCAGGAGTCCAGAATGTTTTTTACCAATTTAGAAATATCAGCCTGATTCATTCCCTGGTTTCCCCTGAGGACCTGCCTTTGCTGGCACATGCTTTTAACATAGAAACATAGACTTTGACAGCAGATAAGGACCGCTTGGCCCATCTAGTCTGCCCATTTTCCTACCTACAGGATAGGCCGCAGATCCCAGTTAACCAACAGCCTAATTCTTCCTACCCCCCACAAAAATTGCCTTATGCATTCTTGAATTCTCTCACAGTTTTAGACCCCACAACCTCCTCAGGAAGGCTGTTCCATGCATCCACTACCCTCTCTGTGAAATAATACTTCCTCACATTGCCCCCCTCCAGCTTTAAATTGTGTCCCCTTGTTCTTGCACGTCTCTTTTTCTGAAAGATGATACCCTCTTGAACTTTGTTGATTCCACTGAGGTACTTAAAAGTTTCTATCATGTCCCCCCTCTCCCTTCTTTCCTCAAGGGTATACATATTAAGCTCCTTTAGTCTCTCCTCATACGGCTTCTCTTGCAGACCCTGCACCATTTTAGTTGCCCTCCTCTGGACTGCCTCTATCCTGTCTATGTCCTTGCAGAGATGGGGTCTCCAGAACTGGACACAGTACTCCAGATGGGATCTCACCAACTGTCTGTACAGAGGGATAACAACTTCCTGTTTTCTGCTGCTGATGCCTCTCCCTATGCATCCCAGTATACCCCCAGCCCTCCCTACTACCTTCTCACATTGCTTGCTAACCTTAAGGTCATCTGATATGATTACCCCCAGGTTCCTTTCCTTTTTTGTTGTTGTTACTACCTCCCCCCCATTGTGTATTCTTCCCCTGTATTCTTGTTTCCCAGGTGCATTATTTTGCACTTCTTTGCATTGAATCCTAGCTGCCATACTTCTGACCATTCCTCCAACCTTGCCAAGTCCCTTCTCATCCTTTCCACACTTCCTTGTGTATCAACCCTGTTTTGTGATGTCCCATCTTGACTACTGCAATGACCTCTAGCTCAGGGTCAGTGGAAATGTGCTGCGATGCCTAAAGCTGGTGCAAAATATGGTTATGAGATTGTTGACAGGCCTTTCCAGGTTGAGTCATACCACTCCTGCACTGTGGGAACTGCACTGGCTGCTGGTTAAGTAGCATATCTCCTATGAGATAGGTTTGTTAACCTATAAGGCCCTACACAGTCTGAGTCCTGGTCATCTGTGTGATCTCTTATATCTGTACTGTCCTGCCCTCTCTCTTTTCTTCTGATAAGAACATCCTGGTGTTTCCCAAGACTTGACTAAAAACCTTCTTGGGACAGAGCATTCCGGGTGGCTGGACTGATAATGTGGAACTCACTGTCAAGGGATCTGAGGGAGGCCCCTTCCACTGAAAAATTTTAAAAAGGCATTAATATCCTACCTTTTTGTTCAGACATTTGGCTCTACTGTGGATTTTGGCTAACTTTAATGTAATAATTTATTAGTGATTGTTGCATTTTTAGTGTTATGTTTATGTTGGGTGATGCAGTATGTGATTTTGTTGATATATTACTTTGTAAACGTGCCCAGAGCCTCTAGGGAAGGGCACCATAAATAAAAGTACTACTACTTCATGCATCATTCCATAATTCAGCCAGAAAAATTTCATCAAACAGAGTAAAATTCTGCAACAAATGCTGAAGATTTGGATTTTGCAAAAGTTGGGATTACTGAAAATTTAGTGAAATATTCACAGACTCATAATAGGCAGTTTCAGCCCAGTACTGCTTGGTAGTACTGAAGCACAGGGCCATCAGATGACTTGCTGAAGGTCACACCGTGAGTCAGTGGCTGTGGTGGCATTTATACCCGAGTATTACTGGTTCAAGATCTCTGCTCAAACCACTACAGTACAATGCATCCTTGAAATCCTCTTGATAATGTTCTTTTCCTTCATTGCTGGTAAAAAACACATATTTTGGGCATTTTTGTCAATTAATAACATCTTTATAAAGTGTCATTTCCAACCATTATTGGGGGAACAAATTGAAATTTTAGTTTACCTGTTAAAACATGGTTGGAAATATTTTGACCGTATCTACTGTCTGAAACTACTGTAGCATTAATTTTGTTTTTCTTGGTTTGCAAAGGGATAAATCTTTTATAAACCCCATTGAAGCTGGCATTTGTATAAATCTAGTCCATTTTGTATGTTTGCTTAAACTTTGCCATCCTAGTTTCTATACTTGCATTTGCCAGAAAAACTAACTTAATGTAATTAGTTCAGTACCTCAATGACTTTAAATTTTACTACAAATTTCCTCCCCCAACAAGCTTCTTTCCTCATTAACCACATAATTCATCACAATAGAAAATATACCGTTAACTGATAACACCATCATTTGCCATGATGCCTAACATGAGCCTTGATACTTTGTTTTGTTTAACACTGGATACTGCAAAATGATTTTGTCAATACATTCTGTAACTATGCCCAAACCATTAGAGTGTCAGATAAACTAAAGCATAGAGAACCATCAGTGCTAGTGTTCTTACAGGTTGCTGTTGTTTGTATGTTTCAGTTCAAGTCTGCTTGGATCCAAGACCCCGTATGTGATGCTGATGAATCTCAATGATAAAAAGTCCTAGGAAAAGGCCTCCAGCTTTGTGCTGACAAGAACTAAAGACATTCACCAGATAAATCAATGTCTGTTTGAAATGCATTGTACCAGCTGGGTCTGACGCAATCTTAAGGAACTCTGCTGTACTCTTTTGCTTCATATCTAATGCCTTGGGCCATTTCATTGCCAGCAATAAAGTGACATTGTCAGTTCATGTTTTGGCATTAGAAATAAGAAGTTGTATTATATTGAGGAGGACTGGGTGACCTAGCATATGTGCAAAATAGTCTGGCGTGTTTTTCATACGTATACTGCATGGATAAATTGTATGTATGTGTACTGTATGTATACTGAATATATGTATATACAGTATTGGCCATAACACATGACAAAATGTGGATTTTTTTTGGATGTTATAGGCAATCCTTTGTTTTGCTAAGCCATAAGGTTGCAGGCTGAGTGCTCCTCAGCACACCAGAGGAGTGCCTATATCTTCCTGAGAATGCAGCATCATAAAGTGTGTTTATTCTGCTTAAAATATTACTTGTTGTGTAAAACTTTGTCTTATAAAATGCAGAACCATGCATGCATGAGTATGCATACGGAGGTAAGCAAGACACATGACCTGGTTCATTCAGTCAGAAAGTAGTATTTGCAGTGGCCATCTTGACCCTTTTTATTAATAATTTATAACACTTAACAAGGTTTGTAGTTGTGCTGTGCTATATGTGTGCCTTGGAGTCAATTGATTTTTGGCTGAGGATTTGCTATTGTCCCTGATAATGACTTCCAGGTCCCACCCTCACTTATCTCATCTAATAGTCAGTTTCAAGGTCTTTCTATTTATATACATAGCCATACATTTCTTGGCATTAAAGTTTGGTTGCCACACCTTAGACCACATCTCCACCTTTCTAGATCCTTTCTTTATTCCTTATTACCTCTTCTGTGCCCACTGCCCACCATCCCATAGAACCTGGTGTCCTCAGCAGAAAGTCAGATCTTGCTCTGTATTCCTCTATGTCACAGTTGAAGACATTGAACAACATGGGCTGCAGGACTGATCCATGTATCACCCCACCAGTAACCCACTAACCTCCAAGAATTCCCTGTTAACTGTCACCTGCTGAATCCTGTTCCCCAATCATATTTCTTCCTGTCTGTTGAGTTCGTTCCCCATCCTCAGGTCCTCCAGTTTGTTTTTCTTCAATCTGTATTTTGTCCTCTACCTGAGTCTGTCCAATGGCACCCCCCCCAACACGTCGCTGACTTTTTCACAGACTTACCAGTTATTCATCTCTTGCACAGAACCCATTAGGTGGGTGGCCAGTCATGTCAGTAATCCGACACCCTGTTAGGGGGGTGCCAGCTAGGAACAGTCTGGCATCTTTTTCCTCCATTTTTCTTCCCTGGACTGGATTATCATGACATGTGCACCAGCACATCACATTCCAGTCTTACCCCTTGCTTGTGTGTATTCCCACTGTGCTGCCACTTGGCCTCCACCAGGTGCCAGTCTCTACAGCAGGAACTGGTGTCCCCCCACCCTGAGGAAGGAGAGCTGCCATTGCCTGCTCAATCCTCCCTCACCCTGCTAGCCCACCTAGTGACCCTCTTCTGTTCCTGTACCTGGGTCATTAGGGTGGGGGTAGGGGGTGGGAGCACAACCACTCCTCCACTGGGCTGGTTTGATCCTCCAGTTTGTTATCCATCCTTCTGTGGTACAGTGTCTGAGACCTTGCTGAAGTACAAGTTTAGCACATCAGCTGCTTGCACCAATCCACTGCCTTGTATCATCAGTCAAAAAAGTCAATTAGGATAGTCTGGCATGACCTTCCTACCATGAGCCCATGCTGCATCTTGCCCTGCAGCCCATTAGCCTCCAGGAGCTCCACCAGGTACTCCTTTATGTGGGTTTTCAACAGATTGCCTGCTATCAAGATCAGGCTGACTTACCTTTTAGGGTCTGCTTTTAGAGATTCTGAAAATGACAAGTTGCACTTTAGAGCAGACCTAGTGTATTGAAAGACTTGTACCTGTACTGTTGGCAATATTAACATCAGGTACTAGAGCACAAAGGCACTCAGTAAGTTATTCTGACACCCCAGATTGTCTTGACTGACCATAAGGTCTGAGACTTAAAGGACATCCATGGACAGCCATTTTGCCATAGCTGATGAAAGCCATTAAAACAAATTCAGTCGCCTCAGTTCAGTCATTTGTGGTTACAAGCCCAGGCATCACAAATAACTGCACACAGTCAACAGGCACTGTTCAGAAGCATCCCTGGGCTGCAGAGTACAATGAACTATCCTCTCACTTGGGAAGATGTGGCTCTTACATCCTACAGCACATTGTCAAAAAAGGGAAGACCTTCTCCCACTCAACCATGTTATGTCTGCCCTCCAAATAAATAGATCTTCCAGTTTCATTAGTGCCTTACTTTCCAGCACTAAAGTTGTCACCTTAATATTATAAAGAACGTGTTCTACTCTGTCTCACAGTACCTTCAAAAATAATCTCTTTACCAGTTCTCATAGGTACCAATAAGACATACACAGCATGCAGAGTTTAAGAGTTTGGTATGCACCCAACACAATTAGTGACAAAGCTCACAAATTCAGCAAATAGTTTGCCAAAATCTCAAGTTAACAATACTAAGCCAAATTCTTTGGGCCAAGCTTTTAATGGGTGACGAAGAGCACCAGGAGTAGAATCATCACACCACTCCTCACCTGAGCAATTTTAAATCCCAATCATGAAAAGGACAGGGAAGATGCTTGCTTCTGCCCTTGTGTGAACATGCAAATTAACTGATTCAGTGCTTTTTCTGCCAAACAACCATTTCACAGTAGCACAGTGACATCATAATTAGCCTCCTCCCAAAGGTGGGCACATTAGATGAGTCAAATGTTTGGGTCCTCTTAAACCCATTCAGGCCTTGTACTAGTCACACTCATGTCCACAGAGTGGGGCAGAAAAGAGTCTTTTTTGGCTGGTAAGACCCTAACCATAGACTTAGAAAATACTAGTTGAAATCAATGAGCCCTAAATTTCCCCAGCCCATCCCCTTTGTCTACAAACGTATGTCTGCATAAAGATTAAGTGATAACATTTCCTGGTCTCCTTATCAGTTTCTCCTTCCTTGGAGATCCAGTGGTTGTGTGAGAACTGAACATCCACCATGCAACCTCATGGCCCCATTACTTCTGTGGGCCCATGCTCCTAAAGGACATGGTTTGCACAACTGAGCATATCCCTTTACAAGAGGGAGGTGAAGGAACCCATTTAATTGTGAATGGTCTTGCTCACACTAACCTCCCCTGCCCTATTTAAAAAGCAGGTCCAAAATATACATCAAGTATGCATCACTGAAATCAGTTTTATTTTGGTTTTTGACTGATTCAATATAGTGTTGGCAACATCTGGATATTTTCCCTTTTATCATCAAGGTATTTGACATATTTTTAAGCTTAACCAATGCAAAAGGGATACCAAGGTGGGTCTAGAGTATAAATCATAACCTGAGGGTAAAAAAATACAATCTAGTCTCCTCGTCATCTAATGGAGTAAGAAGTGGAGTATGGAGTTAAACATCAAAAAAATGTCAAACTACTAAGGAGCCCACAGTACCATCCGGCAAGGAGAAACTGCAGATTTGTGTCTATCTTCTCAAAAGAAATAGATTCTTCATCCAATAACAAATTGCACCTTGTATATACTTTTATGTTGCCGTGTAAGTAATTTTGCAATTAATAAAAATGATCTTCCATTTTCATATTCCCATGTAAAACCAGAATATTACCTGCCACACTAAATCATAACAAAAGATCTCAGGTATCACAAAATGCATGTTTCTATAAAATCTATGATATTTTAGTTGAAGGAATTCTTATTTCTTTATATTGTAGAGAAAAAAAAACAGCAAATATATTGCAGGTGATACCTTTTATTGGACTAACAAAATTATTTCTAAGACAAGCTTTCAAGAGGTAAAACCATCTTCCTCAGGTCGAAGTAGAAACAGCTGAACAGCATGACAGATATAGAGGTTGGATGTGGATTCAAAACATAGACTAGACTATGTCTTAGTCTATGTTTTGAATCCACATCCAGCCTTTATATCTGTCATGCTGTTCAGCTGTTTTCACTTTGACCTGAGGAAGAGGGTTTTATTTCTTGAAAGCTAGTCTTAGGAATAATTTTGTTAGTCCAATAAAAGATATCACTTGCAACATATTTGTTGTTTTTAATTTTTTCTCTACATTGTTGACTGGACTAACACGGCTACCATATTTCTTTATTTATCTATACAAATCAGCAAATAGATTTTTCAGTTTGCCACAGAAATACAAGCCCTGCCTTGCCGATATGGATGTAATGATAATACAAGGATTTCATAAAATGTTTCATAATGGCAGTTGTCAAACTAAGAAGAAAAGAATGATAAAGGTGATGAAAGAAACAAAGAAAAACTTAAAATTTATTATTAAAGCATTTTACTAATGATACAGCACCTCCATTCATTAAATAAGCAATAACTCACAACAGGATATGGGGTTAAGGGGATTTAATGCATGGCTGGGTGCCCTCACAGCACCCCAGCCATGTATTAAATCCTCATAACCCCATACCCTGGAGTGGGTTATTGCATTTATTAAATGGGTTATGTACCAAAGTCGAAAACAGGAATAGAAAGGGGCTTTTGACATGTGGGAACAGAAAAAAATGGTCTGTATCCTGCCACCTCACAAAGAAGTCCCTCAGAAGAAAAGCATACTGGATGTCTCTTGTGCACAGAAAAATGTGACACATACAGTTCTTATGTCATGTGTCACATTTCCTGTCTCATATGCTTCATGATCTGCAGAGCAGGTGTGTGTGAGCCCCTCCCCCCCAAAATCCAAGCAAACACACACCTTGATATGCTCTTTCAAGTGCACAGCTGTATGCTCCGCAGGCTGTGACACAGGGCAGTTTCAGGAAAGAAGCAGGAAAACAAGGCTGTGATTAGTGACATTGTATAGCTGGGACTGAAACCTGAACAGAGACAGAGAGAGAAGACTGCAGGAATTTGGCACCATGCCCTCTCTCCCTGTCACTCTATCTCTGTTCTGTCACTTGCTGTCAGACATGCGGGTGTCTCTCTCTCTCTCTCTTTCTCTCTCTCTAGGTTCACATTGCAGCTGTTGTAAACAGTACAACTGCTCCTTGACTGCAGTGTAACATTGGTTTCAAACTGCTGCTGGTATTGTGTCCCAATGATTTTGCATGCAGCATGCTCTCTGTTCTGATTCATTGTTGTCACAAATTTCCACATACAGATGTTGCTTTAAGCTGGGCTTCTCAACTGTGTCCATACAGACTGCAGAGAGGGACCACTGTTACTTCTGGGGTGCCACTGTCGCTCACTGTCTCCCCTTGCATCTCCCCTGCTGACAGCATGGATCACCGATATGGACACATTATTGACTGTGAAAAACAGACCGATATGGACACATCAACAGTAAATGAGGGAGAGGGAGAGAGAGAGACCATACTCCCAGATTTCTGCACTACCTCTCCTGATCTGGTTGTCACTGTATCTGTTTGTCTATCTCTCTCTCTGTCTCTCTGTCCACCATATGTCCCTGGTCGATCTCTTTCGGGGGGGGACACTTCCACAGGGGCTGAGCTCAGGAGCCTTCCTACACTTATTATTCTCCATGCTGTGCAGTTTACTGGCAATAACTAAAAAAGGAGGCACAGAGAGAGAGAGAGAGAGAGAGAGAGAGAGAGCCAGCGGTTTTACTACATGACATGAAGTGCTTCGGGAGCAGACAGTCAGATAGTGGTGAGGTACTGTTTCTCCACCCCCCACTCTCTCTCTCAGTCACCTGACAGTGATTCCCTGGCACTGCTCATTTTCCCTCTGTGCCTGTCTGTGGCTCACTCTCACTTGCCGGCAAACTCTCTCCTGTCTGTGACTCTCTCTTATTTGCCAGCAACCTGTTTTCTGTCACTTTGCTGACTATCTCTTGCAGATCTGCTGGTGATATCTGCTGTTTGTGGATGACAGTGCCATGGTGTAATGCTGCCTGTACTGGAGGGGAGGTGGGGGGAATGATGAGCCATGACCCTCACAGACACTGACAGAGGGATACATACAGAGAGAGAGAGAGAGACAGAGGACACTGCAGCACTTCAGATTGAAAGGTCCCGGTCTTGTACTCTCCTTGTCGCACTCTCCCTCTCTCTTTCTCTTGGTCCACAGGTCACTGTCCCTACCACTCTGGGGAAAGACACAGGAACATCAACACCTTTGCCAGGAGCCCAGCACTGTTTCAACTACCCAGGGCTCCACAGGTAAAATAGTAGCAGGAGACAGCCATTATAACATGGGTTGATAATCCTCACTGTCTCCCATTTTTAATACCTGCGTTTCAGCTTGCCTTGCTTTCCAAGGTAACAAGTCCCAATGCCACTTCACCTGACTCAGTCCAAGTAACTGTGCATCAAAGAGGGAATTTAATGCACAGCCATGCACTGGTGATGGACCAATTGGGAGACACATTTTTACCAACCCATATTGATATTAAACATCCTCTTAAACATACAAAAAGGGACATAGGTGGAGACTAAAGACCCCCTTAGTTATTAAGTGTAAGGCTATGCAACTGATCCGGCATGTTATAAAATAGCCTAACTAGGCACACGGCAATGAAACATTTTAGAATAACTCATAACATGTTTTTATAAACCCTACTAGTTCCAAATAATTATATTTGGCATGGATTACATGCCAAAGATATATAAATTCATGTTTATGCAATAGTAAAAACGAGTGTGTTAATATTTAACATACATGTAATGTTTCACTGTTTCTTTTAAACTATTGAATTATTTATGTTTGATATGTTATGGTACACTTTAAGATTGATATAATGATTTTGCTTCATTAGCATTGGGCATACTTTCACTATTTTAAAGCTGCATTATGCAAACTACTATGCAGTACAGTTTCAGCGTATACTGCACTTGCAGTGCCACAGTCCACTTTGATTCCATTAGCTGCACTACTGTAAAGATTAAGCCCACATATGGCATGCCATGATGTGTTTTATAATTACACAAGTGCACAGTTTAAAGCTACTGCATATCTATGACTAGTATACTGTATTTGGCATGGATTAAGTGTAAATGTTTGCATTTGCATTGAAACAGTACTTAGGAAGTACTGTAATAATATGTGAAATGAATGCAATTTACTGCAACCACACTGTACATTAATGCCATTTGCACACTATTGCACATTATAAGACTGTATCTGTGACTAACCAATTGTAAGCAGTGGTGGAGCTGGGGGGGGGCTGGGGGGTTTCACCCCTCCTGGCTGCCCCAGTAAGAGTAGTGGTGCCCCACCATGATCTTTATTCACTGTTTAGTGCCCATTGTGGAGCCCACAATTGACTGAATGCCCCCCAGCTCCCAAATGCTCCCAAACCTGGCTCTGCCACTGATTGCAAGGTGGCAGCATGGGTGTTTTAATCACAGAACAGTGGTGACTGGTTTGAATTCCAACACTACTTATTCTTTTTGTTTTATCTTGAGTAAGTAACTCACCCTCTCTATACTAGACTTAACTACTTCTTGCTCTTCCTCACATCTCTCTCTCTCTCTCTCTCTCTCACCCTTTCTTTCCCTTTCTCTTTCTCTTTCTATCTCTATCTCACCCTCTGTATCTCTTTCCTTATACAGTACCTGTACTTCCCTTACCCTCCCTCAATCTCTGTGCCTCTTTGTGCAAGCATATTGAATACTGCAACTGTTGCACATACAAGAAATAAACTTGTGACTGTTCTGATTAGTTTTGTTAATGTAAATTCTTACCTTCTTTGTCATATAAAGTTTTCCTTCAACAGTTGCAGCAGTCTCTATAGCATTAACGTTTCTGCTACAAGAGGATGTTACTTTAATAGCTGCTCCATTTAGCATAATCTCAGTTCTTTGCTGGAATAATATTTTCATGGTACTGTACAGTATATATACTTGTAAACTGAGTCTAGCTGCCACTGTTCATGTTGCTGTTGAGAACGTTGTGGGAAGAAAGAGTAACTACAGTATCCGTTTAAGTATTTGGAGTAGTCTTCATTTTGTTTTAGTGTGTGAAGTCATGGATCCAAACTAAAGAGATGGGTTATTAGAAAATCAAGTAAATACTAAAGCAATAGCTAGGAAACATCTATCAAATTAATGCTACCATATCCTAGATCCTAGCGGCATAATGAAAAAACTATCTTTGCATGTGAGTGGATTGAGAAAATATGAACAATGAAGTGATGAAAGTGAACATGGAACTGAGAACATTTCCATGAAGGAAATATGGCTTCAATGAGCAAATGACTCAGTTCAAAATACTTTTCATAAAGTTTATGAGACAATCTAGGCATATAAATGCTGCATGATGACACCATGAAGATGAGTAAACACCTGGGTGATGACAATTGCCATAAACCTAAACTATCCATTATCTGCAGGGTCTAAAAATTTCAGAAATCATTCTATATGCTAGACCATCTATTCTAATGAAGAAACCTGGGGTTCAACACAAGTTCCCATGGCTTATGATTTACTGTTCAATAAAGTATGCAGGAAAGGCAATACATAAAATTTGGTGCTATTTCTGCAATGGTTCCATTAAAGTAGAACCAGTATTAAAGTGGTAAATGGTTACAGAGTAGTATAACAGCGGTTACTTGCTTACTTAATATATACTTGTGTATCTTAAAAATAATTTGTGCAACATAGAAACAAATGAACTGCTGTGAAAATGAAGCAGGAAGTTAATGCCATAGAGTAAATTTAAGATCAAGGTTAAAAAAATAAAATTTAATTGAGTCTGGGGTCCAATTTCTACCACATGACCTCATGGCAACCCTAATAGGGCCACCTTTTCTGTGTAAATTACAAAAAGGAATTCCTGACAGTAGGCTAGCTCTGCCATATGTGTTCAATGGAAAATGCTGGCACTAGTTATGTGCATGGAGTCAGACACCTACATTGAGGAGCATTAAATAACTTTATGGAATAGAAAACCAAATGTCTGTTAGTCATATATTTTTAACCCTAATCTCAAATCTCTTAGTTTTATAGAATTTAACGTAAATACAGTAGTCTTACTTAATGTCATTGTTAACATCATTGCTAACATTGGGACCTATGCTCCAACGGGTATGATTTATGTGCCTGAGGTAGGTATCCTGCCTGAGAAGCTCCACACCTGCAGACAGGAGTGTGCCGCTGGTATTCACCAATAACCGTGACCTGTCTGTGGGCATGCCTCCCCATTGCACAGCACTCAGCGGGGCAGCTAGGGGCAGAAGGTGGGCATCCAAATGAATGCCCATCCCAGCTCTGACAGCAGATCTCTTGCGCAGTGGGGGACACATTGTCAGCACTCCCCTGTGGATGTCTACACAGCCGGCAGCCATGGAGGTGAGAGGTGGGATGTGCCACCAGCTATGTGATGCCCCCAAACAGACAGGGAGGAATGGAGGTCAGGCATTGGCATGGGGATGTGTTTTGGGGGGAGGGAAGTGTTCATGCTGTCATTCACACCATCAGGACTGTGATGTGGGGTGAGGGAACACAAAGGCAGGTTGGCAGGGGTTTGCAGCAGAGGCTGATGTCCAGGGGCTGGTGCCCCCATGTGTGCGAGTGTGTGTGGGGATTGGCATGGGGGAGGTGGGCTGCAGAGCTGGGTGCAGAGGTGGGTGCCACCGGGTGGACTGTCTTGGTGTTCATCTCAGTCCTGTTGATGAGAGACAGAGGTGGAAGTGCGGGGCACATAGTGAGCTTACAGCAGGGTTTCCCTGGTGTACTGGCTGCCCCCTATGTACCCTGGTGCACAGCTCTATGTAGCTATGTGCATGCTGCATAGTGCTGGCATGCCCCCCCCCACCTGCCCCCTGCATGTTGCAATCCTCACGGGTGGGGGATCGAATGCATAGGTGCTGCTTGCCCCATTTTGTTAATTTCATGCAGGGGGGCCCAATGGGTGCAGTGTGTCTCTGTGCCTCACATATGCAGCACGGAAGTGCTCTGCACCTTCGAGCATAGGATCCATGATTAGTACAGATATTGTTATAGCACTGGCCATTCAGTAAAAAGATTCCAGTTTTTTGTATACGACTGATTGGGGCAAGAATAGTTATCTCTTCACATCTCTTTACATTTGTTAAAAATCAGAAAGTCAGAAACAATTTAAAAGGTGAAAGCTTAAGTTAGGTCTAATTTAGATATTTCTGGCATATTCAGCTGTGCAAGTGGTCATTTGTGGTCAGGGCTACTAAGTGGTTAAACGAACTGCTTGATACGCTGATGGAGATTAATCAATGTAATAGATCTTTGCAATCTGCCCTTCTAGTCCAATGCAATTGTAACTGTTAAACTGTTTTATTCAGGTTCACTCTGTTCATATCCTGTGACTTTTTATACAATTATCTGTATGGATTTTTTCAAAACATTATTTAATTGTTCTGCCGTAAGTGCTCTGAGCCTGACTCAATTGCATTTCCTCTAAAACTACTTATTGTACTTGTAATGATTTTTTGTGAATATATAATTGATGTGAAACCTTTGTAAATGAGCACTAGTGCCCAAAGGTATTCTCTAAAGTTTTCAATAAATACATATATTTAATAATATTGTATTTATATTAGTTTATCATTTGTTAATATGTTAGTACAATGCATGCAGTGTCTGTCTGGAATATAAGATATGCATCGTTTCTTGTTTATTAAGGCTTTGCATTGGAATTTTAACTGTGTTTAATGGGAAATAATCTCACCAACGATTGATTAACTGATGATTGAGGCAAGAGAAACACAGAAGTTACTGTACTGTGTCTACAGTTTATTCAGCATAGCTAAACTTAAATGCAATGTCTCATTTTCCATAGAGTCCTGACTGTACCCAATTTTATAGCTAGGATAGAGTGAAGTACAGAGAGGTGATGACTTTGCTCAAGGTCACACAGTTGGTTACTAATGATGTGGATTTCAACCTAGTGGTCACCTTTTTCAGTTTAGTGCTCTGTCGACTGAATTGTATCCCCTTAAAATGGCTGACAACCTTATAGCCAATATCCAGTTAATCTTGTGCCTTGATCCATACCTTCCAAAAGTAATGGACATAACAGGAACTGGTCATTGTGGGGTTTATCTTCAGCAGACATTTTTTCCTTCATGTGACTTTTGTTGGACTGCTACTTCAGGGATGTATTGTTTAATGAAGGACAATGGGCATTTTATTTTAAAAAAACTGAAATATATATATATATATATATGGATATATATATATATATATATATATATATATATATATATATGGATATATTATATACAATTGCAGCTACTGTATTTAAATAATCAGTGTATTTGTTTCCTACTAGTGGGTTCCAGTTCTTCGGAATAACAAGTACTGGATTATCTTTGGTGCACAAAAACTGTTTGAAGAAAGGGCACTGTAGAAAGGAATTTTGAACTAGTATCTAGAGAAACAGGAAGTCATAAATGAAAAAGGTTTGTTAATGTTCATTCAAAATGCTAACAAATACAGTTGTATTTTGAGAATCTGAAAATCTTAAATTACAATAATTCTATTAAATTCAGTAATATATGCAAAAAGTAATAAAAAGGAACTGTATGCAATCCACTGAATTTCAAAAGCTTGGTTCAGACTTCTTCAAATGAATCCTGGTCTCTGGTCTCTTTAAAAGTTTAGCACACAGAAATATGTGGAGAGTCCTGACTTGCACTGGATCCAAAATGTTAAAATTACAAAATCAGTCAGTCTCAACCCAAATTCAATGTTTTCATATTTTTTTACTGTATAGTGTTTATTCCATTTTGTCATCTGTTCTTCTGTAGCATAAACAGATTCACAAAGTAAAGCACATTTTATTTTCCTCCTTCTATGTTTTTATTTCTTTTTAATTTAAAATGAATTTCTGTTACTGACATTTCAGAACCATCAAGGTTTCTTCTTCAGAAAAAGACATTCTAAAACTAGGAATGAGCAGGCACTAAAATACCCAACCCTCAAGATTACCCACAGGTACCTCCAAAGTACCCTAAAATACCCAGATGAAAAATGAGTAGTCGGGTCTGGCAGTTCTACTAGCTGATTACCCAACCCAGACCATAATAAAAATCATGTGAAAGACCTTTTTTTTTTACTGTTACACTGTTTGTTAGGTGCCCTGAGCCATTATACCCATGGGGGCATTGCTGAGATAGGTATGAGAGGTGCAGCTGCTTTTAGCAAGCCTGCTGCTGTTTCCAAATGTTATACCATGGCGGGTATTGCTCAGGCAGGTATGAGAGGTGCAGCTGCTCTTAGCAAGCATGCTGCTGCATCCAAAATCCAAATGAAAAATGCTGTTCCATGGAATATTATTCTGTGGATCACAGCAGGCAGAATTCCACAGAAGAACCAATGGAATTCTACCCATCCCACTCCTGGACCATTCCAACTAGTCCCTGGTTTACACTGTGGTTCTAAGACTAGATGTAGAGCAGGGGCCCATCAGACCCTTCGAGACTGCACCCCACTAATCAGTGGTAGAAGTTCATGTTGCCTAGGTGTATTTTGAATTCCTTTTTACTGTTGCTACTGATCCCATTTTCGTAGAGGCCATTTAATAACCACTGTTCATTAGGTATAAAAAATCATTTTGTTGGTTTTGAAATGGGTAGCTTTGTTTTACTCAGCATCCCCTCTTACTGCATGTTCACCAGATATGATTTCCATATGCGATCTCTTAAGTTACAGATCAAATCTGCATATATCAAACATAGCTAATAAGTCACATCTTATCCTTCCCTGTTTCAGTGCCATCAACTTAAATTCATCAAGCCTACTCCAACATGGCATGTCTCTATACCCCCAAATCATTTTACTAGAGGGGTGTTTAAATTCCATGTGGATGAGCATATACAATAGCCTGGAAGGGGTTGTAAAACAAAATGAGGCAACAGTTGCCCACCCCCACATATGATGAAGCAGTAGGACAGGAGAGCCTGAGGGGAGTAAGCTCCCCAGGGACAGGGGCACAAAAAGATAGTGGTATGAACAAGGTAGAGGACAAAGGGCTTAGAAATCAGGAAAGAAAGAAGAAAAGAGTAAAGGGTACATGTAACAGAGAAGGTAACATGGGAAGAGGGGGTCGGGAGAGCTTCAGGGAACAGCACAGGCAGAAGGGGGCAGGGAAAGCAGAGAAGGAGGCAGGAAGGCAGTAAGGTATGGAGCACCATGTGCACCAATGCACAATGTCTGAGAAACAAATTCCAGACCTGGAGGCCATCATGGTGGATGTTAGCCTGGATTTGGTGGCCTTAACAGAGTTGCAGTGCACTAATAGCCATGACTGGGACATGGCCATATTAGGCTACTCTCTGTTTAGGGAAGGAAGAAGGGAAAAAGGGGTTGTACTACTGTGAGGGAGGGAGGAAGGGAATCAAGGCCAAGGAAGTATAGGGACATCCAAAGGAAAAAGGAGTGGAGGTGCTGTGGGTCATGCTGAAGACAGATAATAGGGCCGCTGTGCATACAGGAGTGGTATACAGACCTCCAGAACAAGGAGAGAAGTTGTATAAGGCACTTAGAGAAGCCATCATCAGAATGGCAAATAAGGGGAAGGTGCTGCTAGTTGGGGACTTCAATCAGCCAGATGTGGACTGGAGCCCTCCAACTGCATCTTCAGCAAGGAGCTGTTTCATCCTTGACGCCCTACAAGGTGCTTTTTTCAGGCATCTAGCTAACAAACCCACTAGGGATGGAGCAGTGCTGTACCTGGTGCTTACAAACAGGGGCTGCATTGCAGACATTACAGTGAGCAGTCCCATAGGTACCAATGATCACTGTACAGTGTGGTTTAACATTAAGGTAGGAACAGAGGCAAACCACATGAAGACGAGGGTCCTGGACTTTAGGAGGGCAGATTTTAGAGAAATGGTAGACTGCCTCAGAAACTGACTTGTGGTGGTGGGGGCGATTGCCAGGAAGGGGTAGAGGCACATTGGGGAAGGGCATAATTATGGCAACAAACCTCTGCATGAAGAAAGTGAGTCAAAGTAGAAGTAAAAAGATACAATTATGATTCTCTAGGGAAGAGGTCAAGCTGGTGAGGGGAAAAAAGGGTGGCATTCAGGAATTACAAGGAAATGTGGAAGTCACATGATGCTCTGAGTCTAGTGGTGGCTTCCCTGCCTAGGTCTCGCTCCCTCCTTGCAAGTTCATTATATTACCTGTTCCTATGGGATTTTCTTGGACCAGCTGCTGTGGAGCTTCTTCCTATTCAAATGGTACCCAATTTTTACAGAATGACCGAAACTGAATTGCGGATGGCTCTCTCATGGCACACACCACCAACAATGCCAGACAAGTCGACAAAGAAAGCTAAAGCCCACGAAATGGGCTCCAGGCACAACTCCAGTGCAACATTGAGGCCTGCACTGCTGACAGAGGAGAGATTCCTCCAAGAGATGGGCTCTTTTAAAGTCACCCTGAAGGAGATTACCGAACAGTTGAAATCTCTCCAAGGGGACCTTAGTGACCTGGGCTGGAGAGTTGGGGACACAGAGGCCCAGCTCTTCTCTATCAAGGGCTGGAAGGACAAGGAGGCTTCGGACATGTCAGTCCTTAAGCAGAGGATCAATAAAATGGAGAGCAAACTTGAAGATTTAGAGGGTCAGTGTGGCTGCAACAACATTGTGGTACTGGGGCTTCCAGAGCGTGCTGTAGGCTCCGACCCTATTCTATTTGCACAGAAGCTCTGTACTCATTTAGCTGGGCACTTACCTAATGATCCCTCCTATGTGGTGGAGCATGCCCATAGATCATTGAGGGCCATGCTGCCACCTGGATCTTCTCCAAGACCCTTCCTGTTCAAAATGCTGAACTTTTTGGATAAGCAGCACCTTTTATCTAAGTTACAGGAAGCACAGGAGATTACATGGGAAGGTGCCAAGATTTGCATGGCCCAGGATTTACCAACCTCTGTACAACAGAAGAGGGTGGCTTATCATGGCTTGGTTACTAAGATAATTGCTTCAGGGCTTCATTTCAAAATGCTCTACCCAGCGAGGCTGCAAGTACTGGTTCGAGACAACTGGAGATGTTTTGTGTCTCCTGAAGCTGTCACTACTAAGCTAAAGAGCTTGCTTCCAAATTTGTTTAAGGATCACTGAGGGACTATGGGGCTGGTGAGATTTTTCCTGCCTCTTCATGGTACATGCCTTTCTTTTGGGATGCTGCATGGATGGACTTTCGTTGATTCAGCCTTGATTTTGGACTCATCACATGCTGTTGATCACTGGGAGACATTATGCTCAGGGTCCACAAACTAAAGTGACTGATTTTTTTTCCACCCACATTTTAGCATAGTGTATTTCCCTCCAGAAGACGTTACAGTTCCCACAGGACTTTGAGTTTGGGCATTGAGCTTGTTGCTTGCTTTATTTTGTTTGTATAATTGCAAGATGTTACTGTAGTCAGGGTTACCCAATTTCACTCTCCCTTTTGGAGGTTTAGCAATAGGTCTGGGAGGAGGGGTCGGAGGGCTGGCAGAGAGACAGTGCATGGTTCTAGAGTTCATCATGCACTTGTAGAGGGGGTTACTAGGAGTTGGGGAAAATCTGGGACATGCCTGCTCTGGCTTTTGGGAGGAAAAGTTGCTATGGGTCTCCATGCAGTCAACAAGTGTCCTTGGTTAGCTCTTTTGAGTGTCACCAATTTGAGGTTATTCTCGTATGTTTTAACTCCACAATGATTTTACAGGACTTTCAGAGGAGTCCTCTGGGGGGCTCTTGATTTATTGTTGGGACCATTACATTTTTCAGATCTTATGACTGGGGCTGGGGTTCCCTCTTCCGTTGTATCTCTGGCTTTTACCTGGTTTGAGTTCACTTGGAGTTTTTACTGGACAGTGACCCCTTGAACTTCTCAGGCATCTGCATTTTCTTCTGCCCTACACACAGTTACCATATTTCTAATATTTCCAGTCCCATACCCTTGGATTGAATGGGTTGTTGTTTGGAGTGTTGGCTGTCAGGATGCTGGAGGGTATTATGAGGTTTGGGGTAACTTTCCTCATGGGTGGGGGGATAGGGTATGGGGGGAGAGGGGCTAAGTTGTGCTTGTAGAGTGGGTTGGGGACCATCCGGTTGGTCAGAGGGTGGGGGTGGTCTGGGCAGGCTGGGGGTATTGCCACCAGGGGAACTTCTCTACTCTATGGGGACAAGGGCATACAGGACTGGTGTAATTCTGCCTCTTTTAATTTCCCACTCCTGGCCATATGGTGATATCATTTAAGTTCTGTTACTGGAATATAAAGGGTGCTCAAACCCCCATTAAAAAAGCAAAAATGTTACTGCACCTGTGCAAACTTGATGCCTTCTTACAGGAAACCCATATGCCACCCTACCAGGCTCTCTTTTCAGGTTTTCCTGGGTGGGGCAAGCTTTAGGGGTTGAAATTGATTCACGCAAGCAGGGGAAGGGTATCCTAATAGCAAGTCATGTTCCCTTCTGATTGCTCCAGGAAATCACAGACCCTCAATGCAGGTTTCTCATCTTGCGTGCCCTTTTAGGTCACCTGGAAGTTATTCTCTGTGGGGTGTATGGCCCAAAGGCTGAAGACCCTGCCTTTTTTACCTCCTTAATGACTCACCTTGCACCCTGGACTGCTCTCCCCATGCTGCTCTGGAGGGATTAGAACATGGTGTTTAACAACAACCTGGATAGGTTGGGCCCTCGTCCGTTAATGTTGTCACCAGGGCAAATGGCCCTTCAGGACCTTATGGACACACTGGGTCTTGTTGATCCATGGCAGGTGTTGAATTTGGATCTGTGAGAGTATTCATTCCATTCGCTTCCTCTCAATATGTTCTCCTGGCTTGATTACTTCCTGTTGCGGGAAGAACAACTTTTGGGAGTATTCACCTGCCATTACTTGACCAAAGTCATCTCCGATCACCACCCTACTTTATTCCATTTATGTCTGTTCCCTTCCCTGATCCGGGATAAAGTCTAGCATCTTAACAGACAGCTGCTTACCTCCAAGTCTCTGATCCAACATCTCCAGAGCTTACTATCACTTTCCTAGAGATTAACTCTCCCTCTTTCCCCAAGTTGGACCTTCTATGGGGGGTACTCAAATGTTCCCTTCGTGGAGAATTTATTCAGCTAACCACTACTCAAACACGGGTTTCCTTGAGGACATTGTCCTCCCTCCTGGACCAGATGTGGGTAATGGAAAGACAATGATCCTCATCCTCTCCACAGTCTGAGTGGGAACAGCTGGAGATTATCCACTCTAAATACCACACCTGGTTAGGGGGAAAAGGCTGAACATACGATTCTGTGCTCCATGGTGCGATACTTTGACCACTGGGAGAAGGCCAGGAAACTGCTGGCTCTACATCTTCAAACTCAGGTGGCTGATAAAATTGTATTCTCCCATCGGAATGATTCTAGTCATCTTCTTACATCTCCTTGGGATATTGTAGACCTTTTTCGAGATTATGATATGGCCTTGTACCAACCGTCTTTTTCCACTTTTAATATTGCTCACTTGGACGTGTTTTTACAGGATATTGACCTTGCTCATCTGGCTCCTTCCCAAGTGGACATTCTACAAGCTCCCCTGACAGTATCAGAAATGCTGTCTGCCATTGTCTCTCTTTCTCCAGATAAAGCCCCAGGCCTGGATGGATACACCGCAGATTTTTATAAAACTTTCAGACATCATCTGGCCCCTGTTTTACTGGATACCTTTAACTACATCTTTCAAGAGGGTCTCTTGGATTTGTCTCTTACTGAGGCCACCATTGTGGTGCTACAGTACCAAAACCTGGCACAGACCCTCTGCTGGTTTCCAATTACTGACCTATTTCTCTCATTAACATTGATTTAAAGATTCTTGCGAAAGTGTTGTCTGGCAGGTTGACCCTAGTCTGGCAATTGCTTATCAGTAAAGAACAGGTTGGTTTCATGGCAGGCCTGTTATCGGCAGACCACCTTCGCACTCTTTCTCACCTTATTTCTGTGTCCACGGATTCTGGTGTTTCTTCGGTGCTGGTCTGTCTAGATGTAGAAAATGCCTTTGACAGGGTTTCATGGTACTGCCTGTTCCATTTGCTACCTAAATTTCACATTCCACTTACGTTCGTTCGCTGGGTCTGGGTATTGTATTCCCATCCTTCAGCCCGTATTCTCTGTAATGGGGTACTGTCTGCTTCTTTTAACTTGTATCATGGCACAAGGCCTGTATGCTCTTGCCTTTTCTGTTTAATCTCTTCCTTGAACCATTGCTCAGGAAGATTAAGATTTCCCCTTCGATAAAGGGTATTTCTGTGGGGCCCCTTCAATACATGCTGTTGATCTATGCAGACAATATCCTTCTCCACCTTACCTCCCCCCCGCCTTGTCCTTATCCGCCACTTTGGACATTATCTTGGCGTTTGGCACCTTCTCAAATTATAAGTTGAATGTGGCTAAGACAGAGGTGATGCCACTCAATGGCATTACCCTGAGGTCTGAAATGGATCACCTAGGGCTGGTCTGGGTTTGTGATAAATTAAAATACTTGGGAATGTACATTAGTACTACTCCTTCTTAATGGAAACAATACAGTCTTGAGGCCATCGTTAACACCATTCGCACGGACCTACAGCACTGGGCTCTTTTGCCTCTTTCCCTTTGGGGCCGCATTAGTATTGTAAAAATGAATGTTCACCCCCGCGCCTTCTTTACCCACTCTATATGTTTAATCATGTCTTACCAAAATCCTGGTTCCTGCAGTTAGATTGGAAAATTTCCTCTTTCTTATGGCGAGGTAAAACTCCCCAAAGGGATCTCTTTAAATTGTTGCATTCGAAAGATTGCAGGGGTCTTCATTTACCCAGCTTCTACCTCTACTACCTCTCTATTCATTGTTCCCAGTTCTTCCACTGGTTACAGTATTATCCAGAAGAAGACCCTTCTATCTACACTCTCATGTGGTTAGAGATAGAGCACACCATCTGTTCTCTCCATGGACTGGACATTCACTCGCTTCTTTACATTCTTCCTAAAAAACTCCCCAAATCTTTACATGGTTCTCCAGTTGCAGCTTCTGTCCATGATCATCTACCATTCTGCACCCTTCTCTATCTTTGACCCAATAAGGACATTTCCCAGCCCCTTGTTGGTAACCCAAATGTTCAGATCGGTAGTCACAACTTCACATCTTTGTTTTGGCCTTTCATTGAAGTAGACCAAGTCTCGGATTTGGTAGTAGCTCAGAAACTTTTGACAGTTCAAGAAGCCAGTCTCATATTTCAGTTATCCCCTTCTATTTGTTTCAAATATTTTCAATTATCTCACATGCTTGTGTCTCACTTTGGTTCTGGCCCCTGGGACGACTCATATCAGTCCCATATCTTTCCCATGGCTTTTTCAGCTCCCAATTCCCATGTCATCTCATTTTACTATCATCAGCTGTCAGACTCTCTTGCTCAGGTGGAAGGACCCCCTTTTATTATTGTAACCTGGCGTTGCCTTCCTCCAATCCCCAAAGTAACTGGACACGTATATGGAAGCGCTCATATAGATTTCTACAATGGGATCGATACCGGCTCCTTCAGTTTCAGGTCCTACATAATTTTTTCTTTACCCCAGACAAACTACATAAGATGGGGATATTACCCTCTAGCACCTGCACAAGATGTACCAAAGAACCCAGTACTTTGTTCCATGTTCTTTGGACCTGTGAAAAGATTGTCCTCTTTAGATTCATGATTCAAGAGTGCCTGGATCCTCTCCTTGGTCTCTCAGAGGCCTTCCTCCCAGAGGTGTGTCTGCTGGGGGATTTTTTATTTTTTTTTTAAATTTAAGTTTATTGGTTTTACAAATGACAACCCATAAGACATAACAGATACACAATTCGCAGAAAATACATGGTATAACAGAGAGAGAAAGGAAAACAAACAGCCCCCTCATCCCTCACCTCCCCACATCAGTCCATCCCCCACCCACCCCTATCCCTCCACCTCCCATCCACCCACCCTCCCCCAACCAAAACCCCACCCCCACTCCCTTCCACCGCCCAAACTGAGTGTGCCAGGCAACCATTATATCCGAGCTGGATATTTAACATAGTAACCAATCAGAAAGTGCTCCACCCCCAAAATCAGGAGATGCAAATAGCAATATATGATAAACACAATATACCATCGCGGGCATCAGGCAAGAGGTCAAGAACTCATTGATTCAGATATAATGCATGCAGCTTACCCCATTTTTTATGAAACAGATCCATACGGTTGCGCAAGCTAGCTACCAAATTTTTGGTATTAAGGTAGGCAGAAAGCTCAACCAACCATTCAGCATAGGTCAGTGCCAATTGATCAGTCCAATGTCTAAGGACCAGTCTCTTAACCGCAATGGACACCAAAGCCATGTGATACCAGCATTCCACACTATCTATGTTAGCGTAGTCACCCAGAATACAGATCTCGGGGGTGAAAAAATCTGAGAGACCTAGTAAGGGGTCTAAGTTATCCCGAATAGAGGACCACAAGGGGGCGACTTTACTACAAAACCAGAAAATATGTAGAGAATCCCCTTCACCCTGCATACATCTGGAGCAAAGAGAAAAGGGAAGCCTCTTAAGTTGAAAGAGCTTTTTAGGAGTATAATACATGTTATTCACAATATAGTATTGGGTAAGCCTGAATCTGTCCTGAGTGTGATATTTGTGGAGGTCCTTCCAATGCGAGACCAATTCAGGGTGGACTCAGGAAACAGAGAAGACCAGATACTAGAGCCCCCAACAGGTTCCAAAAATTTGTAGTTTAGAAGAAAAGAGTATATTAACGAGATGGAATGTGGTTTGGAAGCAAGGGTTATTATTTGAGAAAGGAAGGGGTAGACTACCGGCTCATTAAAAAGAGTGCCAAATTTCCCAGCAATGAGATGTCTCAATTGGTAAACTTTGAAAATCTTAGTATTAGGAATAGCATGTTTAACAAGTATGTCCACTGAAGGAAGGAGGGATCCTTGGTCATAGAAGTGTTCCAGGTGAGCTTCTTTAATTTGTGGAAGCCACTCGGGAGTGATCATCGAGTTACCCAGCTTAATATTGTGGTTAAGCATAACGGTTGACCCAGATCCCGCGGAAAATATTAACAAAATGCAAACATTGGAAAAGGGACTTAAGGGATACGAGAATCGTACGGTCAGCTATCCACTGTGAAAGTACAGAGGGGGGGTATAAAAAATAGCATAGGGATCTATCTTAGCTTCCGAGAGGATCGACTTTTCAATTTGGAGCCAAACCAGGCGAGAGGAGTCAGGGTTAGCAGGGAGCCATCTCCCTAACTTAGCAAGATGGGCCGCCCAGTGATAGAGCAAAAGGTTGGGAAGCCGAAGGCCGCCCTTATCCTTAGGAAGGGATAGTTTAAGAAACGACGCGACTCTTTCCTTGCCAGACAAAATTTGAGAACATCACATGGAACTGCTGGAAGTAAGAAACAGGCAGCCAGAGATTTAGTAAATTGAGGGGTAGAAGATAATGGGAAGAACGTCATTTTAATAATATTAATCTGGCCCCAGAGGGAAATAGGAAGGGTAGACCACCGCAACAAATCTTGCTGGATGAGGTTTTAAGATCATCTAGATTAAGCTTTAAGAAGAAGGATCCATTGAGAAATGGATCCTAGGTATTTAATCGATCTGGAGACCATCTCATACCAAAGATGGGAGATCCTGCTTATACGTATGGGTGTTTAGTGGGAAAACTTCAGATTTAGAAATATTCAGTCTATATTGAGAAAGGGCACCGTATTGTCTGATGATGTCCAGTGCAGATCTTAGGGAATCAGCAGGGCATTCAACATGCAGGAGTATATCATCTGCATAAGCAGAGAACTAGCTCCTGTTGGCGCACCAAGCAACCTTTGATGAGTGGAGAGTTTTAAGCTTAATAAGAAGGGTTCCAAATATAAATTAAATAAAAAGTGAAAGAGGGCAGCCTTCCTAGTACGGTATATAACCCGAAACAGCGAAGAAAAACTCCATTACAGTATATTTTGGCCGAAGGAGAGTTGTAAAAGATCTGGACCCACTTTAGGAAAGGAACCGGAAAATCCATCCTAGCCATCACAGCCCAAAGAAAGGACCAATCCACCCGGTCGAAAGCCTTCTCTGCATCTAACGAAACTAGGGCCATAGGGAGTTGAGATGCTCGAGTGTACTGAGAGATGTGAGAGAGAGTTCTTAAATGGTCTGATGGGGATCTAGAATGCACAAAGCCAACCTGTTCTGGACTAAGTAAGTGAGTCCAGACTTTTTTGATCCTTTCAGCCAAGACTTTAGAGAGGATTTTCATATCGTAGTTTTGAAGAGATATGGGTCGATAGCTCGCGGATCCGTGAGGGTTTTACCAGGCTTGGAATTAAAATAATGGTGGCTTCGAGAAGAGTAGAGTCTATGACACAAGAAGAGGAAAGATATTCATAAAGTTTAAGAAGTAAGGAGCAAGATCTTTGGAGAAAACCTATAAAAATTGGCAGGAAACCCATCTGGACCGGTGCCTTATCCGAAGTCATAGAAGCGATGACCTTTCTATCTCACCCAGAGAGAAAGAGGCAGTCAAGATTTCTTTGTGAGGCGACAGAAGCTGAGGGATATCGATATCAGCTAAGTATGCTGTAATGTCCGAGAGGGAGGCAGGAGATAAGGGCAAACTATACAAATCCTTGTAATAATTTTCAAAAATTCGCACAATTTCTCTGGGAGAGGTTTCTATGGAGCCGGTGGGCATTTGCAAGGTCGGGATTATCCTGGAACCTTCCAATGTACGAAGGCGCAGAGCTAAAAGCCTCCCGGCCTTTTCCCCGTGATCAATGTACCTAGCTTGGGTTTTAACAAGGCAGTACTCGGCCTTTTCTTTTAGGAGGTCAGTGTATTCATTTTTAGCTGCCAAAAGGGCTTCCAAAGAGGATAGCGGAGAAACCGGAGAGTGGGCAGCTTCTAATTCTTTGATTTTATTCATTAAGGAGAATGTCCGCACTTGCCGGGCTTTCTTCCTTGTGGAGGCTAACTTAATTAGCTCTCCCCTAAGATAACATTTTAAGGAACACCAGATAATATCAAATCTCGGGGTAGAGCCAAGGTTATCCGCCAGGAAAAGAGAAATCAAGGATCTTATTTGCGTCACCGTGTGAGGATCCTTAAGTAGCTGGGTATTAAACCTCCAGGTAGTATCCCGGTGGAATTCAGGATCCGGAGAAACTTTAATCCAAACTATTGCATGATCAGAGAGAATGATCGGCTCAATGCCAGACTGGAGGAGGCCCGGAAGGAGAGTTTTACTAAGCAAGATATAATCTATTCTCGACCACGATCCATGGGGTTGGGAAAAAAACGAGAAGGCCCGGAGACAGGGGTTAGAGAGTCTCCAGGGATTGCACAGTCCTAACATCTGTGAGAAATCATGCAAAGCCCTTTGCGTGGATGTAAGGGGCCGATTACCTTGGGGGTCCCTATCCAGGAAGTAAGAAGGAGAAACATTCCAGTCCCCCCCCAGAATAAGTTGCGAGGGAAGCAGAACACTAATTTTGTCAGCTAGAGTCATAAAAAAATCAGGGCTTCCCCCAACGGGACCATAAATTGAGCCTAAGACTACAGTGTTCCCGTTAAGAGTGCCTTTAACCAAAACAAACCTCCCATCTGGGTCCTCCACTACCAAGTCTCTCATAAACAAGACGTGCTTTTTGATGAGTATAGCTACCCCTTTACTAAAATTAGATCCACCCGCCACATAAATCTGCGAAAAGCCAGATCGAGATAACCATTTAACCTCCGCACTGTTTAGGTGGGTTTCCTGAAGAAATAGTATGTCTATTTGCAGCAAAGTACAATGATTAAAAACCTGAGTTCTTTTGACCCTTTCCCTGAGCCCGCGCACATTCCATGATGCTATTTTAATAGCACCTGTAGCCATTTTAAAAACAATGTGAAAGGGGGGCAGGTACTAAGACATCCAGAAGTGAAACAGAGATAAAGGCACACTTGAACCCCAAAATCCCATCCCCCCGCAGCCTGCCAAGAAATATCCATTAAGGGTAGCAACAATCTGAAAAGATTAACCACATTTAAGATACAGTCAAACAAATATGAGACTTGGCAGACCAACTCCCCCAGATGCCCTCCTAAACCCAACTAAACAACTATGTACAACATGGTACCAGAACTGGGAAATGTCAGGATCAACATGAAAGATCCAGAGTTCTGGAAACCACTCCCCCAATGCGAATCCAGAACATCCCAACACACAGGGACCAGCTGAAGGAAGGAGATGTCTGGAGTCTGTCCCACTGGAAAGGAAATCATTCCTAACCCACACAAGAAAACCCAGCAGGAACCCTGCTGATGGGGCTGGATTGGCGAACCCCCCTTCCATAGGCTCGCGACTCAGCTACCTCGAGAAGCAGGGCCCAGGAATCGCCCCCCACCAACCAACTGCCTATTCTACAAAAGACACTATAACAGCTAGCGATCCATTTGGTTACGAACTCCTCTCCATTTAAATACAAGAAAGGAAAACATCCAAAAGAGAAGTTTCACTACTCACCCCCTGGAGTAGACAGGAAAAGGGGAGCACCAAAACGAGCAGGATAAGCCATAGCGTTGGAGGCTTATCATCAACCAGATCGCTATTGTTTCCGGGGGGTGACATGACCAAACAGGGTCCTGCACCTAAAACCGGGACCCCTGGGAATCTCCACCCCTGATACACAGTTCTGGGAAGAGACCGAAGGTCCTGCTATCGCGGCCTAATTCGACCCCTGCTCAGCCTGCTAGGATCCCGCACAAAGCAAAAACCTGAGGATTGACCAAGGCAGGTAAGAGCATCAGGAATCCGCCAGGGGAAAAGGTAGCAGGGGGACCGGGATGCATACCAAAGGAGATCAATAAAAAACAAAAGATCTTTTAGAAACTAAGTGAAATCAAAACACCCCACAGACATAATGTCCATTACACATTTCAGCCATTTAACTTGAAAAGATCGGGAAGCCTGGTGGCAAGGTCTTTGTGGGCCGCATCTGGAGAGTCAAAACTGTGGGTAGTACTGCCAACGGAGACCTTGAGGGTAGCGGGATACACCATCCTGAAAGGAATGGACGCCGCAATCAGCTTCTGGACTGTTGGGTGGAAAGCGGCCCTTTTCATTCTCATTTCCTTGGGGAGATCCTGGGCGACACATAGTTTAGCTGACCCCCATGTAATTGCCTGCAGCTCTCGGGATTTACTGAAAATGTGCTGTCTCTCAATATTGCTCAGGAATTTTATAATTATAGGTCGTGGGGGAGAGCCGGGTGGTGGTCAAGGCCTCAACGACCTGTGTGCCCTCTCAAGGTGGTAGCTTGGGTTGATCGGTGAGGGACCAACTATTTTAGTAAGAAACCGCTGCAGAAAAGCCATCAGATCCGGCCCCTCTTCCAACTCCGGCAGGCCCAAGATGAGGAGGTTATTTCTTCGGTTGCGGCCCTCCAGGTCCTCAGTTTTCAGTTGGAGTTTCCTCACCTGTTGGGCCAGCCCAGACATCTCTGCTTCAGCCTTCGCCCTCCACTGCTCCAAGGAAAAGATCCTGGCCTCCGAATCCAACACCCTCATGGTAAGGGAAGAGAGGTCCCCCGGTAGCGATTTCAACTCAGCTGTGATGTCCTGGAGGATACTCCTTATTGGGGCCAGCTCCTGCATAAATTTATCCTCTGTAAGGAGACCTGACGGCTGAGACTTGTCTCCGATTTTCTCAGACCCCGTACCCACCTGGTTCCGCGACTTCTTGGGTAGTTTTTCAGGGGTTGCAGGCAGCGTATGCTTGATCGCAGCCTGTTTTTTATCTACCTCCATCTCCTCGCAGAATCAAGAGAGCTAGCAGGATTCACACCCAAGGGTCAATAGTCGGAGCGTGGGCGATCTAATAGTGGCGATCTGGCTAAATTAGTGGTCCAAGAATCTCAGATTATGGCAGTTAGGATGGTTGGAGGAGAGAGCTCTAAGCCCCTGCTGCCATTCAGCAAGCTTCCATCACGTGACCCTGCTGGGGGATTATGGTAAGAGCATGGTTGGCAATCAAAGGTTCCACATGCCCCTTATATCCCTTTGTGCAAAAAAAATTATACTTAGACATTGGCTCACTCAAACTATCCCATCAACCACTGAATGGATCAAGGAAATATTGTTCACCCTTCAAACAGAATGGACCATTGGTAACCTCACCAACAGAACTGCTACCTATCGGAAGATCTGGGAACCCCTATACACTTTATTAACAGTATAAGTCTCCCCTTTATATTGGTCTCCTCTGATTGGCTTACTTCTAGATGATTGGGTACACTTGGCTGCTGCTTGTCCCTGTGTTTTAGCTATTCCCTCCACTCCTTTTGTTCCCTAGTATATGCCTATGTTGTAGGTCTAGAGGGTTCCCGGTGGTGGAGGGGCGGGGGATGGGAGGGATCTTGAGTTTCAGGGCTCTGTTCTTTCACTTTCAGTTTGATGTCTTTCCTTTTACATTTTGGCCACATTTTTACAGATTACATCTAGTTTATTCAATATGTTGCCCTACAACTTGATTATGTCATATCATTATTGCTGGGGGGGTGTGTTGGAGGGGGATGAGGGAGCTCATGTTTTGTAACTGTTGTTATTGTTCTTATTGTTTTTATTCTTTGAAAAAAATCAATAAAGTGTGCTAAATTTGAAAAAAGAAATTACAAGGAAATGCAGAGGGAGGATGACAGTGAGGTATACCAATTAAAAAAGAGGGAAGCAGGGAAGGCAGTGCCGGGAGCAAAGGTGCAGACAGAGGAAAGGGTAGTTATTGGGGTAGCTAAAGGGTATACAACTTTCTTCAGCTACATAAGTGAGATGAGGAAAGCAAGGAGGGCAGCAGGGTGAGACTGTGCTGAAGAGGATGAGGAAAAAGCTGACATCTTCAACAGGTACTTCTGCTGACTCTTCACAGTTGGAGGGGGCAGACCATTTGGGAGAAGCAAGAATAAAAGAGGTGAGGTGGAGAGAAGCCCGTTCTCTGAGGAAAGAGACCTGAAGTGACTTGCAGCTTTGAAAGTGTACAAGGCTATGGGACTTGGTGAGATGCACCCAGTGGTACTAAAGGAACTCTTGGAAGTGCTAGCTGCCCCACTGATGGCTTTATTCAACATTTCATTGGTAACAGGGTTCGTTCCAGAGGATTGGAGAAGAGCAGATGTGGTCCCTCTCCATAACAGCAGCAGCAGTCAGGAGGCTAGCAACTATAGACCAGTCAGTCTCGCATCAGTGGTTAGGAAATTAATCGAAATCTTTGAAAGGAATGGTAGGTAGAGTATCTTGAATCCAATGAGATATAAGTAGTGCTGTGCAGAATGCGGAATTCCATCAGAAAAATTAATGCAGAATGACCATTCTGCTGGCAGAATTTCCTTACAGAGTTTTACTGGTTCCTTGTGAAATTCCACCTTCTGCGACCTGCGGAATAACATTCTGCAGTCAAGCAATTTTTTCTGTGGAAAATTATTCTGGAACCTTTCCCATGTAAAATATGGGGTAAAATAATTCCCTAGTGTCTAGTGCCCTTCCCCCACCACCGATCACTGCCCAACTTGATGTCTAGTGCCCCCTCTCTGATTGCTGGCTCGATCTTTCCGGGTGTCTAGTTGCTCCCCCCAGCTGATCACTTGCATGGCCTAAAGTAAAATATAATTCCCTGGTGTCTAGTGGCACCCTCCCCCTTACCAATCACTGGCTAATATAGAACAAAATGTCTCTGCTGTCTAGTAGTTCCTCTGCATCCCCCGCCAGTCACTGACCCAATGTTGAATAAAATTCCCTGGTGTCTAGTGTATTTCCCCCCACCACAGTGCCCAATGTAAAATACAATTCCATGGTCTAGTACCCCCGCTTGGTGTCAAACAGATACATTAATAATTCCATGTTGTCTAGCAGACCCCCCTCCTTATCCCCAATCAATCCCTTGTAATTAAAAAAAAGCTCAGGTTGTTCAATTTCCTGTTTGAAACTTTGAAGAATGTACTAACCACCAATAATGGAGCAAAGAAACACATAAAACTTGAAAGTTCAATGACTGTGTCATTTTATTTTCCATCCATCCAGGATTTTAAGACAGGCAAACAAGCAGGAACAAGTAGTGCAGCTGCACTGCTGGGCTTATTTTTCACCCTTCATAAAGGGCTTCATCAGAGAACAAATCACTGTTCAATTTCCCTGGTGTTTAGTGGAACCCCCATCCCTAATCCCCTGTGATAAAAAGGTGTCCCCAATATTCCCGGGGTCTAGTGGACCCCTAACCCCCCACCCCTGTAAGTACTGCGCCCTACCCTGCTCCCCCATCCCAACCTTAAGCGGGCAACTGGCACAGCCCTCCACTCTCCACCACAGCCGGCTGTCTACTTGACTGAGCTGACAATGAATGAGCGCATACTTGTAAAAGCATGCACTCATTCATTGACAGCCAGCCAGATCATGCTCATTCAATTAGTTCTGTGGATGCAGCAGAGATGAGCGGAGGGCTGTTTTGGCTGCCAGCAGAGGGCAAAGCAGGATGGGGAGAAATGGCATTGTGGACCCCTGGGGGTCCACAAAATTCTTCCCCCATCCCCCCCTCCATTTACTGAAACATCCCTCTGCTCATCTCTGCTGCACCCAAAGAGCTCAGTGAATGAGTGGGAGCTGGCAATGAATGAGCGCTTGCTTGTACAAGTAAGGGCTCACTCACTGTCATCTCAGTCGGGTGGGTGGCTGGCCATGGCAGAGAAAGGAGAACTGTGTCAGTTGCCTGCTCGGGGTCAGGGTTATTACAGGGGCTTGATCAGGGATAGGGTGGAGGGTCCACTAGACATCAGAGAATTATTAATTTATGTGTTTGACACTGGCAGGGGGCACTAGACACCAGGGAATTATATTTTACATCAGGCAGCAGCTCATGATCTGGGGGCGGGGGGAACACTAAACACCAAGGACATTTTATTCTACATTGGTTGGTGATCAGCAGGGAGGGGTGCACTATACAACAGGGAATTGTATTTTACATGGGCCATGCTGGCAGTCAGCTGGGCAGGACAAATAGCACCAGGAAAAGATCAGGCTGGCAATCAGGGGGAGGCCACTAGATACCAAGATGGGCAGTGATCGGCAGGGGGGAGGGTTTGAATTAAAACGCCATCCTTCCTTGGCTGCCTTGCACTGCAGCTCTATTCTGCTTGCAAACATTTCTGTGGAAAATCTTGTTCTGCGGAATACAATTCCACAGGAAGGCTGTGGATAAACTCATTCTGCATTTTTCTGCTGTGGAATTTTGCCATTCTGTTTCTGTTGGAATTCAGTGGAATGTCAGTGGAATTCAAAATTCCACAAAACTGTGTCCCACCAGAATTTTAAAATTCCACACAGCACTAGCTATAGGATGAAATACAGCATGGATTCACAGGGGGAGGGGTCATGCCAGACAAATCTGACTGATTTATTTGACTGTGTGATAAGGGGAGATCAGTGGACATAGCCTATCTGGAATTTAGCAAGGCTTTTGACTCCATGCCACACAGAAGACTGATAAAGAAACTGAGCATCCTATGGGTGGGATAAAAAGTGGTGAACTGGTTTAGTATCATAGGTAATGGTTAGGTGACAGAGGGTGGTAGTTAACAGCACTCACTCACTCTAATGAGGGGAGAGTGACCAACAGGGTGCCGTAGGGCTCAGTACTGGGACCGGTCCTCTTCAATTCTTCATAAGTGACATTGCAGAAGAACTGGAAAGGAAGGTATGCCTTTCGGTAGATGAAACCAAAGTCTATAACAAAGTAGGAGGGGGGTGGAGAGAATGCATAGGGAGTTTGGTAAACTCAAGGAATGGTCAGGAGCATGGCAGTTAAGGTTCAGTTCCAAAAAGTGTGAAATCAGGCATCTGCGCCATGGGAATCCAGGAGTTTAGTATAAGATGCAGGATGGGGGGATATTGACAGTCACAGCAAAGAAACAAACCTTCTGTTATCATATCTGATGACCTCAAAGTGAGATGCAGCACTTGAAAGGAAGCAAAGAACACTGTTGTTGAGAATTAAATGTACTCATTTATTCTTTATCAGGGTTTTAAATAATTGATTAGCACTTTTTTCCTTGGGACAATACTAACTATAAAGAAGGTATTTATATAGGTTTTCTAGAAGTGTTATGTTTGTTCCACAAAGTGAGGCAAGTGCTGTGCATTTTCACAATGTTTTAGCACTTTTCTGAGCAAAACGCTAATCAATTTTTAGAGTTAAATAAAACCCTGCTTCAAAAATCCAAAACATACTGAAGCCAGTAGCTCTTTGTAGCACTCAAGGTATTTGCCAGTGACTTATTTCAGTATGTTTTGGATTTTTGAAGAATAAACAAGCACATTTAATTGTCAATAACAATGTGTGCTGTGCTTCCTTTCATTGAGTGCTGCATCTCACTGGACTTGTGTAGTTATGTTTTTGAGGGGCTGGCTGCTCTTCTGATGTCCAGCACTCACCCTGCACCATGGTTATGGCCCTTACATTGGAGGTGCTGACCTCAAAGTGGCAGGACAGTGTGACAAAGCAGTTGGTTGGGCCAGTGGGATGCTGAGATGTATAAGAAGAGGTATCACCAGCAGGAGGAGCGATGTGGTGTTGAAACTGTATCACTCACTGATGAGACCCCACCTAGAGTATTGTGTCAAGTTCTGGAGGCCCCACCTCAGAAAGGATATAGGCAGGGTGGAGGCAGTCTAGAACATAACTAAAATAGTAAAGGGGATGCATTAAAAGCCCTATGAGGAGAGACTGTGGGATCCCAACGTGCTTACCATGGAAGAGAGGAGAGAGAGAGGGGGGACATGATAGAGGCCTACAAGTACCTCATGGTGCTGATCAGGGTACAGGACAGGCATCTCTTTCAAATAAGAAAGAATAGCAGGGCCAGAGGGCATGTGATGAAGCTTCAGGGGAGGGAGTTTAGGAAGGATGTGAGGAAATACTGCTTTACTGAAAGATTGATGGATGCCTGGAACAGACCACCAGTAGAGGAGGTGGAGGTGAGAACAGTAGGAGGCTTTAAGCATGCATGGGATAGACATAGGGTATTATTAGAATATTAATTAATAGGCAGCGTGGAAGAAGGGTCACTGGAGACCAGCTAAAGTCTGAGGAGACAGACTAGGTAGGTACCCTCTGGGCAGACTGGGTGGACCATGCAGTTCTTTACTACCAACAAATTCTGTTTCCATGTTTCTGTAGTTAGTCTTGCATTGCACTCTTTTAACATTTTCCTTTCTTTCACCTTCAAGATGTGGTGACCAAAATTATACAATGGCAGGTAAATTTCCTTTAATCTGATTGGCTACTACCAGCTAGAGACAGTGATGATATTGAGCAATAACATCATTGTATCTAGTCTGGCATGCTGATGACCTCATCACCTGTCAAAGTAAACATCTAGATCACTGACCACATCACTTACCTGACATCTGTCATGAGCTTCAACGTTACGTTCAACGTGCTGTCAGACAGAAATCTTGACGAAATGTTCAGCATTCCACATGAAAAAAAATGAGCCAGAAACAGCCACAGCCATGAGTACTGGAAAAAAAAAAGAAAAAATAAGGCATGTAAACCTAGAAGCAGGCACACTAGATAAAATAGAAACTGACCGGAATGAAGTGAACACCCGACGGCAAACAGCCTGGTCAGTACGAGTACTACAAGATTGGCTGACAGAAAAAAACATTGGCCCAGATATTTAAACTGCACCCAAAAAGTGCGCAATAGCAGGAGCAAGCGCAAGTCTATTGCGCCCATGCGCAACAGACGCGATATTCAAAAAAGGAGCAGGCCAAACTGCGCCTACAGCCAACGGCTGAATATCGCACTACCTGCGCCATAGTGCAACTAGGGAGGGGAAGCTGAGCAGGTATGATGCACCATAGCGCAACAAGGGATGTTCAGCTGAGCAGTCCAGAGGCGCCATAGTGCAACCAGGGATGCCCCCCAGCTGCAGAGCAATGTTACTGCACAATCAGGGAGGTAGGGGCCCACCACCCATGCCACAGATGGGCACAGGAACACACAGCAGAACAGACATTGTCCCCCAACCCCCTAAGCACAGCACAACCAGTGGAGGGCTGGAATAACCACTGGTCCATGGAGACAAGCGACCAACCCACAGCCTGGCCATGGTGCCCCATCACACCTACTGGCAAGCTGTGACTGGCACACAAGGAGGGCAGACCACCCTGTGCCACACCATCCCCCCAGTGCACAGCACACCCTGCACCGTGACCCCCAGACACCCCCCCATGAGCAGTGACCACCACAGCAGGAAACCTCATGCATGCCACCACCCCCACAGTGTCAATGCAACCCTGTGCACCACAGAACCATGCAAGCCAGCCCCATCATGAGCACCCATCAGCAGGTCGCAGCACACAGCAATGCAACAACGGCAGACAAAGTGCCACCATGCACAGTTCCCCCAGGTACTGCTGAGAGACTGACCATGCATTGGCACAAGAGTCACCCCATAGGGGATGGTCATGTCCTTGACACCTCCACCAGTGGTACAGTGCTCTGCACCGTATTCCAGTGACACACCCCAGCACACCACTGGCCATAACAGCCAGCACAGACACCCACAGTGGTGCGTGGAAGCATGCACCACACCAGATGCCACACAGGGTCTGGACAGACACCCACCCATACCCAAGGGCACAACAACACAGGGACACAGTGGTGGGGCAACCAAGCCCCCATTGTGGGCCCATGTAAGCCGTGTACACACAACCTGCAGTCCTCCATGGCACTGGAGTGCCAACCACCCTGCGCAAGCACCATGGACCAATACACCACCAGTAGTCACCCGGAGCACAAGCCACAGACAGTGGGGCACATCCCCTGCAACACACACAAGCCACAGCATGGAGGTGGAACAATGACCGTGTGCCCACAGTGCCACCTGAGCCAGGCATGCACCACACCAGTGACATGGGCAACCCAGCAAAGTGACGGGTACAGTGTCCGCCCTGCAGGGAATGCCACCACTGACATGCCAGCAGACGATGCAGATCACAGACAGGCATGTGTGTCGGCTGCACAGGCCATGGACGGGCCGATGGGTGCACCATGGACACACAGCACACGCCATGGACCACTGCACACAGTCATCCAGTGCACAGGGAACAACACACACAACACAGACACTGACTGATATCTACCCCCACACCATAGACACCTCCACACGGACTCACACACATACCCATGACTGCACCACCCCGATGCCATGCACACCACTGCAGCTGAGCACCTATAGCCCGCTGCAAATCAGAGACCACCATGGTATTCATATAAAAGTCAAATGTATTATAAAAATATAAAACCAACTATGTACATAAATAACAACTATATACAGGCTTGTGGTGGGGACACAAAAAGGTGGGGGTGGGCAGAGGGAAGGGTGGACAAATAGGATGGGATAGGAGGGTGTGAGGGTGGGTCCAGGGGGGGGAGGTCAGGGACAAAGGGACTATTGGTTTCCATGCCGGTCCAGGCTCTGGCTCCTCCTGGCTCTGTGCCTCCAAAGTACCCCCGACTCATCGATCCTCCGAAGAATAGTGATGGTCTCATGTGCCAGAATGAGGAGCTCCTGCAGGGTGTCCATGATTTCCCTCAGATGTCTCGTACCTAGGACAAGGGAGCACAGTCAACAGGTGTGAATGCACAACCCCATACAGCCCGCCCACTGTGCATGGCATACGGCCATGGGACATACCACTGTTATGATGTGTGACCAGCCGCAGTGATCACGTCCACAGGACCTGCCCACCCAGGTGCATACAGCCATGTGGGACGCTGCATACACCCACCAGCCAAGTCATGCACAGCATCACCGTGGCCGTCTAGTGACATGGCTATGTGGTGCAAAGGCAGTGGCACAGCCATGCACCTGGTGCACGCATGCACCACCAGTGACGCACACCCAGACATGCATTGCCACTGGACAGTGTTGACTGTAACAAGTGGCGTACATGGCAGTGATGTCAATGAATGGTGGCCATGCCCCGCTGCCCACCTTGTCACACAGCATGTAATATTAATCATGGATGTCTGGCACTCACCCACATTGGGCTGGTCAGGTGGCTGTTGATGGTTCTCGGCCCGTCTGGCTGTGGCTTCCACCACCTTCCGCTCCACACGCACTCGGCGCAGTTTGTATGGGCCTGTGGGGACAAAAAGGAGAGAAGAACATCAGTACATTTCCAAAGCAAAGTCCCCTGCCCTAAGGTGTATGCGCCCACCCAGCCAGACCCACCCACCCACACCCTGTGAACACCGCCATGGCCAACCCCATACGGTCCTCCCCTTGTGCTGGACACATATAACACTGTGACTCATATGGACGATAACAGTGTGTTGATGGAACCACTACCTGGACGTAGTACCGTGCCCCTCCTGGCACGTGACCTCAGTCGGGCCAGTAGCTCCGGCTCCCTCTTCTGCAGGTCACCATATCAGTGCCTGCACTGCTCATTTTTTCGGCCCCTGCCTGTCACCTCCTCAAGGGCTGTGGCCACCTCCTGCCACACCTGGGACCTTGCCTATCCAGGGGGGCCTCCCCAAAGAGAGGACCATGGTGTGGCTCGACTGTGGCCACCAGATCTGCCAGTTCGATGGCCGTACAGGGAGCAGCCCTTCTCCGCGCCATTGCGTTAGGTATAGTAGGCAATATGGCACTCTGCAGCACGGTACCCCACATGCAGATGCTGTGCGGTACAGTTCTGCCATTCCCTATCATGCTGTTACCTAACAGCACGATAGAGGTGCACCTATGCCTGATGCATGGCACCAAGGGGGCAAAGGTAGGGCACAGGGTCAATGGTCCCTGGTGCAAGGCCACGCACAGCACCATCGGATGACAATGCATGTAGTGCAATTGGCTGCCTGTGTTCCAGCGCCACAGTGGACTATCAAGCAGTTGGACCATTGTGCCTATGAAGGCCCATTGCCACAGCGCCATGTAGTGACCTTCGCTATAGCGCCACTGGCACAATGGTGGCCATGCCCTGCATTGTCTACTGTGCACAGCACGGCATCAGCGTGGCAGATGCCTGCGTCAGCAACCTGGGCATGCGCAGTGAGGTGTACTACGCATGCCACAGAAATGCGCCATTGGCTCAGCATGTTCAACACAATTGTGCAAAGTGCAACAGTGCGATATTCAGCCATCATATACAAATCATCCGATCAGCCATTCAATGGTGCAGCAACGCAATTTGCATCTAATTAAAGTTGCTCCTCACCTCATTTGCATGGATTGCACTATAAAGGTGCGACAGTGTGCTGCAGTGGCCACAGTCGGTTACTGCAGTTTATAGGTGAGTTGCATGCTGTGTGGGAGTGTGGACTGTGGATTCAGGGACATGCGTGGGACTGCACAGTCACAGGTAACACCTGCCATTCTTACAGGCTACATAATGACTGAGCACATTCTTGGAGAGGAGGACAACAGTGGTGGAAGGAGGAGGAGGCTGAATTTTACTAAGGCCGAAACCGAGGTCTTTTTCGAGGCCTACCTGGATCAGGAGCCACTGCTCAGTGGACGTCAGGGCACCCCTCAGGCCAATGCTGCTGCATGGGAGGAGCTGGCACATGCCGTGAACCTGCATGGCAGCCACCAGCACTCCGTGTAGAAGTGTAAGAAGAAGATGGGCACAGACAGGAGGAGGGTAAAGGAGAAGGTGGCTGCCATCAGGGCAGCATGTGCTGCAACAGGTGAGGGACAGCCGGAGGTGGTACAGCTCACCCCAGCCGAGGAAAGGCTTGCTGCAAGCATGCACTGAAGTGCCATAGAGGGAGTTCCGGGCGGTGGCTTCCAGATGGGTGGTGGCCCATCTCTGCATGGTAAGTCATGGTCTGTCTGGGGGGGGCAGGGTAGGCACATGCAGTAATGCGACTTTGCTTTCCCTTACAGATCCTGAGCATCTGCATGGGTCAGCAGTGGTGGGCCTGTCCACTGCGGACAGTTGGATGGAGTCGGAGGTGGGACCATCCACCTCCACAGGTATGTGTGGATCTGTACGACAGTGGGGCCGCCTGGCTGTCCACACTGATGTCGTTGAGACAGGTGTGGAGGAAGCCCTGCCTGTATCCCAGCATGCTGGCATCCATGGATGCCAACACATTGTGGCTGTGGCTGTGGCCGGGGCAGAGTCCAGCACCAGTGATGATCACACGACCATCATGGGCAGTGACACGTGTGTGCCACAGGATGGATACACAGCAGGGCAATTCGCGCCCATGGCTGTGGGTGGTGCCGCCGTTGGGGCCTGCATGTCAGCACAGTCCCAGGCTGTGCCTGTCAGCACCAGTGGGGCAGCACTGGTGTCTGTTCAGGACAGTGGGACTGTTGCGGCCACTGTGGTGGCACAACTGAGCCCTGGGGTGCAGCAGCAGGAGGGGCAGCATCAGCAGTCACCCACTGGGCCTGGGGGTACAGGGTTCAGCGGCGGCGTCTGTGGACCACCTGTGGACATGCCCAGACCTGGTCCTGGTGCGCAGCACCCACCCTCAAGGGGTGCCGAACATCAGGCCCTTGCACACCCTGAGGGACATGATGCCAAGGAGACTGATGACCTCTTGGACAAGCACACCCGCCTACTGTGAGCATAGGCCCAGCAGCAGATGCAGCTTGCGACATCCGTGGAAGCACTGTGTGTGACTCTGGAGTGGGCAGAGGAGCATCGCAGCAGGGACACCGAATGGATCCTGGCACGGATGGACCATTTGAGGGAGGATGTGACCGCTGCCATTGACAGGCATGCACAGGCGTTCATTGCTGTCATGGCCACAATGGGCACACAGTCAGGTTCCCATGCATCGCGGACACCACACAGTGCACTCTCCACCCCCTGTTCCCGGCGTCATGCAACTCTCACCCTGTTGATGCTGGGTTCAGCTGTGGGCATCCCGAGCACTCCTGGTGCAGGCATGTTCGGTGTGCTGCAGACCCCTGCATGGGCATGGTCATGTTCACGCAGTGGAACCCCTGGGGGACCATAGGTGCCACCCCATGAGGCCAGTGGTCAGCCTGCCAGTGCTGGCGGGTCTCGGCGGGGCCGCCCACACATCCGTGGCAGCCGTAGCACTGTGTCGCGAGACTGACCTGTCTCCCAGCGTGGCTACTGTCTGGTGCTGCCCTGTGTGCATTGTGTGTTTCAGTGCGCAGTGCAATGGTGGGTACCCGGCCCTGCATGCGGACACACAGTCCACCTGCACACCCTCCCAGCTGCTGTCCGCAGTTACGTGTGCATGATGATGCCTGCATTGTGCTGTACACCAAAGTTCAGTGGTGCCCAGCATCTGACACACGCACATGGACAGGCAGTGGGCATGGTGGCCTGTGGACATGTGTGTTGCTAGGGTGTGCGTTCTGGGTCGGTGTGCCTTCTGGCCTCTGTGCACGTTTGTTGCGTTGTGTGTGTGCATGTGTGTGTGTGTGTCCTTCGGCGTGGCATGTTAATCCTCACCCATCCCTGGCTGTGTGTGTGCCTCTGTGCCCTGCCACTTCCCTCGATGGCATGCACCCCCAGTGTGGCTCCTGCGTGTTTGTGGGTTGTGTCTTGGCCACTGGTGGTTGCGCATGGCCCCATGACTTACCTGCGTTGGCTGAAGTGCTCCTCCGTGATGGTGTCCCGGTGCAGCTGTGCCAGCTGGAGCAGTCGGGGGTCCCGTCGGCCAACAGGGGGCTGCCAATCACCATCATCACCGGCGTCCCCTTCATCCCCATCACTGTCCCCCTCTTTGACCTGTACGGCTATCCCACATTCGTTGGCCATGTTGTGCAGGATGCAACAGGCCAGGAATATCCCACAGGCCTTTGAGGGGCTGTACTGTAGGGCACCACCAGAGGTGTCCAGGCAACAGAAATGTGCCTTCAGCATCCCGAACACCCGCTCGATGACATTGCATGTGGTGGCGTGTGTCTCATTGTAGCATTGCTGCGATGGGGTCGTGGGCCGCCAGTAGGGTGTGAGCAGCCAGGGACGGAGTGAGTATCCACTGTCACCTGTGTGTAGAGGGTGGAGGTTAGTTTGGTGATCAGCATCGCCCTGCCCCAAGCCATGTAGGCCACCACCCATGGCACCTCTGGCCATGCCCACCCAGGCCCTATATTTGTCTATTTGGTTTGCATACTCACCCACTAGGTGTCCAGTGGGGATGTCCCCACTCTCGAATCTGTGGCACAGTGCCGACTGGTGCCAGATGAAAGAATCGTGTGCTCCCCCAGGGTGTGTGGCACAGACATTGAAGATGCGCCCCCTGGCATTGCACACCACCTGGCAGTTGATGCTGGCATAGCCCTTTTGATTTATGTATGCAGCCCCCTCATGGCCAGGTGGTGTGCATATGGCCACATGGGTGCAGTCTATTGCACCTAGCATGCCAGGCATACATGCTACCCTGTGGAACTCCTGTATATTTGCTGTGCACTCCGCTGCTGTGCTGAGGAAATGGATGTACTCCTCAGCATGTGGCAGCAGTGTGCTGAGGAATTGGGTGAGGTGGCATGACGTGGCTGACTGGGTTATGCCTGTGGTGTCCCTGGTTGGTCTCTGGAAGGTACCCGTGGCAAGCAAGCACATGCAGGCTGTTACCTTGGTCTCCACTGACAGGGCATGGCTCCGTTGTGGGTACCTGCATCACATCACTGCACAGCTCACAGAGCCACCTCAGAATTGCCCTGTTCAGGCAGTACTGACCCACAATCTCAGTATCAGTGTACAACTCGAAGCTGGTGCGGGCTCGGTACTGTCTGTTGGGAGCATACCGCCGACGGGCCCTTCCATGGCCACGCCCCTCTGCCACCCGCCTTCTCACCCCCCTCATTATGGCCTCCATGTGGAAGGTGGCACTGGCCATGTCCCTGGCTTGCGTTCACCACCCTTGGCAGCTGTTACTGTATATCCCCCGCTGTCCTGGCTACTACCTCCTCTGCACCGGGTACAACTGCCTGTGCTGGCCTCTGTACTGTGTGGCTCCCCACACCTTCCCTGTGCCTGGCTGTTAACTGTGGCCTTTCTCTGACCTGCCCTGTTCCTGCCACTTGCCCTGTCTGTGTGCCTCTGCCTCTGCCTCTGCCTCATGTGGCTTCCCTGTAGCGTTCTTGCGCCTCTTCCTTGCTCCTTTTTATTTTGGCTCATTTCTGCTATTGCTCAACTTCTGCTTGCTCCACTGTTGCGCATTGCGCAAGTCTTTGAATATCACGCTGCGCCATTTATGCATGGTTCCTCCCCCTTCAGTTGTGTATGCCTTCATTATCATTACGCTGTTGCTCAGCATGATTTTGGGAGCGCAACTGCCTCCTGCTGAATATCACAGAATGGAGCAATTTCGGACTTGAGTAGGCGAAACCCTATTGCGCATGGCTCAACTCTTTTGAATATCTGGGCCAAAGAGTGCAATTTTAAAACCATAACAGCACAAAAATTGAACAACATCTTCTGAGAGTTCTATGCTACCATTAGAAATACAAATGGAGATGAATACAGCATTTTGAGTTATGTAGGTCTCAGAGCAGGAATAAACCACTACATGAATGAACCCCCTAACAGTAGGGCAATGAATATAATCACAGCCACTGATTTCCAGGCAGCAAACGTTTTCGTCGGTCACCTAAAAAGCATCAGGTGACAGGGCAAAGATCTAGCTACCCACCATCCTCCGATAACTCAAACAGACCTTGAGAAAATAAGAAACTCCAAAGCCCTGAATCCTGAAACCACCACAGGTTTAGTCCGCCGTGTCTGGTTTGAGTTGCAAATCCACTTCACTCGTTGTGGATGCGAGGGCCAGAGACAACTAAAGCCAGAATCATTTAACATAAAACACAGTGAAGATGGACTGACCTATGTCACTATGGCATTCAATGAAAAAACTAAAAATCACTCAAAAGTACAAGAGCGTAACAGAGAGAACCTCCACGGGGCCATGTTTGAAATTCCAGGCAGCTCACTCTGCCCAGTAAAATGCTTCGAACAATATGTTTCAAAACTACAGCCCAACCTGCCCTGCCTGTTTCTTCACCTCCGAAGAAAGCCACAAATTTAACTACAAAACGAGGACATCTGGTTCACCCTAGAACTGATGGGAGTCAACTATTTAAGCAGCATGCTGCCAAGAATCTGCAAGCTTGCAGGCTTAACCACAACCGTTCAGCTTCTTTCCGATGCCAGGCTGCAGACCAGAGAGATTATGTCTGTCACTGGGCATAAAAATAAAATGTCCCTAAAGTCCTACTGGAGTGCAAAATTGCAGCAGAGACAAACCTGGACCAAAATTCTGTCCCATGCCATGGCACAAAGCATCTGCAGGCAATCCAACGCAACAGTAATCGAGCCAGGAAACCACCTTCAACCCAACGCAGGAAATGAACCCGGAACCTCTACAACCACGCTGCAACCAAGCACCAGCAGTAACAGTTCCTCCTCATCAACCCAAAGCAAGGACTGCTTCAATATACAGGGTAACACCAATTGTGTCTTCAACTTCTACAAATAAGCCTGCAAATCAGTTTAAAAACCACACTGTTCAGTTGCTTGTTAAAAAAAGATCATTTTTGCTTCTTGAAAAAAAAATATATTTTGAAATAATATGTAAAAAAAATGACAGTTTTAAATGACATTGATTTTAAAAACATATTTAATGTTAAAGTAAACATGTTTAATGTTAAAGTATTGTATTTAACCCATGCAAAACACAGTTGAATTACAAGTCCTATTCACTGTTCAGGGACTATTTTCTGTCAAATTGCTAATTAATAAAATTTCACAAAGCAAACTTATTTTTAAAACCAAACTGTGTCTGTCAATTTTTTAAAACACACCTACAATACCCAACGAGCCATTGCATAATAGCAATAAGGCACTCCAGGGTGTGCGTTATTGTGTAATAACGTCACTCCTGGGGTGGTGGAAGCACTTGGCTTTGCCTCGTGCTTCGACCCACCACAGGAGTGACGCTATTACACAATAACACACACCCTGTCATGCCTGATTGCTTAATTAACTGCCATAGTCCATGTGTGGGTGAATGAAGCTTGTATACATCAGCACTATAGTGTCTTTGCTTCAAGATCTAATATTCCTTCTAATGCTTGTCAATATTCTCTTAGCCTTGGTGGTGATTTCCCTATGGTGATCTAAACTATCCCATTTTTTACTGATAATTATAAAAGGGGCAAGAAAATCCCTGCATCTTGTTTGGTTGAGAGCTGGTTATAGCCATGATATTAAGATAGCACTATCAATGGCTAATACCAAGTCCCTGTCAAACTGGACTTATAACATTCCATATCTATGTACCATATGTATGGAATGTTGATGTTTTGAAGGAAAATGGCACAAAAGGCTATCTAACTCAGTGCAGTAAGACAAAAACCTGATTAGAAGTTTTGGCTATAACTGAAAGTCTGAAAGTACCGTTTTGGGGTCTAACTGGAGGACTAAGGACCCCACAGTAAGTTGTCCATGACTACCAAATGTTATGAATGTGAAATGCTACTAAGCTAGTTTTTTAGCATACCACTTGGGAAAAGCTCTAAATCTGGGGAAATAAACAGGGGATATAGAGGTAGAGCTGCCATGGAAGAACAACTGAAATATTTATTTATTTATTTATGACTTTGTTTGCCGGGTAGGGTGCACTGGTCCAAGGGACCATTTATAGGCATGACCCAGGCCTAGTAGGCACAATAACAAAAACAAAAATTATAATATCAAAAAGTATAACAGTACCACTGGGTGAGAAACAATAAATGTACAGAGTATACGTTAGACAAAGGCATTAGAAATTATCAGCTGAAATTGTTAATAATTTGGGGACTCCGCCCCCCCACCCCTTTTTTTATTTTAAATGTAAAATATAGTATGTTTGTTTATGTAGGGTCTCTACTGCTAGTTCAGCATAGTGCTGCACAGTGCACACAACTAACTGCCCCGTAGAACTGCTGGATCAGTTGCATAACCTTACGCTAAATAACTAAGGGGGTCTTTAGTCTCCCCATGTCCCTTGTGGTATATTTAAGACAGTGTTTAATATCAATTGTTGTCATAACACATAACTTTCTATATACAGAGATGGTCAAGGACATTTTGCATGAACTAATTGGCTTCCTGGGTGCTCAATATGCTAATGAGTTCTGATGATTAATGGCAGAGGTTGGCAGCACTCATTACCATACTGAGTGCATAGAAAGGCAGTTAGTGCGCATGAGATGGCCACAGCTATCCATCCCTGTATTTAAGAAGTTATGGCGGTATTACAATAATTGATATTAAACATATGAAAAAAGGTATTGTAAAACATTCATTTATAGTCAGAACCCCTAACCAGGTTTTATTACTGCACTGGGGTAAATAACAATCTATTGTGCCAAAGTCCTTTAAATGTCAACGATTTGCTTTACGTAGAGCAACTCCAAACAATAAAATTCAAACACATATCACCAGTATGTAGTGCTCCTTGCACTGTTCAAAATTTTACAGTGTCATCCTTGTCCACCATTATCTTCTGTTGTGTAGATTCTAGAAGCTGCTCTTGGCAGCTGGCAGTCCTGTTCACTCTTTCCCCACATTCCTACCAGCTTACATGTCATGTTCGCTCATTTACATGCTTACCTGCTCCCCACCCTACCTCTTGCTCACTGTCTTGTTCTTCCCTCCTTCCCAATAACAAGAATACTCCACAATTTGACATAAAAATAAGAGGCTTTATGATCCATGTAGCAATTTTGCCCATTCTGAAGGACAGCTTCTCACTCACCATTGCATCAGCATAACAAGCCAGACCCTGCAACGTGACCAGCATTACTGAGGATGCTGTCCAATAGCACACTTCCAACAGTGAGAGCATCCCACAAGTTAATACCACTGTTTTTCTGATCTTCAAATCTATAATCAAAGCTGCAAAGACAGAGACAGCAATGTGCACATCGGGGAAGGGGGGGGTTCTAGAGACAGAGGATAAGGGACAGCATCCTAGGAGAGAAAGTGAGTAAAATTTATATGTCGGTGAGCTGTCTCCCCGGTTCAGTGATAGTGCTACTGCTCATGATACCAGTGATCTGAGTTTGGTAGTGAGCTTGGTTCATCAGAGGGACAGCCATTGGGGGGAGGACTGAATGTCCAGAGGACTGCTCTCCTCCTCCTCTAGGGAGAGGGTTTGAAGAACCCAGTGTACACCTGTCCCCTAGCAGATTGCAGGGGAAAGGCACCCAGGACTGCCTCCAAGGCAGGAGGGGCAGACTGACGTTGATGTGGGGCATGCAGGGTTGACTGGCACATGTCATGGTGTCTTTGCATGTCCACTACTCATGGGAGAAAAATGGAGAATGGGGGAACCACCTACCCCTCCAGGGAAGGCAAGCCTGGGGGTACTGGCCGGTGGTAAGTCCCAGTGGACATCATGGTGATGGGGCTGGGGTGTCCCAGCCAAATAAGGCCACTGGAATGGAGGAAAACAGTAAATAAAAAAAAAGAAAGTATTTTACATGTCAGTTACAAGTGCCACAGTTCTGGCTCAGTTGCTAATGTGATTGTGCGGCAAGTGCAATAAAGGGGACATGGTTTCAACATTGTGACTAAACAGCCTGATTGAGGACATTTCCCCAAACAGACCCTGAATTTTTATTTATATTTAAAAAAAAAAGCACAGATTGAAACAAAAGCACAGGGCTGGCAGGGTTCATAGACAGCAAGTAAGGGAATCATAGAAAAATAGAAAATATTGGCAGGAAAGACTTTCAGTCTATCCATTCTGTACTGTTTTACCTTATCCAACCCAAGGACCTAATGTTTAGTCAGGATTACTGACCTCACCTCCTACTTTGCCCTTTGAATTCTGCCCTACTGCTTCCCACGTGTAACTACTAAGACTTTTACTAGGTCCCAGTTGTGTCTGAAACCATTAATGGTTCTTACATTCATCATTTCTGCTGGTAGCCAATCAGGAACCCTGTTGTGACTTCTACCCCTGAAAATCTACAACCAGGCTGGAGAGGTCCTAGAACAGGTAAATACCTTTAAATATCTTGGTATTCACCTAGACAGTGCACTAACATACATCCAGCACACAGACCATGAAGTTAGAACAGTTAACAAAAGACTGGGGGTCCTCTATAGACATAAGCACTTTATGACACCTAAGACCAGAAAAATTGCTGTAGCCTCATCAGTTCTCTGCATCATGGACTATGGACTGGTAATTTATGGAGCTGCAATGAACACTAACCTTAACAGAATCAGAATCATCCTAAATAAAGCCTGTCATTTTGTCCTAGATGAGGACAGGCTCACACAAGCATGCAACTTCTATCAGGACACAAAATGACTGAAACTAGACTGCAGGATAAAATTGCAAACCTGCCTATTTGGTAAGAAAGCCCTACTGGGACTCACTCCCACCTATCTCCAGACCCTGCTACATACCCACTTTAACCAGCACTCTACAAAGAGTACTGCAAGAAATGCCGTCTATGTCCCACATTGTAGGACCAGTCAAGCCATGCAGGCTTTCCCCTACAGAACACCAACCTGATTAGATGACCCCCCCCCCCCACTCTGCTAGAGTTACCCAAACTGAACAATGTTAAATTACCCCTTAAAAACATCTTGCCAAGCAACTCATATGCTGGTGCAATCACTAAACTGACCTTTACAGGCTATGTCTCTCTGCTGTGCTCTGAACTCAGGAATAATTTAATGACAAAGTAGCTTTCTGCTCCTGCTTAAAGTTCTAACAATGGGCTAGGCACCACCTGCTGCTCCTGTATGCCTGTAGTACACATGTATATAGTAATTATAACTAATTGTTGTAACCTCTGTCTGTTGTATACAGACTTGGGGCCTATGTCTGGTTTCATAGAAACATAGAAACATAGACTTTGACGGCAGATAAGGACCGCTAGGCCCATCTAGTCTGCCCATTTCCCTACCTACAGGATAGGCTGCAGATCCTAGTTAACCAACAGCCTATTTCTTCCTACCCCCCACAAGAATTGCCTTATGTCTGTCCCATGCATTCTTGAAATCTCCCACAGTTTTAGACCCCACAACCTCCTCAGGAAGTCTGTTCCATGCATCCACTACCCTCTCTGTGAAATAATACTTCCTCACATTGCCCTAGAACGCCCCTCCTTCTATCTTTAAGTTGTGTCCCTTGTTCTTGTAAGTCTCTTTTCTGAAAGATGCTACCCTCTTGGACTTTGTTGATTCCACTGAGGTACTAAAGTTTCTATCATGTCCCCTCTCCTTCTTTCCTCAAGGGTATACATATTAAGCTCCTTTAGTCTCTCCTCATACGACTTCTCTTGCAGACCCTGCACCATTTTAGTTGCCCTCCTCTGGACTACCTCTATCCTGTCTATGTCCTTGTGGAGATGAGGTCTCCAGAACTGGACACAGTACTCAGATGGGGTCTCACCAACTGTCTGTCAGAGGATAACAACTTCCTGTTTTCTGCTGCTGATGCCTCTCCCTATACATCCCAGTATACCCCCAGCCCTCCCTACTGCCTTCTCACATTGATTGCTAACCTTAAGGTCATCTGATATGATTACCCCCAGGTCCCTTTCCTTTTTGTTGTTGTTACTACCTCCCCACCAATTGTGTATTCTTCCCCTGGGTTCTTGTTTCCCAGGTGCATTATTTTGCACATTCTTTGCATTGAATCCTAGCTGCCATACTTCTGACCATTCCTCCAACCTTGCCAAGTCCCTTTTCATCCTTTCCATGCCTCCTTGTGTATCAACCCTGTTGCAGATCTTTGTGTCATCTGCAAAAGGCATACTTTCCTTCCAGTCCCTCTGTAATGTCACTGATGAAGACATTAAAAAGGACTGGACCCAATACTGAACCCTGCGGTACCCCACTAGTAACCCCTCTTTCTTCAGAGTGCACTCCATTTACAATTACCTTCTGTGTCCTGTTGTGCAGCCAATGTTTTGCCCAGGCTACCACTCTGGGACCCACTCCCAGGCTGGTTAATTTGACTATTAATCTTTTGTGTGGAACTGTGTCAAATGCCTTGCTAAAGTCTAGGTAGGCCATGTCCACAGCCCCTCCCTGGTCTACTACTTTGGTCACCCAGTCAAAGAAATCTATTAGATTCGTCTGACATGACCTTCCCGCTGTGAACCCATGCTGCCTTGGGTGCTGTGCTCCAGTGGCCTCTAGGTACTCAACTATTCTTTCCTTCAGAAGTGACTCCATCACTTTCCCTACCACAGAGGTCAGACTGACAGGTCTGTAGTTTCCTGCCTCTGTCTTGGTCCACTTTTGTGAAGGGAATCACATCGCCTTCCTCCAGTCCTCGGGTACCCACCATCCTCCATGATTTATTAAAAGAGTAGCCAGTGGTTTCACTAGTTCATCCTTAATTCTTTTAGAATTCTGGGGTGAATTCCATCAGGACCCATTGCTTTGTCCACCTTCAGTTTTAGGAGTTCTTGCAGAACCCTTTCTTCTGTGAAAGGACTGGGATCGACCCCCTATCAGAGGCGTCTGTTAGTGGATTAGGCACTCCCCTCCTCTTTTGTGAATACTGAGCAGAAATATTCATTCAGTATCCCTGCTTTTCACTGTCCTCTGCCCACCACCGTTCATTCTATTCAGCCTCACTATCCCTCCTTTGTCTTTCTACACTCGCTGATGTACCTATAAAGGGTTTTATCCCCCTTCTTAACTGAGTTGGAGATCTTTTCCTCAGTTTGGGCCTTTGCTATTCTGACTTCCTTCCCTGCTTCCTTCTGCCTTAACTGGTACAGCTATCTGTCCTGCTCCTTCTGTGTTTCCTTATACTTCCGGAATGCTATCTTTTTCTTCCTGACTTTCACAGCCACCTCTTTTGAGAACCATAGTGGCTTTTTCTTTCATTTTGATTTGTTTATTTGCTTCACACAAAGGCTTGTTGCCTCTGTGATGGCAGTTTTGATGATTCCCCATTGTTGCTCCACACCTCCTTCTAGCCTGTTTGCTAGTGCTTTTCTGAGGCACTCTCCTATCTTGCCAAAGTCAGCCCTCCTAAAGTCCAGTACCCACACTTTTGTATGGCTTGACTCTGTAGCTGAGTTTAATGTGAACCACACTGTTTGATGGTCACTTGTCCCCAGATGGCAACCCACTTCTAGATCTGAGATCCTCTCACTGCCCCGTTTGAGTGTAGGGTCTAAGATTGCTCCCTCACGAGTGGGTTCTGAAACTAGCTGTCTAATGCCTGCCACCTGTAGGGCATCAAGAATGGCCCTGCTCTTGGATGTGGCTGCAGCAAATGTGCTCCAGTTAACATCTGGCATATTCAGGTCTCCCATCAACAGTATCTCCCCTTTCTCTGCCATTCTAAGAATGCCTTCTATCATATCCTTGTCCATTCCCTCCCCCTGACATGGGGGTCTGTACACAACCCCTGTGCAGATTGTGGTGCCCTTTCCAGTCTCCAAGGTGACCCACAGTGCCTCCTCTCCTCCCTGTTTACTCTTTTGTTCAGTTGCTTTTATCCCTCCCTTTACATAGAGAGCTACTCCTCCTCCTCTTCTCCCCTGCCTGTCTCTCCTGTAGGTTATGTAGCCTGGTATGTTAACATCCTAGTCATGGTTCTCTGTGTACCATATTTCTGTGACTGCTACGATATCCAGGCATCCCTCTTCCATCAAGGCCACCAGCTCAGGGAGCTTGTTGCCCAGACTATGGGCATTGGTACTCATTACCCTCCACTTCCTGATGGCCTTACTCCTTTTGCCCCATCCCTGTCCTTCTTGCCTTTGTCACTTTCCCCATTTACCCTGCCCTTCTCCTATCGACACCTCTATGTTGGTGTTTGCCGCACCTACATGTGATTATTTGGGGGCTAAGATTTCCTGCTCCTTTCCAGTGCCTCCCCTTAGCTGAGTTTAAAAGCTTGCCAATGAAGCATTTAAATCTATCACCTAGGATCCTGGTTCCTCCCGGACAGATGCAGCCCATCATGCCAATATAGGCGCATCACTCCAGGTGGACCCCAGTCCCCAATGAAGCCAAATCCCTGAGCTCCACACCAGTTTTCAACCACTGATTGAATCTCATGATGCGGAACACCCTAGCCTCTCCTATGCCATAGATGGGCAGCACCTCGAGAAGGTTACCGTGCGTGCTTTCTTGACTAAGGGCCCTCCCCAATTCCATAAACTCTTCCTGTACTTCTCTAATCCCTCTCTTAGCCAGGTCATTTGTCTCTAGGTGGACAATGATGCCAGCTCCTCCCTGTGCAGCTGCTCGAAATCTGAGATTCGCTCCCTGTCCCTCAAGCCATGGCGCCAGGCAGGCACCTCCTCCTCCTCTCCCTTCCTCTCCCAGTTCTACCTTCCTAACAATGGAGTCCCCACCAGGAGTTGTTTCCTTCCCTGCAGGGTCCCTGCCACCCTCCTGTGGGTCTCCTTTGTGGAGGTTCCCAACATCCTCCTTGGTCTCCACTGCGGGTGCCTCCATAGAGAACCCACTTTGCCAGAATGGCATAGGAATTGTGGAAGGTACAACTGGAGGGATGCACCTCTGTTCCACCACCCTCACCCTCCCTGAGCCACTGTGGTCCAACCACTCCTCTTTCTTGGCAACCTCTGAGGCAACGGCAGTGGCACTGGTGGTCCCTGGATGGAAGAGGAGGTCCCACAAATCCTGGCCAACTCAGCCTGAAGATGAGCAACCTCCTTCCTCAGCCCAGAGAGGTGCCTGCAGATGGCACAACACCGCATCCTTCAGAACGTCTCCCGGAAGACTGCTGCTCCATAGCCACTGCACTGCACCACTCCAATCATGTCTTATTTCTGGCCCCTTAACTGTTTGCAATCCTTACTCTTTCCTCAGTTTTTTTTTCTCTCTCTCCTTACTTTCTGCCTGTGTGCCCTTTAAGCTCCTGATTGTCCTGTTCTGAGATAAGAATATCCTATATTTCTCAGTAAACCAGTTACTTGCTCAGAGGCAGATCTCCAGCAGCTAGAGGGGGCCGGAGAGCTACTCTTGCCCTTCTAGGATGGTGGGTCTTTGGTGGTTCTGTGATCACTCACTTCCTGCTCCCAAACAGGAAGTTCCTGTTGTCAGTCAAATCCTGTGCCTATAAAAATAGAACTAGCTTTGGGTGGGGGGTAGAGGGGAGGGAAGGAGGGCAATATAGTACCAGCAGAGAAGTTCAGTCACACAGCAGTCCTTTCTCCTGGTGTCTTCTGCCAAGCTATTAGCAGAATCTTTCTAAGGCAGTCTTTAAATGTAGCTTCCTTCTAGCTAAGCCACTCCCCCTACTTACTAGATCTTTCTACAAGTAATTTAAACCTCAAAACAGTTAAGTCCTTTCAATCACCTGAGTTTACACCTAAATAACTGTTCAGATACCCATTCAGTTCAGTTAACCCAGACAAACACACACTTTTTTTTTGTTTTGTATGTTAGTTTTTTTTTTACCCTAAATTAAAGGTCCAAGTACAAAAGTTCTTCTACTGTAGTCCCAGCAGAGAAGTTCAGTCACACAGCAGTCCTTTCTCCTGGTGTCTTCTGCCAAGCTTACTACTGTGCAAATATATTCTGTACACTACCTGTTTATCTCGTCTTCTGTACTTTCTGACATGGAACTCTTCTGTACTTTCTGACATGGAACCTTTGTAAATGAGCTCTGGTCAAAGATGTATCCAAATATTCCAATAAATAAATAAATAATAAGTGGAAAAACTATTTGACCTTGGATTAAAATTAAGTTTAGTCATGTTTTAAAAGGTATTATATGTATTTTTTTTATTTCATTAAAAACCCATTTTATATAAGTAATAAGACACTCCAGAGTTTGGGTTGATCTGAGTTTACTGTATGCCCATTGTTGAAGGCAATTTGCCTGTGGTATTGTGCCTCACAATACCCCTGACTGTGCAGTAAACTCATCATAAACCATGCTACATCTTGTCTTATTGCATAATGATTCCTAAGTCCCATTCTCTTTGGATAATGCCTTTTTTGTAATCAACAAGGTAGTACTCATGATCTTTATTCTCAGTATCAAGGTGCACAATACTGCACTTATCACTGGCCAGTGTCATAAAAAGTGTCTTAGCCCACTGTACTATTTTAGCCGATTATACTTGTAACTTCCCTGCCCTGTCATCTGTTTTTACTACTTCTCCAATTTTAGTGTCATCTGTGAGCTTCTGAACCCAGCAGTTAAGTTCACTATCTATGCCACTTACATAAATCTTAAATGGGGCTGGCAAAGCACCAATCCCTGATGCACATCATTCACAACCCCACCCTTCCCAGAATAGCTTCCACTTAACCTTACTCTGTGAGTTCTCTCTGTTAACCAATTATTAATTCAGGTGACTAATCTTTCATTAATGCCTAATTTCTTTAGTCTGATAAAAATTGCCCAGTGGGGTACCTTATCAAACGCACATTTAATGTCCGGAAAGATGATATCAGCTAGTAATCCCTTATCCAATATTTTACTTGGCAGTTTATGAAATGTTAACATATTCAATAAGCAAACTCTACTGGGTGTAAATCTATGTTGTCTTTCATCCTTAACCCCTACTGAATTCAGTCAGTCAGCTAAATCTTTAATAATATATTCCATTTTTAGGGCTGTGGGTGGAGCCTACAGGCCTATTGGGATTAGATTGTAACTCTAAAAACAGCTGATCGTGGAACTCCCTTTTTGAACATTTGGAAGTATTCCTTCACAGCTGCAAAATAGTGCACACCCCCTTGGATTTTTGCTGTTTGCTGCTCTGTGTTAAAGGCATCTGAAGGGAGGGGGGATGCTACTGTATTGTACCTCTGAATGTCCCAGGATATTAACAAAAAACCTTTTTAAACTGCTGTTTCTATTATCCATCCAGCTCAGTCTAATAGATGTATTCTATTTCTTTCAACAACCTAGGGATTAACTCATTATCTGTTGCACTGGAATTTATTGAAGCTCTGAAACAGTCAAGACTACAGTGTCAGATTACACACAGTGCAGTTTGTTAGCTACCTTATTCCTATGGGCATGACAGGTTGTATGCTCACACACACACACACACATATACACATATGCACACACACACACACACACACACACACACACACACACACACACACACACAGCAGCATATAATCTGACTAAATAAATTCAAGAGGACTGAATTAGCAGCATGTCAGTTTTTGATGATTGTGACTGAACAGCACTATATGGCACCAACAAGAAAATAACTTTGGTCATTTGGTAGCTTTTCACAGCCCTATCGGCTCTGGCTAGAACCTGTTTCTCTAGGCATGATGTAAGGCTGATTGGGTGGTAGGTTTCCACTTTAGGTTTATTCTACTTTTGAAGATTGGTACTACTGTGGCCTTCCTCCAGCCATCAGGTACAACTCCAGAATGTAATGAATATTTAATTATGTATGCTAATTGGTGGGTAGGTGTATTGAAAATGTTAAATTTGCCCACAAATTGTGGTGAATTTGGCCTATGCATAGCATTTGTGAACTGCGTACTATGCAATTTGTCACATTTGCAGTGAATTTCACTACAAGAATTGATGCAATTTGCACACTGTGGCAAATGTTTGATGCAAAGTGAATCAACCCATATACTGTAGTAAAGTTCTGCACAAGGTGCATAGTGTGTGTGTTGTTTGGCAATGCACGTAGTAAAATTTGTGCAATTACATTAATTACATTAATTTCACTGCGTACATTTCAGCAATACACTCCATGCTACAAAAACTGCAAAGTTTTTTTTATTTATTTCTATGCAGCTAATGGTGGGATACAGTATTTCATTAAATACAAAATGGATCCTGGGCCACACCTTAAAATAGGCATATGTTTGTCTAGTGTGCTTATCTAGTTAACAAAAGCTAAATAAATAAAAACAAAATGGTAATATTAAATGCATGCTGAAAACAGAAAACAGAGTTCGAATTGACAGGCCTTCTTCAAGAATTATCCAAAACAGAAATAAGCAAATGGTGTCAACGTTGATTCTAGCTCTATCTTTTTTTCAGCAAGCATTTCATATTATCTTTTAGTTTTGTTTTAGACCATATTCTGACACAGCAATTTGTTTAGTATTTTTCATTTTGTTTTTTTTGTTCTTACATTTCATTAAATGCCAACTCATTTATTTTGAGGATATATTACCTGGTCCAGCTGGTGTCTTGCAGTACCCTCTCCTTGGCTCATGTTCACCATTCCCTAGCATCTAGCAGTACCCGAATCTGATACCTCACCCTGTCCCATGTTTCCCATTCCCTTATGTCTACTGGTATCTCTCCCATCCCTGCCCATGTTTAACATTCTCTGAGATCTAGAGGCAGATCCTCCTCATTGGCACATTCTATGGAGTACCTGATGTCTAGCAACACTCCTTTTCTCTTGCAAGCCCATTCAATTTAGTCTATAGTGACTAATAGTACTCTTCCTTCTTCCAGGCCCATTCTGTGTAGGACCTGGTGTCTTAGAAAAGCAAGAATTTCTCAGGGTCAACACCAATATATCCACTATGTCTTTCAGAACTTTATTTAATGTGCAGCCACATATGACAGAAATGGGTGACATTGCATGGCCCATGCGCTACTTTGTCAAGCCCAGTATTGCTGTTTCCTTATCGAAAATCAATACAAAAAGAGATTGTTTAGTATTTCATCAGAAACATTTTTTTCTTAAACTGCTCAGTGTCATCAACACCTCTATGCTCCTATGTAATGAGTCATATCTATTACAGTGGATTAGAGTGCCATCAGGCTACACCCATATTAATTGTGTGTTGCTTCCCTTTGTACAATTAGCATCCAGTAAGTCCTACTAGATGTCCTCTAAATTATACACAATAATTTGGAAAGCGATGGCTAAACTATACATCTACGATGAATCTAGTCAACTATCAAAAAAATATCAATAGTACTGTATGCATCAAGGTTCACTCTATTCCTTTAATATTGCATAATATGGATATGTCCAAAGTATATAGCTATATTATTATTTTATTTATTTTATTTTTTTATTTATTCAAGTCTAGGATTACAAATACCTTTGAGCCAGGGTTCTTTTACAAAGGTTCCACTTCAGAGGCAAAAGACATACAGGGATAGCAATGTAACACACACAGTCAACAATAACGTACTATAGTTAGGGAATAGAACAGAATAACATTTTAAGCCATGGTTACTAGCTGTTCTGATAAGACGGGATAACCGGCAATGAGGATGAGACTTGATGAAGGGAAACAGTGGTATAGAAAACAGAAAAAAGGGGCGTAGAAAAGGAAGGGCAACAAAGGTGCAGCCATAGGCGGTTGTCAGGTGAAACAGGGGATATGTACTGGTGACATGGGGGTAGAGGGAGAGGAAGGGGAAGGGAAAGGTGGGTGGAGTGGGGCAGAAGATGAAATAAGAGCATCAGTGGGGTTAGGGGGCAGCCAGATGGGCAGTGGAGGAGAGAGGCTGAGGTGACCCCTGGGACATGTCAGCATCAGTTATGGGGGGCAGTCACATGAGCTGAAGGCAGTAAGGTGCAGCCATAATCTAGATTTAGAGTGTTGGGGCAGTAGAGATGGCAGGGTAGAGGCTGTTCAGCCACAGAAGAGCTTTGTAGGTGAATGAACGTTGACCCTGAGTGGTGCAACAGCGGGGGAACTTGCAGGAGTTGAGATTTTGAACCCCTGGTGACCTGCATGCTATTCCTATTGTTGTGTAGCAGGGCTGTGACCCCCGGAGGTGCAAAGCCAAGGCTAATTTTCTTGGCCATTGTGCAGGTTAGGTATTTGATGCAATTTGAGAGCTGGAGCCAGCCAGTTTTAGTATACAGATCGAAGGTGCGGGTGAGACGGTGAGCTTCAGAGATGAGACGACATGACTTATTGAGGGTGGTTGAGATACGTCTGAGGGTAGTCGCTGTGGCAGAACCATTAATGATGAGACCGTAGTCAATAATCAAGACCACGGAACTCTGAATGGCGATCTTCAGGGCTTCAGGGGTGAGATGTTGTCTGTGTCTGTAGAGAACACCAATTCTGGTGTTAGCTCCCTTTGCCACAGAGTTGACATGAGCACCATATGAGAGGTTGGGGTCCAACAGTATCCCAAGGTATCTGAAGTATGGAACCTGTTCCAGGGTATTCCCATGTGATGTCAAGATAGCCAAGGTGTGAAGCTTGTGCTGATTGTTGGAGCTGCAGAATAGCATCGACTTAGTCTTTTTGTGGTTAAGGACAAGTTTATGCTTAGAAAACCATGCCTCAACGGTACTGAAGGCAAGTTGGAGATTCTGTTGTAAGAACATGGGACCTTTGTGAGAAGAGAATATGACAGCATCATCAGCATAGAGGATGATATTCTCAGTGCAGGATTGTGGTAGAGAGTTTAGAAAGAGACTGAAGAGGAGCGGGCCCAGAATTGATCCTTGTGGGACACCCAAGCAAACTTGCAAGGTGTCAGAGAGGGCACTGGCAATTTTCACCTTTTGTGAGCAGTTTTCAAGGTAACTTTTGAACCATAAGGCCAAGTCAGGGGACAGACCAATGTTCCAAAGTTGGTCAACCAACAGCCGATGGTGGACAGTATCGAAAGCCTTGGAGAGGTCAATGAAAACTGCTCCGCTAAGCAGGCCCTTACCGAGAGAATTATGTACTGCCCTGGTGAATTCGAGCAGAGCATAGGAGGTGCTGTAACCCTTTCTGAAGCCATGCTGTTAAGCACACAGTAAATTGTATTTGTCCAGATGGTCGGTTAGTTGGTCTGCTATGATTCATTCAAGTGTCTTGGAGAGCGGAGGCAGTATCGAGATAGGGCAATAGTTTGAGTGGCTAGACTTGTCTCCACTTTTGTGGACTGGAATGACAGAGGCAGTTTTCCAAAGGTCTGGGAATTGACTGAAAAGGAGAGAAAGAGAGAGATTCAGAATTCTGGTTAAGGGTCGAAGAACTTCCTCTAGAGTTAACGATAGTATCTTCAGGTCAAGGGAGTCTCCACTGGATCTGGATTTGGAGATGGCAGTAGAGATGTAACAGTGCACTGCATTCAAAGAGACTTCCCAAAAGTAGAAATGGGGTGGGGTTGACCTGAGCAGGATGGATGTTAGGGGAGCTGTCATCTTCTTCGAAAAAGTCAGGGGGGAGGAATGGCACTAAGGTCAGTAAAAGCAGAGATAAAGGTATTGGCAATGTCAAGGAGGTCCAGAGTAGTGATCCCATCAACTATCAGCATGGCAGGAGAGTTTTTTGGTTATATTCCTGTGATTCCTTTAATGTTATCCCAAAACCCAAAAGGCACATCCGTTTCCCCAGGTGTTGATAAGTACGTCCTTGCAGAAGGAGCTTTTCGTAAGTTGGGGGGCTTTGCTACAGGCATTATGGGCCTGTTTGTATTTTAGTAAGTCAGGTGGTGTGCCAGTGGCTTTAGCCACCACCCAAAAGTGGTCCCTTAGTTTCAGCTGTGACAGAAGCTTGGCATTAATCCAGGGGTTACAGAGTGACTTGGCTTTGCGTTTTTTAGCCAGGGCAAAGAGGTCACAGGCCTTGTTGAAAGTGGTAATGAAGAAGTCAAGGGCCAAGTTAATATTCATAGCCTTGTAAATAGGTTGCCAGTCAATCAGATTCAGGTAGTGTTTAAGATGAGCAAGTTGTCCACGTGGGAGGACCCTACTGTAAATTAATTTGGGGGGGGGGTTGAAAAATTTGTTGGACCATTCGTATAGGACGGGGGAGTGGTCATTGAGGAATTCCGGCAAAACGCTGGTGCTGAACATCCTGGATGGGTGGCTGGTAAGTAACCAGTCCAGAAGGGTACCAGTACCAGTCTTATAGTTAGTCCTAGTCGGTGAGACCACCATCTGTATGAGGTTAGCAGAGGCAATAAAATCTTTCAGCTCCCCTGCATCCGAGGCTAACCAATTGATGTTTAAGTCTTCTAGCAGGACAAGTTCAGTGCCTGGAGTCTGGGAGCTGATAAACCTGAGAACACCATTGAGACCTTTGACCTGGTCCCTGGGTGGGATGTAGATGGCACCAATCATTAAGGCTTTTAGGATTGGGCCAAGGAGAATTCTTATGGGTAGCAACTGAGCCAAGGAGTCAAGCATCGGGGTTGCAAAGGGGAGCACCAATAGGGAGTCTTTAACATAGATGGCACAGCCTCATCCTTTCTTGGTGACCCGGTCCAGTCTAAAAATGTTGTAGCCTTGTAGTGTTACTGCCTGATTGGGAATGTTCGGCGCCAGCCAAGTTTCAACCACTGCAAGGACATCAGGATTGTGTTGCCTTACGAAGGATTGAAGAGCATCAAACTTAAATAGCAGGCTGCAGATGTTGAGAGAAACGAGCCGAAGAGCACCTGTAATTGATTTGTTGCTTAAGTTGCATGGTCCAGGGTTTGGATGGACATTGCCTGAGATCAGTAGGAGGAGGAATAGCAGTTTTAAAGAGGCAAGGCGTAGCTCCTTAAGGGATAATTTGTGGTATCGTTTAGAGTGGGTGAGGTTGGTAGGAACCAGACGGCAGCCCCAGTGAGATACAGCGAGCTGCAGCGTGGTTAACCCGGCCCACATACCAGGTATAGGGGGATTAAGCAGTAGCCAAGTATTGGTAATGGGTGGGCCAGAAGGAGGACTAGGCGAGCAGTGGAGGGTTCCCTTGGAGAGGTAGGTGATGTCACAGAAGCAAGTGGGGTGGGGGAGTGGGCTTGGATGGCAGGGGCCAGGGAGGGAGAAAATGGGAGGTAAAGTGAGGAGGAGGGGTAAGAACAGGGTGAAGAGAAACCATGAGGCAGGTATTCTTGTAAAGGAGATGGGGGGTGGTGGCAAGGGACCAAAGCAGAGAGTGGGTAGATCTAGAGCCTAGTAGGAGACAGAGCTGAAATCAGGCAGGCACTGTAAGGGGTGAGAAATGGAGGTGGGGGAGGTGAGAAGGACCAGAGACAGGAGAACCAACGGGCTATAGAAGGTTGGGGAGAGCAAGACGGGTGGTGGGGTTTAGGTATATTTAATTAAGGTGGGGGTGGGGGGCAGGTGTAAAATTTCGGCAGTCTTCAGTTGAAATGAGTGAGCTCAGAGCCCAGATAACAGAGAAAAGGAAAAGTCCAATCAAGTAGTAGAACCCAAGACCGGAGACCAATCAGGAGCTGGAGCGGAGAGCAGTCAGCCAATGGCAGCAGCTCACGACTGTTCTGGCCCAGGCTGTTTTTTCACCGGGCTCCAATGGAACTCAGTAGCGGCTGGATGAGTTGGCTTAGGCGGGCGGCTTGTGGAGCCATACCGCCTGCAGGAGTTATCATGGCCCAATCAGGGGCTCAATCTGGAGGATCTTATATAGAACAATACCACAAATGTAAGGTACACTCACTCTTTTTATGATATTTCTAAAGCAATATGAGAGTAATACTCTCTCTTCACAAAGCTCCAGAATACTGTTAAACATTTAAACTGTTCCGGCCACTTTGTAGCTTTTGCACTAATTGTATAAAACAGATTTTACTGCAAGCCTATGATGTTTATGTACAGTACCTTGATAATACTCTGACTTTATTTTACCCAAACACCCCATCCCAGGTGCATATCTCACTGCCTGGTCTCAGTGCCTGAAGGGAATTTAAAAATAGATGTTGCACAGTGCACTTAAAAAAAACTGTAGGAACAAGAGAGTGTCTGTTTTTATGAAAGTGTAAGTAGGCTTTTAGTTTAGGTACTGACTCTGGGAAATTGCAGCATCCTTGGGCTGAAATATAAAGTTCCTGAGAGTAACTGAAGCACTGCACAGACACAGTTTAAAGGGGGACATTGAACACTATAAGAGTCTTACACCAAAGTATGGGGATAGTGCCATTTTGCACTTTGTGTGAAAACAATTTTTTTTTTAGACTGCTTACTGTAGTCTAGTAGTTTATATCAGGCTGATTCGCTGACATCCAAGCTGACATATACTGTTACTAGGAATCCCTGACTCCCCTGAAGCTGACATCAGAGTAGGGCTGCAGCTATGGGAGATTCAATAGTCTGCAGTGCATGTTACAGTGTTCATTAGAGTAATGTACTTAGCCATGGGAAGACAACAGGACTGGAAAACATTTGGTCAGAGCTTATAAAAGTTCTAGCACGCATTGCAAGCTATTAAATCTCCAGCTGCTGCAGCCCTGCTCTGATGGTAGCTGTAGGGGATTCAGGTATTTCTGGTTACAGCAAATGTATTTATTTATTGAATTTTGAAAACTGGGGTAGGCCCACTGAGACAAAATCCTCTTCTCAGGGGAGACCAAAAGTTATTTATAAAAACTAGAGAGCAAACATAGAACATTTTGACATACAGTGCATACACTGACAGGAACAAAAGTGAGCACACCAAGTGCAGTGTACAAGACAACAAAGCCATGCAATAAGTAGTCGGACATACCGGCAACCCTCTGAAAAGTAAACAGTCATGCTGAAACAGAACCACAGAAGGTGATTCCTCCACAACTATAGTTACAGGATCTACACCTAAGATGAAATGTCTTAAGACAGGTTTTAAAGGCCCTGGAAGAGGTATAGTATCATACTTCAAGTGAAAGATTGCTTGATTAGGTCTAGGGCTATAGAAGCAAAAGACCTTTGGCCGGAGCTTGACTTGGCTGTAGTGACAACTAACAGAGTACTAGCCAAGGACCGGAAAAGTCTCTGTTGAGGCTTTTTTTTCAAGAATGCCTTGGAGGCTAGGAGTGTGTCCCATTTGTATTTTTAACCCAAGACAAAGGAGTGGGTAACCCACCCTACCTGCCATAGAGGGCCAATTTAGGGAGGAGAAAATGTCACAGTGATGATCTCTGGGGAGGGCACCAGCAGCACGCCGACAAATCTTATTATGGAGTATTTTTACCCTGTTTACAGAAGCTCTGTTTCCCTTCATGAATGCAGGAATAGGGGACCATGTAACAAAGAAGTAGTTAAGATGCCATTAGAGAAGACTAGTCATGCCTCATACATTAAGCCAAGTTCCTGGTGGAGAGTTCTTGACAGAAAATCCTCATGAAACCTAAAGGATAACTCCTGATCCAAGTGGACCCCTAGGTACTTGAGTGAACTAACACCAACAGTGCTCTAGCAGAAGTATTTAGCTTAAGTAGTTTCTGTCTATCAGACTCAAGGTTCCTAGTACCTAACAACTTACAGTAGCTTTCATCTTTTTGGCATTTAGAATCAACTTGTTCCTCAGGAACTACACTTCTAGCTACCCACACTAACCACACTTACAGATATCATTTTGAAGTCAAAAGAATTAACATGATACAGTCTACTAGATTGCAATAAACAGTAAGTAGAAACAAAAGGTTTGGCACACTAGGGCCCAGATATTCAAACTGCGCCAGGCTGTGGCACAAGCTTGGGCGCAGTGAACCTGCTGCGCAGGGGCATTGACTGGGCGATATTCAACGGAGCTGCGCCATGGCACAGCATCATTGAATATCGCACCCTGGCCACCTGCAGTGTGCATGGCGCCATTCACATATCTGGAATGTGTAGTACATTATGGGCTGCACGTCCATTGGCTCATGCTGTGGACCAATGGGCATACAGCCCTACCTACGGTGTCCGTTGGCCGGCAGTGGGGCGGCAGGCGGGTGGAGTGCTGCCACCCGCCAGCTGACCGGGGAGTGAGCGGTGGGGCTCAGTGGGTGGGTGGGGGGTACCGCTAGACCACCAGGGATATTGGACATATTTATTTATTTTTACTACAAATGCCCGCGATCGGGCAGACAGCGGTCCACTGGACCACCATGGATATTGGACATACTTATTTTGTTTTATTTCAAATGCCCATGATCAGGCAGATAATGGTCCACTGGACCATCATGGATATTGGACATATTTATTTTGTTTTATTACAAATGCCCACGATTGGACAGTCAGTGGTCCACTGGACCACCAGGGACATTGGAATCTATTTCTTAATACTTAAGCCCGCGATCGGGCTGACAGCGGTCCACTGGACCACCAGGGATATAGGGGTTCTTTTATTTTACAAATGCCCATGATCGGGCATGGGGGGGCACCACCAGGTGCAGCCGGAACTTGGGTGGCCACCCACAGGTGGCAGCTGCCGTGTTGTGCCCTGCAATGAGGCAGCTCACCTGTGGGTGGCCATCCGTTGTGTAATTTTTTTGATCAATCTTAGGTTGGTGCAGGTAGGTTGCACATGCATGGCTCCGCATATCCCGGCTGAATGACGCTGTACAGAGTATGCATGGGTACGCCCCACCTGCACCTGCATACATTACTGATGCACTCCAGCGCATCAGGAATTGTGCTGCGCACTTTTCCCTTATGAATATCATGCCAGAGCGCATCAGTGGGTTGCACATGGTGCAACACTGTTGCACCATGCACAACCCTTTTGAATATCTGGACCTAAGTGCAAATTGGGACCAGCCTCACACAAGGGTCTGGAGCTGTAAGTGATGAATTGATGTGATGGCTGACATCACCATTGAGCATCTGCTCCACTCCTTTGCAATGGAATCCTGCCTAGAAGGGCTGGCTTCTCACTGAATATGTAGGTCATGCTACTGGTGCTGTACAATGGTGGTAGCAGCTGCATAGACTGCACACAACCAACCACAACAGTTCAACTGAGGCAGCTTGCTCCTCCCAGGACTGGTAGACCCTGTACCAAAATCAAATAGTTCAATAAAAAAAAATTATGAAAAAGACAGTTTGAGGCTTTTATTAAAAACCAAAGTGTTTGTGATTTGAGGCACTTTTTTTAAGAGGGATTTAATTGTATAGTTACCAACTTCAGCCAGTGGAGTTAAACCTGTAATATATTAAAGAAAACTAAGAAACACAGAGACGTAGAAATATAGAATTTACCGGAAAAGGACCAACTAGTCCACTCAAGTGTTCCCTGCCTATCCTACCTCCACAGACCCTGTCTGATCTCTGGTGACCCTCCTCATTGTTACCTCCTTTCTATTTTACATCATGTTTATCCTAAGCATGATTGAAGCTCACCACTATTCTAGCCTCCATTGTATCTGCTGGCAGTCTTCTCCAGGTGTCTACCACCCTTTCAATGAAGAAATATTTCCTTACATTTTTCTGACCTTCTCCCTCTCCGGCTTCACTGCATACCCCCTGGTACTAGTGCAAGTCCTTCTTTGAAAGAGACTCCTCACCTGCACACTTGTCATACATGTGAGGTAATTTTAGGTCTTGATCATGTCATCTCTCTCTCTCTCTCTCTCTCTCTCTCCTCTCTCTCTCCTCTCTTCCAGGTTGTGCATGTTGAGGTCTCTTAGTCTTTCCTCCTAGGGCTTGCCATGCAAACCCTGCACCATTTTAATTGCTCTTTTCTGGACAGTCTCCACCCTGTCTATGACCTTTCTGAGGTTCTGCCTTCAAATTTGGACACAGTGCTCCAAGTGGAGATGTACCAGGGAGCCATACAGCAACACCAACACCTCCCTCCTCCCACTGGAGATAGGTTCATAGGTTCATAGGTAATTTCAAGCTGAATTAGACTTTCAGCCATAATGCTTGCTGCTTTATTTATTATCTGTTTATCTATCCAAAAAGAAATGTATCCAGTTTATTTTTGAAAGAGTCCATACTTGTGCTGGATACTACATCCATAGGTAGAGAGTTCCATCCAGCCACAATTCTATTACTGAACCAGTGCTTACGTGGTAAAGTTTGCCATTTTTTATCTTCAAACTGAAGGGAATGTCCCCTAGATTTATATCTAGATTTCCTCCAAATTAATCCTAGTTCTGACAGTAGTGCATGGTCTTGTATGCATCTGAATAATAAGCAGTAATCACCCCTAATTCTTCTATACTCTAAGGTATACATACGAACATACGAAATTTGCCAGCAGATAAAGGCCTAGAGGTCTATCAAGTCTGCTCGAATGTGCAGCTAGCACCCCATACAGATTTAGCTCTCTCAATCTCTCAGGGTAAGTCTTTTCCCCTAACCCTTCAATTGACTTAGTCGCTCTTTTCTGTATTTGTTCTATATTATAAAGATCTACTTTTTTATAAGGGGCCCACACCTGAGCGCAATACTCCAGGTTTATTCTAACCAGGGCACTGTAGAGGGGCATAAGCACCTTCCTATCCCTACTTGATATATGTCCCAGGATACAGTTCAATATCTGGTTACCCTTTCTTATTGCTTTATTACAATGGGAGCTGAATTTGAGGTCTGAGCTAATTATAATCCCTAAATCCCTTTCCTCATTTATGCTATTGAGTACTATATTATCCAGTTTATAAGGAAGGTTATTTTTTGTTTTACCCAAGTGCATGGTTATGCACTTATTTTTATTCAATTCAAGCTTACTTTTTATAGTCCAATTGTATATATTATTCAATGCTTCTTGTAAGTCATTTTTATTTTTTGAGGTATTAGCTATGGCACCGATTCTGCAATTGTCCGCAAATTTTGTTAACCAAATATCCTTATTTACTATTTTCAAGGAGGTTATATAAATATTAAAAAGACAGGGTCCAAGAACTGACCCTTGAGGTACTCCACTAGTCACAGTCTCCCATTCTGATTTTTCCTCCTTGAATCACCACTCTCTGCCTTCTTTCGCCCAACCATGCATCTATCCAGTTTTTTATGTTATTATCTAATGCATACTGTTTAAGAGTATTTGTCAGCTCTTGATGTGGAAGCTTATCAAAAGCCTTAGAGAAGTCCAAAAAAATGACATCAACACAATTTCTGGCATCCAAGGCCTTCCCAACCTTCTCATAGAAAGTTAAAAGATTTGTCTGGCAAGAATGGTTTTTACAAAAACCAGGTTACACTGGGTCCTGCAGTTTACTTGTCTCGAGGTATTCAACTATATGAGCCTTTGAAATAGATTCCATTATCTTCCCCACGACTGATGTCAGGCTAATTGGTCTATAATTTTTTAACTCTGATTTTGATCCACTTTTGTATATAGGAATTACCAACACTTCTCACCAGCCTTGTGGTACCTGCCCTGTAATCAGGGAATTTTGAAAAGTGTGGGTTAGAGGTGGCGCAAGTTGATCTATTAATTCATACAACACCCTAGGATGAATTTTGTCTGGTCCTTGTGATTTATTTGCATGTACCGTTTTTAATTTGTCAAGAACATCATGTAGATGTATTGTATACTCCCTGGGCTGGAGTTAATTTTAACATTGATCTTTGATGAGGTAACTGGATTAAAGACAGAGCAGAAATATTTATTTTGAATTTTTGCACATTCTTTATTACTAAGTATTTCCCCGTTATCATTTTTAAAGGGTCCAATGATGTTGCCCCTTTTTTGTTTATTATTTATATAAGAATAAAAGGTCTTATAATTGTCTTTAACTAATGATGCCAGTTTTAATTCATAGTCTTTTTTTGCTTGTTTTATTTCCCATTTGACTTTTTTTACAAAATTTCTATACTGTAAGTTAGGTTGTATATTTATGTCGTTTCTGATTTTTTTTAAACCATCTATTTTTTTTATTAATTAGTGTTTTAATTCTAGGTGTTAACCATTTGGGAGTATCCTTACTATTTATGTACTTTGCATATTTAGGTATACATAAATTTATTGTTTTTTGTATCTTGTTGACCAGGGATTCCCACATTTTATAAGTAAGTAAAAAAGTAAAAATTTATTTAAAAATGCTTTTCCAAAGATCAAAGCACTTTACAGATAACAATAAACAAACAAATATAATATTAACAATATAAAATCATAGGCCATAAGCTTTTACAAATAAAAAAGTTTTCAACTCTGTTTTAAAACTCTCGATGGTCAGGCAGCTACATATCCAATGAAGTTGAGAATTCCACAGGGCAGGAGCTGCATAAAAAAATGCACGAGCTCCAGATGTTTTCAAACGAACCATGGGAATCTCTAGCAATCCCTCATCGGTGGATCTGAGTGAACAAGAGGGGCAGTAGGGAGTAAGAAGAGCTTTCAGATACTGTGGTCCCTGTCCGTGTAGGGCTTTATAGGTCAGTAACCTGACCTTGAAGGTGATTCACCATTGTACTGGCAGCCAGAGCAACCCACGCAGAACAGGCGTAATATGACTATACCTAGACGTTCCAGTCAAAAGCCTGGCTGCTGCATTCTGCACTAGCTGCAGGAAGCGAATTTCAACCCCTGGTAGCCCCAGGTAAAGGGAATTGCAGTAATCAAGGTGAGTGGTCACAAAGGCATGGACCAGTAGGAAGGTCAGCTGGAGGAACGTGCTGTGTGTCTTCCAAATTCCTTTTTCCAATTCCAATTTTCAAGAACTTTCTTCATAGTGGGAAAATTGGCCTTGTTGAAATTTAGCACTGTAGTTTTCCCTTCCCTAGGGCCTTTTTCTGCATTTTTAATTTAAAACTAGACAGATTGGTGGTCACTATTTCCTAATGGGTTACTTGTATGTACATTATGTACTGATTGACCCATATTTGTTAAAATAAAATCCGGAGTGTTATTTTCCCTAGTATTTTCAAATACAAGTTGGACAAGTCCTATTTGGTTAACTGCCTCCAGAAATTGGATATTTTTCTTGTTTTTACCCTCAAGATTTATCCAGTCAATATCTGGAAAATTAAAATCCCCAGTCAGTACTTTTCTTTCTGATGGATCTAAATTTCTGATGCTTTTAATAATTCCAGTTCTCTTTCCAGACTCATTCAAGGAGGTCTATAAATCAGACCTAAGTTTATTTTTGCTTGTTCCTTGGGTATAATCTTTAACCAGATAATTTCCAGACCATCCTTAGTCCTGGGTAGTTCCTCACATTGTATTGAATGCTCTTTATATATTGCAATACCCCCTCCTTTTCTTGAATCCCTAGATAAGTAGTATAAATTAGAGCAAGTTATTTCTTTATCCCATCTATCTTCAGTTGCTCACCAAGTCTCTGTAATGAGCGCAATATGTACATTATTATCATGTAGCGAATATTGAAATTCCTCAAATTTATTTACTAAACTACATGTGTTTATTAATGTACATCTCCATCCTTCCCGAAGAGCCACAGTTTTGTGTTATGTTATGTGACTCCCTCCCCCCTTTCTGCAGTTTAAATGGAACAAAATAACATTGTTTACTTTCATACTCAGTAGTCTAATATCTGCTCTATTTAAGTGTAATCCATCACTTTTAAAGAGGGTGTTTTTTCTAAAGGTCCCTGAGTTGTCCATAAATCAGTGGCACCATACACCCCAGACCAGTCAGTAACTCTTAGGTCCTCCAAGAACTCTTCAGTATCGAATCTAGAGTAGTTTCTGACATGCATAATTTTGTGTGGAATTTTGGGGTTGGGAATTTTCCATACACAGAAAACCGGTGAGTGGTCAGAGATGGAGTCAGATAATGTACCCTCTGATGAGATCCTGTCAGGATGGTTAGACATGATCCAGTCCAGTAAGGTGCTGGAGGATCCATTTGCTGTCCACCTAGTTGGTTCCTGGATGAGCTGGGTCAGGGCAAGGTTAGCAAGCAGAGGCTCAAACTGCTTAACATTACCACTATCCCAGTTGAGGTTTACATCCCCCAGGATTATGAGTTTGTTATCCCCGACTCTGGGACCAATTTTGTCCATGAGGTGAGTTAATCCAGGTAGCCCACCTCTTGGAGGATTATGAGGTGCACACCAGGTGCAGTTTCTTTGCGTCCCCAAGTAGCAGTAGCACATGTAGCAACTCAATTGGGACACGATTGAATCCTGGTGGGCAATTTGGGAGATTTTAAAGTGGCTCTTATGATAGATTAGTATGCCACCCCCTCTTGCCCCCAGCTCTGTCCAGTCAGGTGAATTCATACCTAGTGAGTTCACAGGCAGAGTCGAGGGACAGAGGGTTTCAGCCAGGTCTCCGTCCTCCTAGGATGTAGGTTTGTGAGAGTGCAACCATGCTAATGGCTCATCACGATTAGTAGCAGGCTCCTAATGTTAAGATGATTATTTTAGCCCTTACCCATGCCCCATACAGGAGGGATTTTGTGGGTCAGATTTAATGGGCCAGGGTTGGTTTCAATATCACCAGCCAGTAGTAGTGCAAGTAGGAGGAGCCAGGGGAGATACCACCTCCTATGCGCTTGACAACCTGGGAGTTTTTTAGTACGGGTACACTTTACCCTGCTTGCATACATAAGACACCAAAGATCTAGACAGCAAGTAACACTGCAGTGCACTTTGGAGATCACAAGGATATTGGAGAAGGTGTAGTCGGGGACCTCGTAGGTGGATGACCATCCCCAGTTGTCACCCAGTGTTATTGGGGGGGAGGTGATCATATGCAACAAGGAGAGTCCCACTATAAGACCTACAAGGCCTATATCCCTGTGGATGACAGCCAGCACCCTCTCTACCTTTAATATTTGAGTATCCTTATCCTCACTAGATGGATGGGAGGGGAACCACGTCCACATCTTGGCTGGAGGCATAGCACTAGCCTGTGAGATAATTATCAGTCAGCTAACAAGAACTGCTGTGAAGGAAGGAGAGATGGATGTACTAAGGCTGGAAGGAAGTTAGTGAGATTTGTTATTGGTATGTGCCAAGTAAATAAAATAAGGCCTGCACAGTGCAATTCAAGGCTACCAGCTATGGACACAGGGGCTGAGGTTTATTTCTGGGAAGGAGTTCCTGCCCCTTTAGTGGCAGGTCTGTATAACCTGTTAATGGAAAACTAGCCACTTAAAAAAAAAACTTCTATTACACAGTTGAAATGTGCTTAGTTCTATCGAAAATCTACTTGTAAAAAGTGCCAGATGGCTGAAGTAGGGGAAAGTCCTGGCCAATCAGGCGGGTTTGCTGGAAGCACCATGTTCCAATTGGCTGCGCTGTCCTGTACCTCCAAGGCTGCAGTGGCGTCCTGGTCTTGGTGGGTGGCTGGCTGGGTGCCAGCCAACCGTGAGGAGCTGAAGCAGCCCTGTTCAAGGCAGACAGCTTTCAAGGAGCTGCAGGCGGCGTCCTGGTCTCGGTCAGTGGCTGGCTGGGTGTCGGCCAACTGTGGGGGAGCTGAAGCAGCCCTGTTCAAGGGCAGGCAGCTTCCAAGGAGCTGCAGGTGGGCGTCCTGGTCTCGGTCGGTGGCTGGCTGGGTGCCGGCCAACTGTGGGGGAGCTGAAGCAGCCCTGTTCAAGGGCAGGCAGCTTCCAAGGAGCTGCAGGCGGGTGTCCTGGTCTCGGTCGGTGTCTGACTGGGTGCCGGCCGACCGTGGGGGAGCTGAAGCAGCCCTGTTCAAGGGCAGGCAGCTGATCACACATCATTTGTACCAACATGAATTATGACTAAAGGATCCTGCAGTCCCTCCATCAGTCCATCTAGTAGATGACCAATGTCTGAAATTTTTGCCCCTGGTAGTAAGCTCACTGTTGTGTGCATTTTTCTACCTTTACATACTACAGAATCAATCCCTCTAATTATGGAATCTCCTATATCTTTTTCTTTTATTTGTTTTATGGTTTCCTTTGCTACTGTGGAATCTGGTTTAGGTGGTACTGCTTCCTTCTTATTTTGACAGACGCTTCTCTGCTTATACTCTATATCTTCTTTTAATTTCCCTTTGTCTAATAACTGTTTTCTATCTTTACTATAAGCTTTTGGATCTTGTTTAATACCCTTCAGACCTTTGCCTTCACTGGGACTCTTTTCTGGAAGCTCTTGCATACATTGCCTATCCTGGTCTAGTACAATATATCTATTTTCCAAATCTGGATAGTGTTTTGCCACCTGAATTTTATCTTTTAACTTAGTAGAATATTTAGCTGTATTCTCCCATTGATTGTCACCATGGCTTTTTAAAGCCCCAGCCAAAGACTGTTGTAGAACCCCTTCATTTGAATGGTTTAAATCATTCTCTACTATAAATGAATCTGTATAGGCTTCTAGTTTCCCAATCTCTTTCTTGACCTCTACTGTTCCTACTTGATTTTTGCCTTCAGTCCTCCTCTTTATTAGTTCAATTTCAGTTTACAAGGCTTGGTTCTGAGTACATTCATTACATATAAATTCCACCACAATTTCTTCTTTTGTATACATTTTACAAGATATGCATGATTTATGATTTTTTTTCTTAGATTTAGTCTTAACCATGTTGTAAATTTATCTAATAAATCTAGAGTACAACCTTGTTTTTTTTTTTGAAATGGTACTTACTACCTTAATTGTTTGGTCTTATTTTGCCCTGTGTCCCACGGTCCCAGCGGATACAGCAGACATGCACAGACGTGCGTGTCTCTGCACGTGTCTCTGAGCGGGTTGACGTGCGCCCTGCACACACTCACCCTGCTCACTGCTAGGGTGAGTTTTATGGGCCCAGTGACCCAGAAGTAGCTGTGTGGGGTCGTTGGAACACGCATAGCCCCAAAGTTTAAAATTCACTTCTAAATATCTAATAAGCCCCAATGATGTTATATTAGGCTCTAGAAGTTGTTTAAAGCTAAAATTGTAGTAAAATTACTCTAAAAAGTGCTATCAGTAGGTGTCACTTTCCCTAGTGAATCTCACTACCCTCTTCCTGTTTCCTGTATCTGGAATACAGGGCTCCAAGTCTAACAGAAAAAAACAAGTGCTCAAATCACATTTGGCTAGTGGTATATATCATCTGCCCCTCAGTCCCACAATGTCAGTATACTCCTATAAGGTCACAAAATGTGCATAGGGATACCTCTCCCTATGCACCACAGCATCCCACTAGCCCACTCTATAGTCTTGTCACACTGTGATTTTACCATGAGGTCTTCTGATGTAACAGCCTCAAGGTCCCTTTCCTGTCTAGTGACTGTCAGCATCTCCCCCCATCCTATACTCAACAGCTGGGTTCCTATGCCCTAGGTGTATGGTTTCGCACTGTTTGGCATTGAACCCCAACTTCCATGTCTTTGACCAATCCTCAAATTTCCCAAGATCTCCGTGCATTTTCTCTACCCTCTCCTGAGTGTTCACCCTATTACAGATTTTGGTGTCATCTTCACAAATGCATACCTTGCCCTCCAGTTCTTCTGCAATGTCCCCTATGAAGACACTGAAAAAGTCTAACCCAGTACCAAACCCTGTGGTATCCCATTGGTTGCTCTCCCATCATTAGAGTGAGTGTTGTTGATCACCACACTTTGTTTCCTATCTGTTAACCAGTGCCTAACCCAGTTTACCACTTTGGACCCCACTCCTAGGCAGGTCAACTTCCTAATCAGCCTCCTGTGTGGTACAGTATTGAAGGTCTTACTGAAATCCAGATAGGCCACATTCACTGCCATCCCCAATCTATTTCCCTGGTCACTCAGTCAAAGAAATCTAATAAATTAATTTGGTATGACCCCACCACCACCACCATGAATCTGTGCTGCTTGTGGTCCTGCAGCCCACTGGATTCAAGATGCTCAACCAGTCTTTCTTTCAGTATGCTTTCCATTAATTTCCCCACACTGAAATTAGACTGATGGCCCAATTGCTGCTAGCCTCCTCCTCCTTGCTGCGACTCTAATGTAGATGGAGCATATCAGCCCTCCCCCAGTCCTCCAGAACTATGCCTATTGCTACTGAGCTATTGAACAAGGCTGTCAGCATGACAGCTTGCACTAGGGGTATACGAGTAACGAATAGCATTTCCCAAATACCATGACCCAGCATTCACAGAACTTTCAGGCAGGAGAGACAGATGACCTGAACTGCTGCAGAGAAAGAATCTACTTCCATCCACTTGTTAAAACCAGACCAAAATCAGAAATCTTGACATTTTTGTTCCCCTTCTAAATCCCAAGCAAGAGAGAGAGTCAATCTTTTACACAGTAGGGTGAGAATTAGGCCTTTAAGAAAGAGAAAATAGAAGGTATCTTTACTGTTTGCTGAGAGAGAGACAGGCAAGCTGGCAAGTTCCACCAGCATGTGTGTGTACACACACATACACATAGCATGTGTGTGTGAGTGTGTGTTTTGTACTAAACGAATAAGATTTAAACTTGCAGAGCAGTGAAGACTAACAGCTTAAGGGAGGAAGGTTTTGTGGGGGATATTTTGATTAGGCATTTACGGTTTCTGTAACTTAGTTGGCTGAAACAAAAGTAAATAGTCTAACTAAAATGCAATTATTTTAGAACCATTTTTCATGTTGCAGTGAGTGAGTGGAGCAGTAAAGGAGTGGAACAGGTGACTGGCATCTTGCTTGTCAGCAGAAGGAAGCAAGGAAGCAGGGGACTCTGCTGGTTGACTAAAGTAACGCACCTGGTTACTATTGTGTGACAGTCACTGCTGGGAAGGGTGGAAAGTAGAAACTATGCTAAAACTGAGAATAGGAGCAACACTGCCCTGCTGAGGGGTATGTAACCGGGGACTGCATACAGCCTTAAGAGGTAAAGCCACCTTCCTTCCAGCCTGCTTGTGGAGAGGTGTTATCCCATCTGCGCTGTGCGCTGACTGCCTCACCCACCCACGGTAGGCTCTACATTTATTGCTGCTGCAGGAGCACATGACATATCATGTGACCTCTCCTTCCTGTTATTAAGTGTCCACTTTCCCATTTGCAGTTTATACTCTCTGACCACTAGGGATTGCTGCACTTTCCCTGCTAGTACTATTCCATCCACCCCCTCATCCTGCTAATATCAGTCCCCATCTACTAGTAGTCATTACTATTCACCACCCTGTGTTCTCTGATACCCTCTACTCTTAATTTCTTTACTGTTCTCAGCAGGTCTCAAACCCTGTACCCCTACCTCCAAGCCAATTAATCAGGCCAGTATTTATCTCTGGTTCAAAGCTCTTAAGCCTTTTGCCTCCACACTCAGCAACAATACTAATGTTCTGTCCCACTGCAGGTCTCAAACCCTGTACGTTTGCCACCAGCGGCAGCAACTCTACCAGTAAACCAACTAGTCAGGCTAAATTACTCACTGTTTTCAAAGATCTTAATACCTCTGACTCCATAGTCTGCTACAATAAATTTTCATCAGTCCCATTGCATGTTTCAAACCATGTATTCTTGCCTCCAGAGTCAGCAGCTCTGCCAGGAAGCCAACAAATCAGGCTAAATTACTCATAGTTTCAAGACTCTCAGTCCCCCTGATCCCATAATCTACTACAATACATTTTCTTCAGTCCCACTGCAGGTTTCAAATCCGGCATCCTAGTCACTAAAGTCAGCAACTCAACCAGTAACCCAACAAATCCAGTTAAATTACTCACTGTTTCTAAGGTTCTCAAAGCCTCTGACCCCATAGTCTGCTACAATAAAATTCCATCAGTCCCCCTGCTGGCCTCAAACACAGAACCTTTGCCACCAGTGTCAGCAGCTCTACCCTGTGAAGATTTGAACTTGGTGCTTTCTGCACCAAAGTCCATCACCCTACCACTGCACTACTGAAACCACCTCAACAATGGGTGTCAGTCTGCTTCCCCTAAACTGGAATTGGTATAGCAGATCCCACTGCCCTCTGCCCAGCCTCCCATTCCCCAGCAGACTATCCTATCTTCTACCAATTACACTTATCATACTCCTGACCGGGTTAGACAGCCATCCCCCACCCACACCCACCTTGCCCCTTACCTTCTCTACCTATTACCACCATCCACCCACCCTGACAACGCATGGCAAACATCCACCCCCGCTTAACCTGCCACCTACACATGCACCCCCAACCCCTCTACTGACTCATCTGCCTTGCCTTTCCTGCCCTCCTCAACTTACCTATTCCCAGTGCTACTCTCTCTAAACATGTGCATTACCAGCACCCAACCACCAAACAGCAGTCCTCACTCTCCTCAGATTCCTAGCCCTACTACTTCTCATATCTGGAAATATTCACCCCAACCCAGGCCCCACCACCAATAGTCAACAGAAACTACACCAAGTGCTGTGCATTGCTGCCATGAATATCAGCAACCTTCCCAAAAAAAAAAGCATCCCTCCAAAGCTGGCTAGTGCAACACCAGCAGGATGTCCTTGCTCTCACTAAAACATGGCTTTCAAAAAAAAAAAACAGATTCATTCATCAGCTTCCCAGGCTTCATTCTACACAGAGCTGACAGAGTGGGAAAATGGGGTGGTAGATGTGCCTGCTATGTTCGAGATTCCCTACTGAACCAAGCTTCCCCGATCCCCTCGCTAGACCACGGCGTCCAAGCCTTATCCATAAAACTTACCTTGGACACTGCTAGGGCTCCCCTAACCATCACAGTGGCGTATGTTCCCCCATGCAACCAAGCTGTGGCCCTACAATCCCTCACAAACTATATTTCCAACCTCCCTCCAAAAATGGAGCATATCCTGGTTGGTGATCTAAATGTAAACTTGCTCGCCAATTCCGCATCTGCCATCAAGAACGCCTTTGTGGCACTGGATCATACCCAGCTGGTCCACAAACCCACCAGGATAAACACTGCAAATGGCTCCCAGACCATACTAGACATACTACTAACTAATCGACCACATAGAATCTCTGGCCTAGTGGTCCTCCCAGACTCTCTGAGTGACCACTCCCCTATCCTGTGCTCCTGGTCATGTCACTTGCCCAAACCCCAACCTAGTGTCTCTGCCCACAGGTGCTTACGACCAGGTGGCCTTCAAAAAATCAAACAATATCTGGCCCAGTGGAACTGGGCCCCTATAATCTAGGCCTCTAACATTGACCTGGCCCTTAATTACTTCACATGCTCTTTCAACAAAGCATGCAACATTTTTGCCCCCCCTGACTAAAATGAAAACTGTAAAATATAATGTCCTTTGGATCATGCTCTCATTACGGCAGCAACTAAAACAAAGGGATGACCTCTGGCACAGAGCCATTGAATCTGGCTCCCAAGCAGACAGACTAGCCTACAAAGCAGAATGCAATAGTTGCACCTCGGCCATACACAAGGCCAAGGTTGAATACTATAAAGACACCCTGGCTTCTTCCTGGGGGAGTGCAAGAAAGTTTTGGGACAACATTAAAGAACTTAATGGCAAATCCTGCCTCCCCCCAACATCCCAGCTCTGCATCAACAATGCCACCTCAACCGACCCACAGGCTATTGCTAACTGCCTTAACTCAACTTTTTCTGATCTTAGTACAGTCCTCCTGAGTGACTTTTTTTACCCTATCCCAACTTCCTCTGAACCAAACCTCCAGCGCCCCCCTTTCTACCTTAGGGTCATTACAAAGCAGGAAGCCAAATCCTACCTCTCCAAAGCTCTCAGTGGCTCCAACTATTGCAAAGACTCCTTTGACATGAAAATCCTCTACCAGGTTCTTGACACTGTCCTTTCCCCCTGAACGACCTCCTTAACCACTCCCTATGCTTGGGGCAGTTCTCAACAGCCTGGAAAACTACTACAATTACCCCAATACTAAAAAGTGGAGACAATACCAACCCCAACTATTGACCCATATCCATCCTCCCCCCCCCTCTCAAAAGCCCTTGAAAAAATAATTTTCGACCAACTCACCGAGTATCTACGAGCCCACAATTTATTATGTAGTGAACAACATGGCTTCAGACCAGGCCATAGCACAACCACTGCCCTCATCGAATTCTCCAATTTCATTCACTCTATCCTTGACCGTTAACATCTGGCTGGAGCCATCTTCGTGGACCTCTCTAAGGCCTTTGATATGGTCTCCCACCCCCTCCTCCTGGACACACTCCACCACACTGGTCTATCATGTGGACCACTCTCTTGGTTCAATAGCTACCTTACTTCCAGATCCCAATGTGTTAAGATAAATAACACCCTATCTTCCACCCTGCCTGTCCACTTGGGGGTCCCCCAGGGCTCCATATTGGGCCCCTACTCTTCAGAATCTACTTAAATGCACTACCCAAATCCTGCTCTGGTAACTTACTGCTATATGCTGATGATGCGGTTCTCAACCCCGCACACCCTTGCCCTTACAACCTACAGACCTCCCTCCAAGACTCGTTCAATCAGATTGAAAGTTGGTTCACCAGTTGCAGACTTGTGGTCAACATCAAAAAAACAAAAGCCATGCTATTTGCCCACCGGCAGAGCAAAGCCAAGGACACTGAACTAAAAATCCTCTCCCACACTCACCTCCCCCTGGAACAGGTACTCACTTATAAATACTTCGGCCTTACCTTTGACACCTCCCCATCCTTCAATGCCCACATTAACATCCTGACCTCAGCCATTAAAACCTGCATCGGCCTCCTAGACACAAAGACTGCCTGATGCCAGAGGCTCTCAATCTGGCTGTCACCTCTTCTATCCTCTCTCTCATTGACTATGGGCTCCCCATCTACTCTGCTGCAGACAACACCACCCTAAACAAAATTCACATAGCCATCAATAAAGCGTGCCGACTCCTCCTAGGCACAGAGAAACACTCCCATACATGCATCTTCTACGCCCTGTATGAACATTCTGACCCTGGAGGAAAGAGTACAATATCAATCCTGTCTCCTCACCAAAAAAATCCACCTAGGGTTAACTCCACAGGGGGTCTCGGCCTCACTACTCTCGTGTTCCCACATTGTGACCACTCATTCTGCCAACAAACATCTTTGGACTGTGCCGAGGATCAGAGCCTCCCTAGCTCAGAGATCATTCCTCTATAGAGCTCCCGCCTGGTACAATGAGCTCCCCCCAGCCATAACCTCCATTCCTAATCTAGGACACTTCAAGACCATTCTAAAAAAACACATTCTCTCCTTGTGCCAATGCCAGTGCAACTGCTAATCCTCCTAACTGACCCGCACAGAGCTTCACTAGGCCACTCCCCATTGACATTGCTACCAATTCTATAGGACTAACTGTATAGGACATCTTTGCTGCTGATCTCTGTCTCTGCTATATGACAATGCCCTAGAGGCTGCACCCACACTGTAACTACAGCTCCTGTACTAATACCAATACCCTAACTACTAAATGTATAGGTCAACAGCCACCCAGGCTATTATATGTAAATACTTGCTTAAACTGTGTTGTCTCACTAATGTATTGATCGCTGTTCCTACTATATGACAATGCCCCAGAGGCTACACTTGCTCTATAATAGTTCCACTGTAATAATATCAATACCCTCATTACTACATGTATAGATTTTTAGCCACCTTGGCTATTATATGTAAATACTTGAAATGTGATGTCCCACTAATGTACTATCTCTGAATGTATGACTATGTTGACATGGAGCCCTTGCAAATGAGTCTATGACTCAAAGGGTTGTAATTCCTATGACTAGGGATGTAAGTTTGTCATGGCAGTCATACACATCATTGATTCCATGACATTTGATCTTTATTCAGGACTTCCATGACTTTCACTAGTGTCATCAGAATGTAGCAATGATGACAGTGCCACAACATTTACTACTGTTTACTAATGATTTCATGAACAAACAATGAGTCATTAAAACCTCATCCATGACAAACTTACATCCATACCTATGACTGACTAAATAAATAAATAAATAGGGCAGGAGTATAAATAGATTTAAACAAGGCATGGAGAGCACAAACAGAAACACATAAAAATGGAAAAACTTGAAACACTTTATCAGAGGTAAGGATACAAAAGTACTTCCAGATAACATAAGCAGAACAGAAGTTAAGAATGCTGTGAGTGGTATGTAGCAGTGGCAGTGAGGTGGCAGTTTTTCAGAAAGACATTCTGGAGACTGTGGTGCTGCCCCATCTGCACACACTTCTCAGTGTTGAGGGAGGAGGTTGCTAAGACTCCAGGCTCCATTGGCTAGGATTCAGAGGTCCTCTTCCACCATCCAGGGGCCCCCACCTAGGAGCCACCAAGTTGGACACCGTTCTCTTAGAGGATGATGAAAGGAGGAACTGGTGGACTATGGTGGGCTCTGGAAGTGTGGGGGTGGTGAGACAGCAGCACATTCCTCACCTGGTACCACAACATAATTCCTTCACCGCTCAGGTGGGGCAGGATTGCCAGGAAGAGGCACCAGCAGCACTGACCAGAGAGGATGTGTGGGCACTTCCAGTGGAAACCCCAAGGAGAATGATAGAGGACCCCACAGGAAGAGAAAGCAATGTCTTGTGCGGGACTCAGTTGTGAGGGGTATATAGTTTTGAGAATCAGAAGACATGGGAGAAGCAGGTTAGGTGCCTATGCAGTGCCATGGCCTAGGATGGGAAGCAGATCCTGAAGATTGCTAGGGAAGTGGGATGGGAGGGAGAACTGAATGTCAGTGTCCACCTGGCGACTAATGACCCAGCTAGAAATGGGTGTGGATAGTGCAGGGAGAGTTTAGAGAGCTGGAGAGTGGTTCTAGAAAGGTAGCTCACTCAGTGGCTTTCTATGAGGTGCTGCCTGTCTACAACAGGAGGGAGGAGAGGTACAGCCACTCCAGGAGCTTCAACTTATGGCTGAAGGAATGGTGCAGGGAGGAGGGGTTCAGTTATATTGGGGGCTGGAGACCCACCTGAGAGGATAAGATTCTATACAGGAGTGATGGCTGCATCCATCCAGGAGGGGAACTGCAGCCCTAGGTGGATGGTTTAAATGTTACTTTGATGAACATTTAAACAAGCCAAGGAAAGTTGCAGATGAAATCTGGGAGGCAGAAACTGCCCCCCAACAGACCAAAATAGACAATAAGCAGAACTCAAGGGGAGAGGAATTGCCAGGGTGCAAATTAATAAAGGAAGCAGGGTGGTTGAGACAAAGGGGGAAGAGAAGGGCATGTGTGAAAATGCTAGAAGTCTAGAAAATAACATTTCAGACCTAGAGGCTATCATTTCAGAGGCTGATCTGGATATTATTGCCATTACCGAGTCATGGTTCATTGAAAACCATGACTTGGACATGATTATACTGGGCTATACTCTGTTCAGAAAGGACAGGGTGGGATGCAAAGGAGAGGGTGTGGTGCATCATGTGACGGGAAAGCATAAAAGTGACAGAGACACAGGGAAAACAGGGGAAGGCAGAGGTACAGTGTAGTGCTGTGCAAAATTTTCTAATTCTGGAAGAACAAAATTCTGTGGAATTTTCAATATTCTGCCAAAATATCGAATGGTGGAATTCCATGGCAGAAATAGCTATGGAATGATTTTCCACAGAAAAAAATTTGTTCCTGCTGATCTCAATATAGTCTGCAGAAATTGTTATGGAAAAATTCTCCACAGAAAAATACATGGATCACAGTACATGGAACTCTGCAGAAGAGGCAGCGAAATTCCAGCAGAAATTCTGCTGGCAGAATGGTCATTCCACGCTAATTTCAATGGTAGAATTCCACATTCTGTATAGCACTAGTACTGTGGTAACCCTGGAGATGGGGAATAGAGCCACTGTTTGCACTGGAGTGATCTACAGACCTCCAGTGCAGGGTGAGGAATTAGAGTACTGATGGAAGCCATTGTCAAGATGACAAAAAAGGGGAAGTGCTGTTGATGGGGATATTAACCTGCTAGATGTAGATTGGAGCCTTCCAGCAATGGCTTTAGCTAGAAGCAGGGGGGTGAGGTACTAACAACAACAAAAATGGAAAGGGACCTGGGGGTAGTCATATCAGATGACCTAAAGGTGGGCAAGCAATGTGAGAGGGCAGTAAGGAGGGCTGGGGGATACTGGATGCATAGGGAGAGGCATCACCAATAGAAAACAGGAAGTTGCTATCCCTCTGTACAGACAGCTAGTGAGACCCCATTTGGAGTACTGCATGCAGTTCTGGAGACCCAGTCTCCACAAAGACATAGATAGGATGGACGCAGTCCAGAGGAGAGCAACTAAAATGGTTCAGGGTCTGCACCCGAAGACATATGAAGAAAAACTTAAGGAACTTAATATGTATAGCCTCGAGGAAAGGAGGGAGAGGGGGGACATGATAGAAATGTTCTAGTACCTCAAGGGGATCAACAAAGTCCAAGAAGGTAGCATCTTTCAGAAAAAGAGGTGCGCAAAAACAAGGGGGCACAATTTGAAGATAATGGGGGGACGGCTCAGAGGTAATGTGAGGATGTATTTTTTCATGGAGAGGGTTGTGGATGCATGGAACAGCCTTTCTGAGGAGGTTGTGGAGTCAAAAACAGTGATGGAATTCAAGAATGCAAGTGACAGTCTTAAGGCAATTCTAGGGGGTGGGGGTAGGAAGAAGTAGGCTGTTGATTAAATAGGATCTGCAGTTTATTCATTAGGTAGGGAAATGGGCAGACTGGATGGGCCAAGTGGTCCTTATCTGCCATCAAATTCTATGTTTCTGTGTTTCAGAGACTTCCTGGACCCCCTGCAGGGGGTATTCTGCAGGCAACTAGTCAGTGACCACACTCATGATGGGACAATACTGAACCTAGTACTGACAAACAGGAAGTGTTGCAGACATTAAGTTGGGAGGCCACTTGGGGACTAGTGATCACCATACAGTGTAGTTCAATGTAAGGATGGCTACAGAATTGAACCACACAAAGGCGAGGGTGCTGGACCTCAGTAGGGATGATTTTATAAAGATGGGTGGATGCCTTAGGGATGATCTGGGTCGGGATGGCCTAAGGGGTTGGAGGAAAAGTGGTCAAAGCTATAAGATGCATAGTAAAGGCAACACACCTCTGCATCAAGAAAGTGAGCAAAAGTAAGGAAAAAGAGGCTGCCATGCTTCTTGAAAGAGGTGGATGAAAAGTTAAAGGCTAAAAGGATTGCATTCAGAAGACATAAGGAGACACAGAGTAAGAAGGATAGAACGTTGTATCAAGGGAATCAGAGGAAAGCAGGGAAGGCAGTAAGGTGTACAAAGGCACAAAGTGAAGAGAGAGAGTAACCCAGGAGGTAATGAAAGGGGGCAATACATTCTTTAGGTATGTAAGTGAGAAGAGTAAGACCAGGGGTGGGACTGTAAGGTTAAAAAGGGAAGTGAGGACTGTACAGAGGGGGACCAGGAAATTGCAGACATCCTGAACAAATAATTTTATTCAGTGTTTCCACAGGAAGGAGAAGGGAAGGGGCCACAAAAATTAACAGAAGTTTTGGAGGCCGGTGGGCACTAGTCCATTTTTGGGAGGCAAAAGTCCTGAAGGGACTCGCTCATCTGAAGGTGGACAAAGCAATTGAGTCAATGTGGTGCATCCAAGGGTACTGAGAGAACTCAGGAAGGTACCAGCTGCACCTCCAACAGTCCTATTTAAAATCTCACTGAAAATAGGAGTGATTCCGTAGGACTGGAGGAGTGCAGATGTAGTCCTACTACACAAAAGTAGTAGCTGGGAGGAGGCTGGCAATTATAGGCCAGTCAGTTTGACATCAGTGGTGGGAAAGTCAATGGAGTCACTGCTGAAGGAAAGGATTGTGGAATATCTTGAGTCCACTGGTTTACAAGACCAGAGGCAGCATGGGTTCATGGGGGGAAGTCATGTCAAATGAATCTCATAGATTTCTTTACCTGGGTGACAAAATAATTGGATTAGAGTGGAGCAGTTGATGTGGCCTACCTAGATTTCAGTAAGGCTTTCAACACCGTTCCACTTAGAAGACTAGTTAGCAAGCACAGTAGCTTAGGAGTATGTCCAAAGGTGGTAAACAGGGTAAGAAACTGGTTAGGGTGTAGGCAACAGAGGGTACAGGTAAACGGAGTGCACTGTAAGGAGAGGAGGGTGACTAGCTTGGTGCCTCAAGGATCGGTGATGGGACCAGTCCTGTTTAATGTCTTTATAACTGGTATTGCAGAGGAGCTGGAGGGTTAGGTCTGCCTCTTTGCAGATGACATTAAAATCTACAATAGGTAGACACTGAATGGGGGGAAGGGGGAGGAAGAGCAAAGACCTGAGAAAACTAGAAGAGTGGTCAAGGGTATGGCAGCTAGGATTCAGTGCGAAAAAGTGCAAAATAATGCACTTGGGAAACAGAAACCCAGGGGTGGAGTGTTCTCAATTGGGAAGTGAGTGGTGGATACAAAGTAGGATCTATGGTAACAGTATAGGCAGGTACAAAGGGACAGACTATGTAGGCCAGGTGGTCCTTATCTGCTGTCAAATTATATGTTTTTATTCTTGTTGGAGGTTTGGCTTCATGCCCAAGAAGAAATTAAAAAAATATATATTTTCTTACTGATAATGTATTATATCAGGCTTGACTACTATTTAACAGTGAGACTTAGCTCAGTATTGCTGCAGTGACTTGAGTAACTTGATTTCATAAGAAATATAATTTAAATATAATATCAGAAATCTTCATGTAAGGAATCTAGGCTTAGGTCTCCCCATGGACACATGAGTAAGTGCGAGTGCACCATAGCTGGTAGGGTGATACTAGTCAGCTGGTTCATACTGCTTTAGTTAAACTGGCTGGACCCCGGTGAAGATTCTCATAGTTGAAGTGCTGGGGTGAGTGGCTAGGACCTCACACTGCCTGGGACCACATTTGAACTATTTTTAGTCTATGTACTGTATGTATCCTTTAAATTTTACTTTTGTAGAGAAATAACAACTGTTAACTTTTTGCAATAATATGGAGACCTGACTTCATTGAATGCTTGTTTTTGAATGCTACTGAGCCAGTTTTTTTTTTTTTTTGCACAAGTAAGGGGTAGGAAACTCCCTTCCTGACAGCACCAGCCTTGCATCACAAGTCACAGTTTTACAGCCCTGGAACTACCTACTGCTTCAATTAGCTGTGTGTGTGTGTGTGTGTGTGTGTGTGTGTGTGTGTGCAGCACAAGGTTGTGCACTCCAGACATTTTTCTAAGTTTGTTGCTGCATGCCCAAGAAGAAATTTGAAAAAAAAAATTCTCAGAATTTAGTTAGGCTTGACTATTAGTTGACAATGAGACTTGTCAGCTTGGCATTGCTGCAGTGGCTTGAGTAGCTAAATTCCAAAATAATATAATTTAAATTTAAAGCATATTACTCTGTGGAATGCAATCATGGCAGACAGAGGATGCAGTACCATAAAATGTAGTTGGTCTATCAGTCCCACAAAGCTGCAGCAAGTGTATGGCAGCAAGCAGTAGGAGATGGTGAGCATACTACAGAGCAATGCTCAGGGTGTATTCTCTGTACAAAATTGTGTTTTACCCTATCAAAGCCTTTAGTCTCTACCAGCATCAGTATGGCATCAGCTGACATCAGGAGAAAATAGTAAAACCATCATTGAGAGTACAGGTAGTGTTGCTAGGAGGACATTGTCATTAACTACCACTGATACTACCAGTGTGAATGTGTCCCCTTCATTCCTTGTCACTGCTACTAAAACCACCAGGGCAAGGACATCCTTCTTAATAACTCCCACTGCTTTAATCCACCACTCATCCTCTGAGACTACTAATATCTCAACTTCTGCTGCAACAGTGGCCCTGCCAGCTATTCCTGCCATTATGACTGAGACTATTCCTGCCACTGTGACTAGAGACACAGCGAATTTAAATTTCACTGGCAAAGCGAACACGAAGTGGGCACTTCACGTTGTCACTGTGCTTCGCAGAGTGGACAGCATGAAATGCCCACTTTGCCTTGTTATTATCACTTCGCATTGTCATTCCGCCTTAACGGGAAGTAAGGCAGAGTGACAACAATATTGGCAGCCCCCCACACACACAGTCACTAGAATTAATGTGCATCACCAAAATGCTACTGTCGTCTTGTCTCCAGAAAATTCCCCAGTGCTGATGAAGTGAAATGAGAGCGTAACAAGAAATGCAAAGTCTCCCAGAATTAATGGCACACTCAGTCATCTGGGCAGTGGTCAGACATAGTCACCAGAATTAATGTTCATCCCCAAAATGCTACTGTCTTGTGTCCAGAAAATTCTCCAGTGCTGACCAAATGAAATGAGAGTGTAACAAGACTTGCAAAGTCTCCCATCTTATAGATGCAGCAAATTTAAATTCCGCCTGTGAAGTGTCCACGAAGTGGGTACTTTGTGTTGTCACTTCACTACACAGAGTGGCCAGCATGAAATGCCCACTTCTCTCGTTATTGTGAATGTGACTTCTCATTGTCATTCCGCCTTAACCTGAAGTAAGGTAGAGTGACAACAGTATTTTCAGCCCCCGGGCCCCCACACATCACATGGCTTACAGTACTGTAACTCACATGCTGTATAAGAACGCGAATGTGTACAGCTGTAGTTCTCCGATGGCAATGACCTGTATCACAAATAGAGATGCAGCTAATTTAAATTCCACCAGCAAAGTGCCCACAAAGTGGGCACTTCACGTTTTCACTCTGTGGCCAATGCAAAAGGCTCAATTTGCCTGGTAATTATTATTTTGTGTTATCATTCTGCCTTAACTCGAAGTAAGGCGAAGTGACACCAATATTTGGCAGCCCTTCACACACAGTCACCAAAATTAATGTGCATCCCCAAAATGCTCATGTCTTGTGTCCAGAAAACTCCCCAGTACTGATGAAGTGTAATGAGAGCACAAGAAATGCAAAGTCTACCAAAATTAATAGCGAACACAGACATCATGCATTCAGTAGTCACGCACAGTCACCAAAATTAATGTGCATCCCCAAAATACTACTGAGAGTGTAACAAGAAATGCGAAGTCTCTCAGAATTAATTGTGCACTCTGTCATGTGTGCGGTGGTCACACACAGTCACCAGAATTAATTTAATTCCCCAAAATACTACTGTCTTGTGTCCAGAAGATTATCTAGTGCTGACGAAGCGAAATGAAAGGGTAACAATAACTGCAAAGTCTCCCAGAATTAATGGTGTACTACAAATGCACAGACAGATTAAGATTGCACTACGCACTCAAGATGCAGACGCAAAGGCACAACAACATCTAATCAGTGCTCATAAATCACAAATCCAAATCTGGAAAAGAATACCTTTTGCCGGTTTGGGGGGAGGGGGTAGTGCACAGCAGTAACAGACAGTCCACTACCGGTAAAGATACCACAAAGCAGTATAAAAAATTATGCAGGTGCGGATAGCAGGTTCACACTGCAGTAGTTTCTCTGTGGCACAATAACAGGAGTCTTATTCAATGGCATGCATCGCACACACACACACACACACACTCACACACACTACAAATAATGCGTAGTAAATTGAAAACCTTCAGTAATATAACCAAATGTTTTAAACAAACTGAAATTATACACTGCTGCATCACAACAATCAGAAAAAAAATGTCAAGAATTACTGAAAATATTACTGTGCATGCATTAACACAGTTATACAAGAAAAATATAACCAAAACAGAAAAGACTGCCTTTTTCTCCCAGTTCATCTACCTACACCACAGATACGCCTCTCCCCCAAAGTACACTTCACAGTACGCAGACTGACTGTTCTAAATTAACATTCAAAATCCACACATAAACAATAAACACTCAATAATATGAGCACATGAAGGTTTCCTATACTCGATGTGCTAAATTGTGAGCAAAAAAATAGCTCAAAAAGAATTTTTTAACAGCTTTTAGAGGATTTGAATTGCAGAGCTCTGAGAGGAAACTGTCTCCATCTTCCACTACACACACACACTACACAGAACTGAGGCTGTGCAGAACTATCTATAGAGTCCATGTGACCAACAATCCCATAAAGCACTGCAAAATTCTCCTTTGGAGCTCAAGAACAAGGCAGAGTAAGAAGAAGTAAGGTGTAGTACATAGATTTCAATGTACTTCACCTTAAAATTGGTGGAGAAGTGGCTTGGGGAAGGCGGAATAACGTGAAGTCATTGTTTTCAATGGACTTCGCCTTCCCCATTATAACTCGAAGTACTCCACTTCGCGTTGCAGAGCACTTCGCGGACTCCACTCTACTCCGTGAATCACTTCACGGAGCGAATTTCAGCCACTTCGCCCACCACTAACTGTGACTGAGACCATTCCAGCCAATGTGATCCAGATCACTCTTACCACTGTGACTCAGATCTCTCCTGCTACTGTGACCCAGACCACAACTGCCACTGTGACTCAGATCACTCCAACTTCTGTGACTCAGAACACTCCTGCCACTGTGACCCAGACCACACCTGGCACTGTAACCATGGCAACCACCAGTACTGCTAAATTTACACCAGCCACTACTGCCACTGTGGCCCTAGCCACTCACACAACTATTTCCTTTTTTTTTATTTTATTTTTTCTAGAGATTTTTAAATATATATATATATATATATATATATATATATATACACTGCATCATAGCACATATATTATGTTACAGTCCCCATCTTGAGGATTCAATCACAAATTTAGAATCATTGTATCATTATCACACTTGGTGGCTGTTAAGAAAAATTGGGAAACAAAATAAAGATTAATTTAACCTTAGCAATCCAGTCATTATCAATCATATTATGTTAATTTAACATCAGTTAACAGAAACTTTGATGGATCGCAAAAAAAAAAAAAAAAAAGGCAAAAGAATCCTGGTCTCAATTATTTGAGTACTTAAGTACTTGATTCTACATTTTCAAATCTGGTTTCAATTTGGGAGGCAGCAGCTACTAAGTTTGGGTCCGAATTCATTGAGTCCATCGATTCGTGTTCTTTATTTTGCGATCTTAAAAAAATCTGTCAGTTGATCTGGGTCAAAAAATATGTAGGTTTGTCCTTGAGAGATAATTTTAACCTTAGCAGGAGACTGTAGCACAAAACTTGCCTCAATAGCCAGAACTTCCTCCTTTAAACAAAGAAAATTATGTCTTCTCTCCTGGGTAGCAATAGCATAGTCTGGAAAGACAGAATATTTATTTCCTTGGTATTCCAAGCTCTTGCACAAATGAGCTAACTTCAAAATTAAGTCTCAATCAGTCTCAAATGCAAACTGAACTAAAATAGGAGGTTTAACATAATTTGGTTGCCTTTTAGTTGCAACTCTATAAGCTTTATTATTATCAGTGGATTGTCTTCTGGTAATTGAAAGGTCTCCTGCAAAACATTTTTAATTAATGCACTAGTTTCCAAAAACTCAGAATCACATGAACTTGGAATCCCCAGGAACCTTAAGTTCTTATATCTGTTAGCATTCTCTAATGCTTCAAGTTTCCGATTAACTGCACTTTGCCCAACAATATTAGTAGTCTCTTTAGCATCTATTGCTGTTGTTTTATTCTCACACACCTCAATACACTTCTTAAGCTTCTCCACTTCCTCTGTTGTTCTTTGGGATTCTAACTCCAGCTCCTTCATTTTGTTATGCAGCAACTGAAGAGATGATTCCAGACTGGCAAGTCTAGCATCAAGCTTTGCCATCCACAAGATAATGTTCTCAAGGTCTCAGATCATCTGTATTTCCTGGTCTTGGCCATGCGTCTCTGCAAATGCTACTGCTTCCTTAGAATCAGCTCTCTATTTGGTGGTAATTGCTTGTAAAAGTTCAGCTCCTGACAATAATACATTTTTGTTGCTTTCTACTCCTGAAATGCTCTGTTGCTGACGAACTGGTTGCTGAGGTTCTTCCAGTTTTGAAGTTGCCATCGGGGAAGAGCTCACAGAATGCACTGCAGCCCCAGCCTGTGCCCCTTCAATTCCCTGGCTCGGTATTCCAATTTTAAAAAACGTGTCCAGAGGACCATATTGGATAAATGAATGCTCTCCAGAGGACGAGGAGCCTCTCGTTCCATTTTTTATCCATTGGACAACTAAGAATCCTCTGGAATAGCTAGAAAAACCTTTTTGCCCAAACATGACCACGAGCTGAAATAAAACAGCACACAACTATTTCCAGTACTGTCTCCAACCTTACTGTGACACCTCTTGTTTGCTGGCCTGTCTCCCTTACTGTAGAACTTGTCAGGGCAGATGAGGAGGCACACTCATCAGTGTCTGAGTACTTTCCACTAGGAGATGAATTGCCTACTGATACTTCATCTGAGGAGGCTAACCTAAGCAGCTTTGATGATGAGGCAGAGTATGGGGAGTACCTTGAGGACCGTAAAGCAAGAAAGTCAAGTGGCTAAAAAACTCAACCTCTTGAGGCTGTAGTGGCAGGAGAAACAAGGATATGGCTCCTGCCCTTAAAAAACTCAGCAATATATCCTGCAGCACTTTGTTCAGCAGGTTCCATCCCACCCTGAATAGCCAAGTAGAGCAGGTGCAAGGGCACCAGTGGTGCCAAGGGAAACCTGCAGACACAGGTCCAAACAAGAAAGGCTAGCGGGGACCAGAAAAGGGTGGTGGTGGTACTAGTGACAACAGTTGCATGAATGGTGTCAGGAGTGGTAACAGCATGGTATGGTTGCTTTTCACATTACTAAAAGCAGATAACAGAAAGGCAGTGTGCACACTGTGTAGAAAAAATATCAGTAGGGGGAATATCTGGCAAATTTAACATCCACCTCATAAATGTTCAACCCAAAAGGTAAAATATCCCCAGGTTTTTAAAGCATCAGGGTCTGTTCTTGAAAACATCCCTAAGTTTTTAAAGCATCAGAGTGTGTGCCGTGGTTTCATCAGACCCATCTTGTGGTGATAATGCAGGCAGTGATGCTGGTGACACTAGCAATACCACAGAACATTTTGCTCTGAAATATGCTGCTGTGCTTGCTGCTGCTACAGTTTCATCCTCTCCAACGCCAAAGAGTCATCCATGCACCTCAAGCACTCCCACCAGGCACCAGTCCCCTTCTATTTGCACACCAACAAAACACAAGCAGGCACAACTCTCAGACCACACAAATGAAGACAAACACAAGTCGGTAAGTTACATCAGCTGGCGCCCGCCGCTACATTAACCAATGCTTCGAGTCCAAGGTGTGACTCTTGTCAGTGGGTGTGTCCTGAGTGTTGGCCCAGTTGTATTTATTCAAAAAGTGTTTTAAAGTGACAGCATCAAAAATAAATTTATATTTTACAGCTTTTGAATTCAAGGAACATTCATGCATATCAAAACAGTACAGGCACAATCTTCTTGTTATATAGATGCTCCCAAATTAATAAATTACATTTGGAGTCAACAAACGCATCAGTTTATAAATAATTCAAACATATATATTAATAGCTGTTCATGCAGCAGCAGAATTGGAATGAAAAGAGAATAAAATAACTGAATACAAAACACTGGATCCTGTTAAATGAACAGGAAAAATCCTGAAGCCTGGTTGGGGTGGGGGAGCAGATAGTTCCACGATTTCACACATTGTGGTGCCAAATATATATGAGGGTGTGGGAATGGCAACTGACACACTACTTTTGGAGGTTGTGGGGAGAGTTTTCTACTGCATCTCAGACATCTGGAGCAGTACAAACTCTATACAAGCATACCTCTCCTTAACCGCACACTGGTGTGTGTAAAACCCTATATCTGCTGTTGCCGATTCCTCCTCCTCCTCCTCTTCCTGTGTCACTGGCTCTCCCTTCATCCCTCCACAACCTGGAAGTCACTCCAGGTCTTCTCTTCTAAATGTTGAGCTAACAGAGAAATACCACACATCACTAAACTTCCTGGCATTCCTTCAAGACATGTGGCAGTCATGGATAATTGGTACCTTCAAGACATGCTGCAGTCATGGATAGTTGGTACCTTCAAGACATGCAGCAGTCATGGATAGTTAGTACCTTCAAGACATGTGGCAGTCATGGATAGTTGGTAGCAATCTACAGTATACAGTATGTTGTTTTTCTCATCACAGATAATGAGGCAAATATGGTGAAACCAGTTTTGATGGACATTTTGTCAGCATTTGTTGCTTTGTCCACACCTTGAATCAAGTGATCACATCTATGCCATGTCAAAGTGCTGAGGTTAACAAGACTGTCTCTACAGCATACTCCATCTCTGCTCATTTTCATCGCTCTGTAAAGGTGACTAACCAACTAAGAGAAGTGCAACAATGCCTTGGTCTGTATCATTGTCATTTGATACAGGACAGCAGTACCAGATGGAATTTATCATACCCGATGCTGTCTAGATTGCTAGAACAGAAGTATGCACTTTATGACATGGCAATAGAGTACAACACTGGGGAAGTCCTAGGCCACCATGAGTGGTTGAGAGTACTTGAGTCATTTGAGAAGAGCACCCATGATCGAAGTGCATCCACCACCACTCTGAGCCAGCTGATCCCAGCAGTGCATATACTGAAAGCATTCATGGAGATATATGTGCAGGAAAATGGAAATTCAAGATTGGGCAGCTGTGCTCATTGAGCAGCTGCAAGCTGAACTAGATACAAGGTTTGCAAAAGAGCTGGATAGTCACAGCTGCATTTTTGCAGCTATGCAGGATCCTCATTTCAAATGTGATATCCTTTATATGGCTCTGGATAGCAGAGAGTGATACATTTTTGACAAGAGATGTGTAATGAGCTGACTGGTTGCATGCAGGAACTGGTGACACCGGTGACTGGCGTAGAGAGACATGAGACACAGGGAATTCCATCAAGCAGGTCTGGTTCCACTGATGTAGACTGGGAAGAAGAAAATTGTTACTGACAGAAGCACTGATGGGAGTGAGAGGGCACTGCTCAGCATGTCCTTATATCAAGAGCAATAGAAGACACAGTCGCAGCCTCATTCATTCATTCATTCATTCATTCATTCATTCATTTCAAATGAAGATCAACAGTATGGACAATAATTGCCCATTTTCACAGGTGACTGTACATAAAACAGTTACATGTACAAACAGTGTTAACAAATAATTCAGTTCAGGCATAGCATGTGCAAGAATAAAACATTCAAGTGTGTCTTAAATGTTTGAGCAAATTGCAAGTGGCACTCAGTGCTGGTAATCTGAAATGGTAAAGAATTCCAAAAGCAGCCTAGTCTGTAGTAAAAGGAATCTTGGCCTGTCTTCTTTCTATAATATCGCAGTTTCATAACTAACCTCATTTTTATGTTGTCTTGCATGCGCAGTACAGACAACATATTGGGGTTGCTTGAAATGGAAGAGCAGGTTTTGGAGGCATGGTCATGTTGTGGTCAGTGGCGCCACTGCTTTTTTGGGCATGGCTGTGTGGTATGAATGAGATTGCACACTATGAAAGCAATTGTAAAGCATTCCACCAACTTGAAATGTTTTAGCAGCTGCATCGAGGGAGCTCCACCTCATTGCAGGGCTTGCCTTCCCTGGTGTAACATTTCAATGAGACATGGCGACGGCTGTGCCATCTGCCTTTCACAGTCCCTAGAAAAACCAATGTCAGGGCTGCCCAATCCCCCTGTCAGCATCATCATGCTCCCCTCCCCAGTTCATTTGCCGAAGGGAGAGCCCAATCCCCATCAGCATCATGTCCTGTGCCAGTTGATTGCCAGGGAGTGCCCAATCCCCCTCGACATTATCCCCCCACCCAACACCCTTTTTTATTTGCAGACGGGGTGCCCAATCCCTGTCGGCTCCAGTCCCTCCACCCCAAAACACACAGGTGGCATGCTGGGAGCCCACCCCAGGATGCCAAATGTACCTGTCAAAAGAAAAAATCTTCCCACGATGTTTAATTTTTTTTTAAGCTGTAAAGTAGAAAATGGTCCCTCGCTTTCTGAGCCCCTCCCCAACCCACACATCTACCCACTGCATAACACTACCTTCCCCACCCCTCATCCCATACGCATTTTACGTAGCCTGGTGCGATGATCTTCGTGGACCGGAACATGTCTGCACTCTCCAAAGCCGACCGCCAACTGAAGAATGCCGGTAATCAGTGGTATGGCATTAATAGGGATTTTTCAACTTTGGTGCATATCTCAGGCATTTTGGGGAATTTTGGCACCAGATTTTCAACATGGGTTACTGGGACCCCGACTCATGAATTCAGTTTCTGTCATGGCATTATTTGGTCCCGAAAGGTGATTTTGCAGTCACGGAGTGGAATAACCTTTCAGGACCGAGTAACAAAATGACAGTGCCACTCTTCATGAGGTGGACTCTCAAAAAGCCTATGTTGCAAATTTGGTGAAAAAATCCAAAAAATTACTGTTTTACAAGTGTATTTTCACTCCAGATTTTCAACATTGGCATTTTTCCACACCTGCTTATGAAAAGTACAGCTGTCATTTTTCACATCCTGGCTGAAATGTATTTTTGCACTTCTGGTGCAGAATAGCGTGGTCACTGTGGGAAATCAATGTTCGGGACAGATTAAGAAAATCACAGTGACTCTGTTCATGAGCAGCAGTCCTAAAATGTCTATGTCGAAAATTAGGTGACAAACATCCATAAAATGACTATGTTACAAGCGTGCATTGTGCAGTTTCCATGCAAGCTCATAACTCTGATAATTTTCAATATTTTTACTCCAGATTCTCACCATTGCCATTTTTTCACATCTCCTTATGAACAGTACAGTTGTCATTTTCCACATCCTACCTGAAATGTGTTTTCGCACATCCGGAGTGCAGTGGCACAGTTGCTGTAGGAAAACAATGTTCAGAACAGAGTAAGAACATTACAGTGACACTGTTCATGAGCAGAGGTCCCAAAATGCCTATGTTGAAAATTTTGTGAAAAAACTCCATAAAATGACTATGTTACAATTGTGCGTTGCACAGTGTCCACGCACAGTCGTAACTTTGAGAATTTGTAATATTTTCACTCCATATTTTTAACATTCTCATTTTTGCACACCTTCTTATGAAGAGTACAGCTGTCATTTGTCACATCCTGCCCAAAATGTAGTTTCACACATCAGGTGCACAATCGCATGGTTGCTGTGGGAAATCAATGTTCAGGGCAGATTAAGATAATAATAGTGCCCCTGTTCATGAGCAGAGGTCCCAAATGCTTTCATGAGGTGGGGTCACAAAAAGGCCATGTTTTAAAATTTGGAGTGCAAATACCAACAAATTCCCAGGGTGTTAGGATTTCTAACCATTACGTCCCACCCTATACAGACTAACAGGCATCAGGGGTGTGTCTTTGGATTGTCTCTTATAGTGCTCATGCCATTGATCCTCCACCCTCACCCTGCAGCCACTGACAGGCATCAAGGTGTGCCTTGGACTCTTTAGCCACAAAGTTCAACTCATTCTCCTATGCTGCACCCATCTCAATGTACTTCCTTATGAAATGGGGTAAGCATAAGGTCCAATGACCCAAATGCACAAAGTGACACTTGTCAGACTCTGCAGGGTAGGGTGAGGTGAAATGGCATGAGCATTATGGCCAGTGACCCAAATGCACACCCCAATGCCTGTCACTCTGTACAGGGTGGGGAGGGGTTGATGTCAGTTCTATACTTCACTGCTATTCCTATTATGCATCTCTCTAACTCCTGCACTACCAATGCCAGCACCAGCAAGACAACATTTGGCATTTACAAATGCTTGTTGCTCTAGTTACAGTAGAGCAATTAGTGCTCCTTCCAACTAGCTGACATACGATTTGGAGTGCACAACCACTGATCATCTTCTAAGCCTAACAACCAAGTATATAATCAACATGCTGACTAAGAGTTGACAAGTTTGCTGTAGACTATAGTTTGCAAGAGTGATAGTTAATAGATAAATTACAAGCAAATCTGCAGGTCCTATTCAAAAGTATTTCAACTCTATACAGTGCAGTCTCCCCAGCAGAAGAGTACACCTCTAAACCGTATTCAATTATTGCAACAATATGAAACAAAATAACCTGTTTGTGAGCTTCTACAGTTAAACTAGATGTGTTCTAAAATAATACATCAAATTTCATACTAACATATTTAACTAAGGCATCTATATGCTGCAAATACGACAGGTTAGAATCCAACACAACACCTAGATAATAGTAAGTATCAACTTGTTCCAACAATTGACCATTACAAGATCTTGTTTGTAGAGACTGCTCCTTTAATGTACTCCCCTTGCATCGAAACAGCTTACATTTATGTTTTTTATTTAGATATATGTTCATCCCTTCAAACCATTTTTGCACATTATCAAATCCCTTTTGCAAAACATCATTTACAAGTTTCAGATCTTTATTATTTGCAAACAGTACAGTCTCATCTGCATATAATAAAAGTTGATTTTTTTCAGCAGTACCAGGGAGAGCATTCAAAACTAAACAATAATGGACCTAAAATAGATCCATGTGGAGAAAATTTTCTACAGAAAATACTGTACCTTGAATTATTATTTTATGGAGTCTCTTGAGCCATTTCAGGCTGATCCATTAGGCAAGGCAATGCTATTTATACAGCACTTAATCCTACAGGCTGTAGGTGCTTCACAATGTGTAAAGAAAGAGCAATAAACTTAACTAAAATCAAGAAATAGTAGTAAATATAATATTGTCAAAAAATTACATCACAACGCCAGGCCTAAAACTCTGTGGAACAAGTTGAGTTTTCAAAGACTTTTTAAAAATGGCCAATGAAGGAGCACCTCTCACCTCTCAGGGAAGGTTGTTCCACAGAATTAAGGAAGCCACTTCAAATGCCTTATCACCCAATGATTTCAAACAGGATCTTGGAACAGACAGGAGGTCTGCCTCCACCAACCAGAGGTACCGGCTAGGAGCATAAGATACCAGGAGGTCTTTCAGATAACCCAGACCCAGACCATGCAGGGCCTTGCATGTTAACAAGCACACCTTGAAGCTGCTGCATTCTGGTCTTGTTGCAAATGATAAAGCAGCTTCACAGATTACCCAAGGTAGCGAGCATTACAGTAACCCAACCTTGACATGACTAAGGCATGCACCAGTGTTGCTAGGTATGTTGGTTAAAGATAGTGCTTGATCTGGGAGATGTTTCACAGATGATAAATGCCACTGTGGACAACAGCTAACATCTGATATTCTAAGGTCAACTTAGAGTCCACACTGACACCCAGATTCCTCGCCCTATCTGCAGCTCCTAGTGTCATGCCATCCAATGAAGGTAGGAAGGTGCTGAACCCAACCTAGCTCCACCAAGAATATTTCCATCTTCAGTAGATTTAATCTAAGCCAGCTGACCACCATCCAATCCTGGATTTCTTTAAGGTACTCAATTCTGAAACAACTGCACCATTATTAGGGGCACAAGATAAGACACATACAGCTGGGCATCATCAGCATTAGGCTACTGGGCATAGAAGATGCATTCATCCCCTCACTTGGCACAATTGGCACTGAGATACATCAGTGCCCCCTTATGAGTGTGCTATCTGAGAGGATGTTTTGTACAGCTGGTGATGTTGAGCCTCATCATTCAATACTAGACTTTGAACACATTCAGTACCTTGATTTTCTCAAGCTTAACTTGCCATTACTTGAGTATAATATGAGTTATCTCATAAAAATAGAAACATAGTTTCTCAAGTTTGTTTTTGCTAATTGCTTTTCTTCATAAAGTTAACCTGTGTGTTTTCCCCCTATGACTCCTTCCTGCTGTGTTTAATACACATATCTTCATTAAAATATAAGTATGCAGATGATGCAGTGATATTTTCAGATGGACGTAATCCAGATCACACACTAGCTAAGGTTCGACAGGATTTTGAAACATTTCAAAAAAGGTTGCTTTCATGTAATCTTGTTCTGATTTCTGGGAAAACTGAACTAATGGTTTTTTCATGTCCCAGGAAAGTTTGAGATATAAATGTCCAGACTGTTGATTTGAAGGGAAATTCAGTTGAATTGGTGGACAGTTCAATTATTAAGGGGTTACCTTAGACTCCCATTTTTCTTTTGATCTACAAGTGAACAAAATTGTTAAAAAATACATCAGAGGTTAGGAATGCTTTTTAGGATTAAATCTTTTCTTATCCCTGAATCTTCTAGGCTTCTTGGTCATAGTTTTTTGCTAAGTGCACTTGACTATGGACTGATGATTTATTCAGGAACTAGTGATAAAATGCTACAGAATCTTCAGGTAACCTATCATAGTATACTGCAATTCATGACAGATCTCCCAATGAGAATCCACCATTGTGTACTGATAAAGGAAGTAAATTGTCCTTCCTTTTCTGGTAGGATAAAAATAAAGTTGGGAGTTTTTGTGTTTAAGAGAATATGGGGTTTACTCCATTCAGTTATGTGTAAAATAAAAAAGAGGTTGCACATGGAAGCAGGTGCAGGGATATGTAAGCATAATTTAAAGACAAGGAAATCCCTCACTCTGCTAACAAAATGAAAGGACTGCTCACCAAAAACTTCCAATAAAGTGCTTCATTTTATTTCAGGTGCCATGTGTAAGGCCCTGACACATTTTGGAACCAAGTTCCTTCATCAAAGGGTCTGATACAACAAGAAGGCTGACGCCCTTTATACCATACAGATGATGACATCATAAATCAGCATCAAGCAAAGTGCAATGAATAATAATTGTAACAATTTAAGGTGCCAGTGTATAATAATAGTGCCACACAGTGGTTAAAAGACAGTATAGCATATCTTCACATATAATAATTAAATAAATGGCATATATATTATCTTATGTACAATTAAAAACCTGCATATTGTGATGGCAAAACCTGCCCAGGTAGCAGGTAGGTAGAAAATACTTTTTTCTATCCAATATAGTCATCTATGAACAAGGTCTCAGTGCAGAGATTTATTCAGAATCCCTCTCTATAAAAAGACAATTGGACAGAGGTCAATCCTGTATACATCTATTGCATTTTTAATGGTATTCCATCTGCATTCACTAGAATTAGAACAGTCTGGATTTTTGAGAATCAGCTTGTTCAATGGCTGAATACCTTTACTGTTTGCAACTGTTATCGTTAACACAATATTATTACATGGATGTTTGTTTTATTGTTTATTTGTATAATATTTAATCTAGAATGTCCTCAGTGTTTTAGTTTTATGTTTTACTTGTCACTTGTGAAAACGGGCCATTTGCTCATCTTGCTAACAAGTATAAAAACCAAAAAATGGAAATGAAAATACATTAACTTTTTCTGAGCCTGATGTAACTTCTCTTCTTGTTGTTTTAACACGTTATTATTATGTATCTTAGAAACAGTAAGGATGTTGAATAAAAACAGAGCTATAATAGCCCCAATTAATAAATCAAAACCAAGTGAATGTTAATAACTTGCTTCTCATGTTATGACTTCATAATAATGAGATTTTGAAATGGGATGCACTGCACAGTGCACCACGTATCACTCTGCATTTGCATAAAGCCTACAAAACAATAGTCACCTTGCTTGCTTCCCCATTTCCATGTTATCCTGTTTTGCAAATAAGGCTTGTTTAAGGGACTGTTTTTGCTGCTTTCATTATTTTGTTATCCCTTTCTTGCTTGAAATTATTTATCTCACAAATTAAAAATTCTGCCTGCTTTTATTACTCTTTTAAAATCCTTTCATTTCATTTTCTTTTATCACACATCCACTTTGCTTAGTTGCTACCACCAGGCATCCAACTTATGCTGGGGCAGCACGGTAGTCCCACAGAGGGGCATTGTGCCTCCACTTTCCAAGAGCAAAGCCATATGTGGGATGCTTAATCCTCTCTCCCCTGGCTGGTCTCCAAAAAGCCAAGATCCATTAGGAAACTTGGTTCATCAGAGTAGTTAACGATAGTGCTACAACTTTAGCATTGTAGGGCTAGCACTTTAATTTCAATTTAGAAACCAAACCGCATTTTTTAAATTGTTATTTTCCCCTCCTGTTGTCCACCAAGGATATACCCTGTAATCAGATAGGGATGTAATCTCAAAAACAGACAAGGATCTATCCTGCCCTGTAATCTGCCAGGGAATGGGATATACACTATGTGACATCATTGAGACAGCAGGGAGGCTTTTTCAGTCGGTGGACCACTACAACACGTGGTGCCTGCCTAGCTGTGCTCTTCCTGAACCTGTCCCATCAGTGTGGCCACACAACCAACACATTTTGACTGTGCCATGTTGGTTTCCTAGTGGGTTAGGGATCCCTACAAGGAGATCAACATGGTGCTTCAGAAAAAATGTTCTACTACTGGGTGACCTTTTTTCCCGCTAGAGAATTAGATTGGACTGAATTATGGCATAATTGGAATAAATACATTATCCAGGACCGACTACACCTTACCCAATTCCACATATTACATAACTTATACTACTCTCCACAGAAACTATTCAAATTTGGTCTTCTCCCATCTCCTATTTGTACTAGATGTAAGAAAGAAGAAGGATCTCTGTATCACATCTTCTGGAATTGTCCTAAAATTACTCCGCTTTGGAATACTATTCAGCATAATATTGACCCCTTATTGGGTTTGCATGACCTATTTACCCCAGAAATTTGCCTACTAGGGGAATATACGGAGAGTCCTGTATTAATCAGGAGATACCACACGGCCCTTATCTCCATGTCCATTAAGAAATTAGTTCTACATCACTGGAAGGACAGTGACAATATCTTATCTGCAGAATGGCTCTATGAACTCCTCGCAAATCTCAGGACAGAAAAACCAAAAATGAGACTCAACAATAAGTCTGAGAAATATGCCAAAATATGGGACCCCCTGCACACATTGTACTCCCTTTGAAGATCCTACCCCTAGATATATCATTCCATTGTTCGAATAGACTCCAGGTAGATTTCTATGTTGAATACGTAGAAGGGGGAGGCTTAATGGGGGGTTGGGCTGAGGGTAGGGGGTGGGTGGAGAGAGGGTGGAGGACAGATCCTTGATACTGTACATATCATGTCAACTGTGCATGGTGTTTCTGGACCTGTTCTTATTGTTGTAAAAATCAATAAACTTTAATTTAAAAAAAAAAAAAAGAAAAAATGTTCTGTGAGGTCTTGCCCTTGGGCTGTCCTAAATGAATGGATGTTAAAAAAAATGCAGGCAGTCTATTTTATTTGTGTGATAAGTAATTACAAGTAAGAAAGGGATAGCAAAATGATGACAACAGTAAAAATGCTTCCCTAAACAAGACCCATTTGTGAAACTTTGGGGTTAATATGGATGGTTTTAATGGAAAAAATGTATAGTTTCATACTAGAGATAATCTGTTATTTTTGGGGTTTGTGCAAATTGCAACTGCTGATTGAGTGCGTGGCCTGTCTGTGCTTCTAGACTTATTGAGATGATCTTTATTATTATGCCAAACTAAGGAGGATTTGCACAAAGACTATGACTGATTCTTGTTTGCAGAGAAGACACAGGCTTGGCCTAGTAGTACGACTTTTTTTCTTCACTTTTAGAGAGAAAAAAAACCTTTCCTAGCAGTTCTTCTGAGAAACACTTAAAATCTAAATTATCACATAAAAGTGTGACAATATTAACCCTCTCCTCTAGCTTAGGATTTAGAAAAGGAATAAAACTGTCAAGATTTCTGATTTTTGGCTAAGCTTAACAAGTGAATGGAAGTAGATGCTGTTTCATAATAAATAACTGTAAGTAACAAATGGGTAGCACAATGATAACAACTGTAACACTCCCCTAAACAAGTCTTATCAGCCAGCAAGGCTGTGACAGATGGATTTTGCTTGCAGAACAAAACAGGCCTAATAGGTAACAACAACAACAAAATAAACACTCCTAACAGTTCTCCTGAGAAACATCTACAGTTAACACACAAAAGTGTGATAAAAGTGATCATCTCTAGCTTTGGTTTTAGACAAGGAACAAACAATGTCAAGGTTTCTGATTTTTGTTTTAACAAGTGGATGGAAGTCGATTATGTCTCTTTGGCAGCTCAAGTCATCTGTCTCTGCTGCCTGAAGCTTCTTCAAGTGATAGGTCACACAATCTGCCTTCACTGATCTCCCAAAGTGGCCTCTGATTGGACAGGAATCCTCAGAAGATCTTGTAGTCTCACAGCCAGTTTCAGTGGCAGAATACCAAACAATGAAGCACGAATAACAAATAATTGGGACCCCCAAATACAAATGCTTGGCATATATTGGAAATAAGGTATTTGTACATCCCAGCTGGCCCCTTCTGGAGTTTTTTCAGTACCCTGGGGTGTATCCTGGCCAGTCTCATAGCCTTAGCCACTTTCAGGGCTGCCAGTCTTTTTAGGACTCTTTCCTCTGAAAATGGACTTGAATTCACTCTCCGTATTTCTGCAACACCCTGGTGGTTTGTCCCTCTTTCCTCTCCTGTGAAGATTGAGCAGAAATAATTGTTTAAGATGCCAGTATTTTTTTCTGGGTCCCCTTTTGCACAGTCTCCCCCTTCCACCTTTTTAATCCTCACTATCTGTCCCCATGCGTTTCTGTTCTCAGTTAAATATCTGAAAAAAAGTCTTATCCTATTCAGCAACCCCTCTAGCAATTCTTTCCTCTGTCTGTGTATTTGCTCCCCTAACTACCTTGACTGCTTCCTCCTGCCTTGCTTGGTACACCACCCTGTACTCCTCCCTCTGTGTTTCCTTGTACTTGTTGTATGCCACCCTTTTTTCTTTCACCATTCTTGCGACTTCCTTGGAGAACCACAACAATCTCCTTTTCCTACTGCTTTTGCTTACCTCTTTCATGCAGAGATTTTCTCCCCCAAAATTATACCTTCCCTTATTCTTCTCCTCTGTGCCTCTTCTCTCTGGCAGCCCAACCAAAGGTAATTATTCAGGCATTCTCCCATTTCTTTAAAACTCACCTTCCTGAAATCCTGGATGCTTGCCATGTCTCTCCTAAACAGAAAGTATCCCAGTATGGCCATGTCCCAGTCATGGTGCTCATTGTACCATGATTCCATTATGGCCACTAAGTCCAGGTTAGCCTCCAGCATGATGGCCTCTAAGTCTGGAATTTTGTTTCTTAGGCTTTTTGCATTAGCTTACATAGCCCTCTTTACCCCCCCCAGCTGATACCCTGTGTTTCTCTCCCTATCTTGCCTATATTGTTACCTGAAGGACCCTTTGACTTATCTCTTTCTGATTTGCTTTCACCATTCCTGGTCCCCTTCAATCTACTATCCTCCCCTACCTAATTTATGTCTCCTTTTTCTTTCATCTGTTCTCAGTCCCTGCCTTCCTGTGCTCTGCCCTAGTGGTGTTTTCACCCCTTGGGCCCTCTCTCCCTGCCGTTTTACCATCTGGGGGAACAACTGCTGCCTCCCCTGTTTTTTCTGCTGCCCCTGGCTAAAGTCCCCTTTCTAGAAGGAAGCAGGCTGTCTCCCTTATAGAGGTCCATATCTTTCCGTATTGGTCCCCAGTTGCCAATGTAGCCAAAGCACTCCTCCATGCATCACACCTTCAACCAGCCATTAAAAGTCCTGGTATGGAGTACCCTTGCCTGTTCCTGGCCCTTTCCAGGTAGCACTTCAGAAAAAGCTACCATGCATGCTACCTGCTAGAGGTGTCACCTGAGTTCCTGAAGTTCCCTGTACTACTCCTTCACTCTCCCTTGTCATGTCATTAATCCCTAGATGGAAAATGATGTCCAGCACCTTCACAGCTCCTGCTGCATTAATTATTCTAAGGTTCAGCTTTCCATCCCTCCAAGATGAAACACCACTCAGGCATGTCACTTCCCTGTCCTTCCCCTCTCCAGCACCCAGTTCTGTCCCCCTCACTATAGATCCCCTCACCAGCAGCTGATTCCTCTTGGGCTGGGGGTCTCTCTCTCTCTCTCTCTCTCTCCCTCCTTGGGGCCTCCACTTCTGAGAACCCCCTCCTCCCCTACCATTGTGATGGGAACTTCCTCGCAGTCACCCCATTCTGACAGTATGGCATAGCTGTTCCACAGTGGTATAAGTGGAGGAGCATGCACCTTCCCACCACCCTAACCTCCACCCTCCTGGAGCATGCTACGTTTTGTCTACTCTTTCTCTGTCTAGGCATCCTCTGACAGAGCGGTGGTGGACTTGGAGGCCCTTGGCTGGGACACAGATTCTGCTGTACCCTTGCCAGTTTGGCCCAGAGTTCATCAACTTGTGCCCACAACCTATAGAGATGAGTACAGACAAGGCAGCACCTCAGTCACCCTCATGATCACTAACCCTTGCTCTGTACTTAATGAATACTCACATTAGTTTGGATTAATCCTCAAATAACTTCATACTTCCATTGTAATCCTACACTTTTTTCTGCGCTATCCAGAACTTGCTTGTTAAATAATTCTAAACACGAAATGTAAAATTACATGTAGCCCCATAGTGCAAAGCATCTTGGGAAATATATTCAAATCACCATGAATGAATGTATACTGGGTCTGCTTTAAGGAAGAGTGTATGGTGCCAAATGGCCTCCCACACACTCATCAAAGGTTTACCCTGCTTTTCCATTCCTGCTCTTACTTACCCTTTGTAGCTTACTACCTCTGTTCTATCTTTCCTTAACCTTACTTACAGAAAAGGTGAAAAGAGGGATCAAGATACCAGCTCTCAGTCAATGTAAAGGGAACAAAACCCTGATTGCATATGTTTTACAGCATTCAAACATTTCAATGATAATAACCTGTGCTAATTCAGTTAACCACATCAGAACATTTTGATCAAATCTATAGGCTGTGTTAATGACTGTTAAGGTGTTGTCAGAATGGCTCAGTTGATAGCATATCTGCCTCTTGACCAGAAAGTCATGGGTTCTCATCCCACTCTGGGAATTTGGCTCATACCAGCAATGCTGGCACCCAACTGCAGCATTAAGGGGGGGTGCTGTACTGTTGGCATGTGCTGCTTTGGATGAGATGTTAGACTGAAGTCCTTCTACCCATTTCTGGTGGGTGTCCTGGTGGAAGTAAATGAACCCAGGACACTTTTTGCGAGAATAAGGGATTTTTTCCTGGTGTCCTGACCAACATCTCACTTTTCATAAAACCTGTCCATGCAACTGTCCAAGGCTGGGTGTGGGTGCTGATGTGCAAAATGGTTGCCACTACACCTTCAGTCACTTCACTACCATTCTCTAATTGCTTGTAAAATGCTTTGGGATATAATGTGTATGAAAGGTGCTATATAAATGCTGATTATTCTTCTTCTTATGGTAATACATTTAACCACATCAGGACATTTCAACCATTATATTCTGTGTTAATGACAACTAAGTTGGTGTCAGGATGACTCATTTGATACCAGCTCTGCCTCTGGGCCAGAAGGTTGTGGGTACTCATCCTACTCTGGGACTGGGCTCATACCACAAACGCTGGCATGTGAGTGCAGTACTAAGGTGGTGCTGTACTGTTGGTGTGTGCAGTCCTTCAGATGAGATGTTAAATCGAGGTCCTTCTACCCATCTCTGGTAGTGTGCAGGTGGAAGTAAAAGAACCGAAGGCAATTTTTGCAAGAGTAGGGGAATATTTTATTATAACTTCAAGAAACAAATATTTACAAACAGTGTTGATTCAAACAAATCATAATATACAAAATAGAAAATATAAGGAATCAAATAACTGTATTAGTCATACTCCCTTTAGGTTGCTTTCAAACAAATATTGAATCCCAATAAAAAATAAGTTATGGAACAAAAATTACCCCCCCCACACACACACACACATTAAAAGAGTAGGGGGAAATTTTTATTACAACCTCAAAGCAAATAATAACAAGCAATAGTGATTCTCATTAAGTAATACATAAAGAAAAGAAAAAAACAATAAGATATTGCAGTCATACTGTATAAACAGAAACAAAATATACAAATATTTAAATAAGGAATAGAAAAATAAATAAATGCAAAATAACATATTACTGCATATTTATCCCCTTTCATAATGTCTTTATAACATGTTACTTTAAAACTAAGGAAAGAAAGGACAAAAACTAAAATTTATGAATTCAAAAACTACATTTAGTACAACACCCTTCTCTTGCCCTCCCCACTTTAAAGGAGTAGGGGAAATCTCCATTTAATCATCAAAATAAAAAAAAAAAAACATGTTTATATCATAGTAATCATGGAAAGTGAAACAGAAACAAAAAATGGAGAAGAAAAAATCCCATGAATATTTCAGTCATACCCCTTAGGTCATATTGTATATGTTTTTTTGTTTGTTTTTTGTTTTGTTTTCTTTAAATTGTATCTAGTCACATCATATTTCTCCATTATAGTTTATATAAATCTGGAGCGTGTAGGGCATGTTCTTTATGTTGCAGTCTAAAAACCTCCTTTATAACAGCATACATAACTTGGGTCTATTGACTTATGCTGTTGCCATAGGGTTAAGGCACATCTAGAGTGTCATATTTGATATGTAATACATAATAGTAGTAGTTGCATTGTATTGCTATCATATTTCTCCCAATCCGGGGGAAAATATCTAGATGAAGCATTTCTGGTGTTATATACTGAAAAGGTCATAGAAATCCGTATTTTCCTTAGGTAAGAGCAGAAGGAAACTGCATAAAGGCATTCCAAACAAGCATTTGTCAATGCAGAATGTTTGCTTGCTGGCATTGGCAGTGGTAGTGTAGAAGTTACAGAGCTGCGTAATAGGAATGGCAGTGAAGTATTGAATTGAAGCCAACCCCACCACCACCCTGCATAGAGTGACAGGCATTGGGGTGTGCGTTTGGGTTGTCAGGCATAACGGCCAAGCCATTTCACCACACCCCACCCTGCAGACACTGACAAGTGTCACAGTGTTCCTTGGGGTCTTTGGCCCTTATGCGCACCCCATTTCATTAGGAAATACAGTGAGATGGGTGCGATATAGGAGAATGGGGTGAACTTTGGGACTGAAGAGTCCAAGGCATACCTCGATGCCTCTCACTGGCTGCAGGGTGTGGAATGGTATGAGCTTCACAGGCAAGAATCCCAAGTCTCACCCCTGATGCCTGTCATTCTCTACAGGGTTGGGCGTTAAGATTGGAAACCCTATTACCTCAGGCATTCATTGGTATTTTCACTCCAAATTTTCAACATGTTTTTTGTGACCCCACCTCATGAACAGGGGGACTATCAGTTTGTTAGCCGAAAGCTGCTTATGCACAGTGACTATGGCATTTAGCACCACAGGTGCAAAAACATTCTGAACAGGATGTAAAAAATGACAGCTGTACTGTTCATGGGAAGGTGTAAAAAATGGCAATGTTGCAAATCTGCAATAAAAATATTAAAAAAAATGGTGAAGTCACGAGCGTACATAGAAACTGTGCAATGCACACCCATAATTGTGGCCTTGTGGTGGTGTTGGGGGACTTAAACATGCCAGGAACAGACTGGGAGACTATGACATCCTCTGTGACCAGGGAGCAGAGGTTGTTGGATGTCTTTCAAGACGCATTCCTAACTCAGCAGGTGAGGGAACCGACCAGGGAGGTGCAGGTACTGGATGTGGTCCTGGCAGGCGGCTGATGACCAGATTAGGGGTCTGGAGGTAAGGGACCCATTGGGCGGGGAGTGACCATGCCACGGTCTGGTTCTGCCTGGACCTAGGAGGGTAGAAGGCTGCACAAAGACGAAGTAACTGACTTCAGGGGTGGATTTTAAGGAAATGGGAAGGATCCTTAAGGAGCATTTGGATGGGATTGGGTCAGACATGGGCTGATAGTAGGTGGGAAATCATCAGGAGAGGGTGCAGGATGCTACCAGCACCTGTACAAGAGTAAGATGAAAATGCGGTAGGGCCCAAAAACCCTGCTGGTGGACCAGGGAGGTCCAGGAGGTGGTGCAGGGAAAGAAGGCAGCCTATAAGCAATTCAAGTGCTCAAGGAGTGAAAGGGATTGAGGGGAGTACGAGCTGATGGCTAGAAGGGCCACTAGAGTGGTGAGGGTGACTAAGGCAAGGAAGGAGCAGAACCTGGCAAGGGAAATTAGGAGAGGGAACAAGGGGTTCTTTAGATACATTGGGGAAAAACAAAGGGTGAAGGGGCAGATTAGCAGGATTAAATCAGGGGAGAGATGGGCACAAGACCAGGGGAGCAGGCTGAGGTACTAAATGAGTACTTCACCTCGGTTTTCACCAAGAAAATGGGGGTGCTGCATCATACATGGGAGGAGACAGAGATACTGAGGAGGGGGGGACCCTTACTGATCGGCGGGTCTGGGGAGAGGGGGAGGCATCACTGGCAGGTGGGGGGAGGGCTAAGCAGGGAGAAGAGGTACCGGAAGTGGAAATCACAGCAGAGAGAGTGAGGGAAACCCTCAGCTCCCTTAAGATGGAGAAAGCACTGGGGCCGAATAAATTACATCCCAGAGTGCTGAAGGAACTTGCGGATGTCCTGGCGAAACCCCTGGTGGAGCTTTTCACCATCTCTCTGAGGACAGGGTGGGTGCCCCAAGACTGGAAGGTGGCACATATAGTGCCTATTCTCAAGGGGGGATCAAGGGAGGTGGCAGGGAACTACAGGCCTGTCAGCCTGACATCGGTGGTGGGCAAGGTGATGGAGGGCATTGTCAAGGAGAGGCTAGGGGGGGACCTGGATAAGTCAGGGTGCCTGGATGATAGACAGCATGGATTCATCCTGGGGAAATCGTGTCAGACAAACCTGGTGGAGTTCTATGACTGGGTGACTAGTGCCTTGGACCTGGGTAGACCAGTGGATGTCCTCTTTCTAGACTTCAGCAAGGCATTTGACTCTGTTCCTCACATGGGCCTGTTGGATAAGCTGGGAGAAATGGGGGTGGGGAACCAGATGATCAGATGGATAGGCAATTGGCTCCAGGACCGGACCCAGAGGGTTGTAGTTGGCGGGATAGTCTCATCCCCAAGGAGGGTCATTAGTGGGGTCCCACAGGGATCGGTCCTTGGGCCCCTTCTGTTCAACACCTACGTCTCTGACATAAGGACAAGAATCAGGAGTGAGATGAGTCTCTTTGTGGATGACTCGAAACTGGGGGCAGTGGTGGATGGGGAGGAGGGGAGGGTGGCCCTACAGGGGGACCTGGAGGCTCTGGAAAGATGGTCTAGAAAGTGGAAGCTGAGGTTCAATGCAGGGAAATGCAAGGTACTCCACCTGGGGGCCAGAAACCCAGGCCAAGTGTACACCCTGGGGAATGCTACAAGTCTCGATGGCTGAGAGGGACCTGGGGGTGGTGGTGGATGTCAAGATGAACAACTCTGAGACTTGTAGGAGGGCAGCAGCCAAGGCCAACAGGATGCTGGGATGCATCGCTAGGGGATCACCTCCAGAAGGAGGGAAGTGATACTCCCTCTGTATAACTGCTTGGAGAGGCGGCACCTTGAGTACTGCGTGCAGTTTTGGAGGCCACACTTAAAGAGGGACATTAACCTCCTGGAGAGGGTCCAGAGGAGGGCAACCAAAATGATTTGGGGCTTGGGGACAGGACCTATGAGGAGAGGCTCGAAGAGCTAAATATGTACACATTGGAAGAGAGAAGGGACCGGGGGAACATGATAGAGGTCTTCAGGTACATGAAGAGGGTAAATAGGGGAGGAACAGTCAGGGTGCTTCGAAGGAAGGAGGAGGGGCCACTAGAGGGCATGGGTGGAAGCTGGAGGGGGGAAGATTCAGGGGAGAAAGGAGGAGGTGCTACTTCACTGGGAGGGTGGTGGAGCCATGGAATGCACTGCCTAGGGGGCTGGTGGAGGCAGAGACAGTGGAGGGGTTCAAGAGGGGGTGGGACAGGTACAGGGGAAGGGTTCTGGAAGCAAAATCCAATGCAGCAAGAATATCCGGAACTGGGAAGGGAGAAGCCAGAGAAGGCGAGGGGACAGCAAGGTCAGCACCCGGGGTGGGGGCTGACCAAACGAGCAGACACGAAAGACCGTTAGGCCTATTCTGCTGGCATTTTAGTATGTTAGTAATATAATTAGGTTGGGGATTTTTTACAGCAGATTGTCAACTCAGTCATTTTGGTGCCTCCGATCATGAACAGTGTCGCTGTGATTTTCTTTATCTGTGCCGAATAATGATTTCCCACAGTGACCACGCATCTCAGCGCTGAAAGTGTGAAAACACACTTCAGCCATGTTGTGAAAAATGACAGCTGTACTGTTGATAAGGAAGTGTGGAAAAATGTCACTGGTGAAAATCTGGACTGAAAATATTACAAAGTCATGAACTTACGAGGCTGCGTGGAAACTGCACAATGCTCACTCGTAACACAGTCATTTTATGGACTTTGGTCACCAAATTTTCAACATAGCCATTTTAAGACCTCTGCTCATGAACAGTGTAACTGTGATTTTCTTAATCTGTCCTAAACATTGTTTTCGCACACCAACAGCACCATTGTGCGCCACATGTGCGAAAACACATTTTGGGCGACATATGGAAAATTGCAGCTGCACTGTTCATAAGGAAGTGTAATAAAATGGCAATGTTGAAAATATGGAGTGAAAATATTAAATTCGCAAACTTACAAGCAATGCATTGGAACTGTGCAACGCACGCTCGTAAAACAGTCATTTTTAGGAATTTTTTCACCAAATTTTCAACATTGCCATTTTAAAACCTCTGCTCATGAACAGTGTCACTGTGATTTTCTTAATGTGTCCCATACATTGATTTTGCACATTGACTGCGCCATTGTGCGCTACATGGGCGGAAACACATTTTGGGCAAGATGTGAAAAATGACAGCTGTACTGCTCATAAAGAGGTGTGGTAAAATAGCAATGTTGAAAATCTGGAGTGAAAATATTGAAAATTCATGAACTTACAAGCGTGCGTAGGAACTGCACAATGCACCCTCATAAAACAGTCATTTTTTGGAATTTTTTCACCAAATTTTCAACATAGCCATTTTAAGACCTCAGCTTATGAACAGTGTCACTGTGATTTTCTCCTGGTCACACATTTTTGCACATACATTCCAAGAGATGGAAAGTCCCTCCTGGTGGGTATATGGTGTTATTCAGACCTGTCCTCCAACCCTGCCCCCACCACCTTACTCTGTATTTTGCATCAGCTGAAGCACGTAAAAGGCTGTAGTGTATTATGCAGAGTGTTTTAATTTGTATGTTAAGTCCTAGTGTGTCCTTCCCTCTGTCTGCTATTAGGAGTTTTTCCTAACTTAGCCTATTGGCAGATAACTGAGAGCTAGCTAACAGGGGTTTCTGTAAGAAAACTGCTACTAAATTAAGTTCTAATTCACTATTGTTGTTTTCTATGTGTGTCAGGTCTAGCTTGCAGGAGTGTTTTAAATTTAAAACTTTTCATTTCATCAAACTATACACAACCATAAAAGCACAGACATTGCCCAGATCATTAGCACTATAATTAGTTGACTGCAGAAAACCCACTCAGTTAGATTTCAAGTATTTGATAAACTATAAATGTAGGTACCAGCATTATATTAGGTAGAACTAGCATTTAGTGCTGATTTTGCTCTGTGACATGATTTTCATTTTTTTTTACAAATGAAGAGTATGGTATGAAGCTGCAGCCTAGAAACTGCAAAATATTTTAAAGTCACTATTTCACCTGTGTGTGGTATAGCATGAAAACAACAGGATGACAGTGACTATTTCAGCTACACATTTGATCCCATTTTACAATGGTTCATTGCACTGCACATTTAACGTATCCCACTTTTTCAAATAATAAAACAAATATTCTGCAAACTTAATAACTCACACATACATAGTTTTATACTTTATTAAAAAGATACTTCACATTTGTAACCAAAAAAAATTGAAAATCATGTCACAGAGCAAAATTATCACTAACTGCCAGTTCTACCTATTAGACTAGAGGAGGAAGTATAGTGTGGTGGTCTAAGGCTCTGAGCTGCAAACCTGGTGTCCTAGGTTTGAATCCCACAGCCTCCACATGTGTACTGTGTATCCCTGAGCAAATCACTTAACTTCCTTGTGCTCCCAGGTCACACCTGTAAACAAGCTTTAGTGTGTCTCTCCTGGTTAAAAAAAAAAATGGTGGTACCTACATTTACAGTTTAGCAAATACTTTAGAGCTGAGTGAATTTTCTGTAGAAAAACTGCTATAGTCTTTACTAATTATAGCAGTGATGATCTGGCACAATTTCTGTGCTTTTTATTGTTGTGTGTAGTTTGATTAAATTAAATTTTAAAATGAAAACACATATTACTGCTAGCTTGACATGACACACCCAAAAAACACAAATAGTGAATTAGAGCTATTTAGTAGCTGTTTTCTTACAGAAACCCCAGTTAGGTAGCTCTCAGGCATCTGCTAAATTGTAACTGTTGCCATTTGTGCTCACTGGATAAGAACAGTCACAAAGCTCTTCTGATGTGAACTGATTTTAAAAAGCACTGCATATGCTAAATCTATAGGCCTAGCTACATCACTGTCATATAAAACAGGGTGCATTGTAGGAGGCAGAAGGCAATGAACCTATTTGTGATGGAAAGCCCCAGGGGTCATAAAACCACCCTAAATTCAGCAGCCTAATTTAGGAAAAACTCCTAATAGCAGACAGAGGGAAGGACACACTAGGACTTTACATACAAATCAAAACACACTGCATAACATACGTTTTTGCAAATTCTGGGTGGACTACTCCTTTAATTGATCCATCCCTGATCTGTATCCTTCCAAGAACCACTTTATGTGGTGTGCATAGCAGCATGGTTATTTCACTCTTATTACAGCTTTACACCTTTATCAGTTTTTAATTGCAATTGTGTCTAAACACTCCACCACGTAGCCTCCAGTCTCCCACTATACCTGCATGCATTGCAGCACTGTTTCACTGCTTGCAGGGAGGTCAGAGGATACCAGGACATATGCAGATGGCAGTGTGGAGCATGGGTGTGGGTTGCAATACTGGGATGCCACCATTCCACACTAACCTGACAGCTGTATGTGCACCCACCGGGTGTACCTCCATGTCCCCACCTAACATATCTCTCTGTCTGTACTTGCCTCCCTGAGGGCCACCTCCTGATGGTATCTGTGTACTGTCCTTGATTACTCTTCTCACTGTGCCTAGTGTTGGGAGTACCCTGCATGCCCATGTGTGATGTGGCAGCAATATTACTTGCAGAGCAGTGCCAGTAGTGAACACATACATTAGTGGAGCTCCTGAGTACATCATGGAGCACTGCTGCAGTAGACAATAGGCGTGTGGCACTGTGTACAGTAGAGCAGTGGGGAACACTGAAAGCAGTAGTAAAGTGTCTGCCTTCAGCCATACAGCAGTAGTACATGAACGTCTTTTATGCCCAGGTGCCTAAATACTGGCAGAACTGATACCATGTCTCCCCCCTCTCTCCCTCTCCCCTTCCCTCCCTCTCGCTGATGTAGCCCCCGATTCCAACATACAGATCCTCCCTTCCCTCTAACGTCTCTTTGTCATCTCCACAACATAAAAGTGTCTCATAACAGTGAAATATGGTTATTTACATAATATGACTGTGCCATACACACAGTACTCCATAGGACATGTAGGAGGGCATCTCAAAATGCAGCTATCATCACCAAGTGCACCATGGGATGTGCACTGCTACTACAGAGTTGAGACCACACACACTATCACACTCAGTGTGGACAGGCTATAATGTTTTCAAACCATTATCCACATTGTTCACTGGTAGTGTGGACACACTGTAACATTTACAGTCTGTAATGGTTTTAATCCATTACAGCTTTTTCGAGTGAAGCGTGGACAGGGCCGGCATGTCTATGAAATTATCTAGCTTTCTATCAATTGCATGTATCGCTATTTTTATCTATTTCTAAAACAAACCTGCATATCACATTTGCCTGCACTCTGAGCACATATTTATGAAACTGCATATTTGTACTTCACTTCTGCATAGACCTCATACTTTCCTAATATTCCCATTATCACAAGCATAACTACCTTGCCTTTATCAAAAGTGACCCCCTCTGAAAGTTACTATCACATGTTCTCTGCTAACAGTCCATCATCATTACTCCTGACTGCCTGACATGAACACATTGCTTAAATATAACTTACATCACATCATGGACAAAAACCCTTACTACTTACAAATCATTGTGTTGTTTCTCCATTCCTCCTTAACAATTCCACACAACTTCCCTAACTTCATTATGGAGCCATGGTGGATCTGACCAGATTTTGTTTTATGTAGTAAGGGGTCTATAGTTAAGATGCACAAACATGGGCTTATGGGACACCCTTGCTTTACTCCCCTATTAACTTAAATTTTATTTCCTACCCACCCATTTGTACTAGGTATAATACAAGCTTGCTTATAGCAGGTTTGTATCCAGGATATAAATTTATTGGGTAAACCATATGCTTCTAAAACTGCCCAAAGATACTGATGTTCTATTTGGTCAAAAGCATTTGTATGGTCTAAACTTATTAAATGACCCATAATTTCTCCTTTTTCCTCTTTGTTCATAATCTCACTTAAAAGAATTAAAGCATCATGTATTTTCTTAGATGGTACCCCACTAAACTGTATGGGATGCATAACTGAATCTAGAACTGCTGTCAGTCTGATGCACAGAATTTTCATTAAAATGTTGCAGTCAATGTTTAATAAGGATATCGGTCTCCAATGTTTTAAATTTCCCTCTTTCTCATGTTTTAAATAATAGTAATAGGACACCATCATACATAGTCTAAGTTAGTACAGTTTGTGTTAATGCTTCATTATAGAGATGACCATTTCATCTCCTAATGCTTCAAAAATCATTTAATAGATTTCATGAGGCAGGCCATCTGCCCCAGGTGTTGTCCCTGCTCTTAGGGACCCTATTACATTTTTTAATTCCAGCTTACTGATTGGTGAGCTAAGTAATGAATGCAAGTATTGTGGAAGGACAGGGATACTGCATGTTTTAACCATTCTGTCATCCTTTCTATTTGAAAGTTTTGGCCAGAAAACATTTTTGTAAAAAAATTCTCCATCTCCTGTAAAATGCCTGATTTTTTATAATTGTTTCCCCTTTTGTTGTTTCTAAGTGTGTTATAATTTTTTGGTCCCTTATCTTTTTACAGTTTTCCAAAGGGCATGTTTCCCCTTTTTTCCCTTTCATTTTATATTGTTGTTGCATTCTAATTTTGCCATTTTCTCTACATGTATTAAATTCATTTTTTCCTTTATTTATGAGGAAAAGTCCCCACATCCTTCATTCTGTAAATTAAAATAATACCATAGTTACTCCTTCAGATCTTTATAGGCATCTGTTAATTGTTTTGCATTTAATCTCCCCATTGTTTTAAAGTATGATATAATCTCTATTTTGGTTTCTTCCCCCATATATTTTTATCATCATAGAAAAAAACACTGATTTCCATGCTTCTAATGTGTATTGAAAACCCTGTTCAATAACTTGTGTATTCAAGAGATGAAGGTTCAGTTTCCATAATCTAAAACCTCTCCTTTGCTCCAAATGATTCCCTATTGTTATGTCTAGTAGTCCGTGATCTGATGTGGCAACAGGCTTAATTTAGGCAGTTTGTAATTGTAGGTGTTCAGAAACAAAAAAATAATCTATTCTTGTGGAGTGCCTGCCACAAAAATATGTGTGGGGTGCTATCTGATACCATACTGCAAACACACCTATAAGACCCATTTCTGTAATAATGATCTGAAGACAATTTGAGTCTCAAAATCTTCCTTATTTGTAAATCCCTATCTGATAACTGTGAACTACAGTTGAAATCACCCCCCATAATTTTATTTTTAGAAGAAAATAAATAAGGTTTTAGATTGTGGAAAAGTCTCACCCTGTCATATTTTAATTGGGGAGCATACACATTTATCATTCGAAAATCCATCCCTTTTATTTTTACATCAAATAAAATAACTCGTCCTGGGACTACAACATGTCTATGGTTTGGTAAATATGTGCTGTGAAAAAAAAAAGCAAATCCATACCCAGAACACACCTCTACTTCTTCTAACCATACACTTTTACCCCATTTCCAACTTCTACTGGCTGCTTCCACCTCTACAGAAGTATGTAAACAAACATCCTGAAATAAAATTAGGTCAAGGTTAGAAAATTGAAATTGGGCAAAGGTGCTTAGCCGTTTATGTTCTGACTAGAGACTGTTAGCTTTAAAGAGCTGTTTTTAAGTCATACAGGGAGTATTCATAAGTTATTGTCCCTTTTCTCATTTAACTTTGCAAGAAGCCCTTGTTAGTTTGCATTGGATTTGAGGTTTAGGCCTAGAATCCTCCATAACTTCAGTGTCAGATGGGTTACCAGTCTGAGAAGATCTTATAGAAGTATTATCCAATTCACCCTCCACTTCCAATTCTGCCCATTGCAGGGCCGTATATTTATTATTATCCACCACTTTTTCATCTGAAGTGTTAGCACTTGGTTTTTATTTCAGTTTGGATTTTTCCCTTTTCTCCTTTGCACTTCTGTAAAGGATGTCTCGAGCTGTTTTGCTGTGGGGGAAGGGATCCTTCTGCATTACAGTCTCTGAAACATAGAAATATAGACTTTAACAGAAGATAAGGACTGCTTGGCCCAACTAGTCTGCCCATTTCTATACCTATTGGAAAAACTACAGATCCTAATTAACCAACAGCCTACTTCTTCCTACCCACCACCAGAATTACCTTATGTCTGTCCCATGCATTCTTGAATTCCCCCACTGTTTTTGACCCCATGACCTCTTCAGGAAGGCTGTTCCATGCATCCACCACCCTCTCTGTGAAAAAATATTTCCTCACATTGCCCCTGAGCTGTCCCCCCGTCTTCAGATTGTGTCCCCTTGTTCTCACACATCTCTTTTCTTTTCTTTTTTAAATTTTATATACTTTATTGAGTTTTCAAAGTTACAACACAACCAATCTATAATCAACAATAGCGATATAACATACAAACAAACAAACAACACAAACCCCCCTCCCCCAGAACCCCTTACCTCCCCACCCCGGAGATATTGAAAGTAGTAAGAAACAGTCCATCTGATATAGACACTGGGTACAGGAACGTAGGTCATTCACCAGTATTACTAAGTAAATAATACCATCATTCTCACCCTAACTTTACTCCGTGCCTAACATCTATGCATCTTACGAAAAGTCCAAAGACGCACCAACACTTCATTAACCAGCTCAAGAGGAGAAGGAGATCAAAAATAAAGTATGTAGTATACCCCACTTTTTATTATAACCCTCTGTACAGTTATGGAGACTGGCTATCATTTTTTTCCAGCCGCAAGTGGTATAATGACTCATTGAGCCATTCAGAATAGGTAATTTCAGACTTATCTTCCCAGTGGCAAAGTATCACTCTTTTCACAGAAAAGGAGACCATAGCTAGATAGTATCTTCTTTCTTTAAACGGAACTTCAGAGTAGTCTCCTACAAGGCAGATTTTGGGAGTGAAGTACTCATCCAATCCCAACAGGGGATCTTCCCAGTATCTAATCTTTTCCCAGAGAGAGGCAACTTTTGGACAATCCCACAACACATGCAAAAGGGATCCATCCGCCTGACCACATATGGCGCATAAAGAAGAGAGCAATTTCCCCATCTTTGCCAGGTGGATGGGGATGAAATACATATTATGTAAAATGTAAAACTGAGTAAGGTGCAACTTATCATTATTCAGATAAAGATAAAGGTCAACCCAGATGTGAACCCAATTAAAATTACAGGTGTAAAATAGGGAAGATCAATACCTAGAGTTGCCTGAGATTTCTGGCAAAAGCTTAGAAAACAACACAGATGCAATCTGGGAGACCGAGTGGGGTTGCCATGCTAGAGTTTGGAGTAAATGAAGAAACTCCCATTGACTATTGGCCCAGGTAGCCACGCCAAGCCAACTAATCAGTAAATGCCAAAGCTAGTAAATTTTAAAAACATGTTTGGGTGACAAATTAAGACGCACTAATAGGTCTTGGCAACTAAGAATTTGGTCATCAGAAAGAAGGTCAGATACCTTCTTCTTTCTCAGTGAAGGGACCCTCCCCCAGGGGTCAGCTTTTGGCCTCCTAACTTGAAATTGGGATTATGGCACAATAGCTGAGAGACATCTGTGAGGATGTCATAATGCAATGCCCTACACAATTGGGCATGTACCTTTAGAGAGATGAAGATGACTGATTTCTGAAGTTATAAAGGAAGTTGTTTAGGAGGAATAAAATATAGCAGGGGAGAGACCTGTGTCCTCAATTTGTATCCATTCAATTTGAAGCCACAATGAGACATATGGGGTAGTACCTTGCATTGTGGTGGAAGTAGTCCATCTAGTGCACATCTCTTTTTCTGAAAGATGCTACCCTCTTGGACTTTGTTGATTCCCTTGAGGTACTTGAAAGTTTCTATTATGACCCGCCTCCCTCCTTTGCTCAAGGGTATACATACTAAGCTCTTTTAGTCTCTCTTCATATGGTTTCTGTTGCAGACCCTGCACCATTTGAGTTGCCCTCCTCTGAACTGCCTCCATTCTGTCTATATCCTTGTGGAGATGGGGTCTCCAGAACTGTGTGCAGTACTCCAGATTGGGTTTCACCAACTGTCTGTACAGAGGGATAACAACTTCTTGCTTTCTACTGGTGATGCCTCTCCCAATACGTCCCAGTATCTCCCCAGCCATTTTTACTGTCTTCTCACATTGCTTGCTTACCTTTAGGTCATCTGACATGACTACACCCAGGTTCCTTTCCATTTTTGTTGTTGTTAATCCCCCATTGTGTACTCGTCCCTGGGTTTTTTTATCCCAGGTGCATGACTTTGCACTTCTTTGCATAGAATCTAAACTGCCATACTTTTAACCATTCCTCCAACCTTGCCAAGTCCCTTCTTATCCTTTCCACACACCCTTGTGTATCAACCCTGTTGCAGATCTTTGTGTCATCTGTAAAGAGGCATACGTTTCCTTCCAGTCCCTCTGCAATGTCACTTATAAAGACATTAAAAAGGGCTGGACCCAGTACTGAACCCTGCAGTACCCCACTAGTAACCCCCCTTTCTTTGGAGCAGACTCCATTTACTATTACCCTCTGTGTCCTGTTGTCCAGCCAATTTTTTACCCAGGCTACCACCCTGGGACCCACTCCCAGGCTGGCTAATTTGTTTATTAATATTTTGTGTTGGACTGTGTCAAATACCTTACTAAAGTCTGGGTAGGCCATGTCCACAGCCCCACCCTGGTCTACTACTTTGATCACCCAGTCAAAGAAACCTATTAGATTCTTTGGACATGACCTTCCCACTGTGAATCCATGCTGCCTTGGGTCCTGTGCCCCACTGGCCTCTAGGTACTCAACAATTTTTTTCTTTCAGAAGTGATTCCATCATTTTCCCTACCACTGAGGTCAAGGTAACTGGTGTGTAGTTTGCTGCATCTGCTTTGCTCCCACTTTTGTGAAGGGGAATCACATCCACCCTCCTCCAGTCCTTAGGTACCACACCATCCTCCCATGATTTGTTAAAAAGGGTAGTCACTTTTGTCACTAGTTCTCCCCTTAGTTCTTTTTGAGTTCTGGGGTGAATCCCGTCAGGCCCCATTGCTTTGTCCACCTTCAGTTTTAGGATTTCTTTCAGAACCCTTTCTTCTGTGAAAGAACTGGTATTGACCCCCCATCCAGAGTTCTTCTATTGATTGGATTAGATACATCCCCCAGCAGCACGTGAGGTGGGTGCCTTAATCACAGCGCTGTCTGAAATGGCGATGAGATATGGGCAAAAGTCTGAAAGGCGAGGGGGTAGGGAGGGCAACCAGATGTAGTGGGGTGGGAAACCCTTCCAACAGGATGTCGCTACGTGTACATGGGGGGGCAAGCATGGCAAGCGTGGCCTGGGAGGGGATGTAAGGGGTGGTGCTGTAGTCACATGCTGAGCTGCACCATGGTGTCAGGGGTTGGCATCCACTTGCAGTGCTGGGGTTCTGGGTTCAGGTCTGTGTCCGGGCGCTACTGTGCTTTTCTTCGCCCGGCCCAAAATCTTATTTTTTTTTGCTTTAGCACCCTTCTGACATGCACCCCTCTGGGTTAGAGAATCCTTAGAGTAGGGGGGTGCAAGTGAAGCCTCCATGGGGTGGTGGGAGGGCACAGCCCCCTACAGAAAGCAAGTATTTTCAGTCCCCAGCTCCATTTTTTCCATACGCCGAGGTTGTCAAGGTGGCAAAATCATTTTTGCCACCCTTACATCGCTCTTCTGTGAGTTGCCCTTTTGCGGTCACCCATATCACATAGAACCCCTCCTCTTCTTTTGTGAATATTGAGCAGAAGTATTTATTCATTATCCCTACTTTTTCACTTTCCCTCTCTGTTCACCCACCATCCCCTTTATTAAGCCTCACTATCCCTCCCTTGGTCTTTCTTCGCTCCCTAATGTACCTATAAAAGGTTTTATCCCCCTTCTTAACTGAATTAACTACCTTTTCCTTGGTTTGGGCCTTTGTTATTCTGACTGCCTTCCCTGCTTCCTTTTGCTTTAACTGGTACAGTTCTCTGTCTTGCTTCTTTTCTGTTTCTTTATACTTCCTGAATGCTATCTTATTCTCCCTAACCTTCCCCTCCACCCCTTTTGAGAACCATAGTGTTTTTTTCTTTAGTTTGTATTTGCTTATTTGCTTCACACAAAGGCTTATTGCCTCTGTAATGGCAGTTTTGATATTTCCCCATTGTTCCTCCACCCCTCCTTCTTGCCTGTTTGCTAGTGCTTTTCTGAGGCACTCTCCCATTTTGACAAAGTCAGCCCTCCTAAAGTCCAGTGTCCTCACTTTTGCATGGCTTGACTCTGCAGCTGTGTTTATCATGAACCACACTGTTTGGTGGTCACTTGTTCCCAGATGGCTACCTACTTCTAGATCTGAGATCCTCTCTCTGTCCTTGTTTGAAAGTACCAGGTCTAGGATTGCTCCCTCCCAAGAGGGTTCCATCAATAGCTGTCTGAGGCATGCCCCCTGTAGAGCATCAAGAATTACCATGCTCTTGGATGTGGCTGCAGCAAAGGTGCTTCAGTTAACATCTGGTATATTCAGGCCCCCTATCAACAATATCTCCTCTTTTTCTGCCATCCTAAGGATGTCTTCTATCATTTCCTTGTCCATTTCCTCCCCTGAGATGGGGATCTATATACAACCCCGTGTGGATTGTGGTGCCATTTCCGGTCTCCAGGATGACCCACAGTGCCTCCTCTCCTCTCCTCCCTGTTTACCCTACAGTTACATTGCTTTGATCCCTTCCCTTACATGGAGAGCTACTCTTCCTCCTCTTCTACCCTCCCTGTCCCTCCTGTAGATTGTGTACCCTGGCATGTTGACATCCTAGTCATGGTTCTCTGTGTACCATGTTTCTGTGACTGCCACCATATCCAGGCATCTTTCATCTCTTTCATCAAGGCCACCAGTTTAGGGAGCTTGTTACCTAAACTATGGGCATTAGTACTCATTACCCTCCATTTTTTGATGGCCTTACCCCTTTTTGCCCCATCCCTGTCCTTAATGCCGTTGCCTTTTTCTCCATTTACCCCTACCCTTCTCCCTATCAACGTCTCCATCTTGGTGTTTACCTCACTAACTACCCTGATTTTTTTTGGGGGGCTAGGATTTCCTTGCTCCTTTTCAGTGCCTCCTCCCTTAGCTAGTTTAAATGCTTGCCAATGAAGCATTTAAGTCTATTACCTAGGATCCTGGTTCCCCTCCTGGACGATGCAGACCATCACACCAGTATAGGCCTGCATCACTCCAGATGGACCCCCAGTCCTCAATGAAGCCAAAACCCTGAGCTCTGCACCAGTTTTTCAACCATTGATTGAATCCCATGATGTGCAGCACCCTAGCCTCACCCATGCCATAGACAGGCAGCACCTTTGAGAAGGGTACTTCTGGGTTCTGTGTTACTCTGTGCAGGTTGCTGAGGGATTTCTGTTTAGTCTATGTAGGCTGATTTTGATTGAGTATTCTTGCTGCTCTTGGTTGCCTTTGTGGCATTCCTAGTGGTGTTTCCTGCACAGGATTTTACTTAGAAGCAGTTTTAATGTAAAAATCCTATACTCCAAAATTTGCATTTTCATTATTTTTGGATGCCCAGGGGCAGTCTGTAAAGTTATGGCCAATTTCTTCACAGAGATTACAAATGGGGCATTTAAAGCAGTGAGCACTCAGGTACCCCGTTTCCCCACAGTGGGTACATTTTAAGATTACACAGTTGGTACTAATGTGCCACCTTGATCCACATTTAAAGCAGGTCTGGGGTTGCCCTGTGTAAAACAAAAATCCTTTGTCCCAAACAATGTAAAAACAATTTGGAAGATGGATAATGTCATTCATGTTCTGTTGGAGTTTGACTTTTATTTTTCAGCCCCCAGTCCAAAAGCTCTCATTGTCCAATACAGGGACTGGATTACCTTGTATTGTACACCTTTTTTCCAACCAATACAACACATCTGTAATAGTAACCCCCTGGTTCCTGAACAACAAATACAGCTATTACTCTAAATGGTTGTTTCGTTAAGGGTGTGACTACAAAGGGAGTCCACAATGGATTTGTTTTTAAATTAATATACTTGCACCAGACTCTGTCCAGTAACTCAGGGGTTCTAAAACATATGTCAAAAGTGGGTTCACCTTGTGCATGGATTAGCACATACACTTCTGATGGTTTGAAACCCATTAATTGTTTTAGAAGCATTTTGCCAACAAAAAAACCTATCAGAAACTATCTTTCTGCTGCCAGTATAGCGAAGTCTTATCACATTTTGCCTTTTTGCTAATTCAACCGGCTTGTGAAATAAACTGGTAAAAGCTGGGTTTGGTTCCATGATGTTTTCCTGATCTAAAACTTGTGGGCTTTCACTTGCGTTATCTACAGGCCTATTCTGTTCAGAGTTAGAGTTATTTTGAGGCAAAGGAATGTCATTTATAACATTATCAGCAATACTTGTAGTGTCCTAAGTGATGTGTTCTCCTCTAGAAACATCAGAGAGTATTTTTCCATTTCCAGTGCTTTTATCAGAAATTCCAGAAGAAGGTGTGCTTGGGTCTGATATCCATACCCCAGAATTAGATTCTGCCCATCAAAATTTGTTCAATACCACTTCTGGTGACCAAGGAGATTGGTCCACTGTGTTGCCTTTTGATGTTTGGGGCATAGTCTTTACTGGAGGATCCAGGCATTCAGTAGGTGCATCTGTCATAAGCTGTTTATTAGCTCCCAATTTCTCTGGGCATGGTGGTGTGTTTATGGAGCAGTTCCTTTTTTTGTCTTCTTCCATTTGTTCTTTTGCTTGTTTTAACTGCTTTCCAACCTTTTTTAATTCTGCCTGCAGTCATTTTTGTTTTTGTTGGAGTGTCAATTTTACAGTCGGGAGTTTCTCCTTGTCACTGTCACTCATGGTAAACTCCTCAATTTCTTCATTGTCTGAATGCATTTCTGCTTCCATGGTCAAGAAGTTTTGCTGGCCACCACTTGAGTGCATTCCAGCCATCTCTTTGCTAGCCACAGAAGCTTGCACATTTCCTCCTCCTTCCTTTCTAAATCCTGAAGTTGTGGTCTTTAAAGCCAAGCCCTGATTTTTTTTGCCAGCTCACTTCATTCACCTCCTTCCCTTCTGTCTGGCTCCAAACTGGGCTCCTCCATCCCTGCTCACAGGAGGAAGAGCCCCCTGATGCAAGAGTAGGGGATTTTCCCTGGTTTCCTGGCCAACATTACCCTTCCCATAAAACCATTTCATGCAATTGTTCAAAGCTGTGTGGGTGATGATGTGTGACATGGCTGCCACCATAATTTCAGTCACTTTGCCACCAGTTTCGCTCTGCTTGTAAAGTACTTTTGGATACAATGTGTATGAAAAGCACTATATAAATGCTGATTCTTCTTAAGGAAATTCATTTAACCACATTAGGACATTTCAGCCATTATAGCTTGTGTTAAAAACTGCTAGCACAATGCAACAATACATAATGTCTATTTATACTTGTGACAGTCCAGATACATAATTGTATTTGTTGCAAAAAATTGCACTAATGCACCAGTTAAGGTTCAAAATAAAGTGATAAAAGTAGGGAAATGTGGGGTTAGGGTTTCCAGCCCTAATTCCCACCCCACAACAAGCAGGAAAAGAAAACATTATGGTTTTCACTATCCTCTTAGTGAATCAGGGGTGTGGTATTTTTTTTTACTATTTATAAAACTTTGTGTCTGACCACTCTTTGCAGAACCCATCCTGTCAGTCATCCTGCTGCAGTAAGAAGAGTTCAATGCTGTAGAAAATGTTTTTGTTTCTATACAGGGGCATGAGTATAACCTAGCAGGGTGGAGATTCAGGAGGGATGTGAGAGAGTTGTTGAGCTATGAACCAGCCTACCAGCAGTCATGGTGGGTATAAGCACCATTAATGGTTTCAATCATGGCTGGGGCCAAGTAATTGGGAAAAGCAGTAAGGCAGGGAACAAGGGGGAGTTAAAGGCAATAACCCCAACTAGACATTACATTCTGGGGTAGGGCAGAGTAAAACAGGATCGACTGCATGCAGTGATTTTTTTTGCCAACATTTTCTATGTTTCTGTGTTCTAATGTTTCTGAAATGCTCGGATTTCCTCCAGTTAATCAAATTTGAATAGTGCCACTGATTCACTGCTGTGATAAAAAAAGTGACCAATTAATCTCCTCATTCATACCCAAGACCTGACAAAGGATTCCAGGTTTGTAAATTCAAAAATGTTCCCTTTGCTTGGCAATGTCCCAGTCCTCTCTTCTGCTGGCCTTTTTTTAACAATTTCTAGACCCCAAAATAAATGGAAATCACAGAATGTCTTGCTTGACAGAAATGCTGTGCCACAGATGAAGTAAGGCCAGCTCTTCAAATTGAACTTTTGTGTTCACTTAGTATGAATGCAAAGTTGCCTAGTTGTCTTGCCCATGTATATGGGTTACCAAGGGCACTGGAGCAAGTCTTACTTGAATTTCTTTGTGCCAGTCCCTGGTGTTTAATGGTACAGATTCATCTCCCAGACCATTCCATATAGTACCTGTTGTCTAGCAGTGCCTTTTCCCTGGCTCATGTTCATCATTCTCTGGCATCTAGCAGTACCCTCCATCTTACCCTGTCCTGTGTCTCCCATTTTCTAATGTCTAGCTATGCCTCCCCTCAACCCCACCTCATGTTCACCATTCCCTGCATCTAGAGGTACCTCCACCCCCATCATTGGTCCATTCCATGTGATAACTGGTGTCTAGCAGCACCCCCTTTCTCTTACCAGCCTATATAGTCTCTAGTGAATAGCAGTACACTTCCTTCTCCATGCCCATTCTGTGTCTTCCCTGATGGCTCAGAAAAACAAGAAGTTGGAGTCCACACCAGTATGCCCACTTAATCTTCCAAAACATTATTCAATATCCACCCACATATGACAGATATGGGTAACGTTGCATGGCCCATACACCATTTCATCAGGCTCTGAATTACTGTGACCTTTAATCTAAAACCAATACAACAATTTGTTTGGTACTTTACTGGAAAATGTTGTTAGTGCACCAAAACCATCATGCTCCTATATAGTGAGACAAACCAATGCAATCTTCTAAAAAAGCTTTGACAGAGGCTTGGTCTCTTCTATAGAATTATTCACCTGCTTACTCAGGAGGCCAAGAAGTGACTGGTCCAATCCACCTTCCTAACATTGTTGGACTATATGGACTTCCTTTACATTCAAGGCCCCACCTCTGCACTTGTCAAACTGGACATGCTCTATCACAGAGCCTTAAGGTTCATTATCGGCCTCCCTTTCACCAAGCATCACTGCTCCCTATATGCTGTTGTTGGATGGCTATCCCTCAAATATAGAAGACAGAAGAATGCCACCTTCTGGACCTTCAGAGCTATTACTAAGAAGTTGTCTCAGTATGTCTTGGATTACCTGCCCCTAAGCTCGGTAGGCAAATATGTTTTGAGGAGTGCCTCCTACATCTCCTTTATTATACCTAAGGTCAGATTGCATTTTGGTAGGACATCCTTAAGTTACACATTACCCTCACTCTGGAACAAGTGGCAAAAAACATTGAAATTGGTCTACCCTATCAAGCTATCAACATTCAAAACTCTTTACACTCGTTCTTTCAAGGAATCCTGCAATTGTTTTGTCTGACCCTACCTTATTACTTGAATTGAGTCTCCCACTCTCCATCCTTCCCTGACCCCTATTCTTTCTGTTCCCTTATCCTCTCCCTCCCCTTGTCTTTGACTAGCATCCTGGGGCCCATCTTCATTCCATTGGTGGTCTCAACAGCACTCTGCATCAGTGGCCATCGTATGGCTGCCACTGCCCATTTAGTCTTCTACCCCTCTACCACCTCCCTTTTAGGCATCTGCCCCTTCCCCCTCACTTTATGGATCTATCCTTCTACTTCATATCTAATCTAAGAACCCTCTCTCTTGTGCCCTGCATATTCCTTGTAACTTGTATTTATTATTCCCTTCATACAATCCAGAGAATCTCATGTAAATATTTGTACATATATTTTTACCAAGAAGTAGTACTGTTATCCATCTGAATTCTATACATTGTTCTAGGTTAAATTTATATTGTATTATGACTTGCAGTATGATTCTGTAGTTTAGGTAACCCTGCTATGCTTCACTATGTATCTACGTCCAGGTCCACCTTGAAAATGAGCTTTGCTCAACAGTGTTCACCTGGTTAAATAAAGATTTTGATTAATTGATTGATTGAATCCAATTGTTTCAGTACCATCAAGCTAGACCCATATGTATTATGTGCTGCTTGCATCCCTAGGTACCATAGGCATTCAGTAAGTCCTGCTAGTTGTTCTCTATGTTTTATTGATAGATAGATAGATAGATAGATAGATAGATAGATAGATAGATAGACAGACAGACAGACAGACAGGCAGACAGACAGACAGACAGACAGACAGGTTTATTGATTGATTGATTTAGTTTTTGATTACCAGGTTAGTGCAACAGACAAAGATTTGCCTGTTTTCAGGCATGACCCTGGACTAGTGCTGTGTGGAATTTTCAGATTCTGACAGAATGAAATTTCATGGGATTTTCAAAATTCAGTCGAATTTCACCAGAAATGGAATGGCAGAATTTCAAGGTAGAAAAATTCAGAGTGAGTTTTTCCACAAAATCTTCACAGAATTTTATTCCACAGATCTCAATATTTTCCATGGAAATGGTTGCGGAATTAATTTCAGGGGAACAAAATGCTGTTCTACAGAACATAATTCTGTGGATCTCAATATTTTCTGTAGAAATGTTTGCAGAATGATTTTCCACAGAAAAATGTATGTTCCCTGAAATGTTGTTCTGCAGAGAGCAGTCAGCAGAATTCTGCAAAAGAACCAGTGAAATTCTGTCAGAAATTCCACCAGCAGAATGGTCATTCTGTAACTATTTTAGTACTGATGTACTAACTGTGACTGTGCAATTTAAGAGTTTATGCTTCCTGCATGAGATGCAGCTATATTTTAATCTGCTATTGTACATGTTACACTGCCGTATGTGACTGACGTAGTTTCTGGAGTTTGTTTAAGCAGTGGGGAGTTTTAAAATTGGCACAGCTGGGTCTTTGACTGCATCAGAGTGAAATCGAACTTGTCCTTATAACTGATTGCTGTTGAAAAGAAACCAGTGTTGTACTGTTGCAGGGCATACTTGCTCAGCTCCTGTTAGAGTGGAGCTGTTTAATTAGGAACTGCTGTTTCCACTTGATTGCTAACTCCCCAAGCTATTCTGCAGCTAGATAATTGTCTAGCCTCGTCATCCATTTTGCCTGCCACGCCCCTTCCCCCTGGATTGGTGGTGGCAGCCCAGTCTGTGGGGTTGGGGTTGGTTAAGTTCTGTGCTCCTCACATGCGGCAGCGTTTGCATGGCGACAAGTGCAGCAAGTGCAATAAGTGCAAGGGAGTCAATGGGAGTCTGAGGGAGGCTGGGGAGTGGGAGTCAGAACTGTAGCAGTGCATTGAAAGAGGGGTTTAGTGTAAGTGTAAATTGTATAGAAATGGGGTGTGGAAGGTATATGTATTTGTGGTTGTGTATCTTTGGGGGTGGTATGTTTTGTATTGACAACTGTGTTATCTCTGGGAAAGATACTTGTCATATTGATATGTATCAGCTGCATAACTTTCAATTTTCAAATTGTTTAGTTATTAACGATTTTGTTGTTGAATCATGGCAACTACTGTTAAACAGCTCTGAATCACTATGACAATGTGGGCAGAAGGTATATTTTAGCTTTCTGTATTTTGGTAGGTCGTTTTGTATACTGTATGGTACATTGTTTCACTTGTCTATTCATTAATAGTGTCTGGTGATGTGAAGTTAAATCCGGGGCCCTGTTCCTTTACAACTACTTGTCCTTTACAGGTTCCCTCCCCTAATATTTCATTTAAAGCTTCTCATGGTTTTAAATTAATTCATGTGAATGTCCGTAGTTTAGTTCCAAAGATGGCTGAGGTAGAACAGTTGATGGCCATTTATCAACCAGATGTTATAGCACTATCTGAAACATAGTTGAAATCTGAGGTACCTGATAGTGTTTGCTCTATTGCTAGGTATAATTTTCTTAGGATTGATAGTAAAGGTGAAAAATAGAGGTGGTGGAGTTTTGGTTTACTATAGAGATCATTTGCAAGTTAATATTTTGAAGTCCAGTGATGATTTGGAGTCTGAGGCTGATTGGTTGTTGCTGCAATTTGTATTAGGTGGGAGGAAGAAATATATTGTTGGTTGTTTATGTAATCCTCCCTTGAGTGGTTTGCAAGGGTTGAAATGTATTCCAGATAGCTGTGAATTTTATATAAAGCAGCATGATACTGTGTTAGATGGAGACATGAATTTGAATTGGATGAATCATGATGTCCTGGGACTTGAGTCTTTTCTTCTTTCCTATGGTTTAACTCAATGTATAAATGAGACTACTCATTTAAATCCAATTTCATTAAACCACTCCCTTTTAGACTGGGTGTTAAACATTGCAGGTAAAATTGGTTCTTCAGGTGTTCTGGCAGATTCATTGAGTGATCATGTGGCTATTTTTTGTGTCTTGAATTTTCGTCATCTTAAGCCCCCACCCATGTGATTCAAACTAGATCTTTCAAACAGATTAGTTATTCATTGCTGTATTCTTCTCAAGGTTCAATTGATTGGTCTTTTTTAGAATGTGTTCCTGACGTGGATGTGGCATTTGATTTTTTTTTGTAACCAACTTGCCCCTATCCAAGACTACTTTTTTCCACAGCTGACTATTCAATGTAGAGGTTCTCCAACTGAATGGTTCAGTTCTGGTATTAAGAAATTGATAAAACAGAGGGATCTTGCTTGGACTAAATTTAAACTATATCCCAGTGTTGTAACAATGAATCTTTATTGTAAATTTCATAATCAAGTTTCCTCTACTGTAAGAAAAGCTAAAAAGATTATTTTAGGGAACAATTTGAGGGTAGCTGGGCCAATCCAAAGAGGTTTTGGAATAATGTTAATTCTCTATTGTCTCCTAAATCTGATGTTGGTATCCAGAGTATTCATGTTGAAGATTCTGAAATTAATGATCCATCTGAAATTGTTAGGTTGTTAAATATCAAGTTTTCTGATGTTTCTAAATTTCAGTCTTCCATGTTTTCACATGATTCTACTGAACCTTCTTTGGTTAACCCAGCAGTGAATAGTCCTATGTTTCAATTTAGAGAAGTGACACCTAGTGATGCAGCTGAACTGCTATGAACCTTACCTGATAGACGTAGTGATTGTGTGTGTGGGGGGGGGGTTGGATGGTCGATTTATCAAGTTGACTATTCCCTTCATTATTGATCTTGTCTGTTACATATTTAATATGTCTTTGACCTCTGGTATTTTTTGTTCATTGTGGAAGAAAGCAAGGGTGGTTCCTGTCCCTAAAAAGAGTAATGCAATTTCCCTGGATGACTATAGAGCAATTTCAGTTTTTAATCTGTTTAGTAAATTGCTGGAGAAAGTGGTGGCTAAACAGATTGAAGTTTACTTAGAGAAACATGGTTTGATGTCTGAGCAGCAACACAGCTTCCGGAAGTATTATGAAATGGGGACAGCCTTGGTTGGGTTCATGGATACCGTCCTGCATGGGTCTAATAGAGGTTTGATGATGGGGGTGGTGTTCATGGACTTGACCAAGGCTTTTGACTTGATAGATCATGGTTTAACATATACAAAGTTACATGATTTGTGTTTTTCAGCTGCTGCTATTGCTTGGTTTCATGACTATCTAAGTAATCAAAATCAATCTGTACAAGTTGGTTCCACTGCTTCAGAAGTGTTGCCTATTATTTGTGGGGTGCCCCAGTGGTCCATTTTGGGGCCCCTGTTATTTTCTATTTTTGTTAATCGATTACCAAAAATGTGTGAAATAGGGAAATGACTGCTATATGCAGACAATTTAATAATATATGCCAGGTCAGACTCAGTATCTGAAATTTGTTGTTCCTTGGAAAATTATTTTGAGAAGGTTTGTTGCTGGTTAACTAATAATGCCATGGTATTGAACACAACCAAAACTAAAGTTATGCCTTTCAGTACACAACCCATGTTGTTGAATTCTCCACAATTGGCGATATCTGATTTTCATGGAGATTCTCTGGAGCAGGTATCTCAGTTTAAGTATCTTGGTATACTTCTGGATCCATGTTTGACTTTTTTCTTTCAGGTATCTGCGATGGTGAAAAAAGTTAATCAAAATATAGGGGTGTTGTACAAATTTAAGTCTTATTTTACTCATGATACCAGGTTGGCTATAGCCACTGAATCTCTTCTTCCTCATTATGATTATATATCTTGCATTTTTCATAATGTCGGGGCTACAGAACGGCACTCTCTAAATGTTGTTTATAATAATATATGCAGGTTTGTTTGGGAGTGCCTAGCCAAACTCATCATTGCAGTCTCTATTTTAGTCTTGGTTGGTTCTCCCCTAGTTGTTGTGTGGATTATTCTTTGGGCTGTCTGATGTATAAATGTTTTCACTTTGGTTCTATTTTTCCTCTCTCTAATGTAGTTGTTAGGAAAACACTACTCTCAAGTTTAAGGGCAGCTGATGGGCCATTATATCTTGATCTTAGGTATTGTTTACAAGCTAGTATAAGGGCTTTTTCTATAGCAGCACCTGTTTTTAGAATGCACTGCCAAAATTAGACTCACTCTGTCTCTTCTTATTTTTAAAGTTAGATTGAAGCAATATTTGTTACAAAAATCTGTTTGTCATTTTAATATGTGAAATGTTAATCCAAATGCTTTGTTAAATTGTTTAGTATGGTTGTATATTTGTGTTTTTTGTCTGGGTCGAGCCTGAAAAAGGACCTTTAGTCCAGTGCCCATTACCCAGTTAACAAAGAATAAATGAAATGAAATAATTTTGCTGGTGGAATTCCACATTCTGCACAACACTAAATGGGAGGTTACAATCTGACTGGAAGTACAATACAGTAGGACAACAATCATTTGTACAGAAGACCAAATATACACAGGATTGGCAGCATAGTACAGGTTACAAAACACAATTTATTCCGTAGATACTGTGCACAGTTGCATACAGTATAAAATGTGGAAAGCAACTGCTAAACTACACCAAGATATCAGTATGCAACAAATCTATTCAATTATGTAAACAATATTCATAATATAGTATTCATCAAGGTTTACTTTTTTTAAATAATGTACAATATACATAATAAAATATATCCAATTATAAATAGCTATATTCATATTTAGAACAATTTCTATAATCTATATCTCCACATTAACACACTTTCAGCAACATCCTTCAGGTCAGCAGGGGCTGCGAAGGGCTTTACTAAACTGAGGACCCCCATCCCCTCCATCATCATCTGTCCCCACCCAGCCCTCCAGTTTTAGCACTCAGGACCTTATTCAGCTGACCCCCTGGATGTGGAACAGCCAATTGAGAATCATCAGTCAGACAATCCCCGCCAAATGGGGAATGAGCATGGAAATGCTCCAACTTCAAAATTTTGACTGTTAGCAGTGTGGTCAGCACTTCAACACACTTTCTGGCTCCTCCTTCAGGTCTTCATGGGTCAAGAGGGGCTTTGTATGAAGTGAGTAACCTCCATCCACTGTCATTGCTCACCGGTCAACCCACTTTTAACTGCAGATAGGCCAGTTGGGACTTAGCATGGAAAGGCACCAACTTTAAATCTCTGACTGCTTTTGACAAGAGTGGCTAATGCTTCAACACCCTTTTGGCCATATTCTTCAGGCAAGCAGGGGTTTTGAGGGGCTTTATCCAAATTGAGAATCCCCTGCCCTCCACTGTTGTCGCTTCCCAACTAGTGCTCCAGTTCCAGCACTTGGGCTTAGCTCTAGTCAGCATATGCCATTGGAGAAGATGGATGTTGGCTGTCCATGTATACAAGTTGACTGAGGTATGATCCCCCTAACACTATTCAGTTCACCTAATTTGTATAATCTATGCAAGAGTCTGAGAGTAGAGATGCAGTGAATTTAAAATCCGCTGGAGAAGTGAACACGAAGTGGCCACTTCACATTGGCACTTCTCTACACAGAGTTCCCCATAGGAAAGGCTCACTTTGCCTTGTTATTGCTACTTCACGTTGTCACGTTGTCATTCCACCTTAAATTCGAAGTAAGGTGGAGTGAAAACAATATTGGCAGCACCCCACCCACACAGTCACCAGAATTAATGTGCATCCCCAAATTGCTACTGTTTTGTGTCCAGAAAACTCCCCAGTGCTGATGAAGTGAAATGAGAGTGTAACAAGAAATGCAAAGTCTCTCAGAATTACTGGCACACTCAGTCATGCATGCAGTGGTCACACACAGAGTCACCAGAATTAATGTGCATCCCCAAAATTCTACTGTCTTCTGTCCAGAAAATTCCACACTGCTGACGAAATGCTACTGTCTTGTGTCCAGAAAATTCCTCAGTGCTGATGAAGTGAAATGAGAGCATAACAGCAAATGCAGTCTCCCAGAATTAATGGTGCACTGCATGGGCACTCAAGGGATGTATATGAAAAGGCACAACAACACCTAACCAGTGCTCACAAGTCACAAATCCAAATCTAGAAAGGAATAAATTTTGCCAGTTGGGGGATTAGTGCATAGCAGTAACAATTCACTACCAGTAAAGATACCACAAAGCAGTATAAAAATGTATGCAGGTGCGGTGGATAGCAGGTTCACACTGCTGCATTTACTCTATGGCACAATAAAAGGTGTCTGATTTAATAGCACGCATCACACACACACACACACACACACACACACACACACACATGACACACACACACTACAAGTAATGCATAGCAAATTGAAAACCTTTAGTAATATACAGTAACCAAATATTTTAAACAGACAAATTATACACTGCTGCATCACAATAGGCAAAAAAATGTCAAGAATTACTGAAAATATTACTGTGTGTACATTAACGCAGTTATACAAGGAAAATATAACCAAAACACAAAGATTGCCTTTTTCTCCTAGTTAATGTACCTACACCACAAATACATCCCTCACCCAAAGCACACTTCACAGTACACAGACTGACTGTTCTAAATTAACACTCAAAATCCACACACAAAAATAAACACTCAATGATATAAGCACAGAAGGGTTTCCTACAATAGATGTATTAAATTTTGAGCAAAAAAAATTACTCAAAAAGGCATTTTAAACAGCTTTTAGAGGTTTTGAATCGTAGAGCTCTGAGAGCATACTGTCTCCAGCTACCACAACACACGCACTACCAAGGCCAGAACTGAGGCTGTACAGAACAATTTAGAGCCTATGTGACCTGCAATCCCATGAATCACTGCAAAATTTCATTTGGAGCTCATTTACAAGATGAAGTGAGGCAAATTACATTGATTCCAATGTACTTCACCTTGAAATTGGTGAAGTGGTTTGGGGAAGGCAGAATAACGCAAAGTAATTGGTTTCAATGGACTTTGTATTCCTTATTATCACTTTGTGGATCGAATTGGGGCCATTTCACCCACCACAGTACTGTAACTCATACTGTACAGGAAGGAATGCAAATGCCTATGGCTGTACTTCCCTGATGAGCTGAGCCTGTATCATAAAACTCCCCAATTTAAAAACTCTTATTAATGAGTACAGTGGTGGGGTGGTGAAGCCTGGAGAGATACTACAAAACAGGCTTACAATGCATCCAAGTAACTAGTAAAAAATTTAATGTTGTGATTCGTGACATGATCATGAATCGGGATTTGTGACTGCATTTGTGACCATGATGATGAAGAACATGATTTGATACTGACAGGGTGAGATAACCAATATTGAACAGTATTGGGAACATGAATGCCTATGGCTGTACTTCCCTGATGAGCTGTAGCACAAGACTGCTTGACTTAAAAACTCTTATTAATGAGTACAATGGTGGGGTGGCAGCCAAGGACCTACATGGTGTGCTTCCCCTCCTCTGGATAGGAGAGCTGTCCAGCAGATGCTCACTCCCTCATGCCCCTGTGACCGACCCTGGCAATCCAAGCTCATTCCCAAACTCAAGTAGTCAGCATGGTGGGATGTACAACACATAGCGACTCAACCCTCTGCACCACTGGGCCAACTGACACTGTATATTTAAAGGATCCCTTTCAAGTGCTGGAGTAGCAACTCCAGCTGCAGTGATAGAGTGGTTGTTTTAGGTTGATACCTGCATGGATCTTTGGCTGTAGAGTGGGGGCTGCAGCTGAGGGAAGTAAGTGATGGCTCAGACTCTGGATTCTGCTATTCATTTGACTGAAACTTCCTGGGACAGGTCTTGTGAGTGAGACATCCAAAATCTAAACTGTTTTGAATCATGTTGCCTGAAAGAAGTGATATAGAGTACTTTTGGCAAACTTCCCAGTCAAAATGAATGAGAGTTTATCATGATTGATCATGAAAAATCCTTACATTTCCTTGTTAACGATCATGATCACGTATGAAAAAATCACCAAAAATATCATCAATAATAATGAAAGGCCACCAACATTAAATGGCCGCCTATCACAAGTCATCAAATTATTGGTTATGATCTGATCATGATTTTTAGTGATTTTTTTGAGATTTCCTATATACGTGATTAATCCTGATTAATCAATACTTGAAATAATCATTAATCATCATTATGTTAACTACATCATAGTGTGCATCTACTGTTAATCTTTATTAATCATGATTGATCAACACTGACCACAACTGTTTTGTTTGGTTATGATAATTTTTTATGAGTACATTTGGAGGTGCTAAATCATTATCTATCATGATCAATCAATACCCAAAGCAGTCATAAACCATCACTTTTCTTTGGTTGCTGATGTTTGTTTTTTTAATAGTCATGATTAATAATAGTTAATCAATACTTGATGCAGGTTATTGGCAGCCAATCAGAACCTGTGTTACAGATCATGATGAATCATGCTTGATCATATGCTTGTAAGATTTGGTCATGATTAATCATGATTGATGTACCTGGCTCTCATTGGCTCTCTGCTGTAATTAATTTTCATAATTTGCCATGTTTAATCATGATCAATCATTGCCTTTTAAAGTAAAGGTGTGACATACCATATTGGGCTTCATAGCTTGCCCTGCATTGGCGATAGTCTGTCTGTGTCAAGATTATAAAACTTACTGCTCTCCTGTAAGGGAGGTAAGGGATTGTAACTCTGGCTGAACTGCTGGCCAACCAATTCCTTTCCACTTCCAGGTCCATGCACTCCACCCCTGCACTCCGATGTTATGTGATGTCTAACCAGAGAATGTGCAGGGGCAAGGACCATGCAAGTCAATGGGGCTCATTTTCAAATTGGTTTCAAAGACATTTAGGCAACCTTTGATAACAAATGAAAGTCACCACTCAACTGATAGGGACCCACCTGAATGCTAACTTTTTTTGCCATAACCTTCCTCCCCAACACCTCCTTTAAGAATCATTCTTTTTTTTTCTCTTGCTTTTGTTTACTTGCCTAATGCAGAGGCACTATAGCTCCTTTTAATTTTGCCCACTGTTCCTCTACTCCATACTAGTCCACCCTCCCTGATAGGGCATCATAAAGGCATTCTCACATCTTTGTAAAGTCTGGCCTCCAGAAGTCTAGGACCTCACCTTTGTGTGGTTTGACATCACCCTGTTCTTATACTGAGCCACACCATTTGGTGATAACTGACCCCCAGCTGGCCACCAACTGTGATGTCTGCAACACTGTCTTCACTGATGAGTGCGAGGTTAAAATTTCTCCCTTACAAGTGGGCTTATGTAATTGCCTAAGGAACACCCCCTGTAGGGAATCTAGGATATCCCTGCTCCCAGCTGAAGCTGCATCCATGATGCTCCAGAACACATCTGGTAGATTGAAGTCTCCCACCAGCAGCATCTCCCCCTTAGTTGTCATCTTATGGATGACTTCCACTAGAACCTTGTCCTTCTCCACCCCCTGTGCTGGAGGTCTGTAGATAATTTATTTGATTTTTGATGACCGAGTAGGCCCACTAAGATAAAAAGTCCCTTTTTCAGGGGTGACCTGGAGTTAGTTACAAGAATGTCAAAAAAAAAGCACATACAAGGGACATGCAAGATGAAATACAGGCAGGTACAAGAAAAACAAATGTTATAAACAAAAGTTCATACCAGGAGAACTATAAGCAGGTACAAAGGTAGTTGATTACAACATTGGGTTCAGAAATTATGCAAACATTTGGCAGAGGACTTTTTCGTAATACTCAGCAGGCAGTGCGACAAGTACTGCAGCTAGGGAGACATACATGGTAAACAATGTAAGATACAAATATAAATAATGGACAGCAGCACTGTGGTTGGGTGGTACAAGGAAGTGTGTCAAGCAGCAGATGGGATAGTACCCCAGTACAGAAAGTTTAACTGACTTGTTCAGAGTTATACAGTACGTAAGTGGGGCTTGTAGGATTCAAATCCAGATCTCCAGGTTTGCAGCTCAGTGCCTTTAACCACTACACTACACTATACTGCCTCCTTGCTTGCATATGGCATCAAGTACCCCAAAACACCACATCATGTCTCCCCTCCCCATGTATACATACAGTATATGTGCACTGCAAAAAAACTATATTAATGCAGGCTTTAGTGCTGAGGAATGCAAAATGCACAAAGAAAGACAATGAAAAACAGGGTTTTGAGCCTCATGAGTCTTGGCACATCAGTTGCATTCCTTGAAGTTGCCAACCTTAATGCCCATCCCCTCCACCCAAGCCCATTGCCTTCTATCTGATGCACAAGGTACAGCTCCAACCCAGTGCCTCATAGGCAATTACTCTTTGAAGAAAAAGAAGTATAGCTCAGCAAATGTGGCTAACAGAATCAGTCATAGTGGTCTTCCAACAAGGCCCTGCATGATTCAAGATATGTTGTTTGCTTAGGGAAGGGGTGGGCATTAGGCTTGACAACCCAAAGGAATACCACTCCACCAATTCATGGAGACTCCTAGGACTCAAAAACCTAATGTTTTTATTTGTGTACTTTGTTGATTTGCATTCTTCCACCCTAATGTCTACATTAACAAAGTTGTTGGTTTTTTTTTTGCAGTTAATTTCCATTTGTGATAGTGGCATCATAACAGAATAGTGGAGATATTTCAAACCCTGCATCATCAACCACCTAACATGTGAAAGCCTACAGTGTCATAATCCTTGGGGCTGCACTGCCACAGGTTAACATCCTAACACAGATAAGAGATCTCTTAACTGGTTTCTGTAGAGCCTGGGATAAGGGATCTCAGGGGAGCAGCCAGCCATACCTGTAAAATAAGAGCAGCAATGCAGTCACAAAGGATCCACAACTCTTGACAAACTAACTATGACAAACAATGTATGGTAAACAAAAAATAAAACAATACTTATCTGATAAATATGGTCAGTGTCCTCCTACACCCGGTCAACAGCCTGTCAGACCTGTAGACATAAAAGAGAAACAGGTCAGTATGAAAAATAAAAATACTGATCAGCTGGGTTAGCTGGGAAGGACCTGCAGAGGTTGAAAAAAAAAAAGTGGTGTGTGTGTTCGGAGGGCAGACTGGTACCACACAATCGACCTGGGTTTTAGAATGGACTCGATCACTCAGGGGCCAGCATGGGGGAGGATGCAGTGTCCATAGGACTGATCTGTCTTGGGGATGTGGAACATGTTGCTCCACCCATCAACCAACACAAGGCAGGATGAAGATACCAGCTGTTATGCTCCCTGCACCATCAATGGGGCTCTAGACTGCCAAATTGGTAGAGAAGTTTGGGGGGGTGTTGCCATGGCTGACGACAGTCAACAGAAGGGGTCAATGGGGACGAGGACCCTTCCCCTCCTCCCCCCATGGAGGGACTCTGTGGCTGTACCAAAAGTCCAAATTTAGTCCATGGGATGGTGGGTGATGTTGCTAGGTGGCTGGTCACAATATGATACTTCTTGGTTATGCAGGGCCTGCAGCAACTGGAGCTTTATGCTTGCAGCTGCTATTTTTCCCCATTTTCATGCCCACCCACCTCTTCTGATACAGTGCGTGGTCTTGTCAGACCTTAACATAAATGTCAGCCCAAGTATCTCTGAACTTTATCTCATTGAAAGGCAGCTGTACATTCACTTACCAGTTTAGAAATTGTTTAACTGACCTGAATGGACCCAGGTGACCCTCAGGCAACTGGCATTTGTACACAGGTGGACCTACTGGTTAAAGTGAAGTGCCTCAATGAGCATTTAGTGATGCATTTCCAAGGTGCAGCTGATATAACCCCAGCCAAGTATAGGTCACTGGACAGTGTGTTGTATGAATCCTGCTAAGCTGATACACTTCAATAAATACATTTAAAAAAAAAAGCTGGGAAGACACTTCAAATGTTTTACCAATAAAACCAATTTTTTTTTCCTGAGAATAAATGGGACTTTCTGTACCCCCAAGTTGTATAGTTAACTAGCCAGCAGCTCCGACACTAGTTACACCTCCATCCTTGAACCCAGACACTAGCTCCCCTCCCTCCACAGGCCCTTTCGACATTAGCCCCCACCATCCACAGCACCTGACACTAGCATGTTTCCCTTACAGATCCCCATGACAGTAGCCCCCTTGACTGTACACCCTCCAATCCCCAGCACTACCCCAGCTCCCTCCATATACTGCCTCCATTAAGGAGGCAGTATAGCGCAGTGGTTTAAGGCTCTGAGCTGCAAATCTGGAAACCTGGGTTTGAATCCCACAGCTCCCAATTGCATACTGTGTGACCCTGAGCAAGTCACTTAACTTCCTTGTGCTCCCAGGTCACACCTGTAAACAAGCTTTCAGCTTAGTGTGTCTCTCCTGGTAAAAAAAAAAAAAATTACCCCAGACACTAACTCCCTCCCTTCCTCCACTTCCCGACACAACCCCGCCACCCACCTTCCACTACACTTCCTCTAAATGCCCCCTCTCTTATGGCACCCCACTTTTCTAAGCCCATGTTTATCACCTCCCTCTGGGGCCCCCTGACTCCCAGAAACCACACCACTTCCTCCATAGCCATTTGAGAATCACCTACACTCTTGTTGCACACCTTCTTTGCAAGGACCCCTGGACAACACCTCTTCAGACACCCGAGGCACACATACACCCTCCCTCTACACTCTCATTCCACAGACCATGACACTAGCCCCCTCTTTCCCTCCATAGCCCCTGACCCCCACTGGTCCATCTTCCAAAGCCCCAAGCCAGCACCTCCTTTCCTCCAACACTAGTCCCCCTCTCCACGGCACCCAACACTAGCCTGTTCTCCTTCCTTGGCACCAGACACTAGCCCCACCTCCTTTGTTGGGGTCAAAATTGACACTGGTCCACTATCAAAATGCTGGTCTGACCAATTCTCTCACCAGACAGCATCCTCTGGGGTGTTTAATCCTCCTTTCCCTGCTCATTGGATCACAGGTACAACTGTTCTGGTTGAGGGGTTGCATTGTAGAGAGGCTGTACTTTGGAGGCTCACTGCTAAGCATCTGGAGAGTAGTGGGACTGTGGACTTAGGGACATGATATTTAAAGTACTGCTGGGTACAAGTGTGTTTCTGTATTTAGAGGACTTCTTGTAAACGGTCACTATGTATTACTGTGTTTGGGAGTTTAGGAGCTGTTAGACAGTTGCTAAGAATTTTTGCATGTACGAGCTTACTGTTAAATGGTTGCTGGGTATTATGGTGCTTCAGGGTTTAGAGACTTGCTGTTTCTGGGTGTTAGTAAGACAGCCTTATTGGGGACTGGGACAGGTGGACAGAAAGCACAAGAAGAGTAGGAAAAAAGGAAATATGGGGAGTGGTACAATGCAATGGTTTTTGGCTCAGTCTACAGGAAGGCCTTCTGAAGACTGTGTTTCTGCCCCCATCTGTGTGCACCTCTCTGGGTGGAGGGACCAGGACTCTAGGCTCCAGGTGTTGCTTGCTGAGAGTCAAGAGAATGTCAGTACACTCAAAGTTGTGTTGACTAGGAATCAGGGGATCATTTCTACCACACAGGGGCTACCTAGACAGACACTGCTACCCCAAAGTATGCCAGAAGGGAAGAGCAGTAGGACTATGGTTGGCTCAAGGAGGGCTGGGGTGGTGGGTTCTTGAAGGCTGGGAGGTGTGTATCACAGGCACATTCCTCAACCAATACCACTAAGAAAATCCTATGCCATTCTTGTGGAGTGGGACTGCCAGAAGGGGAACTTAAGGTGGTAGACAGTGAGGATGGGGGAGTCATCATAATGGAGGCCCCCAGCAGGAAAAAAAAACCAGAGGAAGAGGAAGCATCTTCTGGTGGGGGACTCTACTGTAAAGTGGATAGAATTGGGGGAAGGAAAGGGGGTAGAGTGGGAGGGAAAGTAACTACCTGGTGCAGTGGCTCAGAGGGATGAGAAACATATTCAACAGATTTCGATGGCAATAGGAAGGGGGAGCTGGATGTTATTGTCTACCTGGGGACAAATGACCTTACTATGGATGGGATGGAAGCAGTGCAGGAGTAGTTTAGGGAACCGGGGAATAGTCTTAGGCAGGCAGCATGTACTATAGCCTTAATGGAAGTGCTGTCCATCTACAAGACAGGGAAGGAGAGGGAGCTCCACACTAAGGCCTTCAACTTATGGTTGAAGCAATGGTACAGAGAGGAGGGGTACAGCTACATTGGGGATTGGATTCCACCTGGAGAGATCAAAGTTTACCAGGGAGACAGTCTGCATCCATTCACAAGGGGAACAGCAGTCCTCAGTGAACGGTTTAAATGTTACTTTGATAGACATTTACACTAGCCAAGGGGGTGGTGGAAGACAAAAGGGAGGAAGTAACTGTCCCCTGCCCCACAGGCTGTGATAGACAATAGAGAGCTCTCAAGAGGAGAAAAACCCATTGGGATGCAAAACAATTAAGGTACAAAGGATCAGTGGGGGGGGAGAGAAGAGGAACAGGTAAAAAAAGCAGGTGAGGAAGGGGGATCAGCTAGCGAAAAAGGGTGGTGAAAAGAAAAGGGGCTAACAAAATCTGGGCAGCCAGGTGCACCAATGTATAAGCCTGGGAAATAAAATCCCAGACCTGGAGACTACCATGGCAGAGGCAGACCTGGACACAGTGGCCATTACCGAATCATGGTGCACTGACACCCATGTCTGGGAAATGGTCATACCTGGCTACATGATGTGTAGAAGGGACAGGGAAGGAAGGAAGGAAGAAATGGAGGGGAGTGGTGCTTCATGTTAAAGAAAACATAAACATGAAAGAGGTACAGGGAATTCAAGGTGGGGTGTGGTGTTGTGGGTCATACTCGAGTTAGGAAACAGAGCTGTTGTTTGGATAGGAGTGGTTTACAGGCCTCCAACATAGGGGAAAGAATTAGGTAAAGAAATGTTTGAAGCCACTGGCACAATGGCTGAAAAGGGTGAGGTTGTGCTGGTGGGGGACTCTAATCTGACAGATATAGACTGGAGCCTCCCAGCTGCAGCATTAATTAGGGAAAGGAAAATTGTTTAACCAGGAAAGGCACACTAAGCCTGAGCTTGTTTCCAAGCATGACCTGGGAGCATAAGGAAGTTAAGTGACTTGCTCATGGTCACACAGTATGCAAGTGGGAGCTGATGGGATTCAAACCCAGGTCTCCAGGTTTACAGCCCAGTGCTCCTAACCACTACGCTTTACCACCTCCAATTAGAAGTAGAGACATCCTAGACTCCTTGCAGGGGGCATTCCTCAGGCAGCTAGTCAATGAACCCATTTGAGGATGGAGCAATACTGGACCTGGTGCTTACTAATGGAAACAGTGTTGCAGGCATTGAGGTGGGAAGTCATCTGGGGACCAGAGATCATTGCACAGTGTGGTTTAATATAATAGCAGCAGAATCCAACCACACAAGGGTGAGGATCCTGTATTTCAGAAGAGCTGGCTTTACAAAGATGGGAGAGTGTCTCCAAAAGGACCTGGTGGTGGGGATGTCCTGGATGGGGTGAAGGACAAATGGGCCAGACTAAAAGATGGCACAGTAAATGCAGCAAACCTGTATTTTAAGCAAGTAAGAAAAGCGCAAGGAAAAGGAGACATGGGGGTTAGCCTATGCAAACATTTGTGAAATAAAAAAATATATTTAATATTCCTTTACAAAGGGAAGTCTCTTACCTTGTTGATCCAAGTTGTGGAGCTAATACTCAAAGTTGACCTAAGGAATGTCTGAAAATAAAAATAATAATATAGAGCACACAAAGGACCAAGGGGATCTAAACTACGTGTAAACCAGAGGCTCGCTTGCACTTTCTGCTGCAGGTGTCATGGGCGACACCTTGCAATGGAAGTGTTATGGCAGATGAGAGTCTCATGTTGCATGAGTGTACCGCTCAGGACTACATGTGTACTATTCAGAACACCATGTACCATCTGAAACTATAAGGGTTACAAGCCAAACATGGTCCAGCAGCTAACATCATTTTGCACAGTGGTTAGGGTAGTAGACTGTGGTAGACAGGTAGTGGAATGTGATAGGAACAGGGTTCACATCCCACTCTTGGCAGCTTAATAAACAAAATCCATGAGGTTGCACCTACAAATCAAAAATGGTCTGTAAACAAATATTTTTTTCTTCAATTTGGTGTGATCTTGGAGTTGATTTTATTTTCTTGCAGGAGGTGTGAGGAATGCGTGGGGCACAGCCCCCTGGAAAAAAAAAAGTCTGACTTATGTTGGTAAATGTTTGCCATGGACTGACAGTTATGGCACTAAGTCATATTGTTTCCTGTCTGCCATGACACCTGCAGCATAAACTGCAAATGCTCCGAAAATAATGTTGCAACACAAAAGTTGTTTATGTGTGGTGGCCATCCATAACTGTGTGCCCTAGGGCACTTTGAAACAGACTGCAAACGTATTCAATCTTGGAAAGGAACATTGAAAATGAAAAAAATGTATTCTAGTAAATTGTAACATCTGAAACATGTTATTTATTAAAGCACATGCTGAAGTACAGAGTTGCTCTTTAAAATTAACAGGACACAAGTTATGAACCAATCAATAATAATAAAACCAGACTCCAACCAAAAATGTGTAAGCTAAACATACAGTATGCGGCAGAAAGCACACACTTAAACAAGCAAGCACAAATGACAAAACAGTACAACAGATTTGTTTCTATTGTACTCTCAGTGATAAGAAACTGTACAGTACATCAGTTTGATGTGGAATATAGCAAAGCACCTTTTATATAAATAGCCACATGGAATATTAGTTCAAGGTATGCTTTTCTGAAATAGTAAAATTATACCAAGCAAACAGAAATTCCACAAATATACACAGACAAGATATTTTCACAATCATCAAAAGAATTAAAAAGTACATGGATCCCAGCCTTATATACTGTATAAAGTAATGTACAGTATTTACACATGTAAATTAATCAAATTAAATACTAAAAGCATAGCCCCATACCCAGGCCTCTCTCTCACACACACAGACACACACACACACACATACACAAACATATTCAAGCACTTCAGCAGTTAGGAAATACACAATGTAAAAAAAAATGTAAGCATTCCAGATGAGAGACTCTGCATAACAGACTCAGATGGAACAGATGTTTTTTAACATACTTACAACTTGTAAAGCTAACCCAAGTAATCTTCTACCCCTTAGAATTCAAAACACAGAGGAAGTTCAACATCTTCAAAAATGCCCCCAAAGTATTTTGGGATATCATATGTCTCTAGGAGGTGCCCCCCACCCACACACACACACAATAGATTTTGGGAGTTGTAGTTTTCTATGAGCAGATAGTTAAAGTAACAGAAAAATATTAACAGGTTTGTTTTAAAAATTGCCCTATACGTTACAGAAAATAAAAGCAGGGGAAGGGGAGCATAGGATCAATATAGGAGTGCTCTCTCAAAGAAAAACAACACTTTTTTAATAATTTCTTTATCCAGGATAGTCAAACTGAGGCATGTTCAGTTTATTGCAGGGGAAGCTGGAAAATACAGTTGCAGTCTTGAGTTATGACTCTGTCAGTATTCAAAACAAACTACTTTCAAGTGCAATGTAGATCTATTTCTAGTTTTCATTTAGTAATAATTTACAGTTAAACAAATAGTTTATTGAATACTTCTTACAATGTAGTATTCTTAGAAACTGTATTATTCTGTTGATGACTAAAGATGATAAAAAAATTATTGTAATTAGTCTTTAAAGACACATAAATGTCAGCTTTAGTACTAAATTTAGTATTTCTCTTCGGTGAGGGCAGCTAAGGTCTGATCAGACATCTTCAAATAAAGGTAAAAATAGGTAAGTATGAGGAACTTATAGTACTGTGAGTAGAAAAAGGGAGAGAAGAGATGCAAAGGGTAAAATACAGCATAATAGTTAAGAAAGTAGAGTTTTAGTGGAAAAGATAGAGTTAAAGAGCAACTCTGTATTGTACTAAAAAGCTTAAAAACGTTACATTTACACTGATTGTACTTTAACTTTATTGTTTTCTAGTTATTTGTTATTTGTTTACTTTCCTATGGTGTTGATCTACTAAATATAAATACAGCACTTATTTCACCAAGTCTTTCAAATGTATCTGGCTCTCCCCTGCTAACCGCACAACTGTTGTTTGTGGCTGGCTTAGTGATGCTGGATGCTTTCTCTCCCACCACACTGGCAACCCAGGTTCGGGAATGGGCCACGGTTGTTGGGAGCCAGCGAGGGGGGGGCAGGGAGCGGGATTGAGAAGCTGCAAGGCAAGTTCTCCTCTCCTGGGGATGGATGCTGTCATCCCTGTAGTTCCACTGCTCCTAGGTAGAAACCTGAGGGTAGCATAGGTGGGTGGGTAGCATGGAAAGGGAGGACACCATGGGACCATGGCATGCACGTGCCTCCATATTTGCATGCACAGCCACGGCATGGGGTGGGGTAAACAAGGGCACAGAAAAACTAGGAACAAAATGAAGACTGAAAAAAACCCTGCTGTTTGTAAAATCACAGTCTCATGATGAGCAGTGTGATGCATTGCGAAGTTAATAGGTGAGAGGCAAATGTTTCCAATGTTTTCTATACAGACTTTTGAGACGGACTACCAGGATGTGCTGTAAATCATGGAAAGGAACATGCAAAATAAAAAAATGTATTCTATAGTAAAGTGTAGCAGCTGAAACATCTTATTTATGAAAGCACCTGCTGAAGTGCAGAGTTGCTCTTTAATGCCAACATAAGGAAAATACAGATACAGTGACAGAGGATAAAATAAAAAATAAACTGATGGGAAACAGGAGTTGATTTCCTCATGCCCCAACATAGCAGATGTGCTGCTGTACTCTTCCAACACAGATGCTGTTATCCCAATGCCTCAACACAGCAGATGTGCTGCTGTACTCTTCCAACACAGATGCTGTTATCCCAATGCCTCAACATAGCAGATGTGCTGCTGTACTCTTCCAACACAGATGCTGTTATCCCAATGCCCCAACATAGCAGATGTGCTGCTGTACTCTTCCAACACAGATGCTGTTATCCCAATGCCTCAACACAGCAGATGTGCTGCTGTACTCTTCCAACACAGATGCTGTTATCCCAATGCCTCAACATAGCAGATGTGCTGCTGTACTCTTCCAACACAGATGCTGTTATCCCAATGCCCCAACATAGCAGATGTGCTGCTGTACTCTTCCAACACAGATGCTGTTATCCCAATGCCTCAACATAGCAGATGTGCTGCTGTACTCTTCCAACACAGATGCTGTTATCCCAATGTCCCAACATAGCAGATGTGCTGCTGTACTCTTCCAACACAGATGCTGTTATCCCAATGCCCCAACATAGCAGATGTGCTGCTGTAATCTTCCAACACAGATGCTGTTATCCCAATGTCCCAACATAGCAGATGTGCTGCTGTACTCTTCCAACACAGATGCTGTTATCCCAATGCCCCAACATAGCAGATGTGCTGCTGTACTCTTCCAACACAGATGCTGTTATCCCAATGCCTCAACATAGCAGATGTGCTGCTGTACTCTTCCAACACAGATGCTGTTATCCCAATGCCCCAACATAGCAGAGGTGCTGCTGTAATCTTCCAACACAGATGCTGTTATCCCAATGCCTCAACACAGGAGTTGCGCTCCACCTCCATCTCCACCGTCCCAACACAGGAGCTGCACTCTCCGACCCCAATATAGGAGCTGTTGTCTTCTGGCCCCTAACACCCAGGAGCTGTTCTTCCCCCCCCCAAGACAGAGTTGTGCTCCCCCCAATACACACACACACACACACTTTCAGACCCACACAGGAGCTGTGCTTTCTCCCAGCCACACAGAAGCTGTGCCACCCACACACACGCGCGCACACACACACACACACACACACACACACACACACACACACACGGGAGCTGTGCTTCCCCCTATCCACATACACAGAAGCTGTGCTTCCTTTCCACCCAAACATACACACAGAAACTATGCTTCCCCTGCAGCCACACACACAGAAGCTGTACTCTTCCCACCCACACACACATACACACACAGAAGCTATTTATCACCACACACACACACACAGGAGCTGCACTCCTGAGCTTGGCTCCCTGTCCCTGCCTATGCTTCTCATCCCACTTAAGAATGGAGAATGACTGTCCTGCTTACCAAGCTGGCTACCCACCCATCCATCAGTCCACCAAACAAACCAACATGCCACAAGTCCACCAACCATTGTGCTGCTGATCTTCCATCACTATTTCCTTCTTTATATGCAATGTGACCTTGCAAAATAACAGTGATCATGATAGTCACTGTTAACATTCATGCTCAAACAATCAGCTTGACCTTTTGCAAGCTTCCTGTTGGACATCCCGTCTACTCCTTCCTGCTCTTCATGGGCTGCTCCTGGGAGGGAAAGGTTGTCAATCACCTCTATACCAGACAACTGACACAGAAATCCAATGCTGAGTGAAAGACTGCAATCATTATGGCAGCAGAGGATGTGTTCTGCCCAGAAACTGCATCTGGCCATTCGGGGGGGGGGGGGCGGAAATAAAACTCCATCAAACCTTACTGCTGAAAAAAAAGTCCTTAGCATCCATTTGCAACCACTCGTCTCATCCCATTTCATGTAAATTAAGTCCCTGGTGTCCAGTAGCATCCCTTCCCTCTCCCATCCCATATTTAAAAAAGCAGTCACTGCTGTCCAGTGACAATACACTGTAACAAACATGGACACCCCGTTACAGTCAACCCACCCAATATAGGTCAAGTAGAAGGCCTTACCTGAGCACTAGGGAGCCAGAGGTAGGAGTCTGAAAGGGATGTCTTCTGCTGCACCCGTAAAAAAAATAGAAAGGGGGTCACAAAGGACCTGTAGCACTTAGGGGGTAAAATAGGTTGTGAAGAATGGATTAGATAAAAGAGTATGCTTATCTGATGGTGAAGAAGCCCACATCCAGTCCAACTGTAAAATAAAGGAAAAAATCAGTTAGCTGGAAAGAAAACACAGTAGTAGCAAAAGCAAAGAGAAAATGAATTTTGGTTTTGGAAGTGGGCTCAGCAAAACTCCTTGGTTCCCACTGGTGACCGACTGGCCAGTATTTTACTTGTTAGCCCAAGTGGGCTAGTGCAGGTTCTTTAAGGCTAGTAGACCATTTGGTAAAATGAAAAAAATTTGTGGTCCTGTGGGCTCGATATGCCGGGGCACTATTTAAATTTAGCCCTGGGGTTTAGCTTTCTAGTGGTTGAGGCCAGCAGTTTTTAAAAATAAATTAGTACCCTTCCCTGGGATCTAGTGGGGGATCCCTGAGCCCTAGCTTGGTGTGGATGCTGATATGTTGAGTGGCAAGGAGGAGGATACACTAGGGCTGCATCTGTAGCCATCCCCATACCGTGATTGTGCTAGAAGTGAAAGTGCCTGAAGGCACTTACAGCTCTCAACCCATCAGAGCTCATGCTGTGGCCTGCTCCCTGCTGTTGAGAGAGGGAGAGAAAGGAGCTAGCTTGAGGTGGAAGAGACAATGGATGGAAATGCCTCCCCCCACCTTCCCAAACCACTGCTCTGGTGGCAAAGTTGTTTTTTGCCCTAAGAGACTTGAGATGCAGAAAGGGACTGGAGCAACAAAGAGACATCACTCCCACAGCAGTAGTGGTGGTGGGTGGGGGGGTTCATAAGAGAGAGCTAGCAGAGAGGTTGGTGGCAGTGGCAGCAGAAGGTGCTGCACATTGTAAGCCATGCCATGGCTTTTGGCAATGCCCAGCAGGCTTAATTTAAATTGTAAAAGCCTTATGGAAGCAGGCAGTACAAAGCATTCCTCAAGTGGAGAAACAGACAATCTACCCGCAGCTGTGTGCAAGCCCAAGAAGGGGCTGAAAAGGAGATGGGGGAGACCAGAGTGCATATGGAGAGGTTGGGAGTCAGCCCACAGATAGCTGCATGATGTCCACAACAAAAGCCAAGGAAGCATAAATAAATACATTTAAAAATGTATTAATTAATAAAAATATATTAATTGGTTACCTGGATGGGGAGGCAAGCAGTCCTCCAGGAAAAGCAAAGCAGGCCATGTTAGCCTGCTGTCTGGCATCGACATCATTAGGACGCTTGACGTCGACAGCAGAAGGCAGGATCAGCCAGATAGTAGACGAAAGTTAAAGCAGCAGTGTTTGTTATTTAAAAACTCTGTAAACTCACTCAGCTGCTGTACAAGTGTTCTAAATAGCTTGTTTTAATAGAACAGGTGTATTCTACATATTTTCTATTTCTCAAGTAATGTAATGCCTATGAGGTGCATACAATCTTGCTAAGTCCACCATTTGTACTGCCGGTTGGTAGAGACGTCTCCTGCTAGCAGTGCCTCTAGAGGAGGTTCATTTGAATATGACGCATCTCATGTTCCTCTCTCTGAAGTGCCAATCACATCTTCAAGCTCATTCACGATTTGTGGAAGGAGACTGCTATCAGTTCAAAAGGGAGACAGCTGCCTCATTTTTCAGTAGTTCATCAGAAAGACCTGTCATCGCTGTTACTGATTGTAGCATTTAAAATATACAGTAGGTCTCATGTCTGAACCTGTGTTTTTGTGGTCACAACTCAGAACATTCAATAAAGTAGTTGATAACTTCATAAACTACACACCATCAAACTAATAACAAATTCTCTGCGACCTTGTTCCTAGCGCATAATCCTAGATAGAACAGTTTACGAGCAATAACACTCATTCCTAAATTACACTTAATTTGTGATGGCATTCCTAAACAAGGGATATAACCAAAATACTGGTCAATTTTTTGGCCTAAATCAGTGCCGGAAGTGCAGCCTGTACTGACTGCAAGTGCAGTTTCCTTCATGTCACAGATTAGCAAAAAGAACTCCGACAAGTCATTCCATTCCTGCATATACAGTACCTATGAAAAATAAATAAATAAAAACCACAGAGTTGTTACTATATGTGCAGAACACATTCCAAGCATTGACTATGCTTAGAGAGGGCTTACCTTTTAGTAGCAGAGCACAAGGAAGTAGGAGAGATGATCATGCTGGCAGCATGTCAATCGATCCGTCAGGGGCGAGCGGGTCAAGCATACACTCAACGCGCACATCTCCAGAACAGTGTGTTAAAATGGCAGATGTGACTCAAGTCACTAATTTAAAAAAGTTAAAAAACAAGTTAAACAAATCACAGAACAAATGGAGACAATGATAATCTGCAATCGAAATGTCCCTTCTTCATTCCACAACAATAAAAATAGAAGGTTAGAACTTTTCATATCCAATGAATACTGCTGGTTTAAGGGGATATGCAGTACTGCCTGGTGAGGGCTTCTGCATGGGTTATGCTGAAAACAATAGGCAGGCTTAGGGCTGCTTTGATGGGGAACAGACTCAGGAATATCTGTTATATGTGTGTGTGTGTGTGGGGGGGCAGTACTTTTGTTGGACATGCTTCAGGGGAGTGACTGAAGTGCCCAAAGAGATTTCCCCCTCAAACATTGTTCCCTGGGGCCACTGTTAAATGGCATCCCCAAACACACTAATGTGCCCTGAGGTATTGGTGCTAGCTGTGAGAGAACAGGTGGTGGGGATATTGCCTTTCTTTCCCCCACTAGGCGTGCTGCTGTGGGATTTCCATTTTACTGTGAAATGGGAAGGGGGTGCAATGCCGCCACTGGAAGGGTGTGTGATGCAGGTTAATGCATCTAATTTGGCCACTGCCTGGGTATGGGGTTGCAATGCTCTGCACAGGTAGGGGAGGCACAGACCATTGACTGGGGAGGGGGGTTTCAGGCCAGTGCATGGAAAAAGGTAGGGGGTTGAAGGTCCCTGAGAGGAGTTCCCAAACACCCCAACAAGATTCATCAGTGGATAGCAGGGTGTGGTGAGTTCCAGCTGAATGGAGAGTGGTTGGTAGGGGGCAGCCAGTTGGTCAGTGGGCAGAAAGTGTGTGCTGAGTGGATCTAGCTGCAGGGAGGGTGATCATCTGGGTAGTATGCAGTCTTGTGTGCTGTGGAGTGATCCAGGGATGGTGTGCAGCATTAGGTGTCCATGTTATTATCACATTTTGACCTTATCTACTCCAGCGCCCACTGTAGAATTTCTTTTTTACTGGATGGCAAGATGGGTGCAAGGCCCTCCATTTGAAAGTGGGTGCCCCTGACAGCTCCCTTCCCTGACAGTACCCCCTCTCTACACAGCACTGAACACTACCTCCCTCCTTCCCTCCAAGATCCAACACTAAGCCCCCACACTACCTCCTTCCTCTATGTCCCCCTCCCTGGACCCCATAAACCTTATCTTTATCTACAGTCCCTTGCCACCACTACTTTTCTTACCTCTGTAGCCTCTCAGACACCTCTCCCCTTCCCACCCCTCAGACAACTGTCATCCCTGACCCACCAAACAGATCCCTCCCTGGCTCATAGGACATCCCTTCCTTACTAGACATGCCTTCTGGACCCCCCTTTGATGTCTTTTGCTATGGCTTATATTCCTCCCTTCCCAGCCTCCAGGATGCCCCTCTCTCCCTAGTCACTCACCTCTCCTGTCCCCCAGACATCTCACTCCCTGGTCCCCTGACACCTCTTCCCTCTTGAACCCCCTGACACCCCCCTCCATCCCTCCTCCCTCCCTGGTCCCCTTTCTGGGTCCCCTGACATCTCTTACCTCCTGGGACCCAGGACACTCACCACAACACTGTATGCCCCCACTTACTGAGCTCTTGCAGCTCAACCTCCTGAGTTCGCTATCCATCAGGGTTGGGGTGGCTGGGCTCAGGATCCTTCAAGCAGAACTGGGAGTGGATGGCCTTGTGAGCCTGAGACAAGAGCTGGGAGTGGGTGAGCTCAGAAGCTCAGTGCTGGGGGTGCTACAGAGCATGCTGCCAAGGATGCTGCTACTTACAAAGTCCTATGTGCACAAGCAACACAAACAGTGTAGAAGGGAATTCAGAACACAGAGTAACACTGAAAAATCTCACTGAGTCCTGAAAATAAATTACAAAATGCAAAACATTTGAGAAAACTCTTAGTTTAATGCCAAACATGCTAGCACAGAACCAAACTAGCCCCAGTGCATGGCCCTTTGTCAGGAGCATGACCTTTCATTGAGGGGCCCCAGAAGAAGGACCATGCTAAAAACCCAAAGTGTTAGGGCTAAAATTGGTGCTGTGCTATTATATGATGTTTGTGTTGCTCCATGGCTGAGGGAAGTCCTTACACTGGGGACATGGAGAAGCTATCAACCTGAGGATCTTAGTGTTCTCCCATTCTTTTTGGGAGCTAATGAGTTAATTAGGCTAGAAGGGGTGCCATTTTGCTGGACCTTAAAAGTAAGGCACAGTGAGGGATATGATAATCTGTCCTCAAGAGAAGGCCACCTTAGAGATAATAGTACCTTGCAGTGATGCTCCCATGGTGAAGTACCTGCAGCAAAGCACCCTATCCAGTGATACAGTGTTTTTAGCCTTTGCATTTCAGAACTTCTTACCGAATGTAGTAAAGGGACCCCACATAGCAAGGTTGGAAGAAGTGTACTAGTGGAAACCTTGAGTTTAGATTCACAAGTGAGGAAAGGGCTCAGGTGATATAATAAACCTAACATTTGGTTGAGTTTCTTGGTCAGATGGTCAATGTGACCCTTAAAGGAGCAGACTTTGTAAAAGTATACACCTAGATATTTGATACAATCGATCACTTCAACGTTTGAGCCATTGGAAAGAGCTGGGGACAATAAATATGAACGGGTTGGGCCCAGTCTTTTAGGGCCAAATAACATGGCTTTGGTCTTTTTACTATTTAGAACTAATTTATTAGTAAGAAACACATTCTGAAGTAGACCAAGGTCTTGACCAAGAAGGTTGTTTAGTTGGACAGTGTCTCAGGAGGACCTATAAAGAACAGCGTCATCTACATATAAGGTCACCTTTGTCCCCTTCACAATGTTGAGGCAAATCATTAATAAACAGAAAAAACAGGAGTGGTCCCAGTACCGAACCCTGGGGGACACCATCCAAGATAGGGCATTTGTCAGACTTAGCTCCATGCCATCTGACAATTTGTGATCTGCCGTCAAGGTAGTCAGTGAACCATTGAGTAGACAGATGATCGAGACCAAGAGATGTTAATTTGGTAATAAGCTACTGATGATTCACCAAGCCAAATGCCTTGATGAGGTCTATAAAGACCACACCAGTTGGAAGGCCATCATCTAGAGTTGTGAAGATATCCCCAGTAAGGCTAATCAGGGCTGTGTTGGTACCAAGAGTTTTTCTAAAACCACGTTGTCATTCAGTTAGTAAATTGTTCCTTTCAACATATTCCTGGATCTGCTGGTATACAGTCCTCTGTAATTCTCAACATGCTCAATATCCCCACGTTTAGGAATAGAAGTGGCCAAGGCAACTTTCCACACAGTGGGGACTTTGCCTTCTAGCAGCAATCTGTTGAGGAGCCAAGTGATTGGAGACACAATGACGTGGGCTACGATCCTGAGAAGTTTGGGCTCCAGCTTGTCAAACCCAGCAGAGCCAGAGGATTTGATTTTTCCTAGTGATTTCAGGACCTCAGATTTAGTTGCAAGTTTGAAGTGGAAATTAGAGTAAGGAGTTTGCTCTTGGAAATGATCCTTGGGGTGGACCCAGAGGGATTATTTTTAAATTTGTCCAGGTCAGTGAGGAAAGCATTTAGTGCATTAGCAGCATCTTGCAGGTTGGTACAGTGGATACCATTTGCTACTATGTCACTTGGCTCATGGGTAGTGTTCCCTTTTAGGGCAGAGTTGATTTGGCACCAACATTTTTTAGGGTCTGAAAGGTTTTTAGTTTGTATGTTCTGGAGGTAGTGTCTTTTAGCTGATTTTAGTTCCATTTTACACTTGTTTCACAGTTTTCTATATTCCACCCAATCCTTAGTTAGATTTGTAGATTTGAATATTTCCCAGGCTTTGTCTCTCACCCTCATTTGTTTTTTAAGGTCTCTGGACAGCCACCTTGAGTGTTTTCCCCTGACTCTGATTTGTTTTAGGGGGAGCATGCTTATTGGCAACCGAGAGGAAGTTATCGATAAAGAAATAAAGGACTGAGTCCAGATTGGCGGTTAGCTTGATTTGAGTCCAATCCACCACTGCTAGGGTTTTGAGAAAGGAGCAGGTGTCGAAATTGGAATAATCCCAAGCACAAAAAATTCTGGGTGGAGGGTTGGGATGGTCATTTTTTCAGATGCCACATATAGGGGCATGGTCACTTATGAAGTCTGCAAACGTCCCAGCCAGTTTGAAACTACTGGGGTTGAAAGCTAGAATCCAGTCTAATGTGGTGTGGTTTCCAGACTTAATGTTCAACCTAGTGGATCCTTGCATCAAGTGGGTCAAGTTGGCCTCTAGCGAGCTGGACTTTAAAACATTAAGGTGTGCTGACCCAGTGGAGGTTAAAGTCACCAAGGATTATTTCTCCCACTGAGGTAGCCCTGGGATCAGAGCCAGAAGGCTCTTTAAGGCATCTTCTGCAGTCTTAGGCAGGTTGTAGACACAGCCTATTAGCAGGGGCTTAGTCCCTCCAAGCAGTATTTTGATGAACACTGCTTCACCACCTGATTGGTTATGGTTTGGCATTGCCACCAGGGAAGCATTTAGGGAGTTTTTTACATAGATGATAACTCCACTACCCTTATCACCACATCTATTATGTCTAAAGGACTTAAACACCTGGAGCTCAACCTCATGCATTAGGATACTAGGCTTGAGCCAGGTTTTGGAAAGGGCAATTATGTCAGGGGAGTGCATATTTACCCATGCCTCGAGTTCATGTATTTTAGGTCTGAGGCTGTTAATATTTATGTGGACTTGTTTCAGACCTTTGGCATTAGCCCAAACAGCCATAGAAAGTGACACAGTTTACAATTACACATGAGAATGTTCAAAGTCTTACACACAAGACTGATCAATATAGAGTTTGGGCAGCAGAACTGGACCAGGATATTTAAGCAATTTCTGAGACCTGGCTTTACTCAGAAATATCAAGCAATGAGGAGCATTTGGCAGGATATAGTCTACAGAGGCAGGATAGGGGGAAAAAGGGGGGGAGGGGTGTTGTACTATATAAAAGAAAGTTTGGAACCTTACCAAATGTTTCTTGCAAATAACATGAAAGGAACTGACTGCTTATTAATTGAGTTGCTAAAATCAAAACTATTGATCTGTGTTATTTATGCCCCCAAAAAAATAGGAATGTTTGAAGTTTTAGCTGATATACTATTGGAGCACGTAAGATATCAGTGTGTAATACTAATGGGGGATTTTAGTGCAAATTGGGGACAGGATAGAGGAAATTAGTTAAAAACTAGTTTTGATGTTCTGGGTCTACAATAAGTTACTCAATTACCCACGAGAAGTCTGAACAATAGAACATAGGGTTAAATATTGGACCTGTTCTTAATCTCCCAGGACTTGAAAGTGGAAGGTTGTGGGATCCTATCATTGAATTTGGGGGATCACAACCCAATACAATGAAAATTAATTTTGCAGAGAGCCCTGGGAGGCAGAGAACATAACCACTGGGTGAGGGATTTAAAACGGTTTAGTGCAGAATCTTTTAGAAATAGCCTTAGCAATTTTAATTGGGAAAGAGTGTACCTGATTCCAGATCTTGATTTAGCTATCCATGAGTTTACGGACTCTTTTTTGGAAATTGTACAACAGCATGCCCCGAAGACAAAAAGGAGCAACCGCTAAAAAAGACATACCATGGTTAAAGGAAAAATTAAAAACACAGCGATGAATAAGAAATAGGGTATGGAAAAAAGCCAAAATAACAAAAACAGTGGAGGACTAGAATGTGTTTAAATTCTGAAGAAATAAATGTAAAAAAGAGATAGACATAGCAAAAAAGGCATTATCAAAGCAGTTTTAACAAGATGCAGGATCCTAATAAGTTCTTGAAAAATATTTCAGCACTAAGAAACCCGGTAAAACCAAAAAAAAAACCTATTAATTTATTAAATGGGGACAAGTTGGTTGACGACCCAGAAGAGGTTGCAAATTTATTTAATTCTTATTTTAAGGAATTACCTGACATAAAGATACCTGGTTTAAATTACAAAACAACTAATGCTACCACAGTACAGACTTCAGCCCCTTTACATCATAATACTGCAAGATTTAGATTTAGGGAGACTGAAACGAAACAGCTAAAGAACTAAAAAGATTGAAAGTGTCAAAAAGTGGCAGAATGGATGGCATTGAAGCAATATTTTTAAAGATTGGTGCAGATATACTTGCCTCAATGATCACATATTTTTATAATTGGAGTTTAACTTCCTCATTGGTGCCCAAAATTTGGAAAATGGGGAAAATTATTCCCATATACAAAGGGGGAGATAGCATTGTTCGCTCAAACTATAGGCCAATAACTTTACTCCTCATCCTGTTGAAGGTGCTGGAAAAATTGGTATATTACCAGTTTGGCCAGTACCTTGAACGGAAGGGGATTGTAACAGAGTACCAGTATGGGTTTAGGAAGGGAAGGTCCATGAACACCGCCCTAATGGACTTCAACAACCTGGTTGCAACATCACTAAATCAGGAAAGGAGCACAGGGGCAGTGTTCATGGACCTTAGCAAAGCCTTCGATTTGATACAGCATGAGGTCCTGTTACAGAGGTTGTCTGATATTGGGGTACAGCAAGAATCTCTGAAGTGGTTTAAGTCCTACTTGGCTGATCACAAACAATGTGTCCAGTGTGGAGTCGCCATCTCAGGTCTGGAGGATATAAAAAGAGGTGTACCACAGGGCTTAATATTGGACCCTGTATTGTTTAACATTTATGTTAATAATTTAGTAACCCAGATAACAGAAAGTAAGATCAGGCTCTATGCAGATGACACTGTTGTAGTGCTTCTTCAAATAATCCAGAGGACCTGAAACTGCAGCTCCAGGCAGACTTTACTAATCTGGAGATGTGGATGAGGGACTCTGGCTTATCAATAAGTACAAAAAAAAAACACAGTGTGTGAAATTTTTTGTAGATTTAAAAGAAATCAAAAAAATGTTTGATTTGCCAATAAACTTTGTGGATGGGACAATGGTTCAGAATGTAACAGCTTATAAACACTTAGGAGTCCTTGTGGATTCCCGTTTAACTTTCTCAGAGCACATCCAATCCCAAACTAAGAAAGTCTACCAGAGGATGGGAGCCCTTAGAAGGATGTCTGGGTGTTTGACCAGAGACATTAGAGCTAGATTGGTGAAGCAATTACTATTATAAGTGGTAGAATGTGGCCTTCCTATATATATATGCATTCCAATCAGAAGTATTTGCTAAATTGAACCAACTGTATTATAGAATGGGGCATTTTATATTAAGAAAAGGCTATGGGGTACATCATTGTATAGTTTTTCAGGAACTTGGTTGGCTTCAGCCAGCAGCACAGAGGGAATACCTGTGGTCTTTAATCTGTCACGGAATAGTCCATCAGAAAAACAGACAACACCCACTGGTACATCTAATACAATTGGAATTAAACCAAACACATATGCTTACATTAAGGAATACTTCATTGAAGGTACCTACGAATAGAACTTTAAATAGGATGGGGGACATTACAATTCAGAATAGTTTGGCTAGAAATTGGAATAAATCGCTTACGAATTAACTGTGATATCTGATTTGCACAAGTTTAAATCCGTGCTGAATAAATATATGTATATTCAATGCCAATGTTTTAGATAAATGTTGAATGTATGTTTGACATTGTGATATATATGTGCTAATGTACCTTCTCCATTATTAACTTAGGTGAACAAATGTTGTTTTGTATGTACGGTAATTTGTAACCTCTTATAAACCACAGGAATTTGTTGTAAATGGGGTTTCTTTTCCCCAACAAATGACCCTGTATAAAAATAAATTTTTATCAAATCAAAATCAAACAGTTGGAATATTAGGATATGGAGAGCCAGGGTTAAATTCAATATCCCCAGTGAGTAACAATGTAATGGTCAGCAGGAATTTCAGGAGTGACTCGGTGGGGGATCTGACGTTTGTGGACTCTAAGATATTCCATGATCATATAGCAGTTTCCCAAGTTTTTTAAGCCTGTATATGGTGATAATAGTAGGGATAAGGTTGGCTTGAGGGTAGATACATGAAAAATGGGAGTACAGAGCATCTGTGGGCTGTCCCATGTCCTGCCTGAGAGTGAACAGCAATTGGTTTGTGCCCAGAATTACAAGTATATAAGTAAGCCAGCACCATACTCAGAGCCATACTAAGGCTGAGTCAACTAAGAGGAGGAAGCTCAGATTAACCCCCGAGATATACAACAGTAACAGGTTAGGGAAAAGCTTGGGGTAGAAAAATGTGGGAGGAGAGAGTATCTAGGGGGAACTATTGAAAAAGCATGAGGTAGGATAATGTGAGTGGTAAGGGTCACCACCACTAAAACAAAAGGCAGCAGCATTCTCCACTTGGAGCCGAAGCATCCCGAGCCTCAGCAAGAGCTATGCAAAGGAATGTCAGAGGAATACTAATGGTGTGAACGAGAAGCAAACAGTGACCTCTAGGGGTAGCTGGCTATAACTTGCAAATCGGAAACTGGACACTTTTTTCCTTTTTTTTAAATATGAATTTTTTAACAATAAAGCCTGCACAAATTCTTAGTGTAAATACACTGCACCACTAAAGGATGCTGGGGAATGTAGACAGCAGTGAGTAAGAAAATAAGCCAGTACTGGTATGCTGGCAGAAAGGCACCAGGTTCAAATGCACTGTTCACTGCTTCCGAGACAGAGTGCCTCAGATGGAAGTAGAGGGCTACTCGTACCTGCTAGTCTAAGTGGGGTGTTTCAGAGCTCCCAAGACAGCAGATGTGTGTTGAAGGGGTCCTGAACTGCTAGTCTAAGCGGCGGAGATTTAGAGCTCTCAAGGCAGCATGTCTGTGTTGGCGGGGGTCCTGACCTACTAGTCTAAGTGGCAGTGTTTCAGAGCTCCCAAGGCAGCAGGTGTGTGTTGGAGGGAGTTCTCATATGCCAGTCTAAGAAGCAGCATTTCAGAGCTCCCAAGGCAGCAGGTGAGTGTTGTAGGGGATATTGACCTGCTAGTCTAAGTGGCAGTGCTTCAGAGCTCCCAAGGAAGCATTTGTGTGTTGGAGGGAGTCCTGAACTGCTACTCTAAGTGGCAGCCTTTTGGAGCTCCCAAGGCAGCAGGTGTGTCTTGGAAGAGGTACTCACATGCTAGTCTAAAAGGCAGCATTTCAGAGCTCCCAAGGCTACAGGTGAGTGTTTGAGGGGATCTTGACCTGCTAGTCTAAGTGGCAGTGCTTCAGAGCTCCCAAGGCAGCAGATGTGTGTTAGATGGGGTCCTGACTGGCTAGTCTCAATGGCGGCATTTTGGACCCCCAAGGCAGCAGGAGTGTGTTGAAGGGGGTCCTGATCTGCTAGTCTGAGTGATGGCATTTCAGAGTTCCCAAGGAAGCAGGTGTGTGTTGGAAGGGGTCCTGAACTGCTACTCTTAAGCGACAGTGTTTTGGAGCTTCCAAGGCAGCAGGTGTATCTTGAAAGGGGTCCTGAACTCCTAGTTTAAGCGGCAGCATTTTGGAGCTCCCAAGGCAGCAGGTGAGTGTTGGAGGCAGTCTTGACATGCTAGTCTTAGCGGTGGCATATAGGAGCTCACAAGGCAGCAGGTGTGTTGGAGGGGGTCCTGACCGGTTGGTCTTATCGGCAGCATTTCAGAGCTCCCAAGGCAGCAGGTGTGTGCTGAAGACAGTCCTGATGTGCTTGTCTAAGCAGCGGAGTTTTGGAGCTCCCAAGGAAAATGGTGTGTGTTTGAGGGGGTCCTGACCTGCTACTCTAAGAGGTGGTGTTTTGGAGCTCCCAAGGCAGCAGGTGTGTGTTGGAGGGGGTCCTGACCTGCTAGTGTAAGCAGTGTCATTTCGGGGCTCCCAAGGCAGCAGGTGTGTGTTGGAGGGGGTACTGACCTGCTAGTATAAGCAGTAGTGTTTTGGAGGTCCCAAGGCAGCAGATGTGTGCCGGAGGGGGTCCTGACCACCTAGTCTCAGTGGTGGTGTTTTGGAGCTATCAAGGAAGCAGGTGTGTGTTACAGGGGGTCCTGACTTGGTAGTATAAGTGGAGGTGTTTCAGAGCTCCCAAGGCAGCAGGTGTGTGCTGGAGGGGGTCCTGACCTGCTATTCTCAGCAGTGAGGTTTCAGGGCTCCAAAGGAAGCAGGTGTGTGTAGGTGGGGTGTCCTGAAATGCTAGTCTCAACAGTGGTGTTTCGGAGCTCCCAAGGCAGCAGGTGTGTGTTAGATGGGGTCCTGACTGGCTAGTCTCAATGGCAGCATTTTGGAGCACCCAAGGCAGCAGGTGAGTGTTGAAGGCAGTCTCGACATGCTAGTCTTAGCAGCGGCATATAGGAGCTCACAAGGCAGCAGGTGTGTTGGAGGGGGTCCTCACCTGTTGGTCTTAATGGCAGCATTTCGGAGCTCCCAAGGCAGCAGGTGTGTGCTGAAGGCAGTCCTGATGTGCTAGTCTAAGCAGCGGAGTTTCGGAGCTCCCAAGGAAGATAGTGTGTGTTTGAGGGGGTCCTGACCTGCGAGTCTAAGTGGTGGCATTTATGAGCTCCAAAGATAGCAGATGTGTGTTGGAGGGGGTCCTGATCTGCTAGTGTGAGCGGTGGCATTTTGGAGCACCCAAGGCAGCAGGTGTGTGTTGGAGGGGGTCTTGACCTGCTAGTCTAAGTGGTGGTGTTTCAGAGCTACAAAGGCAGCAGGTGTGTGTTGGAGGGGGTCCTGACCTGCTAGTCTTAGTGGTGGCATTTTTGAGCTCCAAAGACAGCAGGTGTGTGTTGGAGGGGGTCCTGATCTGCTAGTGTAAGTGGTGGCATTTTGGAGCACCCAAGGCAGCAGGTACTGTACTGTATGTGTTGGAGGGGGTCTTAAACTGCTAGTCTAAAAGGCAGAGTTTGGAAGCTACAAAGACAGCGGGTGTGTGTTGGAGGGGGTCTTGACTTGCTAGTCAAGCAGGTGGCATTTTGGAGCTCCCAAGGCAGCAGATGTGTATTGGAAGGGGGTCTTGACTTGCTAGTTTAAGCAGCTGTGTTTCAGAGCTCCAAAGAAAGAAGGTGTATTTTGGAGGGGGTCCTGACTTGCTAGTCTAAGAGGTGGCGTTTCAGAGCTCCAAAGCAGCAGGTCTGAGTTGGAGGGGGTCTTGACCTGCTAGTCGAAGTGGTGATGTTTTGGAGCTACAAAGGCAGCAGGTGTGTGTTGGAGGGGGTCTTGACCTGCTAGTCTAAGTGGCGGCATTTCTGAGCTCCAAAGAAAGCAGGTGCATGTTGGAGGGGGTCCTGATATGCTAGTCTAAGTGGTGGCATTTTAGAGCTCCCAATGCAGCAGGTGTGTTTTGGAGTGGGTCAAAACCTGCTAGTCTAAGCAGTGGTTTTTCAGAGCTCACTAGGCAGCAGGTGTGTGTTGGAGGGGGTCTTGACCTGCTAGTGCAAGAGGTGGCATTTTGGAGCTCCCAAGGCAGCAGGTGTGTGTTGGACAGGTCCTGACCTGCTAGTCTAAGTGACGGTGTATCTGAGCTCCAAGGCAGCAAGTCTGTGTTGGAGGGATCCTGACCTGCTAGTCTAAGCGGCAGTGTTTCAGAGCTCCCAAGGCAGCAGCCATGTGTTGGAGGGGATCTTGACCAGCTAGTCTAAGCGGCAGAGTTTCAGAGCTCCCAAGGCAGCTGGTATGTGTTGGAGGGGGTCATGACCTGCTAGTGTAAGCGGTGGTATTTTGGAGCTCCTAAGGCAGCAGGTGAGTGTTGAATGGGGTCCTGACCTGATAGTCCAAGCAGTGGTGATTCGGAGCTCCCAAGGCAGCAGGTGTGTGTTGGAGGGGGTACTGACCTGCTAGTATAAGTAGTGGTGTTTTGGAGGTCCCAAGGCAGCAGATGTGTGCAGGAGGGGGTCCTGACCAACTAGTCTTGGTGGTGGTGTTTTGGAGCTATCAAGGAAGCAGGTGTGTGTTGCAGGGGGTCCTGACCTGGTAGCATAAGTAGAGGTGTTTCAGAGCTCCCAAGGCAGCAGGTGTGTGCTGGAGGGGGTCCTGACCTGCTATTCTCAGCAGTGAGGTTTCGGGACTCCCAAGGAAGCGGGTGTGTGTGTAGGCGGGGTGTCCTGAAATGCTAGTCTCAACAGTGGTGTTTCGGAGCTCCCAAGGCAGCAGGTGTGTGTTAGATGGGGTCCTGACTGGCTAGTCTCAATGGCGGCATTTTGGAGCACCCAAGGCAGCAGGTGAGTGTTGGAGGCAGTCTTGACATGCTAGTCTTAGCGGCGGCATATAGGAGCTCTCAAGGCAGCAGGTGTGTTGGAGGGGATCTTGACCTGTTGGTCTTAATGGCAGCATTTCGGAGCTCCCAAGGCAGCAGGTGTGTGCTGAAGGCAGTCCTGATGTGCTAGTCTAAGCAGCGGAGTTTCGGAGCTCCCAAGGAAGATGGTGTGTGTTTGAGGGGGTCCTGACCTGCTACTCTAAGTGGAGGTTTTTCAGAGCTCCCAAGGCAGCAGGTGTGTGTTGGAGGGGGTCCAGACCTGCTAATCTAAGCGGCAGTGTTTCAGAGCTCCCAAGGCAGCAGGGGTGTGTTGGAGGGGGTTCTGACCTGCTAGTCTAAGTGGTGGAGTTTCAGAGATCCCAAGGCAGTAGGTGTGTGCTGGAGGGGGTCCTCATCTGCTAGTCTCAGCGGTGGTGTTTCTTATCTCCCAAGGAAGGAGATGTTTGTTGGAGGGGGTCCTGAAATGCTAGTCTCAGAGGCCTTGTTTTGGAGCTCCCAAGGCAGCTGGTGTGTGTTGAAGGGTTCCTGTCCTGCTAGTGTAAGCGGTGGCATTTCAGAGCTCCCAAGGCAGCAGGTCTGTGCTGCAGGGGTTCCTGACCTGCTAGTGTAATTGTTGGGGTTTTGAAGCTCACAAAGCAGCTGGTGTGTGTGACGTAGATAGCCAGTTCTGAGTGCTGTATAATTTTTTTTTATTACATATAAAATATGTAATGGGAAGGTCAGTCTGAGGAAACTACAGTCTTGCTGAACTGACACATCAACCCCGTCCCCCCCAGGGATAAGTTCAAAGGACAGGAGGTATTTTAAACTACAGAGATCTGAGGTTCAATTAGCATGCTAAATTTGCTTTGATCCCAGGAAATGAAATTAGCCATTCATGGCATCCCCAGGGGAATCCTTTGATTTTGCTCTAGGTCTCATAATGGAAAGAGCATACATGTGTTTTTGGTATCATCCCAGGAAACCATCTTATTTCATCAAAGAGGTTGATGTCTGGGCCAAGCAGGACCCAGATGAATTTGGAAGGTCCAATATCCATTCCTGGGAAACCTTTGAATTACATCGGAGGGATCTGTGATGTGTAGATACCAAGGCCCAGATGAGATTAAAGAGTCAAATACACTTTTGCTTTGAATACAGTGATATATCAAAGAAACTTTTGATATGTATGTGTAGCAGAGCACAAATTGGTTTTGTCTGGTTAACTTGAGGAGAGGAAAGTCAGTGACGTCACCCATTATATTTTTTAAATATTTTATTTAGACATCCTGTGTTATAATAAATATAGATTTTGTTACACCAAGGTGGAGTTTGGTGACCTCAGAGAAGGCCGGCTCAGAACTGTGTTTAACTGCTGAGAGAACCTTGGCAGACACACTTTCATAATTCTAAATGAGGGAGAAACATCACAGCACTGAAAGAAAGTAAGCATATATTAGATTAGACCAGTCTGAATATATGTATTGTAGAAACTTGCACTTTAAACTTGTTTGTTTTTAAGGCTGTATGTGTTGGGAAATTTTGTTCTATAATTTTACTGTTTTCCTATTTTCCTATTTTAAAGCAAAGATATATATTTTAAAACGGAAACTGCCTGAAGTGCCTTGACATTTCTTTTTAATTAAGTGAAGCTTTTAAAGGCTATAGTTAACACTGTGTATGAGCTTACTGATATACCAAACTGGGAAACGGATAAAGTTCTCTAAGGGTCTTGCATAGAGTTCTAAGGATTCATTTTGTAGACCTGGTTAGTGCCCAAAGGCAAAGATATCTGGTCTTCTGAAGACAGAATTATCTGAGACTGATAATTGGGTACGCTAACAAGAGGTTATCAGTTTGAATCCCTTCAGAACTTGAGACTAAGGTGACTCGAACCCAACAAAACAGACAAGAGGGTTACCTTGTTGTTTTCACTGTCCAAAAATCATACGCTCAGAGGTTGGCACTTTAGGAGTAGAGGGCTGACTGGTTGAGTGAATTTGTAACAGTGTGTATTGCAGGGGGTCCTGACTGCCTTGTCTAAGTGGCGGTGTTTCGGAGTTTCCAAGGCAGCAGGTGTCTGTTGGAGGGTGTCCTGACTTGTTAGTCTAAGCGGTGGCATTTTGGAGCTCCCAAGGCAGAAGGCATGTGTAGGAGGGGATCCTCACCACCAAGTCTATACAATGGGGATTCTCAGCTCCCAAGGCAGCAGGTGTGTTTTGAATGAGGGTCCTGACCTGCTAGTCTAAGCGGTGGCATTTCAGAGCTCTCAAGGTAGCATCTGTGTGTTGGAGGGGGTTCTGACCGGCTAGTCAAAGCAGCGGTGTTTTGGAGTTCACAAAAAGCAGATGTGTGTTGGAGGGGTCCTGACAGGCTAGCCTAAGTGCCAGCATTTTGGACCTCCCGAGGCAGCAGGCCTGTGTTGGTAGAGTACTTACCTACTAGTCTAGCGGCTGTGTTTGGAGCTCCCAAGGCAGCAGGTGTGTCTTGGAGAGGTCCTAACCTCCTAGTCTAAGCATTGGCATTTTGGAGCTCCCAAGGCAGCAGCAGTGTGTTGGAGGGGTCTTAACCTGTGAGTCAGTGGTGGTGTTTCAGAGCTCAAAGGCACAGGTGTATGTTGGAGGGGTCCTGATCTGCTAGTGTAGCGGTGGCATTTTGGAGCACCCAAGGCATCAGGTGAGTGTTGGAGGGGGTCTTGACCTGCTAGTCGAAGTGGTGGTGTTTTGGAGCTACAAAGACAGCAGGTGTGTGTTGGAGGGGGTCCTGATCTGCTAATGTAAGTGGTGGCATTTTGGAGCACCCAAGGCAGCAGGTACTGTACTGTATGTGTTGGAGGGGGTCTTAAACTGCTAGTCTAAAAGGCAGAATTTCGAAGCTACAAAGACAGAAGGTGTGTGTTGGAGGGGGTCTTGACTTGCTAGTCAAGCAGGTGGCATTTTGGAGCTCCCAAGGCAGCAGATGTGTATTGGAAGGGGGTCTTGACTTGCTAGTTTAAGCAGCTGTGTTTCAGAGCTCCAAAGAAAGAAGGTGTGTTTTGAAGGGGGTCCTGACTTGCTAGTCTAAGAGGTGGCATTTCAGAGCTCCAAAGCAGCAGGTCTGAGTTGGAGGGGGTCTTGACCTGCTAGTCGAAGTGGTGATGTTTTGGAGCTACAAAGGCAGCAGGTGTGTGTTGGAGGGGGTCTTGACCTGCTAGTCTAAGTGGCGGCATTTCTGTGCTCCAAAGACAGCAGGTGCATGTTGGAGGGGGTCCTGATATGCTAGTCTAAGTGGTGGCATTTTAGAGCTCCCAATGCAGCAGGTGTGTTTTGGTGTGGGTCAAAACCTGCTAGTCTAAGCGGTGGTTTTTCAGAGCTCACTAGGCAGCAGGTGTGTGTTGGAGGGGGTCTTGACCTGCTAGTGCAAGAGGTGGCATTTTGGAGCTCCCAAGGCAGCAGGTGTGTGTTGGACAGGTCCTGACCTGCTAGTCTAAGTGACGGTGTATCTGAGCTCCAAAGGCAGCAAGTCTGTGTTGGAGGGGATCCTGACCTGCTAGTCTAAGCAGCAGTGTTTCAGAGCTCCCAAGGCAGCAGCCATGTGTTGGAGGGGATCTTGACCAGCTAGTCTAAGTGGCAGAGTTTCAGAGCTCCCAAGGCAGCTGGTATGTGTTGGAGGGGGTCATGACCTGCTAGTGTAAGCGGTGGTATTTTGGAGCTCCTAAGGCAGCAGGTGAGTGTTGAATGGGGTCCTGACCTGATAGTCCAAGCAGTGGTGATTCGGAGCTCCCAAGGCAGCAGGTGTGTGTTGGAGGGGATCCTAATCTGTTAGTCTAAAAGGTGGAGTTTCAGAGCTGCCAAAGCAGCAGGTGTGTGTTGGGGAGGGTCCTAACTTGCTAGTTGCAGTGGTGGTGTTTTGGAGCTCCGAAGGAAGCAGGTGTGTGTTGGAGGTGGTCCTGACCTGCTTGTCTAAGAGGTGGCATTTCAGAGCTCTGAAGGCAGCAGGTTTGTGTTGGAGGGGGTCCTGACCTGCTAGTTAAAATGGCACTCTTTTGGAGCTCACAGAACTGCAGGTGTGTGTTGGAGGTGGTCTTGACCTGCTAGTCGAAGTGATGGTCTTTCAGAGCTACAAAGGCAACAGGTGTGTGTTGAAGGGTTCCTGTCCTGCTAGTGTAAGCGGTGGCATTTCAGAGCTCCCAAGGCAGCAGGTCTGTGCTGCAGGGGTTCCTGACCTGCTAGTGTAATTGTTGGGGTTTTGAAGCTCACAAAGCAGCTGGTGTGTGTGACGTAGATAGCCAGTTCTGAGTGCTGTATAATTTTTTTTTATTACATATAAAATATGTAATGGGAAGGTCAGTCTGAGGAAACTACAGTCTTGCTGAACTGACACATCAACCCCGTCCCCCCCAGGGATAAGTTCAAAGGACAGGAGGTATTTTAAACTACAGAGATCTGAGGTTCAATTAGCATGCTAAATTTGCTTTGATCCCAGGAAATGAAATTAGCCATTCATGGCATCCCCAGGGGAATCCTTTGATTTTGCTCTAGGTCTCATAATGGAAAGAGCATACATGTGTTTTTGGTATCATCCCAGGAAACCATCTTATTTCATCAAAGAGGTTGATGTCTGGGCCAAGCAGGACCCAGATGAATTTGGAAGGTCCAATATCCATTCCTGGGAAACCTTTGAATTACATCGGAGGGATCTGTGATGTGTAGATACCAAGGCCCAGATGAGATTAAAGAGTCAAATACACTTTTGCTTTGAATACAGTGATATATCAAAGAAACTTTTGATATGTATGTGTAGCAGAGCACAAATTGGTTTTGTCTGGTTAACTTGAGGAGAGGAAGTCAGTGGCGTCACCATTATATTTTTAAATATTTTATTTAGACATCCTGTGTTATAATAAATATAGATTTTGTTACACCAAGGTGGAGTTTGGTGACCTCAGAGAAGGCCGGCTCAGAACTGTGTTTAACTGCTGAGAGAACCTTGGCAGACACACTTTCATAATTCTAAATGAGGGAGAAACATCACAGCACTGAAAGAAAGTAAGCATATATTAGATTAGACCAGTCTGAATATATGTATTGTAGAAACTTGCACTTTAAACTTGTTTGTTTTTAAGGCTGTATGTGTTGGGAAATTTTGTTCTATAATTTTACTGTTTTCCTATTTTCCTATTTTAAAGCAAAGATATATATTTTAAAACGGAAACTGCCTGAAGTGCCTTGACATTTCTTTTAATTAAGTGAAGCTTTTAAAGGCTATAGTTAACACTGTGTATGAGCTTACTGATATACCAAACTGGGAAACGGATAAAGTTCTCTAAGGGTCTTGCATAGAGTTCTAAGGATTCATTTTGTAGACCTGGTTAGTGCCCAAAGGCAAAGATATCTGGTCTTCTGAAGACAGAATTATCTGAGACTGATAATTGGGTACGCTAACAAGAGGTTATCAGTTTGAATCCCTTCAGAACTTGAGACTAAGGTGACTCGAACCCAACAAAACAGACAAGAGGGTTACCTTGTTGTTTTCACTGTCCAAAAATCATACGCTCAGAGGTTGGCACTTTAGGAGTAGAGGGCTGACTGGTTGAGTGAATTTGTAACAGTGTGTATTGCAGGGGTCCTGACTGCCTTGTCTAAGTGGCGGTGTTTGGAGTTTCCAAGGCAGCAGGTGTCTGTTGGAGGTGTCCTGACTTGTTAGTCTAAGCGGTGGCATTTGGAGCTCCCAAGGCAGAAGGCATGTGTAGAGGATCCTCACCACCAAGTCTATACAATGGGGATTCTCAGCTCCCAAGGCAGCAGGTGTGTTTTGAATGAGGGTCCTGACCTGCTAGTCTAAGCGGTGGCATTTCAGAGCTCTCAAGGTAGCATCTGTGTGTTGGAGGGGGTTCTGACCGGCTAGTCAAAGCAGCGGTGTTTTGGAGTTCACAAAAAAGCAGATGTGTGTTGGAGGGGGTCCTGACAGGCTAGCCTAAGTGCCAACATTTTGGACCTCCCGAGGCAGCAGGCCTGTGTTGGTAGGGGTACTTACCTACTAGTCTAAGCGGCTGTGTTTTGGAGCTCCCAAGGCAGCAGGTGTGTCTTGGAGAGGGTCCTAACCTCCTAGTCTAAGCATTGGCATTTTGGAGCTCCCAAGGCAGCAGCAGTGTGTTGGAGGGGGTCTTAACCTGTGAGTCGAAGTGGTGGTGTTTCAGAGCTCAAAAGGCACAGGTGTATGTTGGAGGGGGTCCTGATCTGCTAGTGTAAGCGGTGGCATTTTGGAGCACCCAAGGCATCAGGTGAGTGTTGGAGGGGGTCTTGACCTGCTAGTCGAAGTGGTGGTGTTTTGGAGCTACAAAGACAGCAGGTGTGTGTTGGAGGGGGTCCTGATCTGCTAATGTAAGTGGTGGCATTTTGGAGCACCCAAGGCAGCAGGTACTGTACTGTATGTGTTGGAGGGGGTCTTAAACTGCTAGTCTAAAAGGCAGAATTTCGAAGCTACAAAGACAGAAGGTGTGTGTTGGAGGGGGTCTTGACTTGCTAGTCAAGCAGGTGGCATTTTGGAGCTCCCAAGGCAGCAGATGTGTATTGAAGGGGTCTTGACTTGCTAGTTTAAGCAGCTGTGTTTCAGAGCTCCAAAGAAAGAAGGTGTGTTTTGAGGGGTCCTGACTTGCTAGTCTAAGAGGTGGCATTTCAGAGCTCCAAAGCAGCAGGTCTGAGTTGGAGGGGTCTTGACCTGCTAGTCGAAGTGGTGATGTTTGGAGCTACAAAGGCAGCAGGTGTGTGTTGGAGGGGTCTTGACCTGCTAGTCTAAGTGGCGGCATTTCTGTGCTCCAAAGACAGCAGGTGCATGTTGGAGGGGGTCCTGATATGCTAGTCTAGTGGTGGCATTTAGAGCTCCCAATGCAGCAGGTGTGTTTTGGTGTGGGTCAAAACCTGCTAGTCTAAGCGGTGGTTTTTCAGAGCTCACTAGGCAGCAGGTGTGTGTTGGAGGGGGTCTTGACCTGCTAGTGCAAGAGGTGGCATTTTGGAGCTCCCAAGGCAGCAGGTGTGTGTTGGACAGGTCCTGACCTGCTAGTCTAAGTGACGGTGTATCTGAGCTCCAAAGGCAGCAAGTCTGTGTTGGAGGGGATCCTGACCTGCTAGTCTAAGCAGCAGTGTTTCAGAGCTCCCAAGGCAGCAGCCATGTGTTGAAGGGGATCTTGACCAGCTAGTCTAAGTGGCAGAGTTTCAGAGCTCCCAAGGCAGCTGGTATGTGTTGGAGGGGGTCATGACCTGCTAGTGTAAGCGGTGGTATTTTGGAGCTCCTAAGGCAGCAGGTGAGTGTTGAATGGGGTCCTGACCTGATAGTCCAAGCAGTGGTGATTCGGAGCTCCCAAGGCAGCAGGTGTGTGTTGGAGGGGATCCTAATCTGTTAGTCTAAAAGGTGGAGTTTCAGAGCTGCCAAAGCAGCAGGTGTGTGTTGGGGAGGGTCCTAACTTGCTAGTTGCAGTGGTGGTGTTTTGGAGCTCCGAAGGAAGCAGGTGTGTGTTGGAGGTGGTCCTGACCTGCTTGTCTAAGAGGTGGCATTTCAGAGCTCTGAAGGCAGCAGGTTTGTGTTGGAGGGGGTCCTGACCTGCTAGTTAAAATGGCACTCTTTTGGATCTCACAGAACTGCAGGTGTGTGTTGGAGGTGGTCTTGACCTGCTAGTCGAAGTGATGGTCTTTCAGAGCTACAAAGGCAACAGGTGTGTGTTGGAGGGGGTCCTGACCTGCTAGTGTAAGCAGTGGCATTTTGGAGCACCCAAGGCAATAGGTGTGTGTTGGAGGGAGTCCTGACTTGCTAGTCTAAGTGGCGGCATTTCTGAGCTCCAAAGACAGCAGGTGAGTGTTGGAGGGGGTCCTGAACTGCTAGTCTAACGGCGAAGTTTTAGAGCTGCCAAGGCAGCAGGTGTATGTTGGGGGGGTCCTAACCTGTTAGTCTCAGTGGTGGTGTTTCAGAGCTCCAAAGGAAGCAGGTGTGTGTTGGATGCAGCCCTGACCTGCTTGTCTAAGAGGCAGCATTTCAGAGCTCCAAAGGCAGCAGGTGTGTGTTGGAGAGGGTCATGACCTTCTAGTGTAAGCAGCGGTGTTTCGGAGCTGCCAATGTAGCAGGTTTATTTTGAATGGGGTCGTGACCTGATAGTCCAAGCGGTGGTGATTCGGAGCTCCCAAGGCAGCAGGTGTGTGTTGGGGGGGGTTCTGACCTGCTAGTTAAAGCAGAGCTCGCAAAAACAGCAAGTGTGTGTTGGAGGGGGTCCTGACCTACTAGTCAAACAGGTGGCATTTTGGATCTCCCAAGCCAGCAGGTGTGTGTTGGAAGGAGTCCTGACCTCCTAGTCTCAGCAGCAGTGACTCCAAGCTCCAAAGGCAGCATTTGTGTGTTGAAGATGTCCTCATCTGCCAGTCTAAGTGGCAGAGTTTTGGAGCTCCCAATGCAGCAAGTGTGTGTGTTGGAGGGAGTGCTGACCTGCTAGTCTAAGCGGTGGTGTTTCGGAGCTCCCAAGGCAGCAGGTGTGTCTTGGAAGGGGTCCTGACATGCTAGTCTAAGTGGTGGCATTTTGGAACTCCCAAGGCAGCAGATGTGTGTTGCAGGAGGTCCTGACTTGCTATTATTAGCGGCAGAGAGTCGGAGCTCCCAGGGCAGCAGATATGCACTGGAGGGGGTCCGGACCTCCTAGTCTCAGCGGTGGTGTTTCGGAGCTCCCAAGGAAGCAGGTGTGTGTTGCAGGGGGTCCTGTCCTGCTGGTATAAGTGGTGGTATTTTGGAGCTCCCAAGGCAGCTGGTGTGTGCTGGAGGGGGTCCCGACCTGCTTGTCTCAGAGGTAGTGTTTCAGAGCTCCCAAGGAAGCAGATGTGTGTTGGAGGGGTCCTCATCTGCCAGTCTAAGTGGTGGAGTTTTGGAGCTCCCAAGGCAGCAAGTGTGTGTTGGAGGTGGTCCTGACCTGATAGTTTAAGTGGCAGTGTTTGGAGCTCCCAAGGCAGGAGGGGTGTGTGTTAGAGGATGTCCTGACCTGCTAGTCTAAGCAGCAGAGTTTCAGAGAGATCAAGGCAACAGGTGTGTGCTAGAGGGGGTCCTTACCTGCTCGTCTCAGCGGTGGGGTTTCTGAGCTCCCAAGGAAACAGATGTGTGTTGGATTGGGTCATGAAATGCTAGTCTCAGTGGCCTCATTTTGGAGCTCCCAAGGCAGCAGGTGTGTGATGAAGGGGTCCTGACGTACTAGTCTAAGTGGCAGGGTTTCAGAGCTCCCAAGGCAGCAGGTGTGTGTTGGAGGTGATCCTGGCCTGCTTGTCTAAGCAGCAGCATTTCAGAGCTCCCATTACAGCAGGTATGTGCTGTAGAGGGTCCTGACCTGCTAGTCTAAGCATCAGAGTTCTGGAGCTCATAAAGCAGCTGGTGTGTATTGTAGGGGGTCCTGACCTGCTAGGCTAAGCGGCAGCATTTCAGAGTACTCAAGGCAGCAGGTATGTGTTGGAGGGGGTCCTGACTTGGTAGTCTAATAGGTGGCATTTTGGAGCTCCCATGGCAGCAGGCATGTGTTGGAGGGGGTCCTCACCACCTAGTCTAAGTGGCAGGGTTTCTGAGCTCCCAAGGCAGCAGGTGTGTGATGGATGAGGTCCTGAATTGCTAGTCTAAGCGGCGGCAATTCAGAATTTTCAAGACAGCAGTTGTGTGTGTTGGGGGGGTCCTGAGCTTCTTGTCTAACAGATGATGTTTTGGTGCTCCCAATGTAGCAGGTGTGTTTTGGAGGGGGTCCTGACCTGCTTGTCTAAGCAACGGCATTTTGGAGTTCCTAAGGCAGCCGGTGTGTGGGTTGGAATGGGTCCCGACCTGCTAGTCTATGCAGCAGCATTTTGGAGCTCCTCAAGCAGCATATGTGTGTTGGTGGGGGTCCTGACCTGATAGTGTAAGTAGCAGAGATTCTGAGCTCCCAAGGCAGCAGGTGTCTGTTGGAGATGTCCTCACCTGCTAGTTTAAGCATTTGCATTTCAGAGCTCCCAGTGCAGTAGGAGTGTGTTGGAGGGAGTTATGATCTGATAGGCTATACAGTGTCATTTCAGAGCTCCCAAAGCAGCAGGTGTGTGTTATATGAGGTCCTGACCCGCTAGTCTAAGTGGTGGCATTTTGGAGCTCCCAAGGTAGCAGGTGTGTGGGTTGGAACAGGTCCCGACCTGCTAGTCTATGCAGCAGCATTTCAGAGCTCCCCAAGCAGCATATGTGTGTTGGTGGGGGTCCTGACCTGCTAGTGTAAGCAGCAGAGATTCCGAGCTCCCAAGGCAGAATGTGTCTGTTGGAGATGTCCTCACCTGCTAGTTTAAGCATTTGCATTTCGCAGCTCCCAGTGCAGTAGGAGTGTGTTGGAGGGAGTTATGATCTGATAGGCTATGTGGTGTCATTTCAGTGCTCCCAAAGCAACAGGTGTGTGTTACATGAGGTCCTGATCTGCTAGTCTAAGTGGTGACATTTTGGAGCTCCCAAGGCAGCAGGTGTGTGTTGGAGGGTGTCTTCACCTGCTAGTCTAAGTTGCAGCATTTCAGAGCTACCAGGGCAGCAGGTGTGTGTTGCAGAGGGTCCTGACCAACTTGTATAAGCGGAGGAGTTCCGGAGCTCCCAAATCAGCAGGTGTGTGTGCTGGAGGGGGTGCTGATCTGCTAATACAAGTGGCAGAGTTTCTGAGCTCCCAAGGCAGCAGATATCTGTTGGAGGGGGTCCTGACCTATGAAACTCAGTGGTGGTGTTTCAGAGCTCTCTAGGAAACAGGTGTCTGTTGCAGGGGGCCTGACCTGGTAGTCTAAGCAGCAGGATTTTGTAGTTCCCTATGCAGCAGGTGTGTGTTGGAGGGGGTCCTGACTTGCTTGTCTAAGCAGTGGCATTTCGGAGCTCCCAAGGCAGCAGTCATATGTTGGAGGGGGTCCTCACCACCTAGTCTAAGCGGCGGGGTTTCTGAGCTCCCAAGGCAGCAGGTGTGTGTTGGACTATCCCTGACCTGCTAGTCTAAGTAGCGGCATTTTGGAGTTTCCAAGACAGCAGTTTTGTGTGTTGGAGGGGGTCCTGACCTGCTAGTCTAAGAGGCAGGGTTTCATAGAAACATAGAAACATAGAATCTGATGGCAGATAAGGACCGCTTGGCCCACCTAGTCTGCCCATTTCCCTACCCAACGGATAAGCTGCAGATCCTAGTTAACCAACAGCCTACTTCCTCCTAACCCCCACTAGAATTGCCTTATGTCTGTCCCATGCATTCTTGAATTCCTCCACTGTTTTTGACTCTACAAACTCCTCAGAAAGGCTGTTCCATGTATCCACAACTTCACCTGTGAAAAAATACTTCCTCACATTACCTCTGAGCCATCCCCGCTCTATCTTCAAATTGTGCCCCCTTGTTTTTGCACATCTCTTTTTCTGAAAGATGCTACCCTCTTGGACTTTGCTGATTCCCTTGAGGTATTTGAAAGTTTCTCTCATGTCCCCCTTCTCCCTCCTTTCCTCGAGGCTATACATCTTTAGTTCCTTTAGTCTTTCTTCATATGTCTTCTGATGCAGGCCCTGCATCATTTTGGTTGCCCTCCTCTGGACAGCCTCCACCTTGTCTATGTCTTTGTGGAGATGGGGTCTCCAGAACTGCACACAGTACCCCAGATGTGGTCTTACCAACTGTCTGTACAGAGGGCCAACAACTTCCTGTTTTCTTCTGGTGATGCCTCTACCTATGCATCCCAGTATACCCCCCAGCCCTCCTTACTGCCGTCTCACATTGCTGGCCCACTTTTAGGTCATCTGATATGGCTACCCCCAGGTCCCTTTCCATTTTTGTTGTTGTCAGTATCTCACCCCCTATTGTGTACTCTTCCCCTAGGTTTTTGTTTCCCATGTGCATTACTTTGCACTTCTTTGCATTGAATCTAAGCTGCCATACATTTGACCATTCCTCCAACCTTGCCAAGTCTCTTTTCATCCTTTCCACCCCACCTTGTGTATCAATCCTGTTGCAGATCTTTGTGTCATCTGCAAAGAGACATACCTTCCCTTCCAGTGCCTCTGCAATGTCACTTATAAAGACATTAAAAAGAACCGGCCCCAGTACTTAACCCTGCTGTACCCTTTTAGTAACCCTCCTTTCTTCACTGTGGACTCTATTTAATATTACCTGCTGTGTCCTGTTGTCCAACCAGTGTTTTACCCAGGCTACCACCCTAGGACCCACTCCAAGGCTGGCTAATTTGTTTATTAATCTTTTGTGCGGAACTGTGTCAAATGCCTTGCTGAAGTCTAGGTAGGCCATGTCCACAGCCCCTCCTTGATCTACTGCTTTGGCCACCCAGTCAAAGAAATCAATTAGATTTGTCTGACATGACCATCCCACTGTGAATCCATGCTGCTTTAGGTCCTGTGCCCCACTGGCCTCTAGGTTCTCAACAATTCTTTCCTTCAGAAGTGAGTCCATCATTTTCCCTACCACTGAGGTCAAACTAACAGTTCTGTAGTTTCCTGCCTCTGTCTTGCTCCCACTTTTGTGAAGAGGAATCACATCCACCCTCCTCCAGTTCTCAGGTACCACCCCATCCTCCCATGATTTATTAAAAAGGGTAGTCAGTGGTGTTACTAGTTCTTCCCTTAGTTCTCTTAAAATTTTGGAGTGAATCCCATCAGGCCCCATTTTTTCATCCATCTTCAGTTTTAAGAGTTCTTTCGGAAGCCTTTCTTCTGTGAAAGGACTAATATCAACCCCCCTATCCAGAGTGCTTCTATTAACTGGATTAGGTATTTCCCCCTACTTTTCCATTGTGAATACTGAGCAGAAGCATTCGTTCAGTATCTCTGCTTTTTCACTGTCGCTTTCTGCCCATCCACCTTCCTCATTTTACAGCCTCAGTAACCCTGCCTTAGTCTTTCTTTGCTCCCTAATGTACCTATAAAAGGTTTTATCCCCTTTCTTAACCAAGTTGGCTATCTTTTCCTTGGTTTTGGCCTTTGCTATTCTAACTGCCTTACCTGCTTCCTTCTGCTTTAACTGGTACATTTCTCTGTCCTGCTCCTTCTGTGTTTCCTTATACTTCATGAATGCTATCTTTTTTCCCTTTATCTTCCCTGCCACTTCTTTTGCAAACCATAGTGGTTTTTCTTTCGTTTTGATTTTTTTATTTGCTTCACACAAAGACTTGTTGCCTCTGTGATGGCGGTTTTGATGTTTCCCCACTGTTGCTCCACCCCACCTTCTTGCCTGTTTGCTAGTGCTTTTCTGAGGCACTCTCCCATTTTGTCAAAATCAACCATCCTGAAGTACAGTGCCTTCACTTTTGTGTGGCTTGACTCTACAGTTAAGTTAATCATGAACCACACTGTTTGGTGGTCGCTTGTTCCCAGATGACTACCCACTTCAAGATCAGAGATCCTCTCTCCATCCCCATTTGAGAGTACTAGGTCTAAGATTGCTCTTTCCCGAGTGGGTTCCACAACTAGCTGTTTGAGGCATGCCCCCTGTAGGGCATCGAGAATGGCCCTGCTCTTGGATGTGGCTGCAGCAAAGGTGCTCCAGTCAACATCTGGCATATTCAGGTTCCCCATCAGCAATATCTCACCTTTCTCTGCGATCCCAAGGATGCCTTCTATTATTTCCTTGTCCATTTCCTCCCCTTGAGACAAGGGTCTGTGTACAACCCCTGTGCTGATTGTAGAGCCATTGCCAGTCTCCAGGGTGACCCACAGTGCCTCGTCTCCTCCCTGTTTACCTTTAGTTCTGTTGCTTTTATCCCTTCCTTTACATAGAGAGCTACTCCTCCTCCTCTTCTTCCCTCCCTGTCCCTCCTGTAGATTGTGTACCCTGGTATGTGGACATCCCAGTCATGGTTCTATGTGTACCATGGTTCTGTGGCTGCCACAATATCCAGACATCCCTCTTCCATCAAGGCCACCATTTCAGGGAGCTTTTTACCTAGACTACGGGCATTGGTACTCATTACCCTATATTTTTTATGGCTTTATTTCTTTTTGACCCATCCCTGTTCCTACTGCCTTTGTCTTTTTCTCCATTTACTCCGGCCCTTCTCCCTATTGACTGCTCTGTTTTGGTGTTTACCTCACTAATTACCCTGATTTTTTTTGGGGGGGCCAGGATCTCCCTTCTCCTCTTCAGTGCCTCCCCCCTTGGCTAGTTCAAATGCTTGCCACTGAAGCAAGGTGCTCCCAATGTAGTAGGTGTGTGTGTTGGATGGGGTCCTGGCCTGCAAGTCTAAGCGACAGCATTTCAGAGCTCCTAAGGTAGCAGGTGAATGTTGCAGGAGGTACTGACATGGTAGTATAAGTGGCAGAGTTTCGGAGCTCCCAAGGCAGCAGGTGTGTAGTGGAGGGGTCCTGACCTGCTTGTCTCAGTGGTGGTGTTGAGGAGCTCCCAAGGAAGCACATGTGTGTTAGAGGGGGTCCTGAAATTCTAGTCTTAACCATGGTGTTTCGGAGCTCCCAAGACGGCAGGTGTATGTTGGAGGTGGTCCTGACCTGTAAGTCTAAGCGGTGGTGATTCGGAGCTCCCAAGGCAGCAGGAATGTGTTGGTGTGGCTTCTGACCTGCTAGTCTAAGCAGCAGAGTTTCAGAGATCCCAAGGCAGAAGGATTGTACTGGAGGGCGGACCTCTCCTGCTAGTCTCAGCAATAGTGTTTCTGAGCTAACAAGGTAGCAGATGTGTGTTGGAGGGGGTCCTGAAATGCTAGTCTCAGCGGCCTCATTTTGGAGGTCCCAATTCAGCAGGTGTGTGTTGAAGGGGTCCTGGTGTGCTAGACTAAGCGGCAGCATTTCAGAGCTCCCAAGGCAGCAGGTGTGTTTTGGATGAGATTCTGACCTACTAGTCTAAACAGTGGCATTTTGGACATTCTAAAACAGCAGTTGCTTGTATTGGAGGGGGTCCTGACCAATTAGTCTAAGAGGAGGTGTTTTGGAGCTCCCAAAGGAGCAGGTGTGTGTTTAAGGGGGGCCTGACCTCCTAGTCTAAGCGGTGGCATTTCAGAGCTCTCAAAGTAGCAGGTGTGTGTTGGAGGGGGTCCTGACTTGCTAGTCTAAGCAGTGGCATTTCAGAGCTCCCAAGGCAGCAGGCATGTGTTGAAGGAAGTCCTCACCACCTAGTCTAAGTGGCAGAGTTTCTGAGCTCCCAAGGCAGCAGGGGTTTGTTGGACCAGGTCCTGACTTGTTAGTCTAAGCTTTGGCATTTCAGAGGTTCCAAGACAGCAGCTGTGAGTGTTGGAAGGGGTCCTGACCTGTTAGTCTAACAGAGATGTTTCAGAGCTCCCAATGTAGCAGGTGTGTGTTTTAGGAGGGCCTGACCAGCTAGTCTAAGCAGTGACATTTCAGAGCTCCCGAAGTAGCAGGTGTCTGTTGGAGGGGGTCCTGAACTGCTAGTCTAAGCAACGGCATTTCAGAGCTCCCAAGGCAGCAGATATGTGCTGGATGGGGTCCTGACCTACTAGACACAGTGGTTGTGTTTCAGAGCTCCCAAGGAAGTAGGTGTCTGTTGCAGGGGGCCTGATCTGGTAGTCTAAGTGGTGGCATTTTATAGTTCCAAAGGCAGCAGGTGTGTGTTGGAGGGGGTCCTGACTTGCTAGTCTAAGTGGTGGCATTTCAGAGCTCTTAAGGCAGCAGGCATGTGTTAGAGGGGGTCCTCACCACCTAGTCTAAGTGGCAGGAGTTTCTGAGTTCCCAAGGCAGCAGGGTTGTGTTGTACAAGGTCCTGACTTTCTAGTCTAATCTTTGGCATTTCAGAGTTTCCAAGACAGCAGTTGTGATTGTTGGAGGGAGCCCTGACCTGCTAGTCTAAGAGCCAATGTTTCGGAGCTCCCAGTGTAGCAAGTGTGTGTTGCAGGTCATCCAGACCCACTAGTCTAAGTGGTGGCATTTCAGAGCTCCCAAAAGTGGCAGGTGTGTGTTGGAGGGGGTCCTGACCTGCAAGTCTAAGCGATGGCATTTTGGAGCTCCCAAAGCAGCAGATATGTGCTGGAGCAGGTGCTGACCTACTACTCTCATGGGTGGTATTACAGAGCTACCAAGGAAGCAAGTGTGTGTTGTAGGGGGTCCTGACCTGCTGGTATAAGTGGTGACGTTTCAGAGCTCCCAAGGCAGCAGGTCTGTGCAGGAGGGATCCTGACCTGCTTGTCTCTGTGGTGGTGTTTCAGAGCTCCCAAAGAAGCAGGTGTGAGTTGGAGGGGTTCCTTAAATGCTAGCCTCAACCGTGGTGTTTTGGAGCTCCCAAGGCAGCAGGTGTGTGCTGAAGGGGTCCTGACCTGCTTGTCTCCGTGGTGGTGTTTCAGAGCTCCCAAGGAAGCAGATGTGTGTTGGAGGGGGTCCTGAAATGCTAGTCTCAGCGGCCTCATTTTGGAGGTCCCAATTTGGCAGGTGTGTGTTGGAGGGGTCCTGGTGTGCTAGTCTAAGCGGCAGCATTTCAGAGCTCCCAAAGCAGCAGGTGTGTGTTGGAGGAATTCCTGACCTGCTGGTCTTAGTGGCAGCGTTTCAGAGCTCCCAAGGCAGCAGGTGTGTTTTGGATGAGGTGCTGACCTACGGCGGCATTTTAGACATTCCAAAATAGCAGTTGCGTGTATTGGAGGGCCCTGACCAACTCATCTAAGAGGAGGTGTATTAGAGCTCCCAATGGAGCAGGTGTGTGTTTTAGGGGGGCCTGACCTCCTAGTCTAAGCGGTGGTGTTTCAGAGCTCCCAAAGTAGCAGGTGTATGTAGGAGGGGGTCCTGACCTGCTTGTCTAAGCGACGGCGTTTCAGAGCTCACAAGGCAGCAGATACGTGCTGGAGGGGGTCCTGACCTACTAGATTCAGTGGTGGTGTTTCAGAGCTCTAAAGGGATCAGGTGTCGGTTGCAGGGGGCCTGACCTGGTAGCCTAAGCGGTGTCATTTCGTAGCTCCCAAGGCAGCAGGTGTGTGTTGGAGGAGGTCCCTGACTTGCATACCTAAGCGGTGGCATTTCAGAGCTCCAAAGGCACGAGGCATGTGTTGGAGGGGGTCCTCACTACCTAGTCTAAGCGAAGTTGTTTCTGAGCTCCCAAGGCAGCAGGGGTGTGTTAGACGAGGTCCTGACTTGTGGCATTTTGGAGTTTCCAAGACAGCAATTGTGTGTGTTGGAGGAAATCCTGACCTGCTACTCTAAGAGGCAGCGTTCCGGAGCTCCCAATGTAGCAGGTGTTTGTTGGAGGTCATCCAGACCTGCTAGTATAAGCGGTGGCATTTCGAAGCTCCCAAAGTAGCAGGTGTATGTTGGAGGGTGTCCTGACCTGCAAGTCTAAACGATGGCATTTTGGAGCTCCCAAAGCAGCAGATACATGCTGGAGGGGGTGCTGACCTGCTACTCTCAGGGGTGGTATTTTTGGAGTTCTCAAGTAAGCAAGTGTGTGTTGCATGGGGTCCTGACCTGCAGGTATAAGTGGTGGCATTTCAGAGCTCCCAAGGCAGGAGGTTTGTGCTGCAAGGGTTCTGACCTGCTAGTCTAAGAGGTGGCATTTCGGAGTTTCCAAGACAGCAGTTGTGTGTGTTGGTGAGAGTCCTCACCTGCTAGTCTAAGAGGCAGCATTTTGGAGCTCCCAATGTAGCAGCTATGTGTAGGAGGAGGTTCTGACCTGCTAGTCTAAGCCGTGGCATTTCTGACCTGCTAATCTAAGCGATGGCATTTCGGAGCTCACAAGGCATCAGGTGTGTGTTACAGTGGGGCCTGATCTGCTAATATAAGTGGCGGAGTGTCAGGGCTGCCAAGGCAGCAGAAATGTGCTAGAGGGGATCCTGACCTCCTATTCTAAGTGGTGGTGTTTTGGAGCTCCCAGGACAGCAGGTGTGTACTAGAGAGTGTCCTGACCTACTTATCTTATCGGTTGTGTTTCGGAGCTCCCAAGTAAGCAGGTGTGTTTTGGAGAGGGTCCTGAAATGTTAGTCTCAATCAAGTCATTTCAGAGCTCCCAATGCAGCAGGTGAGTGTTGGAGGGGGTCCTCACCTGCTAGTTGCAGTGGTGGTGTTTCTGAGCTCCCAAGGAAGCAGATGTGTGTTGGAGAGGGCCCTGAAATGCTAGTTTCAGCTGCCTCATTTTGGAGCTTCCAGTTCAGCAGGTGTGTATTATAGGGGTCCTTATGTGCTAGTCTAAGCGGCAGCATTTCTGAGCTCCCAAGGCATCAGGTGTGTGTTGGAGGGGATGTTGACCTGCTGGTCTAAGCCGCGGTGTTTCAGAGCTCCCAATGCAGCAGGTGTGTGCTGCACTGAGTCCTTTCCAGCTAGTCTAAGCGTCAGTTTTTAGAACTCACAAAGCAGCTGGTGTGTATTGCAGGGGGCCCTGACCTGCAAGTCTAAGTGGCGGCTTGTCGAAATTCCCAAGGCAGCAGGTGTGTGTTGAAGGGGGTCCTAACCTGCTACTCAAAGCGGTGGCATTTTGGAGTTCCTAAGGCAGCAGGTATCTGTTGATGGGGGTTTTAACCACCTAGTCTAAGCTGTGGGGTTTCTGAGCTCCCAAGGCAGCAGGTGTGTGTTGGACGAGGTCCTGACCTGCTAGTCTAAGCGGTGGCATTTTGGAGTTTCCAAAACAGCAGTTATGTGTATAGGAGGAGGTCCTTACCTGCTAGTCTAAGAGGTGGTGTTTCGGAGCTCCCAATGTTGCAAGTGTGTGTTGGAGAGGGTCGGGACCTGCTAGTCTAAGTGGTGACATTTAGGAGCTCCCAAAGTAGCAGGTGTATGTTGAAGGGGGTCCTGAAATGCTACTCTCAACTATGGCATTTCGGAGCCCTCAAGGCAGCAGGTATGTGTTGGAGGGGGTCCTCACCTGCTAGTCTCAGTGACCTTGTTTTGGAGCTCCCAATTCAGCAGGTTTGTGTTGGAGGGGTCCTGACTTGCTAGTCTAAGCAGCGGTGTTTCAGAGCTCCCAAGGCAGCAGGTGTGTGTTGGATGGGATCTTGACCTGCTGGTCTAAGCAGTGGCATTTCTGAGCTGCCTAGGCAACAGGTGTGTGCTGGAGGGGGTCCTGACCTGCTTGTCTCAGCAGTGGAGTTTCAGAGCTCCCAAGGAAGTAGGTGTGTGTTAGAGGGGGTCCTGAAATGCTAGCCTCAACTGTGGCATTTTGGAGCTCCCAAGGCAGCAGGTGTCTGTTGGAGGGGATTCTGACCTGCTAGTCTAAGTGGCAAGGTTTCCGATCTCCCAAGAAAGCAGGTGTGAGCTGGAGGGGGTCATCACCTGCTTGTCTCAGCTCTGGTGTTTCTGAGCTCCCAAGGAAGCAGATGTGTGTTGGAGGGGGTCCTGAAATGCTAGTTTCAGTGGCCTCGTTTTGGAGCTCCCAAGGCAGCAGGTGTGTGTTGGAGGGGTCCTGGCGTGATAGTCTAAGCGGTAAAGTTTCAGAGCTCCAAAGGCAGCAGGTAAGTGCTGGAGGGAATCCTGACCTGCAGGTCTTAGTGGCACAGTTTCTGAGCTCTCAAGGCAGCAGGTGTGATTGGATGACGTCCTGACCTTCTAGTCTAAGCGATGGCATTTCAGACATTCCAAAATAGTAGTTGTGTGTATTGGAAGAGGTCCTGACCTCCTAGTCTAAGAGGAGGCGTTTTGGAGCTCCCAATGTTGCAGGTGTGTGTTTTAGGAGGGCCTGACCTGCTAGTCTAAGTGGTGGTGTTTCAGAGCTCCCAAAGTAGCAAGTGTCTGTTGGAGGAGGTCCTGATCTGCTAGTCTAAGCGACAGCATTTCTGAGCTCCCTAGACAGCAGATATGTGCTGAATGGGGTCCTGACCTACTAGACTCAGTGGTTGTGTTTCAGTGCTCCCAAGGAAGTAGGTGTCTGTTGCAGGGGGCCTGATCTGGTAGTCTAAGTGGCAGCATTTCGTAGTTCCCAAGGCAGCTGGTGTCTGTTGGGGGGGGGGTCCTGACTTGCTAGTCTAAGCAGTGGCATTTAAGAGCTCCTAAGGCAGCAGGCATGTGTTGGAGGGGGTCCTCACCACCTAGTTTAAGTGGAGGAGTTTCTGAGCTCCCAAGGCAGCAGGGGTGTGTTGGACAAGGTCCTGACTTGCTAGTCTAAGCTTTGGCATTTCAGAGTTTCCAAGACAGTAGTTATGAGTGTTGGAGGAGGCCCTGACTTGCTAGTCTAAGAGGCAATGTTTCAGAGCTCCCAATGTAGCAGTTGTGTGTTGGAGGTCATCCAGACCTGCTAGTCTAAGCAGTGGCATTTTGGAGCTCCCAAAAGTAGCAGGTGTGTGTGTTTGAGGGGGTCCTGACCTGCAAGTCTAAGCGATGGCATATTGGAGCTCCCAAAGCAGCAGATATGTGCTAGAGGGGGTGCTGACCTGCTTCTCTCAGGGATGGTATTTTGGAGCTCCCAAGGAAGCAAGTGTGTGTTGTAGGGGGTCCTGACCTGCTGGTATATGAGATGGCATTTCAGAGCTCCCAAGGCAGCAGGTGTGTGCTGGAGGGATCCTGACCTGCTTGTCTCAGTGGTGGTGTTTCGGAGCTCCCAAAGAAGCAGGTGTGTGTTGGAGGGGGTCCTTAAATGCTAGTTTCAACCGTGGTGTTTCAGAGCTCCTAAGGCAGCAGGTGTGTGCTGAAGGGGTCCTGACCTGCTTGTCTCCATAGTGGTGTTTCAGAGCTTGCAAGGAAGTGGATGTGTTTTGGAGGGGGTCCTGAAATGCTAGTCTCAGCGGCCTCATTTTGGAGCTCCCAATTCAACAAGTGTGTGTTGGAGGGATCCTGGTGAGCTAGTCTAAGTGGCAGCATTTCAGAGCTCCCAAGGTAGCAGGCATGTGCTGGAAGGGATCCTGACCTGCTGGTCTTAGCGGCAGTGTTTCTGAGCTCCAAAGGCAGCAGGTGTGTTTTGGATGAGGTCCTGACCTACTAGTCTAAAAGGTGGCATTTTGGACATTCCAAAACAGCAGTTGCGTGTATTGGAGGGTGTCCTGACCAACTAGTCTAAGAGGAGGCATTTTGGATCTCCCAATGGAGCAGGTGTGTGTTTTAGGGGTGCCTGACCTCCTAATCTAAGCAGTGGCGTTTCCGAGCTCCCAAAGTAGCAGGTGTGTGTTGGAGGGGGTCCTGACCTGCTAGTCTAAGCGACGGCGTTTCAGAGCTCATAAGGCAGCAGATATGTGCTGGAAGGGGTTGTGACCTATTATATTCAGTGTTGGTGTTTCCAAGCTCTCAAGGAAGCAGGTGTCTGTTGCAGGGGCCTAATCTGGTAGTCTAAGCGTTGTCATTTCATAGCTCCATAGGCAGCAGGTGTGTGTTTGAGGGGCTCCTGACTTGCATGCCTAAGCGGTGGCATTTCAGAGCTCCAAAGGCAACAGGCATGTGTTGTAGGGAATCCTCACCACCTAGTCTAAGCGAAGGGGTTTCTGAGCTCCGAAGGCAGCAGGAGTGTGTTGGACGAAGTCCTGACTTCCTAGTCTAAGCGGTGGCATTTCGGAATTTCCAAGACAGCAATTTTGTGTGTTGGAGGGGGTCTTGACCTGCTACTCTAAGAGGCAGGGTTCCGGAGCTCCAAATGTAGCAGGTGTGTGTTGGAGGTCATCCTGACCTGCTATTATAAGCGGTGGCATTTCGGAGCTCCCAAAGTAGCAGGTGTGTGTTGGAGGGGGTCCTGACCTGAAGTCTAAGCGAGGGCATTTTAGAGCTCCCAAAGCAGAAGATATGTGCTGGAGAGGGTGCTGACCTGCTACTCTCAGGGGTGGCATTTCGGAGCTCTCAACTAAGCAAGTGTGTGTTGCAGGCGGTCCTGACCTGGTGGTATGATTGATGCCATTTCAGAGCTAACAAGGCAGGAGGTGTGTGCTGGAGGGGTCCTGAACTGCTAGTCTAAGAGGCAGCATTTTGGAGCTCCCAATGTAGCAGCTGTGTGTTGGAGGGGGCCCTGACCTGCTAGTCTAACCAGTGGCATTTCGGAGCTCCTAAAGTAGCAGGTATGTCTTGAAGGGGGTCCTGACCTGCTAGTCGCGATGGCATTTCGTAGCTCCCAAGGCAGCAGGTGTGTGTTGCAGGGGGTCCTGACCTGCTAATATAAGCGGCGGAGTGTCAGAGCTGCCAAGGCAGCAGATATGTGCTGGAGGGGATCCTCACCTTCTAGTCTAAGTAGTGGTGTTTTGGAGCTCCCAAGTAAGCAGGTGTGTTTTGAAGGGGGGCCTGAAATGCTAGTCTCAACCATGGCATTTCAGAGCTCACAATGCAATAGGTGAGTGTTGGAGGGGGTTCTCACCTGCTAGTCGCAGTGGTGGTGTTTCTGTGCTCCCAAGGAAGCAGATGTCTGTTGGATGGGGCCCTAAAATGCTAGTTTCAGCAGCCTCGTTTTGGAGCTTCCAGTTCAGCAGGTATGTATTAGAGGGGTCCTGACGTGCTAGTCTAAGCGGCAGCATTTCTGAGCTCCCAAGGCATCAGGTGTGTGTTGGAGGAGATGTTGACATGCTGGTCTAAGCCGCAGTGTTTCAGAGCTCCCAATGCAGCAGGTGTGTGCTGCACTAGGTCCTTTCCAGCTAGTCTAAGCATCAGTTTTGGAGCTCACAAAGCAGCTGGTGTGTATTGCAGGGGGTCCTGACCTGCAAGTCTAAGTGCAGCTTCTCAAAGTTCCCAAGCAGTAGGTGTGTGTTGGAGGGGGTCCTAACCTGCTACTCAAAGTGATGGCATTTTGGAGTTCCCAAGGCAGCAGGCATCGGCTGGAGGGAGTTCTAACCCACTAGTCTAAGCGGCAGGGATTCTGAGCTCCCAAGGCAGCAGGTGTGTGTTGGATGAGGTCCTGACCTGCTAGTCTAAGCGGCAACATTTTGGAGTTTCCAAAACAGCAGTTATGTGTATTGGAGGAGGTCCTTACCTGCTAGTCTAAGAGGTGGTGTTTCAGAGCTCCCAATGTTGCAAGTGTGTGTTGGAGGGGGTCCTGACCTGCTAGTCTAAGTGGTGGCATTTCAGAGCTCCCAAAGTAGCAGGTGTATGTTGGAGTGGGTCCTGAAATGCTACTCTCAACCGTGGCATTTCGGAGCTCTCAAGGCAGCTGGTGTGTGTGTCAGAGGGTGTCCTCACCTGCTAGTCTCAGTGACCTTGTTTTGGAGCTCCCAATTCAGCAGGTTTGTGTTGGAGGGGTCCTGACGTGCTAGTCTAAGCGGTGGCGTTTCAGAGCTCCCAAGGCAGCAGGTGTGTGTTGGATGGGATCTTGACCTGCTGGTCTAAGCAGCAACATTTCAGAGCTCCCTAGTCAACAGGTGTGTGCTGGAGGGGTCCTGACCTGCTTATCTCAGCGGTGGTGTTTCAGAGCTCCCAAGGAAGCAGGAGCATGTTAGAGGGGGTCCTGAAATTCTAGCCTCAACTGTGGCATTTTGGAGCTCCCAAGGCAGCAGGTGTCTGTTGGAGGGGGTCCTGACCTGCTAGCCTAAGCGGCGGTGTTTCCGATCTCCCAAGAAAGCAGGTGTGTGTTGGAGGGGGTCATGACCTGCTACTCTAAGCGGCAGCATTTCGAAGCTGCAATGGCATCAGAGAAATGTTGGAGGGTGTCCTGACCTGCTAGTCTAAGCGACAAAGATTCAGAGATCCCAAGGCAGCAAGTGTGTGCTTGGGGGGGCCTCACTTGCTAGTCTCAGCTGTGGTGTTTCTGAGCTCCCAAGGAAGCATATGTGTGTTAGAGGGGGATCCTGAAATGCTAGCCTCAGTGGCCTCATTTTGGAGCTCCCAATTCAGCAGGTGTGTGTTGGAGGGGTCCTGGTGTGCTAGTCTAAGCGGCTATGTTTCAGAGCTCCCAAGGCAGCAGGTGTGTGCTGTAGGGAATCCTGACCTGCAGGTCTTAGTGGCAGAGTTTCTGAGCTCCTAAGGCAGCAGACGTGTGTTGGATGAGGTCCTGACCTACTGGTCTAAGCCGTGGCATTTCGGATATTCCAAAACAGCAGTTGTGTGTATTGGAAGGGGTCCTGCTGGCCTAAGAGGAGGCATTTTGGAGCTCCCAAGGTAGCAGGTGTGTGTTTTAGGAGGGCCTCACCTGCTAGTCTAAGCAGTGGCATTTCAGAGCTCCCAAAGTAGCAGGTGTCTTTTGGAGGGGGTCCTGACCTGCTAGTCTAAGCGACGGTGTTTTGGAGCTTCCAAGGCAGCAGATATGTGTTGGATGGGGTCCTGACCTACTAGACTCAGTGGTTGTGTTTCAGAGCTCCCAAGGAAGTAGGTGTCTGTTGCAGGGGGCATGACCTGGTTGTCTAAGCGGTGGCATTTCGTAGTTCCCAAGGCAGCAGGTGTGTGTTGGAGGGGGTCCTGACTTGCTCTTCTAAGCGGTGTCATTTCAGAGCTCCAAAGGCAGCAGGCATGTGTTGGAGGGGTCCTCACCACGTAGTCTAAGTGGCAGAGTTTCTGAGCTCCCAAGGGAGCAGGGTTGTGTTGGACGAGGTCCTGACTTGCTAGTCTAAGCTTCAGCATTTCAGAGTTTCCAAGACAGGAGTTGTGAGTGTTGGAGGGGTTCCTGACCTGCTGCTCTAAGAGGAAATGTTTCGGAGCTTCCAATGTAGCAGGTGTGTGTTGGAGGTCATCCAGACCTGTGAGTCTAAGCGGTGGCATTTCAGAGCTCCCAAATGTAGTAGGTATGTGTTGGAGGGAGTCCTAACCTGCAAGTCTAAGCAACGGCATTTTGGAGCTCCCAAAGCAGCAGATATGTGCTGGAGAGGGTGCTGACCTGCTGCTGTCATGGGTAGTATTCCGGAGCTCACAAGAAAGCAAGTGTGTGTTGCAGGGGGTTCTGACCTGCTGATATAAGTGGTGGTGTTTCAGAGCTCCTAAGGCAGCAGGTGTGTGCAGGAGAGATCCTGACCTTGTTGCCTCTGTGGTGGTGTTTTGGAGCTCCCAAGGAAGTGGATGTGTGTTGGAGGGGGTCCTGAAATGCTAGTCTCAGCGGCCTCATTTTGGAGCTCCCAATTCAGCAGGTGTGTGTTGGAGGGGTCCTGGTGAGCTAGTCTAAGTGACAGCATTTCAAAGCTCCCAAGGCAGCAGGTGTGTGTGTTGGAGGGGATCCTGACCTGCTGGTCTTAGTGGCAGCATTTCTGAGCTCCCAAGGCAGCAGGTGTGTTTTGGATGAGGTCCTGACCTACTAGTCTAAACGGTGGTATTTTGGACATTCCGAAACAGCAGTTGCGTGTATTGGAGGGGGTCCTGACCTGCTAGTCTAAGAGGAGGCATTTTGGAGCTCCCAATGGAGCAGGTGTGTTTTAGGGAGGCCTGACCTACTAGTCTAAGCAGTGGCATTTCGGAGCTCCCAAAGTAGCAGGTGTGTGTTGGAGGGGGTCCTGAACTGCTAGTCTAAGTGACCAGTATTTCAGAGCTCACAAGGCAGCAGATATGTGTTGGAGGGGGTCCTGACCTACTAGATTCAGTGGTGGTGTTTCAGAGCTCTCAAGGAAGCAGGTGTCTGTTGCAGGGGGCCTGATCTGGTAGTCTAAGTGGTGTCATTTCATAGCTCCCAAGGTAGCAGGTGTGTGTTGGAGGGGGTCCAGACTTGCATGCTTAAGCGGTGGCATTTCAGAGCTCCAAAGGCAGCAGGCATGCGTTGGAGGGGGTCCTCACCACCTAGTCTAAGCGAAGGGGTTTCTGAGCTCTGAAGGCAGCAGGGGTGTGTTGGATGAGGTCCTAACTTGCTAGTCTAAGCAATGGCATTTCTGAGTTTCCAAGACAGCAGCTGCGTGTGCTGGAAGGGGTCCTGACCTGCTACTCTAAGATGCAGTGTTCTGGAGCTCCCAATGTAGCAGGTGTTTGTTGGAGGTCATCCAGACTTGCTAGTATAAGCGGTGGCATTTTGGAGCTCCCAAAGCAGCAGATATGTGCTGGAGGGGGTGCTGACCTGCTACTCTCAGGGGTGGTATTTCGGAGCTCTCAACTAAGCAAGTGTGTGTTGCAGGGGGTCCTGACCTGCTGGTATAAGTGGTGACATTTCAGAGCTCCCAAGGAAGTAGGTGTCCATTGCAGGGGGCCTGACCTGGTAGTCTAAGCAGTGGCATTTCATAGTTTCCAAGGCAGCAGGTGTGTGTTGGAGGGGGTCCTGACTTGCTTGTCTAAGCAGTGGCATTTCAGAGCTCCCAAGGCAGCAGGCATGTGTTGGAGGGGGTCCTCACCACCTAGTCTAAGTGGCGGGGCTTCTGAGCTCCCAAGGCAGCAGGTGTGTGTTGGATGAGGTCCTGACCTGCTAGTCTAAGTGGTGGCATTTTGGAGTTTCCAAAACAGCAGTTATGTGTATTGCACGAGGTCCTTACCTGCTAGTCTAAGAGGTGGTTTTTCGGTGCTCTCAATGTTGCAAGTGTGGGTTGGAGGGGGTCCTGATCTGCTAGTCTAAGTGGTGACATTTCGGAGCTCCCAAAGTAGCAGGTGTATGTTGGAGAGGGTCCTGAAATGCAACACTCAACCATGGCATTTCAGAGCTCCCAAGGCAGCAGGTGTGTGTTGGAGGTGGTCCTGATCTGCTGCTCAAAGTGGCGGTGTTTCGGAGCTACCAAGGCAGCAGATGTGTGTTGGAGGGCATCCTGACCTTCAAGTCTAAGCGGCAGCATTTTGGAGCTCCAAAGGCAGCCAGAGTGTGTTGGAAGGGGTCCTGACCTGCTGGTATAAGTGGTGGTGTTTCAGAGCTCCCAAGGTAGCAGGTGTGTGCTGGAGAGGGTCCTGACCTACTTATCTCAGCGGTAGTGTTTCAGAGCTCCTAAGGAAGCAGGTGTGTGTCAGAGGGGGTCCTGAAATGCTAGTCTCAGCTGTGGTGTTTTGGAGCTCCCAAGGCAGCAGGTGTATGTTGAAGGTGGTCCTGACCTCCTAGTCTAATCAGTGGCATTTCTAAGCTCCCAAAAAAGCAGGTGTGTGTTGGAGGGGTCATGACCTGCTACTCTAAGCAGTGGTGATTCGGAGCTCCCAAGGCAGCAGGTGTGTGTTCGTATGGGTCCTGACGTGCTAGTCTAAGTGGCGGCATTTCAGAGCTCCAAAGGCAGCAGTTGTGTGTTGGAGGGGATCCTGTCCTGCTGGTATAAGCGGCGTCTTTTCTGAGCTCCCAAGAGAGCAGTTGTGTGTTGGATGAGGTCCTGAGCTGCTAGTCTAAGCGGCAGCATTTCGGAGTTTATAAAACAGGAGTTGAGTGTGTTGTAGTGTGTTCTGATCTGCTAGTCTAAGAGGCGGTGTTTCGGAGCTTCCAATGTAATAGATGTGTGTTGGACGGGGGCCTGACCTGCTACTCTAAGCGGTGGCAATTTGAAGCTTCCAAACTAGCAGGTGTGTCTTGAAGGGTGTCCTGACATACTAGTCTAAGTGATGGCGTTTCGGAGCTCCCAAGGCAGGTGGTATGTCCTAGATGGGGTTCTGACCTACTAGACTCAGTGGTGGTATTTCAGAGCTCCAAGGGAAGCAGGTGTCTGCTGTAAGGGGCCTGACCTGGTAGTCTAAGTGGTGGCATTTCAGAGTTCCCAAGGAAGCAGGTGTGTTTTGAAGGGGGTCCTGACTTGCTAGTCTAAGCAGTGGCATTTCAGAGCTCCCAAGGCAGCAGGCATGTGTTGGAGGGGGTCCTCACCACCTAGTTTAAGCAATGGGGTTTCTGAACTTCCAAGGCAGCATGTGTGTGTTGGATGATGTCCTGACCTGCTAGTCTAAAAGGCAGAGTTTCAGAGCTTCCAATGTAGCAGGTGTGTGTTGGAGGTCGTCCTGACCTGCTAGTCTAAGCAGTGGCATTTCAGAGCTCCCAAAGTTGCAGGTGTGTGTTGGAGGGGGTTCTGACCTGCAAGTCTAAGTGACGGCATTTCGGAGCTCCCCAGGTAGCAGGTGTGTGTTGCAGGGGGTCCTGACATGGTAGTATAAGTGGCGGAGTTTCGTAGCTCTCAAAGCAGCAGACATGTTCTGGAGGGGGTGCTGACCTGCTACTCTCAGGGGTGGTATTTCTGAGCTCCCAAGGAAGCAAGTGTGTCTTGCAGGGGTCCTGACCTGCTGATGTAAGTGGTGGCATTTCAGAGCTCCCAAGGCAGCAGGTGTGTGCTAGATGGTTCCTGTCCTGCTTGTCTCAGCGGTGGTGTTTCGGAGCTCACAAGGAAACAGGTGTGTGTTGGAGTTGGTCCTGAAATGCTTGTCTCAGTGGCCTCATTTTGGAGCTCCCAAGGCAGCAGGTTATTGTTGGTGGTGTCCTTACATGCTAGTCTAAGAGGCCAAGTTTCAGAGCTCCCAAGGCAGCAGGTGTGTGTTGGAGGGAATCTTGACCTGCTGGTCTAAGCAGCGGTGTTTCAGAGCTAGAAATGCAGCAGGTGTGTGCTGAAGGGGTCCTGACCAGCTAGTCTAAGCGTCAGTGTTTCAGACCTTACAAACCAGCTGGTGTGTATTTCAGGGGGTCCTGACCTACTAGTCTGAGCAGTGGCATTTCGAAGTTCCCCAGGGAGCAGGTGTGTGTTGGAGGGGGTCCTAACTTGTTAGTCTAAGCGGTGCCATTTCGGAGTTCACAAGGCAGCAGGCATCAATTGGAGGGGGTCCTCACCACCTAGTCTAAATGATGCGGTTTCTGAGCTCCCAAGGCAGCAGGGGTGTGTTGGATGAGGTCTTGACCTGCTAGTGTAAGCAGTTGCATTTTGGAGTTTCCAAGACAGCAGATCTGTGTGTTGTAGGGAGTCCTGACCTGCTAGTCTAAGAGGCTGTGTTTCGGAGCTCCCAATGTAGCAGGTGTGTGTTGGAGGGGGTACTGACCTGCTAGACTAAGCGGTGGCACTTTGGAGCTCCCAAAGTAGCAGGTGTGTCCTGAAGGGGGTCCTGACCTGCTAGTCTCAGTGACGGTGTTTCGGAGCTCCCAAGGCAGCAGGTTTATGTTGCAGGGGGTCCTAACTTGCTAATATAAGCAACAGAGTTTCGGAGCTCCCAATGCAGCTGATATGTGCTGGAGGTGATCCTGACCTCCTAGTCTAAGCAGTGGTGTTTCAGAGCTCCCAAAGCAGCAAGTGTGTGCTAGGGGGGTCCTTACCTGCTTTTCTCAGCGGTGGTGTTTCGGAGCTCCCAAGGAAGCAGGTGTGTGTTGGAGGGGGTCTGGAAATGCTAGTCTCAGCTGTGGTGTTACAGAGCTCAAAACGCAGCAGGTGTGTGTTGGAGGGGGTCCTAACCTCCTAGTCTAAGCAGTGGAGTTTCAGAGATCCTAAGGCAGCAGGTGTGTGCTGGAGGGGGTCCTCACCTGCTAGTCTCAGCGGTGATGTTTCTGAGCTCCCAAGGACGCAGATGTGTGTTGGAGGGGGTCATGAAATGCTAGTCTCTGCAGCCTCGTTTTGGAGCTCCCATTTCAGTAGGTGTGTGTTGGAGGGGTCCTGATGTGCTAGTCTAAGCGGAGGCATTTCAGAGCTCCTACGGCAGCAGGGGTGTGTGTTGGAGAGGATCTTGACCTTCTGGTCTAAGCGGTGGTGTTTCAGAGCTTACAGTGCAGCAGATGTGTGCTGCAGGGAGTCCTGACCAGCTGTCTAAGCATCAGTGTTACAGAGCTCACAAACCAGCTGGTGTGTATTGCATCGGGTCCTGACCTGCTAGTCTAAGTGGTGGCTTTTGGAAGTTCCCAAGGCAGCAGGTATGTGCTGGAGGGGGTCCTAACTTGCTAGTGTAAGCAGTGGTATTTTGTAGTTCCCAAGGCAGCAAGCATCTGTTGGAGGGGGTCATATCCACCTAGTCTAAGCGTCGGGGTTTCTGAGCTCCCAAGGCAGCAGGTGTGATTTGGATGAGGTCCTGACCTGCTAGTCTAAACAGCAGTATTTCAGAGTTTCCAAGATAGCAGTTGTGTGTGTTGGTGGGGGTCTTGTCTTACATAGGTATATAGATACATAGACAGTGTCAGCAGATAAGGGCCTATGGCCCACCCAGTCTGCCCATTTGAGCTTGTAAGTTCAGTTTATGTTTTCCTAGAAGTCTGTTGCCCCTTACTCCTGACCTCCAGAATTCCTTTATGTCTATCCCATGCATTCTTAAATCCTGTGATTGTTTCAGCCCCCACCACTTCCTCTGGCAGGGTGTTCCACTTGTCTACCACCCATTCTGTGAAGAAATTCTTTCTCACGTTTCCTCTGAATAGTCCTCCCTCCAACTTCATCCCATGCCCTATAGTCCTGGAACATCTTTTTCGCTTAAAAATAGTGTATTCCTGCACCCTGTTCCTCCCTGTAAGATACTTGTATGTCTCTATCATATCCCCTCTCTCCCTCCTGTCCTCCAGGGAGTACATATTCAGTTCCTTCAACCTGTCCTCATAGGACTTGTGATGCAATCCATGTACCATCTTTGTTGCCCTCCTCTGAACCTTCTCTACCCTGTCTATGTCTTTACGTGGGTAAGGTCTCCAGAACTGTACACTGTACTCCAGGTGGGGCCTCGCTAGTGTCTTGTATAGTGGAATTATGACCTCCTTTTTCCTGCTGGTGATGCCCCTGCCTATGCATCCCAGCATCCTATTTGCTTTACCTGCTGCCTTGTCACACTGTTTCCCTACCTTGAGGTCATCAGAGATGATAACCCCAAGATCCCTTTCCTGCTTGGTGAATACTATATCTTCACCCCCCAACTGATATATTGTGCCAGGGTTTTTGTGCCCCATGTGCATTATCTTGCACTTCTTTGCATTGAATTTCAACTGCCAAACCCCTGACCATTCTTCAAGTTTCTGCAGGTCCCTTCTCATTCTGTCTACACCCTCTGGTGTGTCTACTCTGTTACAGAGCTTTGTGTCATCAGCGAACAGTGAAATTCTGCCTTCTAGGTCCTGTGCAATGTCACTGATGAAGATGTTGAATAGGACCAGTCCCAGCACTGATCCCTGTGGTACCCCACTGGTCACTCTTCCCTCTGTGGAGTGACAGCCATACTAGTCTAAGAGCTGGTGTTTAGGAGCTCCCAAAGTAGCAGCTGTGTATTGGAGGGGGGCCAGACCTGTTAGTCTAAGCGGTGGTGCTTCAGAGCTCCCAAAGTAGCAGGTGTGTGTTGGAGGAGGTGAAGACATACTAGTATAAGCAACAGTGTTTCGGAGCTCCCAAACCGGCAGATATGTGCTGAAGGCATTCCTGATCTACTAGACTCAGTGGTGGTGTTTCAGAGCTCCCAAGGAAGCAGGTGTCTGTTGCAGGGGGCCTGACCTGGTAGTCTACGCGGTGTCATTTCAGAGTTCCCAAGGCAGCAGGTGTATGTTACAGGGGTTCCAGATTTGCTAGTCTAAGCAATGGCATTTCAGAGCTCCCAAGGCAGCAGACGTGTGCTGGAGTGGGTTCTCACTACCTAGTCTAAGCTGCGGGGTTTCTGAGCTCCAAAGGCAGCTGGTGTGTGCTGGATGAGGTCCTGGCCTGCTAGTCTAAGTGGCGGCATTTCGGAGTTTCCAAGACAACAGTTGTGTGTATTGGAGGGGGTCCTGACCTGCTAGTCCAAGCAGTGGTATTTTGGAACTCCCAAAATAGCAGGTCTGTGTTGGAGGGGATCCTGACCTGCAAGTTTAAGCAACAGCATTTCGGAGCTCCCCAGGTAGCAGGTGTGTGTTGCAGGGGGTCTGACATGGTAGTATAAGCGACAGAGTTTTGGAGCTCCCACAGCAGTAGATATGTGCTGGTGGGGCTGCAGACCTGCTACTCTCAGGGTTGGTATTTCGGAGCTCCCAAGGCAGCAGGTGTGTGCTGGAAGGGTCCTGACCTGGTTATCTCAGCTGTGGTATTTCGGAGCTCCAAAGGAAGCAGGTGTGTGTCAGAGGGGGCCCTAAAATGCTAGTCTCAATCGTAGCGTTTCAGAGCTCCCAATGCAACAGGTGTGTGTTGGAGGGGGTCCTAACCTGCTAGTCTAAGCGCCGGAATTTCAGAGCTCCCATGGCAGTAGGTGTGTGTTGGAAGGGATCTTGACCTGCTGGTCAAAGTGGCGGCATTTCAGAGCTCGCAGTGCAGTAGGTGTGTGCTGCAGGGTGTCCTAAACAGCTAGTCTAAGTAACAGCATTTCAGAGCTCACAAAGCAGCTGGTGTGTATTGCAGGGGATCCTGACCTGCTAGTCTAAGCCATGGCTTTTCAAAGTTCCCAAGGCAGCAGGTGTGTGCTGGAGGGGGTCCTAACTTGCTAGTCTAAGCCGAGGTATTTTGGAGTTCCCAAGGCAGCAAGCATCGGTTGGAGGGGGTCCTATCCACCTCTTCTAAGCAGTGGGGTTTCTGAGCTCCTAAGGCAGCAGGTGTGTGTTGGATGAGGTCCTGACCCGCTAGTCTAAGAGGCAGCATTTTGGAGTTTCCAAGACAGCAGTTGTACAGGATGGAGGGGGTCCTGCCCTGCTAGTCTAAGAGGTAGCATTTCAGAGGTGCCAAAGTAGCAGCTGTGTGTTGGAGGGGGGCCTGACCTGCTAGTCTAAGCGATGGCACTTCGGAGCTCACAAAGTAGCAGATGTGTGTTGGAGGGGTGAAGACATGCTAGTCTAAGCAACGATGTTTCAGAGCTCCCAAGGCAGCAGATGTGTGCTGGAGGGGGTCCTGACCTACTAGACTCAGTGGTGGTATTTTAGAGCTCCCAAGGAAGCAGGTGTCTGTTGCAGGAGGCCTGACCTGGTAGTCTATGCGGTGTCATTTCAGAGTTCCCAAGGCAGCAGGTGTGTGTTGAAGGGGGTCCTGATTTGCTAGTCTTTTTTTTTTTTTTTTGTAATTCAAAGTTTATTAGTTTTCACAGTTACACATGAGAGCAGCTTCATACACAACTTATGGATACACACACACATGTAAAATGTTCATACACCCGTTAAAGAAGCTGCTCCCAACCCCCCCACCTCCCTACCCCCAGCAGAGCTCCGTTATCTAGATGTCCACTCGGACAACCTAAATAGTTACTTGGAAGAGTAATCTAACTACAAAGCAGCGTATATAAGGGATCCCAAATTCGCTTATATTTAGCAAGCCTATTATTTAAACTAGCCACCATTTTCTCCATTCTAAGGTTGGCCAGGATCTCCTTAAGACATTCCAAAAAAGAAATGTCCTCTCTGTCCTTCCAGTGCCAAAGAACAACTTTTTAACAGATAATGAAATTAAGGCCATGTGGTATCTTCTAGCTACAACTGATATGGAAGTGTAATCTCCCAACAGGCACACCTCAGGATTGAAGTGATCAGAGAGGCCCAGGAGGGGATCCATCCTCTGACGGATATCATCCCAGAGAACAGCGATTTTCGGACACGACCAGAATATGTGATACAACGTCCCTTCCTCCTGCCCACATCTGGAGCATGAGGCAGAATCTATTAGGCCAAACCTGTGGAGCTTTTGGGGAGTGTAATATATATTATGCAAAATATGAAATTGCGTCAAATGTAATCTATCCTGCATAATATATCTGTGAACATTTCTCCAAAGGGTAGCTCTGTCTATTTCTAGACTGGGGAAATACCCTGCCCAATATGTTATTGGTATGAATACTACGGGGTATTTACAATTGTATAAGTTTTTGTAAATATCTGACACCGAATGTCGATGCCCTATTAATGACAGCAGCATGTCCTGGAACCTGTTCCTGTCTGGGGAAGGCGGGAGCGGCCCAAATTCTTTTGCTATCAAGTGTTTTAGCTGATAGACTTTGAAAACAGATTTAATGGATATGTCAAACCTGCTCAATATAGTAGTAACTGCAAGCCACGAGCCATCCTGTGCAACCAAATGGGCAAGCCTGGTATTGTCCAATTGTGGGAGCCAATTGTGGCTGATTGGCTTGTTATCTAATTTAATGTTGGGGTTGCCCCAGACAGGTTGAGCCAAATCAATCACCTGCCTATATTCCATACTAGAACATATCTGTGCATGCACCTTCACCGAAATCGCCAGTGGGGTAGACTTCAGCTGTGGAGGGAGATCTCTCGGTCTGATATGAAACAATGATAATGGCACCAGACCACACTGTTTAATAGCAGTTAATTCTATTCACAGCCACATCGGGAGACCCTCCTCTGGGGCATTCTCTGCCACGTTCTCCACCCATCTCAGGTATTTCATCATATGACTTGCCCAGTAATGAAATACCGGAGATGGGAGACGGAGACCTCCTCTATCCTTGGGGGCAGCTAGTTTGTAATATGCGATTCTGGGCTGTCTTCCGGCCCAGATGAAATTTGTTATTATTGCATTGACTTTGCGAAACCAGGAACTAGGAATCCACACAGTAAGCAAGTGCAATGAGTAAAAAACTCTGGGGAAAAGGTTCATCTTAATAAGATTTATTCGCCCCCAGAGCGAAATGGATAACTTGGACCATCTTTTCAAATCTACCTCTAAGGTTTTAATGAGCTCGTCCAAATTCAGCTTTAAGAGCTGGGCCGGTTCCCTTACCACCTGGATACCCAAATATTTTAAGGAGTTCAGGGACCAGGACATGCCGTATTGTTTGACAAGCAACTTATCTAGTCTGTAATTAAGCGGAAACACCAAGGATTTGTCGACATTCAACTTATAATTAGAGAACGAATTCCTGACCACTCTCCAGCAGCGCCCGAAGGCCGAACTGCTTGGGACTGTCAGCTGTATTAAAAGGTCATCAGCGTATACTTTGACCTCGTGCCTGTGGATGACCACCCCCAAAATCTGGGAGGATTGCTTTATCCGGTGGATCAGGGGCTCTAAGTATAAAATAAAGAGTAGGGGCGAGAGAGGACAACCCTGCTTGGTGCCTGAGTGAAGTAAGAATTTTTCGGAGATCACTCTGTTGATCATAACCCTGGCTGATGGGGCGCTATAAAGAGTTCTGACCCAGATCTGAAAGAGCTGCGGAATCTTGCAAGCATTCAAGGTCCTAAGTAAGAACTTCTAGTCTACCCTGTCGAATGCCTTCTCTGCGTCAAGTGAAACTAAGGCCGCCGGGTAGGAGGCATCTCTGGTTACGGAGAGGACATGCGACAGGGTTCTAAGATGATCCAGTGAGGTGCACCCCCTCACAAAGCCAACCTGCTCTGGCCCAATCAAGTCAGGGATCACTTGAACCAGACGGTCCGCCAAAATCCTAGCTAAATTTTGATGTCTTGATTCATTAAGGATATGGGGTGGTAACTTGCCGGTAATTCCGGATTCTTCCCGGGTTTCAGAATTAAAACAATTAAAGCCTCCCATAAGTCCGGGTCCATTTTGGCGCTGGATAAAATATACTGAAATAGGGACATTAACATAGGAAGCAGTAAATTTAAAAAATTTTTATAAAAATTGGCCGAGAACCCGTCAGGGCCAGGTGAGCTGTCCGAGGGTAACGCCATGACAACTCTGGTGATTTCTTCCACTGTTATTGGGGAAATCAGTCGGTCCTGTTGGAAGTCCAGCAGAGAGGATAGTCCGGAAGCCTCCAGGTAGCTATCCATGCTAGTATCAGGTACCAACTCCTTAGCACCGTACAGCTGAGCATAGTACCTCTGAAACTCCGTGACTATCTCCTCTGCTGTTGTCAGGAGCCTATTGCTTGTTGAGGAGCAGATTGCCAACACGTGCCTTTTCACCTCCATTTGCTTAATTCTCAATGCCAACATCTTCCCAGCCTTTTCTCCCAAATCTGAATATGCCGCTTTGGCCTTGAGAATGGCAAATTCTGCTTTGTCCCTCAGCAATTCTAGATAATCCTCTCTGAGCTCGACCAACTCCTGCATTTCCAGCTCAGATAAGGGAGAGCCTAATCTTGCTTCTTTATGTTGAATTTCCCTCAATAACCGTTTCAACTTTCTATCTTTCTCTTTCCTCTGGAAGGTAGCTAAGTTGATTAGGGCCCCTCTCATGAATGCTTTGAAGGCTCCCCAGAGCATATCAGGCCTCTCTACAGTGCCGGAATTGATTCCTATAAAGTGACGGATATGCTCACTAATTACTTGGACCACTTTATCCTCTTTTATCATGTGGTTGTTAATCTTCCACCTAAGAGATTTCTTAGGGAGAGAGGGGGGCGCTAGCTGACATACAACCAATGCATGGTCGGAAGGGGGCCTGACTGCATGAGGGTCTCAGCCACACTGGGAAGGAGACTATGTGAGAGGAATATGTAATCAATACGTGATGCCGTGTTGTGCACTGGGGATATGAAAGTAAATTCCTTTTCCGAGGGATGGAGCACTCTCCAGACATCACAAAGGGCATACAGCTCCAAGAGTTCAAGCAGAGCTCTTTGGGCAGGTGAGTGAACTCCACCCATGGAAGAGGAGCGGTCCATTAACGAGTTCACAACTACGTTCATATTTCCCCCTATGACCATTGGCAGTGCCGAGTATGGTTGCAATACCTCGATTAACTTCACAAAAAAGTCTGGGGAGCTGATTTGCTAGTCTAAGCAATGGCATTTCAGAGCTCCCAAGACAGCAGGCATGTGCTGGAGGGGGTCCTTACCTCCTAGTCTAAGCGGCGGGGTTTCTGAGCTCCCAAGGCAGCAGGTGTGTGTTGGACAAGGTCCTGACCTGCTAGTCTAAGCGTTGGCATTTTGGAGTTTCCAAGACAGCAAATGTGTGTTTTGAAGGGGGTTCTGACCTGCTAGTATAACAGGCAGGGTTTCAGAGTTCCCAGTGTAGCAGGTGTGTGTTGGAAGTCATCCTGACCTGCTAGTCTAAGCAGTGACATTTCAGAGCTCCCAAAATAGCAGGTGTGTGTTGGAGGGGGTCCTGACCTGCAAGTTTAAGTGACAGCATTTCAAAGCTCCCCAGGTAGCAGGTGTTTGTTGCAGGGGGATCCTGACATGATAGTATAAGCGACGGAGTTTCGGAGCTCCCAAAGTCACAGATATGTGCTGGAGGGGCTGCAGACCTGCTACTCTCAGGGGTGGTATTTTGGAGCTCCCAAGGCAGCAGGTGTGTGCTGGAGGTGTCGTGACCTGCTTATCTCAGCAGTGGTGTTTTGGGGCTCCCAAGGAAGCAGGTGTGTTGGATGGGGCCCTAAAATGCTAGTCTCAATCGTAGCATTTCAGAGCTCCCAATGCAGCAGGTGTGTGTTGGAGGGGGTCCTAACCTGCTAGTCTCAGTGGTGGTGTTTCTGAGCTCCCAAGGAAGCAGATGTGTGTTGGAGGAGGTGCTGAAATGCTAGTCTCAGTGGCCTTGTTTTGGAGCTCCCAATTCATCAGGTGTGTGTTGGAGGGGTCCTGATGTGCTAGTCTAAGCAGTGGCTTTTCGAAGTTCCCAAGGAGCAGGTGTGTGTGTTGGAGGGGGTCCTAACTTGGTAGTCTAAGTGGGGGCATTTTGGAGTTCCCAAGGCAGCAAGCATCTGTTGGAGGGGGTCCTATCCACCTATTCTAAGCGGCTGGGTTTCTGAGCTCCCAAGGCAGCAGGTGTGTGTTGGATGAGGTCCTGACCTGCTAGTCTAAGCGGCAGCATTTTGGAATTTCCAAGACAGCAGTTGTGTGAGATGGAGGGGGTCCTGACTTTCTAGTCTAAGAGGTAGCATTTCAGAGCTCCCAAAGTAGTAGCTGTGTGTTGGAGGGGGGCCTGATCTGCTAGTCTAAGCAGTGGCGTTTTGGAGCTCGCAAAGTAGCAGATGTCTGTTGGAGGGGGTGAAGACATTCTCATCTAAGCAAAAGCGTTTCAGAGCTCCAAAGGCAGCAGATATGTGCTGGAGGGGGTCCTGACCTACTAGACTCAGTTGTGGTGTTTCAGAGCTCCCAAGGAAGCAGGTGTCTGTTGCTGGGGCCTGACCTAGTAGTCTACATGGTGCCATTTCAGAGTTCCCAAGGCAGCAGGTGTGTGTTGGAGGGGCTCCTGATTTGCTTGTCTAAGTGACGGCATTTCAGAGCTCCCAAGGCGGCAGGTGTGTGTGCTGTAGGGGATCCTTACCACCTCACCTAAACGGCGGGCTTTTTGAGATCCCAAGGCAGCAGGTGTGTGTTGGATGAGGTCCTGAGCTGCTAGTATAAGCAGCGGCATTTTGGAGTTTCCAAGACAGCAGTTGTGTGTGTTGGTGGGGATCCTGACCTGCTAGTCTAAGAGGCAGGGTTTCAGAGTTCCCAGAGTAGCAGTTGTGTGTTGGAGGTCATCCTGACCTGCAAGTTTAAGCGACCGACGGCATTTTGGAGCTACTCAGGTAGCTGGTGTGTGTTGCAGGGGGTCCTGACATGATAATATAAGCGACAGAGTTTCCCAAAGCAGCAGATATGTGCTGGAGGGGGTGCAGACCTGCTACTCTCAGGGGTGGTATTTCAAAATGCCCAAGGCTGCAGGTGTGTGCTGGAGGGGTCCTGTCCTGCTTATCTCAGCGGTGATGTTTCAGGGCTCCCAAGGAAGCAGGTGTGTGTTGGAGGGGGCCCTAAAATGCTAGTCTCAATTGTGGTGTTTTGGACCTCCCAGAGGTGGAGTTTCAGAGGTCCCAAGGCAGCAGGTGTGTGCCGGAGGTGGTCCTCACCTGCTAGTCTCAGTGGTGGTGTTTCTGAGCTCCCAAGGAAGCAGATGTGTGTTTAAGGGGGGGGGGTCCTATAATGCTAGTCTCAGTGGCCTTGTTTTGCAGCTCCCAATTCAGCAGGTGTGTTTTTGGAGTCCTGATGTGCTAGATTAGAATAGTCTAAGCAGCGACATTCAGAGCTCCCATGACAGCAGGTGTATGTTGGAGGGGATCTTGACCTGATGGTCAACATGGTGGCATTTCAGAGTTCGTAATGCAGCAGGTGTGTGCTGCAGGGGATCCTGATGAGCTAGTCTAAGCATCAGTGTTTTGGAGCTCACAAAGCAGCTTGTGTGTAATGCAGAGGGTCCCGACCTGCTAGTCTAAGTGGCAGCTTTTCGAAGTTCCCAAGGCAGCAGGTGTGTGCTGGAGGGGGTCCTAACTTGCCAGTCTAAGCAGAGGCATTTTGGATTTCCCAAGGCAGCAAGGATTGGTTGGAGGGAGTCCTATCCACCTGTTCTAAGTGGCTGGGTTTCTGAGCTCCAGAGGCAGCAGGTGTGTGTTGGAGTGGTCGTGAAATGCTATTCTCAGCAGTTGTGTTTCAGAACTCTCAAGGCAGCAGGTGTGTGTTGGAGGGGGTACTCACCTGCTTGTCTCAGCGGCCTTGTTTTGGAGTTCCCAATTCAACAGGTTTATGATGGAGGGGTCCTGACTTGCTAGTCTAAGCTGTGGCGTTTCAGAGCTCCCAAGGCAGCAGGTGTTTGTTGTAGGGGATCTTGACCTACTGGTCTAAGTGGCAGTATTTCAGAGCTCCCAATGCAGCAGGTGTGTGCTGCAGGGGGTTTGACCATCTAGTCTAAGCGTCAGTGTTTCGGAGCTCACAAAGCAGCTGGTGTGAATTACAGGGGGTCCTGACCTGCTAGTCTAAGCAGTGGTGTTTAGAAGTTCCCAAGGCAGCAGGTATGTGTTGGGGGGGGTCCTAACGTGTTAGTCTAAGTGGTGCTATTTCAAAGTTCCCAAGGCAACAGGGGTCTGTTGGAGGGGGTCCTCACCGCCTATTCTAATCGGCAGGGTTTCTGAGCTCCCAAGGCAGCAGGTGTGTGTTGGATGAGGTCCTGATCTACTAGTCTAAGGCCCTGTTCACACTATGCCTCTGTAACATTACAGAGTGGTCAAACCGTTACTGTAACGGTTTGTGTTTACACCTGTAACATTACAGAAGGCGTTTTCAAAACCATTATAGAAACCTGTTTGTATGTGGTTTCTGCAACAGTTTTGGTAATGGTTCCATGTCTGTAACGTTACAACCTGCAGTGTGGATGCGTGACTGTGTACCCTCCAGTCCCCTACTATACCTCAGTGCATTGCGGCAGTGCACTGGTGCCGTCTGGGAAGTAAACAAGGGGAAGAACCAGGAAGCTACACATTACTGATTGTGAGTGTAGTGAACCTGTGCTGGCAGGTATGGGAATGCCAATGTAATGCCACCAGCTGGTGTAGCAGCAAAAAAACAGCAGTACTAAGCAGCGAAGCTTGTATTTTTGCTGTCTGTGCAACAGGCTATAGGCTTACACATTGAACTGAGGATCAGCAGAGTGGTTGGTCTGAGCGTGGCCAGTAAAGCCACCTGTGAGTCACCTGTGCCCCAAAACCTGCACAGGAAGTAGGCCAGTTTGTGGAGGAGTAAGCATGTCTGACTGTGGTGCCACATGGCCTGATGAGGCCACGAAATTACTGGTTGACTGCTGGATGCGGGAATGAGTACAGTCTGAACTGGCTAGTGCACGTCACAACACCAAGGTGTATCAGAAAGTGTCAGAATACCTTTTTGAACATGGCATTGAAAGGAGTGCCAAACAATGCAGGTCCCCCAGGGCTCTATCCTTGGGCCCCTTCTGTTCTCAATTTTTATCAACAATGCAGCTGAGGTCCTGGAATCTGCTCAACTATTCTCTACACTGATGACCTGATCATCTACACTAGTTCTTCTAGTATTGCCTGCATAAACACATCACTTACTTCAGACTTCAATAAGGTCTTAGACTGGCTACTAGACCGTAAGCTTGTACTAAATAGAAAAGAAAGCATGCCCTAGGTTCTGCACTGAAGATTAAGACCTGTTCTAGTTTGCTGGAGGTTCTTCACCCAGCAGGATTTCCACTTGAAAATTTTACTTCCTTCAAGTACGTTGGGATCCTCCTGGACCAGTCTCTGGATTTTAATCTTCACATTCAGTCCTCGTGCAAAGCTGTAAACTAGAAACTAGAAGTAGTTTACAAAACGAGCTACATGCTTACACCCTCGGCCAAATTAGCAATTGCCAGAGGTATTCTGCTCCCAGCACTTACTTATGGTGTCTCTATTCTTACCTCTGCCCATGAAACCTCCCTACTAAATTGGGACGTAACTTATAACAATATATGCCGATTTGCCTCTTCGTCTCCTCGACTCAAACATCACTGCCTTCTTTATAAGGATTTGAATTGGCTCTCACCTTCTGCCAGTAGACAATACTACCTTGGATCACTAATGGACTCGATCATCCGGGAAAAAAACCCATCTCAGCTGGCGGCGTTGCTGGTCCCTCAACCATCCTCCCATGGCCTGCATTCAGCTGACAAATCCTTGCTCTATGTTCCGAGATGTCGGACGACTAAAGGCACAGGGGCCTTCCGATTCTCTGCTCCCAGGCTATGGAATGCTCTTCCACTCAACCTCTGGCTGTCTCAGTCTCACTTTGGATTTAAAAGTGAATACCGTCGTTATCTATCCTTAGCTGATGCTTGTACATGCTTTGACCCAACCTGAAGCTCCTGAGACTTACCAGTAATGTCACCCCTGCTCTAATCCAAGACTGTCTCCTCTTCCCCACCCATATTTTTCCTTCTCTTTGTAAATAACTTCTTGACTACTAGCTCTCTTTCTTCTTGAACCTTGTTGCTGACCATCCACTGTTGTTTTGCCAGTTACCACCCCGACCTTCCTTCTGTCAGTCTTTCTTGTTATGTTTGAACATTCCTCACATTTCTCTCTATATAACCTTACTATCTTATTAACCCTTTCACTCCACAGGTCAGGTCCATGGTTTCTGCACTGCACTTATTATATATCTTACTGCCATTATCTGTATAATGCTTGCCGTTATTTTGTGTTGTTTCTACCCATTGTATTTTTGTAGCACTGCTGTACTGTTCCTCTGTTTGTATTATTGTACCCATGTTGCTGTTGTTCAACTGTTCTCCTTTTGTTGTACTCTTCTGGGTCATGCCTGAAAATAGTCATTTTATGGCTAGTGCACCTACCCGGTTAACACAAACTAAATAAATAAAAATAAATAAAAAACAACTCAAAGTGCACTATCACAAGACTCGTGACAGCAACAGGCACTCAGGTGGTGGGCGTGTGGTGTGTCCCTTCTATGACGAATTGGACAAAATACTGGGAACAAGGCCAATAACTGAACCCCACTTTGTCCTGGAGAGCTCTGCTGTGGAATCCGATGATGACAGTGATGGTACGGGGACGGAGGAGTCATGCCATCTCAGCGTAGTTGATGCTGACGTAGAGGCAGGTGGAGAGTCAAGTATGTGCAATGTCAGTCACTCTGTGGGGCATGAGTGTAGCCAGGCATATTCAAAGTACTCCATGGTGTGCAATTCTATTTAAGGGGGCAGCAAATAGGATCTGAATTGCTTCCTTTTTCCATGAAAACTAAAGAAAATGCTGAACCTATCTGTAATTTTATTCATAGGAGTCGAAACTAGAAGGACTGGTCACTAATACTGTCTTTGCATTCCAAGGACAATACAACTTTAGAGACTCTGGGCTGGTATGTGGGTGTCTTAGGAAGCAGTGCATGGCATTTGTATTTACCCATACATGGCAACAACCATTGTCATGAGATACAAAAGTTGTATTTATTGTGCCAAATGAGGCAACAAACACAGTCCTGGTGTACATTTGTATATTGTCTGGCTACACCCCTGCTGTGGTGTGCTGGGGGGTGAGAGGTGGGTAGGACATACTGGGTGGCATGATGTGGCTGAGAGGCATCTCGAGTGCAGTACAGCACCACATGCCAATGACTACATTAATGTAGTTGGGGAGGTAGAGGGTATACTACCATGTCCAGCATTCTGCAGTGCAGTTGTATAATGCTGACTGCATGGGAACTGGTTATGACAACAAAGTATGGATGGGTGTTGTTGGGGTGCTTGGTGAGGTTTGGAGGGTGCTTGGTGGGGTTGGCTGGGGCATGCTGCCAAGACCTGCCAAGACCTGTCTTTTTTGCAGTTCTATTGTACACTGTGTATGATCAAGCTGTTTTGATGGAGGTGGGTGGTTGTAGTGCTGTCATTCAGCAGATGTTACCAATAGGTACTATGCAACTTGCCTGTTGCAGCCTGCGAAAAACCATGTGTGGCATGTTCATACACAACGTTTGTTGTTCTGCAGATGATGAGAACGATGATCAGACGTCCTTGGATAATGACCTGGTGGAGGCATCATCTGTGTCATCTGCTGCATCATGTGCTGTGAATGATGAAACGCCCCGGAACATCAAGTGATACATCGGGTGGTGGCAGGGGAAGAGCTGCCAAGTGTTCATTTGAATGTCAACCACTTTTCAACCTGAAAAAGAAGAAGAAAGAATCAAGACTGGCCGACCTGACTGGAGCAGTGCTTGAGCCCACATGGCAGATGCTGCAGCAGCAGCATCGAGACCTGCTTGAATTGGAATGGGAGAGGGCTGGGGAGGAGAGGGAGATGGAGGAGATATTAAGGAAGCAGGAGGCAGAACAAAATGCACAAATTCTTTAGTAACATGTTGAAACTCTTAACTATGCAGTTCCAACAGGCAGCCACAAATGTCATGGTCCAGCCACAGGGTAGTGTACCACCTGCAGACACTAGTAATGCAGCAAGTATGTATGCAGGCATCACCTGTACTGCAACAAGTCCCACCCAGGTCAGCAGTACTCAAGACACTATGGCCACCACTTGTACCCCTGTCATGTCCCACAGTGCTTATCTCACAGTCACTCATGACAACATCCAGCATGCCAATGATGTCCCATGTGGCTCTCTGTCCTCCCATACCATGTACCAGACACCATGCTTGGCAACCCTAGATAGGAATGAGGGCGACAGGGTGGTGGTACTGGACTTCCACCTACTGTCTCGTGTCAGGCACATTTGAATTCAAACCCACAGCAAGGCAGCATCCCCTCAAGTGCCTCATCCACTTTGCCTTCTGCTACCAATATTCACACACATGGTGCCAGGAATGATGCCCTGTTGGATCCTGACCCCATATTGACTGTTCCAAGCTTCACAGAGGATCTGTACAGTGAAGTGTTCCAATGGACAACACTGTGAGCACAAGGGCTATTCTCTGCATATTATTGAATGCCACTTGTTCTGTGGTGGCTTTAGTTTGAATGGTACCTGTTGTTACCAAGTGTTATGCCCCCCTCCCATACTGCTAATCAGGGAACCCAGTACAGATGGTAAGCTACACTGTATGACAAGTGGTTCACTGTGAATCAGTGGATCTCAAAGCACACTACTGGTAGTTGCTTTACAGCTGTTCAAAATGTTTGTCAAAAAGCACAGCAGCGTATAAGCTCAGAGATGTCTTTATTGTACAATTGCAACCATGGACAGCACTGAATGTAAAGTGATAGAATCATATGCTACTATTAACAAATGACACACTCTACTGGCGGCATTATGGAGTTGCATCATTGTCTGTTGCACAGCTGTGTAATTCTGACTTGTTTATTGTTGTTGCGCATTATCTACGTTGCTGACATTTGGTGTCTGGCATGCGACCTTGAGACGGTGCCATCCAGTACTATCTTCCGTATACCTGGTGGTGGAAAGAAACGCATATCAGGGATGTATGACCTAATATGCAATGCTGTATGAGTCCCTAGAGGTCACAGTTCTGTTAGTTGCAAAATACATGTCACTACAAATGAGTGACTATATCACTAACTATACTGATGATTATTTGTTTATGTTTACTTTTGTCTGTGCACGTAACAGGCGTAGTACTCAGGCACTTTTCCATATGTTGAACTGGCACATATATTGTCCTGTTGTGCCTAATGTTTGCTCATTACTGTGCCAAGGTTTTGGACATCTGCATCATAGGTATGTGTGCAGTGTAGTACTTTATACATGGAGTATACTGTGTATGGCAAGGCACCTCGACAGATTACATGTTGTGTCACTGATGTGTACCAATACAGCTACATTTATGTCTGGCTCATGATGCAATGATAGACATGGTTTGTTGTACCACCAGACATCTAACGAGGTAGTTGCCATACATACATTAATAAACACAGCACAACTGAACTGAAACTGACTTGCGTATCATTCTTTATGCATGTTGGAACGGTGAGTACATGGGTCACTGCTAGGATAGGATGCTGTGAGATGATTTGTGGTATTTTGGACAGGTATTTGTGGGTGTGTGGAACAGTGGATGGCTACACGGTTGTTATACAGTCAGCAATGCAAGTACGAAGCACATACCTGTGTGTCACAGGTCTGTGCTGGTTTTGCACTGCTGCCTGCTGACACCATTCATTAACACTTGGTGCAATGTGCACATATATTCAGACACACAACTTACCAAACCTATGCATCCATGAGGTAGTCAGCTAGGGTATCCCTGATCACTGCTGCTTATCGACTCTGTTCCATGACAGTCATTTCCTCAGTGGCTACGCTCTTGTGCTCAGTAGGTTGTGGGTATATGTCTATTGCACTGTCAAGGGCCCAGCTGTCCATGAATAACCCTGCCCTTGTCTCACACAGATTGTGCAGCACACAGCATGCCCCTATGATGTAGGGAACATTGTTGATGCTGAATTCGCTTATCTTCAACAGGCACCACCACCTGCCTTTGAGGCACCCAAAGGCACATTCGACCACCATGCGTGCCCTACTGAGTCTGTAATTGAAGTTGCGCTTTGTGGGGTCACCATAGTCATTATACAGCTTCATGAGCCAGGGCAGTAGGGGATAGGCAGGGTCCCCCAAAACAACAACAGGTACAGTAATTCCAGCTATGTGTCTTGGTGGTTCCATGAACAGTGTACCATTCTGCCCAAGGGTGAACAGCTTGCTGTTTTGGAACACCCTTGCATCAAGGACCTTGCCTGGCCATCCCACATTAATGTCCATGAAACAATACCTGTGGTCTACAAGAGCCTGCATGACAATGCAGTAGTGTGACTTCCTATTGAAGTACTCTGTGGCATTTCAAGGGGGGCATATGATTGGGAAATGGGTGCCATCCACTGCACCGCCACAGCTTGGGAATCCCCAGTCCTTCTCAAATCCAAGCACTATGTCATGCACATTCTGCACCTGTGCAACCTTTGGCAGCAGTACTTGCACTATGGCACGGCACACTTCTATAACTATTTCCCCCATGGTGGGCCGACCAACACCAAACAAATGGGACACTATTCTGTACTCTACATTTGTTGATGGCTGCCACAGTGCTATCGCAACTCTTTTGTCCACTGGTATTGCTGGACTTAGGTGTGTATCCCTCCGGGAGATGTATACAGCCAACTCACCACACAGACAGTTGAAGGTCTGCCTGCACATCTGAAAATTTGATAGCCACTGTTCATCTGTCCAGGATCATTTTACAATGTTGTCTCACCACACAGTGCTTTTTCTGTGAGCCCACACAGCCCTGGGTACTGTGCCACTTTCAAGGACACACATCAATACGTCCTGTAATACGGACACTGTGTCAAGCACTCCTTGACAAATGCTGGCAAGCCTGCATGAGGCACGACATTGTGCAGCCCTCCTCTGTCTCCTACACCTGACAGTCAGCAGGTTCACTGCATAATAGTGCATTATACAGGCCAACGAACACACTGCTTTGGAAAACGCTGCCATGTTTCACACACGCTACTGTGTTCTGTATGCATGGCAACCATTTGCATTCTGGGATTTCGGTAATCAGCACCTACTGCATCTTGGGATAGGCACTGCTTCCAAGGGGTTACACCACTCCCAGAATTATTCATAGTGTGGACAGGCTGTAACATTATTGTAATGGTTTCAACACTTAATTTTATAGTGTGGATGCACTGTAACGATACAGGGCTGTAACGGTTTCAAACGGTTACAGCTTTTAGTGGTGTAGCGTGGACAGGGCCTAAGCAATGACGTTTCGGAGTTTCCAAGACAGCAGTTGTGTGTGTTGGTGGGGGTCTTGACCTGTCAGGCTAAGCGATGGCATTTCGGAGCTCCCAAGGCAGCAGGTGTGTGTTGCAGGGAGTCCAGACCTGCTAATATAAGCAGTGGAGTGTCAGAGCTCCCAAGGCAGCAGTTATGTGCTGGAGGGGATCCTGACATCCTAGTCTAAGCAGCAGTGTTTCAGAGCTCCCAAGGCAGCAGGTGTACTAGAGAGTGTTCTGACCAACTTATCTTATCGGTTGTGTTCCGGAGCTCCCAGGTAAGCAGGTGTGTTTTGGAGAGGGTCCTGAAATGCTAGTTTCAACCATGGCATTTCAGAGCTCCCAATGCAACAGGTGAGTGTTGGAAGGGGTCCTCACCTGCTAGTCTCAGTGGTGGTGTTTCTGAGCTCCCAAGGAAGCAGATGTGTGTTGGAGGGGGTCCTGAAATGCTAGTTTAAGGCTGCGTCCACACTACACCACTAAAACCCTGTAACGGTTTCAAACCATTACAGATAGTAAACATTACAGTGTGTCCACACTACCAGTGAACCATTATGATAATGGTTCGGAACCGTTACAGCCAGTCCACATTGTGGGTGATGGGTGACCGTTATGGTTGGCACCCTATCCCACAATGCTGTTCATGCTACACTGAGGGCAATGCTGGGGTTACATGCTCACGCGTCCACATTATAGCTGGTAACGTTACAGAGGCAGAACGGTTTTTGTAACCATTGTTGAAACCACTTCATAAGTGGTTTCAACAACAGTTGCGAAAACACCTCCTGTAACGTTATAGGTGTAAACACAAACCGTTGCGGTAATGGTTTGGACTCTCTGTAATGTTACAGAGGGGAGTTTTCAGTGTAGTGTGGACATGACCTTAATGGCCTAGTTTTGGAGCTTCCAGTTCTGCAGGTGTGTATTAGAGAGGTCCTGATGCGCTAGTCAAAGTGGCGGCATTTCAGAGCTCCCAAGGCAGCAGGTGTGTGCTGCAGGGGGTCCTGACCATCTAGTCTAAGCGTCAGTGTTTCAGAGTTCACAAAGCAGCTGGTGTGTATTGCAGGGGGTCCTGACCTGCTAGTCCAAGCAGCGGCGTTTAGAAGTTCCCAAGGCAGCAGGTGTGTGATAAGGGCATCCTAACTTGTTAGTGTAAGCGGTGCCATTTTGGAGTTCCCAAGGCAGCAGGGGTCTGTTGGAGGGGGTTCTCACCGCCTAGTCTAAGCGGTGCAGTTTCTGAGCTCCCAAGGCAGCAGGTGTGTGTTGGATGAGGTCCTGACCTCCTAGTCTAAGTGATGACATTTAGGAGTTTCCAAGACAGCAGTTGTGTGTGTTGGTGAGGATCCTGACCTGCTAGTTCAAGAGGTGGCATTTCGGAGCTCCCAATGTAGCAGCTGTGTGTTGGAGGGGGTCCTGACCTGCTAGTCTAAGCAGTGGCATTTTGGAGCTCCTAAAGTAGCAGGTATGTCTTGGAGGGGATCCTGACCAGCTAGTCTAAGCCACTGAATTTTGGAGTTCCCAAGGTAGCAGGTGTGTGTTGCAGGGGGTCCTGACCTGCTAATATAAGCAGCAGAGTGTTGGAGCTGTCAAGGCAGCAGATATGTGCCGGAGGGGGGATCCTGACTTCCTAGTCTAAGCAGTAGTGTTTTGGAGCTCCCAAGGCAGCAGGTGTGTACTAAAGAGTGTCCTGACCTACTTATCTTATCGGTTGTGTTTCAGAGCTCCCAAGTAAGCAGGTGTGTTTTGGATGGGGTCCTGAAGTGCTAGTCTCAACCATGGCATTTCAGAGCTCCCAATGCAACAGGTGAGTGTTGGAGGGTGTCCTCACCTGCTAGTCACAGTGGTGGTGTTTCTGAGCTCTCGAGGAAGCAGATATGTGTTGGAGGGGGCCCTGAAATGCTAGTTTCAGCGGCCTCGTTTTGGAGCTTCCAGTTCAGCAGGTGTGTATTAGAGGGGTCCTGACGTGCTAGTCTAAGTGGCAGCATTTCAGAGCTCCCAAGGCATCAGGTGTGTGTTGGAGGGGATGTTGATCTGCTGATCTAAGCCATGGTGTTTCAGAGCTCCCAATGCAGCAGGTGTGTGCTGCACTGGGTCCTTTCCAGCTACTCTAAGCATCAGTGTTTTGTAGCTCACAAAGCAGCTGGCGTGTATTGTAGGGGGTCCAGACCTGCAAGTCTAAGCGGCAGCTTCTCAAAGTTCCCAAGGCAGCAGGTGTGTGTTGGAGGGGGTCCTAACCTGCTACTCAAAGTGGTAGCATTTCGGTGTTCCTAAGGCAGCAGGCATCTGTTGGAGGGGGGTTCTAACCACCTAGTCTAAGCGGTGGGGATTCTGAGCTTCCAAGGCAGCAGGTGTGTGTTGGATGAGGTCCTGACCTGCTAGTCTAAGTGGTGGCATTTCGGAGTTTCCAAAACAGCAGTTATGTGTATTGGAGGAAGTCCTTATTTGCTAGTCTAAGAGGTGGTGGTGTTTCGGAGCTCCCAATGTTGAAAATGTGTGTTGGAGGGAGGTCCTGACCTGCAAGTCTAAGTGACGGCATTTCGGAGCTCCCCAGGTAGGAGGTGTGTGTTGCAGGGGATCCTGGCATGGTAGTATAAGTGGCCGAGTTTCGTAGCTCCCAAAGCAGAAGATATGTACTGGAGGGGATGCTGACCTGCTACTCTCAGGGGTGGTATTTCGGAGCTCCCAAGGAAGCAAGTGTGTGTTGCAGGGGGTCCTGACCTGCTGGTATAAGTGGTGGCATTTCAGAGCTCCCAAGGCAGCAGGTGTGTGCTGGATGGGTCCTGACCTGCTTGTCTCAGCAGTGGTGTTTTGGAGCTCCCAAAGAAGCAGATGTGTGTTGGAGGGGGTCCTGAAATGCTTGTCTCAGTGGCCTCATTTTGGAGCTCCCAAGGCAGGACGTTTATGTTGGAGGGGATCTGACATGCTAGTCTAAGCTGCAGTGTTTCAGATCTCCCAAGGCAACAGGTGTGGGTTGGAGGGGATCTTGACCTACTGGTCTAAGCAGCAGTGTTTCAGAGCTCAAAATGCAGCAGGTGTGTGCTGCAGGGGGTCCTGACCAGCTAGCCTAAGCATCAGTGTTTCAGAGCTCACAAACCAGCTGGTGTGTATTACAGGGGTCCTGACCTGCTAGTCTAAGCATTGGCATTTCGAAGTTCCCAAGGCAGTAGGTGTGTGTTGGAGGAGGTCCCAACTTGTTAGTCTGAGCGGTACCATTTCGGAGTTCACAAGGCAGCAAGCAACAATTGGAGGGGGTCCTCACCACCTAGTCTAAATGGCGGGATTTCTGAGCTCCCAAGGCAGCAGGAGTGTGTTGGATGAAGTCTTGACCTACTAGTCTAAGCAGTGGCATTTCGGAGTTTCCAAGACAGCAGATCTGTGTGCGGGAGGGGATCCTGACCTGCTAGACTAAGCGGTGGCACTTTGGAGCTCCCAAAGAAGTAGGTGTCTATTGAAGTGGGTCCTGACCTGCTAGTCTAAGCGACAGCATTTCAGAGCTCCCAAGGCAGCAAGTACATGTTGCAGGGGGTCCTAACCTGCTAATATAAGTGGCGGAGTTTTGGTGCTCCTTAAGCAGTGGATATGTGCTGGAGGTGATCCTGACCTCCTAGTCTAAGCAGTGGTGTTTCGGAGCTCCCAAGGCAGCAGGTGTGTCCTAGAGGGGGTCCTGACCTGCTTTTCTCAGTGGTGGTGTTTCGGAGCTCCCAAGGCAGCAGGTGTGTCCTAGAGGGGGTCTGGAAATGCTAGTCTCAGCTGTGGTGTTACAGAACTCCCAATGCAGCAGGTGTGTGTTGGAGGGGGCCCTAACCTGCTAGTCTCAGCGCTGGAGTTTCGGATATCCTAAGGCAGCAGCTGTGTGCTGGAGAGGGTCCTCAGCTGCTAGTCTCAGCGGTGATGTTTCTGAGCTCCCAAGGCAGCAGATGTGTGTTGGAGGGGGGCCTGAAATGCTAGTCTCAGCAGCCTCATTCGGAGCTCCCAATTCAGTAGGTGTGTGTTGAAGTGGTCCTGATGTGCTAGTCTACGCGGAGGCATTTCAGAGCTCCTAAGGCAGAAGTTGTGTGTTGGAGGGGATCTTGACCTTCTGGTCTAAGCGGTGGCATTTCAGAGCTTACAATGCAGCAGGTGTGTGCTGCAGGGGGTCCTGACCTGCTGTCTAAGCATCAGTGTTTCAGACCTCACAAACCAGCTGGTGTGTATTGCATGGGGTCCTGACCTGCTGGTCCAAGAGGTGGCTTTTTGAAGTTCCCAAGGCAGCAGGTGTGTGTTGGAGGGGGTCCTAACTTACTAGTGTAAGCAGTGGCATTTTAGAGTTCCCAAGGCAGCAAGCATCTGTTGGAGGGGGTCCTAATGACCTAGTCTAAGCAGCACGGTTTCTGAGATCCCAAGGCAGCAGTTGTGTTTTGGATGAGGTCCTGACCTGCTAGTCTAAGCAGCAGCATTTCGGAGTTTCCAAGACAGCAGTTGTGTTTGCTGGTGGGAGTCTTGTCCTACTAGTCTAAGAGCTGGCGTTTAGGAGCTCCCAAAGTAGTAGGTGTGTGTTGGAGGGGGTGAAGACATGCTAGTATAAGCGATGGTGTTTTGGAGCTCCCAAGGCAGCAGATATGTGCTGGAGGGGTTCCTGACCTACTAGACTCAGTGGTGGTGTTTCAGAGATCCCAAGGAAGCAGGTGTCTTTTGCAGGGGGCCTGACCTGGTAGTCTACACGGTGTCATTTCAGAGTTCCCTAGGCAGCAGGTGTGTGTTGGAGGGGGTCCTGATTTTCTAGTCTAAGCGATGGCATTTCAGAGCTCCCAAGGCAGCAGACGTGTGCTGGAGAGGGTCCTCACAACCTAGTCTAAGCTGCAGGGGTTCTGAGCTCCAAAGGCAACAGGTGTGTATTAGATGAGGTCCCTGCCTGCTAGTCTAAGCGGCGGCATTTTGGAGTTTCCAAGACAGCAGTTGTGTGTGTTGGAGGGGGTCCTGACCTGCTAGTCTAAGAGGCAGGGTTTCAGAGTTCCCAGTGTAGCAGGTGTATGTTGGAGGTCGTCCTGACATTGCTAATCCAAGGAGTGGCATTTCAGATCTCCCAAAATAGCAGGTGTGTGTTGGAGGGGTTCCTGACCTGCAAGTTTACGCAATGGCATTTCAGAGCTCCCCAGGTAGCAGGTGTGTGTTGCAGGGTGTCCTGACATGGAAGTATAAGCGACAGAGTTTCGGAGCTCCCAAAGCAGCAAATATGTGCTGGAGGGGCTGCAGACCTGCAACTCTCAGGGGTGGTATTTCGGAGCTCCCAAGGCAGCAGGTGTGCTGGGGGGACCTGACCTGCTTATCTCAGCGATGGTATTTTGGAGCTCCCAAGGAAGCAGGTGTGTGTGGAGGGGGCCCTAAAATGCTAGTCTCAATCGTGGTGTTTCAGAGCTCCAAATGCAGTAGGTGTGTGTTGGAGGGGGTCCTAACCTGCTAGTCTAAGCGGTGAAGCTTCAGAGATCCCAAGGCAGCAGATGTGTGCTGGAGGGGGTCTTCACCTGCTAGTCTCAGTGGTGGTGTTTCTGAGCTCCCAAGGAAGCAGATGTGTGATGGAGGGGGTCCAGAAATTATAGTCTCAGTGGCCTTGTTTTGGAGCTCCCAATTCAGCAGGTGAGTGCTGGAGGGGTCCTGATCTGCTAATCTAAGCTGTGGCATTTCAAAGCTTCCATGGCAGCAGGTGTGTGTTGGAGGGCATCTTGACCTGCTGGTCAAAGCGGCGGCATTTCAGAACTCGCAATGCAGCAGGTGTGTGCTGCAGGGGGTCCTGACCAGCTATTCTAAGGGTCATTGTTTCGAAGCTCACAAAGCAGCTGGTTTGTATTTCAGGAGGTCCTGACCTGCTAGTCTAAGCAGCGACTTTTCAAAGTTCCCAGGGCAGCAGGTGTGTGTTGGAGGGGGTCCTAACTTGCTAGTCTAAGCAGAGGCATTTTGGAGTTCCAAATGCCACAAGCATCTGTTGGAGGGGGTCCTATCCACCTATTCTAAGTGGCAGGGTTTCTGAGCTCCCAAGGCAGCAGGTGTGTGTTGGATGAGGTCCTGACCTGCTAGTCTAAGCAGCAGCATTTTGGAGTTTCCAGGATAGCAGTTGTGTTGGATGGAGGGAGTCCTGACCTGCTAGTCTAAGCAGTGATGTTTCAGAGCTCCCAAAGTAGCAGATGTGTGTTGGAGGGGGTGAAGACATGCTAGTGTAAGCAACGGCGTTTCTGAGCTCCCAAGGCAGCAGATATGTGTTGGAGGGGGTCCTGACCTACTGGACTCAGTGGTGGTGTTTCAGAGCTCCCAAGTAAGCAGGTGTCTTTTGGAGGGGGTCCTGATTTTCTAGTCTAAGTGATGGCATTTCAGAGCTCCCAAGGCAGCAGACATGTGCTGGAGGATGTCCTCACAACCTAGTCTAAGCTGCAGGGTTTCTGAGCTCCAAAGGCAGCAGGTGTGTGTTGGATGTGGTCCTGCCCTGCTAGTCTAAGCGGCAGCATTTTGGAGTTTCCAAGACCACAATTGTGTGTTGGAGGGGTTCCTGACCTGCTAGTCTAAGCAGTGGCATTTTTGAGCTCTCAAAACAGTAGGAGTATGTTAGAGGACATCCTGACCTGCATGTTTAAGTGACAGCATTTTGGAGCTCCCCAGGTAGCAGGAGTGTGTTGCAGGGGGCCCTGACATGATAGTATAAGCGACAGAGTTTTGGAGTTCCCAAAGCAGCAGATATGTGCTGGAGGGGGTGCAGACCTGCTACTCTCAGATCTGGTATTTCGGAGCTACCAAGGCAGCAGGTGTGTGCTGGAGTTGTCCTGACCTGCTTATCTCAGTGGTAGTGTTTTGGGGCCAGCCAAGGAAGCAGGTGTGTGTTGATGGGGACCCTAAAATGCTAGTCTGAATCGTGGCATTTCAGAGCTCACAATGCAGCAGGTGTGTGTTGGAGGGGGTCCTAACCTGCTAGTCTAAGTGGCGGAGGTTCAGAGATCCCAAGGCAGCAGGTGTGTACAGGAGGGGGTCGTCACCTGCTAGTCTCAGTGGTGGTGTTTCTGAGCTCCCAAGGAAGCAGATGTGTGTTGGAGGGGGTCCTGAAATGCTAGTCTCAGTGGCCTTGTTTTGGAGCTCGCAATTCAGCAGGTGTGTGTTGGAGGGGTCCTGATGTGCTAATCTAAGTGGCGGCATTTCAGAGCTCCCATTGCAGCAGGTGTGTGTTGGAGGGGATCTTGACCTGCTGGTCAAAGCGGCAGGATTTCAGAGCTCGCAATACAGCAGGTGTGTGTTGGAGGGGATCTTGACCTGCTGGTCAAAGTGGCGGCATTTCAGAGCTCGCACTACAGTAGGTGTGTATTACACAGGGTCCTGACCTGCTAGTCTAAGCAGCAGCTTTTCAAAGGTCCCAAGGCAGCAGGTGTGTGTTGGAGGGGGTCCTCACTTGCTAGTCTAATTGGAGGCATTTTGGAGTTCCCAAGGCAGCAAGCATCTGTTGGAGGGGTTCCTGTCCACCTATTCTAAGCGGCGGAGTTTCTGAGTTCCCAAGGCAGCAGGTGTGTGTTGGATGAGGTCCTGACCTGCTAGTCTAAGCGGCAGCATTTCGGAGTTTCCAGGACAGCAGTTGTGTGGGATGGAGAGAGGAGGGGGTTCTGACCTGCTAGTCTAAGAGGTAGTGTTTCAGAGCTCCCAAAGTAGGAGCTGTGTGTTGGTGGGAGGCCTGACCTGCTAGTCTAAGCAGTGGCATTTTGGAGCTCCCAAAGTAGCAGATGTGTGTTGGAGGGGGTGAAGACCTGCTAGTCTAAGCAACAGTGTTTCAGAGCTTCCAAGGCAGCAGATGTGTACTGGAGGGGGTTCTGACCTACTAGACTCAGTGATGGTGTTTCAGAGCTCCAAAGGGAGCAGGTGTCTGTTGCAGTGGGCTGACCTGGTAGTCTATGCGGTGTCACTTCAGAGTTTCCAATTCAGCAGGTGTATGTTGGAGGGGGTCCTGATTTGTTAGTCTAAGCGATGGCATTTCAGAACTCCCAAGGCAGCAGGCATGTGCTGGAGGGGGTCGTTACCTCCTAGTCTAAGCTGCGGACTTTCTGAGCTCCCAAGGCAGCAGGTGTGTGTTGGACGATGTCCTGACCTGCTAGTCTGAGTGGTAGCATTTTGGAGTTTCCAAGACAGCAATTGTGTGTGTTGGAGGGGGTCCTGACCTGCTAGTCTAAGAGGCAGGGTTTCGGAGTTCCCAGTGTGGCAGGTGTGTATTGGAGGTCATCCTGACCTGCTAGTCTAAGCAGTGGCATTTTGGAGCTCCCAAAACAGCAGGGGTGTGTGTTGGAGGCCTGAGCTGCAAGTTTAAGTGATAGCATTTCGGAGCTCCCCAGGTAGCAGGAGTGTGTTGCAGGGGGTCCTGACATGATAGTATAAGCGACAGAGTTTTGGAGCTCAAAAAGTAGCAGATATGTGCTGGAGGGGGTCCAGAACTGCTACTCTCAGGGGTGGTATTTCGGAGCTCCCAAGGCAGCAGGTATGCTGAAGGGGTCGTGACCTGCTTATCTCAGCGGTGGTGTTTTGGGGCTCCCAAGGAAACAGGTGTGTTGGATGGGGCTTAAAATGCTAGTTTCAATCGTGGTGTTTCAGTGCTCCCAATGCAGCAGGTGTCTGTTGGAGGGGCTCCTAACCTGCTAGTCTAAGCGGCAGAGTTTCAGAGATCAAAAGGCAGCAGGTGTGTGCTGGAGGGGCTCCTCACCTACTAGTCTCAGTGGTGGTGTTTCTGAGCTCCCAAGGTAGCAGATGTGTGTTGGAGGGGGTCCTGAAATGCTAGTCTCAGTGGCCTTGTTTTGGAGCTCCCAAATCAGCAGGTGTGTGTTGGAGGGGTCCTGATGTGCTAGTCTAAGTGGCGGCATTTCAGATCTCCCATGACAGCAGGTGTGTGTTGGAGGTCATCCAGACCTGCTAGTCTAAGCAGTGGCATTTCAGAGCTCCCAAAATAGCAGGTGTGTATTGGAGAGGGTCCTGACCTGCAAGTTTAAGTGATGGCATTTCGGAGCTCCCCAGGTAGCAGGTGTGTGTTGCAGGCAGTCCTGACATGATAGTATAAGCGACAGAGTTTCGGAGTTCCCAAAACAGCAGATATGTGCTGGAGGGGGTGCAGACCTGCTACTCTCAGGACTGGTATTTCCGAGCTCCCAAGGCAGCAGGTGTGTGCTGGAGTTGTCCTGACCTGCTTATCTCAGTGGTAGTGTTTCGGGGCTAGCCAAGGAAGTAGGTGTGTGTTGGAGGGGACCCTAAAATGCTAGTCTCAATCGTAGCATTTCAGATCCCAAGGCAGCAGGTGTGTGCTGGAGGGGGTCATCATCTGCTAGTCTCAGTGGTGGTGTTTCTGAGCTCCCAAGGAAGCAGATGTGTGTTGGAGGGGGTCCTGAAATGCTAGTCTCAATGGCCTTGTTTTGGAGCTCCCAATTCAGCAGGTGTGTGCTGGAGGGGTCCTGATGTGCTAATCTAAGCTGCAGCATTTCAGAGCTCCCATGCCAGCAGGTGTGTGTTGGAGGGGATCTTGACCTGCTGGTCAAAGCGGCAGCATTTCAGAGCTCACAATGCAGCAGGTGTGTGCTGCATGGGGTACTGATCAGCTAGTCTAAGCGTCAGTGTTTCAGAGCTCACAAAGCAGCTGGTGTGTAGTGCAGGGGGTCCAGACCTGCTAGTCTAAGCGGCAGCTTTCCGAAGTTCCCAAGGCAGCAGGTGTGTGTTGGAGGGTGTCCTAACTTGCTAGTCTAAGCAGAAGCATTTTGGAGTTCCCAAGGCAGTAAGCATCTTTTGGAGGGGGTCCTATCCACCTATTCTAAGCAGTGGGGTTTCTGAGCTCCCAAGGCAGCAGGTGTGTGCTGAATGAGGTCCTGACATGCTAGTCTAAGTGGCAGCATTTCGGAGTTTCCAGGACAGCAGTTGTGTGAGATGGAGGGGGTCCTGATCTGCTAGTCTAAGAGGCAACGTTTCGGAGCTCCCAAAGTGGCAGCTGTGTCTTGGAGAGGGGCCTGACCTGCTAGTCTAAGCAGTGGTGTTTCGGAGCTCCCAAATTAGCAGATGTGTGTTAGAGGGGGTGAAGACCTGCTAGTCTAAGCAATGGTGTTTCAGAGCTCCCAAGGCAGCAGATGTGTGCTGGAGGGGGTACTGTCATACTAGACTCAGTGGTGGTGTTTCAGAGCTCCCAAGGAAGCAGGTGTCTGTTGCTGGGGGCTGACCTGGTAGTCTATGTGGTGTCATTTCAGAGTTCCCAAGGCAGCAGGTGTGTGTTGGAAGGGGTCCTGATTTGCGAGTCTTAGCGACGGCATTTCAGAGCTCCCAAGGTAGTAGGCATGTGCTGGAGGGGGTCGTTACCACCTAGTCTAAGCGGCGGGATTTCTGAGCTCCCAAAGCAGCAGGTGTGTGTTGGTTGAGGTCCTGACCTGCTAGTCTAAGTGGTGGCATTTTGGAGTTTCCAAGACAGCAGCTGTGTGTGTTGGAGGGTGTCCTGACCTGCTAGTCTGAGAGGCAGGGTTTTGGAGTTCCCAGTGCAGCAGGTGTGTGTTGGAGGTCATCCTGACCTGCTAGTCTAAGCAGTGGCATTTTGGAGCTACCAAAACAGCAGGTGTGTGTTGGAGGGGGGTCCTGACCTGCAAGTTTCAGCGACGGCATTTCAGAGCTCCCCAGGTAGGAGGTGCGTTTTGCAGGGGTCCCTGACATGATAGGATAAGTGACGGAGTTTCGGAGCTCCCAAAACAGCAGATATGTGCTGGAGGGGGTGCAGACCTGCTACTCTCAGGGGTGGTATTTTGGAGCTCCCAAGGCAGCAGGTATATGCTAGAGGGGTCCTGACCTGCTTAGCTCAGCAGTGGTGTTTTTGGGCTCCCAAGGAAGCAGGTGTGTTGGATGGGTCCCTAAAATGCTAGTCTTAATCATGGTCAGAGCCCCTACTTTTCTGCGGCACAGTGGGACCAAGTTCTGTGGCAAGACTATCATTTGCCGCAGAACTTCTGCGGCAGTGGTTTGTAATTTCTGTGGAAGTTCTGCGGCACTAACAAACTACCACATCACAGTGACAGCTTGTCATCCTGACTTTACTTTCATGGCAGTTTTTATAGCAATCAGGATGGTGGAAAGCACAGTAACACTAGTTCAAAAAATAACAGAATTATAAAAATAATTCCATGCCTAAAAAAGCAAAATGTCTCTCCTTGAAGGTCCTAGTCTGTTAAATAAATGACATATGCAGAGGGGATCTTATGTGATAAATAAGGTATTTCTATATGCATGCTATCTATCCCAATGATGAAGTTTCCACTGTCTATCACTTATATATTTGTATGTGCTTTCTACACCACTCATGAGGTTCCCACTGTGTATCACTTATATATTTATATATAATCTGTAACATACATACAAATGTGTGGGTGTGTGTGTGTGTGTGTGGTGAGAGAGACAGAGATACTTTGTGTGTGTGTGTGTGTATGTGTATATATATATATATATATTTATATATTTTTTTTATTTCCATGAACTTGCATCCTCATTCATACAGGTCCCATTAGAAATGGAATAGAGGAGTTATTGCAAAACTCATTTTTGATGTCAACCTGCTTTCCCTGACATACTACGTAACACCATCAGACCATGACATGCATGTGAACTGATTGTGAGATAGAGCTCTTCAGACCAGCACAATGTGTCCACCATGTGACAGAACACTGCACCATACCTTCCCAGGCTCTGAGCAATGATGTGTTCCACCAATCCTTGTGCTGCCCAGCCAGCTCCCAGAGCTAATCTCTGAACCTGAGTTGCTGGCACAGAAACACAGCATGCTACCCTCTAGCCCAACAGCTGTCCCTGCACACAACATTTCTTCATAACTTTTAGGTGATTCTAGCAACCAATGACAATATATAATCAATAACCCTGGCAAAAATGTGTACAGTGCAATTATTTCTTTAACTGGTCTATTCTTTCAACAGGTCTACACATTATTATATTCCACTTTTCTGGGCATAATTACTTTATTTTTCTTAAAAATGACAGTTAAATTCATTTTACCAGTTATTCATTTCAGATGGCATCTCTATACCTTAAAGGCAGAAATGGGTTTGTACAAAGTGAGGTATGGACTTAACAGGTCTGTGCTATTGACAATGTTTTGTTTAAGTTGGCCCTAGTGCAATAATGTAAGACTGAAAATTGTATTAGGCTGTAGTGCAGGTTGAGCAACTATCACCATGTCTGATGTGCTGTGCCACCATCTCTGGCAGTGGGAGCTGTGGTAGATAAGTGACTGTTCATTTCTGTTCCAGATTGCAGCCATTTCATTAGCTAATGTATGATGTTATAGCAATGATAACATCACATTCTGAACATATAGGGGGTTTAGGATATAAAAAGAGGGGAAGGGAACTAGATTCTATAGAAAAACAGAAATATTAATAAAAAATCAACAAGAAGAGTGAATTCTGCAGCACCATAGAAGTTCTGCGGTAGATTGCAAGTTCTGCGCAAAATTCTGTGGCTGCAGAATTCTAGGGGCCTTGATCATGGTGTTTCAGTGCTCCCAATGCAGCAGATGTGTGTTGGAGGGGGTCCTTACCTACTAGTCTAAGCGGCAGAGTTTCAGAGATCAAAAGGCAGCAGGTGTGTGCTGGAGAGGTCCTCACCTGCTAGTCTCAGTGGTGGTGCTTCTGAGCTCCCAAGGAAGCAGATGTGTGTTGGAGGGGGTCCTGAAATGCTAGTCTCAGTGGCCTTGTTTTGGAGCTCCCAATTCAGCAGGTGTGTGTTGGACGGGTCCTGATGTGCTAGTCTAAGTGGCGGCATTTTAGAGTTCCCATGACAGCAGGTGTATGCTGGAGAGGATCGTGACCTGCTGGTCAAAGCGGCGGTATTTCAGAGCTCGCAATACAGCAGGTGTGTGCTGCAGGGGGTCCTGACCAGCTAGTCTAAGTGTCAGTGTTTTAGAGCTCACAAAGCAGCTGGTTTGTATTGCAGGGGGTCCTGACCTGCTAGTCTAAGTGGCAGATTTTCAAAGTTCCCAAGGCAGCAGGTATGTGTTGGAGGAGGTCCTAAATTGCTAGTCTAAGCGGAGGCATTTTGGAGTTCCCAAGGCAGCAAGCATCTGTTGGAGCGGGTCATATCCACCTATTCTATGCGGCAGGGTTCCTGATTTGCCAAGGCAGCAGGTGTGTGTTGGATAAGGTCCTGATATGCTAGCCTAAGCAGCAGCATTTCAGAGTTTCCAAGACAGCAGTTGTGTGAGATGGAGGGTTTCCTGACCTGCTAGTCTAAGAAGTAGCATTTCGGAGCTCTCAAAGTAGCAGATGTGTGTTGGAGGGGGTAAAGACATGCTAGCCTAAGCAACGGCGTTTCAGAGCTCCAAAGGTAGCAGATATATGTGCTGGAGGTGGTCCTGACCTACTAGACTCAGTGGTGGTGTTTCAGAGCTCCCAAGGAAACAGGTGTCTGTTGGAGGGGGTCCTGAAATGCTAGTCTCAGGGCCTTGTTTTGGAGATTCCAATTCAGTAGGTGTGTGTTGGAGGGGTCCTGATATGCTAGTCTAAGTGTCGACATTTCAGAGCTGCCATGGCAGCAGGTGCGTGTTGGAGGGGATCGTGACCTGCTGGTCAAAGCAGCAGCATCTCAGAGCTCGCAATGCAGAAGGTGTGTGCTGCAGGGAGTCTTGACCAGCTAGTCTAAGCGTCAGTGTTTCAGAGCTCACAAAGCAGCTGGTGTGTTTTGCATGGGGTCCTGACCTGCTAGTCTAAGTGGCAGCTTTTTGAAGTTCTCAAGGCAGCACATGTGTGTGTGTTGGAGGGGGTCCTAACTCACAGTCTAAGTGGAGGCATTTTGAAGTTCCCAAGGCAGCAGCATCTCTTGGAGGGGTCCTATCCACCTTTTCTAAGCGGCGGGGTTTCTGAGCTCCCAAGGCAGCAGGTGTGTGTGTTGGATGAGGTCGTGATCTGCTACTCTAATTGGCAGCATTTCAGAGTTTCCAAGACAGCAGTTATGTGAGATGGAGGGGGTCCTGACCAGCTAGTCTAAGAGGTAGCGTTTCAGAGCTCCCAAAGTAGCAGCTGTGTGTTGGAGGAGGTCAATACTTGCTAGTCTAAGTGACAGCAGCAGATATGTGCTGGAGGGGATGCTGATCTGCTACTCTCATGGGTGGTATTTCAGAGCTCCGAAGGAAGCAAGTGTGTGTTGCAGGGGATCCTGACCTGCTAGTCTAAGTGGCAGTGTTTCGGAGCTCACAAAGCAGCTGGTGTGTTTTGCATGGGGTCCTGACCTGCTAGTCTAAGTGGCAGCTTTTTGAAGTTCTCAAGGCAGCACGTGTGTGTTGGAGGGGGTCCTAACTCACAGTCTAAGTGGAGGCATTTTGAAGTTCCCAAGGCAGCAGCATCTCTTGGAGGGGTCCTATCCACCTTTTCTAAGCAGTGGGGTTTCTGAGCTCCCAAGGCAGCAGGTGTGTGTTGGATGAGGTCGTGACCTGCTACTCTAATTGGCAGCATTTCAGAGTTTCCAAGACAGCAGTTATGTGAGATGGAGGGGGTCCTGACCAGCTAGTCTAAGAGGTAGCGTTTCAGAGCTCCCAAAGTAGCAGCTGTGTGTTGGAGGAGGTCAATACTTGCTAGTCTAAGTGACAGCAGCAGATATGTGCTGGAGGGGATGCTGACCTGCTACTCTCATGGGTGGTATTTCAGAGCTCCGAAGGAAGCAAGTGTGTGTTGCAGGGGATCCTGACCTGCTAGTCTAAGTGGCAGTGTTTCGGAGCTCCCAAGGCAGCAGGTGTGTGCTGGAGGGATCCTGACCTGCTTGTCTCAGTGGTGGTGTTTCGAAGTGCCCAAGGAAGCAGGTGTGTGTTGGAGGGGGTCCTTAAATGCTAGTTTCAGTGGCCTCGTTTTGGAGCTCCCAAGGCAGCAGGTGTGTGTTGAAGAGTTACTGACATGTGAGACTAAGCTGCGGAGTTTCAGAAATCCCAAGGCAGCAGGTGTGTGATGGAGGAGGTCCTGACCAACTAGTCTCAGTGTTGGTGTTTCTGATCTCCCAAAGAAGCACATATGTGTTGGGCGGGTCTGAAATGCTAGTCTGAGGTGGCTAGTTCTGTAGCTCCCAATTCAGCAGCTGTGTGCTGAGCGGTCCTGGTGAGCTAGTCGAGGCAGCATCATTTCATAGCTCCCAAGGCAGCAGGTGTGTAGGAGGAGATCCTGACCTACTGACCTAAGCGGTGGCAGTTCTGAGCTCCCAAGGGAGCAGGTGTGTGTTGGTTGCAGGTCCTGACTTGCTAGTCTAAATGGCAGCATTTTAGAGTTTCCAAATCAGCAGATGCGTGTGTGGAGGGGTCCTAACCTACTAGTCTAAGAGGTGACATTTCAGTGCTCCCAATGTAGCAGGTGTGTGTTGGAGGGGGGCCTGACCTCCTAGTCTAAGCGGTAGCGTTTCAGAGCTCCCAAGGCAGCAGGTGTGTTGCAAGAGGTCCTGACCTGCTAGTCTAAGCAGTGGTGTTTCGGAGCTCCCAAAGCAGTAGATATGTGCTGGAGGGGATTCTGACCTGCTAGTCTAAGCGGTGGTGTTTCAGAGCTCCAAAGGCAGCAGGTATGTGCTAAAGGGGTCCTGACCTGCTAGACTCAGTGGTGGTGTTTCAGAGCTCCCAAGGAAGCAGGTGTCTGTTGCAGGGGGCCCTGATCTTGTAGTCTAAGCAGCGGCATTTTGTAGTTCCCAAGGCAACAGGTGTGTGTTGGAGGGTTCCTGACATGCGAGTCTAAGCGGCAGAATTTCAGAGCTCCCAAGGTAGTAGGTGTGGGTTGGAGGGCATCTTGACCTGCTGGTCTAAGCAGCGGCATTTCAAAGCTCCCAATGCAGCAGGTGTGTGCTACAGGGGGTCCTGTCCAGCTAGTCTAAGCATCAGTGTTTCAGAGCTCACAAAGCAGCAGGTGCGTATTGCAGGGGGGTCCTGACCAGCTAGTCTAAGCAGCGGCTTCTCGAAGTTCCCAAGGCAGCAGGTGTGTGTTGGAGGGTGTCTTAACCTGCAACTCTAAATGGTGGCATTTCAGAGTTCCCAAGGCAGCAGGCATCTTTTGGAGGGGGTCCTAATGACCGAGTCTAAGCGGCATGGTTTCTTACCTACCAAGGCACCGGGTGTGTGTTGGATAAGGTCCTGACATGCTAGTCGAAGATGCGGCATTTCAGAGTTTCCAAGACAGCAGTTATGTCCATTGGAGGGGGTCCTGACCTGCTAGTCTAAGTGGTGGCATTTTGGAGCTCCCAAATTAGCAGGTGTGTGTTGGAGGGGGTCCTTAACTGCTACTCCCAACTGTGGCATTTCGGAGATCCCAAGGCTGCAGGTGTGTGTTGCAGGGGGTCCTGATCGGCTAATATAAAAGGCGAAGTTTTGGAGTTCCCAAGGCAGCAGATATGTGCTGGAGTTGATCCTGACCTCCTAGTCTAAGCGGTGGTGTTTCAGAGCTCCCACGGCAGCAGGTGTGTGCTAGAGGAGGTCCTGATGTGCTTGTCTAAACGGTAGTATTTCAGAGCTCCCAAGGAAGCAGGTGTGTGTTGGAGGGGGTCCTGAAATGCTAGTCTCTACCGTGGCATATCAGAGCTCCCAATGCAGCAAGTGTGTGTTTGAGGGGGTCCTCACCTGTTAATCTCAGCAGTGGTGTTTCTGAGCTCCCAAGGAAGCAGCTTTGTGTTGGAGGGGGACCTGAAATGCTAGTCTCAGCTGCCTCATTTTGGAGCTCCCAATTCAGCAGCTTTGTGTTGGAGGGGTCCAGACCTGCTAGTCTAAGCGGCAGCTTTTCAAAGTTCCCAAGGCAGCAGGTGTGTGTTGGAGGGGGTCCTAACTTGCTAGTCTAAGCAGAAGCATTTTGGAGTTCCCAAGGCAGTAAGCATCTTTTGGAGTGGGTCCTATCCACCTATTCTAAGCAGTGGGGTTTCTGAGCTCCCAAGGCAGCAGGTGTGTGCTGGATGAGGTCCTGACGTGCTAGTCTAAGTGGCAGCATTTCTGAGTTTCCAGGACAGCAGTTGTGTGAGATGGAGGGGGTCCTGATCTGCTAGTCTAAGAGGTAGCGTTTCGGAGCTCCCAAAGTAGTAGCTGTGTCTTGGAGAGGGGCCTGACCTGCTAGTCTAAGCAGTGGCGTTTCAGAGCTCCCAAAGTAGCCGATGTGTGTTAGAGGGGGTGAAGACCTGCTAGTCTAAGCAATGGTGTTTCAGAGCTCCCAAGGCAGCAGATGTGTGCTGGAGGGGGTACTGTCCTACTTGACTCAGTGGTGGTGTTTCAGAGCTCCCAAGAAAGCAGGTGTCTGTTGCTGGGGGCTGACCTGGTAGTCTATGTGGTGTCATTTCAGAATTCCCAATGCAGCAGGTGTGTGTTGGAAGGGGTCCTGATTTGCTAGTCTAAGCGATGGCATTTCAGAGCTCCCAAGGCAGCAGGCATGTGCTAGAGGGGGTCGTTACCACCTAGTCTAAGCGGCGGGGTTTCTGAGCTCCCAAGGCAGCAGGTGTGTGTTGGATGAGGTCCTGACCTGCTAGTCTAAGTGGTGGCATTTTGGAGTTTCCAAGACAGCAGTTGTGTGTGTTGGAGGGTGTCCTGACCTGCTAGTCTGAGAGGCAGGGTTTTGGAGTTCCCAGTGTAGCAGGTGTGTGTTGGAGGTCATCCTGACCTGCTAGTCTAAGCAGTGGCATTTTGGAGCTACAAAAACAGCAGGTGTGTGTTGGAGGGGGGTCTTGACCTGCAAGTTTCAGCGACGGCATTTCAGAGCTCAGCAGGTAGGAGGTGTGTGTTGCAGGGGGTCCTGACATGATAGTATAAGTGACGGAGTTTCGAGCTCCCAAAACAACAGATATGTGCTGGAGGGGTGCAGATCTGCTACTCTCAGGGTGGTATTACAGCTCCCAAGACAGCAGGTGTATGCTACAAGGGTGCACGCCTGCTTATCTCAGCGGTGGTGTTTTTGGGCTCCCAAGGAAGCAGGTGTGTTGTATGGGTCCCTAAAATGCTAGTCTCAATCATGGTGTTTCAGTGCTCCCAATGCAGCAGATGTGTGTTGGAGGGGGTCCTTACCTGCTAGTTTTAGCGGCAGAGTTTCAGAGATCAAAAGGCAGCATGTGTGTGCTGGAGGGGTCCTCACCTGCTATTCTCAGTGGTGGTGCTTCTGAGCTCCCAAGGAAGCAGATGTGTGTTGGAGGGGGTCCTGAAATGCTAGTCTCAGTGGCCTTGTTTTGGAGCTCCCAATTCAGCAGGTGTGTGTTGGACGGGTCCTGATGTGCTAGTCTAAGCGTCTGCATTTCAGAGCTCCCATGACAGCAGGTGTATGCTGGAGGGGATCTTAACCTGCTGGTCAAAGCGGTGGTATTTCAGAGCTCGCAATGCAGCAGGTGTGTGCTGCAGGGGGTCCTGACCAGCTAGTCTAAGCATCAGTGTTTTAGAGCTCACAAAGCAGCTGGTTTGTATTGCAGGGGATCCTGACCTGCTAGTCTAAGTGGAGGATTGTCAAAGTTCCCAAGGCAGAAGGTGTGTGCTGGAGGGGGTCCTAACTTGCTAGTCTAAGCGGAGGCATTTTAGAGTTCCCAAGGCAGCAAGCATCTGTTGTAGCGAGTCATATCCACCTATTCTATGCAGCGGGGTTTCTGATCTGCCAAGGCAGCAGGTGTGTGCTGGATAAGGTCCTGATCTGCTAGCCTAAGCAGCAGCATTTCGGAGTTTCCAAGACAGCAGTTGTGTGAGATAGAGGGTTTCCTGACCTGCTAGTCTAAGAGGTAGTATTTCGGAGCTCCCAAAGTAGCAGATGTGTGTTGGAGGGGGTAAAGACATGCTAGCCTAAACAACGGCATTTCCGAGCTCCAAAGTAGCAGATATATGGGCTGGAGGTGGTCCTGACCTACTAGACTCAGTGGTAGTGTTTCAGAGCTCCCAAGGAAGCAGGTGTCTGTTGGAGGGGTTCCTGAAATGCTAGTCTCAGGGCCTTGTTTTGGAGCTTCCAATTCAGCAGGTGTGTGTTGGAGGGGTCCTGATATGCTAGTCTATACGTCGGCATTTCAGAGCTGCCACGGCAGCAGGTGCGTGGGAGGGATCTTGACCTGCTGGTAAAGCAGCAGAAGCATCTCAGAGCTCACAATTGGAAGGTCTGTGCTGCAGGAGTCCTGACCAGCTAGTCTAAGTGTCAGTGTTAAGAGCTCACAAAGCAGCTGGTGTGTGTTTGCATGGGGTCCTGACCTGCTAGTCTAAGGGGCAGCTTTTTGGAAGTTCTCAAGGCAGCACGCATGTGTGTTGGAGGGGGTCCTAACCTACAGTCTAAGTGGAGGCATTTTGAAGTTCCCAAGGCAGCAGCATCTGTTGGAGGGGTTCTATCCACGTTTTCTAAGCGGCGGGGTTTCTGAGCTCCCAAGGCAGCAGGTGTGTGTTGGATGAGGTCGTGACCTGCTACTCTAATCGGCAGCATTTCAGAGTTTCCAAGACAGCAGTTGTGTGAAATGGAGGGGGTCCTGACCAGGTAGTCTAAGGCAGCATTTCAGAGCTCCAAAGTTGCAGCTGTGTGTTGGAGGAGGTCAAGACATGCTAGTCTAAGTGACAGCAGCAGATATGTGCTGGAGGGGATGCTGACCTGCTAATCTCATGGGTGGTATTTCGTAGCTCCGAGAGGAAGCAAGTGTGAGTTGCAGGGGGTCCTGACCTGCTAGTCTAAGTGGCAGTGTTTCCAGACTCCCAAGGCAGCAGGTGTATGCTGGAGGATCCTGACCTGCTTGTCTCAGTGGTGGTGTTTGAGTGCTCAAGGAAGCAGGTGTGTGTGTTGGAGGGTCGCAAAGTACTAGATTCAGTGGCCTCGTTTTGGAGCTCCCTAGGCAGCAGGTGTGTGGAAGGTTCCTTACATGCGAGACTAAGCTGCGGAGTTTCAGAAATCCCAAGGCATGGGTGTGTGATGGAGGAGGTCCTGACCAACTAGTCTCAGTGTTGGTGTTTCTCGAGCTCCCAAGAAGCACATATGTCGTTGGGCGGGTCCTGAAATGCTAGTCTGGTGGCCTAGTTCTGTATCTCCCAATTCAGCAGCTGTGTGTTGAGGCGGTCCTGACAAGCTAGTCTAGGCAGCATCATTTCATGGCTCCCAAGGCAGCAGGGTGTGTGGGAGGAGATCCTGACCTACCAAGCCTAAGCAGTGGCATTCTGAGCTCCCAAAAGAGCAGGTGTGTATTGGTTGAGGTCCTGACTTGCTGAGTCTAATGGCAGCATTCCGGAGTTTCCAAATCAGCAGATGCGTGTGTGAGAAGGGGTCCTAACCTGCTAGTCTAAGAGGCGACCTTTCAGTGCTCCCAATGTAGCAGGTGTGTGTTGGAGGGGGGCCTGACCTGCTAGTCTAAGCGGTAGCGTTTCAGAGCTCCCAATACAGCAGGTGTGTGTTGCAAGAGGTCCTGACCTGCTAGTCTAAGCAGTGGTGTTTCAGAGCTCCCAGCACAGTAGATACAGTATGTGCTGGAGGGGATCCTGACCTGCTAGTCTAAGTGGTAGTATTTTGGAGCTCCCAAGGAAGCAGGTGTGCGTTGGAGGGGGTCCTGAAATGCTAGTCTCTCACTGCAAGTACATCAGAGCTCCCAATGCAGCAGGTGTGTGTTTGCAGGGGTCTCACCTGTTAATCTAGCAGTGGTGTTTCTGAGCTCCCAAGGAAGCAGTTTTGTGTTGGAGGGGGACCTGAAATGCTAGTCTCAGCTGCTTCATTTTGGAGATCCCAATTCAGCAACTTTGTGTTGGAGGGGTCCAGATCTGCTAGTCTAAGCTGCAGCTTTTCAAAGTTCCCAAGGCAGCAGGTATGTGTTGGAGGGGGATCTTGACCTGCTGGTCTAAGCGATGGTGTTTCAGAGCTCGCAGTGCAGCAGGTGTGTGCTGCAGGAGGTTCTGACCTGCAAGTCTAAGCGTCAAGGTTTCAGAGCTGACAAAGCAGCTGGTGTGTATTGCAAGGGGCCCTGACCTGCTAGTCAAAGCGGTGACTTTTCGAAGTTCTCAAGGCAGCAGCTGTGTGTTGGAGGGGGTCCTAACTTGCTAGTCTAAGCAGTGGCATTTTGGAGTTCCCAAGACAGTAGTTGTGTGTGGTGGAGGGGGTCCTGACCTGCTAGTCTAAGAGGTAGCGTTTCGGAGCTCCCAAAGTAGCAGGTGTGTGTTGGAGGGGGTCCTGACCTGCTAGTCTAAGCCACGGCATTTCGGAGTTCCCAAGGCAGCAGATATGTGCTGGAGGGGGTCCTGACCTACTAGACTTAGTGGTGGTGTTTCAGAGCTCCCAAGGAAGCAGGTGTCTGTTGCAGGTGGCCTGACCTGGTAGTGTAAGCGGTGGCATTTTGGAGTTCCCAGGGCAGCAGGTGTGTGTTGGAGAGGGTCCTGACTTGCTAGTCTAACCAGTTGCATTTCAGAGCTCCCAAGGCAGCAAGCTTGTGTTGGAGGGGTCCTCACCATCTAGTCTAAGCGGCGGGTTTTCTCAGCTCCCAAGGCAGAAAGTGTGTGTTAGAAACATAGAAACATAGACTTTGATGGCAGATAAGGACCACTTGGCCCACCCAGACTGCCCATTTCCCTACCTACAGGATAAGCTGCAGATTCTAGTTAACCAACAGCCTACTTCCTGAAACCCCCCACTATAATTGCCTTATGCCTGTCCCATGCATGTTTGAATTCCCCCACTGTTTTAGACCCAACAACCTCCTCAGGAAAGCGGTTCCATGTATCCACCACTCTCTCCGTGAAAAAAAAATTCCTCATATTACCCCGAGCCGTCCCCTTCTATCTTTAAATTGTGCCTCCTTGTTCTTACACATCTCTTTTTCTGTAAGATGCTACCCTCCTGGACTTTGTTGACTCCCTTGAGGTACTTGAAAGTTTCCATCATGTCCCCTCTGTCCATTCTTTCATCAAGAGTATACATATTAAGCTCTCTCAGTCTCTTTTCATATGGTTTCTGCTGCAGACCCTGCACCATTTTAGTTGCCCTCCTCTGGACTGCTTCCATCCTGTCTATGTCCTTGCATAAATCAGGTCTCCAAACTGCACACAGTACTCAGATGGGGTCTCACCAACTGTCTGTATAGAGGGATAACCACTTCCCTTTTTCTACTTGTGATGCCCCTTCCTATGCATCCCAGTATCCCCTGGCTCTCCTTACCGACTTTTCACATTGCTTACCCACCTTTAGGTCATCTGATATGACTACCCCAGGTCCTTTCCATTTTGTTGTTGTTAGTACCACCCCTGCTATTGTGTACTCTTCTCCTGGGTTTTTGTTTCCCAGGTGCATTACTTTGCACTTCTTTGCATTGAATCTAAGTTGCCATATGTCTGACCATCCCTCCAACCTTGCCAAGTCCCTTCTCATCTTTTCTACCCCCTCTTGTGTATCAACTCTGTTACAGATCTTTGTGTCATCTGCAAAGAGGCATACCTTTCCCTCCAGACCCTCTGCAGTGTCACCTATAAAGATGTTGGATGAGGTCCTGACCTGTTAGTCTAAGCGGCTGCATTTTGGAGTTTCCAAGACAGCATTTGTGTGTGTTGGAGGGGGTCCTGACCTGCTAGTCTAAGAGACAGGGTTTTGGAGCTCCCAATGTACCAGGTGTGTGCTGTAGGTCGTCCTGACCTGCTAGTCTAAGTGGTGGTGTTACGGAGCTCTCAAAGTAACAGGTGTGTGTTGGAGGGGGTCCTGACCTGCAAGTCTAAGTGATGGCATTTTGGAGCTCCCCAGATAGCAGTCGTGTGTTGCAGTTGGTCCTGATAAGGTAGGATAAGCGGCGGAGTTTCAGAGCTCCCAAAGCCGCAGATTTGTGCTGGAGGGGGTGCTGACCTGCTACTCTCATGGGTGGTATTTCAGAGCTCCCAAGGAAGCAAATCAGTTTTACAGAGGGTCCTGACCTGCTGGTATAAGTGGTGGTGTTTCAGAGCTCCCAAGGCAGCAGGTGTGTGCTGGAGGGATCTTGACCTGCTTGTCTCAAAAGTGATCTTTCGGAACTCCCATGTAAGCAGGTGTGTCCTGGAGGGGTCCTTAAATGCTTGTTTCAGTGGCCTCGTTCTTGATCTCCCAAGGCAGAATGTGTGTGTTGTAGCGGTCCTGGTGTGCTAGTCTAAGTGGCAGCATTTCAGAGCTCCAAATGCAGCAGGTGTGTGTTGGAGGGGGTTCTGACCTGCTAGTCTAAGCAGCGGAGTTTTGGAAATCCCAATGCAGCAGATGTATGTTGGATGGGGTCCTTACCTGCTAGTCTAAGTGGCAGAGTTTCAGAGATCAAATTGCAGCAGGTGTGTGCTGGAGGGGTCCTCACCTGCTAGTCTCAGTGGTGGTGCTTCTGAGCTCCCAAGGAAGCAGATGTATGTTGGAGGGGGTCCTGAAATGCTAGTCTCAGTGGCCTTGTTTTGGAGCTCCCAATTCAGCAGGTGTGTGTTGGACAGGTCCTGATGTGCTAGTCTAAGTGGCGGCATTTTAGAGTTCCCATGACAGCAGGTGTATGCTGGAGGGGATCTTGACCTGCTGGTCAAAGCGGCGGCATTTCAGAGCTCGCAATGCAGCAGGTGTGTGCTGCAGGGGGTCCTGACCAGCTAGTCTAAGCGTCAGTGTTTTAGAGCTCACAAAGCAGCTGGTTTGTATTGCAGGGGGTCCTGACCTGCTAGTCTACGTGGTGGATTTTCAAAGTTCCCAAGGCAGCAGGTGTGTGTTAGAGGGGGTCCTAACTTGCTAGTCTAAGCAGAGGTATTTTGGAGTTCCCAAGGCAGCAAGCATCTGTTGGAGCGGGTCATATCCACCTATTCTATGCGGCGGGGTTTCTGATTTGCCAAGGCAGCAGGTGTGTATTGGATAAGGTCCTGATATGCTAGCCTAAGCAGCAGCATTTCGGAGTTTCCAAGACAGCAGTTGTGTGAGATGGAGGGTTTCCTGACCTGCTAGACTAAGAGGTAGCATTTCGGAGCTCCCAAAGTAGCAGATGTGTGTTGGAGGGGTTAAAGACATGCTAGCCTAAGCAACAGCATTTCAGAGTTCCAAAGGTAGCAGATATATGTGCTGGAGGTGGTCCTGATCTTCTAGACTCAGTGGTGGTGTTTCAGAGCTCCCAAGGAAACAGGTGTCTGTTGGAGGGGTTCCTGAAATGCTAGTCTCAGGGCCTTGTTTTGGAGCTTCCAATTCAGCAGATGTGTGTTGGAGGGGTCCTGATATGCTAGTCTAAGCGTCGGCATTTTAGAGCTGCCACGGCAGCAGGTGCGTGTTGGAGGGGATCTTGACCTGCTGGTCAAAGCAGCAGCATCTCAGAGCTCGCAATGCAGAAGGTGTGTGCTGCAGGGAGTCCTGACCAGCTAGTCTAAGCGTCAGTGTTTCAGAGCTCACAAAGCAGCTGGTGTGTTTTGCATGGGGTCCTGACCTGCTAGTCTAAGCGGCAGCTTTTTGAAGTTCTCAAGGCAGCACATGTGTGTTGGAGGGGGTCCTAACTTACAGTCTAAGTGGAGGCATTTTGAAGTTCCCAAGGCAGCAGCATCTGTTGGAGGGGTCCTATCCACCTTTTCTAAGTGACGGGGTTTCTGAGCTCCCAAGGCAGCAGGTGTGTGTAAGATGAGGTCGTGACCTGCTACTCTAATCGGCAGCATTTCAGAGTTTCCAAGACAGCAGTTATGTGAGATGGAGGTGGTCCAGACCAGCTAGTCTAAGAGGTAGTGTTTCAGAGCTCCCAAAGTAGAAGCTGTGTGTTGGAGGAGGTCAAGACATGCTAGTCGAAGAGACAGCAGCAGATATGTGCTGGATGGGATGCTGACCTGCTACTCTCATGGGTGGTATTTCAGAGCTCCGAAGGAAGCAAGTGTGTGTTGCAGGGGGTCCTGACCTGCTAGTCTAAGCGGCAGTGTTTCAGAGCTCCCAAGGCAGCAAGTGTGTGCTGGAGGGATCCTGACCTGCTTGTCTCAGTGGTGGTGTTTCGGAATGCCCAAGGAAGCAGGTGTGTGTTGGAGGGGGTCTTTAAATGCTAGTTTCAGTGGCCTCGTTTTGGAGATCCCAAGGCAGCAGGTGTGTGTTGAAGAGTTACTGACATGTGAGACTAAGCTGCGGAGTTTCAGAAATCCCAAGGCAGCAGGTGTGTGATGGAGGAGGTCCTGACCAACTAGTCTCAGTGTTGGTGTTTCTGATCTCCCAAAGAAGCACATATGTGTTGGAGCGGGTCCTGAAATACTAGTCTGAGTGGCCTAGTTCTGTAGCTCCCAATTCAGCAGCTGTGTGCTGAAGCGGTCCTGATGAGCTAGTCGAGGCAGCATCATTTCATGGCTCCCAAGGCAGCAGGTGTGTGTAGGAGGAGATCCTGACCTACTGACCTAAGAGGTGACATTTCTGAGCTCCCAAGGGAGCAGGTGTGAGTTGGTCGAGGTCCTGACTTGCTAGTCTAAATGGCAGCATTTTGGAGTTTCCAAATCAGCAGACGTGTGTGTGGGAGAGGGTCCTAACCTACTAGTCTAAGAGGCGACATTTCGGTGCACCCAATGTAGCAGGTGTGTGTTGGAGTGGGGCCTGACCTGCTAGCCTGAGCGGTAGCATTTCGGAGCTCCCAAGGCAGCAGGTGTGTGTTGCAAGAGGTCCTGATCTGCTAGTCTAAGCAGTGGTGTTTCGGAGCTCCCAATGCAGTAGATATGTGCTGGAGGGGATCCTGACCTGCTAGTCTAAGTGATGGTGTTTCAGAGCTCCAAAGACAGCAGGTATGTGCTAAAGGGGGTCCTGACCTGCTAGACTCAGTGGTGGTGTTTCAGAGCTCCCAAGGAAGCAGGTGTCTGTTGCAGGGGGTTTGACCTTGTAGTCTAAGCGGCGGCATTTCATAGTTCCCAAGGAAACAGGTGTGTGTTGGAGGGTTCCTGACATGCTAGTCTAAGCGGCAGCAATTCAGAGCTCCCAAGGTAGTAGGTGTGGGTTGGATGGCATCTTGACCTGCTGGTCTAAGCAGCGGCATTTCAAAGCTCCCAATGCAGCAGGTGTGTGCTGCAGGGGGTCCTGTTTAGCTAGTCTAAGCATCAGTGTTTCAGAGCTCACAAAGCAGCTGGTGTGTATTGCAGGGGGTCCTGACCTGCTAGTCTAAGCAGCGGCTTCTCAAAGTTCCCAAGGCAGCAGGTGAGTGTTGGAGGGTGTCCTAACCTGCTACTCTAAATGGTGGCATTTCAGAGTTCCCAAGGCAGCAGGCATCTTTTGGAGGGGGTCCTAATTACCTAGTCTAAGCGGCGTGGTTTCTTAACTACCAAGGCAGCAGGTGTGTGTTGGATAAGGTCCTGACCTGCTAGTCGAAGATGCGACATTTCAGAGTTTCCAAGACAGCAATTATGTCCATTGGTGGGGGTCCTGACCTGCTAGTCTAACTGGTGGCATTTTGGAGCTCCCAAATTAGCAGGTGTGTGTTGGAGGGGGTCCTTAAATGCTACTCTCAACTGTGACATTTCAGAGCTCCCAAGGCAGCAGGTGCGTGTTGCAGGGTGTCCTGATCTGCTAATATAAGTGGCAAAGTTTTGGAGCTCCCAAGGCAGCAGATATGTGCTGGAGGTGATCCTGACCTCCTAGTCTAAGTGGTGGTGTTTCAGAGCTCCCACGGCAGCAGGTGTGTGCTAGAGGAGGTCCTGACCTGCTTGTCTAAGCGGTAGTATTTCAGAGCTCCCAAGGAAGCAGGTGTGTGTTGGAGGCGGTCCTGAAATGCTAGTCTCTACCGTTTCATATCAGAGCTCCCAATGCAGCAAGTGGGTGTTTGAGGGGGTCCTCACCTGTTAATCTCATCAGTGGTGTTTCTGAGCTCCCAAGGAAGCAGCTTTGTGTTGGAGGGGGACCTGAAATGCTAGTCTCAGCTGCCTCATTTGGGAGCTCCCAATTCAGCAGCTTTGTGTTGGAGGGGTCCAGATCTGCTAGGCTAAGCTGCAGCTTTTCAAAGTTCCCAAGGCAGCAGGTGTGTGTTGGAGGGGGTCCTAACTTGCTAGTCTAAGCAGAAGCATGTTGGAGTTCCCACGGCAGTAAGCATCTTTTGGAGGGGGTCCTATCCACCTTTTCTATGCAGTGGGGTTTCTGAGCTCCTAAGGCAGCAGGTGTGTGCTGGATGAGGTCCTGACATGCTAGTCTAAGTGGCAGCATTTCTGAGTTTCCAGGATAGCAGTTGTGTGAGATGGAGGGGGTCCTGATCTGCTAGTCTAAGAGGTAACATTTCGGAGCTCCCAAAGTAGCAGCTGTATCTTGGAGTGGGGCCTGACCTGCTAGTCTATGCAGTGGCATTTCAGAGCTCCCAAAGTAGCAGATGTGTGTTAGAGGGGGTGAAGACCTGCTAGTCTAAGCAATGGTGTTTCAGAGCTCCCAAGGCAGCAGATGTGTGCTGGAGGGGGTACTGTCCTACTAGACTCAGTGGTGGTGTTTCAGATCTCGCAAGGAAGCAGGTGTCTGTTGCTGGGGGCTGACCTGGTAGTCTATGTGGTGTCATTTCAGAGTTCCCAAGGCAGCAGGTGTGTGTTGGAAGGGGTCCTGATTTGCTAGTCTAAGTGATGGCATTTCAGAGCTCCCAAGGCAGCAGGCATGTGCTGGAGGGGGTCGTTACCACCTAGTCTAAGCGGCGGGGTTTCTGAGCTCCCAAGGCAGCAGGTGTGTGTGTTGGATGAGGTCCTGACCTGCAAGTCTAAGTGGTGGCATTTTGGAGTTTCCAAGACAGCAGTTGTGTGTGTTGGAGGGTGTCCTGACCTGCTAGTCTGAGAGGCAGGGTTTTGGAGTTCCCAGTGTAGCAGGTGGGTGTTGGAGGTCATCCTGACCTGCTAGTCTAAGCAGTGGCATTTTGGAGCTACCAAAACAGCAGGTGTGTGTTGGAGGGGGGTGCTGACCTGCAAGTTTCAGCGACGGCATTTCAGAGCTACCCAGGCAGGAGGTGTGTGTTGCAGGGGGTCCTGACATGATTGTATAAGTGACGGATTTTCGGAGCTCACAAAACAGCAGATATGTGCTGGAGGGGGTGCAGACCTGCTACTCTCAGGGGTGGTATTTCGGAGCTCCAAAGACAGCAGGTGTATGCTAGAGGGGTACTGACCTGCTTATCTCAGCGGTGGTGTTTTTGGGCTCCCAAGGAATCAGGTGTGTTGGATGGGTCCCTAAAATGCTAGTCTCAATCATGGTGTTTCAGTGCTCCCAATGCAGCAGATGTGTGTTGGAGGGGGTCCTTACTTGCTAGTCTAAGCGGCAGAGTATCAGAGATCAAAAGGCAGCAGGTGTGTGCTGGAGGAGTCCTCACCTGCTAGTCTCTGTGGTGGTGCTTCTGAGCTCCCAAAGAAGCAGATATCAGTTGGAGGGGGTCCTCAAATGCAAGTCTCAGTGATCTTGTTTTGGAGCTCCCAATTCAGCAGGTGTGTGTTGGACGTGTCCTGATGTGCTAGTCTGAGTGGCGGCATTTCAGAGCTCCCATGACAGCAGGTGTATGCTGGAGGGGATCTTGACCTGCTGGTCAAAGCGGAGGTATTTCAGAGCTCGCAATGCAGCAGGTGTGTGCTGCAGGGGGTCCTGACCAGCTAGTCTAAGCGTCAGTGTTTTAGAGATCACAAAGCAGCTGGTTTGTATTGCAGGGGGTCCTGACCTGCTAGTCTAAGTGGAGGATTTTCAAAGTTCCCAAGGCAGCAGGTGTGTGTTGGAGGGGGTCCTAACTTGCTAGTCTAAGCGGAGGCATTTTGGAGTTCCCAAGGCAGCAAGCATCTGTTGGAGAGGGTCATATCCACCTATTCTATGCAGCGGGGTTTCTGATCTGCCAAGGCAGCAGGTGTGTTGGATAAGGTCCTGATCTGCTAGCCTAAGCAGCAGCATTTCGGAGTTTCCAAGACAGCAGTTGTGTGAGATGGAGGGTTTCCTGACCTGCTAGACTGAGAGGTAGCATTTCGGAGCTCCCAAAGTAGCAGATCTGTGTTGAAGGGGGTAAAGACATGCTAGCCTAAGCAACGGCATTTCAGAGATCCAAAGGTAGCAGATATATGTGCTGGAGGTGGTCCTGACCTACTAGACTCAGTGGTGGTGTTTCAGAGCTCCCAAGGAAGCAGGTGTCTGTTGGAGGGGTTCCTGAAATGCTAGTCTCAGGGCCTTGTTTTGGAGCTTCCAATTCAGCATGTGTGTGTTGGAGGGGTCCTGGTATGCTAGTCTAAGCGTTGGCATTTCAGAGCTGCCACGGCAGCAGTTGCGTGTTGGAGGGGATCTAGACCTGCTGGTCAAAGCAGCAGCAACTCAGAGCTCGCAATGCAGAAGGTGTGTACTGCAGGGAGTCCTGACCAGCTAGTCTAAGCGTCAGTGTTTCAGAGCTCACAAAGCAGCTGGTGTGTTTTGCATGGGGTTCTGACCGGCTAGTCTAAGCGGCAGCTTTTTGAAGTTCTCAAGGCAGCATGCGTGTGTGTTGGAGGGGGTCCTAACTTACAGTCTAAGTGGAGGCACTTTGAAGTTCCCAAGGCAGCAGCATCTGTTGGAGGGGTCCTATCCACCTTTTCTAAGCGGCTGGGTTTCTGAGTTCCCAAGGCAGCAGGTGTGTGTTGGATGAGATCGTGACCTGCTACTCTAATCGGCAGCATTTCAGAGTTTCGAAGACAGCAGTTGTGTGAGATGGAGGGGGTCCTGACCAGCTAGTCTAAGAGGTAGTGTTTCAGAGCTCCCAAAGTAGCAGCTGTGTGTTAGAGGAGGTCAATACTTGCTAGTTTAAGTGACAGCAGCAGATATGTGCTGGAGGGGATGCTGACCTGCTAATCTCATGGGTGGTATTTCGGAGCTCCGAAGGAAGCAAGTGTGAGTTGCAAGGGGTCCTGATCTGCTAATCTAAGTGGCAGTGTTTCGGAGCTCCCAAGGCAGCAGATGTGTGCTGGAGGGATCCTGACCTGCTTGTCTCAGTGGTGGTGTTTCGGAGTGCCCAAGGAAGCAGGTGTGTGTTGGAGGGGGTCCTTAAATGCTAGTTTCAGTGGCCTTGTTTTGGAGCTCCCAATGCAGCAGGTGTGTGTTGATGAGTTCCTGACATGCGAGACTATGCTGCGGAGTTTCAGAAATCCCAAGGCAGCAGGTGTGTGATGGAGGAGGTCCTGACCAACTAGTCTCAGTGTTGGTGTTTCTGAGCTCCCAAAGAAGCACATATGTGTTGGAGCGGGTCCTGAAATGCTAGTCTGAGTGGCCTAGTTATGTAGCTCCCAATTCAGCAGCTGTGTGTTGAAGCAGTCCTGACGAGCTAGTCTAGGCAGCATCATTTCATGGCTCCCAAGGCAGAAGGTGTGTGTAGGAGGAGATCCTGACCTACTGACCTAAGCGGTGGCATTTCTGAGCTCCCAAGGGAGCAGGTGTGTGTTGGTTGAGGTCCTGACTTGCTAGTCTAAATGGCAGAATTTTGGAGTTTCCAAATCAGCAGATGCGTGTGTGGGAGGGGGTCCTAACCTGCTAGTCTAAGAGGCGACATTTCAGTGCTCCCAATGTAGCAGGTGTGTGTTGGAGGGGGGCCTGACCTGCTAGTCTCAGCAGTGGTGTTTCAGAGCTCCCAACGCAGTAGATATGTGCTGGAGGGGATCCTGACCTGCTAGTCTAAGTGATGGTGTTTCAGAGCTCCAAAGGCAGCAAGTATGTGCTAATGGGGGTCCGGACCTGCTAGACTCAGTGGTGGTGTTTCAGAGCTCCCAAGGAAGCAGGTGTCTTTTGCAGGGGGCCTGACCTTGTAGTCTAAGCGGCGGCATTTCATAGTTCCCAATGCAGCAGGTGTGTGTTGGAGGGTTCCTGACATGCTAGTCTAAGCGGCAGCACTTCAGAGCTCCCAAAGTAGTAGGTGTGGTTTGGAGGGCATCTTGACCTGCTGGTCTAAGCAATGGCATTTCAAAGCTGCCAATGCAGCAGGTGTGTGCTGCAGGGGGTCCTGTCCAGCTAGTCTAAGCATCAGTGTTTCAGAGCTCACAAAGCAGCTGGTGTGTATTGCAGGGGGTCCTGACCTGCTAGTCTAAGCAGCGGCTTCTTGAAGTTCCCAAGGCAGCAGATGAGTGTTGGAGGGTGGCCTAACCTGCTACTCTAAATGGTGGCATTTCAGAGTTCCCAAGGCAGCAGGCATCTTTTGAAGGGGGTCCTAATGACCTAGTCTAAGCGGCATAGTTTCTTAGCTACCAAGGCAGCAGGTGTGTGTTGGATAAGGTCCTGACCTGCTAATCGAAGATGCGGCATTTCAGAGTTTCCAAGACAGCAGTTATGTCCATTGGACGGGGTCTTGACCTGCTAGTCTAAGTGGTGGCATTTTGGAGCTCCCAAATTAGCAGGTGTGTGTTGGAGGGGGTCCTTAAATGCTACTCTCAGCTGCTGCATTTTGGAGCTCCCAAGGCAGCAGGTGTGTGTTGCAGGGGGTCCTGATCTGCTAATATAAGCGGAGAAGTTTTGGAGCTCCCAAGGCTGCAGATATTTGCTGGAGGAGATCCTGACCTCCTTGTCTAAGCGGTGGTGTTTCAGAGCTCCCACGGCAGCAGGTGTGTGCTAGAGGAGGTCCTGACCTGCTTGTCTAAGCGGTAGTATTTCGGAGCTCCCAAGGAAGCAGGTGTGTGTTAGAGGGGGTCCTGAAATGCTAGTCTCTACCGTGGCATATCCGAGCTCCCAATGCAGCAAGTGTGTGTTTGAGGGGGTCCTCACCTGTTAATCTCAGCAGTGGTGTTTGTGAGCTCCCAAGGAAGCAGCTTTGTGTTGGAGGGGGACCTGAAATGCTAGTCTCAGCTGCCTCATTTTGGAGCTCCTAATTCAGCAGCTTTGTGTTGAAGGGGTCCAGTCCTGCTAGTCTAAGCGGCAGCTTTTCAAAGTTCCCAAGGCAGCAGGTGTGTGTTGGAGGGGGTCCTAACTTGCTAGTCTAAGCAGAAGCATTTTGGAGTTACCAAGACAGTAAGCATCTTTTGGAGTGGGTCCTATCCACCTATTCTAAGCAGTGGGGTTTCTGAGCTCCCAAGGCAGCAGGTGTGTGCTGGATAAGGTCCTGACATGCTAGTCTATGCGGCAGCATTTCGGAATTTCCAGGAAAGCAGTTGTTTGAGATGTAGGGGGTCCTGATATGCTAGTCTAAGAGGTAAAGTTTCAGAGCTCCCAAAGTAGTAGCTGTATCTTGGAGAGGGGCCTGACCTGCTAGTCTAAGCAGTGGCGTTTCAGAGCTCCCAAAGTAGCAGATGTGTGTTAGAGGGGGTGAAAACCTGCTAGTCTAAGCAATGGTGTTTCAGAGCTCCCAAGGCAGCAGATGTGTGCTGGAGGGGGTACTGTCCTACTAGACTCAGTGATGGTGTTTCAAAGCTCCCAAGGAAGTAGGTGTCTGTTGCTGGGGGCTGACCTGGTAGTCTATGTGGTGCCGTTTCAGAGTTCCCAAGGCAGCAGGTGTGTGTTGGAAGGGGTCCTGATTTGCTAGTCTAAGCGATGGCATTTCAGAGCTCCCAAGGCAGCAGACATGTGCTGGAGGGGGTCGTTACCACCTAGTCTAAGCGGCGGGGTTTCTGAGCTCCCAAGGCAGCAGGTGTGTGTTGGATGAGGTCCTGACCTGCTAGTCTAAGTGGTGGCATTTTGGAGTTTCCAAGACAGCAGTTGTGTGTGTTGGAGGGTGTCCTGACCTGCTAGTCTGTGAGCTAGGGTTTTGGGAGTTCCCAGTGTTGCAGCTGTGTGTTGGAGGTCATCCTGACCTGCTAGTCTAAGCAGTGGCATTTTGGAGCTACCAAAACAGCAGGTTGTGTTGGAGGGGGGTCCTGACCTGCAAGTTTCAGTGACGGCATTTCAAAGCTCCCAAGGTAGGAGGTGTGTGTTGCAGGGGGTCCTGACATGATAGTATAAGTGACGGAGTTTCGGACCACCCAAAACAGCAGATATGTGCTGGAGGGGGTGCAGACCTGCTACTCTCAGGGGTGGTATTTCGGAGCTCCCAAGACAGCAGGTGTATGCTAGAAGGGTCCTGACCTGCTTATCTCAGCGGTGGTGTTTTGGGGCTCCCAAGGAAGCAGGTGTGTTGGATGGGTCCCTAAAATGCTAGTCTCAATCATGATGTTTCAGTGCTCCCAATGCAGCAGATGTGTGTTGAAGGGGGTCCTAACCTGCTAGTCTAAGCGGCAGAGTATCAGAGATCAAAAGGCAGCAGGTGTGTGCTGGAGGAGTCCTCACCTGCTAGTCTCAGTGTTGGTGCTTCTGAGCTCCCAAGGAAGCAGATGTGTGTTGGTGGGGGTACTGAAATGCTAGTCTCAGTGGCCTTGTTTTGGAGCTCCCAATTCAGCAGGTGTGTGTTGGATGGGTCCTGATGTGCTAGTCTAAGTGGTGGCATTTCAGAGCTCCCATGACAGCAGGTGTATGCTGGAGGGGATCTTGACCTGCTGGTCAAAGAGGCGGTGTTTCAGAGCTCGCAATGCAGCAGATGTGTGCTGCAGGGGGTCCTGACCAGCTAGTCTAAGCGTCAGTGTTTTAGAGCTCACAAAGCAGCTGGTTTGTATTGCAGGGGGTCCTGACCTGCTAGTCTAAGTGGCGGATTTTCAAAGTTCCTAAGGCAGCAGATGCGTGTTGGAGGGGGTCCTAACTTGCTAGTCTAAGCGGAGGCATTTTGGAGTTCCCAAGGCAGCAAGCATCTGTTGGAGCGGGTGATATCCACCTATTCTATGCAGCGGGTTTCTGATCTGCCAAGGCAGCAGGTGTGTGTTGGATAAGGTCCTGATCTGCTAGCCTAAGCAGCAGCATTTCGGAGTTTCCAAGACAGCAGTTGTGTGAGATGGAGGGTTTCCTGACCTGCTAGACTAAGAGGTAGCTTTTCAGAGCTCCCAAAGTAGCAGATGTGTGTTGGAGGGGTTAAAGACATGCTAGCCTAAGCAACGGCATTTCTGAGTTCCAAAGGTAGCAGATATATGTGCTGGAGGTGATCCTGACCTACTAGACTCAGTGGTGGTGTTTCAGAGCTCCCAAGGAAGCAGGTGTCTGTTGGAGGGGTTCCTGAAATGCTAGTCTCAGGGCCTTGTTTTGGAGCTTCCAATTCAGCAGGTGTGTGTTGGAGGGGTCCTGATATGCTAGTCTAAGCGTCGGCATTTCAGAGCTGCCACGGCAGCAGGTGCGTGTTGGAGGGGATCTTGACCTGCTGGTCAAAGCAGCAGCATCTCAGAGCTCGCAATGCAGAAGGTGTGTGCTGCAGGGAGTCCTGACCAGCTAGTCTAAGCATCAGTATTTCAGAGCTCACAAAGCAGCTGGTGTGTTTTGCATGAGGTCCTGACCTGCTAGTCTAAGTGGCAGCTTTTTGAAGTTCTCAAGGCAGTACGTGTGTGTGTTGGAGGGGGTCCTAACTTACAGTCTAAGTGGAGGCATTTTGAAGTTCCCAAGGCAGCAGCATCTCTTGGAGGGGTCCTATCCACATTTTCTAAGCGGCGGGGTTTCTGAGCTCCCAAGGCAGCAGGTGTGTGTTGGATGAGGTCGTGACCTGCTACTCTAATCGGCAGCATTTCAGAGTTTCCAAGACAGCAGTTGTGTGAGATGGAGGGGGTCCTGACCAGCTAGTCTAAGAGGTAGTATTTTAGAGCTCCCAAAGTAGCAGCTGTGTGTTGGAGGAGGGCAAGACATGCTAGTCTAAGTGACAGCAGCAGATATGTGCTGGAGGGGATGCTGACCTGCTACTCTCATGGGTGGTATTTTGGAGCTCCGAAGGAAGCAAGTGTGAGTTGCAGGGGATCCTGACCTGCTAGTCTAAGTGGCAGTGTTTCGGAGCTCCCAAGGCAGCAGGTGTGTGCTGGAGGGATCCTGACCTGCTTGTCTCAGTAGTGGTGTTTCGGAGTACCCAAGGAAGCAGGTGTGTGTTGGAGGGGGTCCTTAAATGCTAGTTTCAGTGGCCTCGTTTTGGAGCTCCCAAGGCAGCAGATGTGTGTTGAAGAGTTCCTGACATGCGAGACTAAGCTGCAGAGTTTCAGAAATCCCAAGGCAGCAGGTGTGTGATGGAGGAGGTCCTGACCAACTAGTCTCAGTGTTGGTGTTTCTGAGCTCCCAAAGAAGCACATATGTGTTGGAGCGGGTCCTGAAATGCTAGTCTGAGTGGCCTAGTTCTGTAGCTCCAAATTCATCAGCTGTGTGTTGAAGCGGTCCTGATGAGCTAGACTAGGCAGCATCATTTCATGGCTCCCAAGGCAGCAGGTGTGTGTAGGAGGAGATCCTGACCTACTGACCTAAGCAGTGGCATTTCTGAGCTCCCAAGGGAGCAGGTGTGTGTTGGTTGAGGTCCTGACATGCTAGTCTAAATGGCAGCATTTCGGAGTTTCCAAATCAGCAGATGCGTGTATGGGAGGGGGTCCAATCCTGCTAGTCTAAGAGGTGACATTTTGGTGCTCCCAATGTAGCAGGTGTGTGTAGGAGGGGGGCCTGATCTGCTAGTCTAAGCGGCAGCATTTCAGAGCTCCCAAGGCAGCAGGTGTGTGTTGCAAGAGGTCCTGACCTGCTAGTCTAAGCAGTGGTGTTTCGGAGCTCCCAATGCACTAGATATGTGCTGGAGGGGATCCTGACCTGCTAGTCTAAGTGGTGGTGTTTCAGAGCTCCAAAGACAGCAGGTATGTGCTAAAGGGGGTCCTGACCTGCTAGACTCAGTGGTGGTGTTTCAGAGCTGTCAAGGAAGCAGGTGTCTGGTGCAGGGGGCCTGACCTTGTAGTCTAAGCAGCGGCATTTCATAGTTCCCAAGGCAGCAGGTGTGTGTTGGAGGGTTCCTGACATGCTAGTCTAAGCGGCAGCATTTCAGAGCTCCCAAGGTAGTAGGTGTGGGTTGGAGGGCATCTTGACCTGCTGGTCTAAGCAGCGGCATTTCAAAGCTCCCAATGCAGCAGGTGTGTGCTGCAGGGGGTCCTGTCCAGCTAGTCTAAGCATCAGTGTTTCAGAGCTCACAAAGCAGCTGGTGTGTATTGCAGGGGGTCCTGACCTGCTAGTCTAAGCAGCGGCTTCCCGAAGTTCTCAAGGCAGCAGGTGTGTGTTGGAGGGTGTCCTAATCTGCTACTCTAAGTGGTGGCATTTCAGAGTTCCCAAGGCAGCAGGCATCTTTTGAAGGGGGTCCTAATGACCTAGTCTAAGCGGCGTGGTTTCTTAGCTACCAAGGCAGCAGGTGTGTGTTGGATAAGGTCCTGACCTGCTAGTCGAAGATACGGCATTTCAGAGTTTCCAAGACAGCAGTTATGTCCATTGGAGGGGGTCCTGACCTGCTAGTCTAAGTGGTGGCATTTTGGAGCTCCCAAATTAGCAGGTGTGTGTTGGAGGGGGTCCTTAAATGCTACTCTCAACTGTGGCATTTCGGAGCTCCCACTGCAGCAGGTGTGTGTTGCAGGGGGTCCTGATCTGCTAATATAAGCGGCAAAGTTTTGGAGCTCCCAAGGCAGCAGATATTTGCTGGAGTTGATCCTGACCTTCTAGTCTAAGCGGTGGTGTTTCAGAGCTCCAAAGGCAGCAGGTGTGTGCTAGAGGAGGTCCTGACCTGCTTATCTAAGAGGTAGTATTTCGGAGCTCCCAAGGAAGCAGGTGTGCATTGAAGGGGGTCCTGAAATGCTGGTCTCTACCGTGGCATATCAGAGCTCCCAATGCAGCAAGTGTGTGTTTGAAGAGGTCCTCACCTGTTAATCTCAGCAGTGGTGTTTCTGAGCTCCCAAGGAAGCAGCTTTGTGTTGGAGGGGGACCTGAAATGCTAGTCTCAGCTGCCTCATTTTGGAGCTCCCAATTCAGCAGCTTTGTGTTGGAGGGGTCCTGACATGCTAGTCTAAGCAGCGGGATTTCAGAGCTCCCAAGGCAGCAGGTATGTGTTGGAGGGGGATCTTGACCTGCTGGTCTAAGCAATGGTGTTTCAGAGCTCGCAGTGCAGCAGGTGTGTGCTGCAGGAGGTTTTGACCTGCAAGTCTAAGCGTCAAGGTTTCGGAGCTGACAAAGCAGCTGGTGTGTATTGCACGGGGCCCTGACCTGCTAGTCTAAGCGGCGACTTTTTGAAGTTCCCAAGGCAGCAGCTGTATGTTGGAGGGGGTCCTAACTTGCTAGTCTAAGCAGTGGCATTTTGGAGTTCCCAAGACAGTAGTTGTGTGTGGTGGAGGGGGTCATGACCTGCTAGTCTAAGAGGTAGCGTTTCGGAACTCCCAAAGTAGCAGGTGTGTGTCTGAGGGGGTCCTGACCTGCTAGTCTAAGCGACGGCATTTCGGAGTTCCCAAGGCAGCAGATATGTGCTGGAGGGGGTCCTGACCTACTAGACTCAGTGGTGGTGTTCCAGAGCTCCCAAGGAAGCAGGTGTCTGTTGCAGATGGCCTGACCTGGTAGTGTAAGCGGTGGCATTTTGGAGTTCCCACGGCAGCAGGTGTGTGTTGGATGAGGTCCTGACCTGCTAGTCTAAGCGGCAGCATTTCGGAGTTTCCAAGACAGCAGTTGTGTGAGGTGGAGGGAGTCCTGACCTGATAGTCTAAGAGGTAGCGTTTTGGAGCTGCCAAAGTAGCAGATGTATGTTTTAGGGGGACCTAACCTGCTTGTCTAAGTGGTGGCATTTCGGAGCTCCCAAAGTAGTAGGTTTGTGTTGTAGGGGGTCAAGACTTGCAAGTCTAAGCGACGGTGTTTCGGAGCTCCCAAGGCAGCAGATATGTGCTGGAGGGGTTCCAGACCTACCTGACTCAGTGGTGGTGTTTCAGAGCTCCCAAGGAAGCAGGTGTCTGTTGCAGGGGGCCTGACTTGGTAGTCTACGTGGCGGCATTTTGGAGCTCCCAAGGCAGCAGGTGTGTGTCGGAGAGGGTCCTGACTTGCTAGTCTAACCAGTTGCATTTCAGAGCTCCCAAGGCAGCAAGCTTGTGTTGGAGGGGGTCCTCACCACCTAGTCTAAGCGGCGGGTTTTCTGAGCTCCCAAGGCAGAAAGTGTGTGTTAGAAACTTAGAAACATAGACTTTGACGGCAGATAAGGACCACTTGGCCCACCCAGTCTGCCCATTTCCCTACCTACTGGATAAGCTGCAGATTCTAGTTAACCAACAGCCTACTTCCTGCAACCCCCCACTATAATTGCCTTATGGCTGTCCCATGCATGTTTGAATTCCCCCACTGTTTTAGACCCAACAACCTCCTCAGTAAAGCGGTTCCATGTATCCACCACTCTCTCCGGGAAAAAAAATGTCCTCATATTACTCCAAGCCGTCCCCCCTCTATCTTTAAATTGTGCCTCCTTGTTCTTACACATCTCTTTTTCTGAAAGATGCTACCCTCCTGGACTTTGTTGACTCCCTTGAGGTACTTGAAAGTTTCTATCATGTCCCTCTGTCCATTCTTTCATCAAGAGTATACATATTAAGCTCTCTCATTCTCTTTTCATATGGTTTCTGCTGCAGACCCTGCACCATTTTAGTTGCCCTCCTCTGGACTGCTTCCATCCTGTCTATGTCCTTGCATAAATCAGGTCTCCAAAACTGCACACAGTACTCCAGATGGGGTCTCACCAACTGTCTGTATAGAGGGATAACCACTTCCCTTTTTCTACTTGTGATGCCCCTTCCTATGCATCCCAGTATCCCCCTGGCTCTCCTTACTGACTTTTCACATTGCTTACCCACCTTTAGGTCATCTGATATGACTACCCCAGGTCCCTTTCCATTTTTGTTGTTGTTAGTACCACCCCTGCTATTGTGTACTCTTCTCCTGGGTTTTGTTTCCCAGGTGTATTACTTTGCACTTCTTTGCATTGAATCTAAGTTGCCATGTCTCCGACCATTCCTCCAACCTTGCCAAGTCCCTTCTCATCTTTTCTACCCCCTCTTGTGTATCAACTCTGTTACAGATCTTTGTGTCATCTGCAAAGAGGCATACCTTTCCCTCCAGACCCTCTGCAGTGTCACCTATAAAGATGTTGGATGAGGTCCTGACCTGTTAGTCTAAGCGGCTGCATTTTGGAGTTTCCAAAACAGCATTTGTGTGTGTTGGAGGGGGTCCTGACCTGCTAGTCTAAGAGGCAGGGTTTTGGAGCTCCCAATGTACCAGTTGTGTGCTGTAGGTCGTCCTGACCTGCTAGTCTAAGTGGTGGTGTTACGAAGCTCTCAAAGTAGCAGGTGTGTGTTGGAGGGGGTCCTGACCTGCAAGTCTAAGCGATGGCATTTTGGAGCTCCCCAGGTAGCAGGCGTGTGTTGCAGTTGGTCCTGATATGGTAGGATAAGCGGCGGAGTTTCAGAGCTCCCATAGCAGATATGTGCTGGAGGGGGTGCTGACCTGCTACTCTCATGGGTGGTATTTCAGAGCTCCCAAGGAAGCAAATGAGTTTTACAGAGGGTCCTGACCTGCTGGTATAAGTGGTGGTGTTTCAGAGCTCCCAAGGCAGCAGGTGTGTGCTGGAGGGATCCTGACCTGCTTGTCTCAAAGGTGATCTTTCGGAGCTCCCATGTAAGCAGGTGTGTCTTGGAGGGGGTCCTTAAATGCTTGTTTCAGTGGCCTCGTTCTTGAGCTCCCAAGACAGAATGTGTGTGTTGTAGCGGTCCTGGTGTGCTAGTCTAAGTGGCAGCATTTCAGAGCTCCAAATGCAGCAGGTGTGTGTTGGAGGGGGTTCTGACCTGCTAGTCTAAGCAGTGGAGTTTTGGAAATCCCAAGGCAGCAGGTGTGTGTTGAAGGGGTCCTGATGAGCTAGTTTAAGCGGCGGCATTTCAGAGCTCCCAAGGTAGCTGTGTGCTGGAGGAGGTCCTGACCTGCTAGTCTCACTGGTGGTGTTTCTGAGCCCCCATGGAAGCACATGTGTGTTGGAGGAGGTCATGAAATGCTAGTCTCAGTGGCCTCATTCTTTAGCTCCCAATTCAGCAGGTGTGTGTTGAAGGGTTCCTGATGAGCTAGTCTAGGCAGTGTCGTTTCAGAGATCCCAAAGTAGTACTTGTGTGTCGGAGGGGGTCAAGCCACGCTAGTCTAAGTAACGGTGTTTCGGAGCTCCCAAGGCAGCAGATATGTGCTGGAGGGGGTCCTGACCTACTAGACTCAGTGGTGGTGTTTCAGAGCTCCCAAGGAAGCAGGTGTCTGTTGCAGGGGGCCTGACCTGGTAATCTAAGCAGCGGCATTTCGGAGTTGCCAAGGCAGCCGGTGTGTGTTGGAGAGGGTCCTGGCTTGCTAGTCTAAGCAGTGGGGTTTCTGAGCTCCCAAGGCAGCAGGTGTGTGTTGGATGAGGTCCTGACCTGCTAGTCTAAGCAGCAGCGTTTCAGAGTTTCCAAGACAACAGTTGTGTGTGTGTTGAAGGGGGTCCTGACCTGCTAGTCTAAGAGGTAGGGTTTCTGAGCTCCCAATGTAGCAGATGTGTACTGGAGGTCGTCCTGACCTGCTAGTCTAAGCGGTGGTGTTACGGAGCTCTCAAAGTAGCAGGTGCATGTTGGAAGGGGTCCTGACCTGCAAGTCTAAGCGACGGCATTTCGGAGCTCCCCAGGTAGCAGGTGTGTGTTGCAGTTGGTCTTGATATGGTAGGATAAGCGGCGGAGTTTCAGAGCTCCCAAAGCAGTAGATATGTGCTGGAGGGGGTGCTGAGCTGCTACTCTCCTGGGTGGTATTTTGGAGCTCCCAAGGAAGCAAGTGTGTGTTGAAGGGGGTCCTGACCTGCTGGTATAAGTGGTGGTGTTTTGGAGCTCCCAAGGCAGCAGGTGTGTGCTGGAGGGATCCTTACCTGCTTGTCTCAGTGTCAGCATTTCGGAGCTCCCAAGGCAGCAGGTGTGTGTTGCATTTGGCCCTGACCTGCTAGTATAAGCGGTGGAGTTTTGGAGCCCCCATCACAGTAGATATGTGTTGGAGGGATCCTGACATGCTAGTCTAAGCAGCGGCATTTAGAGCTCCCAAGGTAGCAGGTGTGTGCTCGAGGAGGTCCTGACCTGCTAGTCTCAGTGGTGGTGTTTCAGAGCTCCCAAGGAAGCAGGTGTCTGTTGCAGGGGGCCTGACCTGGTAGTCTAAGCGGTGGCATTTCGTACTTCTCAAGGCAGCAGGAGTGTGTTGGAGGGGTCCTGATGTGCTAGTCTAAGTGGCGGCATTTCAGAGCTCCCTAGGTAGCAGGTGTGTGTTGGAGGGGATCTTGAACTGCTGGTCTAAGCAGCAGTATTTCAGAGCTCCTAATGCAGCAGGTGTGTGCTGCATTTGGCCCTGACCTGCTAGTATAAGCGGTGGAGTTTTGGAGCCCCCATCACAGTAGATATGTGTTGGAGGGGTCCTGACATGCTAGTCTAAGCAGCGGCATTTAGAGCTCCCAAGGTAGCAGGTGTGTGCTCGAGGAGGTCCTGACCTGCTAGTCTCAGTGGTGGTGTTTCAGAGCTCCCAAGGAAGCAGGTGTCTGTTGCAGGGGGCCTGACCTGGTAGTCTAAGCGGTGGCATTTCGTACTTCTCAAGGCAGCAGGAGTGTGTTGGAGGGGTCCTGACCTGCTAGTCTAAGCGGTGGCATTCCGGAGCTCTCATGAAAGCAGGTGTGTGTTGGAGGGGGTCCTGTCCTGCTACTCTAAGCAGCAGTGTTTCAGAGCTCCCAAGGCAGCAGACTTGTGTTGGAGGGGGTCCTGACCTGCTAGTCTAAACGGCGGCATTTCGGAGCTCTTAAGACAGCAGGAGTGTGTTGGAAGGGTCCTAATCTGCTAGTCTAAGCAGCGGAATTTTGGAGATCCCAAGGCAGCAGGTGTGTGCTGGAGGTTGCCCCATCTGCTAGTCTCAGTGGTGGTGTTTCTGAGCTCTCAAGGAAGCAGATGTGTGTTGGAGGGGGTCCTGAAATGCTAGTCTCAATGGCCTCATTTTGGAGTTCCCAAGGCAGCAGGTGTGTGCTGAAGGGGTCCTAACGTGCTAGTCTAAGCAGCGGCGTTTCAGAGCTCCCAAGGCAGCAGGTGCATGTGTTGAGGAGATCATGACCTGCTAGTCTAAGCTGCGGCATTTCAGAGCTCCTAATGCAGCAGGTTTGTGCTGTAGGGAGTCATGACCTGCTAGTCGAAGTGTCAGTGTTTCGAAGTTCACAAAGCAGCTGGTGTGTATTGCAGGGGATCCTTACCTGCTAGTCTATGTGGTGGCGTTCCAGAGTTCTCAAGGCAGCAGGTATGTGTTGGGAAGGGTCCTCACTACCTAGTCTAAGCGGTGGGGTTTCTGAGCTTTCAAGGCAGCAGATCTGTGTTGGAAGATGTCCTGACCTGCTGGTCTAAGTGGCGGAATTTTGGAGTTTCCAAGGCAGCAATTGTGTGTGCTGGAGGTGGTCCAGACCTGCTAATCTAAGATGCGGCATTTTAGTAGCTCCCAATGTGGCAGGTGTGTGTTGGAGGGGGTCCTGACCTGCTAGTCTAAGCAGTGGTGTTTCAGAGCTCCCTGGGATGTAGGAGTATGTTGGAAGGGGTTTTGACCTGCTAGTCTATGAGGCTGCATTTCGGAGCTCCCAAAGCAGCAGGTGTGTGTTGAAGGGCGTCCTCTTCTGCTAGTCCAAGTTGCAGCATTTCAGAGCTTCCAAGGCAGCAGGTGTGTTGCTAGGGGTCCTAAAATGGTAGTATAAGCGGAGGAGTTTTGGAGCTCCCAATGCAGCAGGTGTGTGCTGTAGCAGGTCTTGACCTGCTGGTATAGGCGGTGGTGTTTCTGAGCTCCCACGGCAGTAGGTGTGTGTTGGAGGAGGTCCTGACCAGCTAGTCTAAGTGATGGCATTTCGGAGCTCCCAAGGCAGCAGCTGTGTGTTGGAAAGGGGTCCTGACCCATTTGTCTAAGCGGCTGCTTTTCGGAGTTCCCGAGGCAGCAGGTGTGTGTTGGAGGGGGTTTTGACCTGCTAGTCTAAGCGGCAGTGTTTCGGAGCTCCCAAGGAAGCAGGTGTATGTTGAATGGGATCCTGACCAGCTAGTCTAAGTGTCAATATTTCGGCGCTTCCAAGGCAGTAGGTGTCTGTATGTGTTGGAGCATATCCAGACCTGCTAGTCCATGCGGCAGCATTTCAGAGCTCCCAAAGCAGCATATGTATGATGGTGGGGGTCCTAACCTACTAGTGTAAGCGGCAGAGTTTCAGACCTTTAAAGACAGAAGGTGTGTGTTGGAGGGGGACAGATTTCCTGGTTTCAGCAGTGTCGTTTCCGAGCTTCCAGGGCAGAAGGTGTATGTTGGAGGGTTCCTCACCTGCTAGTTTAAGTGTTGGTGTTTTGGAGCTCCCAAAGCAGCAGGTGTGTGTTGAAGGGGATAGCGACCTGCTGATCTAAGTGGTAACATTTCAGAGCTCCCAATGCAACTGGTGTGTGCTGCAGGGGGTCCTGACCTGCTAGTCTAAGTGTCAGTGTTCCGAAGCTCACAAAGCAGCTGGTGTGTATTGCAGGGGGTCCTGACCTGCTACTCTAAGCAGTGTCATTTCAAAATTCCCCAGGCAGCAGGTGTGTGTTGGAGGGGGTCCTGACCTGCCAGTCTAAGCGGTGGTATTTCAGAGCTCCCAAAATAGCAGGTGTGTGTTGGAGGGGGTCCTGACCTGCTAGTCTAAGCAATGGCGTTTCAGAGATCCCAAGGCAGTAGGTGTATATTGCAAGGTATCCTGACCATCTAGTATAAGCGGCAGAGTTTCAGAGCTCCCAAGGCGGCAGATATGTGTTGAAGGAGATCCTGATCTGCCAGTCTAAGCGGTGGTGTTTTGGAGCTCCCAAGGAAGCAGGTGCGTGCTGGAGTGTGTCCTGTCCTGCTCATCTCAGCGGTGGTGTTTTGGAGCTCCCAAAGAAACAGGTGTTTGTTGGATGGGATCCTGAAAAGGTAGACTCAACAGTGGCATTTCAGAGCTCCCTAGGCAGCAGGTGTGTGATGGAGGTGGTCCTGACCTGTTAGTCTAAGCAGCGGTGTCTCGGAGCTCCCAAGAAAGCAGGAGAGTGTTGTAGGAGGTGCTGATCTGCTAGCCTAAGTGGAGGCATTTTGGAACTCCAAAGGCAGCAGGGGTGTATTGGAGGGGGTCCTTACCTGCTAGTCTAAGCGGCAGAGGTTCGGAGATTCCAAGGCAACAGGTGTGTGCTGGAGGGGGTCTTCACCTGCTAGTCCAAGCGGTGGTGTTTCTGAGCTCTCAAAGAAGCAGATGTGTTTTGGAAGGGGTCCTGAAATGCTAGTCTCAGTGCCTCGTTTTGGAGTTCTCTAGGCAGCAGATATGTGTTGGAGGAGTCCTGACATGCTGGTCAACGTGGTAGTGCTTCAGAGCTCCCAAGGCAGCAGGTGTGTGTTGGAGGGGGTCCTGACCTGCTAGTCTAAGTAACTGAGTTTCAGAGATCCCAAGGCAGCAAGTGTATGTGCTGGAGGGGGTTCTCACCTCTTGGTCTCAGCAGTGGTGTTTCTGAGCTCCCAAGGAAGCAGATGTGTGTATTGGAGAGGGTCCTGAAATGCTAGTCTCACTGGTCTCGTTTTCGAGTTCCCAAGTATAAACTTCAGTGTTTCAGTGTTCACAGAGCAGCTGGTGTGTGTTATAGGGGGTCCTGACTTGCTAGTCTAAGCAGTGGCATTTCATAGATCCCAAAGCAACAGGCATGTGTTGGAGGGGGTCCTCACCCCTAGTCTAAGCAGCAGTGTTTCTGAGCTCTCAAGGCAACAGGTGTGTGTTGGATGAGGTCCTGACCTGCTAGTCTAAGCAGTGGTATTTTAGAGTTTCCAAGACAGCAGTTGTGTGTCTTGGAGGATCCTGACCTGCAAGTATAAGAGGTGGCGTTCGGAGATCCCAATGTAGCAGGTGTGTGTTGGAGAGGGTCTGACCTGCTAGTCTGAGTGGTGGTGTTTCGGTGCTCCCAAAGTAGCAGGTGTGTGTTGGAGGGGTCCTGACCTACTAATCTAGCGACAGGGTTTCTGGGCTCCAAAAGGTAGAGAGCGCGCTGGTTGGAAAAGGGTCCTGGACCGCTAGTCTAAGAGTCTGCTTCATCGGAGCTCCCAAGGAAGCAGGGTGTGTTGGAGGGAGGTTTCATCTGCTAGTCTAAGTGATGGTGTTCTGAGCTCCCAAGGAAGCAGGCATGTGTTGAAGGGATCCTGACCTACTAGTCTAAGCGGCAGAGTTCTGAGATCCCAAGGCACCATATGTGTGCTGGTGGAGGTCCTGACCTGCTAGTGTAAGCAGCAGAGGTTCAGAGCTCCTAAGTCATCAGGTGAGTGTTAGAAGGGATCCTGACTTGTTGTTTCAGTGGTGGCATTTCCAATCTCCGAAGACAGAAGGTGTGTTTGGAGGGTCCTCACCTGCTAGTTTAAGCATTGGCATTTCGGAGCTCCCAGGGCAGCAGAACTGTGTTGGACGAGTATTGACCTCCTAGTCTAAGTGGCTGCATTTTAGAGCTCCCAAGGCAGCAGTTGTGTGTTGGAGGAGGCCCTCACCTGCTAGTCTAAGTTGCAGCATTCTCAGAGCTCCCAAGGCAGCAGGTGTGTGTTGCAGGGGATCCTGACCTGGTAGTCTCAGTGGTGGTGTTTCGGAGCTCCCAAGGAAGAAGGTGTGTGTTAAAGAGGGGCCTGAACTGTTGGTATAAGTGGTGGCATTTTGTATCTCCCAAGGCAGCAGGTGTGTATTGGAGGTTGTCCTGACCTGCTTATCTCAGCAGTGGTGTTCCAGAGCTCCCAAGGAAGGAGGTGTGTGTTGGAGAAGATCCTGAACTGCTAGTCTAAGTAGTGGCATTTCAGAGCTCCCAAGAAAGCAGGAGTGTGTTGGAGGGGGTCCTGACCTCCTATTCTAAGCAATGGTGTTTTGGAGCTCCCAAGGCAGCAGGTGTGTGTTGGAAGGGGTTTTTACCTGCTAACTGACTTTCCAAGGCAGCAGTTGTGTGTGTTGGAGGTGGTCCTGACCTGCTAGTCTAAGATGCGGCATTTCGGAGCTCCCAATGTGGCAGGTGTGTGTTGGAGGGGTTCTGACCTGCCAGTCTAAGCAGTGGCATTCTGAGCTCCCAGGGAAACAGGAGTGTGTTGGAAGGGGTTTTTACCTGCTAGTCTACGCGGCTGCATTTCGGAGCTCCCCAAGCAGCAGGTGTGTGTTGGATGAGGTCCTGGCCTGCTAGTCTAAGTGGCGGCGTTTTGGAGCTACCAAGGCAGCAGGTGTGTGTTGGAGGGCATTCTCATCTGCTAGGCTAAGTTGCAGCGTTTCTGAGCTCCCAAGGCAACAGGTCTGTCTTGCTGGAGGTCCTGACATGGTAGTATAAGCAGCAGAGTTTTGGAGCTCCCAATGCAGCAGATATGTGCTGGATTGGGTTCTGACCTGCTAGTCTCAGTGGTGGTGTTTCGGGGCTCCAAAGGAAGCAGGTGTGTGTTGTAGCAGGTCCTGACCTGCTGGTATAAGCTGTGGTGTTTTTGAGCTTCCTAGGCAGCAGGTATGTGTTGGAATGGGTCCTGACCTGCTAGTCTAAGCGGCGGTGTCTCGGAGCTCCCAAGAAAGCAGGAGAGTATTGGAGGGGGTCCTGATCTGCTAGCCTAAGCGGTGGCATTTCAGAACTCCAAAGGCAGCAGGTGTGTGTTGGAGGGGGTCCTTACCTGCCAGTCTAAGTGGCAGAGTTTCGGAGATCCCAAGGCAACAGGTGTGTGCTGGAGGGGGTGTTCACCTGCTAGTCCAAGCAGTGGTGTTTCTGAGCTCTCAAGGAAGTAGACGTGTTTTGGAAGGGGTCCTGAAATGCTAGTCTCAGTGGCCTCGTCTTGGAGTTCCCTAGGCAGCAGGTATGTGTTGAGGAGTCCTGACATGCTGGTCAACATGGCGGTGCTCAGAGCTCCCATGGCAGCAGATGTGTGTTGGACAAGTTCCTGACCTGTAGTCTAAGCGATGGCATTTCGGAGTTTCCAAGACAGCAGTTGTGTGTGTTGGAGGGGGTCCTGACCTGCTAGTCTAAGCGACAGCATTTCAGAGATCCCAAGGCAAGAGGTGTATGTTACAGGGTATCCAGACCTTCTAGTATAAGCGGCAGAGTTTCAGAGCTCCCATGGCAGCAGATATGTGCTGGAGGAGATCCTGATCTGCCAGTCTAAGCGGTGGTGTTTTGGAGCTCCCAAGGAAGCAGGTGTGTGTTGCAGGGGATCCTGACCTGGTAGTCTCAGTGGTGGTGTTTCGGAGCTCCCAAGGAAGAAGGTGTGTGTTAAAGAGGGGCCTGAACTGTTGGTATAAGTGGTGGCATTTCGTATCTCCCAAGGCAGCAGGTGTGTATTGGAGGTTGTCCTGACCTGCTTATCTCAGCAGTGGTGTTCCAGAGCTCCCAAGGAAGGAGGTGTGTGTTGGAAGATCCTGAACTGCTAGTCTAAGTAGTGGCATTTCAGAGCTCCCAAGAAAGCAGGAGTGTGTTGGAGGGTCCTGACCTCCTATTCTAAGCAATGGTGTTTTGGAGCTCCCAAGGCAGCAGGTGTGTGTTGGAAGGGTTTTACCTGCTAACTGACTTTCCAAGGCAGCAGTTGTGTGTGTTGGAGTGGTCCTGACCTGCTAGTCTAAGATGCGGCATTTCGGAGCTCCCAATGTGGCAGGTGTGTGTTGGAGGGTTCTGACCTGCCAGTCTAAGCAGTGGCATTCTGAGCTCCCAGGGAAACAGGAGTGTGTTGGAAGGGGTTTTTACCTGCTAGTCTCACGCGCTGCATTTCGGAGCTCCCAAGCAGCAGGTGTGTGTTGGATGAGGTCCTGGCCTGCTAGTCTAAGTGGCGGCGTTTTGGAGCTACCAAGGCTGCAGGTGTGTGTTGGAGGGCATTCTCATCTGCTAGGCTAAGTTGCAGCGTTTCTGAGCTCCCAAGGAAACAGGTCTGTCTTGCTGGAGGTCCTGACATGGTAGTATAAGCGGCAGAGTTTTGGAGCTCCCAATGCAGCAGATATGTGCTGGATTGGGTTCTGACCTGCTAGTCTCAGTGGTGGTGTTTCGGGGCTCCAAAGGAAGCAGGTGTGTGTTGTAGCAGGTCCTGACCTGCTGGTATAAGCTGTGGTGTTTTTGAGCTTCCTAGGCAGCAGGTATGTGTTGGAATGGGTCCTGACCTGCTAGTCTAGGCGGGCGGTGTTTCTGAGTCCCAAGAAAGCAGGAGAGTATTGAGGGGTCCTGATCTGCTAGCCTAGCTGTGGCATTTCAGAACCCAAAGGCAGCAGGTGTGTGTTGGAGGTCCCACCTGCCAGTCTAGTGGCAGAGTTTCGGAGATCCCAAGGCAACAGGTGTGTGCTGGAGGGGGTGTTCACCTGCTAGTCCAAGCAGTGGTGTTTCTGAGCTCTCAAGGAAGTAGACGTGTTTTGGAAGGGGTCCTGAAATGCTAGTCTCAGTGGCCTCGTCTTGGAGTTCCCTAGGCAGCAGGTATGTGTTGGAGGAGTCCTGACATGCTGGTCAACATGGCAGTGCTTCAGAGCTCCCATGGCAGCAGATGTGTGTTGGACAAGTTCCTGACCTGTAGTCTAAGCGATGGCATTTCGGAGTTTCCAAGACAGCAGTTGTGTGTGTTGGAGGGGGTCCTGACCTGCTAGTCTAAGCGATGGCATTTCAGAGATCCCAAGGCAAGAGGTGTATGTTACAAGGTATCCAGACCTTCTAGTATAAGCGGCAGAGTTTCAGAGCTCCCATGGCAGCAGATATGTGCTGGAGGAGATCCTGATCTGCCAGTCTAAGCGGTGGTGTTTTGGAGCTCCCAAGGAAGCAGGTGTGTGTTGCAGGGTGTCCTAACCTGCTGATATAAGTGGTGGCCTTTCAGAGCTCCCAAGGCAGCAGGTGCGTGTTGGAGTGGGTCCTGTCCTGCTTATCTCAGCAGTGGTGTTTCAGAGCTCCCAAGGAAGCAGGGGTGTGTTGGAGGGGGTTCTGAAAAGCTAGACTCAACCGTGGCTTTTCGGAGCTCCCAAGGTAGCAGATGTGTGATGGAGGTGGTCCTGACCTGCTAGTCTAAGCGGCAGTGTCTCGGAGCTCCCAAGAAAGCAGGTGAGTGTTGAAGGGGGTCCTGATCTGCTAGCCTAAGTGGTGACATTTCAGAACTCCAAAGGCAACAGGGGTGTGTTGGAGGGGGTCCTTACCTGCTAGTCTAAGCGGCAGAGGTTCGGAGATCCCAAGGCAACAGGTGTGTGCTGGAGGGGGGTCTTCACCTGCTAGTCCAAGCGGTTGTGTTTCTGAGCTCTCAAGGAAGCAGATGTGTTTTGGAATGGGTCCTGAAATGCTAGTCTCAGTGGCTTCGTTTTGGAGTTCTCTGGGCAGCAGATATGTGTTGGAGGAGTCCTGACATGTTGGTCAACGTAGCGGTGCTTCAGAGCTTCCAAGGCAGTAGGTGTGTGTTGTAGCAGGTCCTGACCTGCTGGTATAAGCTGTGGTGTTTTTGAGCTCCCTAGGCAGCAGGTATGTGTTGGAGGGGGTCCTGACCTGCTTGTGTCAGCGGTGGAGTCTCAGAGCTCCCAAGGAAGCAGGTGTGTGTTGGAGTGGGTCCTGACCTGCTAGTCTAAGTGATGGTGTTTCAGAGCTCCCACGACAGCAATTGTGTGTAGGAAAGGGGTCCTGACCCATTAGTCTAAGCAGCAGCTTATCAGAGCTACTGAGGTAGCAGGTTTGTGTTTGAGGGGTGTTTGACCTGCTAGTCTAAGCCGCAGTGTTTTGGAGCTCCCAAGGAAGCAGGTGTGTGTTGAAGGGCATCCTGACCAGCTAGTCTAAGTGGCAGCATTTCAGAGCTCCCAAGGCAGCAGGTATGTGTTGGAGGGGGTCCAGATCTGCTAGTTTCAGTGGTGGTGTTTCCGAGCTTCCAAGGCAGAAGGCATGTGTTGGAGGGGTCCTCACCTGCTAGTTTAAGCGTTCACATTTCGGAGCATCTAGGGCAGCACAAGTCTGTTGGAGGGGGTTGTGACCTACTAGTCTACACGGCGGTGTTTCAGAGCTCCCAAAGCAGCAGGTGTCTTTTGGAGGAGGTCCTGACCTGCTAGTCTAAGCGGAGGCATTTCAGAGCTCCCTAGGCAGCAGGTGTGTGTTGGACTGGGTCCTGACCTGCTGTGACGAGGTACTTTTGTAAATGAGCCTCTAGCTCAAAGGTTGTTAAACTGATGTTCTAATAAATAAATAGTCTCAGAGACGGAGTTTCAGAGCTCTCATGAAAGTAGGTGGGTGTTGGAGGGGCTCCCTGGCCTGCCACTCTAAGTGGTGGTGTTTCGGAGCTCCCAAGGCAGCAGGTGTCTGTTGGAGGGGGTTCTGACCTGCAAGTCTAAGCGGCTGCATTTCGGAGCTCCAAAGGCAGCAGGATTGTGTTGGAGGGGGTCCTGACCTGCTTGTCTAAGCAGCAGAGTTTCAGAGATCCCAAGGCAGCAGGTGTGTGCTGGAGGGGGTTCTCACCTTTAAGTCTCAGCGGTGGTGTTTCTAAGCTCCCAAGTAAGCATATGTGTGTATTGAAGAGGGTCCAGAAATGCTAGTCTCAGTGGCCTCATTTTGGAGCTTCCAAGGAAGCAGGTGTGAGCTGCAGGGGGTTCTGACCTGCTGTTATAAGTGGTTGCCTTTCAGAGCTCCAAAGGCAGCAGGTGCATGCTGGAGTGGGTCCTGACCAGCTTATCTCAGCGGTGGTGTTTCAGAGCTCCCAAGGAAGCAGGTGTGTGTTGGAGGGGGGTCCTGAAATGCTAGACTCAACCATGGTGTTTCAGAGCTCCCAAGGCAGCAGGTGTGTGATGGAGGTGGTCCTGACCTGCTAGTCTAAGCGGCGGCAACTCAGAGCTCCCAAGAAAGCAGGTGAGTGTTGGAGGGGGTCCTGACCTGCTAGTCTAAGCGGCAGAGTTTCGGAGATCCCAAGGCAACAGATGAGTGCTGGAGGGGGTCCTCACCTGCTTGTCCAAGCGGTGGTGTTTCTGAGCTCTCAAAGAAACAGATGTGTTTTCGAGGAGGTCCTGAAATGCTAGTCTCAGTGGCCTCATTTTGGAGTTCTCTAGGCAGCAGGTTTGTGTTGGAGGAGTCTTGACATGCTGGTCCATGTGCTGGTGTTTCAGAGCTCCCAAAGCAGCAGGGGTGTGTGTTGTAGAGGTTCTTGACCTACTAGTCTAAGCTGCAGCATTTCAGAGCTCCCAATGCAGCAGGTGAGTGCTGTAGAGGGTCCGGACCTGCTAGTATAAACTTCAGTGTTTCGGTGTTCACAAAGCAGCTGGTGTGTGTTATAGGGGGTCCTGACTTGCTAGTCTAAGCAGTGGCATTTCATAGATCCCAAAGCAGCAGGCATGTGTTGGAGGGGGTCCTCACCCCTAGTCTAAGCAGCAGTGTTTCTGAGCTCTCAAGGCAACAGGTGTGTGTTGGACGAGGTCCTGACCTGCTAGTCTAAGCAGTGGTATTTTAGAGTTTCCAAGACAGCAGTTGTGTGTCTTGGAGGGGGTCCTGACCTGCAAGTATAAGAGGTGGCGTTCCGGAGATCCCAATGTAGCAGGTGTGTGTTGGAGGGGGTCCTGACCTGCTAGTCTGAGTGGTGGTGTTTTGGTGCTCCCAAAGTAGCAGGTGTGTGTTGGAGGGGGTCCTGACCTGCTAATCTAAGTGACAGCGTTTCGGAGCTCCAAAGGTAGAATGCGTGCGTTGGAAAAGGGTCCTGACCGGCTAGTCTAAGAGTCTGCTTATCGGAGCTCCCAAGGAAGCAGATGTGTGTTGGAGGGAGGTTTCATCTGCTAGTCTAAGTGATGGTGTTTCGGAGCTCCCAAGGAAGCAGGCATGTGTTGAAGGGGATCCTGACCTACTAGTCTAAGAGGCAGAGTTTCGAGATCCCAAGGCACCATATGTGTGCTGGTGGAGGTCCTGACCTGCTAGTGTAAGCAGCAGAGGTTCAGAGCTCCTAAGTCATCAGGTGAGTGTTCGAAGGGATCCTGACTTGTTGTTTCAGTGGTGGCATTTCCAATCTCCGAAGGCAGAAGGTGTGTGTTGGAGGGGTCCTCACCTGCTAGTTTAAGCATTGGCATTTCGGAGCTCCCAGGGCAGCAGAACTGTGTTGGACGAGGTATTGACCTCCTAGTTTAAGTGGCTGCATTTTAGAGCTCCCAAGGCAGCAGTTGTGTGTTGGAGGGTGTCCTCACCTGCTAGTCTAAGTTGCAGCATTTCAGAGCTCCCAAGGCAGCAGGTGTGTGTTGCAGAGGATCCTGACCTGGTAGTCTCAGTGGTGGTGTTTTGGAGCTCCCAAGGAAGAAGGTGTGTGTTAAAGAGGGGCCTGAACTGTTGGTATAAGTGGTGGCATTTCGTATCTCCCAAGGTAGCAGGTGTGTATTGGAGGTTGTCCTGACCTGCTTATCTCAGCAGTGGTGTTCCAGAGCTCCCAAGGAAGGAGGTGTGTGTTGGAGAAGATCCTGAACTGCTAGTCTAAGTAGTGGCATTTCAGAGCTCCCAAGAAAGCAGGAGTGTGTTGGAGGGGGTCCTGACCTCCTATTCTAAGCAATGGTGTTTTGGAGCTCCCAAGGCAGCAGGTGTGTGTTGGAGTCGTCCTTACCTGCTAGTCTAAGCGGCGGTATTCCGGAGCTCCCATGAAAGCAGGTGTGTGTTGGGGGCTCCTGACCTGCCACTCTAAGCCTCAGTGTGTCGGAGCTCCCAAGGCAGCAGGTGTGTGTTGGAGGGGGTTCTGACCTGCTAGTCTAAGCGGCTGCATTTCGGAGCTCCAAAGACAGCAGGTGTGTGTTGAAGGGGGTCCTGACCTGCTTTTCTAAGCAGCAGAGTTTCTGAAATCTCAAGGCAGCAAGTGTGTACTGGAGGGGGTTCTCACCTCTCAGTCTCAGCAGTGGTGTTTCTGAGCTCCAAAGGAAGCAGATGTGTGTATTAGAGGGGCTCCTGAAATGCTTGTCTCAGTGGCCTCATTTTGGAGTTCCCAAGGCAGCAGGTGTCTGTTGGAGTGGTTCTGACGTGCTAGTCTAAGCGGCGGCGTTTCAGAGCTCCCAAGGCAGCAGGTGTTTGTGTTGAGGACATACTGACCAGCTAGTCTAAGCTGCGGCATTTCAGAGCTCCCAATGCAACAGGTGTGTGCTGTAGGGAGTCCTGACCTGCTAGTCTAGACGTCAGTGTTTCGGAGCTCACAAAGCAGTTGGTGTGTATTGCGGGGGGTCCTTACCTGCTAAACTAAGCAGCAGCATTCCAGAGTTCCCAAGGCAGCAGGTGTGTGTTGGAGGGGGTTCCCACCACCTAGTCTAAGCAGAGGGGTTTCTAAGCTTCCATGGCAGCAAGTCAGTGCTGGAATAGGTCCTAATCTGCTAGTCTAAATGGCGGCATTTTGGAGTTTCCAAGGCAGCAGTTGTGTGTGTTGGAGGTGGTCCTGACCTACTAGTCTAAGATGCAGCATTTTGGAGCTCCTAATGTAACAGATATGTGTTGGACGGGTTCTGACCTGCTAGTCTAAGTGGTACCATTCTGAGCTCCCAGGGAAGCAGGAGTGTGTTGGAGGGGGGTTTGACCTGGTAGTCTACATGACTGCATTTCGGAGCTCCCAAAGCAGCAGGTGTGTGTTGGAGGAGGTTCTGACGTGCTAGTCTAAGTGGCGGTGTTTCAGAGCTCCCAAGGCAGCAGGTGTTTGTGTTGAGGAGATACTGACCAGCTAGTCTAAGCTGCGGCATTTCAGAGCTCCAAATGCAGCAGTTGTATGCTGTAGGGAGTCCTGACCTGTTAGTCTAAACGTCAGTGTTTCAGAGCTCAAAACGCAGCTGGTGTGTATTGCAGGGGGTCCTTACCTGCTAATCAAAGTGGCTGCATTCCAGAGTTCCCAAGGCAGCTGGTGTGTGATGGAGGGGGGTCCTCACCTTCTAGTCTCAGCGGAGGCATTTTGGAGCTCCCAAGGCTACAGGTGTGTGTTGGAGGTGGTCCTGACCTGCTAGTCTAAGCTGTGGCATTTCGGAGCTCCCAAGGAAGCAAGGGTGTGTTGGAGGTGGTCCAGACCTGCTATTCTAAGTGGCAGCATTTCCGAGCTCCAAAGGCAGCAGGTATGTGATAGAGGGGTTCCTGACCAGCTTGTCTAAGCGGTAGTGTTTCGGAGCTCCCAAGGCAACAGGTGTGTCATGGAGGGGGTCCTGAACTGCTAGTCAAAGCAGTCACATTTTCAAGCTCCCAAGGCAGCAGGTGTGTGTTGGAGGGGGTCCTGACCTGCTAGTCTATCCGGCAGCATTTCAAAGCTCCAAAGGCAGCAGTGTTTGTTGGAGGGGGTCCTGAACTGCTAGTCTAAACGATGGCATTTCGGAGCTCCCAAGGCAGCAGATGTGTGTTGAAGGGGGCACAGACCTGCTAGTCTTTGCTGTAGCATTTTGGGGCTCCCAAGGCAGCACGTGTGTTTTGGAGGGTGTATTGAACTGCTAGCCTCAGCGATGGTGTTTCGGAACTCAAAAGGCAGCAGGTGTGTGTTGGATGGGGTCCTGACCTGCTAATCTGAAGGTCTGCATTTTGGAGCTCCCAAAGCTGCAGGTGTGTGCTGGAGTGGGTCCTGACCTGCTATGTTAGCAGCGGCACTTCAGAGCTCCCAAGGCAGCAGGTGTGTGCTGTAGGGGGTCCTGAACTGCTAGACTAAATGTCAGCATTTCAGAGCTCCCAAGGCAGCAGGTGTGTTGAAGGAGGTGCTGCCTCCCAGCCTAAGCAGTAGCATTTCAGGGCTCCCAAGGGAGCAGGTGTGTGTTTGAGGGGGTCCTGAACTGCTAGTGTAAATGTCAGCGTTTTGGAGCTCCCAATGCTGCAGGTCTTTTGGAGAGGGTCCTGACCTGCTAGTGTAAGCAGTGGTGTTTCTGAGCTCCAAAGTAGCAAGTGTGTGTTGGAGGGGGACGTGAACTGCTAGTCTAAACATTGGCATTTTGGAGCACTTAATACAGCAAATGTGTGTTGAAGTGGGTGCAGACCAGCTAGACTTTGCTGGGGCATTTTGTAGCTCCAAAGGCAGCAGGTGGGTTTTGGAGGGGGTATTGAACTACTAGTCCATGCAGTGAAGTTTCGGAACTCCAAAGGCAGCAGATGTGTGTTGAAGGGGCTCCTGCCTTTCTAGTCTATGAGGCAGTATTTTGGAGATCCCTAGGAAGCAGGTGTGTGCTGGAGGGGGTCTTGACCTGCTAGTCTAAACGTTGTAATTTCGGAGCTTCCAAGTCTGCAGGTGTGTGATGGAGGGGGCCCTGACCTGCTAGTCTATTAAGCAGCATTTCAGAGCTCCCAGTGCAGTAGCTGTGTGTTAGCGGAATCGTGACCTGTAAGTCTATGCAGCAGCATTTCGGAGCTCTCAAGTACACAACTGTGTGTTGGAGGGGGTCCTGACCTGCTAGTCTATGAAGCAGCATTTCAGAGCTCCCAGTGCAGTAGCTGTGTGTTAGTGGAATCGTGACCTGTAAGTCTATGCAGCAGCATTTCGGAGCTCCCAAGTACACAACTGTGTGTTGGAGGGGGTCCTGACCTGCTTGTGTAAGTGGTAGCATTTCAGCTCCTGAAGGCAGCAGGTGTGTGTTGGAGTGGGTCCTATCCTGCTATTCCAAGCAGTGGTGTTTCAGAGCTCCAACGGCACAAGGTGTATGTTGGAGAGGCTCCTGACCTGCTAGTCTAAGCATTGGCATTTCTGAGCTCCCAAGGCAGCAGGTTTGTGTTGGATGGGGCTACTGAACTGCTAGTCTAAGCGGTGGTGTTTCAGAACTCCAAAGGCAGCAGGTGTGTTTTGGAGGGGGTCCTGTACTGTTAGTCTAAACATCAGCAAGTCGGAGATCCCAAGGCTGCAGGTGTGTGTTGGAGGGGGTGCAGACCTGCCAGTCTTAGCAGTAGCATTTTGGAGCTGACAAGGCAGCAAGTGTGTGTTAGAGGGGGGCTACTGAATTGCTAGTCTAAGCGGTAGCATTTTGGAACTCCAAAGGCAGCAGGTGTGTGTTGGAGGGGGTCCTGCCCTGCTGTTCTAAGTGGTGGCGTTTCAGAGCTCCAAAGGCATGAGGTGTCTGTTGGAGGGGTGTCCAGACCTGCTTGGTATGGCGGCAGCATTATGGAGCTGCTATGGAAGCAGGTGCGTGTTGGAGGGGGTCCTGTCCTACGAGTCCAAGCAACGGCATTTCAGAGCTCAGAATGCAGCAGGTGTGTTTTGAAGGGCATCCTGAACTGCTAGTCTAAGTGCGGCATTTCGGAGCTCCCAAGGCAGCAGGTGTGTGTTGGAGGAGGTCCTATCCTGCTATTCCAAGCAGTGGCATTTCAGAGCTCACAATGCAGCAGATGTGTGTTGAAAGGTGTCCTGACCTGCTAGTCTTAGCGTCGGCATTTCGGAGCACCCAAGGCAGCAAGTGTGTGTTGGAGGGGGTCCTGACCTGCTAGTCTAAGCAGCAGTGTTTCAGTGCTCCTAAGGCAGCAGGTGTGTGTTGGAAGGGGAACGGACCCACTCATCTAAGCGGTGGCATTTTTGAGCGCCCAGGGCAGCAGGTGTGTGTTGTAGGCGGTCCTGACCTTGTATTCTAAGCATTGGTATTTGGGAGCTCTCAAGACAGCAGATGTGTGTTGGAGGAGGTCCTGATCTGCTTGTCTAAGCAGTGGCATTTCGAAGCTCCAAAGGCAGCAGGTGTGTGTTGGATGGGGTCCTGACCTGCTAGTCTTAGCAGTGGCGTTTTGGAGCTCCCAAGGCTGCAGGTCTTTTGGAGAGGGTCCTGACCTGCTAGTCTAAGCAGTGGTGTTTCTGAGCTCCCAAAGTAGCAAGTGTGTGTTGGAGGGGGACCTGACCTTTTAGTCTTAGCAGCAGCGTTTCAGAGCTCTCAAGGCAACAGGTGTGTGTTGGAAGGGGTCCTGAACTGCTAGTCTAAACGTCAGCATTTCAGAGCTCCCAAGGCAGCAGGTGTGTGTTGTAGGGACTACTGAACTGCTAGTCTAAACGTCGGCATTTCAGAGCTCCCAACGCTGCAGGTGTGTATTGGAGGAAGTCCTAAATTGCTAGTCTTAGCAGAAGTGTTTCGGCATTCTAAACATCAGCATTTCGGAGCTCCCAAGGCAGCAGGTGTGTGTTGGAGTGGGTACTGAACTGTTAGTCTATGCAGTTGTGTTTTGGCACTCCAAAGGCAGCAGGTGTGTGTTGCAGGGGGTCCTTCCCTGCTAGTCTATACTTCGGCATTTCAGAGCTCCCAAGTCAGCAGGTGTGTGTTGGTGGGGATCCTGACCTGTTAGTCTTTGCAGTGGCGTTTCAGAGCTCCCAATGTAGCAGGTGTGTGTTAGAGGGATCGTGACATGTTAGTCTAAGTGGCAGAATTTTGGATCTCCCAAGGAAGCAAGTGTGCATTGGAGGGGTTTTGTCCTGCTATTCTAAGCAGTGGCATTTCAGAGCTCCCAAAGAAGCAGATGTGTGTTGGAGGGGGTCCTTACCTAATAGTCTCAGTGGTGGGATTTCAGAGCTCACAAGGCAGCAGATGTGTTTTGGAGGGTGTATTGAACTGCTAGTCTCAGTGGTGGTGTTTCGGAACTCCAAAGGCTGCAGGTGTGTGTGTTGGATGGGGTCCTAACCTGCTAATCTAAAGGTCGGCATTTTGGAGCTCCTAAAGCTGCAGGTGTGTGTTGGAGCAGGACCTGACCTGCTAGTCTTAACAGTGGCATTTCAGAGCTCCCAAGGCAGCAGGTGTGTGTTGTAGGGGGTCCTGAACTGCTAGACTAAACGTCGGCATTTCAGAGCTCCCAAGGCAGCAGGTGTGTGTTGGAAGGGGTTCTGAACTGCTAGTTTATTTGGTGGTGTTTCAGCACTCCAAAGGGAGCAGGTGTGTGTTGGAGGGGGTCCTGACCTGCTAGTCTAAACTTCGGCATTTTGAAGCTTGTAAGGCAGCAGGTGTGTGTTGGGGGGGGGTGCAGACCTGCTAGTGTTAGTGGTGGCACTTTGGAGCTCACAAGGCAGCAAGTGTGTGTTGGAGTGGCCTACTGAACTGCTTGTCTAAGCGGTAGCGTTTCAGAACTTCAGACTCAGCAGGTGTGTGTTGGAGGGGTCCAGTCCTGCTGATCTAAGTGGTGTTGTTTTGGAGCTCCCAAGGCAGCAGGTGTCTTTTGGAGGGGATCCTGTCCTGCTATTCTAAGTGATGGTGTTTCAGGGCTCCCAAGGCAGCGGGTGTTTGTTGGAGGGGGTCCAGACCTGCTTGTCTAAGCAGCAGCGATATGGAGCTGCTAAGGAAGCAAGTGTGTGTTGGAGGGGGTCCTGATTTGCAACCCTTAGCGGCAGCGTTTCTTAGCACCCAAGGCAGAAGCTGTGTGTTGGAGGGGGTCCAGACCTGCTAGTCTAGGCAGCAGCATTTCGGAGCTCAGAATGCAGTAGGTGTGTGTTGGAGGGCATCCTGACATGCTAGTCTAAGCGCAGCATTTCAGAGCTCCCAAGGCAGCAGGTGTGTGTTGGAGGGGGTCCTGACCTGCTTGTCTAAGCCGTGGTGTTTCAGAGCTCCCAAGGCAGCAGGTGTGTGTTGGAGGGGGTTCTGACCTGCTAGTCTCAGTGGAGGAGTTTTGGAGCCCGTTAGGCAGCATGTGTGTGTTGGAGGGGGTCCTGACCTGCTAGTCTACGCGACTGCGTTTCGTAGCTCCCAAGGCAGCAGGTGTGTGTTGGATGGAGTCCTGACCTGCTACTCAAAGATGCTGCATTTCAGAGCTCCCAAGGCAGCAGGTGTGTTGGAGGAGGTGCTGCCTCCTAGCCTAAGCAGTAGCGTTTCAGGGTTCCCAAGGGAGCAGGTGAGTGTTTGAGGGGGTCCTGAACTGCTAGTGTAAATGTCGGCGTTTTTGAGCTCCCAAGGCTGCAGGTCTTTTGGAGAGGGTCCTGACCTGCTAGTCTAAGCAGTGGTGTTTCTGAGCTCCCAAAGTAACAAGTGTGTGTTGGAGGGGGACCTGAACTGCCAGTCTAAACGTCGGCATTTCGGAGCTCTCAATACAGAAAATGTGTGTTGAAATGGGTGCAGACCTGCTAGTCTTTGCTGTGGCATTTTGTAGCTCCAAAGGCAGCAGGTGGGTTCTGGAGGGGGTATTGAACTGCTAGAACAGGCAGTGAAGTTTCGGAACTCCAAAGGCAGCAGGTGTGTGTTGAAGGGGGTCCTGTCTTTCTAGTCTATGCGGCAGTATTTCGGAGCTCAATAGGAAGCAGGTGTGTGCTAGAGGGGGTCTTGACCTGTTAGTCTAAACGTTGTAATTTCGGAGCTCCCAAGTCTGCAGGTGTGTGATGGAGGGGGTCATGACCTGCTAGTCTATGAAGCGGCATTTCAGAGCTCCCAGTGTAGTAGCTGTGTGTTAGCGGAGTCGTGACCTGTAAGTCTATGCAGCAACATTTTGGAGCCCCCAAGTAATCAACTGTTTGTTGGAGGGGGTCCTGACCTGCTTGTGTAAGAGGTAGCATTTCGGAGCTCCCAAGGCAGCAGGTGTGTGTTGGAGTGGGTCCTATCCAGCTATTCCAAGCAGTGGTGTTTCGAAGCTCCAAAGGTACAAGGTGTATGTTGAAGGGGGTCCTGACCGGCTAGTCTAAACATCGGCATTTCTGAGCTCCCAAGGCAGCAGGTTTGTGTTGGAAGGGGTACAGACCTGCCAGTCTTAGCAGTAGCATTTTGGAGTTGACAAGGCAGCAAGTGTGTGTTAGAGGGGGCTACTGAATTGCTAGTCTAAGCGGTGGCATTTTGGAACTCCAAAGGCAGCAGGTGTGTGTTGGATGGGGTCCTGCCCTGCTGTTCTAAGTGGTGGTGTTTCAGAGCTCCAAAGGCATGAGGTGTCTGTTGGAGGGGGTCCAGACCTGCTTGTGTAAGTGGCAGCATGACGGAGCTGTCATGGATGCAGGTGTGTGTTGGAGAAGGTCCTGTCCTACGAGTCTAAGCAATGGCGTTTCAGAGCTCAGAATGCAGCAGGTGTGTGTTGGAGGGCATCCTGAACTGCTAGTCTAAGTGCAGCATTTCAGAGCTCCCAAGGCAGCAGGTGTGTGTTGGAGGAGGTCCTATCCTGCTATTCCAAGCAGTGGCATTTCAGAGCTCCCAAGGCATCAGATGTGTGTTGAAGGGTGTCCTGACCTGCTAGTCTTAGCGTCGGCGTTTCGGAGCACCCAAGGCAGCAAGTGTGTGTTGAAGGGGGTCCTGTCCTACAAGTCCAAGCAACGGCGTTTCAGAGCTCAGAATGCAGCAAGTGTGTGTTGGAGGAGGTCCTGACCTGCTAGTCTAAGCAGCAGTGTTACAGTGTTCCCAAGGCAGCAGGTGTGTGTTGGAAGGGGTACTGAACTGCTAGTCTAAACGTCAGCATTTCAGAGCTCCCAAAGCAGCAGGTGTGTGTTGGATGGGGTCCTGCCCTGCTGTTCTAAGTGGTGGTGTTTCAGAGCTCCAAAGGCATGAGGTGTCTGTTGGAGGGGGTCCAGACCTGCTTGTGTAAGTGGCAGCATGACGGAGCTGCCATGGACGCAGGTGTGTGTTGGAGAAGGTCCTGTCCTACGAGTCTAAGCAACAGCGTTTCAGAGCTCAGAATGCAGCAGGTGTGTGTTGGAGGGCATCCTGAACTGCTAGTCTAAGTGCAGCATTTCGGAGCTCCCAAGGCAGCAGGTGTGTGTTGGAGGAGGTCCTATCCTGCTATTCCAAGCAGTGGCATTTCAGAGCTCCCAAGGCATCAGATGTGTGTTGAAGGGTGTCCTGACCTGCTAGTCTTAGCGTCAGCGTTTCGGAGCACCCAAGGCAGCAAGTGTGTGTTGGAGGGGGTCCTGTCCTATGAGTCCAAGCAGCGGCGTTTCAGAGCTCAGAATGCAGCAAGTGTGTGTTGGAGGAGATCCTGACCTGCTAGTCTAAGCAGCAGTGTTTCAGTGCTCCCAAGGCAGCAGGTGTGTGTTGGAAGGGGTACTGAACTGCTGGTCTAAACGTCAGCATTTCAGAGCTCCCAAAGCAGCAGGTGTGTGTTGGATGGGGTCCTGCCCTGCTGTTCTAAGTGGTGGTGTTTCAGAGCTCCAAAGGCATGAGGTGTCTGTTGGAGGGGGTCCAGACCTGCTTGTGTAAGTGGCAGCATAACGGAGCTGCCATGGACGCAGGTGTGTGTTGGAGAAGGACCTGTCCTACGAGTCTAAGCAACGGCGTTTCAGAGCTCAGAATGCAGCAGGTGTGTGTTGGAGGGCATCCTGAACTGCTAGTCTAAGTGCAGCATTTCGGAGCTCCCAAGGCAGCAGGTGTGTGTTGGAGGAGGTCCTATCCTGCTATTCCAAGCAGTGGCATTTCAGAGCTCCCAAGGCATCAGATGTGTGTTGAAGGGTGTCCTGACCTGCTAGTCTTAGCGTCGGCGTTTCGGAGCACCCAAGGCAGCAAGTGTGTGCTGGAGGGGGTCCTGTCCTACGAGTCCAAGCAACGGCGTTTCAGAGCTCAGAATGCAGCAAGTGTGTGTTGGAGGAGGTCCTGACCTGCTAGTCTAAGCAGCAGTGTTTCAGTGCTCCCAAGGCAGCAGGTGTGTGTTGGAAGGGGTACTGAACTGCTAGTCTAAACATCAGCATTTCAGAGCTCCCAAGGCAGCAGGTGTGTGTTGGAGGGGGTACTGAACTGCTAGTTTATTTGGTGGTGTTTCAGCACTCCAAAGGGAGCAGGTGTGTGTTGGAGGGGGTCTTGACCTGCTAGTCTATCCTTCAGCATTTCAGAGCTCCCAAGTCAGCAGGTGTGTGTTGTTGGGGTCCTGACCTGTTAGTCTTGGCAGCGGTGTTTCAGAGCTCCCAATGCAGTAGGTGTGTGTTAGAGGGATCATGACATGTTAGTCTAAGCGGCAGAATTTTGGATCTCCCAAGGAAGCAAGTGTGTGTTGGAGGGGGTCCTTACCTTCTAGTCTCAGTGGCGGCATTTCAGAGCTCACAAGGCAGCAGATGTGTGTTGGGAAGTGGTCCTGACTTGCTAGTCTAAGCAGTGGTGTTTTGGAGCTCCCAATGAAGCAGGTGTGTGTTGGAGAGGGTCCTGATCTGCTAGCCTGAGCAGTGGCATTTTGGAGCTCCAAGGCAGCAGGTGTGTGTTTGAGGGGTCCTTACCTGCTAGTATGAGCAGCAGTATTTCAGAACTCCCAAGGCAGCAAGTGTGTACTGGAGGGGGTCCTGTCCTGCTAGTGTAAGTGGCGATGTTTCGGAGCTCCCACAGTAGCAGGTGTGTCTTGGAGGGCGTCCTGACCTGCTAGTCTAAGAGTCAACCTTCTGGAGCTCCCAAGGCAGCAGGTGTGTGTTGGAGGAGTCCTGACCTGCTAGTTTAAGCTGCGACGTTTTTCGGAGCTCCCAATGCAGCAGGTGAGTGTTGGAGGGTTCCTGACATGCTAATCTAAATGCGAAGTTTTGGAGCTCCCAATGCAGCAGGTGTGTTTTGAAGGGGGTCCAGATCTGCTAGTCTAAGCAGCACTGTTTCACAGCTCCCATAGCAGCTGGTGTGTGATGGAGGGGGTCCTCACCTTCTGCTCTCAGCGGCAGCATTTTGGAGCTCCCAAGGCTACAGGTGTGTGTTGGAGGGGGTCCTGACCTGCTAGTCTAAGCTGTGGCATTTCGGAGCTCCCAAGGAAGCAAGGGTGTGTTAGAGGTGGTCCAGACCTGCTATTCTAAGTAGCAGCATTTCTGAGCTCCAAAGGCAGCAGGTGTGTGATAGAGGGGGTCCTGACCTGCTAGTCTGTCCGGCAGCATTTCAAAGCTCCCAAGGCAGCAGTGTTTGTTGGAGGGGGTCCTGAACTGCTAGTCTAAATGATGGCATTTCGGAGCTCTCAAGGCAGCAGATGTGTGTTGAAGGGGGCACAGACCTGCTAGTCTGTGCTGTAGCATTTTGGGGCTCCCAAGGCAGCACGTGTGTTTTGGAGGGTGTATTGAACTGGTAGTCTCAGCGGTGGTGTTTTGGAGCTCCAAAGGCAGCAGGTGTGTGTTGGATGGGGTCCTGACCTGCTAATCTAAAGGCCAGCATTTTCTAATCTAAGCTTATTTAAGCCACTGCCTTTCAGAGCACTCAAGGAAGCAGGAGTGTGTTGGAGTGGGGACTTAACTGCTAGTCTAAGCTTTGGCATTCCAGGACACCCAGCGCAGCTGCTATGAGTTGGAGTGGGTCCTTACCTCCTAGTTTAAGCGGCAGTGTTTTGGAGCTCCCAAGGCAGCAGCTGTGTGTTGGAGGGGGTCTTGACTTGCTAGTCTAAGTGGCCATGTTTCAGAGGCCACAAGGAAGTGGGTGTGTGTTGGAGGGGGTCCTGACCTGCAAGTCTAACCAGTGGCGTTTAGGAGCTCCCAAGGCAGTAGGTGTGTGTTGGAGGTGGTCCTGACCTGCTTGTCTAACCAATGAAGTTTCGGAGCTCCAAAGGCAGCAGGTATGTGTTGGATGGGGTCCTGACCTGCTAGTCTAAACATCAGCATTTTGGAGCTTCCAAGGCTGTAGGTTTGTGTTGGAGGGGATCTTTACCTGCTAGTGTAAGTGGCCGTGTTTCAGAGCCCCCAAGGGAGCATATTTTTTTTGCATGGGGTCCTGACCTGCTACTCTAAGCGGCGGCTTTTCAGAGCTCCCATTGGAGCAAGTGTCTGTTGGAGTGTGTCCTGACCTGCTAGTATAAGCAGTGGTGCTTCGGAGCTCACAAAGTAGCAAGTGTGTGTTGAAGGGGGACCCGAAATGCTAGTCTAAACATCAGCATTTCGGAGCTCCCAAGTGTGCAAATGTGTGTTTGAAGGGGTCCTAACCTGCTTGTATAAGTGGCAGTGTTTTGGAGCTCCCAAGGCAGCAGGTGTGTTGGAAGGGGTCCTGTCCAACTATTCTATACAGTGTCATTTCGGAGCTCCAAAGGCAGCAGATGTGAGTTGGAGGGGGTCCTGTCATGCTGTTCTAATTGGTATTGTTTCGGAGCTCCCAAGGCAGCAGGTGTCTGTTGGAATGGGTCCTGTCCTGCTATTCTAAGTGGTGGTGTTTCAGAGCTCTCCAGGCAGCAGGTGCCTGTTGGAGGGGGTGCAGACCTCCTTGTATAAGCAGCGTTATGGAGCAGCTAAGGAAGCAGATGCGTGTTGGAGGGAGTCTTGATCTACTGGTCTAAGTGGCAGTGTTTCTAAGCACCCAAGGCAGAAGCTGTGTGTTGGAGAGGGTACTGACCTGCTAGTCTAAGCACAGCATTTCGGAGCTCCAAAGGCAGCAGGTATGTGTTGAAGGGGGTCCTATCCTGCTATTCCAACAGTGGCATTTCAGAGCTCCCAAAGCAGCAGGTGTATGTTGGAGGGGGCCCTGACCTGCTTGTCTAAGCAGTGGCATTTCAGAGCTCCCAAGGCAGCAGGTTTGTGTTGGATGAGTTCCTGACCTACTAGTCTAAATGTTGGCATTTCATAGCTCCAAAGGCTGCAGGTGTGTGTTGGAGGGGGTCCTGACCTGCTAGTCTCAGCGGAGGCATTTTGAAGCCTGTAATGCAGCAGGTGTGTGTTGGAGGGGGTCCTGACCTTGTATTATAAGCATCGGTATTTCAGAGCTCCCAAGACAGCAGATGTGTGTTGGAGGTGGTCCTGACCTGCTTGTCTAAGCAGTGGCATTTCGGAGCTCTCAAGGCAGCAGGTGTGTGTTGGATGTGGTCCTGACCTGCTAGTTTTAGCAGTGGCATTTCAGAGCTCCCAGTGCAGCAGGTGTGTTTTAGAGGGGTCGTGACATGTTTGTCTAAGTGGCAGAATTTTGATGCTCCCAAAGAAGCAAGTGTGTGCTGGAGGGGGTCCTGTCCTTCCATTCTAAGCTGTGGAGTTTTGGAGCTCTCATGGAAGCAGGTGTGTGTTGGAAGGGGGGGCCTTATCTTCTAGTCTCAGCGGCGTTGTTTCTGAGCTCCCAAGGCAGCAGGTGTCTGTTGGGGGGGTCCTGACCTGTTTGCCTAAGCAGTGGTATTTTAGACCTCCCTAGGCAGCATGTGTCTGTTGGAGGGGGTTCTGAACTGCTAGTCTATATGTCGGCATTTTGGAGCTCCCATGTCAGCAGGTGTGTGTTGGAGGGGGTCCTGACCTGTTAGTTTTAGCAGCGGCATTTCAGAGCTCCCAATGCCGCAGGTGTGTGTTAGAGAGGTCATGACAAGTTAGTCTAAGCGGTGGAATTTTGAAGCTCCCAAGGAAGCAAGTGTGTGTTGGAGGGGGTCCTGTCCTTCTATTCTAAGCTGTAGTGTTTCAGAGCTCCCAAGGAAGCATGTGAGTGTTGGAGGTGGGGGGCCTTACCTTCTAGTCTCAGTGGTGGCGTTTCTAAGCTCCCAATGCAGCAGGTGTCTGTTGGAGGGGAACCTGACCTGTTTACCTAAGCGGCGGTGTTTTAGAGCACCCAAGGCACAGGTGTCTGTTTGAGGGGGTCGTGATCTGCTACTCTAAGCTCTGGCATTTCAGAGCCCCAAAGGTAGCAGATATGTGTTGATGGGGGGCCTGACCTGCTTGTCTAAGCGGCAGTGTTTCAGAGTTACTAAGGAAGTAGGTGTGTGTTGGAGGGGGTCCTGACCTACTAATCTAGATGTCTGGCTTTCGGAGCTTCCAAGGCAGCAGGTGTGTGTTGGAGTGGGTGCAGACTTGCGAGTTTTAGCGGTGGTATTTTGGAGGTCTCAATGCAGCAAGTGTGTGTTGGAGGGGGTCCTGTCCTGCTGTTCAATGTGGTGGCATTTTAGCGCTCCCTCAGCAGCAGGAGTGTGTTGGAGGGGGTCCTGAACTGCTAGTCTAAACGTCAGCATTTAGGAGCTCCCAAGGCAGCAGGTGTGTGTTGGAGGGGGTCCTGACCTGCTAGTCTTAGCAGCAGCATCTTGGAGCTCCCAAGGCAGCATTTCTGTGTTGGAGGGGGTCCTTAACTGCTTGTCTAAACTTCGGCATTTCAGAGTTCACAAGGCAGCAAGTGTGTGTTGGATGGGGCTACTGAACTGCTAGTCTAAGTGGTGGCATTTCAGAACTCCAAAGGCAGCAGGTGTGCGTTGGAGGAGATCATGTCCTTCTTTTGTAAGTGGCAGCCTTATGGAGCACCCAAGGCAGAAGCTGTGTATTGGAAGGGAGTCCTGACCTGCTAGTCTAAGCAATGGCATTTCAGAGCTCAGATTGCAGCAGGTGTGTGTTGGAGGACATCCTGACCTTCTAGTCTAAGCATGGCATTTCGGAGCTCCTAAAGCAGCAGTTGTGTGTTGGAGGGGGTCCTATCCTGCTGTTCCAAGCAGTGGTGTTTCAGATCTCCCAAGGCAGTAGATGTGTGTTGGAAGGGGTCCTGACCTGCTAGTCAAAGTGCTGGCATTTTGGAGCTCGTAAGACAGCAGGTGTTTGGTGGAGTGGGTCCTGACCTGCTAGTCTAAGCAGTGGCATTTCTGAGCTTTCAAGGCAGCAGATGTGTGATGAAGGGGGTCCTGACTTGCTAGTCTTAGAGTCAGCATTTTTGAGCTCCCAAGGCAACAGATGTGTGTTGGAGGGGGTCCTGATCTGCTTGTCAAAGTGGTGGCATTTAGCAGCTCCCAAGGCAGCAGGTATGTGTTGGATGGGGTCCATGACCTGCTAGTCTAAACGTTGGCATTTTGGAGCTCCCAAGGCAGCAGCTGTGTGTTGGAGGGGGTCATGAACTGCTAGTCTAAATGTCGGCATTTCAGAGCTGACAAGGCAGCAGGTGTGTGTTGGAGAGGGTACTGATCTGCTAGTCTATGCGGTGGTGTTTTGGCATTCCAAAGGCAGCAGGTGTGTGTTGGAGGGGGTCCTGACTAGCTAGTCTAAACATCGGCATTTCGGAGCTCCCTAGACTGCAGGTGTGTGTTGGAGGAGGTCCTGAACTGCTAGTTTATGCAGTGACATTTTGGCACTCCAAAGGCATCACATGTGTTTTGGAGGGGGTCCTTCCCTGCTAGTCTTTACATCAGCATTTCAAAGCTCCGAAGTCAGCAGGTGTGTGTTGGTGTGGGTCATGACCTGCTAATCTTAGCAGCAGTGTTTAAAAGCTCCCAATGCAGCAGGTGTGTGTTAGTCTAAGTGTCGGAATTTTGGAACTCCCAAGGAAGCAAGTGTGTGTTGGATGGGTTCTTGTCCTGCTATTCTAGGTGGTGCCGTTCCGGGGCTCCCAAGGCAGCAGGTGTCTGTTGGAGGGGGTCCTGACCTGCTTGTCTAAGCGGTCGTGTTTCAAAGCACCCAAGGTAGCAGGTGTGTTGGATGGGTTCCTGATCTGCTAGTCTAAGCTGCGGTATTTTGGAGCATCTAAGGTAGCAGCTGCCTGTTAGAGGGGGGTCCTGACCTCCTAGTCTAAGTGGCAGTGATTTTGAGCCCCCAGGGCAGCAGCTGTGTGTTGAACGGGGTCTTGACCTGCTAGTCTAAGTGGCCATGTTTTGGAGCTCCCAAGGATGCAGGTGTGTGTTGGTTGGGATCTTTACCTGCTAGTCTAAGTAGTGAGGTTTCGGAGCTCCGATGGCAGGAGGTGTGTGTTGGAGGGGGTCTTGACCTGCTAGTCTAACTGCAGATTTCAAAGCTCCCAAGGCAGCAGGTATGTGTTGGAGGATGTTCTGACTTGCTAGTCTTAACATCAGCATTTCTGCGCTCCCAAGGTATCAGGTGTGTTTTGGAGGCTGTGCAGACCTATTAGTCTTAGCGGTGGCATTTTGGAGCTCCCAAGACAGCAGGTGTGCGTTGGAGGGGATCCTGAACTGCTAGTCTAAGCAGTGGTGTTTCGAAGCTCCAAAGGCAGCAGGTGTGTGCTGCAGGGTGTCCTGACCTGCTAGTCTAAGCGGTGGCGTTTTAGAGCTCCTGAGGGAGCAGGTGCGTGTTGTCAGTGTTCCTGACCTGCTAGTCTAAGTGGCAGGGTTTCGGAGCTCCCAAGGCAGCAGGTATGTGTTGGAGGGGGTTCTGACTTGCTAGTCTAAACGTCAGCATTTCTGAGCTTTCAAGGCATCAGGTGGGTTTTGGAGGCTGTGCAGACCTGCTGGTCTAAGTGGTGGTGTTTTGGAGCTCCCAAGGTAGCAAATGTGTGTTGGAGGGTGTCCTCACCTGCTATACTAAGTTGCAGCATTTTGGAGCTCCCAAAGCAACAGGTTTCTGTTGAAGGGGATCCGACCTGCTTGTCTAAGTGGCGGCAGTTCAGAGCTCCCAAGGAAGCAGGTGTGTGTTATAGGGGGTCCAGATCTGCTTTTCTAATCGGTGTCGTTTTGGAGCTCCCAATGCAGCAGGTGTCTGTTTGAGGGGGTTCTGATCTGCTAGTCTATGCAGCAGCATTTCAGAGCAGCCTTGGCAGCAGCTGTGTGTTGGAGGGGCTCCTGACCTCCTAGTCTAAATGGCAGTGTTTTAGAACTCCCAAGGCAGCAGCTGTGTGTTGGAGGGGGTCTTGACTGGCTCGTGTAAGTGGCTGTGTTTCGGAGCCCCCAAGGAAACATATGTTTGTGTTGGATGGTGTCCTGACCTGCTAGTCTAAGTGGTGGCATTTCTGAGCTCCAACAGCAGCAGGTATGTGTTGGAGGCTGTCCTGACCTGCTAGTGTAAGCAACTGTGTTTCAGAGCTCCCGTAGCAGCAGGTTTGTGTTGCAGGGGGGTTTGACCTGCTAGTCTAAGCGGCAGCATTTTGGAACTCCCAAGAGAACAGGTGTGTTTTGAAGGGAAGCCTGACCTGCTAGTCTAAGCGGAGGCATTTTGGTGATCCTAAGGCAGCAGGTGTGTGATGATGATGGGAGTCCTGACCTGCTAGACTACACAGCGGCATTTCGGATCTCTTCTAGTCTAAACGGCAGTGTTTTCAAATTTCCAAGGCAGCAGCTGTGTGTTGAAGGAGGTCTTGACTGGCTCATGTAAGTGGCCATGTTTCGGAGCCCCAAGGGAGCATATGTTTGTGTTGGATGGGGTCCTGACCTGTTACTCTAAGTGGTGGCATTTCAGAGCTCCCAAGGCAGCAGGGGTGTGTTTGAGGGGGTCCTAATCTGCTAGTCTAAGCTGCAGCATTTCATGGCTCCCAAGGCAGCAGGTGTGTGTTAGAGGGGGTCCTGACCTGCTAGTCTAAGCGGTGGCATTTCTGAGCTCCAACGGCAGCAGGTGTGTGTTGGAGGGTGTCCTGACCTGCTAGAGTAAGCAGCTGTATTTCAGAGCTCCCGTAGCAGTAGGTTTGTGTTGGAGAGGGGTCTGACCTGCTAGTCTAAGCAGCGGCATTTTGGAACTCCCAAGGAAACAGGTGTGTTTTGAAGGGAAGCCTGACCTGCTAGTCTAAGCGGAGGCATTTTGGGGCTTCCAAGGCAGCAGGTGTGTGATGATGGGAGTCCTGACCTTCTAGACTACACAGCGGCATTTCAGATCTCTCAAGGCAGCAGATGTGTGTTTGAGGGGGTCCTGACCTGCTAGTGTAAGCGGCAGAGTTTTGCAGCTCCCAAGACAGCAGGTGTGTGTTGGAGGGGTAGTGAACTGCTAGTTTATGTGGTGGCGTTTCGGCACTCCAAGGGTAGCAGGTGTGTGTTGGAGGGGGTCCTGACCTACTAGTCTCAGCGGTTTCCTTTTGGAGCTCGTATGGCAGCAGGTGTGTATAGGAGGGGGTTCTGACCTGTTAATCTAAGTGGTGGTATTTCTGAGCTCCTAAGGCAGCCAGTGTGTTTTGAAGGGAGTCCTGATCTGCTAGTCTTAGCGTTGGCATTTCGGAGCTCCCAAAGCAGCAACTGTGTGTTGGAGGGGGTCCTGAACTGCTAGTCTAAGCAGCAGTGTTTCGGTGCTCCCAAGCAGCAGGTGTGTATTGGAGGGTGTATTGACCTACTAGTCTAAGAGGCGGTGATTCGGAGCGCCCAAGGCAGCAGGTGTGTGTTGTAGGTTGTCCTGACCTGGTATTCTAAACATCGGTATTTCAGAGCTCCAATGCAGCAGCTGTGTGTTGGAGAGGGTCCTGACCTGCGTGCCTATGAGGTGGGGTTTCGGAGCTCCCAAGGCAGCCGGTATGTGTGTTGGAGGGTGTCCTGACTTGCTGGTCTATGTGGCCCTATTTCAGAGCTCCCAATGCAGCAGATGTGTGTTGGAGGGGGTCCTGACCTTCTAGTCTATTCAGTGGCATTTCAGAGCTCTCAATGCAGCAGGTGTTTGTTGGAGGGGGTGATGACCTGCTAGTCTCAACTACAGCCTCTCCGAGGTCCCAGTGCAGAAGGTCTGTGTTGGAGGGGTCCTGACCTGCTAGTCTAAGTGGTGGCATTTTGGATTTCCCAAGGCAGCGGGTGAGTGTTGGATGGGGTCCAGACCTTCTAGTTTAAGTGGTGGCATTTCAGAGCTCCCAAGGCAACAGGTGTTTGATGGAGGGGCACTGACCTGATAGTATAAGTGGCAGCTTTTGTAACTCCCAAGGCAGCGGGTGTCTGTTGCATTCAGTCCTGACATGCTTATCTAAGCCGTTGCCTGTCGGAGCTCCCAAGGAAGCAGGTGTCTGTTGCAGGGGTACTGAACTGCTAGTCTAAGCGGTGGCATTTCGGGACACCCAAGGCAGCAGCTGTGTGTTGGAGGGGGGTCCTTACCTTCTAGTCTAAGTGGCAGTGTTTTGGAGCTCCAAAGGCAGCACCTGTGTGTTGGAGGGGATCTTGACCTGCTAGTCTAATCGGCCATGTTTTGGAGGCCACAAAGAAGCAGGGGTGTGTGTTGGAGGGGGTCCTGACCTGCTAGTGTTAGCAGTGGCATTTTGGAACTCACAAGGCAGCAAGTGTTAATTGGAGGGGGCTACTGAATTGCTTGTCTAAGTGGTGGCGTTTCAGAACTTCAAAGGCAGCAGGTGTGAGTTGGAGGTAGTCCTATCCTGCTGTTCTAATTGCTGTTGTTTCGGAGCTCCCAAAGCTGCAGGTGTCTGTTGGAAGAGGTCCTGTCCTGCTATTCTAAGTATTTGCGTTTCAGGGCTCCCCAGGCAGCAGGTGTCTGTTGGACGGGGTCCAGACCTGCTTGTCTAAGCAGCATTATGGAGCTGGTAAGGAAGCAGGTGTGTGTTGGAGGGTGTCCTGATCTACTAGTCTAAACGGCGATGTTTCTTAGCACCCAAGGCAGAAGTTATGTGTTAGAGGGGGTCCTGACCTGCTCATCTAAGCGGTGGCATTTCTGAGCTCCAACGGCAGCAGATGTGTGTTGGAGGGTGTCCTGACCTGCTAGTGGAAGCAGCTATGTTTTGGAGCTCCCATAGCGGCAGGTTTGTGTTGGAGAGGGGTTTGACCTGCTAGCCTAAGTGGCTGAATTTCTGAACTCCCAAGGAAACAGGTGTGTTTTGAAGGGAAGCCTGACCTGCTAGTCTAAGCAGAGGCATTTCAGATCTCTCAAGGCAGCAGATGTGTGTTTGAGGGGGTCCTGACCTGCTAGTGTAATCGGCAGAGTTTTGCAGCTCCCAAGACAGCAGGTGTGTGTTGAAGGGGGTACTGAACTGCTAGTTTATGCAGTGGCATTTCGGCACTCCAAAGGTAGCAGGTGTGTGTTGGAGGGGGTCCTGACCTGCTAATCTAAGCAGCGGCATTTTGGAGCTCCCAAGGCAGCAGGTGTGTGTTGGAGGGGTCCTGTCCTGCTAGTCTCAGCAGTTTTTTTTTGGCGCTCGTATGGCAGCAGGTGTGTGTAGGAGGGGGTTCTGACCTGCTAATCTAAGTGGTGGTGTTTCTGAACTCCTAAGGCCTCAGGTGTGTTTTGAAGGGAGTCCTGATCTGCTAGTTTTAGAGTTGGCATTTCAGTGCTCCCAAGGCAGCTGGTGTGTGTTGGAGGGAGTACTGACCTACTAGTCTAAGTGGCGTCGATTCGGAGCACCCAAGGCAGCAGATGTGTGTTGTAGGTAGTCCTGACCCGGTATTCTAAGCATCAGTATTTCGTAGCTCCAAGGCAGCAGCTGTGTGTTGCAGAGGGTCCTGACCTGCTTGCCTATGAGGTGGGGTTTCGGAGCTCCCAAGGCAGCAGGTGTGTGTTGGTGGGGGTCCTGACTTGCTGGTCTATGTGGCCCTATTTCAGAGCTCTCAATGCAGCGGATGTATGTTGGAGGGGGTCCTGACCTTCTAGTCTATTCAGTGGCATTTCGAAGCTCTCAATGCAGCAGGTGTTTGTTGGTGGGGGTGCTGACCTGCTAGTCTCAACTACAGCATCTCGGAGGTCCCAATGCAGAAGGTGTTTGATGGAGGGGCACTGACTTCATAGTATACGTGGCAGTGTATTGTAACTCCAAAGGCAGCAGGTGTCTGTTGCATTCGGTCCTGACATGCTTATCTAAGCCGCTGTCTGTCGGAGCTTCCAAGGAAGCAGGTATGTGTTGGAGGAGGTCCTTACCTCCTAGTTTAAGCGGCAGTGTTTTGGAGCTCCAAAGGCAGCAGCTATGTGTTGGAGGGGGTCTTGACCTGCTAGTCTAATCAGCCATGTTTTGGAGGCCACAAGGAAGTAGGGATGTGTGTTGTAGAGGGTCCTGACCTGCTAGTCTAAGCAGTGGTGTTTAGGAGCTCCCAAGGCAGTAGGTGTTTCTTGGCATGGGTCCTGAACTGCTAGTCTAAATGTCAGCATTTCAAAGTTCCCAAGGCAGCAGGTGTGTGTTAGAGGGGGTGCAGACCTGCTAGTGTTAGCGGTGGCATTCTGGAGCTCACAAGGCAGCAAGTGTGAATTGGAGAGGGCTGCTGAGCTGTTTGTCTAAGCAGTGGCGTTTCGGAACTTCAAAGGCAGCAGGTGTTAGGTGGAGGGGGTCTTGTCCTGCTGTTCTAATTGCTGTTGTTTAGGAGCTCCCAAGGCAGCAGGTATCCGTTGGAAGAGGTTCTGTCCCTGCTATTCTAAGTGTTGGCATTTCAGGGCTCCCAAGGCAGCAGGTATCTGTTGGAGGTGGTCCAGACCTACTTGTCTAAGCAGCATTATGGAGCTGCTAAGGAAGCAGGTGTGTGTGTTGGAGGGTGTCCTGATCTATTAGTCTAAGTGGCGGTGTTTCTCAGCACCCAAGGCAGAAGCTGTGTGTTGGAGGAGGTCCTGACCTGCTAGTCTAAGCACAGAGTTTCGGAGCTCCTAAGGCAGTAGGTGTGTGTTGGAGGGGGTCCTGACCTGCTAGTCTCAGTGGACGAATTTTGGAGCCCGTAAGGCAGCAAGTGTGTGTTGTAGGTGGTCCTGATCTTGTATTCTAAGCATCGGTATTTCAGAGCTCCCAAGACAGCAGATGTGTGTTGGAGGTGGTTCTGACCTGCTTGTGTAAGCGGTGGCATTAAGGAGCTCCCAAGGCAGCAGGCTTGTGTTGGAGGAGGTACTGAACTGCTAGTCTATGCAGTGGCGTTTTGGCACTCCAAAGGCAGCAGGTGTTTTGAAGGGGGTCCTGAACTGCTAGTCTAAACATCGGCATTTCAGAGCTCCCAAAGCTGCAGTTGTGTGTCGGAGGGGGCGCAGATGTGCTAGTCTTAGCGGTGGCATTTTTTGAGCTCCCAAGGCAGCAGGTGTGTGTTGGAGGAGGTCCTGACCTGCTAGTCTTAGCAGCGGCATTTTGAACTCCCAAGGCAGCAGATGTGTGTTGGAGGGGGTCCTGATCTGCTTGTCTAAGCGGTGGCATTTAGCAGCTCCCAAGGCAGCAGGTGTGTGTTGGAGGGGGTTGTGAACTGCTAGTCTAGACTTTGACATTTCGGAGCTCCCAAGGCAGCAGCTGTGTGTTAGAGAGGGTCCTGACCTGCTTGCCTATGAGGTGGGGTTTCGGAGCTCCCAAACCAGCAGGTGTGTGTTGGAGGGGGTCCTTCCCTGCTAGTCTATATGTCGGCATTTCAGAGCTCCCAAGTCAGCAGGTGTGTCAGTGGGGGGTCCTGACCTGCTAATCTTAGCAGCAGTGTTTCAAAGCTCCCATTGCAGCAGGTGTGTGTTGGAGTGGTTGTGACCTGTTAGTGTAAGTGGCAGAATTTTGGAGCTCCCAAGGAAGCAAGTGTGTATTGGAGGGGGTCCTGTCCTACTATTCTAAGCGGTGGCATTTCGGAGCTCCCAAAGAAGCAGGTGTGTGTTGGAGGGGATCCTTACCTTCTAGTCTCAGTGGCGGCGTTTCAGAGCTCCCAAGGCAGCAGGTGTGTGTTGGAGGGGGTCCTGTACTGCTGTTCTAAGTGGTGGTGTTTCAGAGCACCCAAGGTAGCAGGTGTGTGTTGGAAGGGTTCCTGATCTGCTATTCTAAGCTGCGGCATTTCTGAGCACCTAAGGTAGCAGCTGTGTATTGCAGGGGGTCCTGACCTCCTAGTCAAAGTGGCAGTGATTTTGAGCTCCCAAGGCAGCAGCTGTGTGTTGAATGGGGTCTTGACCTGCTAGTCTAAGTGGCCATGTTTCGTAGCTCCCAAGGATGCAGGTGTGTGTTGGATGGGGTCACTACCTGCTACTCCAAGCAGTGAGGTTTTGGAGCTGCGATGGCAGTAGGTGTGTGGGAGGGGGTCTTGACCTGTTAGTATAACAACGGTGTTTCAGAGCTCCCAAGGCAGCAGGTATGTGTTGGAGAAGGTACTGACTTGCTAGTCTAAACATCAGCATTTCTGAACTCCCAAGGCATCAGGTGAGTTTTGGAGGCTCTGCAGACCTGCTAGTCTTAGCGGTGGTACTTTGGAGCTCCCAAGCCAGCAGGTGTGTGTTGGATGGGGTCCTGTACTGCTAGTCTAAGTGGTGGTGTTTCGAAGCTCCAAAGGCAGCAGGTGTGTGTTGCAGGATGTCCTGACCTGCTAGTCTAAGCGGTGGCATTTTAGAACTCCTGAGGCAGCAGGTGTGTGTTGCAGGTGGTCCTGATCTGCTAGTCTAAGCAGTGGTGTTTCGTAGCTCCCAAGGCAGCATGTGTGTGTTGTAGGTGGTCCTGACCTTGTATTCTAAGCATTAGTATTTCAGAGCTCCCAAGGCAGCAGGTGTGTGTTGGATGGGATCCTGACCTGCTAATCTAAATGTCAGCATTTTGGAGCTCCCAAGGCAGCAGGTGTGTGTTGGAGGGGGTCGTGAACTGCTAGTCTAAACTCTGGCATTTCGGAGCTCCCAAGTCAGCAGGTGTGTGTCAGTTGGGGTCCTGACATGCTAATCTTAGCAGCAGTGTTTCAAAGCTCCCAATGCAGCAGGTGTGTGTTGGAGGGGTCGTGACCTGTTAGTCTAAGTGGCAGAATTTTGGAGCTCCCAAGGAAGCAAGTGTGTGTTGGATGGGGTCCTGAACTGCTAGTCTAAGTGGTGGTGCTTCAAAGCTCCAAAGGCAGCAGGTGTGTGTTGCAGGGTGTCATGACCTGCTAGTCTAAGCGGCGGTGTTTCTTAGCTCCCAAGGCAGCAGATGTGTGTTAGAGGGTGATCCTGCCCTGCTAGTCTCAGCGGAAGAATTTTGGAGCCCGTAAGGCAGCAGGTGTGTGTTGTAGGGGGTGCTGACGTGCTAGTCTTAGTGGTGTCATTGGGTGCTCCCAAGGCAGCAGATGAGTGTTGGAGGGAGTCCTTACTTGCTAGTCAAAATGTCAGCATTTTGGAGCTCCCAAGGCTGCAGGTGTGTGTTGGAGGGGGCCTGACCTGCTAGTCTTAGTTGCAGCATTTTGGAGCTCACAAGGCAGCAGGTGTGTGTTGGAGGGGGTCGTGAACTGCTACTCTAAACGTCTGCATTTCGTAGCTCCGAAGGCAGCAGGTGTATGTTGGAGGGGGTACTGAACTGCTAGTCTATGCGGTGGCGTTTTGGCATTCCAAAGGCAGCAGGTGAGTGTTGGAGGGGGTCCTTCCCTGCTAGTAATACATCGGCATTTCAGAGCTCCCAAGTCAGCAGGTGTGTGTCAGTTGGGGTCCTGACCTAACAATCTTAGCAGCAGTGTTTCAAAGCTCCCAATACAGCAGGTGTGTGTTGGAGGGGTCGTGACCTATTAGTCTAAGTGGCAGAATTTTGGAGCTCCCAAGGAAGCAAGTGTGTGTTGGATGGGGTCCTGAACTGCTAGTCTAAGCGGCGGTGTTTCTTAGCTCCCAAGGCAGCAGGTGTGTGTTAGAGGGTGATCCTGCCCTGCTAGTCTCAGCGGAAGAATTTTGGAGCCTGTAAGGCAGCAGGTGTGTGTTGCAGGGGGTGCTGACATGCTAGTCTTAGTGGTGTCATTTTGGTGCTCCCAAGGCAGCAGGTGAGTGTTGGAGGGAGTTCTTACTTGCTAGTCAATATGTCAGCATTTCGGAGCTCTCAAGGCTGCAGGTGTGTGTTGGAGGGGGTCGTGAACTGCTACTCTAAACGTCGGAATTTCGTAGCTCCGAAGGGAGCAGGTGTGTGTTGGAGGGGGTGCAGACATGCTAGTCTTAGCAGTGGCATTTTGGAGCTCCCAAGGCAGCAGGCATGTTTTGGAGGGGGTCCTGACCTGCTGGTCTAAGCAGTGGCGTTTCAGAGATCCCAAGGCAGCAGGTGTGCATTGGATGGGTTCCTGACCTGCTAGTCTCAGTGGAGGCATTTTGGAGCCCGTAAGACAGTAAGTGTGTGTTGTAGGTGATCCTGACCTTATATTCTAAGCATCGGTATTTCAGAGTTCCCAAGACAGCAGATGTGTGTTGGAAGTGGTCCTGACCTACTTGTCTAAACGTTGGCATTTCAGAGCTCCCAGGGCAGCAGGTGTGTGTTGAAGGGGGTGCAGACGTGCTAGTCTAAACGTCAGCATTTTGTAGCTCCCAAGGCTGCAGGTGTGTAATGGAGGGGGTCCTCACCTGCTAGTCTCAGCAGTGGCATTTTGGAGTCCATAAGGCAGCAGGTGTGTGTTTTAGTTGGTCCGACCTTGTGTTCTAAGCATCGGTATTTCAGAGATCCCAAGACAGCAGATGTGTGTTGGAGGTCGTCCTGACCTGCTTGCCTAAACGTCGGCATTTAGGAGCTCCCAAGGCAGCAGGTATGTGTTGGAGGGGGTGCAGACATGCTAGTCTTAGCGGTGGCATTTTTGGAGCTCCCAAGGTAGCAGGTGTGTGTTGGAGGGGGTCCTATCCTGCTATTCAAAACAGTGGCATTTTGGAACTCCCAAGACAGGTGTGTGTTGGATGAGGTCCTGACCTGCTAGTCTAAACATCAGCATTTCATAGCTCCCAAGGCTGCAGGTGTATGTTGGAGGGGGTCCTGACCTGCTAGTTTCAGCGGAGGCATTTTGGAGCCAGAAAGGCATCAGGTGTGTGTTGTAGATGGTTCTGACCTTGTATTCAAAGCATCGGTATTTCAGAGCTCCCAAGACAGCAGATGTGTGTTGCAGGGGGTCCTGTCCTGCTATTCTAAGTGGTGCCGTTTCAGGGCTCCCAAGGCAGCAGATGTCTGTTGGAGGGGTTCCTGACCTGTTTGCCTAAGCGGCGGTGTTTCAGAGCACGCAAGGCAGCAGGTGTGTGTTGGAGGGGGTCGTGATCTGCTAGTCTAAGCTCTGGTATTTCGGAGCACCCAAGGTAGCAGATATGTGTTGGAAGGGGGCTTGACCTGCTTGTCTTAGCGGCGGTGTCTCGGAGTTGCTATGGAAGCAGGTGTGTGTTGGTCGGGGTCCTGATCTGCTATTCTAAGTGGTGCCATTTTGGGGCTCCCAAAGCAGCAGGTCTTTGTTGGAGGGGGTCCTGACCTGCTTGTCTAAGCAGCAGCATTTCAGAGCAACCAAGGCAGCAGCTGTATGTTGGTTGATGTTTCGGAGCCCCCAAGGATACAGGTGTGTGTTGGATGGTTCCTTACCTGCTACTCTGAGTGGTGGGATTTTGGAGCTCCGATGGTAGAAAGTGTGTGTTGGAGGACGTCTTGACCTGCCGGTCTAAGCAGCGGTATTTGGAGCTCCCAAGGGAGCATGTGTGTGTTAGAGGAGGTTCTGACCTGCTAGTCTAAACGTCAGCATTTTGGAGCTCCCAAGGCAGCAGGTGTCTGTCAGAGGAGATCCTGTCCTATTACACTAAATGGTGCCATTTTGGGGATCCCAAATCAGCAGGTGTCTTTTGTAGGGGGTCCTGAACTACTTCTCAAAGCGTCGGTGTTTTGGAGTTGCTAAGGAAGCAGGTGTGTGTTGGAGGGGCTCCTGACCTACTAGTGTAAATGTCGGCATTTTGGATTTCCCAAGGCTGCACGTCTGTTGGAGGGGGTCCTGAACTGCTAGTCTAAGCAGTGCGCTTCGGAACTCCCAAAGCAGCAGGTGAGTGTTGGAAGGGGTCCTGAGCTGCCAATCTAAAGTTCGGCATTTCGGAGCTCCCAAGGCAGCAGATGTGTGTTGGAGGGGGTGCAGACCTGCTAGTCTTTGTGGTGTCATTTCGGAGCTCTAAAGGCAGCAGGTGTGTGTTGGAGGGGGTACTGAACTGCTAGTCTATGCGGTGGCGTTTTGGCACTTCAAAGACAGCAGGTGTGTGTTGAAGGGGTCCTGTCCTGCTGTTCTAAGTGGTGGCATTTCGGGGCTCCCACTGCAGTAGATGTGTGTTGGAGGGAGTCCTGACCTGCTAGGCAAAGTGGTGGTGTTTTGGAGCTCATAAGGCAGCAGGTGTGGGTTGGAGTGGGTCCTGACCTGCTAGTCTAAGCAGTGGTGTTTCTGAACTCTCAAGGCAGCAGGTGTGTGTAGAAGGGGGTCCTGACTTGCTAGTCTTAACGTCGGCATTTCGGACCTCCCAGGGCAGCAGATGTGTGTTGGATGGGGTCTTGATCTGCTTGTCTTAGTGGTGGCATTTAACAGCTCCCAAGGCAGCAGGTGTGTGTTGGATCTGATCCTGACCTGCTAGTCTAAATGTCGGCATTTCGGAGCTCCCAAGGCTGTAGTCATGTTGGTGGAATTCCTGACCTGCTAGCCTTAGCAGTGGCTTTTCGGAGCTTCCAAGGTAGCAGATGTGTGATGGAGGGGGTACTGAACTGCTAGTCTATGTGGTGCATTTTAGCACTCGAAAGGCAGCAGGTGTTGTGTTAGAGAGGGTCCTTACCTGCTAGTCTATACGTCGGCATTTCAGAGCTCCCAAGGCTGCAGGTGTGTATTGGAGGGGACCCTGTACTGCTAGTCTTTGCGGTGATGTTTTGGCACTCCAAAGGCAGCATGTGTGTGCTGGAGGGGGTCCTTCCCTGCTAGTCTATACATCGGCATTTCGGAGCTCCCAAGTCAGCAGGTGTGTGTTGGAGGGGTTGTGACCTGTTAGTCTAAGTGGCTGAATTTTGGAGCTCCCAAGGAAGCAAGTGTGTCGGAGGAGATCCTGTCCTGCTAGTCTAAGTGGTGGCGTTTCAGAGCTCCCAAAGAAGCAGGTGTGTGTTGGAGGGGATCCTTACCTTCTAGTCTCAGTGGCGATATTTCGGAGCTCCCAAGGCAGCAGGTGTGTGTTGTAGGGGGTCCTGTACTGCTGTTCTAAGTGGTGATATTTCGGAGGTCCCAAGGCAGCAGGTGTCTGTTAGAGGGGTTCCTGTCCTGCTATTCTAAGTGGTGCTGTTTCGGGGCTCCCAAGGCAGCAAGTGTCTGTTGGAGTGGGTCCTGACCTGCTTGTCTAAGCTGTGGCATTTTGGAGCACCCAAGCTAGCAACTGTGGTGGAGGGGGTCCTGACCTCCTAGTCAAAGTGGCAGTGATTTTGAGCTCCCAAGGCAGCAGCTGTGTGTTGAATGGGGTCTTGACCTGCTAGTTTAAGTGGCCCTGTTTCGGAGCTCCCAAGGATTCAGGTGTGTGTTGGATGGTTCCTTACCTGCTACTCTGAGTGGTGGGATTTTGGAGCTCCAATAGTAGAAAGTGTGTGTTGGAGGATGTCTTGACCTGCCGGTCTAAGCATCGGCATTTTGGAGCTCCAAAGGGAGCATGTGTGTGTTAGAGGAGGTTCTGACCTGCTAGTCTAAACGTCAGCATTTCGGAGCTCCCAAGGCAGCAGGTGTCTGTCAGAGGGGATCCTGTCCTACTACCGTAAATGGTGCCATTTTGGGGATTCCAAATCAGCAGGTGTCTTTTGTAGGGGGTTCTGACCTACTTCTCTAAGCGGTGGTGTTTTGGAGTTGCTAAGGAAGCAGGTGTGTGTTGGAGGGGGTCCTGACCTACTAGTGTAAATGACGGCATTTTCGATTTCCCAAGGCTGCACGTCTGTTGGAGGGGGTCCTGAACTGCTAGTCTAAGCAGTGGCACTTCGGAACTCCCAAAGCAGCAGGTGTGTGTTGGAAGGGGTCCTGAGCTGCCAATCTAAAGTTCGGCATTTCGGAGCTCCCAAGGCAGCAGATGTGTATCGGAAGGGTTGCAGACCAGCTAGTCTTTGTGGTGTCATTTTGGAGCTCCCAAGGCAGCAGGTGTGTGTGAGAAGGGTCGTGGCCTGTTAGTCTAAGCGGCGGCATTTCAGTGTTCCCAAGAATGCAAGTCTGGGTTGGAGGAGGTCCTGACCTGCTTGTGTAAATCGCAGTGTTTCGGAGTTCGCAAGGCAGCAGGTGTGTGATGCAGGGGGTCCTGACCTGCTAGTCTAAGCAGCGGCATTTTGGAGCTCCCAAGCAGCAGGTGTGTATTGGAGGGGTTCCTGACCAGCTAGTCTCAGCGGTTGCCTTTTGGAGCTAGAATGGCTGCAGGTGTGTATTGGAGAGGTTCTGTACTGCTAGTCTAAGTGGTGGTGTTTCTGAGCTCCAAAGACAGCAAGTGTGTTTTGAAGGGGTCTTGGCGTGCTAGTCTTAGCATTGGCATTTCTGAGCTCCCAAGGCAGCAAGTGTGTGTTGGAGGAGGTCCTGACCTGCTAGTCTAAGCAGCAGTGTTTCGGTGCTCCCAAGGCAGCAGGTGTGTGTTGGAGGGGGTACTGACCTGCTAGTCTAAGCAGTGGCATATCGGAGCTCCCAAGGCTGTAGGTGTGTGTTGGAGTGGGTCCTGAACTGCCAGTCTAAACGTCGGTATTTCAAGCTCCAAAGGCAGCAGGAGTGCGTTGGAGGGGGTCCTGTCCTTCTTTTCTAAGTGGTGGCGTTTTGGAGCTCCCAAGGCAGCAGGTATCTGTTGGAGGGAGTCCTGTCCTGCTATTCTAAGCAGTGGCATTTCAGGGCTCCATAGGCAGCAGGTGTCTGTTGAAGGGGTCCAGACCTGCTTGTCTATGTGGCAGCATTACAGGGCTGCTAAGGAAGCAGGTGTGTGTTGTGTTGGATGGGGTCCTGACCTGCTAGTCTAAGCGGCTGCGTTTCTTAGCATCAAGGCAGAAGCTGTGTGTTGGAGGGTATCCTTACCTGCTAGTCTATGCAACGGCATTTCAGAGCTCATAATCAGCAGGTGTGTGTTGGAGGGCGTACTTACCTGCTAGTCTAAGCACTGCATTTCGGAGATCCCAAGGCAGCAGTTGTGTATTTGAGGGAGACTTGACCTGCTTGTCTAAGCAGCGGCGTTTCGGAGCTCTCAAGGCAGCAGGTGTGTGGTGGATGTGGTCCTGACCTGCTAGTCTAGTCATCACATTTCAGAGCTCCCAAGTCAGCAGGTGTGTGTTGGACAGGGTGTGGACCTGCTTGTCTTAGCGGTGGCATTTTGGAGCTCAAAGGGCAGCAGTGTGATGTAGGTGCTACTGAACTGCTAGTCTAAGCAGTGGCATTAAGGAACTCCAAAAGCAGCAGGTGTGTGTGTTGGAGGATGTCCTGTCCTGCTGTTCAAAGTGGTCGCATTTTGGAGCTCCCTCAGCAGCACGTGTGTGTTGGAGGGGGTCCTCAACTGCTTGTCTAAGAGGTGGGGTTTTGGAGCTCCCAAGGCAGCAGGTGTGTGTTGAAGTGGGTCCTGACTTGCTGGTCTAAGTGGTCCTATTTCAGAGCTCCCAATGCATCAGGTGTGTGTTGGAGGGGGTCCTGACATGCTATTCTAATTGGTGGCATTTCAGAGCTCCCAATGCAGTAGGTGTTTGTTGGAGGGAGTGCTGACCTGTTAGTCTCAACGGCAGCATCTCGGAGGTCCCAATGCAAAAGGTCTGTGTTGGAGGAGTCCTGACCTGCTAGTCTAAATGGAGGCATTTTGGAACTCCCAAGGTAGCCGGTGTGTATTGGATGGGTTCCAGGCCTTCTAGTCTAAGTAGTGGTGTTTAGGAGCTCCCAAAGCAACAGGTTTTTGTTGGAGGGGCACTGACCTGCTACTATAAGTGGCAATTTTGGAACTCCCAAGGCAGCAGATGTGTTAGAGGGGTCCTCACCTGCTATTCTAAGTTGCAATAGTTTGAGCTCCCAAGGCAGCAGGTGACTGTTGCAGGCAGTCCTGACCTGCTTGTCTAAGTGGCTGTGTTTGGAGCCCCAAGGAAGCAGGTGTGTGTTGGAGGCTGTACTGAACTGCTAGTCTAATTGGGCTGTTTCAGGACCCCAAGGCAGCAGCTGTGTGTTGGAGGGGTCCTTACCTCCTAGTCTAAGCATCAGTGTTTTGGAGCTCTCAATCCAGCAGCTGTGTGCTGGAGGGGGTTTCACCTGCTAGTCTAAGCGGCCATGTTCTGGAGCTCCCAACAAGCAGGTGTGTGTTGGATGGGGTCCTGACCTGCTACTGTAAGTGGCAGTGTTTCAGAGCTCCCAAGGGAGCAGTTGTGTGTTGGAAGGGAGTCCTGACCTGCTAGTCTAAACATCGGCATTTCGGAGCTCCCAAGGCTGCAGGTCTGTTGGAGGGGGTACTGACCTGCTAGTCTAAGCAGTGGCATATCGGAGCACCCAAGACAGTAGGTGTGTGTTGGAGTGTGTCCTGAACTGCCGATCTAAACGTCGGCATTTCGAGCTCCCAAGGCAGCAGGTGTGTGTTGGAGGGTGCAGGCGTGTTAGTGTTAGCGGTGGCATTTGGAGCTTACAAGGCAGCAAGTGTGTGTTGGAGGAGCTACTGAACTGCTAGTCTAAGTGGTGGCATTTTGGAACTAAAAAGGCAGCAGGAATGTGTTGGAGGGTCCTGTCCTGCTTTTCTAAGTGGTGGCGTTTTGGAGCTCCCAAGGCAGCAGGAGTGTGTTGGACGGGGTCCTGTCCTTCTTTTCTAAGTGGCTGTGTTTTGGAGGTCCCAAGGAAGCAGGTGTATGTTGGATGCTGTACTGAACTGCTAGTCTGAGAGGCGGTGTTTCAGGACCCCCAAGGCAGCAGCTGTGAGTTGGAGGGGGTCCTTACCTCCTAGTCTACGCGCTGCATTTCGGAGATCCCAAGGCAGCAGTTGTGTATTTGAGGGGGACTTGACCTGCTTGACTAAGCAGTGGCGTTTCAGAGCTCTCAAGGCAGCAGGTGTGTGATGGATGTGGTCCTGACCTGCTAGTCTAATCATCACATTTCAGAGCTCCCAAGTCAGCAGGTGTGTGTTGGAGAGGGTGTGGACCTTCTTGTCTTAGCGGTGGCATTTTGGAGCTCTAAGGGCAGCAGTGTGTTGGAGGGACTACTGAACTGCTAGTCTAAGCAGTGGCATTTAGGAACTCCAAAAGCAGCAGGTGTGTGTGTTGGAGGGGGTCCTGTCCTGCTGTTCTAAGTGGTGGCGTTTCAGAGCTCCCAAGGCAGCAATTGTTTGTTGGAGGGGGTCCATACCTGCTTGTGTAAGTAGCAGCATTATGGAGATACTAAGGAAGCAGGTGTGTGTTGGAGGGGATCCTGTCTTGCTGTTCAAAGTGGTGGCATTTTGGAGCTCCCTCAGCAGCAGGTGTGTGTTGGAGGGGGTCCTCAACTGCTTGTCTAAGAGGTGGGGTTTTGGAGCTCCCAAGGCAGCAGGTGTGTGTTGAAGTGGGTCCTGACTTGCTGGTCTAAATGGCCCTATTTCAGAGCTCCCAATGCATCAGGTGTGTTTTGGAGGGGGTCCTGACATGCTATTCTAATCGGTGGCATTTCAGAGCTCCCAATGCAGTAGGTGTTTGTTGGAGGGAGTGCTGACCTGTTAGTCTCAACGGCAGCATCTCGGAGGTCCCAATGCAGAAGGTCTGTGTTGGAGGAGTCCTGACCTGCTAGTCTAAATGGAGGCATTTTGGAGCTCCCAAAGTAGCGGGTGTGTATTGGATGGGTTCCAGGCCTTCTAGTCTAAGTGGTGGTGTTTAGGAGCTCCCCAGGCAAACGGTTTTTGTTGGAGGGGGCACTGACCTGCTACTATAAGTGGCAATTTTTGGAACTCCCAAGGCAGCAGATGTGTGTTAGAGGGGGTCCTCACCTGCTATTCTAAGTTGCAGTAGTTTCGAGCTCCCAATGCAGCAGGTGACTGTTGCAGGCAGTCCTGACCTGCTTGTCTAAGTGGCTGTGTTTTGGAGCTCCCAAGGAAGCAGGTGTGTGTTGGAGGCTGTACTGAACTGCTAGTCTAAGTAGCGCTGTTTCAGGACCCCCAAGGCAGCAGCTGTGTGTTGGAGGGGGTCCTTACCTCCTAGTCTAAGCATCAGTGTTTTGGAGCTCTCAATCCAGCAGCTGTGTGTTGGAGGGGGTTTTCACCTGCTAGTCTAAGCGGCCATGTTCTGGAGCTCCCAACGAAGCAGGTGTGTGTTGGATGGGGTCCTGACCTGCTACTGTAAGTGGCAGTGTTTCAGAGCTCCCAAGGGAGCAGTTGTGTGTTGGAAGGGAGTCCTGACCTGCTAGTCTAAACATCGGCATTTCGGAGCTCCCAAGGCTGCAGGTCTGTTGGAGGGGGTACTGACCTGCTAGTCTAAGCAGTGGCATATCGGAGCACCCAAGACAGTAGGTGTGTGTTGGAGTGGGTCCTGAACTGCCGGTCTAAGCGTAGCATTTCAGCTCCCAAGGCAGCAGGTGTGTGTTGGAGAGGGTGCAGACGTGTTAGTGTTAGCGGTGGCATTTTGAGCTTACAAGGCAGCAAGTGTGTGTTGGAGGGAGCTACTGAACTGCTAGTCTAAGTGGTGGCATTTGGAACTAAAAGGCAGCAGGAATGTGTTGGAGGGTCCTGTCCTGCTTTTCTAAGTGGTGGCGTTTTGGAGCTCCCAAGGCAGCAGGAGTGTGTTGGACGGGTCCTGTCCTTCTTTTCTAAGTGGCTGTGTTTGGAGCTCCCAAGGAAGCAGGTGTATGTTGGATGCTGTACTGAACTGCTAGTCTAAGAGGCGGTGTTTCAGGACCCCAAGGCAGCAGCTGTGAGTTGGAGGGGTCCCACCTCCTAGTCTCACGCGCTGCATTTCGGAGATCCCAAGGCAGCAGTTGTGTATTTGAGGGGACTTGACCTGCTTGACTAAGCAGTGGCGTTTCAGAGCTCTCAAGGCAGCAGGTGTGTGATGGATGTGGTCCTGACCTGCTAGTCTAATCATCACATTTCAGAGCTCCCAAGTCAGCAGGTGTGTGTTGGAGAGGGTGTGGACCTTCTTGTCTTAGCGGTGGCATTTTGGAGCTCAAAGGGCAGCAGTGTGTTGGAGGGACTACTGAACTGCTAGTCTAAGCAGTGGCATTTAGGAACTCCAAAAGCAGCAGGTGTGTGTGTTGGAGGGGGTCCTGTCCTGCTGTTCTAAGTGGTGGCGTTTCAGAGCTCCCAAGGCAGCAATTGTTTGTTGGAGGGGGTCCATACCTGCTTGTGTAAGTAGCAGCATTATGGAGATACTAAGGAAGCAGGTGTGTGTTGGAGGGGATCCTGTCTTGCTGTTCAAAGTGGTGGCATTTTGGAGCCCTCAGCAGCAGGTGTGTGTTGGAGGGGTCCTCAACTGCTTGTCTAAGAGGTGGGTTTTGGAGCCCCAAGGCAGCAGGTGTGTGTTGAAGTGGGTCCTGACTTGCTGGTCTAAGTGGCCCTATTTCAGAGCTCCCAATGCATCAGGTGTGTTTTGGAGGGGGTCCTGACATGCTATTCTAATCGGTGGCATTTCAGAGCTCCCAATGCAGTAGGTGTTTGTTGGAGGGAGTGCTGACCTGTTAGTCTCAACGGCAGCATCTCGGAGGTCCCAATGCAGAAGGTCTGTGTTGGAGGAGTCCTGACCTGCTAGTCTAAATGGAGGCATTTTGGAGCTCCCAAGGTAGCGGGTGTGTATTGGATGGGTTCCAGGCCTTCTATTCTAAGTAGTGGTGTTTAGGAGCTCCCAAGGCAAACGGTTTTTGTTGGAGGGGCACTTACCTGCTACTATAAGTGGCAATTTTTGGAACTCCCAAGGCAGCAGATGTGTGTTAGAGGGGTCCTCACCTGCTATTCTAAGTTGCAATAGTTTCGAGCTCCCAAGGCAGCAGGTGACTGTTGCAGGCAGTCTGACCTGCTTGTCTAAGTGGCTGTGTTTGGAGCTCCCAAGGAAGCAGGTGTGTGTTGGAGGCTGTACTGAACTGCTAGTCTAAGTGGTGGTGTTTCAGGACCCCAAGGCAGCAGCTGTGTGTTGGAGGGTCCTAACCTCTAGTCTAAGCATCATTGTTTGGAGCTCTCAATCCAGCAGCTGTGTGTTGGACGGGGTCTTCGCCTGCTAGTCTAAGGGGCCATTTACTGGAGCTCCCAACGAAGCAGGTGTGTTGGATGGGGTCCTGACCTGCTACTGTAAGTGGCAGTGTTTCAGAGCTCCCAAGGGAGCAGTTGTGTGTTGGAAGGAGTCCTGTCCTGCTAGTCTAAACATCGGCATTTCAGACTCCCAAGTCTGCTGGTCTGTTGGAGGGTACTGACCTGCTAGTCTAAGCAGTGGCATATCGGAGCCCAAGGCTGTAGGTGTGTGTTGAGTGGTCCTGAACTGCCGGTCTAAACGTCGGCATTTCAAGCCCAAAGGCAGCAGGAGTGCGTTGGAGGGGTCCTGTCCTTCTTTTCTAAGTGGTGGCGTTTTGGAGCTCCCAAGGCAGCAGGTATCTGTTGGAGGAGTCCTGTCCTGCTATTCTAAGCAGTGGCATTTCAGGGCTCCATAGGCAGCAGGTGTCTGTTGAAGGGGGTCCAGACCTGCTTGTCTATGTGGCAGCATTACGGAGCTGCTAAGGAAGCAGGTGTGTGTTGTGTTGGATGGGGTCCTGACCTGCTAGTCTAAGCGGCTGCGTTTCTTAGCATCCAAGGCAGAAGCTGTGTGTTGGAGGGTATCCTTACCTGCTAGTCTATGCAACGGCATTTCAGAGCTCATAATCAGCAGGTGTGTGTTGGAGGGCGTACTTACCTGCTAGTCTAAGCACTGCATTTCGGAGATCCCAAGGCAGCAGTTGTGTATTTGAGGGAGACTTGACCTGCTTGTCTAAGCAGCGGCGTTTCGGAGCTCTCAAGGCAGCAGGTGTGTGGTGGATGTGGTCCTGACCTGCTAGTCTAGTCATCACATTTCAGAGCTCCCAAGTCAGCAGGTGTGTGTTGGACAGGGTGTGGACCTGCTTGTCTTAGCGGTGGCATTTGGAGCTCAAAGGGCAGCAGTGTGATGTAGGTGCTACTGAACTGCTAGTCTAAGCAGTGGCATTAAGGAACTCCAAAAGCAGCAGGTGTGTGTGTTGGAGGATGTCCTGTCCTGCTGTTCAAAGTGGTGGCATTTTGGAGCCCCTCAGCAGCACGTGTGTTGGAGGGTCCTCAACTGCTTGTCTAAGAGGTGGGTTTTGGAGCTCCCAAGGCAGCAGGTGTGTGTTGAAGTGGGTCCTGACTTGCTGGTCTAAGTGGCCCTATTTCAGAGCTCCCAATGCATCAGGTGTGTGTTGGAGGGGTCCTGACATGCTATTCTAATTGGTGGCATTTCAGAGCTCCCAATGCAGTAGGTGTTTGTTGGGGAGTGCTGACCTATTAGTCTCAACGGCAGCATCTCGGAGGTCCCAATGCAAAGGTCTGTGTTGGAGGAGTCCTGACCTGCTAGTCTAAATGGAGGCATTTTGGAACTCCCAAGGTAGCCGGTGTGTATTGGATGGGTTCCAGGCCTTCTAGTCTAAGTAGTGGTGTTTAGGAGCTCCCAAAGCAACAGGTTTTTGTTGGAGGGGCACTGACCTGCTACTATAAGTGGCAATTTTTGGAACTCCCAAGGCAGCAGATGTGTGTTAGAGGGGGTCCTCACCTGCTATTCTAAGTTGCAATAGTTTCGAGCTCCCAAGGCAGCAGGTGACTGTTGCAGGCAGTCCTGACCTGCTTGTCTAAGTGGCTGTGTTTTGGAGCTCCCAAGGAAGCAGGTGTGTGTTGGAGGCTGTACTGAACTGCTAGTCTAATTGGCGCTGTTTCAGGACCCCCAAGGCAGCAGCTGTGTGTTGGAGGGGGTCCTTACCTCCTAGTCTAAGCATCAGTGTTTTGGAGCTCTCAATCCAGCAGCTGTGTGTTGGAGGGTTTTCACCTGCTAGTCTAAGCGGCCATGTTCTGGAGCTCCCAACGAAGCAGGTGTGTGTTGGATGGGGTTCTGACCTGCTACTGTAAGTGGCAGTGTTTCAGAGCTCCCAAGGGAGCAGTTGTGTGTTGGAAGGGAGTCCTGACCTGCTAGTCTAAACATCGGCATTTCGGAGCTCCCAAGGCTGCAGGTCTGTTGGAGGGGGTACTGACCTGCTAGTCTAAGCAGTGGCATATCGGAGCACCCAAGACAGTAGGTGTGTGTTGGAGTGTGTCCTGAACTGCCGATCTAAACGTCGGCATTTCGAGCTCCCAAGGCAGCAGGTGTGTGTTGGAGAGGGTGCAGACGTGTTAGTGTTAGCGGTGGCATTTTGGAGCTTACAAGGCAGCAAGTGTGTGTTGGAGAGAGCTACTGAACTGCTAGTCTAAGTGGTGGCATTTTGGAACTAAAAAGGCAGCAGGAATGTGTTGGGGGGGTCCTGTCCTGCTTTTCTAAGTGGTGGCGTTTTGGAGGTCCCAAGGAAGCAGGTGTATGTTGGATGCTGTACTGAACTGCTAGTCTAAGAGGCGGTGTTTCAGGACCCCCAAGGCAGCAGCTGTGAGTTGGAGGGGGTCCTTACCTCCTAGTCTACGCGCTGCATTTCGGAGATCCCAAGGCAGCAGTTGTGTATTTGAGGGGGACTTGACCTGCTTGACTAAGCAGTGGCGTTTCAGAGCTCTCAAGGCAGCAGGTGTGTGATGGATGTGGTCCTGACCTGCTAGTCTAATCATCACATTTCAGAGCTCCCAAGTCAGCAGGTGTGTGTTGGAGAGGGTGTGGACCTTCTTGTCTTAGCGGTGGCATTTTGGAGCTCTAAGGGCAGCAGTGTGTTGGAGGGACTACTGAACTGCTAGTCTAAGCAGTGGCATTTAGGAACTCCAAAAGCAGCAGGTGTGTGTGTTGGAGGGGGTCCTGTCCTGCTGTTCTAAGTGGTGGCGTTTCAGAGCTCCCAAGGCAGCAATTGTTTGTTGGAGGGGTCCATACCTGCTTGTGTAAGTAGCAGCATTATGGAGATACTTAGGAAGCAGGTGTGTGTTGGAGGGGATCCTGTCTTGCTGTTCAAAGTGGTGGCATTTTGGAGCTCCCTCAGCAGCAGGTGTGTGTTGGAGGGGGTCCTCAACTGCTTGTCTAAGAGGTGGGGTTTTGGAGCTCCCAAGGCAGCAGGTGTGTGTTGAAGTGGGTCCTGACTTGCTGGTCTAAATGGCCCTATTTCAGAGCTCCCAATGCATCAGGTGTGTTTTGGAGGGGGTCCTGACATGCTATTCTAATCGGTGGCATTTCAGAGCTCCCAATGCAGTAGGTGTTTGTTGGAGGGAGTGCTGACCTGTTAGTCTCAACGGCAGCATCTCGGAGGTCCCAATGCAAAAGGTCTGTGTTGGAGGAGTCCTGACCTGCTAGTCTAAATGGAGGCATTTTGGAGCTCCCAAGGTAGCGGGTGTGTATTGGATGGGTTCCAGGCCTTCTAGTCTAAGTGGTGGTGTTTACGAGCTCCCAAGGCAAACGGTTTTTGTTGGAGGGGCACTGACCTGCTACTATAAGTGGCAATTTTTGGAACTCCCAAGGCAGCAGATGTGTGTTAGAGGGGGTCCTCACCTGCTATTCTAAGTTGCAGTAGATTCGAGCTCCCAATGCAGCAGGTGACTGTTGCAGGCAGTCCTGACCTGCTTGTCTAAGTGGCTGTGTTTTGGAGCTCCCAAGGAAGCAGGTGTGTGTTGGAGGCTGTACTGAACTGCTAGTCTAAGTAGCGCTGTTTCAGGACCCCCAAGGCAGCAGCTGTGTGTTGGAGGGGTCCTTACCTCCTAGTCTAAGCATCAGTCTTTGAGCTCTCAATCCAGCAGCTGTGTGCTGGAGGGGTTTCACCTGCTAGTCTAAGCGGCCATGTTCTGGAGCTCCCAACGAAGCAGGTGTGTGTTGGATGGGGTCCTGACCTGCTACTGTAAGTGGCAGTGTTTCAGAGCTCCCAAGGAGCAGTTGTGTGTTGGAAGGAGTCCTGACCTGCTAGTCTAAACATCGGCATTTCAGACTCCCAAGGCTGCAGGTCTGTTGGAGGGGGTACTGACCTGCTAGTCTAAGCAGTGGCATATCGGAGCACCCAAGACAGTAGGTGTGTGTTGGAGTGGGTCCTGAACTGCCGGTCTAAACGTCGGCATTTCGAGCTCCCAAGGCAGCAGGTGTGTGTTGGAGAGGGTGCAGACGTGTTAGTGTTAGCGGTGGCATTTTGGAGCTTACAAGGCAGCAAGTGTGTGTTGGAGGGAGCTACTGAACTGCTAGTCTAAGTGGTGGCATTTTGGAACTAAAAAGGCAGCAGGAATGTGTTGGAGGGGGTCCTGTCCTGCTTTTCTAAGTGGTGGCGTTTTGGAGCTCCCAAGGCAGCAGGAGTGTGTTGGACGGGGTCCTGTCCTTCTTTTCTAAGTGGCTGTGTTTTGGAGCTCCCAAGGAAGCAGGTGTATGTTGGATGCTGTACTGAACTGCTAGTCTAAGAGGCGGTGTTTCAGGACCCCCAAGGCAGCAGCTGTGAGTTGGAGGGGGTCCTTACCTCCTAGTCTACGCGCTGCATTTCGGAGATCCCAAGGCAGCAGTTGTGTATTTGAGGGGGACTTGACCTGCTTGACTAAGCAGTGGCGTTTCAGAGCTCTCAAGGCAGCAGGTGTGTGATGGATGTGGTCCTGACCTGCTAGTCTAATCATCACATTTCAGAGCTCCCAAGTCAGCAGGTGTGTGTTGGAGAGGGTGTGGACCTTCTTGTCTTAGCGGTGGCATTTTGGAGCTCAAGGGCAGCAGTGTGTTGGAGGGACTACTGAACTGCTAGTCTAAGCAGTGGCATTTAGGAACTCCAAAAGCAGCAGGTGTGTGTGTTGGAGGGGGTCCTGTCCTGCTGTTCTAAGTGGTGGCGTTTCAGAGCTCCCAAGGCAGCAATTGTTTGTTGAGGGGTCCATACCTGCTTGTGTAAGTAGCAGCATTATGGAGATACTAAGGAAGCAGGTGTGTGTTGGAGGATCCTGTCTTGCTGTTCAAAGTGGTGGCATTTTGGAGCTCCCTCAGCAGCAGGTGTGTGTTGAGGGGTCCTCAACTGCTTGTCTAAGAGGTGGGTTTTGGAGCCCCAAGGCAGCAGGTGTGTGTTGAAGTGGGTCCTGACTTGCTGGTCTAAGTGGCCCTATTTCAGAGCTCCCAATGCATCAGGTGTGTTTTGGAGGGGTCCTGACATGCTATTCTAATCGGTGGCATTTCAGAGCTCCCAATGCAGTAGGTGTTTGTTGGAGGAGTGCTGACCTGTTAGTCTCAACGGCAGCATCTCGGAGGTCCCAATGCAGAAGGTCTGTGCTGGAGGAGTCCTGACCTGCTAGTCTAAATGAAGCATTTTGGAGCTCCCAAGGTAGCGGGTGTGTATTGGATGGGTTCCAGGCCTTCTAGTCTAAGTAGTGGTGTTTAGGAGCTCCCAAGGCAAACGGTTTTTGTAGGAGGGGCACTTACCTGCTACTATAAGTGGCAATTTTTGGAACTCCCAAGGCAGCAGATGTGTGTTAGAGGGGGTCCTCACCTGCTATTCTAAGTTGCAATATTTTCGAGCTCCCAAGGCAGCAGGTGACTGTTGCAGGCAGTCCTGACCTGCTTGTCTAAGTGGCTGTGTTTTGGAGCTCCCAAGGAAGCAGGTGTGTGTTGGAGGCTGTACTGAACTGCTAGTCTAAGTGGTGGTGTTTCAGGACCCCAAGGCAGCAGCTGTGTGTGGAGGGGTCCTAACCTCCTAGTCTAAGCATCATTGTTTGGAGCTCTCAATCCAGCAGCAGTGTGTTGGGCGGGTCTTCGCCTGCAAGTCTAAGCGGCCATTTTCTGGAGCTCCCAACAAGCAGGTGTGTGTTGGATGGGGTCCTGACCTGCTACTGTAAGTGGCAGTGTTTCAGAGCTCCCAAGGGAGCAGTTGTGTGTTGGAAGGAGTCTGACCTGCTAGTCTAAACCCACGGATTTCAGAGCTCCCAAGTCTGCTGGTCTGTTGGAGGGGGTTCTGACCTGCTAGTCTAAGCAGTGGCATATCGGAGCTCCCAAGGCTGTAGGTGTGTGTTGGAGTGGGTCCTGAACTGCCGGTCTAAACGTCGGCATTTCAAGCTCCAAAGGCAGCAGGAGTGCGTTGGAGGGGGTCCTGTCCTTCTTTTCTAAGTGGTGGCGTTTTGGAGCTCCCAAGGCAGCAGGTATCTGTTGGAGGGAGTCCTGTCCTGCTATTCTAAGCAGTGGCATTTCAGGGCTCCATAGGCATCAGGTGTCTGTTGAAGGGGGTCCAGACCTGCTTGTCTATGTGGCAGCATTACGGAGCTGCTAAGGAAGCAGGTGTGTGTTGTGTTGGATGGGGTCCTGACCTGCTAGTCTAAGCGGCTGCGTTTCTTAGCATCCAAGGCAGAAGCTGTGTGTTGGAGGGTATCCTTAACTGCTAGTCTACGCAACGGCATTTCAGAGCTCATAATGCAGCAGGTGTGTGTTGGAGGGCATCCTTACCTGCTAGTCTAAGCACTGCATTTCGGAGATCCCAAGGCAGCAGTTGTGTATTTGAGGGAGACTTGACCTGCTTGTCTAAGCAGCGGCATTTCGGAGCTCTCAAGGCAGCAGGTGTGTGGTGGATGTGGTCCTGACCTGCTAGTCTAGTCATCACATTTCAGAGCTCCCAAGTCAGCAGGTGTGTGTTGGACAGGGTGTGGACCTGCTTGTCTTAGCGGTGGCATTTTGGAGCTCAAAGGGCAGCAGTGTGATGTAGGTGCTACTGAACTGCTAGTCTAAGCAGTGGCATTAAGGAACTCCAAAAGCAGCAGGTGTGTGTGTTGGAGGATGTCCTGTCCTGCTGTTCTAAGTGGTGGCGTTTCAGAGCTCCCAAGGCAGCAATTGTTTGTTGGAGGGGTCCATACCTGCTTGTGTAAGCAGCATTATGGAATACTAAGGAAGCAGGTGTGTGTTGGAGGGATCCTGTCTTGCTGTTCAAAGTGGTGGCATTTGGAGCTCCCTCAGCAGCTGTGTGTTGGAGGGTCCTCAACTGCTTGTCTAAGAGGTGGGGTTTGGAGCTCCCAAGACAGCAGGTGTGTGTTGAAGTGGGTCCTGACTTGCTGGTCTAAGTGGCCCTATTTCAGAGCTCCCAATGCATCAGGTGTGTGTTGGAGGGGTCCTGACATGCTATTCTAATTGGTGGCATTTCAGAGCTCCCAATGCAGTAGGTGTTTGTTGGAGGGAGTGCTGACCTGTTAGTCTCAACGGCAGCATCTCGGAGGTCCCAATGCAAAAGGTCTGTGTTGGAGGAGTCCTGACCTGCTAGTCTAAATGGAGACATTTTGGAACTCCCAAGGTAGCCGGTGTGTATTGGATGGGTTCCAGGCCTTCTAGTCTAAGTAGTGGTGTTTAGGAGCTCCCAAAGCAACAGGTTTTTGTTGGAGGGGCACTGACCTGCTACTATAAGTGGCAATTTTTGGAACTCCCAAGGCAGCAGATGTGTGTTAGAGGGGGTCCTCACCTGCTATTCTAAGTTGCAATAGTTTCGAGCTCCCAAGGCAGCAGGTGACTGTTACAGGCAGTCCTGACCTGCTTGTCTAAGTGGCTGTGTTTTGGAGCTCCCAAGGAAGCAGGTGTGTGTTGGAGGCTGTACTGAACTGCTAGTCTAAGTGGCGGTGTTTCAGGACCCCCAAGGCAGCAGCTGTGTGTTGGAGGGGGTCTTCATCTGCTAGTCTAAGTGGCCATGTTCTGGAGCTCCCATCGAAGGAGGTGTGTGTTGGATGGGGTCCTGACCTGCTACTCTAAGTGGCAGTGTTTCAGAGCTCCCAGGGAGCAGTTGTGTGTTGGAAGGGAGGCCTGACCTGCTAGTCTAAACATCGGCATTTCGGAGCTCCCAAGGCTGCAGGTCTGTTGGAGGGGGTACTGACCTGCTAGTGTAAGCAGTGGCATATCGGAGCTCCCAAGGCAGTAGGTGTGTGTTGGAGTGGGTCCTGAACTGCCGGTCTAAACGTCGGCATTTCGAGCTCCCAAGGCAGCTGTGTGTTGGAGGGGGTGCAGACCTGTTAGTGTTAGTGGTGGCATTTTGGAGCTTACAAGGCAGCAAGTGTGTGTTGGAGGGAGCTACTGAACTGCTAGTCTAAGTGGTGGCATTTTGGAACTCCAAAGGCAGCAGGAGTGTGTTGGAGAGGGGTCCTGTCCTGCTTTTCTAAGTGGTGGCGTTTTGGAGCTCCCAAGGCAGCAGCTATTTGTTGGAGGGGGTCCTGTCCTGCTATTCTAAGCAGTGGCATTTCAGTGCTCCAAAGGCAGCAGGTGTCTGTTGAAGTGGGTCCAGACCTGCTTGTCTAAGCGGCAGCATTTCGGAGCTGCTAAGGAAGCAGGTGTGTGTTGTGTTGGATGGGGTCCTGATCTGCTAGTCTAAGCGGCTGCATTTCTTAGCATCCAAGGCAGAAGCTGTGTGTTGGAGGGTATCCTTAACTGCTAGTCTACGCAACGGCATTTCGAAGCTCATAATGCAGCAGGTGTGTGATGGAGGCCGTCCTTACCTGCTAGTCTAAGCACTGCATTTCGGAGCTCCCAAGGTAGCAGTTGTGTATTTGAGGGGGACTTGACCTGCTTGTCTAAGCAGTGGCGTTTTGGAGCTCTCAAGGCAGCAGGTGTGTGGTGGATGTGGTCCTGACCTGCTAGTCTAATCATCACATTTCAGAGCTCCCAAGTCAGCAGGTGTGTGTTGGAGAGGGTGTAGACCTGCTTGTCTTAGTGGTGGCATTTTGGAGCTCAAAGGGCAGCAGTGTGTTGGAGGGGCTACTGAACTGCTAGTCTAAGCAGTGGCATTTAGGAACTCCAAAAGCAGCAGGTGTGTGTGTTGGAGGGGGTCCTGTCCTGCTGTTCTAAGTGGTGGCGTTTCACAGCTCCCAAGGCAGCAATTGTTTGTTGGAGGGGGGGTCCATACCTGCTTGTGAAAGCGGCAGCATTATGGTGATGCTATGAAGCAGGTGTGTGTTGGAGGGGATCCTGTCTTGCTGTTCAAAGTGGTGGCATTTTGGAGCTCCCTCAGCAGCAGGTGTGTATTGGAGGGGTTCCTGAACTGCTAGTCTAAACATCGGCATTTCGGAGCTCCCAAGGTAGCAGGTGTGTGTTGGTGGGGGTACTGAACTGCTAGTCTTTGCAGTGGCATTTTGGCACTCCAAATGCAGCAGGTGTGTGTTGGAGGTGGTCCTGACCTGCTAGTCTAAATGTCGGCATTTTGGAGCTGTCAAGGCTGCAGGTGTGGGTTTGAGGGGTTCCTGACCTGCTAGTCTTAGCAGCAGCATTTTGGAGTTCCCAAGGCATCATTTCTGTGTTGCAGGGGGTCTTTAACTTCTTGTCTAAAAGTCGGCATTTCGGAGCTCTAAAGGCAGCAGGTGCGTGTTGGAGGGGGTACTGAACTGCTAGTCTTTGCGGTGGCATTTTGGCACTTCAACGACAGCAGGTGTGTGTTGAAGGGTTCCTGTCCTGCTGTTCTAAGTGGTGGCATTTCGGAGCTCCCATAGCAGTAGATGTGTGTTGGAGGGGGTCCTGACCTGCTAGTCTAAGCAGTGGTGTTTCTGAACTCTCAAGGCAGCAGGTGTGTGTTGAAGGGGGTCCTGACTTGCTAGTCTTATCGTCAGCATTTTGGACCTCCCAAGGCAGCAGATGTGTGTTGGAGGTGGTCTTGATCTGCTTGTCATAGTGGTGGCATTTAGCAGCTCCCAAGGCAGCAGGTGTGTGTTGGATCTGATCCTGACCTGCTAGTCTAAACGTCGGCATTTCAGAGCTCCCAAGGCTGTAGTCGTGTTGGAGGAAGTCCTGACCTGCTAGTCTTAGCAGTGGCTTTCCGGAGATTCCAAGGCAGCAGGTGTGTGTTGGAGGGGGTACTGAACTGCTAGTTTATGCAGTGCATTTTGGCACTCCAAAGGCAACAGGTGTTGTGTTAGAGGGTGTCCTGACCTGCTAGTCTATACATCAGCATTTCAGAGCTCCCAATGCTGCAGGTGTGCATTGAAGGGGACCCTGAACTGCTAGTCTTTGAGGTGATGTTTTGGCACTCCAAAGGCAGCATGTGTGTGTGTTGGAGGGGGTCATTCCCTGCTAGTCTATACATCGGCATTTCGGAGCTCCCAAGTCAGCAGGTGTGTGTTGGAGGGGTCGTGACCTGTTAGTCTAAGTGGCGGAATTTTGGAGCTCCCAAGGAAGCAAGTGTGTTGGAGGGGATCCTTACCTTCTAGTCTCAGCTTCGGCATTTCGGAGCTCCCAAGGCAGCAGGTGTGTTGGAGGGGGTCCTGTAATGCTGTTCTAAGTGGTGATATTTCGGAGGTACCATGGCAGCAGGTGCCTGTTGGAGTGGATCCTGACCTGCTTGTCTAAGCTGTGGTATTTTTGAGCACTCAAGGTAGCAACTGTGTGTTGGAGGGGGTCCTGACCTCCTAGTCAAAGTGGCAGTGATTTTGAGCTCCCAGGGCAGCAGCTGTGTGTTGAATGGGGTCTTGACCTGCTAGTCTAAGTGGCCATGTTTCTGAGCCCCCAAGAATGCAGGTGTGTGTTGGATGATTCCTTACCTGCTGCTCTGAGTGGTGGGATTTTGGAGCTCCGATGGTAGAAGGTGTGTGCTGGAGGACGTCTTGACCTGCCGGTCTAAGTAGCGGCATTTTGGAGCTACCAAGGCAGCATGTGTGTGTTAGAGGAGGTTCTGACCTGCTAGTCTAAATGTTGGCATTTCGGAACTCCCAAGGCAGCAGGTGTCTGTCAGAGGGGATCCTGTCCTACTACCCTAAATGGTGCCATTTTGGGGATCCCAAATCAGCAGGTGTCTTATGGAGGAGGTCCTCACCTACTTCTCTAAGCGGCGGTGTTTTGGAGTTGCTAAGGAAGCAGGTGTGTTGGAGGGGGTCCTGACCTACTAGTGTAAATGTCGGCATTTTAGATTTCCCAAAGCTGCACATCTGTTGGAGGGGGTCCTGAACTGCTAGTCTAAGCAGTGGCGCTTTGGAACTCCCAAAGCAGCAGGTGTGTGTTGGAAGGGGTCATGAACTGCCAATCTAAAGTTCGGCATTTCGGAGCTCCCAAGGCAGCAGATGTCTGTTGGAGGGGATGCAGACCTGCTAGTCTTTATGGTGTGATTTTGGAGCTCCCAAGGCAGCAGGAGTGTGTTTGAGGGGGTATTTAATGAACTGCTATTCTAAACAGTGGTGTTTCAGATCTCCAAAGGCAGCAGGTGTGTGTTGGAGGGGCTCCTGCCTTTCCAGTATAAGACACGGTATTTCGGAGCTCCCTAGGAAGCAGGTGTGTGTTGGAGGGGGTCCTGACCTGCTAGTTTAAACATCGGCATTTCAGCGCTCCCACGTCTACAGGTGTCTGTTGGAGGGGGTTCTGAGCTTCTAGCCTAAGCAGCAGCATTTCAGAGCTCCCAGAGCAGCAGGTGCGTGTGAGAAGGGTCGTGACCTGTTAGTCTAGGCGGCGGCATTTCAGTGTTCCCAAGTATGCAAGTGTGGGTTGGAGGAGGTCCTGACCTGCTTGTGTAAGTGGCAGTGTTTTGGAGCTCACAAGGCAGCAGGTGTGTGGTGGAGGGGATCCTGACCTGCTAGTCTAAGCAGCGGCATTTTTGAGCTCCCAAGCAGCAGGTGTGTATTGGAGGGGTTCCTGACCGGCTAGTCTCAGCGGTTGCCTTTTGGAGCTAGTATGGCCGCAGGTGTGTATTGAAGGGGTCCTGTCCTGTTAGTCTAAGTGGTGGTGTTTCTGAGCTCCAAAGACAGCAAGTGTGTATTGAAGGGGTCTTGGCATTCTAGTCTTAGTATTGGCATTTCGGAGCTCCCAAGGTAGCAGGTGTGTGTTGGAGGGGGTACTGACCTGGTATTCTAAGCATTGGTATTTCAGAGCTCCCAAGGCAATAGCTGTGTGTTGCAGAGGGCCAGACCTGCTTGTCTAAGAGGTGGGGTTTTGGAGCTCCCAAGGCAGCAGGTGTCTGTTGAAGTGGGTCCTGACTTGCTGGTCTAAGTTTCCCTATTTCAGAGCTCCCAATGCATCAGGTGTGTGTTGGAGGGGGTCCTGACATTCTATTCTAATCGGTGGCATTTCAGAGCTCCCAATGCAGTAGATGTTTCTTGGAGGGAGTGCTGACCTGTTAGTCTCAACGGCAGCATCTCGGAGGTCCCAATGCAGAAGGTCTGTGTTGGAGAAGTCCTGACCTGCTAGTCTAAGTGGTGACATTTTGGAGCTCCCAAGGCAGTGGGTGTGTGTTGGATGGGTTCCAGGCCTTCTAGTCTAAGTGGTGGTGTTTAGGAGCTCCCAAGGCAACAGGTTTTTGTTGGAGGGGCACTTACCTGCTACTGTAAGTGGCAATTTTTGTAACTCCCAAGGCAGCAGATGTGTGTTAGAGGGGGTCCTCACCACTATTCTAAGTTGAAGTAGTTTCGAGCTCCCAAGGCAGCAGGTGACTGTTGCAGGCAGTCCTGACCTGCTTGTCTAACTGGCTGTGTTTTGGAGCTCCCAAGGAAGCAGGTGTGTGTTGGAGGCTGTACTGAACTGCTAGTCTAAGTGGTGGTGTTTCAGGACCCCCAAGGCAGCAGCTGTGTGTTGGAGGGAGTCCTTACCTCCTAGTCTAAGCATCAGTATTTTGGAGCTCTCAATCCAGCAGCTGTGTGTTGCAGGGGGTCTTCTCCTGCTAGTCTAAGCGGCCATGTTCTGGAGCTCCCAATGAAGCAGGTGTTTGTTGGATGGGGTACTGATCTGTCTACTCTAAGTGGCAGTGTTTCAGAGCTCCCAAGGGAGCAGTTGTGTGTTGGAAGGGAGTCCTGACCTGCTAGTCTAAGCATCAGCATTTTTGGAGCTCCCAAGGCTGCAGGTCTGTTGGAGGGGTCCTGACCTGCTAGTCTAAGCAGTGACATATCGGAGCTCCCAAGGCAGTAGGTGTGTGTTGGAGTGAGTCCTGAACTGCCGGTCTAAACGTCGGCATTTCAAGCTCCCAAGGCAGCAGGTGTGTGTTGGAGGGGGGTGCAGACCTGTTAGTGTTAGCGGTGGCATTTTGGAGTTTACAAGGCAGCAAGTGTGTGTTGGAGGGAGCTACTGAACTGCTAGTCTAAGTAGTGGCATTTTGGAACTCCAAAGGCAGCAGGAGTGTGTTGGAGGGGGTCCTGTCCTGCTTTTCTAAGTGGTGGCGTTCTGGAGCTCCCAAGGCAGCAGGTATCTGTTGGAGGGGGGGTCCTGTCCTGCTATTCTAAGTAGTGGCATTTCAGGGCTCCAAAGGCAGCAGGTGTCTGTTGAAGGGGGTCCAGACCTGCTTGTCTAAGCGGCAGCATTACGGAGCTGCTAAGGAAGCAGGTGTGTGTTGTGTTGGATGGGGTCCTGTTCTGCTAGTCTAAGCTGCTGCATTTCTTAGCATCCAAGGCAGAAGCTGTATGTTTGAGGGTGTCCTGACCTGATAGTCTAAGCAACGGCATTTCGGAGCTCATAATACAGCAGGTGTTTGTCGGAGGGCATCCTTACCTGCTAGTCTAAGCGCTGCATTTCAGAGCTCCCAAGGCAGCAGTTGTGTATTTGAGGGGTGCTTGACCTGCTTGTCTAAGCAGTGGCGTTTTGGAGCTCTCAAGGCAGCAGGTGTGTGGTGGATGTGGTCCTGACCTGCTAGTCTAATCATTGCATTTCAGAGCTCCCAAGGCAGCAGGCGTGTGTTGCAGAGGGTGTAGACCTGCTTGTCTTTGCGGTGGCATTTTGGAGCTGAAAAGGCAGCAGTGTGTTGGAGATGCTACTGAACTGCTAGTCTAAGCAGTGGCATTTAGGAACTCCAAAAGCAGCGGGTGTGTGTTGGAGGGGGTTCTGTCCTGCTGTTCTAAGTGGTGGCATTTCAGAGCTCCCAAGGGAGCAAGTGTTTGTTGGAGGCGGTCCATACCTGCTTGTGTAAGCAGCAGCATTATGGAGATGCTAAGGAAGCAGGTGTGTGTTGGAAGGGATCCTGTCTTGCTGTTCAAAGTGGTGGCATTTTGGAGCTCCCTCAGCAGCAGGTGTGTGTTGGAGGGAGTCCTGAACTGCTAGTCTAAACATCGGCATTTCAGAGCTCCCAAGGTAGCAGGTGTGTGTTGGTGGGGGTACTGAACTGCTAGTCTTTGCGGAGGCATTTTGGCACTACAAATGCAGCAGGTGTGTGTTGGAGGTGGTCCTGACCTGCTCATCTAAACGTCAGCATTTCAGAGCTGTCAAGGCTGCAGGTGTGAGTTTGAGAGGTTCCTGACCTGCAAGTCTTAGCAGCAGCATTTTGGAGTTCCCAAGGCAGCATTTGTTTGTTGCGGGGGGTCTTTAACTTCTTGTCTAAAAGTCGGCATTTCGGAGCTCTAAAGGCAGCAGGTGTGTGTTGGAGGGGGTACTGAACTGCTAGTCTATGCGGTGGCATTTTGGCACTTCAAAGACAGCAGGTGTGTGTTGAAGGGGTCCTGTCCTGCTGTTCTAAGTGGTGGCATTTCGGAGCTCCCACAGCAGTAGATGTGTGTTGGAGGGGGTCCTGACCTGCTAGGCAAAGCGGTGGTGTTTTGGAGCTCATAAGGCAGCATGTGTGTGTTGGAGTGGGTCCTGACCTGTTAGTCTAAGCAGTGGTGTTTCTGAGCTCTCAAGGCAGCAGGTGTGTGTTGAAGGGGGTCCTGACTTGCTAGTCTTAACATCGGCATTTTGGAGCTCCCAAGGCAGCAGATGTGTGTTGGAGAGGGTCTTGATCTGCTTGTCTTAGTGGTGGCATTTAGCAGCTCCCAAGGCAGCAGGTGTGTGTTGGATCTGATCCTGACCTGCTAGTCTAAACATCGGCATTTCAGAGCTCCCAAGGCTGCAGTCATGTTGGAGGAAGTCCTGGCCTTCTAGTCTTAGCAGTGGCTTTTCGGAGCTTCCAAGGCAACAGGTGTGTGTTGGAGGGGGTACTGAACTGCTTGTCTATGCGGTGCATTTTGGCACTCCAAAGGCAGCAGGTGTTGTGTTAGAGGGGGTCCTGACATGCTAGTCTATACGTCGGCATTTCAGAGCTCCCAAGGCTGCAGGTGTGTATTGGAGGGGACCCTGAACTGCTAGTCTTTGTGGTGTCATATTGGAGCTCCCAAGGTAGCAGGTGTGTGTTTGAGGGGGTATTGAACTGCTATTCTAAACGGTGGTGTTTCAGATCTCCAAAGACAGCAGTAGTGTGTTGGAGGGGCTCCTGCCTTTCTAGTCTAAGCTGCGGTATTTCGGAGCTCCCTAGGAAGCAGGTGTGTGTTGGAGTGGGTCCTGACCTGCTAGTCTAAACATCGGCATTTCGGTGCTCCCAAGTCTGCAGGTATCTGTAGGAGGGGGTTCTGACCTTCTAGCCTAAGCAGCGGCATTTCAGAGCTCCCAGAGCAGCAGGTGTGTGTGAGAAGGGTCGTGACCTGTTAGTCTAAGCGGCGGCATTTCAGTGTTCCCAAGTATGCAAGTCGGGGTTGGAAGAGGTCCTGACCTGCTTGTGTAAGTGGCAGTGTTTCGGAGCTTGCAAGGCAGCAGGTGTGTGATGGAGGGGGTCCTGACCTGCTAGTCTAAGCAGCGGAATTTTGGAGCTCCCAAGCAGCAGGTGTGTATTGGAGGGGTTCCTGACCGGCTAGTCTCAGCGGTTGCCTTTTGGAGCTAGTATGGCCGCAGGTGTGTATTGAAGGGGTCCTGTCCTGCTAGTCTTTGTGGTGATGTTTTGGCACTCCAAAGGCAACATGTGTGTGTGTGGTGGAGGGGGGTCCTTCCCTGCTAGTCTATACATCGGCATTTCAGAGCTCCCAAGTCAGTAGGTGTGTGTTGGAGGGGTCGTGTCGTGTTAGTCTAAGTGGCGGAATTTTGGCGCTCCCAAGGAAGCAAGTGTATTGGAGGGGATCCTGTCCTGCTATTCAAAGTGGTGGCATTTCAGAACTCCCAAAGAAGTAGGTGTGTGTTGGAGGGGATCCTTACCTTCTAGTCTCAGCGGCGGCATTTCAGAGCTCCCAAGGCAGCAGGTGTGTATTGAAGGGGCTCCTGTACTGCTTTTCTAAGTGGTGATATTTCAGAGGTCCCAAGGCAGCAGGTGTCTGTTGGAGGGATTCCTGTCCTGCTATTCTAAGTGGTGCTGTTTCGGGGCTCCCAAGGCAGCAGGTGTCTGTTGGAGTGGGTCCTGACCTGCTTGTCTAAGCTGTGGCATTTTGGAGCACCCAATGTAGCAACTGTGTGTTGGAGGGGGTCCTGACCTCCTAGTCAAAGTGGCAGTGATTTTGAGCTCCCAAGGCAGCAGCTGTGTGTTGAATGGGGTCTTGACCTGCTAGTCTAAGTGGCCATGTTTCGGAGCTCCCAAGGATGCAGGTGTGTGTTGGATGGTTCCTTACCTGCTACTCTGAGTGGTGGGATTTTGGAGCTCCAATGGTAGAAGGTGTGTGTTGAAGGGTGTCTTGACCTGCCGGTCTAAGTAGCGGCATTTTGGAGCTCCAAAGTGAGCATGTGTGTGTTAGAGAAGGTTCTGACCTGCTAGTCTAAACGTCGACATTTCGGAGCTCCCAAGGTAGCAGGTGTCTGTCAGAGGGGATCCTGTCCTACTACCCTAAATGGTGCCATTTTGGGGATCCCAAATCAGCAGGTGTCTTTTGGAGGGGGTCCTGACCTACTTCTCTAAGCGGCGGTGTTTTGGAGTTGCTAAGGAAGCAGGTGTGTTGGAGGGGGTCCTGACCTACTAGTGTAAATGTCGGCATTTTGGATTTCCCAAGGCTGCATGTCTGTTGGAGGGAGTCCTGAACTGCTAGTCTAAGCAGTGGTGCTTTGGAACTCCCAAAGCAGCAGGTGTGTGTTGGAAGGGGTCCTGAACTGCCAATCTAAAGTTCGGCATTTCGGAGCTCCCAAGGCAGCAGATGTGTGTTGGAGGGGGTGCAGACCTGCTAGTCTTTGTGGTGTCATATTGGAGCTCCCAAGGCAGCAGGTGTGTGTTTGAGGGGGTATTGAACTGCTATTCTAAATGGTGGTGTTTCAGATCTCCAAAGACAGCAGTAGTGTGTTGGAGGGGCTCCTGCCTTTCTAGTCTAAGCTGCGGTATTTCGGAGCTCCCTAGGAAGCAGGTGTGTGTTGGAGTGGGTCCTGACCTGCTAGTCTAAACATCGGCATTTCGGCGCCCCCAAGTCTGCAGGAGTCTGTAGGAGGGGGTTATGACCTTCTAGCCTAAGCAGCGGCATTTCAGAGCTCCCAGAGCAGCAGGTGTGTGTGAGAAGGGTCGTGACCTGTTAGTCTAAGCGGCAGCATTTCAGTGTTCCCAAGTATACAAGTGGGGGTTGGAAGAGGTCCTGACCTGCTTGTGTAAGTGGCAGTGTTTCGGAGCTCGCAAGGCAGCAGGTGTGTGATGGAGGGGTACTGACCTGCTAGTCTAAGCAGCGGAATTTTGGAGCCCCAAGCAGCAGGTGTGTATTGAGGGGTTCCTGACCGGCTAGTCTCAGCGGGTTGCCTTTGAGCCAGTATGGCTGCAGGTGTGTATTGAAGGGGTCCTGTCCTGCTAGTCTAAGTGGTGGTGGTTCTTAGCTCCAAAGACAGCAAGTGTGTTTTGAAGGGGTCTTGGCATGCTAGTCTTAGCATTGGCATTTCAGAGCTCCCAAGGCAGCAAGTGTGTGTTGGAGGAGGTCCTGACCTGCTAGTCTAAGCAGCAGTGTTTCGGTGCTCCCAAGGCAGCAGGTGTGTGTTGGAGGGGGTACTGACCTGGTATTCTAAGCATTGGTATTTCGGAGCTCCCAAGGCAATAGCTGTGTGTTGGAGAGGGTCCTGACCTGCTTGTCTAAGAGGTGGGGTTTTGGAGCTCCCAAGGCAGCAGGAGTGTGTTGAAGTGGGTCCTGACTTGCTGGTCTAAGTGGCCCTATTTCAGAGCTCCCAATGCATAAGGTGTGTTTTGGAGGGCATCTTTACCTGCTAGTCTAAGCGCTGCATTTCGGAGCTCCCTGGGCAGCAGTTGTGTATTTGAGGGGGACTTGACCTGCTTGTCTAAGCAGTGGCGTTTCGGAGCTCTCAATGCAGCAGGTGTGTGGTGGATGTGGTCCTGACCTGCTAGTCTAATCATCGCATTTCAGAGCTTCCTAGGCAGCAGGTGTGTGTTGGACAGGGTGTAGACCTGCTTGTCTTAGCGGTGGCATTTTGGTGCTCAAAAGGCAGCAGTGTGTTGGAGGGGCTACTGAACTGCTAGTCTAAGCAGTGGCATTTAGGAACTCCAAAAGCAGCAGGTGTGTGTTGGAGGGGGTCCTGTCCTGCTGTTCTAAGTGGTGGCGTTTCAGAGCTCCCAAGGCAGCAATTGTTTGTTGGAGGGGGTCCATACCTGCTTGTGTAAGCAGCAGTATTATGCAGATGCTAAGAAAGCAGGTGTGTGTTGGAGGGGATCCTGTCTTGCTGTTCAAAGTGGTGGCATTTTGGAGAGCAGCAGGTGTGTGTTGGAGGGGGTCCTGAACTGCTAGTCTAAACATCGGTATTTCGGAGCTCCCAAGGTAGCAGCTGTGTGTTAGTGGGGGTACTGAACTGCTGGTCTTTGCGGTGGTGTTTTGGCACTCCAAATGTAGCAGGTGTGTGTGTTGGAGGTGTTCCTGACCTGCTAGTCTAAACATCGGCATTTCGGAGCTGTCAAGGCTTCAGGTGTGGGTTTGAGGGGTTCCTGACCTGCTAGTCTTAGCAGCAGCATTTTGGAGCTCCCAAGGCAGCATTTGTGTGTTGCAGGGGGTCTTTAACTTCTTGTCTAAAGGTCGGCATTTCGGAGCTCTAAAGGCAGCAGGTGTGTGTTGGAGGGAGTCCTGAACTGCTAGTCTAAGCATCGGCATTTCGGAGCTCCCAGGGTAGCAGGTGTGTGTTGGTGGGGGTACTGAACTGCTGGTCTTTGCGGTGGTGTTTTGGCACTCCAAATGTAGCAGGTGTGTGTGTTGGAGGTGTTCGTGACCTGCTAGTCTAAACGTCGGCATTTCGGAGCTGTCAAGGCTTCAGGTGTGGGTTTGAGGGGTTCCTGACCTGCTAGTCTTAGCAGCAGCATTTTGGAGATCCCAAGGCAGCAGGTGTGTGTTGGAGGGGGTACTGAACTGCTAATCTATGCGGTGGCATTTTGGTACTTCAAAGACAGCAGGTGTGTGTTTAAGGGGTACTGTCCTGCTGTTCTAAGTGATGGCATTTCGGAGCTCCCAAAGCAGTAGATGTGCGTTGGAGTGGGTCCTAACCTGCTAGGCAAAGCGGTGGTGTTTTGGAGCTCGTAAGGCAACAGGTTTGTGTTGGAGTGGGTCCTGACCTGCTAGTCTAAGCAGTGGTGTTTCTGAACTCTCAAGGCAGCAGGTGTGTGTTGAAGGGGGTCCTGACTTGCTAGTCTTAACTTCGGCATTTTGGAGCTCCCAGGGCAGCAGATGTGTGTTGGATCTATCCTGACCTGCTAGTCTAAACATCGGCATTCTGGAGCTCCCAAGGCTGTAGTCGTGTTGGAGGAAGTCCTGACCTGCTAGTTTTAGCAGTGGCTTTCCGGAGCTTCCAAGGCAGCAGGTGTGTGTTGGAGGGGGTACTGAACTGCTAGTCTATGCGGTGCATTTTGGCACTCCAAAGACAGCAGGTGTTGTGTTAGAGGGGGTCCCGACCTGCTAGTCTATACATCGGCATTTCAGAGCTCCCAAGGCTGCAGGTGTGTGTTGGAGGGGACCCTGAACTGCTAGTCTTTTTGCGGTGATGTTTTGGCACTCCAAAGGCAGCATGTGTGTGTTGGAGGGGGTCCTTCTCTGCTAGTCTATACATCGGCATTTCAGAGCTCACAAGTCAGTAGGTGTGTGTTGGAGGGGTCGTGGCCTGTTAGTCTAAGTGGAGGAATTTTGGAGCTCCCAAGGAAGCAAGTGTGTTGGAGAGGATCCTGTCCTGCTATTCTAAGCGGTGGTGTTTCAGAGCTCCCAAAGAAGCAGGTGTGTGTTGGAGGGGATCCTTACCTTCTAGTCTCAGCGGCAGCATTTCCGAGCTTCCAAGGCAGCAGGTGTGTGTGTTGGAGGGGGTCCTGTACTGCCTTCTAAGTGGTGATATTTTGGAGGTCCCAAGGCAGCAGGTGTCTGTTGGAGGGTTTCCTGTCCTTCTATTCTAAATGGTGCTGTTTCGGGGCTCCCAAGGCAGCAGGTGTCTGTTGGAGGGGGTACTGACCTGCTTGTCTAAGCTGTGGCACTTTTGAGCACCCAAGATAGCTACTGTGTGTTGTAAGGGGGTCCTGACCTCCTGGTCTAAGTTGCAGTAATTTTGAGCTCCCAAGGCAGCAGCTGTGTGTTGAATGGGGTCTTGATCTGCTAGTCTAATAGGCCATGTTTTGGAGCTCCCAATGATGAGAGGTGTGTGTTGGATGGGGTCCTTACCTGCCACTCTCAGCAGTGAAGTTTTGGAGCTCCGATGGCAGGAGGTGTGTGTTGGAGGGGGTCTTGACCTGCTAGTCTAAACATCAGCATTTCTGAGCTCCCAAGGCATCAGATGTGTTTTGGAGGCTGTGCAGACCTGCTAGTCTTAGTAGTGGCATTTCGGAGCTCCCAAGACAGCAGGTGTGTGTTGGATGGGATCCTGACCTGCTAGTCTAAGCGGTGGTGTTTTGAAGCTCCCAAGGTGGCAGATGTTTCTTGGAGGGTGATCCTGACCTGCTAGTCTAAGAGGTGGCATTTTAGAACTCCTGAGGCAGCAGATGTGTGTTGGAGGGGGTCCTGACCTGCTAGTCAATGCAGTGGCATTTCAGAGCAATCACAGCAGCAGCTGTGTGTTGGAGGGGGTCCTGACCTCCTAGTCTAAACGGTAGATCTTTAGAACTCCCAAGGCAGCAGCTGTGTGTTGGAGGGGGTCTTGACCTGCTCGTGTATGTGGCCATGTTTTGGAGCCCCCAAGGGAGCATAGGTGGGTGTTGGATGGGATCATGACCTGCTACTGTAAGCGGTGGTGTTTCAGAGCTCCCAAGGCAGCAGGTGTGTGTTTGAGGGGTTCCTGACCCCCCAGTCTAAGCTGTAGCATTTCGTAGCTCCCAAGGCAGCAGGTGTGTGTTAGAGGGGGTCCTGACCTGCTAGTCTAAGCGGTGGCATTTCTGAGCTCCAAAGACAGTAAGTGTGTGTTGGAGGGGGTCCTGTCCTGCTATTCTAAGTGGTGCCGTTTCAGGGCTCCCAAGGCAGCAGATGTCTGTTGGAGGGGTTCCTGACTTGTTTGCCTAAGCGGCGGTGTTTCAGAGCACCCAAGGCAGCAGTTGTGTGTTGGAGGGGGTCGTGATCTGCTAGCCTAAGCTCTGGTATTTCGGAGCACCCAAGGTAGCAGATATGTGTTGGAAGGGGGCTTGACCTGCTTGTCTAAGCGGCGGTGTCTCGGAGTTGCTATGGAAGCAGGTGTGTGTTGGAGGGGGCCCCGATCTGCTATTCTAAGTGGTGCCATTTTAGGGCTCCCAAAGCAGCAGGTCTGTGTTGGAGGGGGTCCTGACCTGCTTGTCTAAGCAGCAGCATTTCAGAGCAACCAAGGCAGCAGCTGTATGTTGGTTGATGTTTTGGAGCCCCCAAGGATACAGGTGTGTGTTGGATGGTTCCTTACCAGCTACTCTGAGTGGTGGGATTTTGGAGCTCCGATGGTAGAAGGTGTGTGTTGGAGGACGTCTTGACCTGCCGGTCTAAGCAGTGGTATTTTGGAGCTCCCAAGGGAGCATGTGTGTGTTAGAGGAGGTTCTGACCTGCTAGTCTAAACGTCAGCATTTCGGAGGTCTCAAGGCAGCAGGTGTCTGTCAGAGGGGATCCTGTCCTATTAGACTAAATGGTGCCATTTTGGGGATCCCAAATCAGCAGGTGTCTTTTGGAGGGGGTCCTGACCTACTTCTCTAAGCGGTGGTGTTTTGGAGTTGCTAAGGAAGCAGGTGTGTGTTGGAGGGGGTCCTGACCTACTAGTGTAAATGTCGGCATTTTGGATTTCCCAAGGCTGCACATCTGTTGGAGGGGGTCCTGAACTGCCAATCTAAAGTTCGGCATTTCGGAGCTCGCAAGGCAGCAGATGTGTGTTGGAGGGGGTGCAGACCTGCTAGTCTTTGTGGTGTCATTTCGGAGTTCTAAAGGCAGCAGGTGTGGGTTGGAGTGGGTCCTGACCTGCTAGTCTAAGCAGTGGTGTTTCTGAACTCTCAAGGCAACAGGTGTGTGTTGAAGGGGGTCCTGACTTGTTAGTCTTAACGTCGGCATTTTGGACCTCCCAAGGCAGCAGATGTGTGTTGGATGGGGTCTTGATCTGCTTGTCTTAGTGGTGGCATTTAGCAGCTCCCAAGGCAGCAGGTGTGTGTTGGATCTGATCCTGACCTGCTAGTCTAAATGTCGGCATTTCGGAGCTCCCAAGGCTGTAGTCATGTTGGTGGAATTCCTGACCTGCTAGCCTTAGCAGTGGCTTTTCGGAGCTTCCAAGGTAGCAGATGTGTGTTGGAGGGTACTGAACTGCTAGTCTATGTGGTGCATTTTAGCACTCGAAGGCAGCAGGTGTTGTGTTGAGGGGTCCTGACCTGCTAGTCTATCGTCGGCATTTCAGAGCTCCCAAGGCTGCAGGTGTGTATGGAGGGACCCTGAACTGCTAGTCTTGCGGTGATGTTTGGCACTCAAAGGCAGCATGTGTGTGCTGGAGGGTCCTTCCTGCTAGTCTATACATCGGCATTTCAGACTCCCAAGTCAGCAGGTGTGTGTTGGAGGGTTGTGACCTGTTAGTCTAAGTGGCGGAATTTTGGAGCTCCCAAGGAAGCAAGTGTGTTGGAGGGGATCCTGTCCTGCTATTCTAAGTGGTGGCGTTTCAGAGCTCCCAAAGAAGCAGGTGTGTGTTGGAGGGGATCCTTACCTTCTAGTCTCAGCGGTGGCATTTTGGAGCTCCCAAGGCAGCAGGTGTGTGTTGGAGGGGGTCCTGTACTGCTTTTCTAAGTGGGGATGTTTCGGAGGTCCCAAGGCAGCAGGTGTCTGTTGGAGGGGTTCCTGTCCTGCTATTCTAAGTGGTGCTATTTCGGGGCTCCCAAGGCAGCAGGTGACTGTTCGAGTGGGTCCTGACATGCTTGTCTAAGCTGTGGCATTTTGGAGCACCCAAGGTAGCAACTGTGATGGAGGGGGTCCTGACCTCCTAGTCAAAGTGGCAGTGATTTTGAGCTCCCAAGGCAGCAGCTGTGTGTTGAATGGGGTCTTGACCTGCTAGTCTAAGTGGCCATGTTTCGGAGCCCCCAAGGATGCAGGTGTGTGTTGGATGGTTCCTTACCTTCTACTCTGAGTGGTGGGATTTTGGAGCTCCGATAGTAGAAGGTGTGTGTTGGAGTATGTCTTGACCTGCCGGTCTAAGCAGTGGCATTTTGGAGCTCCCAAGGGATCATATGTGTGTTACAGGAGGTTCTGACCTGCTAGTCTAAACGTCAGCATTTCGGAGCTCCCAAGGCAGCAGGTGTCTGTCAGAGGGGATCATGTCCTACTACCGTAAATGGTGCCATTTTGGGGATTCCAAATCAGCAGGTGTCTTTTGTAGGGGTTCTGACCTACTTCTCTTAAGCGGCGGTGTTTTCGAGTTGCTATGGAAGCAGGTGTGTGTTGGAGGGGTCCTGACCTACTAGTGTAAATGACGGCATTTTGGATTTCCCAAGGATGCATGTCTGTTGGAGGGGTCCTGAACTGCTAGTCTAAGCAGTGGCGCTGGAACTCCCAAAGCAGCAGGTGTGTGTTGGAAGGGGTCCTGAACTGCCAATCTAAAGTTCGGCATTTCGGAGCTCCCAAGGCAGCAGATGTGTATCGGAAGGGGTGCAGACCAGCTAGTCTTTGTGGTGTCATTTTGGAGCTCCCAAGGCAGCAGGTGTGTGTGAGAATTGTCGTGGCCTGTTAGTCTAAGCGGCGGCATTTCAGTGTTCCCAAGTATGCAAGTGTGGGTTGGAGGAGGTCCTGACCTGCTTGTGTAAATCGCAGTGTTTCGGAGTTCGCAGGGCAGCAGGTGTGTGATGGAGGGGGTCCTGCCCTGCTAGTCTAAGCAGCGGCATTTTGGAGCTTCCAAGCAGCAGGTGTGTATTGGAGGGGTTCCTGACCAGCTAGTCTCAGCGGTTGCCTTTTGGAGCTAGTATGGCTGCAGGTGTGTATTGGAGGGGTTCTGTACTGCTAGTCTAAGTGGTGGTGTTTCTGAGCTCCAAAGACAGCAAGTGTGTTTTGAAGGGGTCTTGGCATGCTAGTCTTAGCATTGGCATTTCGGAGCTCCCAAGGCAGCAAGTGTGTGTTGGAGGAGGTCCTGACCTGCTAGTCTAAGCAGCAGTGTTTCGGTGCTCCCAAGGCAGCAGGTGTGTGTTGGAGGGGGTACTGACCTGGTATTCTAAGCATTTAGTATTTTGGAGCTCCCAAGGCAATAGCAGTGTGTTGAGAGGGTCCTGACCTGCTGTCTAAGAGGTGGGGTTTGGAGCGCAAGGCAGCAGGTGTGTGTTGAGAAGTGGGTCCCCGACTTGCTGGTCTAAGTGGCCCTATTTCAGAGCTCCCAATGCATCAGGTGTGTGTTGGAGGGGTCCTGACATGCTATTCTAATCGGTGGAATTTCAGAGCTCCCAATACAGTAGGTGTTTGTTGGAGGGAGTGCTGACCTGTTAGTCTCAACGGCAGCATCTCGGAGGTCCCAATGCAGAAGGTCTGTGTTGAAGGAGTCCTGACCTGCTAGTCTAAATGGAGGCATTTTGGAGCTCCCAAGGCAGTGGGTGTGTGTTGGATGGGTTCCAGGCCTTCTAGTCTAAGTGGTGGTGTTTAGGAGCTCCCAAGGCAACAGGTTTTTGTTGGAAGGGCACTGACCTGCTACTATAAGTGACAATTTTTGGAACTCCCAAGGCAGCAGATGTGTGTTAGAGGGGGTCCTCACCTGCTATTCTAAGTTGCAGTAGTTTCGAGCTCCCAAGGCAGCAGGTGACTATTGCAGGCAGTCCTGACCTGCTTGTCTAAGTGGCTGTGTTTTGGAGCTCCCAAGGAAGCAGGTGTGTGTTGGAGGCTGTACTGAACTGCTAGTCTGGCGAGTGTTTCAGGCCCCCAAGGCAGCAGCTGTGTGTTGAGGGGTCCCTTACCTCCTAGTCTAAGCGCCTGCATTTGGAGATCCCAAGGCAGAAGTTGTGTATTTGAGGGGGACTTGACCTGATTGTCTAAGCAGTGGTGTTTGGAGCTGTCAAGGCAGCAGGTGTGTGACGGATGTGGTCCTGACCTGCTAGTCTAATCATCACATTTCAGAGCTCCCAAGTCAGCAGGTGTGTGTTGGAGAGGGTGTGGACCTGCTTGTCTTAGCGGTGGCATTTTGGAGCTCAAAGGGCAGCAGTGTGTTGGAGGGGCTACTGAACTGCTAGTCTAAGCAGTGGCATTTAGGAACTCCAAAAGCAGCAGGTGTGTGTGTTGGAGGGGGTCCTGTCCTGCTGTTCTAAGTGGTGGCGTTTCAGAGCTCCCAAGGCAGCAATTGTTTGTTGGAGGGGATCCATACCTGCTTGTGTAAGCAGCAGCATTATGGAGATACTAAGGAAGCAGGTGTGTGTTGGAAGGGATCCTGTCTTGCTGTTCAAAGTGGTGGCATTTTGGAGTTCCTTCAGCAGCAGGTGTGTGTTGGAGGGGGTCCTGACTTGCTGGTCTAAGTGACCCTATTTCAGAGCTTCCAATGCATCAGGTGTGTGTTGGAGGTGGTCCTGACATACTATTCTAATCGGTGGCATTTCAGAGCTCCCAATGCAGTAGGTGTTTGTTGGAGGGAGTGCTGATCTGTTAGTCTCAACGCAGCATCTCGGAGGTCCCAGTGCAGAAGGTCTGTGTTGGAGGAGTCCTGACCTGCTAGTCTAAATGGAGGCATTTTGGAGCTCCCAAGGCAACAGGTTTTTGTTGGAGGGGCATTGACCTGCTACTATAAGTGGCAATTTTTGGAACTCCCAAGGCAGCAGATGTGTGTTAGAGGGGGTCCTCACCTGATATTCTAAGTTGCAGTAGTTTCAAGCTCAGAAGGCAGCAGGTGACTGTTGCAGGCAGTCCTGAACTGCTTGTCTAAGTGGCTGTGTTTTGGAGCTCCCAAGGAAGCAGGTGTGTGTTGGAGGCTGCACTGAACTGCTAGTCTAAGTGGCAGTGTTTCAGGACCCCAAGGCAGTGGGTGTGTGTTGGATGGGTTCCAGGCCTTCTAGTCTAAGTGGTGATGTTTAGGAGCTCTCAAGGCAACAGGTTTTGTTGGAGGGCACTGACCTGCTACTATAAGTGACAATTTTGGAACTCCCAAGGCAGCAGATGTGTGTGGGGGTCCTCACCTGCTATTCTAAGTTGCAGTAGTTTTGAGCTCCCAAGGCAGCAGGTGACTGTTGCAGGCAGTCAGACCTGCTTGTCTAAGTGGCTGTGTTTTGGAGCTCCCAAGGAAGCAGGTGTGTGTTGGAGGCTGTACTGAAATGCTAGTCTAAGTGGCAGTGTTTCAGGACCCCCAAGGCAGCAGCTGTGTGTTGGAGGGGGTCCTTACCTCCTAGTCTAAGCATCAGTGTTTTGGAGCTCTCAGTCCAGCAGCTGTGTGTTGGAGGGGGTCTTCACCTGCTAGTCTAAGCGGCCATGTACTGGAGCTCCCAACGAAGCAGGTGTGTGTTGGATGGGATCCTGACCTGCTACTGTAAGTGGCAGTGTTTCAGAGCTCCCTAGGGAGCAGTTGTGTGTTGGAAGGGAGTCCTGACCTGCTAGTCTAAACATCGGCATTTCGGAGCTCCCAAGGCTGCAGGTCTGTTGGAGGGGATACTGACCTGCTACTCTAAGCAGTGGCACATCGGAGCTCCCAAGGCAGTAGGTGTGTGTTGGAGTGGGTCCTGAACTGCCGGTCTCAGACGTCGGCATTCTCGAGCTCCCAAGGCAGCAGGTGTGTGCTGGAGGGGTGCAGACCTGTTAGTGTTAGCGGTGGCATTTGGAGCTTACAAGGCAGCAAGTGTGTGCTGGAGGGAGCTACTGAACTGCTAGTCTAAGTGGTGGCATTTTGGAACTAAAAAGGCAGCTGGAGTGTGTTGGAGGGGGTCCTGTCCTGCTTTTCTAAGTGGTGGCATTTTGGAGCTCCCAAGGCAGCAGGAGTGTGTTGGAGGGGGTCCTGTCCTGCTTTTCTAAGTGGTGGCGTTTTGGAGCTCCCAAGGCAGCAGGTATCTGTTGGAGGGGGTCCTTTCCTGCTATTCTAAGTAGTGGAATTTCAGGGATCCAAAGGCAGCAGGTGTCTGTTGAAGGGGGTCCTGACTTGCTGGTCTAAGTGGTCCTATTTCAGAGCTCCGAATGCATCAGGTGTGTGTTTGGAGGGGTCTGACATGCTATTCTATTAGGTGGCATTTCAGAGCTCCCAATGCAGTAGGTGTTTGTTGGAGGGAGTGCTGACCTGTTAGTCTCAGGCAGCATCTCGGAGGTCCCAATGCAGAAGGTCTGTGCTGGAGGAGTCCTGACCTGCTAGTCTAAATGAAAGCATTTTGGAGCTCCCAAGGTGGCGGGTGTGTATGGATGGGTTCCAGGCCTTCTAGTCTAAGTAGTGGTGTTTAGGAGCTCCCAAGGCAACAGGTTTTATTGAGGGGCACTGACCTGCTACTATAAGTGGCAATTTTGGAACTCCCAAGGCAGCAGATGTGTGTAGAGGGTCCTCACCTGCTATTCTAAGTTGCAATAGTTTCGAGCTCCCAAGGCAGCAGGTGACTGTTGCAGGCAGTCCTGACCTGCTTGTCTAAGTGGCTGTGTTTTGGAGCTCCCAAGGAAGCAGGTGTGTGTTGGAGGCTGTACTGAACTGCTAGTCTAAGTGGTGGTGTTTCAGGACCCCCAAGGCAGCAGCTGTGTGTTGGAGGGGGTCCTAACCTCCTAGTCTAAGCATCATTGTTTGGAGCTCTCAATCCAGCAGCAGTGTGTTGGACGGGGTCTTCGCCTGCAAGTCTAAGCGGCCATTTTCTGGAGCTCCCAACGAAGCAGGTGTGTGTTGGATGGGGTCCTGACCTGCTACTGTAAGTGGCAGTGTTCAGAGCTCCCAAGGGAGCAGTTGTGTGTGTGGAAGGAGTCCTGACCTGCTAGTCTAAACATCGGCATTTCAGAGCCCCAAGGCTGCTGGTCTGTTGGAGGGTACTGACCTGCTAGTCTAAGCAGTGGCATATCAGAGCTCCCAAGGCTGTAGGTGTGTGTTGGAGTGGGTCCTGAACTGCCGGTCCAAGCGTCGGCATTTCAAGCTCAAGAAAGCAGGAGTGTGTTGGAGGGGTCCTGTCCTTCTTTTCTAAGTGGTGGCGTTTTGGAGCTCCCAAGGCAGCAGGTATCTGTTGGAGGGAGTCCTGTCCTGCTATTCTAAGCAGTGGCATTTCAGGGCTCCAAAGGCAGAAGGTGTCTGTTGAAGGGGGTCCAGACCTGCTTGTCTATGTGGCAGCATTACGGAGCTGCTAAGGAAGCAGGTGTGTGTTGTGTTGGATGGGGTCCTGATCTGCTAGTCTAAGAGGCTGCGTTTCTTGGCATCCAAGGCAGAAGCTGTGTGTTGGAGGGTATCCTTAACTGCTAGTCTACGCAACGGCATTTCAGAGCTCAGTAATGCAGCAGGTGTGTGTTGGAGGGCATCCTTACCTGCTAGTCTAAGCACTGCATTTCGGAGCTCCCAAGGTAGCAGTTGTGTATTTGAGGGGGACTTAATCTGCTTGTCTAAGCAGTGGCATTTCGGAGCTCTCAAGGCAGCAGGTGTGTGGTGGATGTGGTCCTGACCTGCTAGTCTAATCATCACATTTCAGAGCTCCCAAGTCAGCAGGTGTGTGTTGGAGAGGGTGTGGACCTGCTTGTCTTAGCGGTGGCATTTTGGAGCTCAAAGGGCAGCAGTGTGTTGGAGGGGCTACTGAACTGCTAGTCTAAGCAGTGGCATTTAGGAACTCCAAAAGCAGCAGGTGTGTGTGTTGGAGGGGGTCCTGTCCTGCTGTTCTAAGTGGTGGCATTTCAGAGCTCCCAAGGCAGCAATTGTTTGTTGGAGGGGGTCCATACCTGCTTGTGTAAGCAGCATTATGGAGATACTAAGGAAGCAGGTGTGTGTTGGAGGGGATCCTGTCTTGCTGATCAAAGTGGTGGCATTTTGGAGCTCCCTCAGCAGCAGGTGTGTGTTGGAGGGGCTCCTCAACTGCTTGTCTAAGAGGTGGGGTTTTGGAGCTCCCAAGGCAGCAGGTGTGTGTTGAAGTGGGTCCTGACTTACTGGTCTAAGTGGCCCTATTTCAGAGCTCCCAATGCATCAGGTGTGTGTTGGAGGGGGTCCTGACAAGCTATTCTAATCAGTGGCATTTCAGAGGTCCCAATGCAGTAGGTGTTTATTGGAGGGAGTGCTGACCTTATAGTCTCAACGGCAGCATCTCGGAGGTCCCAATGCAGAAGTTCTGTGTTGGAGGAGTCCTGACCTGCTAGTCTAAATGGAGGCATTTTGGAGCTCCCAGGGTAGCGGGTGTGTATTGGATGGGTTCCAGGAATTCTAGTCTAAGTAGTGGTGTTTAGGAGCTCCCAAGGCAACAGGTTTTTGTTGGAGGGGCACTGACCTGCTACTATAAGTGGCAATTTTTGGAACTCCCAAGGCAGCAGATGTGTGTTAGAGGGGGTCCTCACCTGCTATTCTAAGTTGCAGTAGTTTCAAGCTCCCAAGGCAGCAGGTGACTGTTGCAGGCAGTCCTGACCTGCTTGTCTAAGTGGCTGTGTTTTGGAGCTCCCAAGGAAGCAGGTGTGTGTTGGAGGCTGTACTGAACTGCTAGTCTAAGTGGCAGTGTTTCAGAGCTCCCAAGGGAGCAGTTGTGTGTTGAAAGGGAGTCCTGACCTGCTAGTCTAAACATCGGCATTTCGGAGCTCCCAAGGCTGCAGGTCTGTTGGAGGGAGTACTGACCTGCTAGTCTAAGCAGTGGCATATCGGAGCTCCCAAGGCAGTAGGTGTGTGTTGGAGTGGGTCCTGAACTGCCGGTCTAAACATCAGCATTTTGAGCTCCCAAGGCAGCAGGTGTGTGTTGGAGGGGGTGCAGAACTGTTAGTGTTAGCGGTGGCATTTTGGAGCTTACAAGGCAGCAAGTGTGTGTTGGGGGGAGCTACTGAACAGCTAGTCTAAGTGGTGGCATTTTGGAACTCCAAAGGCAGCAGGAGTGTGTTGGAGAGGGGTCCTGTCCTGCATTTCTAAGTGGTGGTGTTTTGGAGCTCCCAAGGCAGCAGGTATTTGTTGGAGGGGTCCTGTCCTGCTATTCTAAGTAGTGGCATTTCAGGGCTCCAAAGGCAGCAGGTGTCTGTTGAAGGGGGTCCAGACCTGCTTGTCTAAGCGGCAGCATTTCGGAGCTGCTAAGGAAGCAGGTGTGTGTTGTGTTGGATGGGGTCCTGATCTGCTAGTCCTAGCGGCTGCGTTTCTTAGCATCAGGCAGAAGCTGTGTGTTGGAGGTGTCGCCTTACTGCTAGTCACATAGCGGCATTTGAGACTCATAATGCAGCAGGTGTGTGTGTTGGAGGCGTCCTACCTGCTAGTCTAAGCACTGCATTTCAGACTCCCAAGGCAGCAGTTGTGTATTTGAGGGACTTGACCTGCTTGTCTAAGCAGTGGCGTTGCAGAGCTGTCAAGGCAGCAGGTGTGTGGTGCATGTGGTCCTGACCTGCTAGTCTAATCATCACATTTCAGAGCTCTCAAGTCAGCAGGTGTGTGCTGGAGAGGGTGTAGACCTGCTTGTCTTAGCGGTGGCATTTTGGAGCTGAAAGGGCAGCAGTGTGTTGGAGGGGCTACTGAACTGCTAGTCTAAGCAGTGGCATTTAGGAACTCCAAAAGCAGCAGGTGTGTGTGTTGGAGGGGGTCCTGTCCTGCTGTTCTAAGTGGTGGCGTTTCAGACCTCCCAAGGCAGCAATTGTTTGTTGGAGGGTCCATACCTGCTTGTGAAAGCGGCAGCATTATGGTGATGCTAAGGAAGCAGGTGTGTGTGGAGGATCCTGTCTTGCTGTTCAAAGCGGTGGCATTTTGAGCTCCCTCAAAAGCAGGTGGTGTTGGGGGTTCCTGAACTAGTCTAAACATCGGCATTTCGGACCTCCCAAGGTAGCAGGTGTGTGTTGGTGGGGTACTGAACTGCTAGTCTTTCTGGTGGCATTTTGGCACTCTAAATTCAGCAGGTGTGTGTTGGAGGTGGTCCTGACCTGCTAGTCTAAATGTCGGCATTTGGAGCTGTCAAGGCTGCAGGCATGGGTTTGAGGGATTCCTGACCTGCTAGTCTTAGCAGCAGCATTTTGGTGTTCCCAAGGCAGCATTTGTGTGTTGCAGGGGTCTTTAACTTCTTGTCTAAAGTCGGCATTTCGGAGCTCTAAAGGCAGCAGGTGTGTGTTGGAGGGTACTGAACTGCTAGTCTATGCGGTGGCATTTTGGCACTTCAAAGACAGCAGGTGTGTGTTGGAGGGTCCCTGTCCTGCTGTTCTAAGTGGTGTACTGGAGCTTCCATAGCAGTAGACGGTGTTGGAGGGGGTCCTGACCTACTAGGCAAGCGGTGGTGTTTTGGAGCTCGTAAGGCAGCAGGTGTGGGTTGGAGTGGGTCCTGACCTGCTACCTAAGCAGTGGTGTTTCTGAACCTCAAGACAGCAGGTGTGTGTTGAAGGGGTCCTGACTTGTTAGTCTTAACGCCGGCATTTTGGACCTCCCAAGGCAGCAGATGTGTGTTGGAGATGGTCTTGATCTGCTTGTCTTAGTGGTGGCATTTAGCAGCTCCCAAGGCAGCAGGTGTGTGTTGGATCTGATCCTGAATTGCTAGTCTAAACGTCGGCATTTTGTAGCTCCCAAGGCTGTAGTCGTGTTGGAGGAAGTCCTGACCTGCAAGTCTTAGCAGTGGCTTTTCAGAGCTTCCAAGGCAGCCGGTGTGTGTTGGAGGGGGTTCTGAACTGCTAGTTTATGCATTGCATTTTGGCACTCCAAAGGCAACAGGTGTTGTGTTAGAGGGTGTCCTGACATGCTAGTATATACGTCAGCATTTCAGAGCTCCCAATGCTGCAGGTGTGCATTGGAGGGGACCCTGAACTGCTAGTCTTTGCGGTGATGTTTTGGCAATCCAAAGGCAGCATGTGCGTGTTGGAGGGGGTCCTTCCCTGCTAGTCTATACATCGGCATTTCGGAGCTCCCAAGTCAGCAGGTGTGTGTTGGAGGGGTCGTGACCTGTTAGTCTAAGTGGCGGAATTTTGGAGCTCCCAAGGAAGCAAGTGTGTTGGAGGGGATCCTGTCCTGCTATTCTAAGCTGTGATGTTTCAGAGCTCCCAAAGAAGCAGGTGTGTGTTGGAGGGGATCCTTACCTTCTAGTCTCAGCTCCGGCATTTCGGAGCTCCCAAGGCAGCAGGTGTGTGTTGGAGGTGGTCCTGTAATGCTGTTCTAAGTGGTGATATTTCGGAGGTACAAAGGCAGCAGGTGCCTGTTGGAGTGGTTCCTGACCTGCTTGTCTAAGCTGTGGCATTTTGGAGCACCCAAGGTAGCAACTGTGTGTTGGAGGGGGTCCTGACCTCCTAGTCAAAGTGGCAGTGATTTTGAGCTCCCAAGGCAGCAGCTGTGTGTTGAATGGGGTCTTGACCTGCTAGTCTAAGTGGCCATGTTTCGGAGCCCCCAAGGATGCAGGTGTGTGTTGGATGGTTCCTTACCTGCTGCTCTGAGTGGTGGGATTTTGGAGCTCCGATGGTAGAAGGTGTGTGTTGGAGGACGTCTTGACCTGCCGGTCTAAGCAGCGGCATTTTGGAGCTACCAAGGGAGCATGTGTGTGTTAAAGGAGGTTCTGACCTGCTAGTCTAAATGTCAGCATTTCGGAACTCCCAAGGCAGCAGGTGTCTGTCAGAGGGGATCCTGTCCTACTACCCTAAATGGTGCCATTTTGGGGATCCCAAATCAGCAGGTGTCTTTTGGAAGGGGTTCTGACCTACTTCTCTAAGCGGCGGTGTTTTGGAGTTGCTAAGGAAGCAGGTGTGTTGGAGGGGGTCCTGACCTACTAGTGTAAATGTCGGCATTTTGGATTTCCCAAAGCTGCACATCTGTTGGAGGGGGTCCTGAACTGCTAGTCTAAGCAGTGGCGCTTTGGAACTCCCAAAGCAGCAGGTGTGTGTTGGAAGGGGTCCTGAACTGCCAATCTAAAGTTCGGCATTTCGGAGCTCCCAAGGCAGCAGATGTGTGTTGGAGGGGGTGCAGACCTGCTAGTCTTTGTGGTGTCATTTTGGAGCTCCCAAGGCAGCAGGTGTGTGTTTGAGGGGGTATTGAACTGCTATTCTAAACGGTGGTGTTTCAGATCTCCAAAGACAGCAGTAGTGTTTTGGAGGGGCTCCTGCCTTTCTAGTCTAAGCCGCGGTATTTCGGAGCTCCCTAGGAAGCAGGTGTGTGTTGGAGTGGGTCCTGACCTGCTAGTCTAAACATCGGCATTTCGGTGCTCCCAAGTCTGCAGGTGTCTGTTGGAGGGGGTTCTGACCTTCTAGCCTAAGCAGCAGCATTTCAGAGCTCCCAGAGCAGCAGGTGTGTGTGAGAAGGGTCATGACCTGTTAGTCTAAGCAGCTGCATTTCAGTGTTCCCAAGTATGCAAGTGGGGGTTGGAAGAGGTCCTGACCTGCTTGTGTAAGTGGCAGTGTTTCGGATCTCGCAAGTCAGCAGGTGTGTGATGGAGGGGGTCCTGACCTGCTAGTCTTAGCAGCGGAATTTTGGAGCTCCCAAGCAGCAGGTGTGTATTGGAGGGGTTCCTGACCGGCTAGTCTCAGCGGTTGCCTTTTGGAGCTAGTATGGCCGCAGGTGTGTATTGGAGGGGTCCTGTCCTGCTAGTCTTTGCGGTGATGTTTTGGCACTCCAAAGGCAGCATGTGTGTGTTGAAGGGGGTCCTTTCCTGCTAGTCTATACATCGGCATTTCAGAGCTCCCAAGTCAGCAGGTGTGTGTTGGAGGGGTCGTGACCTGTTAGTCTAAGTGGCGGAATTTTGGAGCTCCCAAGGAAGCAAGTGTGTTGGAGGGGATCCTGTCCTGCTATTGTAAGTGGTGGCATTTCAGAGCTCCCAAAGAAGCAGGTGTGTGTTGCAGGAATCCTTACCTTCTAGTCTCAGCGGCGGCTTTTCAGAGCTCCCAAGGCAGCAGGTGTGTGCTGGAGGGAGTCCTGTACTGCTGTTCTAAGTGGTGATATTTCAGAGGTCCCAAGGCAGCAGGTGTCTGTTGGAGGGATTCCTGTTCTGCTATTCTAAGTGGTGCTGTTTCGGGGCTCCCAAGGCAGCAGGTGTCTGTTGGAGTGGGTCCTGACCTGCTTGTCTAAGCTGTGGCATTTTGGAGCACCCAAGGTAGCAACTGTGTGTTGGAGGGGGTCCTGACCTCCTAGTCAAAGTGGCAGTGATTTTGAGCTCCCAAGGCAGCAGCTGTGTGTTGAATGGGGTCTTGACCTGCTAGTCTAAGTGGCCATGTTTCAGAGCCCCCAAGGATGCAGGTGTGTGTTGGATGGTTCCTTACCTGCTGCTCTGAGTGGTGGGATTTTGGAGCTCCGATGGTAGAAGGTGTGTGTTGAAGGGACGTCTTGACCTGCCGGTCTAAGCAGCAGCATTTTGGAGCTCCAAAGGGAGCATGTGTGTGTTAGAGAGGTTCTGACCTGCTAGTTTAACACTCCGGCATTTGAGCTCCCAAGGCAGCAGGTGTCTGTCAGAGGGATCCTGTCCTACTACCTAAATGGTGCCATTTTGGGATCCCAAATCAGCAGATGTCTTTTGGTGGGGTCCTGACCTACTTCTCTTAGCGGTGTTTCGAGTTGCTAAGGAAGCAGGTGTGTTTGAGGGGTCCTGACCTACTAGTGTAAATGTCGGCATTTTGGATTTCCCAAGGCTGCATGTCTGTTGGAGTGGGTCCTGAACTGCTAGTCTAAGCAGTGGTGCTTTGGAACTCCTAAAGTAGCAGGTGTGTGTTGGAAGGGGTCCTGAACTGCCAATCTAAAGTTCGGCATTTCGGAGCTCCCAAGGCAGCAGATGTGTGTTGGAGGGGGTGCAGACCTGCTAGTCTTTGTGGTGTCATTTTGGAGCTCCCAAGGCAGCAGGTGTGTGTTTGAGGGGGTATTGAACTGCTATTCTAAACGGTCGTGTTTCAGATCTCCAAAGGCAGCAGTAGTGTTTTGGAGGGGCTCCTGCCTTTCTAGTCTAAGCCGCGGTATTTCGGAGCTCCCTAGGAAGCAGGTGTGTGTTGGAGTGGGTCCTGACCTGCTAGTCTAAACATCGGCATTTCGGCGCTCCCAAGTCTGCAGATGTCTGTTGGAGGGGGTTCTGACCTTCTAGCCTAAGCAGCAGCATTTCAGAGCTCCCAGAGCAGCAGGTGTGTGTGAGAAGGGTCGTGACCTGTTAGTTTAATGACATTTCAGTTTTCCCAGTATGCAAGTGGGGGTTGGAAGAGGTCCTGACCTGCTTGTAAGTGGCAGGTGTTTCGAGCCTGCAAGGCAGCATGTGTGGATGGAGGGGGTCCTGACCTGCTAGTCTAAGCAGCGGAATTTTGGAGCTCCCAAGCAGCAGGTGTGTATTGGAGGGGTTCCTGACCGGCTAGTCTCAGCGGTTGCCTTTTGGAGCTAGTATGGCCACAGGTGTGTATTGGAGGGGTCCTGTCCTGCTAGTCTAAGTGGTGGTAGTTCTTAGCTCCAAAGACAGCAAGTGTGTTTTGAAGGGGTCTTGGCGTGCTAGTCTTAGCATTGGCATTTCAGAGCTCCCCATGCAGCAAGTGTGTGTTGGAGGAGGTCCTGACCTGCTAGTCTAAGCAGCAGTGTTTCGATGCTCCCAAGGCAGCAGATGTGTGTTGGAGGGGGTACTGACCTGGTATTCTAAGCATTGGTATTTCGGAGCTCCCAAGGCAATAGCTGTGTGTTGGAGAGGGTCCTGACCTGCTTGTCTAAGAGGTGGGATTTTGGAGCTCCCAAGGCAGCAGAAGTGTGTTGAAGTGGGTTCTGACTTGCTGGTCTAAGTGGCCCTATTTCAGAGCTCCCGATGCATCAGGTGTGTGTTGGAAGGCGTCCTTACCTGCTAGTCTAAGCGCTGCATTTCGGAGCTCCCAATGCAGCAGTTGTGTATTTGAGGGGGACTTGACCTGCTTGTCTAAGCAGTGGTGTTTCGGAGCCTCAAGGCAGCAGGTGTGTGGTGGATGTGGTCCTGACCTCTAGTCTAATCATCGCATTTCAGAGCTCCAAAGGCAGCAGGTGTGTGTTGGAGAGGGTGTAGACCTGCTTGTCTTAGCGGTGGCATTTTAGAGCTCAAAAGGCAGCAGTGTATTGGAGGGGCTACTGAACTGCTAGTCTAAGCAGTGGCATTCAGGAACTCCAAAAGCAGCAGGTGTGTGTTGGAGGGGGTCCTGTCCTGCTGTTCTAAGTGGTGGCATTTCAGAGCTCCCAAGGCAGCAAGTGTTTGTTGGAGGGGGTCCATACCTGCTTGTGTAAGCAGCAGTATTATGGAGATGCTAAGAAAGCAGGTGTGTGTTGGAGGAGATCCTGTCTTGCTGTTCAAAGTGGTGGCATTTTGGAGAGCAGCAGGTATGTGTTGGAGGGGGTCCTGAACTGCTAGTCTAAACATCGGCATTTTAGAGCTCCCAAGGTAGCAGGTGTGTGTTGGTGGGGGTACTGAACTGCTAGTCTAAACATCGGTATTTCGGAGCTCCCAAGGTAGCAGCAGTGTATGAGTGGGGGTACTGAACTGCTGGTCTTTGCGGTGGTGTTTTGGCACTCCAAATGTAGCAGGTGTGTGTGTTGGAGGTGTTCCTGACCTGCTAGTCTAAACGTCGGCATTTCGGAGCTGTCAAGGCTTCAGGTGTGGGTTTGAGGGGTTCCTGACCTGCTAGTCTTAGCAGCAGCATTTTGGAGCTCCCAAGGCAGCAGGTGTGTGTTGGAGGAAGTACTGAACTGCTAGTCTATGCGGTGGCATTTTGGCACTTCAAAGACAGCAGGTGTGTGTTGAAGGGGTCCTGTCCTGCTGTTCTAAGTGATGGAATTTCGGAGCTCCCACAGCAGTAGATGTGCGTTGGAGGGGGTCCTGACCTGCTAGGCAAAGCGGTGGTGTTTTGGAGCTCGTAAGGCAGCAGGTGTGTGTTGGAGTGGGTCCTGACCTGCTAGTCTAAGCAGTGGTGTTTCTGAACTCTCAAGGCAGCAGGTGTGTGTTGAAGGGGGTCCTGACTTGCTAGTCTTAACATCGGCATTTTGGAGCTCCCAGGGCAGCAGATGTGTGTTGGAGGGGGTCTTGATCTGCTTGTCTTAGTGGTAGCATTTAGCAGCTCCCAAGGCAGCAGGTGTGTGTTGGATCTATCCTGACCTGCTAGTCTAAACATCGGCATTCCGGAGCTCCCAAGGCTGTAGTCGTGTTGGAGGAAGTCCTGACCTGCTAGTCTTAGCAGTGGCTTTCCGGAGCTTCCAAGGCAGCAGGTGTTGTGTTGGAGGAGGTCCTGACCTGCTAGTCTATACATCGGCATTTCAGAGCTCCCAAGGCTGCAGGTGTGTGTTGGAGGGGACCCTGAACTGCTAGTCTTTGCGGTGATGTTTTGGCACTCCAAAGGCAGCATGTGTGTGTTGGAGGGGGTCCTTCCCTGCTAGTCTATACATTGGCATTTCAGAGCTCCCAAGTCAGTAAGCAGGTGTGTGTTGAGGGTCGTGACCTGTTAGTCAAAAGTATGGAATTTTGGAGCTCCCAAGGAAGCAAGTGTGTTGGAGGGGATCCTGTCCTGCTATTCTAAGTGGTGGCATTTCAGAGCTCCCAAAGAAGTAGGTGTGTGTTGGAGGGGATCCTTACCTTCTAGTCTCAGCGGCGGCATTTCGGAGCTTCCAAGGCAGCAGGTGTGTGTTGGAGGGGGTCCTGTACTGCTGTTCTAAGTGGTGATATTTCGGAGGTCCCAAGGCAGCAGGTGTCTGTTGGAGGGGTTCCTGTCCTTCTATTCTAAATGGTGTTGTTTCGGGGCTCCCAAGGCAGCAGGTGTCTGTTGGAGGGGGCACTGACCTGCTTGTCTAAGCTGTGGCACTTTGGAGCACCCAAGGTAGCAACTGTGTGTTGGAGGGGGGGTGGCCTGACCTCCTGGTCTAAGTTGCAGTAATTTTGAGCTCCCAAGGTAGCAGCTGTGTGTTGAATGGGGTCTTGATCTGCTAGTCTAAGAGGCCATGTTTCGGAGCTCCCAAGGATGAGAGGTGTGTGTTGGATGGGGTCCTTACCTGCCACTCTAAGCAGTGAGGTTTTGGAGCTCCGATGGCAGGAGGTGTGTTTTGGAGGGGGTCTTGACCTGCTAGTCTAAACATCAGCATTTCTGAGCTCCCAAGGCATCAGATGTGTTTTGGAGGCTGTGCAGACCTGCTAGTCTTAGTAGTGGCATTTCGGAGCTCCCAAGACAGCAGGTGTGTGTTGGATGGGATCCTGACCTGCTAGTCTAAGCGGTGGCATTTTAGAACTCCTGAGGCAGCAGGTGTGTGTTGAAGGGGGTCCTGACCTGCTAGTCAATGCAGTGGCATTTCGGAGCAACCACGGCAGCAGCTGTGTGTTGAAGGGGGTCCTGACCTCCTAGTCTAAACGGTAGATTTTTAGAACTCCCAAGGCAGCAGCTGTGTGTTGGAGGGGGTCTTGACCTGCTCGTGTAAGTGTCCATATTTTGGAGCCCCCAAGGGAGCATATGTGGGTGTTGGATGGGATCCTGACCTGCTACTGTAAGCGGTGGTGTTTCAGAGCTCCCAAGGCAGCAGGTGTGTGTTTGAGGGGGTCCTGACCCCCCAGTCGAAGCTGTAGAATTTCGTAGCTCCCAAGGCAGCAGGTGTGTGTTAAAGGGGGTCCTGACCTGCTAGTCTAAGCGGTGGCATTTCTGAGCTCCAAAGGCAGGAATTGTGTGTTTGAGGGGGTCCTGACCTGCTAGTGTAAGCAGCTGTGTTTCGAGCTCCTGAAGCAGCAGGTTTGTTTTGGAGGGGAGTTTGACCTGCTAGTCTAAGCGGCGGCATTTCAGAACTCCTAAGGAAACAGCTGTGTTTTGAAGGGAAGCCTGACCTGCTAGTCTAAGCGGAGGCATTTCGGGGCTCCCAAGGCAGCAGCTGTGTGATGATGGGAGTTCTGACCTGCTAGACTACGCAGTGGCATTTTGGATGTTCCAAGGCAGCAGATGTGTGTTTGAGGGGGTCCTGACCTACTAGTGTAAGCAGCAGAGTTTTGGAGCTCCCAAGACAGCAGGTGTGTGTTGAAGGGGGTCCTGATGTGCTAGTCTCAGCTGTGGCATTTCCAAGCTGCCAAGGTAGCATGTGTGTGTGTTGGGGGGTCCTGATCTGCTAGTCCCAGTGGCAGTGTTTCAGTGCTCCCATGGTAGAAGGTGTGTGTTAGAGAGGTCCTGATCTACTAGTCTAAGAGGTGGCATTTCAGAGCTCCCAAGGCAACAGGTGTGTGTTAGAGGGGGTCCTCACCTGCTAGTCTAAGTTGCAGTGTTTTGGAGCTCCCAAGGCAGCAGATGTCTGTTTAGGGGGGTCCAGACCTGCTTGTCTAAGCGGCAGCATTTTGGATCTCCCAGGGAAGCAGATGTGTGTTGGAGGGGGTCCTGATCTGCTAGTCTAAGCGGCAGTGTTTCGGAGCACCCAAGGCAGTAGGTGTGTGTTGGAGGTGGTTCTAATCTACTAGTCTAAGCGGAGGTGTTTCAGAGCACCCAAGGCAGCAGGTGTGTGTTAGAGGAAGTCCTGACCTCCTAGTCTAAGCGGCAGTGTTTTGGAGCTCCCAAGGCAGCAGGTATATTTTGGAGGGGTCTTGACCTGCTAGTCTCAGCGGCGGTGTTTCAGAGCCCCCAATGAAGCAGGTGTGTGTTGGATGGGGTCCTGACCTGCTACTCTAAGCAGCTGTGTTTCTGAGCCCCCAAAGCTGCAGGTGTGTGTTGGATAGAGTCCTGTCCTTCTTGTCTAAGTGAAAGAGTTTCAGAACTCCCAAGGGAGCAGGTACTAGTTATATTAATGTTGAACTGTCGGTGTTGGTGTTTCTGTGTATTTTGTCTGTGTTGTGTGTTGCCTGTGATTTTGAAGACTACTGAATTGGGAAAGGTGGTAGAGAACATGTAAAAATGTGTTTGGATATTAACTTAATAACATAATGTTCTATTGGACTTAAGCAGTTATGTCCCTTCTTAGACAAGCTGTCGGATCTGCTCAAAGAGGTTTTTAGGTCATACAAACAGCTGAGTATTTAAAAAAAAGAAAGGAACAGTCTGGGCAGGGAAAGCAAGGAGGAGAGGGTACAGAAGGTTTTGTGTTAACATGGATTTTTCTTGTTGCCTTATGATCCCCCTCTCCAATGGTAGTCTGATTATGGTGGTATGCAAGGTGATCAATCCATCTCTGTAAGGGCAATGTTATTTAATGTCAGGTCAGTTGTTAATAAGACTATGAACTTAAATTGATTTGCTTAATTTAGAGAGAGCTGACCCCAGGTATTTATCACTGAGACTTTGGTGGACAACAATGCTGGTCCTGTTTTGTCAGGGCTGGTTACGCCAGGATGCTCCATGGTATATTGCTCTTGAATAAGGTCTGCATGTGTGTGGAGTGCCTGTCATCTCAGGACTAGGCATGTAATGTGTCAGGTTCCCTATGGAGATCTATCGATCATTCAAGCTGGTGGCCATTACTTGCTTTGGGGCCATGGATTGTACATTTGTGATGGTTTACCATCTGCCCAGAGTGGATAGGAATTTTATTAATGAATTATCTGAGCTGGCCTCATCCCTCATCATGTGGGATTTCAATACCTGTGTGAACTCCAACTTGCCTGCTTTTGCAGTAGATTTCCTAGGTTTATTTGAATCCCTTGACTTCCATCAGAATGTTAGGATCCCTACTCATGTAGCTGGCCACTCCCTCAATTAGATTTTAACTCTGGAATAGAGAGCTCTACAATATCGGCCAATCCAGTTGCCTCGTCTGCCCATTTCAAGTTGTGGTTTGAGACAATGGGTGATAAAATCATTACTCCCCCCCCCCCACTAAAGTGTTCCACAGTCATAGTTGAAGGAACATTGAACCAAATGTTTTCTGATCTCAGGTGGACACTTCATGAATAGTGGTCACTTCCAGCAGGGGGTGTAGTGAAGTGGTTGAGGCTTATAATGTAGGCATCCTTGCTATGGCTGACTTCCTGATGCCAGTCCACCTCTGCCCACAACTTGGATGTCCCAGATCTTGTTGGTTTAATGATGAACAGAGTTAACTGAAAAGATGAGGGTGGAAGCTTGAGCTGTGTTGGAGTAGAGCCAGCTTGCTCTCCAACAAGCTTGCTCTGATATCCCATTTTCAGTCATATCAGGAGGCAAGGATTTATGTGAGGAAAAACTATTATTCCTCCCTCATTGCAGATGGGAGAAACAGACCTATAGCTGTCTTCAGGCTGGTTCATAACATACTAAATCCAGACTGTCTTAGCTCCTGGTCAGAGCCAAGTTTAATGGAGAGGTACGAGAAGTTTGTTGATTTCTTCTTGGCCAAGATTGCGGACATAAGGCATGACCTATCCTCCCCAGTGCAGATCACAAAGGTAATACTCCGGGAGTTGAAGTAAGTGAATCCCAGGTGCTGTGGGTTGACTTTCAGACAGCTGATTATGTAGAAATTTTCCAGGTACTGTCAGCGTTATGCTTATCCATTTACATCCTAGACCAAGCCCACTCTTATTTGGTAAAGGGGGGTCTGGCAGATGCTAGTGCCTATGTTAGTGGAGAATGTGAATTCTTCTTTAAGTGAGGGTCTTTTCCTGCACTCTCTTAAAGGGGCAAATATGAAGGCCCTCCTGAAGAAGACACATTTAGATCCTAATGATCTTGCAAACTACAGGCCTATCTCTACCTTTTATACGAAAGGTTATCGAGAAAGGGAAGGCAATTCATCTAATGGAAAATCTGGAGAAGTTCCAGCTCTATGAGCCTCTCCAGTGTGGTTTCCAGTCTTGCCACAGCACAGAGAATGCATTAGTCTGGGTCATGAATGATCTGCTCCTTGGCGAAGGATCGAGGAGAGCTATCTATTATGGTTCTCCTCAATCTGCCATCTGCATTTGATTCTGTGGATCATGGGGAATTAATTGAGCACCTGAGGAGTTTCTGTGGTTTGTCCAGTACAGTTCAAACTGGTTCAGTTCATACCTGGAAAATTGCTGCCAGAACTTGGTGTTGGGAAATTTTCAGTCTCTTCCCTTCCCGGTCTTGTGTGGCATCCCTTAGAGCTCCGTACTCCCCTCTTTGTTATTTGCAGTATATAAGTTTCTTCTGGGAGAGGTGATCCAGATGTGTGGCTTGAGCTTTCACTGATACACAGGTGAACAATGACACTCTGCTTTACCTTTCAGTTAGACCCATTAAAGGCAACCCAATGCAGGTGGTTCAGAAGGCCGTCACAGAGATCAGGAACTCGATAGAGTGTGAGCTGGCTGAGACTCACCTCAGAAAACACCAAATTGCTGCTTGTGGGCTCAGATTGTTTGGTTTCTGCAGCAAAAATGTAGGTACCCACTGTTATCAATGCAGCAACATTACATGTAAAGGAAGAGGGTTGCAATCTGGGGGCTCTTTTTGACAGCCAACTGGTACTGACATCTCAAATTTCTGCTGTCATTAGAAGTGTTTTTTACCACTTAAAAAATTAGCCAGGCTACATTCCTTTCTAGACCAAATAAATCTATACAAACTAGTGCATGCTTTTATTACCTTGCAAATTGATTTCTACAACTCACTATACTGTGGTCTGTCAGCTATTCAGCTTTGCTGCCTTCAGGTTACTACAGAACTTGGCAGCTAGGCTGTTAAGTAGTGTATCCAGATTTAATCACATCTCTCCCACATTATGAGAGAAGGCAGTATAGCATAGTGGGCGCGGGCACTGAGCTGCAAACCTGGCGACCTGGGTTTGAATCTTATCAGCCCCCACTTGCATACTGTGTGAACCTGAGCAAGTCATATAACTTCCTTGTGCTCCCAAATCACACCTGGAAACAAGCTTTGGCTCAGTTGGCTTTTCCTGGTTAAACTATTTCTCCTTCCCCCTTTTATGACAGTTACGTTGGCTACCAGTAAGATAGTGTTCTGAATTTAAAATCATTTTACTGGCATATAAGACTATAATGGACTGGGCCCCCTCTACATTCATAAGCTACTAGCAACCTGACAGGAAGATTATTGGGGTAACACAGTTCTTTGCTTGGATACCAATGGACTTTTAGTATTCAGCAAAATTGAAATCCACTGGGGACTGAGCATTTTCTGTGGCTGTTCCAAGACTCTGGAATTCTGTCCCCAAATCCATCCTTTTTGCCTCTTCGGTTGACTACTTTAAATCGCAATTAAAGACCTGGCTTTTTACCTAGGCCTTTTCTGAGGACTGATAGGTCACATAGCTATACTGTAGTTCCATTATCATAATTTAAGCTGGGTTTCACATCCTGTACTCTTATAACTGTGATAAGATGTGTCATTTGTCTTAATTTGTAAAGCACTTTGAGCCCTGGAAAGGTGCTATATAACTAAAAACCCTAACCTATATGTATCTGTGCCCATGTTGATTTATGTAGTGCTGTCTTGTATGTACAGTCTGTCTGCACATCTGTGTATGTAGTGGTGTGTGTGTGTGTGTGTGTGTGTGTATGTGTACATACTTCCATTCACACACACACACACACACACACACACACACACACAGTTATGCATGTCTGAGTGCATATCTGTGCATGTGTAGTGCTGGGTGTGTGTGTACATCTGTGTAGGGGCTGCTTGTATGTATAGTATCTGTGTGTATGCATCTGTGTATGTAGTATTTTCTGTGTGCTTATCTGTATTATGATTTTATTTTTGTGGACATCATGAGCCCTCGAGATAGGGTGCCATAGAAATAAAATTGCCTTGCCCTTCTATAAGTGTCTGTGTGTACATTTATATATGTCTTTATGCACATCTACACAGTGCTGTCTGTGTTTGTGTATCTGTCAGGGTATTGCTATCTGTGTGTGTGCTTCTGTGTTGGTACTGCTGTCTATGTGGTTACACCTGTGTAAGTAGTACTGTCTGAATGTAGGTTTACTGCAGATGTCAGGAAGTGTTACTTCATGGAAAAAACAGATCCAGAAGCAAATGGTTTGATACCTTTATTGGACCAACAAAGATGTTACAAAAATAACAAAGTACTTTATATACAGTATATATAACATCTTTATTGGTCCAATAAAAAGTATCAAACCATTTGCTTCTGGATCTCTTCTTACAAGGACCAATACAGCAACTAAGCAATTTGTTTGCCTTCATGGAAAGAGTAATATATAATTTTTTAACCAATTATTTTACTTGGTGAGACAGACTAAGCTGAAAGCTTGTTTGAAGGTGCAACCTGGGAGCACAAGGAAGTTAAGTGATTTGCTCAGGGTCACACAGTATGCAAGTGGGGGCTGTGGGATTCAAACCCAGGTCTCCAGATTTGCAGATCAGAGCCTTAAACCACTGCACCATACTGCCTCCTATGGTGTGGATCACATTACAAGATGAACTGGTAAACTCAAAATCAATGGGAAAAGTATAAGGATTAATTCACGGAGGAAGGGAAGGGAGGTGGAACTTAGTCCTGTAAAGGACAAGCATCCCACATCGATCAGACTGGATAGACTTCAAGGTCTTCTTATGCTGGCTAATTTCTATGTTTCTGTGGGAATATATAATGTGGTCTGTGTGCGTGACTCACACCTAGTGCTCTCTGCATGTCTTTGTGCGTTTTCACTCTGGAGACACAATAAACAAAAGAAAGGATGCCACAGGCAGAAGACAGGATCAGGAGACTGCAGCCTCATGATGACTGACTCAGTGTTTGTTCCCTTTCATATTTTGGGAACCCATCCTGTTTTTTGAATAGTTTGGCACCAGATTTATTTTGTGCCATACTGGATGCCTGGCTGGCTTGTCGGATCATGTGAGACTTGTCAGCAGGAAACAGTACATTTAAAGTGCAGCCCATCGTGTTAAATGATAATAATATACTTTCTTTTTATTTATTTATTTATTTATTTCAAAAGTTTCACCAGGAAAGACATGTTGAGCTAATAAAGCTCATTTCCAAATGCGTCCTGGGGAGAGGGGGAAGAGGAGCGAGTACAAGGAAACAATCAGAGCAGTAAATTGTACAATACATTGAAACTAAGCATTAACCATAGGCAATTTATGCAAGGAATAGGGTGGGGGTCAGAAGCTGGTCAACTGGGTGGCAAACTGGTTGGTGGGCAGAAAACAGAGAGTGGTGATAAATGGTATACAGTCCGAAGAGATGCAAGTCACAAGTGGGGTACCTCAGGGATCAGTCCTGGGGCCAGTTCTCTTCAATATCTTCTTCAGCGACATTGCAGATGGACTGAAGGGTAAGGTTTGTCTGTTTGCAGATGACACCAAGATCTGCAAAAGAGTAGATGATCTAGATGGGATGGGCAGAATGAGAAGAGATCTGGATAAACTGGCAAAATGGTCGGAAAAGTGGCAACTGGGGTTTAACGCAAAGAAGGGTACAGTGGTGACTCCCTTGACCTGAAACTGCTGGCACAAGTCCTCGATGAAATCTTAGAGCCACTTACAAAGATCTTCAATCTCTCGCTTAGATTGGGCCATTTCCCCTCTATCTGGAAGAAAGCCTCTGTCACACTGGTTCACAAAAGTGGAGATAGGATGCTCCACACCAATTATAGACCTATCTCACTCTTCCCCCCACTATCTAAAGCGCTGGAGCGAATAGTGTCGGACCAACTAGTTGAATTCCTGGATAAGTACAATGTACAGTGCCCAGAGCAGCATGGCTTCAGAAAAGGGCACAGCACCACCACTGCACTACTGGAATTTACAACCTTCATCCATGCTACACTTGACAAAGGGAATTGTGGAGGGGGCAATATTTATAGACCTTACCAAGGCATTCGACACAGTTAACCACCCCCTACTGCTCAAGCAACTGTCCTCCATTGGGATCTCCAGCGATGCCCTTCCATGGTTCACCAGCTACCTTGATAATTGGATCCAATGTGTAAGGATTGCAGGGATCTCTTCGGATGAGAACCGGTCCACTCCGGAGTCCCCCAGGGGTCTATTCTGGGCCCTCTACTCTTCTCCTTCTTCATCAACAATCTCCCCAGTGCCTGCCACCAAAAAATATTACTATACACAGATGGTGCAGTCCTGTTTTTCAAGCCACCATGACATTACAGTCCTTGAATCCCAGCTGCAGCTCGACTTCAAGCGCATCGAAGACTGGTTCAATTCTCATAAACTTGTCCTGAACCACAGCAAGAATAAAGCCATGCCCTTCTGTAACCGATGGGGCAGGCACAACTCTCTGTCCCTCACCATCAAGAACCACGCTGGGAACCCACTCGAACATGTCAAGGAGTTCAAGTACCTTGTTATTACCCTGGATAGTACCCTCTCCTACACTCGGCATATTGACACTGTTGCCAAGACTGCCAATATACGGATTGGACTACTACACAAACACAAGCACTGTATGCATGCAGATGCCCTTAAACTAGCCATCTACAGCTCTGTCACCTCTATCATTGACTACGGCCTCGTCGTCTATGGCTCTGCCTCAACAAGTGCCCTCCGCAGGACCTCAGTTTCTCTCAACAATACCTGTAGACTACTAACGGGTGCGGCCCGACAAACTCACACCTGTGACCTCTATGCACAGGCCAGCTGGCTACCCCTACTCAGCAGAATACAATACCAGACCTGCTTACTTACCAAAAAGATTCTCCTCGGTCTCATGCCACCTGGCGTTAGCTCACTCCTTACTACCTACAGTGGCACTCAACAAACATGTGGTGCCCAGTCTCTAACCTTTCAGGTTCCTAGATGTCATACCTCCATGGGTCAGCGGTCCTTTATCTATAGAGCCGCTCAATGGTTCGATTCCCTCAATAAAGAAGCACGTTCCTCTACTACACTTGGACTCTTCAAAAGGAATCTCAAACTTTACCTCACCTCTACCACTCAATGTGACTGCTTCTCTGAACAGAGATCTCTCTAAACACCTCCCAGCTCACTCATGTCTCACAGCCTGCCCTTTCCCAGTCTCATTCCCTCTAGCACCAGGCCTTCCTTGTGACTCCTTTCCTGCTTCGAATCTCCACTGGTACAAGACATTTTCCACCACCATTGGACAGTGGCCTATTAGCCTGCCAACTTCCTCTCCCAGCCGGACGCCTGCAATACTAACTGCCTATGGTGCCCTCTATCTCTTATTGTTACCGCAGCCAGCTGCCTACTCAAGCTGCTCGTTACATGAATATTATCTCAAAGTATGTTATAACTGAGTATCTTTATTTTTCTTTTAGTTGTTTTGGTTGTTTATTGTGCATTCTTTACTACCTCCGTATGTATGTTGACCCTCATCCTTTGACGTGGAACCTTTGTAAACAAGCAGTTTCTGCTCAAAGGTATTTGTAATCCGAGAATTTAATAAATAAATAAAAAAAAATGCAAGATCATGCACATGGGGAAGAGAAACCCTGAAGCCACCTATAGGTTGGGAGGAGAGTTGCTGGCAATCACAAGGGAAGAAAGAGACTTGGGCATCATTATGTTGGCACCCTTTGCAAACTGTGCGAGAGGCCTTCCGGCACCATGCATTTCTGCTTAAAGTTGAACTAGCATAATATTCTGTGTTGATTTGCATATGCAGCCCATGATGCTTTGCATTGTGGAGGCATGTGTGATTTTGTATCATCACAGATGACCTGAAATCATCTAAGCAGACCACTAAAGCAGTAGGTAAGGCTAGAGGGATGTTGGGGCGTATTAGTAGGGGTACGACTAGTCATAAGAGGGAGGTAATAATCCTTCTTTACAAGACACTGGTTAGGCTCCATCTGGAGTACTGCGTGCAGTACTAGAGGATGCACATGCACAAGGACATTAATAAAATGGAAGCAGTCCAGAGAAGGGCAACCAAAATGGTGCAGGGAATGCATCAGAAAACATATGAGGACAGATTAAAGGAGTTCAATATGTATACCCAAGAGCAAAGGCAGGAGAGAGGTAATATGATCGAATCATTCAAACATCTTAAGGACATTAATAAGGTGAAAGAGTCTGACATGTTTCAATATAAGAAAAATAGCAGGACAAGAGGACACAGCATGAGATTAGAGGGAGGCCAATTAAAAATAATGTGAGGAAATTCTTTTTCACAGAAAGGGTGGTGGATGCATGGAACAGCCTACCTCAGGAAGTGGTGGTTATGAATACAGTGCAGGGCTCCAAACAGGCATGGCATAGGCATAAGGGAGCAATACAGATGAGTATGAATAGGTAAACCATTGAAAGAGTACAGTCCTATGGCACATTCATAAACTAGAAAAAATGGGCAGACTGGATGGGCCTTGTGGTCCTTATCTGTCGTCAACATCTATGTTTCTAAGTTTCTATGGGGGGCTTGGCCATTGGGTTAAAGGAAATACATTTCAAAGTGTGGAAGCAATATAGGGCTAACTGCTGTAAGGTGGATAGGGAAATAAAAGGAGGGTGTAAAAGTCATGCAAAAGATAGGACAGAGAGCATTGGGAAGAGGTGGAGTGAATGGTTAGGGAAGAGAATGTCAAAGTTTGGGGAAGCAGTAGGAGATAGCAGCCTGGCCAGTGAGGGATTTCCTTAAGGGAAAAGCAAAGGAACAAAAGCTAGAGTCGAGAAGGGAGTATGAGGAAGATTGGGGGGGGAGAGAGGTAAGGTAAGCTGGGAAGGAGGTAAGCCAGAATTCTGAGATGAAGAAGGCACAATCAGTGAGGTCTCTAGCTTCAAGGAAGGGGAATGATAGGGAGGAGTATAAGGTGCAATGGTGAGTGCAGGGTGGACAGTCTAAAGCAAAGTGACTGAAGGAGTGAAAGAGGGGGTCCAATCTGGCAAGGGTGGTCTTTGGCACAGCACTGTAGACGATGTCACCATTATCAAAAATGGGGAAAATCATTTTCTGGATAATAGTATGGTGAGCAGGAAGAGGGATGCAACATTTATTCCTGTAGAGTGAGGTGAGTTTTGGGTGGAGTTTTTTATGGATGGCATCCACAGGTTCTGAAAAGTCAAGGCACCAGTCTAGCCAGACACCAAGATACTTAAAAGAGGGAACATAATCAATGGAAGCCCCATCTAAGATTTGGAAGGAGGGGATGGAGGTAAGCCTGGATAACTTCTGCATAGTGCCAAATGTCATAGAAACCATTTCCTTGCCATTTAAGGGTAGCTGATTAGAACAGACCCAGTATTAAATGTTGTTGACATTCGGTTGAAGCCTGTCCATCAGTTCAGATGGGGAGAACCAGAGGCATAAAAGACTGTGTCATCTGCATACATATGAATAGACGCAGATTAGAAAACAGAGGGGAGGTCATTTAGGAACATCGAGAAGAGTACTGGGCCAGGAATGGAGTCTTGGTTGACACCAGAGAAATCCCTTGCTGGCCAGCCAGCTTTCTCCTATTGCATCCCCGAACTTTAGAAATCTTTCCCCCTAACCATTCACTCCTCCTCTTCTTTCCAACATTTCCTCTCCTCTCTTCTGCAACTGACAGTGTCAACCAAGGCTCTGTTCTTGGCTCACCACCAGACAGCTGAATGGGGGGGGGATAGGGAATCACCAATTCTAACAGACTGAGATCTTTCCCCTAGGTAGGAGTGAAACCAGTTAGTTGTGGAGTTGGAAAGCCCCAGTACCTTGAACTTGTCAAGGAGCAGGTGGGTGGGCAACAGTGTTGAAGGCTTTGGCCAAGTCGACAAAGATAGCGGATGTGATGAGGCCCTGATCCATGCCTGAGAGAATGAAGTCAGTAAGCCAGAGAAGGGAGGAGGAGTGGTGTGGCGTTTATGGAAGCCAGACTGGAAGAGGGTGAAGAAGGAGTAAGAATCAAGGTGGGGAGAATCTGAGACAACACAACGTGTTCTTGTAGTTTAGCTAAGGTGGGGATAAGGGAGATAGGGTGGTAGTTGCCAGGGCCAGATGAGTCACCTCCTTTAGGAAGGGGTATGACAGAGGCATGTTTACAGGAGTGAGGAACAGAAGCAAAGGAGAAAAAAAAAGGTTGAGAAGAGATGTAATTGGGAGAGCAATAGCAGGGGAGGTGTAGGGGTTTGGGGTCAAGCCCTTCCGGACTCCTACCCTTGAGAGGGTTGAGAGCCAACAGAACCTCAAGGGAAGTAGTAGGAGAGACAGGAGAGAAGGAAAGAGGTGGAGTGGTGGAAATGTGGGTTGGGGTAAGGGTGACAGAGGAGAGAAGGGAGAAGGTGCAGGAAGCATAGAAGGAGTTAAACTCTGTGGCAACAGAAAGGGGGTCCAAAATGAGGGTATCATCCACCCTGAGGACAGGGGAGGAGTATTGAATTGGGGTGAGAAGATTGCATGGTTGACCTTCCAAATCTTGGAGGGGTGACTAAGGTTGGTCTGGTAGGTGGAGGAAAAATACTCAGCCTTGGCAAGCCTGGTGGCTCTAGTACAAGCATTCTGAAGGGCTTGATATCCATTAAGGTCAGCTGGGGACCCAGAGGACTTATGAGCTTTCCAGGCAAGATCACGTGCACGTAGGCAGGCCAGTAATTCAACTGAGGTCCAGGAGAGGTGGGAACCATGGACCCTGGTTTTTCTGATGGGAGCATGCAGGTCCTAGACTGACATAAATTTGAAATGAAAGTAGTTGAGGGCAGAGTTGATGCCACTGGCAGAAGAGACAGGGGACCAGTCAGTAGCTAACAAGTCAGCATGGAGTGAGGTTAAGTCCAGTGAACCGGAAGGATTGGATCTGGGGAATTTTAGGGGTACTTTTGGGTGATGAATTTTGCAAGTGCAATAGACCATATGGTGGTCACTAAGGGCATCAGGGAGGGTGCCAGCATGTGTGATACGGCGAGGGTCAGTGGTAAGTACCCAGTCCAGTAAGGAATGATTGAGGTGGGTTGAGTCAGAGACTATTTGAGTAAGTTGAAGAGACTTAATATTTTGGCAGAGTTTCGATTGTGAGGGGGAGAGCCAATTAATATGAAAACCCCCAAGGATGAGTAGTTCACTGAATAAGGCATGAGTGGAGATAGTAGTAAGGAGCTCTGTGACTGCTGAGAGGGACAGGCCAGGGCAGCAATAGAGGACAGCCACAAAGACAGAGACAGAGAAAGAGATAGGGAGAGAGAGTTTGAGGAGAAGTTTATATGCAGAGGGACAGGTGAAAGAGAGTACTGGAGTAAAATGGATGGTAAAAGAGAGGTAGATGGAAAACTGCCTCCCCTCTTTGCATGATCCTGCTGGGTGGGAATGTACCCAGGGATGGTGACTGCAGTATCAGGGATCTTGGGGGAAAGTCAAGACTCCTTCTTACGCAACTGGCTGTAGAGTTACCACGAGAGGCTGCAGCTAATCTAGCTTAGGGAAGAGGCTTCAGACATTTACGCGAGCCACTCTTAGCCCTTTGGGGAGATAAATGGGAGGGTAGTGTGAAGGGCTGGAATTCAGCTCAATATAACCTGCCAGGAGGAGCAGCAGTGGGAAAATTTGAGTTTGACAGTGTCAGAGATGTGGTTGCATGGTGGGTGAGGAGGAGAGAGGGTAGAGGGTGGCAGGTGGGTGGGGGAGAGAGATCTAGGGGTTACAGGTGGAGCAAGAGGAGCAAGAGAGGAGGAGTAACCAGGAGCTAGGGGAATGGGAGGGAGGAGGAAGCAGGACGGGGAGGGAGAAGGAGGAGGGAGGAGGAAGAAAAAGCTGGCAGGAGGGAGGAGGAGACCAGGAGAACTGGAGGGAAGGAGGGAAAGGGTGATAAGCAACATGTTGGAAAGCAAGAGGCTATAGGATCAGAACTTGATATAGAATAGGAAGGGTGGAAGAGAGGTGGTAGAACAGGAGCAGCACAGTGATAAAAATATGAGGGGAACTTATATAGGGAGTTTGTGCAGACTGACAAAATGTAGGGGGGAAGGAAGGACAGTGATGCCACTAGGCATGGAGGAGAGAGATTGGCTAGAAGGGATTGGAGCAGCACAGAGAGGGAAAGATAGGGGGCCCACAATGGGAGTTTATGCAAATTAGCAAAAGGATATTGGGGAGGAAAGGAAGAGGGAGGGCAGTAAGAGAAGTAGCACAGGGGAAGAGGAGGAGGGGAACAGTGGTAGAAAAAAGTGGATCCAATAAAGGGAGTTTCTGCAACTGCCAAGAAAAGAAAAAGGGATGAGTGAAGGCAGCCAGGGCATAGAGGAGGGGGAAAAAGGGCCGACAAGAGGTTGGGTTAGGTCAGCAGTTAGGGAGATGAGAATGAACAGCTGAAGTAAGAGACAAAGTAGGGGTCAAATAAGTTGGAGGGACAGAACGCAAAAGATGGCAGGCAAATAAGCAAAACAAGAGCACACCTGGGTTGCAATAATTAAGCATGCAGTAATGACCTATAGGCAGAACCACAGTAAATTAAGGCAAATAATGATAATTAAGTAGGCAAGTAAATTTAAACAAGGCAAAATAATGTGAGGTTGCAATAGTTAAGGAGGCAGTAATGATATATAAGGCAGAGCCACACTACATTAAGGCAATACGATCTATATGTAGGCTAAGCAAACTAAACAAGGCAACAATGATGTGAGGAGGGTACACAAGATTAAAGCAAGGCAGTAGTAATACATCAGCAGCAAGAAGGGCTGAATGGCTTAGAGTTCAATATAGACCTATACTAGAGTATGCATACTGTAGATAGTAGTGACTTAATCATGAGCCCATAAACATACGCAGATGAATGAAGTTTTTCTAGGTGACGATACATAAACTGAAAAGGGGTGGGACCAGAGTGGAGTAGGGTGGCTGGCACTAGGTTAGAATGCGTTAACAACAAAAGTGCCATCAAGAACAGCGCAGTATAAACAGTGCTCTCAACAAAAGCATCAGAACAAAATACCATGAAAAAAAACAGAACCCATAGTAGCAGTGGTAAACCATACCAATGACTGCTACCAGTCCCAATAAATACAATGTACACTTTTGCTTTGCAGGGGACTACACCCCCCATATCTCTCGATGTGGGGGGTTGTGCCCAGTGCACACCCCATTATTTAAATAACTAACTCTGGGAAGGGCAGATCTTGGAGAAAAGCAGAAACATGGGGGTGGGAGGAATTTCTGTCTTGGGTTGTTAAAAAGAAAAAAAATATGCGCGGGGGGGGGAGTGTAACTACATGTGTCAGGAGACTGGGAACAGAACCCTGGTCTCTTGAGCTGTACTGGCTGAGCTGCTTGTGCCTTAGACCTCTCCATCACAGGAGTAGCTTGGCCAGCCTCCACACTTTTCCCCTACTTCTCCACTTCCTGGCTTGCCTTCACAGCCACAGGGGTAGTGGTTACCATCCTTCACTATTCAACCCCTGTCACTGTTAGTGACAAATACGGTTTAGGAAGCATACTTTAGACTGCGCTCTTCTAGCCATGCTATTCTTACTGGGTAGGGAGTAGAAAGTAGACCAGCTGACACTGGCAGACTCAAGGTAGACAACATTGCTGTCCTTAGCTCATTTTGTACTTTATCCAGACAGGCCACTTGTAGGTGGGTTAGTTATAAATTTGATCCAGTAGGATGATTGGTAGGTTGGGAAAACAGGGGGTAAGGCAGACCTGCCAGCCAAAATGTCCTGCTGAAGAAATCCCTTGGTGCTGGCAAATGGTGGTGGGGGGGAGGGAAGGAGATCCCAGCTGCAGTCCACCCTTACCACCGCTCAGGTCTAGATGTTGGCAGCCAAGTCTGCTGGGAAATGGCTAACGAGATACACAAAAGTGGCAGTCAAGTTCAAATTTGGCAGGCTATGAAGCTTTGCCCCAAGAGTCCCGATTCCACTATTCTGGACAGGCAAGCAACAGTTGCAAAAGTTATTTATTTCAAGTAGTGATTGTGGTGATGGTGGTAGTGGGGGATGTTCAGGAAAATAGTGACACACTTGTGCATTGGGCAGTCTAAAAGAAACCTGCATGCAGTGCATGAATGCATTTTGTTTTACTTGGCAGTCAGGTGGAGAATCCTCTTTAAGGTGGGTCTTCTCACCTATAAGGCCCTACATGGGCAGGGCCCTGGTTATCTGTCAGACCTTCTGATACCTGTCCTCTCTACCCACCCTCTTCGATCTTCTAGTGCTGGCTTCCTGACCATTCCCAGAATGAGGCTTAAATCAGCTGGTGATAGAGCCTTTAATGTTGCGAGCTCCCGTTCTGTAAATTCGCATTACACTTAGGTCGAAACCCCCTGTGGATATTTAAGGCCAGCTTGAAGACACTCCTTTTCTCCCAAGCTTTTGATGTTTAGATTAGAACCTATTATACAGTTTGAGATTTTATTGGAGTTATTATTTTATTTTTGTATAAAAATGTTTGTGTTTTTGTATTTGTGTTTCTAAACGCTGTTTCTTAAATTTGTACGGCGCCCAGAGCCTTCGGGATTGAGCGTCTTTTAAATCAATTTTGCCTTGCCTAAGTGAAATTTTAAGCATACTGTGTGTAAAACATAAGCAGATTATTAATGCCTTTTAATGGGTGACCCTAATTTTAAAAAACAAGCACAGAAGTAGTATGAAAATATTCAATTAATAGTCCCAGTAGGCTGCCACTGCTACCAGATCCTCTGTTGTGGACATCAGTCTATAAAGCAGTTGAAACAGTATTTTGTGAACCTCAATAGATTCTGAGTAACAGCATCCAAATGAGTGCATCGTGGTTCCTATTCACAAAAACATGGAAACCACATGGAAATTTGACGTAACATGAGTGTGTAGCTACGTGCACTGGCCAATCAAAAAACATGCATCGTTCATAAAGGTGCGAGCAGCAGGAGCTGAAGCACAGGTGTGGCAAATGAAAGTGTGTAGTGCCATGCACTGGGACAGTGAGATGTCCAAAACATATTTGTCCCCACCCATTGACCACATTCTATATGGGCATGTGAACTGCCCCGTGAGGATACAAAGAAGTGAATACCATGAGGGAGGAGCATGCAACAGTGGAACATGGAGATGGCAGTGCTGCACCAGTGTCAAATGAACCCTCACAAGAGGCAGTACGCCCTGGCTGGGGATGGGCTGAGGGCTGTGGAGGGGCGGACATCTTGAAGTGCCACCAGGGCCCAGTCAAGTAGTGTCACAAGTGAACAGGTAGTAGCCATGGTCTCATACATCAGAGACAACTATGGGTGCTATATGAAGTGATGGAGTGGAGTCCCTGAAGACCCCGGCAGAGACCAAGGTCAGGATATGGCTTGACATCCAGGCCACTGGCAATGCAGCCAGTCTGGAGGCATGAACACTTGCAGAAATCAAGCACAAGTGGCATGACCTCCAGTCAGCTGAAAAGCGAAGGGTTGCCACCATGAAACTGGCACAGTATGTCACAGGTGGGGGACCACCAATGCAGGTGTCAACACTGTCACCCACTGAGAGAATAGTGGCTGACACCCTTTCTGTGGTCTCCCCTATATGGGGAGATGGAGGGTAATGACATCATGCCAGGTGTGGGGCACAATGCAGTGGGCACAGGGTGGGAAGTATGTGACTGAACAACATAACCAACTGTCCTGTCTTGTGCCCTGCAGATCAGAAGACCACAGCCAGCACCCATGTGCCGCCGGCATCCACTGTGGAGGAGGATACACAGGGGACACAGACATGGATGGTGCAAGTATGTGGTCAACATCATGGCTGGCTGATTGCATGTCAATGTCTGCCAATGCAAATGTACTTAACCAGTCAATGTTCTCTTGCTTAGAGGTACAGTGCAGTAGACACAGGACATAGAACTGGAGAGGGGCACTGTTGCGGACACTGACTCTGAGACCATACTGGGGTTGCCGGAGGACACACAAGGCCTGGCCCAGACACCTGAAAGGAACCAACAAGTGCCCCCCTGCCCTGAACCAACCCTAAAGCCACCACACAGCCAGCCATCCAGTGCCATGGGGCAAGGCCCTGAGGAGTAGCCACCACAGCTGCAGGACCCACTTTATATGGACTATAACCTGACCCGCCTGTGGGGTCATAGACATCGCTAGGCATCACCACCCAGCATACCATTCTGCATCTCAACATGGTGGCTGCAAGCACACCACTCTATGGAGGCATGTCTGTGGCCAAGGACTGGCGGATGGGAGTGTATCCCCACAAAATGTGTCAGCTCTCCACAAACATGTATACTGATGAGTTCTGGGGGGACCCTCTGGGAGGCAACAGAGCTTGGGAGGTGAGTGGATGTGTTCTGACCCTACTGTATGTTACTGTCCTATCTATGTCCTACAGGTCCTGGACATACAAGGTACTCATGGCATGTACACCTGCTACCTGTGGCAATCCCACCTGCTGTGTATGCCTTGTGCTGTCCACTACAGGTGCCCCTGTGTGCTGTGCTCTGTGTGTTGCCCCTACTGGTTGTGTCTTTATTTGGCCAGGGTGTTATGTACTGTGCTGCTAACCTTGTGCTTTCCCTTTGTTCTCTGCAGGACTTCCAGGATTGGCTGGACATCATCATTATGAAGTGCTGGGCACAGCTGGATGGAGCTGCATCACTCGTAGTGGTGCCATAGTGGCACATGGTACCTTCAACCTCCCATACGACCTGTCCTGGAGGGTGGGCATTGGCGACATCCACTACAAGGACAAGGTGGAGGATATGTGTGCCCTTGCTGAACCATCCAAGAAGTGTTGTGCCAGTGACTACAGTGAATGTGTGTGTCTGCTGTTGTCAGCGTCGTCCCACTGTGTCCCCATCACTCATTTATTTATTTTCATTTATTTCGTTTTTGTGTACTGGGTAGGGTGCACTAGGCAGATATTTGCCTATTTTCTGGCATGACCCGGGAGGTTACAGACAGAAAAAATATATGACACATCATATAATCATGAGGAATTAGCTGATACAGTACAGAACAGTGGAGTGACACACATACTCAAGTGCTTACCATACGATAATACAATAACGTAGCATTCAGTGCACAGTAGATACAGACAAATGCAGTCATCAAGATAACTAGTGATTACACAAAACACTTATTATCCATTATATGAAACAGATACAGGAGACTGCCTTTATTGGGGCCAAAAACCCTAAATCAGAGGGTAAGAGAAAGGTAGGGTTGGACGGGGGAAGATTGCTGAGCTTAGATAGGAAAGTGTAGTGAAAGCTGGAATTTGAGAAAGAGAAGTGAATTGGCTAAGTTAGGTGGGAGTTTTAGGGCAGGTGGTGAGTCACACCAGGCAAGTGCACTGCCTTCTCACCTTTCTCTTCCAGGGGAATCGTGGACCACTGAGGTGCCTGGTACTGCACCTCCATAGATGCACAAACACCACCCCTCTAGGCTCCAGCAGGGACTCTGAAGATGAGGAGGACTGGGCAGGCAGTGGTCACTTTGATTCCATTGGCCTGTGTGGCCCCTGTGCTGTTTCATGTCCTATGTTGTCATAAAAAAAGTCTGTTCTGCATACACTGGTGTCCTCGTCATTCCCGGTGGTGGTGTGTGTCCACTATCAGGGTTTGGGGGGTGCATTACACACCTCTACTGGCAGCCTGCCACACCTGGTGGGGTGGAATGGGCATGGGAGGGACTTCAGTGTGGCCAGGTTGGGGGAGTGGGGGGGAATGCAGTGTGGTCAGTGGGGGGACTTGGAGGGAATGCAGTGTGGACTGTGTGGAGAGGGGGCAATGGCCCTGGCCATTGTGTGTATAGCTGGTGATGCAACTGTGCCCATGTGCTGTTCATGGGTCCATGGGGATATACTGTACATGGCAGTGGCAGACCTCTTTATAGGTGTCCATGGCCACTGTTTCCCACAGTGTGGTTGGTAGCAGGCCAAGGCACTGCCCATGATGCTCTCTGCCAATATGTTCACATCTGTCCTCATCATAGCTCTCCAGTATCTCTGCTTCCGATGGGCATCCCTCATGTTACCCCTCAAATCTGCCCCATCCCTGATCTGTCACCCATGGGACAGGTACTGCCCACTCAGGGTATATGCACTGCCATCATGTTGTCTAGCTGGCATTCCTATAGTTCTAGGATGCTAGGTCACAGCTACACTTTCTGCAGCTGCACAATGGTTTACACAGTGCTCTGGGGTTGAATTGCCATGTTATGGGATATGTCCCTCATTACGAGGTTGGTGCCCCTCACTGATTCTCCTTTTGTGTATCCATGTCTGTGACTGATGGTTGAGTGGTGTGGTCCCCATACTTGCCACCCACCACTGTGCAGGTGCTGCTACCTGCCACAATGTACTGTTGCTGATGGCAGTCCTCCACCTGCTGTGGCTGTATGTACCTCACAGCACATGCCTGGCAGACGCTTTGGTTCATTTGTGTCTGTGGGTGGCATGCACGCTGTTCCACAGCCACACACACCCACATGCATGTCCCATAGCAGATGCCCAGCTTCACACTAGTAGACTACATTCGCCTTTGTGTGTGATTCATGCATGCCGCTCAGCCATGCCATGCACGCATTCCACACATTTGTACATACACACATGTTGTACACAGTGTGCATGCTGTGTACCATTTGTGCAACGGCCCCATTGTGAATAGTCATCACTGTAAACATTGTGATAGTAGTGTCACAAGATCTCATAGCAAGTTGGAACCTGACACTCAGCACTTTTGTATAACAGACCACTTCTAAGTCTTTAAATCATTTCCTCCATCTACTTTAAAAACAACTTCCAAAGATTAAAAATACATTAGCTGAAGGTTGACAAACTTACATGACACTGCAGGGTTTTTTCTGCAGCTTCCAACGAAGTTTCAAAAGTATTATAAAATAGATTTCAAAGCTGACAAAATATGGATGAAGAATAGCTAATCTTCTTTATCAAAAAATACAGCTTGACAAAATGAAGCCACTTACAGGAACACCAACAATTTTCCAAAACTGAAAAAGTAATCCATTTCTAATCTCACAAAATATGACAGAAGCCTGCATCTTTCCTCCAGTGACGTCCTTCCATAACAAATTACTAACTGAAACACTTCCTACATTTTCTCACAGGGTCTAGTGAACCGGTCCATGTTCGTGGTTTATCAATAAATATGAATGAATGTATTATTGTTCACAATCAATCAGCATGCATGATAACAGTCAACTAAGAGAAGCTCTGCCTCTAACTCTTTTCAATCTGCAACTATGCAAACTATAACAAGTCATTAAAACAAAAGAGATCATAATTCCACTTGCCCTGACTGGCCTGGTGGCACTGAGGGTTGAGGCACTAGACGTCACACTTCACACCACGCCGGCTACCTGGGTTCGGTGATGGACTTGGGGAGCTGGGGATCAGCAGGAGAGGGAAAGGATCAGGAGTCCAGAGAACTGCTCTCCTCTCCCTGGGGAGGGTTCCTAGGGCTGCACAGTGTCCTTGCGACCCCCGAAGGAGATCAGGGTTACTACAGGATCACCAGCTGAATCTTGTGGGCAGGAAGTGCGGCAGACATCAGCAGGGCAGCCAAGCATGGACATCATTGCACACCACACCTCCGGGGGAAACAAATAAGCAGAAAAATATACCTGTCCTCGGGAATAGGTGGTGGCACCACCTCCCTGAGACACACTCCATCAGCCGACTCCCTCCACTCCTGGGCCAAGCCCAGTCTGGCCTGCCAAATTGTAGGTAGAGTGCCCTGGGTGGAAAGGGCAGCCCTGCCTTGGGGGGGGGGCTCAGAGCCAGGGGGATTGCCGGGCTGGTGCCAAGAGCTGGAGGACTTTCAAGCTTGGAGGTAGAGATGGAGGGTTGGTGGATGCCTTAGAGAGTTCTCCGGAGTGGCGGTGCAATAAATAGAACCTACAAAAAAATATATTCCACCTGCCCTTCTGGTATGCTGTTTATTAGCTTATTAGCTCGATTCAGTAGCATTATTTCATTTTACATTGATACATTTAAAAAATGAATTTTAGTCTGTGCACTGTGTGTGCCAACATCAGTTCCTGCCTTGAAAAGGTGCCCACATAGGCACAAAATGGGATTGGCTGGTTAGTCAGGTGAGACACTGTGGCAGTATGCCTTGCACCTTTTCTCACTGTGAGTAGCAAAATACATATATGGCTTTACACTACTATCTGTTGTCAGCCTGGATGTTTGGTAGAGTGAGTATAAGGCTTTCTTCTGGTCTCCTTTGTTGGTTGCTGGCCTTATGTACCGTTATCCTATGGCAACCCCTTTTTTCTCTGGTTGTCTAATTTCTGAGATTGTTAGCTCCTTACCTGTAGCATGTTTTGTCCATTGAACCAGTTTTAAACTTGAATTTATTATTAGTTTTATAATTTGTGCAGATCCACAATAGAGATTACAGCCCTCAGCAATTTCCAAATGTCTACTTCCTTGAGATCTCTCTTCAGGTGGGAAAGTTGTATTCAAATTGTAAACTTATCTAAGTTGAAGATGCTCATGTTTTAGATGACTGAGAGCACAATACTGCCCCTGCCAACTTAGCTTTATAATTAATGTGAACCATTGAACTAGTTTTATAATAGTATCTATTTAAGCAATAATGCATGACAGGGTGTGATATATCATGTGATATCATCACGCCTTGGATGGTTGGGCATGAGGCCGCAGGCCGAGTGCATCCAATGACCGGCGAGGTGACAATATCCCATAATATACCACACCCTGGAGTGCATTATTGCTATTATAAAGTGGTTTAAATATTTTTTAAAGTAAAAAAAAATAGAACCATTTTAAAAATCTGTTTTGGGGGTGTTGGAGGAATACCTTTAAATAAAATAGTTCCTGGAGGGCTCTGGGCAGCAGGTGGCGCTGTTGGCCGTGGTAGAGGAAGTGGAGCTCTTGTGACTGGGTGACCCGCTCCTTACCATTGCAGTTTTTAAAGTGTTCTCCATTCACAGTGCACTTTATTTTTATTATTTTGTTCTGGGAATTGGATGCTGAGGACTGGTAAGCTGAGAGAAGTTGGAGGTGAGCCAATGATGAGCAGAGCGAGAAAAGGTAGAGTCTTGGTGTGATTAATTCGGGACTGTTATTGTAAGAGCTACTATTAGAATGGTTAGGAATGTCTGGGACAAGACTGGCAGTTTTTTCTATGTGGTTGGGACGTAGCTTTCTTTTTGTGGGGGAGCCGCGGTTTGTGTGAGAATGACTACAATGCGTGGGGTCTGTCGTTTGTCCTTTTCAGAGAAAAAAAATTATTCATCCGTTGCTGCCACACACATGCTGCTGGATATGTTGCTTTTCAAAGTATTGCTTCCAGCGGCTTCTGATGTGCTGAATTCTGTTGTGTGTGCAGCTGGTGGGAGTTCATTTTTTTTTTTTAAATAGCGGCCGACTGGAAGTCTGACTCACTGTGGACTGCTGGACATGAAGAATACTGCACGGTCAGTGAGGAGGCTGGTGGCCGGAGGTTTTCTGAAGCCGGGATGATGTATCCATATATCATCACGGCTTCAAAAACCACTCGGCCAATCAGCTTCCCGTATTTTCGAGGTCCAGGTCATAATATTAGTTTTATAATTAGTGTGGATTCACAATAAAGATGACAGCCCCCAGCAATTTCTAAATATCTTCTTCCCTGAAGTGTCTCTTCAAGTGGAAAAGTTGTATTCAAATTGTAGATTTACCTAGGTTGAGGAAGCACATGTTTTGTATGATTGACAGCACAATTCTTCTCTTGCCAACGTAATTTTAACAACAAAGCTTTATCAAGGTGGGCCTGAAGAAGAAACATTTTTTTTAAAACTGCAACAACAATTATCTTGCCTTGGGAATAAAACACATTGTTTGGATAAATAGGTATACTTAAGAGTTTGCTTTTTCTTGTTGCTGAGTAGGTGTATTTCATTTTTTGCATCATAAACCTTTACTTTATGTCCCACGAGACCTGCATTTTATGGTGACATTGTTCTAGGCCTTGTGGGATTCAAGACCACAGTATCAAAAAACATAAGTAAGCAGTATTAGTCATTTATTTATTTAAAAGAGGTTTACCAGGAAAGATATAATGAGTTGTGAAACTCATTTCCAGATGCGTCCTGGGAGAGAGGGGGAAAGATAAGTATAAACAAGTAGAAGCACAGTAATAACAATACAACAACACACAGAATGTACTATAATATACATTACCAGTGATAACAATACAACAGTACACAGAATGTACAATAATATACATTACCAGTAATAACAATTCAACAATACACAGTATGTACAATAATATGCAATTACCAGAGCAAATAATACTGCAGGTTAAACATCAGAACTGCAAAGTTCCTGGCACACAGAAGAAGGTAAATTTTATTTATTGTTTATTTATTTATTTACTCTAGGATTACAAATACCTTTGAGCCAAGGCTCTTCTACAAAGGTTTCACTTCACGGATAACATACAACACGGAAACAACAGTGAGATAACAGTAAAACAATTCTTGTACAGCAGTGCTATTGAAAGAGGTCAAGTACGAGTATGGTGTAGAGGAGGAGGAGAAATGTAGCTGGCTAACATAGGCAGTTATAGCAAAATGGAGAACACAACAGGATGCAAGCGACCACCAGGAGCGGGTCCGGTCTGGCACCCTGGGGTGGCAAAGAAAAGGGATGAGAGGAGAGGGGGAGAGAAAGTAGATGCAGCTGGAGACATTTGTCTAGAAAAGTGGTAAGGAATGCTGGACGAGAAGAAGGGGCAGGGTGAGGGTGAAGAATAAATGCAATAAAGGGGCATGGAAAGACTAATGAGGCAGTAAGTGAACCTGGGTTTTGAGGTGGTGCCTCAGGAGTCTGGGGGAAGGTGACTTGGGGGGGCAGGGGCTTAGCAGTATATAAGTTAGGACTAGAGCTGTGTAGGTCATGAGCTAGGAGAGGCAGTCACAGGAGCTAGAGGCAGTGAGATGGGCCCGGAGCCTGGTTTTGAACAGACCTATTGTAGTGGCTGAGGAGATGGTGTGGCTGAGACCATTCAGCCAGAGAGGAGTCCTGTAGGCGAAGGAGCATTGGTCCTGTGTTGCACAACAGCGAGGGACCTGTAGATTCTGGGTTGTTGAACTCCTGGTGTTCTGCTGGTTAGTGTTTTGATGTACTAAGGCAGTAACACCAGGAGGTGTTAGGCCAAGGTTGATTTTTCTCGCCATAGCACAGGTGAGATACTTTATCCAGTTGGAGAGTTGGAGACAACTGGCTTGTGCATAGAGGGCACAGGTGTGGGTTAGGCGGTGGGCACCAGTTGTGAGTCAGCAAGCCTTGTTTAGGGCAGTTGTTATACGTTGTAGGGTGGATGTCGTGGCAGAGCCATAGATAATGAGGCCATAATCAATAATTGACACCACCGAGCTCTGGACGGCAATCTTCAGGGCCTCTGGGGTGAGATGTTGCCTGTGCATGTAGATCAATCCAAGGCATGTATTGGCAGCTTTGGCCATACTGTTAATGTGAGCAGAGTAGTAGAGATTGGGGTTAAGTAAAATCCCTAGATATTTGAAGGAGTATACTTGTTCGAGGACAGAACCCTGTTTGGTGGAGATGGCGAGGGGGTGATGCCTGTGATGGTTATGTGAACTACAGAAAAGCAAGGACTTGGTTTTCTTGTGATTTAGGACTAGTTTTTGATTGGAGAACCAGGTTTCAATGGCACTGAATCCTAGCTGTAGGCTGAGTTGGAGAGGTGAAGGGTCCTTGTGCATGGAGAAGACAACAGCATCATCTGCATACAGGATGATTTGTTCCATGCTGGATTGAGGTAGGGAGTTTAATAACAGTCTGAACAGGAGTGGGCCCAGTATGGACCCCTGGAGGACTCCAGAGCGTAGAGGCAAGGTATGTGAGAGAACATTGGCAATTTTTACTCTTTGTGAGCGGTTTTCAAGGTAGCTTCTGAACCAATGGGCTGAGTCAGGTGCAAGACCAGCAATGAGTAGCTGGTCAAACAGTAGCGGATGATGTACCATGTTGAATGCCTTCGAAAGGTCGATGAAGACAGCCCCAGTGAGAAGACCCTTATCTAGGGAGCTGTGCACTTTGCCAGTAAATTCAAGTAGGGCAGTGGCGGTACTATGCCCTTTTCTAAAACCGTGTTGTTGAGTGCACAGAATATTGTATTTGTCCAAATAGTCAGTGAGCTGGTCTGCAACACTATGCTCAAGGGCCTTGGAGAGTGGTGGAAATATAGAGATTGGGTGATAGTTTGAGTGGCTGGTCTTATCCCCACTTTTGTGGACTGGGGTCACTGTGGCAGTTTTTCAAATTTCTGGGAATGTACTGCTGTTGAGTGAGAGATTAAGAATTTTAGTGAGGGGACAAAGGACCTCATCAAGTGTAAGTGACAGCAGCTTAAGGTCTAGGGTGTCACTGCTGGTTCTAGATTTAGAGATGGCAGTGGCGATATGGCGATGAGCTTCACTCATCTTAATCTCCCTGAAGTAGAAACGTGGCTGGTTAGATGAAACACAGGGAGTGCTTGGAGGGGTGTCAATAGTCAGGAAGAAATCTGGTGGAAGAACAGAACTGAGGTCAGTGAAAGCCATGTTGAAAGTGTTAGCAATGACCACAGGATCAAGTGTAGTGGACCCATCTACAATTAACATGGCTGGAGGGGACTTTGATTGTTTCCCAGTGATGGCCTTGATATTGTCCCAGAAGGCGTGGCCATTTTCCCAGGTGTTGGTGAGGACGTCCTTTTAATATAAACTTTTCATGAGACAAATGGATTTTGTGCTGGCACTACGGGCATGTTTGTATTTTTGGATGTCAGATTGTTTGCCTATGGCTTTAGCCACCACCTACAGGTGGTCCCTAGATTTCAGCTGTGAGAAGAGCTCCACAGTAATCCAAGGGTTACAGAGGGCTTTTGCTTTCCATTTTTTAGCAGGAGCAAAGAGGTCACAGGCCTTGTTGAACGTGGTAATGAAGTAGTCGAGGGCTATGTCAACATCCGTCGCATTGTAAATAGGCATCCAGTCTTGCTGGGATAGGTGCTGTTTGAGATGGATTAGTTTTCCATGTGGAAGGACTCTGCTGGTAAGGATTATAGGCGGTGGTTTTAGAAATTTATTAGACCATTCACATATAACCGGGGAGTGGTCACTGAGAGAGTCCGAGAGAATGGAGGGACGGGTGATCCTGGAAGGGTGATTGGTGAGAACCCAGTCCAGCAGGGTAGTGGTGCCTGTTTTGTAATTAATCCTAGTAGGTGAAGTAACCAATTGTGACAGGTTGGCAGCTGCAATGGCATCCTTATGAGTTCAGTCATCAGATGTGAGCCAGTTAATATTGAAATCACCAAGTAGGATGTGTTCAGAGCCAGGCGGCTGTGAGCTGATGAAGTTAAGGACTTCTTTGATGCCAAGATCTTGTTCCCGAGGTGGAATATAAACAGAAATGATGGTGAGGGCTTTTTCATTGAGACCAAGAAGGATTTTTAAGGGTAGGAGCTGGGCAGAGGAGACAGGCACAGGAGTTGAAATAGGGTGTCCCAAGACAGTATCCTTAATGTAGATAGCGCAGCCACCTCCCTTTTTGGAGACACGGTCCAGTCTGAAAATATTGTAGCCCTGCAGGGTGATTGCCAGATCCGGAACTTTGGGTGTCAGCCATGTTTCAACAATTACAAGGATGTCCAGATTATGTTGGCTGGTAAAGGCTTGTAGTGCATCAAGTTTTGGCAATAGGTTGCAGATGTTAAGGGTTGCGATGGTAAGAGACCTGCCTTTTTCAAGGGGCTAGAACAGCTAGGGCCAGGGTTCAGGTGGACGTTTCCTGAAATCAGTAGGAGAAGGGAAGATGGAGAGAGGTAGTGAAAGAGAGCTGAGAGTGGGCAGAAACAGCAAGGATGGGGTATGTAGCAGCTAGGGAGAGGGAGCAGTAAAGGCTTGGGCTGGGCAGGACAGAGAGGCGGGGAATAGGCAAAATAGAGATGAGAACCAACAGGAGAGACCAATGGTCAAACTAGGTTGGAGAGTGAAAGTAGTGAAGGAGAGTGAAGGTAGAAAAGGAGGTAGTTCAAAGAGAAAAAGGAAAAAACTAGGTTGATGTTACCAGGGTACAGGAAAAGAGCCAAGGTGAGCCAATGGGAATGGGGGAGGGCAGACCAATAGTGTATTTAATGAAGGCCTGGGAGGGGTGGGAGGCGGAAGAAAAATTACACGGAGGAGATTTAGCTAGCTTAAAAGATAGCAAGGATTTTTAGCCTTAAAAGGTGCTCCAATCAGCTGTGGCTAGAGAAGCAGTCCAGCCAATCAGGACCTGCATGTATGCAGCACCGCACCAATCAGTGACTTCTACTCGAAATTCATATGGTGGTAGTACTTGGGGTAGGGATCCGATCTGGAGGACCACGAGGGAGGCAGAGAGTCACTTGAGGAGTCGGGTGGCGGCCATATGTACGACCGGTGATCCTCTGCTCAGAAACACAGAGCGCCGCTTCAGGCACGGGTCCCCTAGGGTAGGGATCTGGTCTGGAGGACCACGAGGGTGGCAGAGAGTCGCTTGGGAGTCAGGCAGCAGCCGTAGGTATGGCCAGTGATCTGCCACTCAGAAACACAGAGCGCCGCTTCATGCGCAAAATAGAAAAGGGTTGGAGAGAGAGTAAGTAGAGGAGGGTGAGAAAGAGAGGCTAGTGGCAAGGGGTGGTGAAAAGGTAAAGTAGTGGTGGAAGTAAAAGAGAGAGGAGAAGAGAACAGATTATGGTGGGTAGGGTGGGGGAATAGAGTGCAGAGGATTAGGAAGGGGTACAAAGGGTGATTACTGGGGGTGAGAGTGAGTGAGAAAGAAGTAAGGGAGTGAGAGGAAGCAGTGAGGAGAAAGGGGAGAGTAAAGGGGGATGATATGGGGTGGTGAGAAGTATAGAGTTAGGAGTAGATAAAGAGAAGTGTAGGGTAATGGGGATAAGGGCATTTACAGGAGGGGGCAGTGTGGCCTTGGAGAAGGGAGGAAAGAGTGTTTAGATGTGGCAGAACAAACTGTTAGTGAAAGGGAGTTCCAAAAATTAGGAAGGTGGAAGGAGAAACCAGACTTTCCAGCTAGGAATTTACAAGAGGGGAGCAAAAGAGAACGATAACCTGAGTTATAGAGACAGTACATGGAGGGGGGCATAAGGAAGAGGGCTGAGCTGAGGTAAGGAGGGAGTGAAGCCAACCAGAATTTAGAAATAAAGGAGGCACAGTGGATGAAATGGTGGTCATTCAAGGAAGAGATGGAGAGATCAATGTACAGAGAACAATGGTGAGTCCAGGGAGAACAGGCCATGGCAAAATGGCAAAAGGAGTAAAAAAGGGGATCCAGTTTGGCCAGGAGCAAATAATCCACTACTGGTTATGCATTTCTAGAGAAATTAATGCATGCCCCAGGAGAACTAGAAGGCATGAGGTCAATGGCTGAGTGACTGTCTATGCACCTGGTAAGTGCATTAATTCTCAAGAAATACATGCCCCGGAGTGGGTTATTGCAGTTATAAAATGGAGTTTTGTTTATATGATACGTTTACTGAATTTATCATTTCAAGAAACACATACAGTACAGATAATCCAGTAAATAGGGTAGTAAACTTGGGACCTTATGCATAAATGTGAGGGTTGCCTAAGCAGAGGCTTGTAGGCAACCCAACGTCAGAATGTCATGGAGCAGGGGTCCAGCAGATCCCTGGCGACATTCACAGATGTTGTACGAGCCACTTGCACACTGGATCCCCCACACTGCCATGTGACTATCACTGATCCAGAGGTAGTGTTGGGGGCATGCCCACACTCCGTGCCATGCACAAAGGAACAGAGTGCAGGGCATGGTGGAGTACAGGTTACAGCAGCAGGGACCCGGTTATAACAGTAGTGCACACTCCCAACAAAGACACCCGCTGACTGCACAGTAAGACAGGTAGACACAGGCCAGGGGCAGCACCATAGATATTGAAGTGCCATGGATACCACAGGAACAGAGCTATTAGCTCATGCTATAAGGAATGCCAGCACACCACTATGTAAGTTATGTAAGCCTGGTACCATATCAGATGATATTATTACAATATCTACTACTACTATCAATCTGTGTTGTTACCTGTGTAGCGGATGTGGCAGCATGGTGCCTACAGTGTTGCCACCAGTCCTACCATGCAGTTAGGTGGGCTGGGGTATCAAGGTGGTGGGGGGTCCATGTAAGAACTAGGAATCAGTCCACCATGATGCCCCAGCCCACCTAGCTGCATGGTATGGCTGGGGGAAACCCTGCAGGCCCTATGCTGCCACATAGGCTATACTGGTAGCAACACATAAAGATGGTAGTAGTTGATGTTGTAATAGCTACCATCCAGTATGGTACCAGGCTTACATTACATATATCATAGAATGCTGGCATTCCATATGGTATAGGCTCGTGGCCCCATTTTGTAGCTGGCCATACTGTGGTGGCCTTGTCCATCATCTGCATATGGTCCTGCCCATCCTTTGCATATCCCAGGACCCACATCTGCCCACAGTTCCCTGTTCATGGGAACAGGGGATCCACTACAAGACCCAAGATGGGCACCTGATTTGATGCCTGCCTGTTTCCCATGATCCAGCCCCACTCAGCTGCATGCCAGCAAGGTGGGCCCTTGGACAGATGTCTGGCGATAGTGAATGCCAGTTGGTATGTGTCTGTCCATGGGTGCGGAGCTGTGTACACCAGGTATGTGCCTCTAGTGAGTACCCGGCACACCTTAGTATATAGGGCCCATATTTTGCAGACATGGTTATAAAACCATAAAAGCACACTACAGATGACATTACATGATGTATCGAGAACATTAATGATAGTGTATAGCAAAGTCATGGAAAGGAAAAAGTAAAAGTAAAAGGAAAGATGTAAATTCATTCCACTGCTATAATAAATACATTTGATAACAGTTGGCGTCCTTCAATTGATATCTAATACAGAATGTAACCGTGGCTCAGGTCAGTTACATCATTCCCTTTTGTAATATAAGGGCCTCTCTCGCTGGTAAAGAGTTGATGAATTTACCCCAACTTCTCAGAAAGAGCTCCTCCCTACCCTTCAGGACATATGTCAATCTTTCCAGTGCCAGCACCTGCAAGGCTAGTGTCTTCCATTGCATAACTGTGGGTGTCAGACATGAAAAATTTGATTTTTTTTTTAAATGGAAAAATGTTTTATTTTCCTTTAGTTGTGTTGTTGCTAGGTAGAATTAGTGGGTTTGGTAGCAAAGGTTGTGTGCCTTTGAATAAACCTATGAACTGCATTTATTTTGAAGATACCTATGCCCAGTTGTGTTTTTTTTTTTGTGTGTGTGTTTTAAAAGAATTTTTTTTATATTAATGGAAAAAAACATTTTTCATTTAGTTTGGTTGTTGCTTGGTAGATTGGGGCAGAGTAGTTACAAACGTTGCAATTTCTAGGTAACTAATCAATAGGAAGGTGCTGTGTTTTAATCAGTGAAGTTGTTTGATTTGGTCCATTTTTTTGTACTGCATTTTATAATTAGTAATGTAACCATCCTTGGCTGGAAAGGGACACCAGGATATGAGTGAGCAGTGGATGGAACATTGCTTATGCCTGATTTGGTGGTTCCTGTTGTGTGTGCTGCACTTCCTTGTGGGAGACCCAGGTGTCCACTGTGACCATTCTCTCACACTGCTAACCTGTAGAGCTCTTAGTGGGCTGTGAATATGTGCTCAAATGCTGGGTCAGTGAATGATATCCAACCACTGTGGTTGTACCTCCTGGGGGTAGCGAGGCAGCCTTACTGTCATGGGTGACCACGTGATATTGGCCTTGTCCTTCCTAGGTCCCCCTGTGGGTGGACTGACACACTTGAGTCATGGGAGGAGAAAACAAGGAAAACTACATCCAGGCACTCAGTGACGGCAGATCCCCCACTCCTTCATCAGCAACCTTGCCTCCTGTTGCCCCTTCCCTTGACTCCTTCTGCATAAGAGATGTTTGTTCCTAGGAAAGAGTGGAGCTGGTCCACTCACACAAGAATGGGGTAATGTTATAGCATACTGCATGAGGATTTCATAGTGCCTTCTTTTTTACCTGTGCTATGTTCTGGAATAGTTTGAGTTGGGGCTTAGAGGTGATGGGGTGGAGCTGCGACTTGACAGGCAGCAATTGGGGCAGGAGCAGCCTAACAGAGGCAGAAGGTCAGGTCTGAGGGGGGAGGATAAAACTGTGATTTAAAAAAAAAATAGAGAGTTTAGATGCACTGCTAGAACTACATAAAGAAATAAGCACACAGTTTGTCCAAATTGTGCTATGCTTAAGGGCATGTAATGACAGTTGCTACTCCTATATCTTACAAGGTCTTCTTGCTTGTGGGAACCAAGACACAAAAACATTCAAACATTTATAATTAAACAAATGATAGTTCTATAAGTCTGAAGTGCTATTTGTAAGCAATAACCCTCAGCAAGGTGTGTAGCATTGTTGGAATTACCCCAGAGCTTGCCAGGGCTGAGCCCTGATAGATATCTGAGGAGACCCGGGAGCTCTGAAATAAATGCTTAAGCTCTGGTGCCAAGGCTTTGACCCCGGTAGCTGTTTCATCCATAGGACTTTAACTTTAGGAAGTCTGCTGAGAACAGTGACTGTTATAGTTGCTAAACAAAGAACAAGTTGACTGTTCAAAAGCCACCACCTAGCTGTATAATTGACTTATTTATTTATTTATTTATTTAAGTGTTTTACCAGGAAAGGCACACTGAGCAGAACACTGCTCGATTTCAGATGTGTCCTGGGGAAGGGGGGAACATAGGTAGACAGTTGAAAACAGTATAGACAAGTGAATACATAGTGGGAGAACACTAATATTTGGTTCTGATTACAAGTCAGTAGTAGATTGAGAGAGTCAGTTGGTAACCACAGTTAATACAGCATGGGGTAGACAGCTGAAGACAATACAGACAAGTGACTACATAATGGAAGATCACTAACATTTGGTTCTGATTTCACGTGCATAGTGGATTGAGAGAGTCAGTTGGTAACCACAGTTAAATACAGCATGAGTACAATAAATTCAGAGTGCAAGGTGCAGGCCACTAGCAAAATTTGAACCATATGAGAGACGGTATAAGGCGAGAGAACAATAGCTAGGCACTGATTAATTGCAATTTGCTATGTGCAGACCTACCCTGAGATTTTACTAGTGATTGGGAAACACCTAGACATAAGCACAGGTAGGGACGAAATTAGCTTGGAGCATAGAGTTTAGGTGCGAAAGGGAGGTGAAGCGACGAACGTTAGCTGGGAAGGAGTTCCACAGCATGGGAATGCGGTAGCTGAAACCTGACTGACCAGTGGTAATAGACCGGTAAGGGACAGCTAGGGACCTAGAGTCTGAGTTTCTGAGTGTGTATGCTTGTGCGCTGGGGTTTGTTAAGACGTCGGAGAGGTAGGAGGGGAGACTCTGCGACCAATACTTGGATGGGATCTTTACGCAGTGGGTTAGCCTACGATTTTCAAGAGAGGTGAGGTTCATTGCTTGATATAGGGCACAGTGGTGTGTGGAGTAGTGGCTGTTCAGGGTGAAACGGCAGAAAGAATGGAAGAGAGTCCAGCCTGGCTAATGTGGTCTTGGGACCGGCGCCGTAGACTATGTCCCTGTAGTTGAGGACAGGAAGGATAATTTTTTCACAATGTCTTTCCTGGCTGGAAAGGGGATGCTGTCACGATTCCGGTAAAGTGCACCAAGCCTAGGGTGTAGCTTATTGAGTAGAGTCAATATGTGTGGAAAAGTTGAGGTGCTAGTCAAGCCAGACACCGAGGTATCTGAAGGTGGTGCAGGACTCCAGATGAGACCCTTCCAGGGTGTGGAATAATAATGGTGAAGGGAGCCTAGAAATTTTCTGCCTCATGCCAAAGGTTAATGAGACTGTTTTGTTGGCATTTAGGGGGAGGTTATTTGAGCAGAGCCAGTGCTGGACAGAGATAAAGTCTTGCTGTAGTCTGGTTGCAACCTCCGAGGATGAGTGGGGGGTGGATGCGTATAGCACCGTGTCATCTGCGTACATGTGGATGGCGGTATGTGGGCAAGCAGATGGCAGGTCATTCAGGAAGACTGAGAACAGGAGGGGGCCTAGGACAGAGCCTTGTGGCACTCCTGAAGTGATTGGGAGGGGAGCCGACGTGAATGAATTGATACGGACAGCTTGGGATCTGCCAGTGAGGTAGGAGTGGAACCAAGATGTAGCTCAGTTGGATAGACCAGCATTGACGAGTTTGGTCAGGAGAAGAGCATGTGTCACAGTATTGAAAGCCTTTGCCAGGTCAATGAAGATGGCAGCAGTGATGTGGCCAGCATCCATCCCTGTGAGGATGGAGTTGGTAATCCTGAGAAGGGAGGTAGTAGTGGAGTGGGATTTCCTAAAGCCAGACTGGTAAGGGAAGAAAAAGGAGGAGGAATCCAGAAAGGTGGATAGGTGAGAGAGAACCAGGCGTTCTTGTATTTTGGCAAGGGTCGGTAAGAGGGAGATGGGCCGGTAGTTGCTTGGGTTTGAGGCATCACCACACTTGGGAAGTGGGATTACAATGGCAAGTTTCCACTCACTGGGGACTTCTGCTAGGAAGAAAGATAAGTTAAAAAGGGAGGCAAGGGGTTGAGCTATGGCAGGGGCCATCTGGTGGAGCATTTAGGAGTCCAACCCGGTGGAACATTTGCCCTTTTCTGGGTTAAGGGCAACCAGTGCATTGTATACCTCATCAAGGGTGACTTGCAGGAAGGAGAAGGGGTGAGCTACAGGTGTGCCACAAGATGGGGTGATGGTGGAGGCATGCTGAGCAAGGTGAGGGGTGGACAAGGGAGTAGCAGGGCTGGTTGTGAAGACAGTGTTGAACAAAGTGGCAACTGCTGAGGGGTCAGTGATGGAGAGTCCCCCAACCTACAAGAAAGGGGTGGGGGGGCTGTGATGGGGGGCAGAGAAGCAATTTGATCACATTCCAGAATCGTGATGGGAGATGGGAGGAGAAATTGAATGCGCCCAAGAAGTAGTAGGCCTTTGCTTGGCGGATTCTTTTGGTACTAGTATTGTGGAGTGCACGATAAGTCTGGAGGTCAGCCTGAGATTTGGAAATCTTAAAGGTTTTCCAGGCCTTGTCTTGGATTCAGAGGTGGGCTAGGTGGGGTGTTCGGGAAAATAGTGACAAACATGTGCATTGGGCAGTCTAACAGAAACCTGTATACAATGCATGGAAGTGTTTTATTTTACTTGGCAGTAACTGAAATTTTAAGCATTATGGGCCCGATGCACTATTCCAACAGCAGCATCCTGTGGTTATTTCTGGGGGTGTTGGTGCTGGCAAGAATCTGGACCTAGGCAGCATTTTTTTTTCATTTGAGTATTCACTGATTGGTCCAGTACCCCATCAGCTGATGTGTGTCTCACATGCTCACGTCATGGTTATTGCATATGCTGGAGCTGGACCAATCGGTGAGGGAGTGTGGCTTTGAAAGTCCCACCATGGTAAAGTTAGGAGACTCTGTGAGTTATAACAAAAGCCTTGGCTTTCTCCTGTTACTGCTGCCGTTAGTTTAAGCTGCCATGCTTGCTGGCTGCCTGCCCTCAGATGAAGAACTGCACTGATACAACCCGCTGCCTGCCGCCAAGACTCGAGTTTGGAGAAAGAAGAAGAAACTCCCTCTTTGAATGGAGCTGGTCCCTATGATGGTCATCATGGTCCCAATGATGAGACTGTTGCTGCTTTTCTGGAGTTCTGGACTCCCTAGACCATCCTGTAATTTCCATTTCTGGTCTGCTGTCCTATCTGGGCCAGTACCAAATGCTGCTTGCTGCACTTTGGATTCCCATCCTGTTTCCCGATCAGGCTTCCCTGGGTGCTGCTCAGTGCTCACACCAGATTCTCTATGCCCAGCAGAGGATTGCATCACTTACAATACCTGCAATAGAAATTCACTCAAAGAAGTAAGTCTGATATTCTATTTATACAAATACAGTAAATGCTGTGCCCTCTCTGCCTAGTATTGTCTGCAATATTCCAAATGAGGTGTTAATTTACCAGGGAACCATAAAGAGTTGGCAAACTACAATTCTCTGTGTGCCTCAGATTACATTACTGTGCTAAATGGTGCCTGTTCACACTGTGCCCTAAACATAAAATAAACTCTGGCTATGGTAGGGAATTCCTAATTTTAGTTACCTCAGAGGTCCCCACAATAATGTATAATTGTGGTCACCAAGAGTAAGCAATTTTCTAAATTAAATAAACCTCTTTGTGCAGGGACTGTGGGCTTGCAGGCAAGCAACAGTAGCAAAAGTTATTTATTTCAAGTAGTGATTGGAGTGGTGGTGGTGGTGGTAGGGTGTTTGGGAAAATAGTGACAAACTTGTGCATTGGGCAGTCTAACAGAAACCTGTACACAATGCATGGAAGTATTTCATTTTACTTGACAGTAACTGAAATTTTAAGCTTTATGGGTCCTATGCATTATTCCAACACGCCGCATAAATTGGGTGCATTGGCATAGCTAAGTCGGAATGCCGTGGAGCTGTGGTCATGCAGCATTCATGACTGGAGCACGCAGCTGGTACGCTCCCCATCCCTCAGTCGCATAAACAACAATGTGTTGGGGCTGGGCGATGGTGCCAGCAGTATACGCTATTCACTAATGTGCGTAGTGCTGGCTGCACAGGTGCGGAGATGGGTGCAGGTTATGGCAGTGAGAACCCTGTCATAACCCACTGCTCACCCCTATTGTCAGCATCTGCCAGATACCCGGGAACCAGGACAAGACTCTCTGTGCTGCCCCTGCCCACTAGGCAGTCAGAGAGGGCAGGGGCAGTGGGAAAGTGCCCATATTTAAAGTGTAGCAGCAGCACCAGGATGTTGCTGGGGGGGGGGCAGATGGACTGTGAAACATGCCCACTTATGGCAGCTTGGGGGTATAGCCACATTGTGGTTGGGGCACAGCTGCCGTTGTGGGGGTGCAGGCCAGAGGTGGGTCTCAATGCTGGGGTCCTGCAGTGCACCGGGAGGGTGCTGTTAACTGAGGGCTAGTGAACAGACTGGTGGTGGGGGCAATGCCGTGCGGGTCCAGGTGCCTGCAGTAGGCATGCACTACCCCAGACCAACACTTCACTGCATGAGGGATCCACTGTTGGACCCGGGGTGGGCATCCCATTGGATGCTCACCCGGGTCTACGACTCCTCCCCCGGCCGCCCTGTGGAGTCCTGCATGCCGGGGGTGGGGGGAGCCATGGACAGGTGGCTGGCATTAGTGAATGCCGGTATAGGTGCACCTGTCCACAGGTGTGTCACTACGCAGGTGGGGTACATGCTTTTTTCATGTACCTGCACCCACATTGTGCATAGGGCCCAGTTGTAAAGCATAAGCAGATTATTAATGCCTCTTAATGGGTGACCTTTATTTTTAAAAAAAAGCTTCTAAAAAAGTAAGGTATGTTACCCTACTTTCTGAAATCATCCATGCACCATTTAATGGAGGGTTTCAGGATGCTGGGGAACTGGGAGATTGAAACAGTGAGACAGGGATGCCTGCACAGCTCAGCTACAGAGAGTACTATAGAACTGGGTTTTAAATGGTTCTAAGCTAGTTGGATTGTCCTGGCAGAGCTGGTGTGCAAGCTATTTCATTTGTGAGGAACTGTTTCTGTAATTGAACCAGAAATACACTGTGTCTATAAGTGTATAGTTCGCCATCAAAGTATGTATTTGTTTAAATCTGAGGCTGGTTTTCTCCGTTTCACATTTGTTGCATGGAGATTAGAGGGCACAAGAGCCTGACTCCTACTTTGATCTAGATCCCTTCATTTCTGCTTGCATGATCATGGTATTTTTTTTTTTTTTGCTTGAGTGTTACTTTGGAGTGGGGGGTGGAGGGTACAGGGAACAGGGAACAGCAATAGCAATCCTGTCCCATTTGTTTCAGAGTCTACAATAGCCACTGGTTGCCAAGCTAAGAAGGCAGCAACTCTGGGGACCGTTGTCCAGAGTGGAGGTCCTACACAATTTGGTCCCCTTTGTTCTTGCTTGTATTTGCTTTAGAGTCTGCGACAGTCACTGGTTGACAACCTAAAGAGGTAGCAACTCTTGAAGATCCAATGCCATTTATGCAAAGTGTTCAGGACTTCATTTGTGCCATCTAAAAATGGAAACTTACCCACCCCTGTTCATCTGAGCCCCAGCATCCTCCCCACCCAGTTCCTTGAATGCCATATCCCACTTAGTTACTTTTATTTACATTACAATCCAACAGAGTGATCTCCTCCATCAACAAAAGACGTGTGACTCAAGTGGTGCCCTGCTTGATCATGGGAGATTACTAGAATTCGGGCCCCATGCTTAAAGAGAAGATGAGAATTGCTGCTCTTCATTGGGTGGTTGACTTACAAATAAGAAGAACCTGTGCAGCAAATGGCTGTGCAAATCCCATTGCTCACAGGGCTGAATACGCAATGCCATTTGATTTTTCGGGGGGGGGCAAGCAAGAGGCAGAGTAGACACAGCATATGATGGGAGTGGTTAGTTCAGCTTTTTATCAGTATTCTCAGCTGTTTTTGAATACTTATTAACATCACTTGCGTGACTAAAATAAGCTAGCATGCAGCAGACACTGCTCCCTCACCTTGTGGGACAATAGGTGTATAGCAACAGCTGAGAATTCTGATGAAAGCCTGGTCATAGACATATTAAAAGGAGCACTCCTTTTATTACAGCTGTGGGCAGAGCCTACTGCTGTTTTGGCATGCCTTGCCATAAAATGACCAATCATGGCACCTTCTGTTGGACTGTTGGAAATATCCTTCTGAAAGTCCAACAGAGCTTGAAACACTTCACCATGATCGGCCACTACGGAGTAACAGCCACACTATTTCGGCTGTTACTTCTGCATTCTGCGGCAACAACCGTGCATGCGTGACTCACTCGCATGCACAGTTCTGTTAGTGCTGCCATCTTCTGAATGGCAGAATGCCACTCACTGCAGCTACGCAAGCTCGAGTGCCATGCATGTGCAGTTGTGTTGCCACTGCCATCTTTTGGATAGCACTCCTCACACACCCTCCCACTGCTCCTGTCCTCCCCGCTCCCTCCCAGCATCAGCAGCAAAGAAAACCCTCCCACTCACTCCCACTGATGCTGTCCTCCCAGCTCCCACCATTCCCCATCCCAGGCCGACATCAAGATGCCCAATCCCCATGTTGGCATTATGTACTCCCCCAACTCATGTGGCACAATGGGAGCCCACCGCAGTGTGTCCAAATTTATGTTCCCCTCACCAACACTGGGGTACACAATCCCCGTGTCAGCATCATGTACCCCCCCAACTCATGTGGCACACTGGGAGCCCACCCCAATGTGCCCAAATGTGTGCTATTTTTCATGTAAATAAAGAAAACCATCCCTCAACATGTTTTTTTTACCTGTAAAAAAGAAAATGATCCCTCATCATACGCCCCAGTCCCCCTCCCCACCCCAACTCTCCACTGAGCACCCACCTCCTAGCACCCCCCTTACCTATATGTACCTCTGGTGGTCAGCACTGTCATCTTCTCTGGACCAGGTCATGTCTGCACTCTTCAAAGCTGAACCGCAAACTGAAGAATCAAAGGTAAGCATGCTATAATGGCAGTCAAAGGGGTTTTCAACTTATGTTGATAAATCAGTTATTTTTTTTAATTCTGCCCCCAAATTTTCAATATGGGGTTCTTGATACCCCACCTCAAGGACACTGTCACTGTCATTTTGTTACTCAGTCCCGAATGGTGATTTCACAGTCGCTGTGCAGAATCACCTTTTGGGACTGATTAATGAAATGACAGTGCCGCTGTTCATGAGGTGGGGTCCCAAAAAACCCATGTTGCAAAGTTGGTGAAAAAATTCCAAATAATGACTGCATTATGAGTGTGCGTTGTACAGTTTCTAAGCATACTCCTAACTTCGCCAATTTTTAATACTTTCACTCCAGATTTTAAACATTGACATTTTTGCACACCTTCTTATTAAAAGTACAGCTGTCATTTTTCACATCCTGCCCAAAACATGTTTTTGCACCTGTGGCACAGAATAGCTTGGTCGCTCTGCAAAATCACCTTTCATGTCAAGTGAATGAAATGACAGTGGCAGTCTTCATGAGGTGGGGTCCCAAAAGGGCCATGTTGAAAATTTGGGGCAACAACTCCAAAAAAATGGTCAAGTTACACCCAGGCATACAAAATGTTCTACGCACACATGCAACTTTGGTCATTTGGCAGCTCATCACAGTTGTATTGGCTCTTTCTAGACTTTGTTATTACATGTATTAAAAAAGTTCTAAACCAGACTCTAAATGGGGAAAGAAGGGTATTGTATAATGCAGGAGGTTAGGGGCAATCTAAAATGGACTGCACCTAGAAATGAACTTTGGCTCAATGTGCCTTTCCTGATTACCAGTAGTATTGATTTAATATGCTACGCTCATATACATGGTTTCAAAAAATGTCTTAAAACACATGCAACCTAAGGATGTGTACTGTATGCTTATATTTGATATAAAGCAAGGGGTCACATAAACTAATGAGTAGTTTAGTGCAATGTGTCTTCAATCTGACCCCTTTGCATTCGTTACACACCAATCCAAAATGGCAGCAGAACTGGTCCCTGATTGAAACTTTTTAGGGCCCCATTGGCTCTAGAAGTATAATTCCAGAACTTTCACTGCCAGTGGAATGAAGAAGATAGTGTGTACAGAGGGCCAAGAGGACAGAATATTCAAGTATCTCCTAGTGGGAAAAATAGGATAAGATATAAAACATTAATTTCATTAGTATTACTATTTACATACCTTTTATACTGTTGGTAGTATGAGGAAGCAGTCCATGTCCAAACATGAGAAAGGACTTGTGCTAATCATTTTTGCAACATGACTAATCAGCAGGAAACAAATACAGAACTCAATTAAAAACCATGACAGTGTAAGGGAATGTTAACAAGTGATTGAAACTATCATATGCAGTGGAATGTCTCAAAAATCCAACAACAGTTTAGTCAGATGTTGGACTAAGGGCATACAGGCTGGTACTTGTAGCAGCCTGCACCTACAGTAGCTCAGTCAGATAATGATCATACATTTCAGGTGGTCCTCTGGTCACTTTAGAATGTATGCCCATTGCAAGCAACTCAGAAATGGATTTAATGAAAGTACCAAGAAAAAGACTTGTGCACGCTCTCTCTTTCTCTCTCTCTCTCTCTCTCTCACTCACTCTCTCTGAATGAGAGCAGCAAGATGTGAAAAATAATGTCTGGCACAAAAAGATACATTCTGAGATCTGAAAGAGTTCTCTGGGTCATTGCCTTCGAAGCAACATGTCTTTCAAATACCAGCCGATACCTGCCTTGAGGTCAGATGAAGTGATAGTAACAGAAATCTCTGATCAATGGGTATAAAAATACTTTAATGTATAGACTGTTTTGATTAAAGCAGCTATACCACAATAACTTATGTCAGCTAATAGATCAAACATCCTAGAAAACAAACAGAACTAAACTCTCTTCTCAGGTCCACCAGTCAGATATATCCTCTCTTCCTCCTCCAGAAAAATGAAATATAAGTACTATATAATGTCATTCAAAGGCATGTATGGAGTAAACTCCCTTTTTCTGAGATGGACTGCATCTACAGTACTGTAGTATGAATCAGTCTTTTGTAATAATGCAGTTCAATGGCTATATACAGTACATTATTGCAAATCCTGTTTGACTTGAACTGCTAACATATAAATCACATAATTATCTGAAAAGAAAGACTAATGTGGCTGCGGCCTTGATAACTGACATAACCAGTGTTAAATACTGTATGTGTGATGCTTTGCTGTCTACAATGCCATTACAAAATGTGAACCTTTCCTCCTATGAGTGTAAAATGAAATGCATGCTTAGAGTCTTTGTAGTGAATACCATAATTAATAAATATATGTTATATTTGTCAAAAACTTGTTTTGAATTGTTTTGAATCTCTTTTGGGTGATGAATGCTTAAAATCATACATATAAGGTAAACTTTTAAAACTTTGGCTATGAATATACAGTATATGACAATAATAATTGTCAAGAATACATTGACAATCAAAGAACAATATGTGGATTGAAAGGTTTCATTCCAGAGTTATGACACTCCTGGGGGCATCAGCATGAAGGACTGCACACAGAATAGAAAGGATTGTCAGAGTTTGGTTGATGGAGAGGGTCCTAAAGTAAATGTTCACATAAGGACCCACCATCTGGCAGGTCAGTCAATGGGAGAGGTCACAGACAGCTCTAGAAAGCTAAGCAGGAGACTAAAGTTCGTGGCAGCCCCAATAATGTTTTCTGAGGTTGTGCTGGTGTGAAAGGTATAAAGGTGAGACTAGGCTTCCCCTGACCATTTGTTTTAACATACAGTTGAATAAGTGGTGTATGGAAAAATGTGGCTGCATGAGGAACTTGGGGCAGTTCCATTGGGAGAGGAGGCTGTTTAAGAGGGACAGCCACCTCCATCCTACTGCACATGATACTAAAGCATTGGTTCAAATGTTCAGTTCATATATTACTGGCTATGTAAACTGATAGTGGAAGCTGCAGCCGAGAATAACCACAGTGTAGTATCAGCCAAGGCAAGATCAGCAAGCACTCCCCCAACTACCAGAACTGAACAGGAACTTAGAAGGGATGATGAGAATGCAATACATTGCAATAAATAAGCCTAAGAATGGGGATCACCTGTGTATAAGAGGAAAAACAGGGTGAGGACAGTGGAAAAATCTGCTAGAAAGTGGCTATCGTAAATGCTAGAATCCTGGGAAATGAGATGGGGGACAGTCAGGTGATGGCAGAAGTGAGACAGTTAGACATCATAGCAGTCACAGAGAGGTGACTGTGAACTTACAATACCAGGATACATCATTTACAGAAAAGATAAGATGTCAAGGAAAAGGTGAGGGGTGTCAATGTATGTTAGGGAGTGTATTTCAGCACCAGAGAAAAAAGCAGTAGGAAGAGGAAGTAGGGGTGGAATTAATATGTCCACATCTGATAGTAGAAAGGGGCACAAATATCAGGTTTTAGGTTTAGAGTTGTGTTCAGGCCCCCCAACCAATCCAATGAAGGGGATAAGGCTCTGGGGGGTGCAGGTTGGTGACTGCACAGAAGAACACAGTCCTGCCAGGTGATCTCAATATGTCCAGTGTGGGTTGGAATATACCAGAGGTGAGATGTGCCAGAAAAGCTAGACCTCAGTAGACACCATCCAGGACAATTTCCGTTCTCAGCATTTGAGGGAACTATTAAAAAGGGGATCCATCCTGGATCTGGTACTTTTAAACCATGAACTCATAGAAGACATAACTGTAGAAGTGATTCAAAATCCTCCTTAGCAGCAGGCACCAGAAATTCAAGATGATGGTCTTGGACTTCAGAAACATTGCTCTGGGGAGTATGTAAGTGATTCTGAAGACCAGGCTCTGAGGAGTAGGCCAAATAGTGAAGGTGGAGGAAAAAAAGGGAGACTGCCAAAAGGAAGGTTCTGGAGATCACAAAGTACTGTTTCAGGCAGATCAGGAAGAACAGGAGATGTAAAAAGCCAATGTTCTTCTCTAGGGAAGTGAGGAAGGCAGTAAAGAAAAATAGGTTGTCTTCAGAAGGTATAATGGTAACCATTCAGAAAGCATTAGGGTGAGCTATCAGGAAAAGCTTAATACAACCAGTGCAACTGTAAAGAAGGTTATGGTGAAGGCTGAACTCAGGATATCAGAGGGAGTTAAGGTCAATGACAAGGTTGCCCCTTTGGTGGACGTATTCGCCTGTCTGCTAGCAACAGTAGTGGTCTCAGTGGATTTGAAGAGGGCAAATATAGTACAACTTGACAAGGGAGGGGACATGGGTGATCCAGGAAATTACAGACTTGTGAATCTGATTTCCATTGCTGCAGACTGCTCAACACTATCCAAAAAGAGCAGATAGTGGCATTCCTGGAGGCAGACAACCTACAGGACAGAAGGCAGCACAGTTTTGTTAAAGGGAGGTCCTGCCAGTCAAACCTTATCGATTTCTTCAATGTAGTGGCACAAGTTGCAAACAAGTATTAGGATGTGGGCAGCCTATAGCTGGATTTCATCAAGGCCTTTGCTCAGCACCACATAGATGATTGGTGAAGAAGTTTGGAGACCCAGGGCTGGGGTCTGACAAGGTGGATTACGAGCAAGTTGGGGGGAAGGACTCAGAGGGTAGTGGTTAATGGACAGAGCACAAGGGAGATGAGATTTACTACTGGAGAACTGCAATGATCATTCTTGGTATCGGTCTGACTTAGCTTGTTCATCTCCAACATTGTTGAATAAAGTGAAGTATCAGCCTGTCTGTGGATCATACTAAGCTGTGTAGGAGATTAAACAGTGAAAAAGGTTTCTGCAAAATGTAAAGGCTCTAGAAAGGTTACAACAGTGGTTAGGGGTGTGGCAGCTTAGGTTAAATGCTTAAAAATGCAATGTCATTCACTTTGGTAGAAACAGTCTAAAAACTGAGAATTGACATGGGTGTGTCAGAGTACCCCAGACATCAGAAAAACAAGATCTGGCAGTGATTATAGAAAATATCTTAAAGGTTATGACTCAGCCTTTTAAGGCATATTAGAGGGTAAACAGAATGCAACAGTGCATAGTGGAGGGGTCCACCAGTATGATGGATAATGTGATTCTGACCCTGTACAGACTTCTGGTGCCACTCCACCTAAAGTACTATGCATTGTTCTGGACGAGGATAAGGAAAGCCTGGAGTCCATGCAGAGGAAGGTGACAAAGATGATTCAGAGGCAGCAGGGGAAGTCTTATAAAGAGTGCCTGCACAGCCCTAATATGCACTTGGTGGAGATCAGGAGAAAGAGAGAGAGAGAGTAAAGTGTCAGGATACAAACGTTCAAGTTTCTCATAGGAATAACAAGGATTGACTGTCAGCAGCTCTTCAAGCATTTCCTGGTGTCTCCAACAAGATAACATGGGTACCAGCTAATGGGACCAGCTAATGGGAGGGGAGATTCAGAAAGGACATAAGGAAATTTCATCATGAAAAAGAGTGATGGACAATTGGAATGGATTTCCCAAGAAGGTGGTGGGAATGGGAACCATGGTGGGCTTCAAGAGGGGATAGGACAGAGGGGATGGGTTGATCAATTTGGGGGATCAAAGGGAATAGAGAAGTGCTAACTATCACTAATGGGCATAGCCATATACACATATTGCTAGGCTGGTAGAGACATGAAGGTCGGGAAAGTACAGACTAGATTGACTTTATTCTCTATTTTGATTGTAAAATCATCTATGTTTCTATGCATCTAGACCATGCCAAACTATCTGATCATCTTCTTTGAGGAGGTGTGCAGGGGCAGCACAAAAGATGTAATCTATCTAGTAATGCTGTGTGAAATTTATCTTCTCCCAGCAGCATTCTGGTAAAATTAGGATTCTGGTTCTATGAAATTTTGTGAACTTTTTCCAAAATGTGGATTTCAGTTATTTCCATCTAATGTGAAAGGCTGTTGTCCAAATTGCACCAAATTTGGTATGGGGTATTTCCCACACCTCATAGAGAGATGTTTCTAGTTTTGGATCTTTAGCTTTAAAGTAAACTAATGTACTGTATAGGCCTCAAAACATTGGGGATTTTTAAATTACATTTCACAAGTACGTAAACTGCAGAACTGTAAGTCCATATCATTTAAAAACTAGAGAATGCAATCTCATTAATTTTGTTAGGTTTGTTGACCTAAAAATGATACTCTTGTGTGTGTGTGTGTGTGTGTGTGTGTGTGTGTGTGTGTGTGCGTGTGTGTGTTTGTGTTTGTGTGTGTGGCAGTGAGAGAGAGAGAGAGAAAACTTTCTAATCTCTTTCTCAAAGGCTGGCCAAGTTATAAAGACCCAAAGATTGTAAAATAGCATCCATAATCTAAGCCATCAATAGCCATACAAGTTGCCCAGCCCTACACTTGCACTGCCATTGTGGAGGGAAAAAAAGGCTGGGTAGAGTAGCAGTATGGTAGCATTCATAGAGGGCTCCAAAATAAAGGTACAGTAATGCCCAACATCAGTTCAATATCTTGCGTGAGGAACCCTCGACTATAGTGAAGGTCATCATCATCATCATCACTGTGTACTTTGCATCATGTCAGCTAACCACTAGAGTCCACTGACTACATTACTTGTGGAGGCACATGCATGTGAAGCATTATTTCTGTACAATTCCAGCTGCTGACTGTTTAATCAACCTGCAGATAACAATGTCTATTTTTAGTATTTGAAAACAGTAGCACCAAGTGACTCCAAGCATTACAGCCACAGTAATTGTGACTGAGGCTATTCTGACAGACATATCTGGATATCTTTAGCCATGATGGATCATGATGCTGGGCATCACTGTCACAGGAATCTTGGAGGGGCACTGCAGGGCCATGATGCTAGCGCTAGTAAGGTGATTTGCCAGTTAAATTAATATGATCAATAGCCAAGCCAAGATGGACTGCCATTCTGCTAAGTGGGATGAGGTATGGTCATGTCAATGGAATGTGAAGTCAAGGGAATTTGAACTATAGGATATTGGAGGTATCTAGTGCAGGGGTTACCACTTACAGGAGTTAGATGCCTGAGTGCGTCATGAGACAGGCAGCTGGAGTAAGTAGCAAAAGAATAGATCACCAGTGGGGACAAGGAAGCATACAGTGCATCCCGTAGGATGAAACCCTCTTTTAAAGCACTCTGCAGTATGCTACAGCAGACCTACAGAATAGAGCAATGTAATTTCATTGGCAGTTCCTTTTGTCATGCAGGAAACTATAGCATTCACTTCATCCTGGCAGTGTCACATTTTCCTGCATGACAAAAGGGACTAATTACCATTGAAATTACATTGCTTTATTTAGAAGGTTTGCTGCAGCATTCTGCAGAGTGCTGCAAAATGCTGCGGAATTAGGTTTCATCCTGGGGGATTCCACTGTACATGAACAAATGTCACTTGAAAGCAGGGTTTTTGGGAATCTCACTCCACAAAACTGATTAGTCTGACACCAAATGCACTTGGAATTACAGAACGTAGAGGAACTCACAGAGATCTGCTGGTGGAAGAAAATGACTGCAGATGCAAGGAGAAATTTTGGCTATTCCAAAAGGATCAGCCATACAGGAAAAGTAGTGGGTGACTGTCTTAAAGGGACCATGTTTGTGAAAAACAAGGAAGAAATCAGTGTGACAAGCAGGTCCACTGAGTCCATCTGGCCAACCTCAGAGGAACAAGCAGGGTGGGGAGACAAAATAGTTACCCAGAAAGGAACTACAGTACTGTAAACAGCTCAGCACAGCAAAATGGATTCTGTTGTGATATGTGAATTGTGAATGTTAAATTCCACAAGTTGAATTCTTGTGACATTACCTATTATGCCTTTTTAAGCAAAGTTTGATGAATAGTAATTTCTGAATTTTCTACAGTAATTTTTAACATATTGAACCACATTTATCCAGCTTTATTAGGTTTCTAAACCCACTGACACTGAGTATGCATGCCTAATTTTGGGTGTATACCAGCAATAGCAGCATAACAAATATTTTGAAAATGTTCACCAAATGTAATAAATAAACTGTAAAATTGTGAACCCTTGTAGCTTACTGTTTACTTAACTGCCTGTTTGAAGTAATGTTTCTCAAGTTGCATTTAAATCTTAACGTCTCAGCTGGAACTTTTCAAGTTAAATATAGAATGTCAAATCTTGCTGAAAGTCAATCACTACCATTGGGCAATAACATTTAACAATGTCTCATCTTACATACATTTGTAGTAAGAAAGAAAAATAACTGTTCTATTCTAGGGATTGAACCCTGGCCCCCTTCCCTCTACCACAGTACTAAGCACCCTATACAGGATATGTATGCTATGGCAAAGGACATCCAGCAGTGAGTGCAGATCACCCCACTCCACCAACACACACAAAAATAGCTGCAGTGGATTTTTTTAATTAGCAGTATGTCTATTTGAAGTAGTTTTCAAAGTCTGAGCTGGAACATCCAGCACTGCGTTCACCACCCCCCCAAGTTGAAGTGAATTTCATACTGAAGCCTGTCTATTTGAATTAATATTTCCCTAATCCCAAGTTTCAGTTAAACCTCAAAGTCTCAGCTAAGACCTCTCAAGTTATCAGCAATAGAGTGTCAGACCTTACTTGAACTCTATCACTAACATCAGCAATGACATCTAACAGTATCTCTCATAGTACATATGTTGTAGTAAGAAAACAAAAGTTGCACTTTAGAGATTGAACCCAGGTCCCCTGTCCTCTACTGCTTGGTAGCCTGTACCTCTACAACTGTATTAAGCATCATATTCAGGAAATGCATCATGTGGCAAAGGACATCCAGCAGTGAGTGCAGACACCCCACCCTGCACAGCTGTAGTGGAGTTTCTTAATTAACACTCTTTCTATTTGAAGTAGTGTCAAAGTCTGGGATGAAAAATCCATCGAGTGCAGCCCCCCCTCCACCACCACCACCACCACCACCATTTACAGTGAATTTTTCATAATGAACAGTCTGTCTATTTGAAGTAAAGTTTCCCAGGTTTCATTGAAACCTCAAAGTCTGAGCCGGAACCTTTCAAGTTATCAGCAATATAGAATGTCAAACCTTGCTGAAAGTCTATCACTAACATCAGCAATGATATCTTAATGATCTTTCTCATACTACACAAATTGTAGCAAGAAAAAAAAAATGTCCATGCTGGAGATCAAACCCAGGCCCTCTGCCAACTATTGATTGGTAGCCTGTAGCTCTATCACTGTACTAAACATCCTATACAGGAGATGCATGCTGTGGCAAAGGACATCCAGCAATGAATGAAGACACCACCCTTCACAGCTGCAATGGATTTTCATAATTAACTGTCTATTTGAAGTAGTGTCAAAGACTGAGCTGGAACATTTCAAGTTATCAACAGTATAAAACTTCATATCTTGCTGAAATTACAGCACTATCATCATCATCATCATCCTCATAATGAATTACATCTAACAATTTCAATCATACTACATAAATTGTAATGAGAAAGATAACATTGTTCCACTCTGGGGATAGAACCCCAGATGAGTCGGAAACCCTTATGCCAATACCTAAAATCCTATCACAGACATCATCAGTGACATCATACAGCCACAGCACTCACACTGAATGTACCTTTGAACTTGACCAAATTCAAAAAAAAGAGTATGCATGACCACAATAGGCACTTACATCTCTGCTGGTGATGCCTAAAAATTGATCTCCCTTACTTCATCCAACTTAGGACCTCATCTCTCTCCCTTACCCCCTTGAGTGCATTAACTTAATGGATAAGCTGGTGCAGCAAAGAGATGGAGACTGGTACAGCAGCCCTCCTCATACCACCTTGGACAGCCACTGTCAGAATGAAAAGGAGCGAAAATGCCATAGCACGTGCACAGACATGGAAAAATGGCACCCATATGCAGAAACCACTGAATATGGAATCTTTACAGGTCACCAGTACAGTGTTTTTCTAATAGTACTGATGATTTGCACACCTGGCCAAGTTCTGGGGATCTTTGAAAACTGGTCCCAGTACTCCAAGTGCAGGCGGATATGGCTAGTTCAGTTCCAGAAGGCTGGGGGCTATGATGGGGCCTGGTGCAGGGTATGTGCACTGGTTGGATGGGGTTTGCCTGGCCCACACAAAGTACAATTGCAGTATCTCCAAAGGTAAACAAAGCACTCATGAAGTAGGACCCACTGGAAAAATGATTTGCTGAAATACTGGTGTCAGTTTATTTAGGATGCTCACAGTGGAAAACTGCTGATGTTTGCAACAGCTCATCATCAGCAAAATACATTAAAGGGACACTGTCAACCTGTTTCCCATCATATTATTTCTAGTTAAAAGCCTAAATTTTATGATAGCTTACCTGCACTAACATTCATTGATGTTGTTGTTTGTTTTGTCTGTCTCATTGTTTAGTAGAACTGAAATGTATAGTAATGTATATTTATAAATGACTTTGTTTTGTTTACAATCCTGGATCTGTTCTTACTGCATACTTTCTGAGTATTAGAAACATACCCAAACAGTGCAGTCACTCAAGTGTCAGTAGCCTCCTAAACTCCCATTGCATCATGAGGGGCTAGACTGTGTTGTGGGTGTTTCCAAGTCCAGGAAAGATGCAGTTGGAGCTGATCAAGGAATGTAAACTAACCTGTTTTTGTGTGGTAACACCAGTATGGTGGGCTGTCTGTTTTTGACTTTTTTAAAGAAAAAAAAAAAAGTCTGACTCAAACTACTAGCTACATCAGCAATCTTTACAGAATGTTGGCAATCATAAAATACGTTTTTGAAACTTGGGACACTTTGAGACCTAAGGGGGTTGACAGTGTCCCTTTAAGTACAAAATAGTGAGTGTAGGTGCAAAATAGCAAACACACCGCTCTTATCTGACTTTGTCTGGATCTAAGCCAGTAAAGATTGGTGTGTTTGCAACTGACTATTTGTCCAGAGTGTCCTACTTCATGAGTGTGTTGGTTACCTCTGGAGATATGATGCATCTAGTTCTATGTCTCTTCATACCTTTCATGCCTTACATCAGAATTGTGACCTCACTGAGTGGGACATCCCAATGGAGAAAGAGGAGATACTCTCCTTCCTGCCTAATTGGTCACTACTGATGTCGCAATGCTGCATCACTATTTCCAAAGACTGCTCCTGGACCTACATTGCCCATCTCTGGTCGATCCCTATACCCGACAATGCCATCCTCTGGCTGCCCATGCTTGCCTCTCATTTGTTGCACAGGGACACCTTCTGGATCTCCTTAATTTGTATCTACCACACATAGTTAATTGCTGTTAACCTTCTATGTATTGTAACTCGTATGCTTGTCTCAATGTTATTTTTGCATCACATTATCTGTCTGTATGTCTTGTTTTGTTAATAGTCGATGTGGAACCTATGTAAAAGAGTCTCTGACTCATAGGTATTGCAATCCAAGAACTTAATTAAGTATATAAAAAAAAAAAATAAACCGATACATACAGTACACATAGGGTTAAAATGAATTTGTCACTTGTGAGAAAACTTGGAAAAACATAGTATTTTGATACAACTTGGCACATATTTATTCTCTGCATTTTTCTTCCCTTTTGTTTTTAATTACTACATTAATCTGCATGAAAACAGTATCTGTGTCCCCTAGAGTTTGTCTGAATCTGCTGATGAATCGTTTATGAAAATCTTAATCATTTGCTTGTGACACTATAGTTTGCTGATGTTGAAATGATTATGATGTTACAAACAGAGGACTGTGACTACAGTAAAGAATTAACCAGGAGGAGTAAGTCAACAGATTTACTCCTCCTGTTGCAGCAGAAGCCATCGCAGCAAACAAAGGGAGAGGGAACATGGTTATTGTTTGCTGAAACTGCAGCTGCTCCTTCCCCTCTACAGAAGGCCTAATCTACTATTTCAGAGGCAGCAAGGTAAGCTCCCATTGTTCAACAGCTGCTGATTCTGCCAGTCAGGCAGACCTAAAGATAGTCAGGGGCAGAGCTAGGAGAGCCCTGCCAGCTTCAAAACCCCACTGCTCTGGTTGAAGCAGAAGCCAGCTGAGCAAACAAAGGGCAAGAGAACATGGTTGTTTGCTGAAATCATGACTGCTCCCTCCCCTCTATGGAGGACCCAGTCTGGGAGTTGGCTCCCATTGTTCCAACAGCTGTTGATGCTGCCAATCAGGTGGACCCAAGGATTGTTAGAGGGCAGAGCTATGAGAGACCCACGGAGCACTTTTCAGTACTCACAAGCAGCTCTTCTGCTTGCACCCTTTGTGCTAAGCACCTGTGAAAAGTACATTGGGAGTCTGCCAAGAGTCAGCCAAGGAGACAGCCAACAGCTAGGAACCCTGCCCGTCACACCCTAGGTACACCTGTATTGTTTACAAGTTATATTGAGGTGGTGGTAGAATTGTACCATTTCACCTTGTTTATGGTATGATGAGCTTTCTGTTTGGCTGATATCTATTAAGGGTGGATATTACATTGTGTGTGTTTTCATACTTGTATCTGCAACATAGCTAGGGTATGTGAAATAGGGCTGTATTGTGTTTTAGCTTGCTGCTAGGCTATCTGCTGCTATAGCTATTTACGTGGTATACTACCTTGTCTATAGGAAAAAGGGGGAGACAAAAAAAGTGTTGGTGTTGGTTAGGTGTTTTCATACCTGCATCTGTGACTAATATCTACCTTCATACCTGTATCTGTGATTTATTGGTGCAGCCACACCTATTCATGGTGAGCATTATGTTTTAAAACTAAGTTCTCTATGTAATACACATATTTTAAGGATGGGGTTCAGACGGGAGGCACACAGTTGTGGATATAATGGGGCACTCTTCTCCAGAGATGTGCCCTAGAGGAGGGGGCACTGCCCCACCTACAGAACCCTAGCAGAGCTCCATGCTCAGCTGATAGCAGAAAGGGTACAAATATCTCAGCTGCACATTTACCTTTGCTGGAGCTCCTCCCTAACATCCCCACACCCCCATTCCACAGAGGCCTACTAGTCCAGGGGGATGGAGGGTGGTGGGGAGTGGAAGATGCAAGAGGTAGCCACAAGGAGGTTGTCCAGCCCAGTCCCATCCAGATGGTGAATCACTTCCCACCCCTAGAAGGGGTTCACACACCTGACCTTGCTGGAGGAGGCCCCGGGTCAGTCGGAGGGAGTGGGCAGGACAATGTGATTGAACCCAAGGGGAAAAATGCTGCCAGGAAAGTCTGAGTGGTCAGGGAGTCAGTGATTAGGAGGACAGAAAGGGTAGTGGAGGAGGGGTTGGAGGGAAGGAGGTGGTCCAGTGCCTGCCTGGGGTGTCAGCCATCTAGGATTTTTACAGGATAGGGAAGATGATGGAGAGGGAGCTGGGGGTGTTGGCACATCTAGGTACCGATGATCTGGCAAACTAGTAGGTGGAGATGGTGAAGCATAACTTCCACAGACAGGGGGACAGATTGGCAGCACACTCAGCTTCCTTGGCCTTTTCCAAAATTCTTCTGTGTGGGCAGGAAGGGGAAGCAGGAAAGGAATAGGAGTGATGTAATAGGGGAGTTTAACAGTTGACATAAGGATTGGTGTCAGGAAAGAGATTGTCATTTTGTGGGGGGCTTTGGGGGACTTCTGGGAAAGGAGATTCTTCAAGGGTAATGGATTTCACCTGATGAGAAAGAGGGCTAGTGCGCTGGGGCAGAAGCTTGATGTCTATATCAGACATTTAAACTGACTGTGGGGAAGTCTAGGTCTAGGGAAACCATGGTAGACAGGGAGCAGAAGGGGATCCTAGATAGTACTCCCCTGCATCTGAGGGATTGTAGCAGCAAAAAGGGTACAAAGATAGCAGTAGTTCTTACTGGATTAAAGGAAAGGTCAGTAGATGGGGGAAGCAAAGGCTGAAAGCAACATCAAAGGGGGGAGAAGTCAAGGAAAACAAAAGAGCAGTAGCGATGTTGGAAGAGGGGTCAGATGGAAGAGGTGTGCTTTAAAGCCAGGAGCCTAGGTAACAAACTCAGTGAGCTTCAGGTGCTGATGGTAGACAATGAGGTGGACCTCATGGCCATCACAGAAACATAGGCTTTGGATAACAAAGGCTAGGAGATGGTGGTCCCTGGGTATTCACTGTTTAGAAATGATAGAGGAACAGGCAGAGGGGGAGGAGTTACTCTTTTTGTCAAGGAGGGCATCAAGGTGGTAGAAGATGGCTGCATTGGGGTAGAAATGGGGAGGCTGACTCAATATGGGTCCAACTCACTGCAGCCTTAGGCAGAAAAGTATGCTTGGAAGTGATCTATAGGCCTCCAGGGCAAGAGGAGGAAAGGGACAGACAGCTCACGGGAGAACTTGAAAGAGGAGTAGCAAAGGGAGTAGTGGTGATGGGAGACCTGAACCTGCCAGACATCAATTGCGATGTTCTGCTGGCCAAGAGCACCGGAGGTCACCTTGCTGGATGCCTTCCAAGACTGTCTACTGTTAAGAAACCCACCAGGCAGACTGCAATCCTTTTTTTTTTTTATCACAGCTGCTGTTTCTACGCCCCCCTGCCCGACAGCCCCCTTCTGCCCCCCCCCAGCTCCATCCCCTGGAATTACCAGGGCTTAACTTATGCCCGGCCTGGGAGCATTGCCTGCGGGGAGTCAGGCGTCATTCTGCCACTGGGGATTTTTCTCCTTTTAGCCCCTTTACGCCTGCACACCATGCAATGGGTGCAGCAGCTGTCTCCACCTCCGCGGAGGCAACAAAGCACCGTGGGTGTGGGTGGACCCCCCCTAGCTGTGCCATTCACAGCCTGGCCTCCCACAAGGAAGGAGAGCTGTGATGCTAAAATCCTTGCCTCCCCTGCCAGCCCCGAGTGACCGAGTCTGTTCCTGAACCCGGGTTGCCGGTGTGGTACGAGGTGTGGCATCCAGCTCCTCAAACCTCAGCACCACTAGGCCAGCCCAGACTGCAATCCTTGATGTGGTGCTCGCCAATTCAGAGATGGTGGGAGCTGTTGGAGTGTGGGAGCTGCTGGGGTACAGCATCCATAGCATTGGTTTGAACCGGCCCTTGGGTCCAGCAAACCACAATCGAGAACTAAGGTGCTTGATTTTAAAAGGGAAAATGTGATAGGCTGAGGAAGCTGGTCAGGGATAAGTTAGTTGGGGTGAAGGGCATAGGTGGGGTGGAAGAGAGATGGAAGGCAAATAAGGGAGCCACTCTTGAGGCATCTAGGGTATGCATAAGAAAAGAATGGTAACAAACAAAAAACAGGTTTAAGAGACCATTATGGTTTTCAGCAATGGTCAGGGAAGTGGTGAGAGTCCAGAAGAAGGCTTTCTATAAATACAAATGTAACCCCTAGATGGCGTTATCCCAGGGGCTACTACCCTGCCTGATTTGCCACTAACAGGTTGAGGGGCCTGGATCCAATGGCGGGTGCCTCCACCCAGAGGTCAGGGTTTGCAATAGTTAAACTAACTTGGTCACAGCCCTCTGGGACACTGCAACCCCCCTTTCTTCCCACTAGTGGCCCACACAATATATCAGAATTACCTTCACAGTATACACTTACCCCCAGGTCTGGTTCCGGCACTGGGACCTCCTGTGAAATAAGATACAGTGCAACAATCACAGTACAGTACTTTAACATAGACAAATACCTCAGGCAGTATAACTTTGCTGAAACAAGCAGCTCTGATTTATTTAGGGGGATATAACAAGGACAGGGGAAATCAGGTTAATTAGCTTATCACTTTACTATCTACCTATGGCTCTGTGCACAGGCCTATCCCTACCAGTTACTGTCCCTGGGTACCCAAGCCCTAGTGGCTAGTCCAAACTGTAGCAGCTGGTAGGGGCCCTTTCACACAGTGAAAAGAAAAATTAGCTTAAACAGTCAGCAGTACAGTGATTCCATTTGGATTTAATGTGGCAATTCAACAGGGAGCGACCCTGAATTAGTACTCACGACCTCCAAACAAGATAGGGTGCTTCAACGTCAGCAGGGGCTACTTTTAGCTCCACGAGACTCTTCACATTTATATGGAAAAAAGAAAGTACTATACCAGGTAGGCTGCTTCTATCCCGATCGCAATTACTGCACAATACCCGGAGAACACACAGCAGATTCAGTTCCTGACAGACAGAGTGCAATTCAACAATTTCTCCAGTCTTCTACAGGGTGAGCCTGGTTTCTACTCTTCAGAGATCCTTTGATTCTTTCACAGGGCCAGTTCAGTCTAACAAGCAGTTACACAAGCTGCAGACCGGAACTCTGGGCCTTACACACGTTTTTGACTGAAACTGTGTGCACTGAAGGAGCACAGGTTTCTTTCCCCTTCACTGCCAAAGCTAAAACTGAAACTCCCAACAGACAAAACAGGCACTTCCTTTGAGTTCCTCCCAGTTCTTGACTGGATTGGCTGTCACTCACAATAGACTGCTGCTGTTGGTCCAAAAGCGCCTAAGTCTAAACTACATCTCCCAGAGTCACTGCCCATGCAATCCTCTTGTGGCTGGCTCAGATTATGAGTCCAAGTTCTGATTCGTCAAGGCACCATTTTAGAGCTAGCTTACCCCACACTGATTGGTCCAGTTCAGCAGTTCAAAACCAGAATGGGGAACTAGGCAGACACAGTTCTGACTGCAAAGAAAGCAGGTTAGACAAACTGTAATTTCATTATTACTCTAAATGGTTTCTGGCAAACAGTTACATCTTTCAGATAGCTTCCCTTTGCACTCCTAGTGACTGCAAAATGGAGTGAATTGGCAGCAGCTTGAGTGGTACTCAATCAAAGAAACCACAGTCCCCATACAAACTAATTATGTCTGCAAGCAGACAGCTCTTAAAGAGACAGTACCGGAGGTTCTAAAAACACTCACTGATAAATGGCTTAAACGCCAAACACCATTCAGGCTTGGAGCATTCAAGCAAGCTCCTGGAAGTCTTTTGGGAACCCCCATTTGCAGGGGGGTTACACAAAGAAAAGCAGGGCAAGGTAGAATGGGAGGATTGTGTACAGAAAAATAGGGAGGCAAAGAGGGCTTTTAGGGAGGTGAAAGCAGACACAGAGCTGTGTGTTTCAGAAGGGGTCCAGAATGGAGAAAAACTGTTTTTCAGATATATTAGTGAAAAGGGAAAAAAGTTGAACGAATCATAAGAGTAGTAGAGGGGAGTAGTGTGATAGAGGAAGACAGGTAAAAGGTCACCATTCTTAATCGCTACTTTTGCTCAGTTGTCTTCGGGAGGATGGTGGGTCTTTGCTGGAGAGTGGTGTCAAAGCAGCCACTAAGGGTGTCCCAGAAATGAGTCAGATAATATTTACCAGTGCAAGGGTCTTGAAAGGGCTGGCTGCCCTTAAAATAGATATGATCCTCGAACCAGAGGGGTTGCATCCGATGACACTTGTGGAGTTAGCAGTAGAACTTGCTGAACCACTAGTATGTCTGTTCAATAGTTCACTAAGGATGGAGGAAGTTCCAAAGGATTGGAGGTTAGCGGATGTGGTTCCACTTCACAAGGGGGAGGACAAGGAGCAACCAGGGAACTATAGACCTGTCTGTCTAACCTCGATCATAGGGAAGCTGATGGAGTCACTGATAAAAAAGAACCTTGAAGGCTACCTGGAGAACAACAGGCTTCAGGATAGTTAACAGCATGGTTTCATGGCAGGTAGGTCTTATCAGACTAACCTGATAGTTTTCTCTGACTGGGTGATGAATAAATTTGATAGGGGTCATGCTGTGGATTTACTGTACATTGACCTTAGCAAAATGTTTGATTCTGGACCTCACAAATGACTGCTCAAAAAGATGAAAGACCTAGGTGTAGCTAAACCCATAGTAAACTGGGTGGGTAACTAGCTAAAGGGGAGGCAATAGAGGGTATTGGTCAACAGGGTTAAATCAGAAAAGAAGGAGGTATGAGCAGGGTTCCACAGGGATCAGTCCTGGGTCCAGTCTTCTTCAACATGTTCATCAGTGACATTGGAGAGGGAATCTGCTGGCAGGGCAGGTTGTGTCTCTTTGCTGATCAAATATAGTAGCAGAAAAGGTCAGAGCCAAAAGGCTGGCCTTTGGGAAATATAAGGGAACACAGCGGGGTGAAAATAGGGAGGCATACCAAACTGCCCTAAGGGCAGCAGGGAAGGCAGTAAGGCATGCAAAGTCCCAATCTGAAGAAACACTAGCATGAACAGTAAAAGAAGGTGACAAGACTTTCAATAGATACATTAGTGAAAGGAAAAAGTCCAGAGAGGGTATTGCTAAGATCAAAGGGAGGGGCATGTGAGGAGGAGACCCCTAAAAGCATCTATCCTAAATAGATACTTGCTGTGCATTTACCGAAGAGAAGGTAGGCAGGGCCCACAGCTCAGCACCGTGGACACAGGGAGGAGGGAGGTGAGCACTACTCCCTTCACAAAAGAAAGGGTCCTACAAGTGCTCACTAAGTTCAGGGTGGACAAGGCAATGGGACCTGATGGCATACATCCCAGAGTACTTAAGGAGCTTAGGGTGGAACTAGCAGAGCCATTAGCAGAACTGTTTAGTGAGTCTCTGAGTACAGGAGAGGTACCAGAAGACTGGAGAAGGGCTCATGTGATCCCTCTCCACAAGAGTGGTAGCAGGGAGGAGGCAGGGAACTACAGATCAGTCAGTCTTAGCTCAGTAGTGGGCAAGACTATGGAGGCACTCCTTAAGGAAAGGACAGTGCAACACCTGGAATCCATAGGGGCACAGGATCCAAGACAGCATGGGTTTACAAAAGGAAGGTCCTGTCAAACTAATCTCATAGATTTCTTTGACTGGGTAACCAGAGTGGTGGACCAAGGGGGAGCAGTTGATGTTGCCTACCTTGTTTTCAGCAAAGCTTTCAACACTGTTCCACATAGAAGGTTGATAAATAGGCTGGGTAGGCTCGGGGTGGGTCAGAAGTTGGTCAACTGGGTGGCAAACTGGTTGATGGGCAGAAAACAGAGTTGTGGTAAATGGTATATAGTCAGAAGAGATGCAAGTCACAAGTGGGGTACCTCAGGGATCAGTCCTGGGGCCTGTCCTCTTCAATATCTTCATTGGTGACATTGCAGATGGACTAGAAGGTAAGGCTTGTCTGTTTACAGATGACACCAAGATCTGCAACAGAGTAGATGATCCAGATGGGGTGGGCAGAATGAGAAGAGATCTAAATAAACTAGCAAAATGGTCAGAAGAGTGGCAACTGGGATTTAATGCAAAGAAGTGCAAGATCATGCACATAGGAAAGAAAAACCCTGAAGCCACCTATAGGCTGGGAGGGGAGTTGCTTGCAGTCACAAAGGAAGAAAGAGACTGCATCATCATCACCGATGACCTGAAATCATCAAGCAGACCTCTAAAGCAGTAGGTAAGGCTGGGGGGATGTTAGGGTGTATTAGTAGGGGTATCCAAGTCATAAGAGGAGGTAATAATCCTCTTTACAAGACACTGGTTAGGACCCCATCTAGAGTACTGCAGTACTGGAGGCCACACCTTCACAAGGACATTAACCAAATTGAGGCAGTCCAGAGAAGGGCAACCAAAATGGTGCAGGGACTGCATCAGATGACATTTGAGGACAGATTAACGGAGCTCAATATGTATACCCTTGAGCAAAGTAGGGAGAGAGGTGATATGATTGAAACATTCAAACACCTTAATGGCATTAACAAGGTGAAAGAGTCTAACATGTTTAAATATAAGAAAAATAGCAGAACAAGAGGACACAGCATGAGATTAGAGGGAAGCCGATTAAGGGGGAATGTGAGGAAATTCTTTTTCACAGAAAGAGTGGTGGATGCATGGAACAGTCTACCTCAGGAAGTGGTGGCTATGAATACAGTGCAGGGCTTCAAACAGGCATAGGACAGGCATAAGGGAGCAATACTGATGAGTATGACTAGATAGACCACTGACAGTGCAAAGGCCGATGGCACATTTATAAGGTAGAAAAAGAAATGGGCAGACTGGATGGGCCTTACGGTCCTTATCTGCCGTCAGCCTCTATGATGTCTCAACGATATGTGAGAGGGTTGTACTGAAGATGGAATAAGGAAAATGCAGAGAAACTTACAAAAGCTAGAGTGGTGGTCAAGTGTTTGGCAATTGATATTCAATGCCCCAAAATTCAAGGTAATGTACTTAGGGAACAAGAACATGAAGACGGAGTATTGCATGGGTGTAGAGAGACTTAGCACTACAACTGTAGAATGGTATCTGGAAGTTATCAGCAACTCACTTAAAGCTATCAAGTCAGTGCAACAATGCCTATAGTAAGGCTAATAGGAGGCTGAGATGTATTGGGAGGGGTGCTGATATCAAATAAAAAGAGGTAATACTTCCCCTGTACAGATCCTTGGTGAGATCTCACCTGGAGTACTGCACCCAGTTCTGGAGTCCTTACCTCAGATAGGATAAGGATAGGCTGGAGACAGTGCAGCACAGGGTACCAAAAATGATTCAGAGACATCAGGACAGATCCTATGAACAGCACCTTAAGGCACTGAATATGCACTCACTGGAGACCAGAAGGGAGAGGGCAGATATGATAGAGGCCTTCAAGTTCCTTAAAGGAACTACAGTCTTGTGAACACAAATAGAAAATCACAGGAGGGAAGTTCAGGAAGGATGTGAGGAAGTACTAATTTACAGAAAAGGTGATGTAGCCTTGGAACAGACTGACAGCCGAGGTGGCAGCTGTGAAGACAGTTAGGGGATTCAAGCAGGGCTGGGAAAGAATCAAGGGTGTAATGGTATCTTGGGGTGATAGAACAAAGGAGGAGCGAGGAGGATGGGGAGGGATAGTACACTGGAGGAACAGTAAGTTCTAGGGCTTATAGGGTACTAGTGCAGACTGGATGGACCTCTGGTCTTTTTCTGCCATCATTGTGTATGTAACTAGAAAAGACGAGGAACTGTTTCCATGTAAATGATCCTAGTATTGATGGATAAAAGGATTAGAAATACAGAATTCTGTATTGCATCTAAATATTAGGTTTCTCAAAGTTTTCCCAAAATTAATAAACTTGCTCTAAGAACAGATAAAAGCATGTCCATATTGTCTGCCCTGCCCAGTTTTTCTACCTAATATTACAAGTGCCTCTTTTAATGACACTTTGCAGTTCTGCTTTCCCTTAACTATCTCTCTTTGTCTATCCCATTTTATAATGAAGACCAACATAGAGACAATGTTATTCACTGTGCAGTTGAGGCCTGTAGGGAAACAGGACTGGATATAGCAGCTTCCAGGGAGAGTGCTGCTCTATGTATCAAACTTAATACTATCAGGTAAAAAGACGTGTAATTACCAAAAGGAAAAATAAAAATATTTCAGAAATATAAAGCAACCACTGGCTACTTAACATTTTCATACTTTGGGTTCTGGTGCTGCTGTCTCTTTAATATCTATTACATTATATCACTGGCACCCAAATGCAGTACTAAGGGGATGTTGTGCCATCCTCTGAATAAACCATTCAACCATGTCATTCTTTTCTGGTGGTTGTTTAAGGTGGACGTTAAAGATCCCATGGCACTTCTTGAAAAGACTAAGGGAATTTCACCAGTGTCCTGGCCAAATTTCCCCCATTCACTAAAATATCACCAACAGCTTAATCTGGTTCAGTTTCAGAAGCTTTGAATTTGTATCCCCTCCCACCCTCCTCCTCCCCTTCCCAGATGAGGAGGCTGTAAACAGGCAGGAATTGGCTAGCCCTCCATTCCTATTCAATAATAACAAAGTAACACAGATATTAGTATTCTTTTTTTTTTTTTTATGTCTGATGCTGAAATTAAGGCTTGGCACCCTGAAGCCATTAGCTGAAGTAATTTTTTTTTATACATGTAGGCCCAGATATTCAAAACAGTTGAGTCATGCGCAATAGGGTTGCACCTGAGCAAGTCCGAAATTGCGCCATTCTGCAATATTCAGCAGGAGGCAGTTGCACCCCAAAATCATGCTGAGCAACAGCGCACTGATAATGAAGGCATGCACAAATGAAGGGGGAGGAACCATGCATAAATGGCGCAGTGCGATATTCAACAACTTGCGCCATGCGCAATAGGGGAGCAAGCAGAAGTTGCGCGATAGCGGAAATGAGCCAAAATAAAAAGGAGCAAGGGGAGGCGCAAGAATGCTACAGGGAAGGCACATGAGTAGAACTCCAGCCACACAGACAGGGGCAGGAGGGACACACAGGGCAGGCCAGGATGGGCACCTGAACACAGAGGCACAGGAAGGTGTGGGGGAGCCACAGCCAGTGCAGAAGGGAAGTGCCACACAGCACAGAGGCCACCACAGGCAGGTGTTCCTGGTGCAGGGGAAGTAGCAGTGAGGACAGCGGGGGGAATACAGTAACAGCTGCCAGGGGGGGTGAACACAAGCCAGGGACATGGCCAATGCCACCTTCCAGATGGAGGCCATTATGGGGAGGTGAGAAGGCAGGCGGCAGGGGGGCATGGCCGTGGAAGGGCCCATAGGCGGTATGCCCCCAACAGGCAGTACCGAGCCCACACCAGCTTCAATCTGTACAGTGATACTGAGATTGTGGGCTGCTCCAGCCTGAATAGGGCAATTCTGAGGCGGCTCTGTGAGCTGTGCAGTGATGTGATGCTGGCACCCACACAACGGAGCCATGCCCTGTCAGTGCTTGCTCGCTGCAGGTACCTTGCAGAGACCAACTGGGGACACCACAGGCATAACCCAGTTGGCCACGTCACGCCACCTCACCCAATTCCTCAGCACACTGCTGCCACATGCTACGGAGTACATCCATTTCCCCAGCACAGCGGCGGAGCGCACAGCAAACATACAGGAGTTCCACAGGATATCACGTATGCCTGGCATGCTATGGGCAATAGACTGCACCCATGTGGCCATACGCACACCACCTGGCCCCAAGGGGGCTGCATACATAAATTGCAAGGGCTATGCCAGCATCAACTGCCAGGTGGTGTGTGATGCCAGGGGGCACATAATCAATGTCTGTGCCACACACCCTGGGGGAGCACACAATGCCTTCAGCTGGCACCAGTTGGCACTGTGCCACAGATTCGAGAGTGGGGACGTCCCCACTGGCCACCTAGTGGGTGAGTATGCAAACCACATGGACAATCACAGGGCCTGGGGGGGCATGGCCAGAGGTGACATAGGTAGTGGCCTACATGGCCTGGGGCAGGGCAATGTTGATCACCAAACTAACCTCCACCCTCTACACACAGGTGACAATGGATACCCACTCCGTCCCTGGCTGCTCACACCCTACCGGTGGCCCGTGACCCCATCGCAGCAATGCTACAATGAGGCACACACCACCACACGTAATGTCATTGAGCGGGTGTTCAGGATGCTGAAGGCACGTTTCCATTGCCTGAACACCTCCAGTGGTGCCCTACAGCACAGCCCCTCAAAGGCCTGTGGGCTATTCCTGGCCTGTTACATCCTGCACAACATGGCCAATGAATGTGGGATAGCTGTACAGGTCAAAGAGGGGGACAGCAGTGGGGACGATGAGGACGCCAGTGATGATGGTGATGGGAAGCCCCCCCCATGGGCGGCGGGACCCCTGACTGATCCAGCTGGCACAGCTGCACCAGGACACCATCACGGAGGAGCACTTCAGCCAACCCAGGTAAGTCATAGGGCCATGTGTAGCCAACAGTGGCTAAGGCACAACCCACAAACACGCATGGAAACACACCAGGGGTGCATGCCATCAAGGGAAGTGGCAGGGCACAGAAGCACACACATAACCAGGAATGGGTGAAGACTAACATGCCACGTGGATGGACATACACACACATGCACACACACAACACACCAAACTTGCACAGAGGGCAGGAGGCACACCGACCCAGAACGCTAACCCTAGCCACACCCATGTCCACAGGCCACCACGCCCACTGCCTGTCCATGTGCGTGTGTCAGATGCTGAGTACCATTGCACATTGGTGTACAGCGCAATGCAGGCATCATCATGCATATGCAACTGTGGACAGCAGCCGGGAGGGTGTGCAGGTGGACTGTGAGTCTGCATGCAGGGCTGGGTACCCACCTGTGCACTACCCACTGAAAGACACAATGCACACAGGGCAGCACCAGATAGTAGCCGAGCTGGGAGACAGGTCAGTCACACGACACAGTGCCCCGGCCACCACAGATGTGTGGGCAGCCCCGCCAAGACCCACCAGCACTGACAGGCTGACCACTGGCCTCATGAGGTGGCACCGATGGTCCCCAAGGGGTTCCACTGCTTGAACGTGACCATACTCGTGCAGGGTTCTGCAGCACACCGAACATGCCTGCACCAGGAGTGCTCAGGATGCCCACAGCTAAACCTGGTGTTGACAGGGAGGGAGGGAGTCGCACGATGCCGGGAACTGGGGGTGGACAGTGCACTGTGTGGTGTCCACGACGCATGGGCACCTGACTGTGTGCCCATTGTGGCCATGACAGCAGTGAATGCCTGTGCATGCCTGTCATTGCAGCAGTCACATCCTCCCGCAACCGGTCCATCCCTGCCAGGATCAGAGCAGTGTCCCTGCTGCGATGCTCCTCTGCCCACTCCAGAGCCACATGCAGTGCATCCACCGACATCACAAGCCGCATCTGCTGCTGGACTGATGCTTGCAGTAGGCAGGTGTGCTCGTCCAAGAGGTCATCTGCCTCCTCAGCTTCCTGTCCCTCAGGGTGTGTGCGGCCCTGATGGTCAGCACCACTTTAGGGTGGGCGCTGTGCACCAGGACCAGGTCTGGGCATGTCCACAGGTGGTGCACAGTTGCCGCTGCTGAACCCTGTACCCCCAAGCCCATTGGCTGACTGCTGATGCTGCCCCACCAGCTGCTGCTCCCCAGGGCTCAGTGGTGCTACTGCAGTGGCCACAACAGCCCCACTGTCTTGAACAAACACCAGTGCTGCCCCACTGGTGCTGACAGGCACAGGCTGAGACTGTGATGACACGCAGGCCTCCACAGCAGCACCACCCACAGCCATGGCAGTGATGTGTCCTGCTGTGTGGCCATCCATGGCACACACGAGTCACTGCCCATTACGTTAGCGACATCATCATCGGTAACAGACTCTGCACCGGCCCCAGTCACAGCATGCTGGCATCCGTGGATGCCAGCATGCTGGGACACAGGCAGGGCTTCCTCTGCACCTGTTACAACAACATCAGTGTGGACAGCCAGGTGGCCCCACTGTCGCACTGATCCATGTATACCTGTGGAGGTGGATCGGCCCTCCTCCATCTCTAGCTGACTGTCCTCAGTGGACAAGCCCACCACCGCTGACCCATGCAGATGCTCAGGATCTGTAAGGGAAAGCAAAGTCGCGTTACTGCATGTGACCTACCCTGCTCCCCCATAGACAGACCATGACTTGCCATGCAGTGATGGGCCACCACCCGTCTGGAAGTTCCACCCGGAACACCCTCAATGGCACTACGCTGTATGCTTCCAGCAAGCCTCTCCTCCTGTGGGGTCAGCTGTACCACCTCCAGCTGTCCCCCACCTGTTGCAGCTCATGCTGCCCTGAGGCAGCCATCTTCTCCTTTATCATCCTCCTGTCCATGCCCATCTTTTTCTTACACTCCTGCATGGAGTGCTGGTGGCTGCCATGCAGGTCCACAGTACATGCCACCTCCTCCCATGCAGCAGCACGAGCTTGAGGTGTTCCCAGCCGTCCGCTGAGAAGTGGCTCCTGATCCAGGTAGGTGTCAAACAGGGCATCAGTCTCGGCCTTGGTAAAGTTAGGCCTCCTCCTCCCACCACTGTGTTCCTCCTCTCCCACAACTTGCTTGGTCATTATTTAGCCTGTAAGAATGACAGTTATTACCTGTGACTGTGCAGTCCCATGCATGTCCCTAAATCCACAGTCCACACTCCCAAACAGCATGCAACTCACCAATAGACTGCAGTAACCGACTATGGCCTCTGCAGCCCAATGTCACACTTTTATAGCGCAAACCATGCAAATGAGGCGAAGCGCAACTTTAAGTGGATGCAAATTGCAGTGCTGCACCATTGAATGTTTGATTAGATGATTTGCATATAATGGCTGAATATCGCGTTTTTGCTCTTTGTGCAATTATGTTGAACATGCTGAGCCAATGGTGCAGTTCTGTGACATGCATAGTACACACCTCACTGCGCATGCCCGGGTTGCTGACGCAGGTGTCTGCCGCGCTGCTGACATGCTGTGCATGGTAGGCAATGCAGGGCACGGCCACCATTGTGACAGTGGTGCTATAGTGATGGTCACTACATGGCGCTGTGGTACTTGGCCATCATAGGCTTTCTGGGCCAACTGCGCAGTAGGCCGCTAATGGCGGTAGCACACAGGCAGCCAATCATGCTACATGCATTGGGTTCCAATGGTGCAGTGCGTGTCCGTGCACCACAGACCCCTAACCCAGTGCCTGACCTTTGCCCCTAGGCGCCATGCGTCAGGCATGGGTGAACCTCTATCGCACTGTTCTGTGACAGCACGATAAAGAATGGCAGCGCTGTACTGTGCAGCATCTGCATGTGGGGAGCCATGCTGCAGAGCGCCATATTGGCAAATCGAGCAGAGATCATGGCATGCAGGAGGGCAGCTCAGTCGTTGGCAATAGAGCTGGCCAACCTAGTGACCATTGTGGAGCCACACCATGGGCCACTGTTCAGGGAGGGGCCCTGGGCAGTTCCAGGACCCAGGTGTGGGAGGAGGTGGCCACTGCTCTTGAGTAGGCCACAGGATGGGGGAGGAGTGCTGAGCAGTGCCACCACAGGTATGGAGTCCTGCGGCAGAGGGAGCCGGAGCTGCTAGCACGCCTGCGGGCATGTGCCAGGAGGGGCACGGTGCCACGGCCAGGTAGGTGTTATGTCAACACACTTTTATCTTCCATATGGGTAACACTGTTGTATGTGTCCAGCATATGGGGGAGGGAATGTCTGGGGTTGGCTGTGGTGGTGTTATCAGGGTGTGGGGTGGGTGGGTCTGTCTGGGTGCGAGGGCACACACCTGGGGGCAGGGGGACTTTGCTATGGGATTGTACTGATGTTCCTCTCTCCATGTTTGCACCACAGGCCCAGAGGAATGCCGCTGTGCCTGTGATCTTCGGCGGCAGGAGGAGCAGAGGGAAGCCAGGTGGGGTGAGGGCCCTCACCGCCCACTGGACCGGCCTGATGAAGGTGAGTGCCATACCTCCATGATTACTACTGCATGCTGTGTAACAGGGTGGGCAGTGGGGCATGGCCACCATCCATCGACACCACTGCCATGCTCGCGACTTGTTGCAGTCAACACTGTCCAGTGGCAATGCATGTCTGGGAGTGCATCGATGGTGGTCCATGCGTGCACCAGGTACATGGTTGTGCCACTGCCTTTGCACCACATAGCCATGTCACTAAATGGCCATGGTGGTGCTGTGCGTGACTTGGCCGGTGGGTGTGTGCAGCATTCTGCATGGCTGTATGCACCTGGGTGGGCAGGTCATGTGGACATGATCACTGTGGGTGGTCACACACCATCACAGAGGTATGTCCCATGGCCATATGCCATGCACAGTGGGCGGGCTGTATGGGGCTGTGCATTCACTCCTATTGACTGTTCTCCCTTGTCCTAGGTACACGCCATCTATGGGAGATAAGGGAGACACTGCGGGAGATACTCCAGATGGCAAGGGCATCGCTGGACATCCTTCGCAGGATAGATGACACTGGGGTCCTGCGGAGGCGCAGAGCAAGATGGAGTCAGAGTGGGGAGCGGCGCTCCCACTAGGGGTCCCTCAGCCCCTGTAACCCCCTACCCCCTGGACCCACCCTCACACCCCTCCTTTCCCATCCCATTTGTCCACTTCTGCCCCTTACCCACCCCCACCTTGTTTGTGGCCCTCCCCCCCACCTTGTATATATTTTGTAAATAGTCTTATAAATAGTTAACTTTTCTATGTTTGTTCAATACAGTTATTTTGATATGAATACTGTAGTGGTCTCTGATTTGCAGTGGGCTATAGGTGCTCAGCTGCAGTGGTGTGCATGGCATTGGGGTGGTGCAGCCATGGGTATGTGTGTGTGTCCGTGTGGAGGTGATTATGGTGTGGGGGTAGCTATCAGTCAGTGTCTGTGGAGTGTGTGTTGTGCCCTGTGCACTGGATGACTGTGTGCAGTGGTCCATGGTGCGTGCTCTGTGTCCATGGCACCCCTATCAGCCCGTCCATGGCCTGTGCAGCTGACACCCATGCATGTCTGTGACCTGCACGGTCCACTGGCATGTCAGTGGTGGCAGTCCCTGCAGGGCGGCCACTGTACCCATCACAATGCTGGGTTGCCTCCTGTCACTGGTGTGGTGCATGTCTGCCTTGGGTGACACTGTGGCCTCCACAGTTGTTGTCCCACCTCCATGCTGTGCCTTGTGTGTGTTGCAGGGGATGTGCACCACTGTCTGTGACTTGTGCTCCGGGCAAATGATGGTGGTGCATGGGTCCACAGTGCCTGTGCAGGGTGGCTGGCACTCCAGTGCCATGGAGGACTGCAGGTTGTATGTTCACAGTTTACATGGGCCCACGCTGGGGGCTTGGTTGCCCCACCACTGCGTCCCTGTGTTGTTGTGCCCTTGGGTATGGGTGGGTGTCTGTCCATGCACTGTGTGGCATCCAGTGTGATGCATGCTTCCACACACCACTGCGGGAGTCTGTGCTGGCTGTTGTGGCTAGTGGTGGGTCAGGGTGTGTCATTAGAATACTGTGCAGGGTGCTGTACCACTGGTGGTGGTGTCCAGGGCAAGCCCTGTCCTATGTGGGGTACCTCATGTGCCAACGCATGGTTGGTCTCTCAGCAGTACCTCGGGGAGGCTGTGCATGGTGGCACTGTGTATGCCGTTGTTGCACTGCTGTATGCTGCCACCCATTGATGGGTGCTTGTGGTGGAGCTGCCTTGCATGGTTCTGTGGTGCACAGGGTTGCAGTGTCACAGTGGGGGTGGTGGCATGCATGGGGTTTCCTGCAGTGGTGGTCGCTGCTCCTGGGGGTGTGTGTGGGGGTCACGGTGCAAGGTGTGCCCTGCATTGGGGGGATGGTGTGGCACGGAGTGGTCAGCCCTCCTTGTGTGCCAGTCACAGCTTGCTGGTAGGTGTGATGGGGCACCATGGCCCGGCTGTGGGTTGTTTGCTTGTCTCCCTGGGCCGGTGGTTATTCCAGCCCTCCCCCCAGTTGTGCAGTGCATGGGGTGTAGGGGGACGATGTCTGTTCTGCTGTGTGTTCCTGTGCCCATCTGTGGCATGGGTGGTGGGCCCCTACCTCCCTGGTTGTGCAGTTGCATTGCTCTGCTGCTGGGGGGCATCCCTGGTTGCGTTATGACACCTCTGGACTACTCAGCTGCACATCCCTTGTTGCACTATGGTGCATTTGATCTGCTCAGCTTCCTCTCCCAAGTTGCGCTATGGCGCAGGTGGTGCAATATTCAGTCATCGGCTGTAGGCGCAGTTTGGCCTGCTCCGTTTTTGAATATCGCGCCTCTTGCGCATGGGCGCAATGGACTTGTGCTTGCTCCTGCTATTGCACACTTTTTGGGCTCAGTTTGAATATCTGGGCCGTAGTCTTTTTTATTTCTAAGCCTTATAAGGTCAGTATGTTTCTAGGAAAATGTAAGAAGTATGATCAGCAATGTATGCTTTTATGGCAAGGCAGATCACAGCAGTAATCTAGAAGTTCCATGATTGGCTGCTTGTGTTTTCTTACTGGATTTGGTGCCATAAAAACAGTATGAAAATAAAATTATCATATATTATAGTACAAACATATGTATACTCATTTGTTTATTTAGAAATTTCCCCATGTAACCCTCTAGCTACACAACAGGACATCTTCATAAAGTGTAAATCTGCTCCTACTCTGCTTAACATTAAAATAAATCTGGGACTTGAGGCTGGCTTAAGATAAAAAGACCCCTTATGGCATCAGCAGGAAGGAAGTGTTACCAACAACCTCACAGCCAATAAGAGTGGCCGACTGTTGTAATCCAGCACCCAAGGAAGGAAACCAACACCATCCAATCCAGGTTCCGTTACCATGTAGGTTAAATTGCCTGCAAGGCCTTGTGATGGAGGGATGGAAAAGGTTTAAGGCCGAGCCAAAGAGGAGGTTATCTTCACCAACCTGTGTGAGCTCTAAAGTATTTTTCCACTCACTCACCCACCCTACCCATATTGTACCCAAGCATGGGCCGGAATCATAGATTTACTTTGTCACAGCATCAGTTGGTAAATCCATGTGACTGGCTGGAATTCACTGAAAGACGAACAGGAACTGGAGTGGATGGAGGTGGTGGTGGTGGGCCATTAGCACGACCTTTGCATGGGTATTCCAGGTTTTAGCTGCTTCCTATTAAGAATCCATTGAGAAGCACAGTGATGTGGTGTCTTGAGTGGGTAGGTCTGGCCCTTGTGTGGGCACAATTGACCACAAACAGAGAACATATTGTATAAAGTTGTTGTGGGAGTATGTGTCTTGGGTTGACCTAGCCTCTGCATAAGTATGTAGCCCCTTACAGCCATGGTTTTCCTTAGTTTGTTTTTGTTAAATGAGGTACATGAATATGTCTTCTGCCAGGAGTAATTTTATTATGTATTCTGTATATCTTGCCACATTTGTACATTGTATTACATTATTCATTTCAAATAATGGTGTGGCCTTTTGTATGTCAACAACTCTTGGGTTTGTCTTTTGATTGTGTTTGGGGTTGTGGATAGCAACATACAGACCAAGTAAGAAAGAGCTATTAAATAATTTCTGTGGTACTTAGAAGTGTCAGTAAAAATAGCAATGGACACCTCTATGAAAACTTTGAGAAACACAATACTTAGACAAACTGTAACTTATAATTGAAATATTTTCAGTACTAGTTTTCATAAGAACACAAGGAATATCAGACAGAAGTAAGTGGGAGGACTTATGAGTCTGTCCATCACAAGCAACTTGAATCTGGTTTCTATTAAGGTTGTTATCTAGCCTGTGTTTGAATGTATCTAAATTTAGTCTAAATACTATTGATTCTGGTAGCATGTTCCATGGGGACACCACCCTTTGTCTAAAGAATGACCTCCTAAGATTAGTTTTAACATGCTCTCCTAGTATCTGACAGCTGAGACTTCTCTTATTTAGGTTTATTTCCCTTTTCCTTAAGTGTAGACAGTTTAGTCGGTCAGGTTTGTTAATGGTCTTGTAGACTAGTATTAAGTCACCTCTCAGTCTCCTAGTTTCTTCCTCGGGTTCCTTATTATTAAGGTTGTTGGCATGACAACTAGGTGTTTGAACTTTAGAGTAAATCTACTCCTTATGCTAATTCACTAGTTGAAATCATAACCTATGAGGAGTACAATCTGCTGCCAAGGAAGTGGCTGAGATGTCACAGACAAACAATTGTAACTTCAGGTGATGAATAAGCGGCCACAGTTGATGATGTCTAAGGGGTAAAAGTGTTGTTTAAATGTGAATATACTTAGTAAGAAGGGACAAGGGACAAAGAAGAGCATAAAATAGATGAGAAATAATTTTAGATATGTCTAAATATTATGTTTATAAAAGTTTTTTTTCAGAAGTATCAGCTGCTCTTTAAATGGCAACTGTGAACCCCCTTGGGCCTCCAAGTGTTATGACTGGTCACATTCTGTAAAGATTGTTGATGTAGATGGTAGTTTAATTCTGACTCCTTTTTCCTTTCTAAAAGTGAAAAACAGACTGCTCACTGTATTGGTGTATGGTGACACAAAAATATATTGATTTGCCTACTTTTATCAGCTCCCACTGCATCTTTCATGGATATGTGACAACCCCAACATGGTCTATTCACTCATTATACAGTGGGAGGAGAGGAGACTATTGCATCATGAGTGACTGCACTGTTTGGGGATGTTACTTATGTTCAGGAAGTATGCAGTAAGAGTAGATCAAGAATTTGAAACAAATACGGTTGGGTATAATTATGCTATTTGCATGAATATCACTTCTACTAAGAAAGAAAGCAGATAAAGCAATCAGCAACATCAATGCATTTTAGAGAAGGTAAGCAATCATAAAATGTAGGGCAACCCCATCTATTGTATTTTGGCCTAATTTGTCAATTTAAAGTATTCCAGCACTGGGCCAATAAGTGGTACAAATTAATTTTTATTGTGAAAAGAACAGTGCAGCAAACAAATCACGAGATTACAATTCCTTGACAGTACTGTACAAATCTAGACAACAGTACTTCTTTTGCCGTGTATTTTTTTTTCTGAACCATAAGTACTTTGGTGCAACAAAGCATTATGGCACAGGAATGGAATGCAGGCACCACGGTCAAATTAAAGAAGAGGACAGATTGTGAAATACTGTGCTAAACAGTTTCCAGGTTCAAACTACACTGAAATAACAAAGCATAACATTACAGATTTGATACAAGAGGCAAACATAAAAGGAAAACAACATGCTCCATCAAGATATAAATATTAGACAATCAGGAGATAGATGCACAAAACTACTTCAGCTACATTCCTAGATAGTTTACATGTGTTGAAGTCTTATCTCTAGTGTGCCTTAAAGATAAAGACTTCCCCCTTCCTATTGTAGCGCACCATAATGAGGCAATAATACATAAAAAATAAAACTATATGGTTTTGAGAAGTGTTTTTCTTTTATTTGCAAAGTTAATAGTAAAAACTCTTGCCAGCCCTTTACAATGACCACACATACAAGCTTTTCTGTTTGCCCTGCATATTATCACATCATTAGTGCAATATATTGATTTTCTGAGGCATTTGAATTACTTGATTCCTGATGCCAAAAATTATAAAATCCATTCACTGCCCCTCCACTAATATGAAGATATACATTAACAGTCTGGGCATGCAGATTGAACATTGCAACTCAGACACATGTCCTGCATAGGGTAGGTGGGGTGCAGTCAGATTTCCCATGCATGAAAGGTATTTCAATTTTTTCATCTCAAAATGTTCATGCACTTCTAAACCTTTGGGATTTATCCCACTGTGTTGCAATGCAGAAGAGGAGGCTTTGTATTTGAAAGTTGTCTAAGTGCAACATTAGGACAACAGGAGGAGACAAAGGTTCTATGTGTGCAAGTTCTGAACAGCAAGTGGCTTCTTAAAAGATCAATTGTGTGCATGCCAAGACACACAAATTTATATTTTTTAGGCACAGATACAAACGGCTCAAAATAGCTGAGACATTTGTGATCCGTTAACAAAAGTTCAAGGATAGCCCAGGGAACAATTTTCAGAAGTTTATATTTATGACTTTGAAAAATGGGGCAGTCTGCATGGCTGAAGTATGCATATATTTTAAGTCACGTACACTGCCATGTTTTATAACCTTTATAATTTACTTATTCCTGGTACATAGCAGCACCTCTGAAGTTATTACATTGACAGGAACTTGGGCTGCTGCTTTTGAGATGGACCAAAACCGATCTACTGTACAAGACCTCAACACCTTTTATTTTAGCAAAGGTCCTTCATTCTCGCTATCACATGGCAAGTCAAATTAAAAAATATGTATCTACTGTAGCTGCACCAAAAGTACAACAGTTAAATGCAGACAGATCATTTATTACCAATGAAGAAATTACAACAAATACTTAAATTAACAAAAGAAACTAAGCTTAGCAGGAAGGCAGTCTGTGTAAAGCAAATACCAATTCTGCTGAAAATTTGCATTTAAAGAACAGTGGTAACCTTAAATATATTTTGTTTTATTTCTACGTTTATGGTTTATTGGATTAATTAATATACAGTTTCTGTTGACACTCTTAATTAAGTTCTCAGAGCCTCAACTTTCTGTTGGAAAGGAAATAGGAAGATGTCATTTTAGTCACATGCCAGTTTTGCTCCTGCTAAAAAGTAACAAGCTGAGCCCCCTAAATAAAATGAATTGTATTAATTATAAGTTGACATTTTTGTACAGTGCACAAATCCACAATACCAAGTACCATGGACAGATGCATGGAACCCTTACATTTTTACTGTCATTTGGTATTCCTAGCACAGTAAGAATTGTGGATGAAATATCACTTTTTATCTGCCATTATTCCATTTTCAAATACAAGGTTTATTGGGGGGTGCATAAAAAGTGCAGTACAACAATATGTATCCTAGGGCAGAATAACTTATTTGTAGATGGAATACCAAAATTTAACAAATTGTTAGCCATGCTGAAATGACTGCTTTTTAAATTTTCATATTGTGCTAGGGTAGCAATAGTTAGACACTTAAGTGACATTATCAGAATTTTGGTTTGTCTAAGAGATCCAGAGAATAGCAATAATGAGAAAGTACATTGCACAACCCACTGACAAGCTTGAAGCACATATTTGCTAAAAAACTCAATTTTATCAATTATAAGCTAGTAGTAAAAATAAAACATCACATAGTATAAGTTACCTTTGGTGTCTGTCTATTAATTATTAAATAAATAATTTATAATATATGGAGAGAATGAAGCACATTATTTAAAAAAAATCATTTTATACAGCAAATGCTATAAAATATCTGACCAACAACTTACCCTAAAGACTCTATATAGCAGCCTCTGCCACTATGTATTGTTGGGGGAATCTCACAAGACAATTAGATCTGTGCCCAAAAAGACAGTCACTCATTTGGTTTACAGAGTATTAGCCCATGAACATAGACCAAAAAAGTACTCTCCTGAGAGAAAATTAGATGATTTCACTTGTTTTGAAAAACAGATGCATGGTATGTATTTCAATTCACCCAACTAATATGGCCAACTGATCCAGCTGCAAACACACTTTACTTACTGCTGGGTCTCTAGTGGGTTCTTCGCATTCCATCAGAGGACATGTTCTCCAGTGCTGTGATCATGTTGACATTTTTTTCCCCTAAAGTTCATCATGTTGTAAATTAGACTGTATCTCAACTCAAATAAATATGAAAATAAAATTAAAGAAATATCAATACTTGATTGCCATACAAAAGAGATTTCTGGTGACAGTGTCACAGAACCTCTTATCACACTTACAAGAAATCAGTAATGGTACATATGTTTTCATTAGATATAATGTTATCCCCAGTCTAGTATGACTAATGGCAGAAACAACCTAAAATCATTTGTAATTACCATGCATCAGTGACAGAACCGTACCATTTTTTTTCTAACAAGTCAAAATATAGTGTCTATCTGAAACACATTCAAACATTATAACCATTTCATGCCTTCTTTTGTCAAGGGTAGACTAAAATATTAAGAGGCAGCTCCTCAAAGTTTTGGAAACTGACTATAGCTGTGGGAGCTGAAACATATACTTAAGGTGTAATGCTCTCATCAGCCAGAGAACTGCACAAAAAAAAGGTCCATTGTATTTACTAACAAATTAATCGTCTATAATTTTGCCTGGATGACAAATAAAGCACATTTCACAATATTAAAATATTTTTTTGTTGCATTTTATATCTGATTATCTAATTAAATATTTAGAATAAGATAGGTCTTTATTGCACCAAAATCAATATATTACAATAAAAAAAGTAACAATGTAACCCAACCCACAAAGAACTAGAGAAGTAAAAATATATTTGATCTATGGTCATTCTGTTACCCAAGATCATACGGTTAAAAATACAAAAGTGTTCTGAATTTGTCCTCATACCCTGTAACCTTAACAGAAAATGGAAACAGCAAGGTGGCTGCCAGTGATTGCAAAATACGAAGGTTGGTGCCCACATTTTGCCCTTTGCATGTTGTATCTTTCAGTTCTGTGCTGTACTACACTTCAAGATCAAATTTCACAATTATCATTTTAAATGTTCCACACTACAGTGTATTTGTATTTCAACCATTCTCCTTCAGTGACTAACTGCCATCAGTATACACCACTACCATGTAGTGGTAATAACGTAGTGATGATGTTGTTATATTGTCTCAGTGACACCCTGTCAACACCTTTGAGCAATCTGTGGCAGATCACTAGCATGACAATGCTTCAGCTTAGATTACACAGAGACATAGATACAATTGTCCACTGCTCCACACCCTTTCCCTTCAAAATAAGGAAAACCTCTGCTACTATGGGGATCTGGTAAAGAAAGAACCCTGGATTTTTCTGCATGGGTTTCAATATTTTGGTTTGTTCTACTTAGGGCAGAGTGCTGCAATTTGGCTGTGGCTAATAATGCCAAGGATAAAACTACCAGCACTGGCACACAGCAGTGATGACTCCTGTCACTGTGCTGGCTTTGTCTCACAGTTGTAGGTACAGTAAAAAGCCATATTTATTAGCACCATCATATGGTAGCCTACTGCTGGACAGTGAGATGATTTGCAGCTTTAGCTCTTCTTTAATTCTTAGCCCTGTTCAGTTAAAGTAACAAATGGTGTTGTAAATGTCTAAATAAGCACAGTGATCCCATTACAGAACAACACTGTGTGATGGTTAACTTCTGTTCATGAAGTGTACAGTAAATATTATGTCAGTTTGACTTCAAGGTTAAACAAGCAACTTGTCCATTGTAATTCCATTGTTTCACAAACCATTAGAGCACCCAAGTTATGATCAGGTTATAAAGTACAATATTTCATGAATTTTTAAGGCTGCTGGCGAAAGGTATATCAGAAATAAACATCTGACAAATGCAACCCCATTTTTTATTTCTATAGTAGGTAGAATTTTTGGATTTTAACATGTAGCATTTAATAAGAGGATAGCTAAGAAAAGCACATACATGATATAGCTCTGTATATTAATTTTTTAGATACTTTAAGCAGTGAAGTTTGAGTTATAGGGCACATTCACACACCAGTTCATAACAATCTTAATTTTAAGATATCCTCAATATTATCAAAGGTTTTGCTACTTCCCCAACTTTACATCTTTTGGATCTAGGACAGAACTATCATAAATCCAACCTGTTACAGTAAACTAGATCTAAAAAGGCAAATCCATCTTGTGCCCCCACTTCAGGTAACCTTTCCCCATCACTGATTCAAAGTAGGCCTTTAGTGTCAACGACATCATCAGGTCAGGTGATCATGTCTATATTGTTTATTTTAAATAGTCATAGTTCTAAGCTAATACATATTTTTCTTTTAAAACTCCTTCCAATATTAGTATAATTTTTGGAAATGCTTATATCATAGGAAAGAGATAATGCTTCTAACTGGGAAAAGATTCTAGCTGGGAAAAAGATGATACCATAGGAAATAAATTATTCTTATAGCTGTGTCCCAGATTCATATTCACTCAGGCTGGCACAAAGATGAAATGAAAGCAGGAATACCCCATCTTTCCAATAATGAAAGTAAGTCAATTTTTGTTTAAATGCCTTGAAGATGACAAAGAAGGCTGAAAACATCAATTGGCAGGGGAATTCAATACTCCGATTCCTTTGCAAGATTTACATAAGTAACCCAAAGGGGCTCACCAGTATCCCTCGAAATACTGCCACAAAAATCAATTGTTGTATGGCTCTTGGTGGATTAATTCCATCAGCAATAGTTGCTATGTTTTTATCAAATAGATATCTCAGCACCTTCTAATCTGTCAGTCTTTCACAACTAACACTGTACATTATAGCAGTGAGAAGAAGCTGTAATTTTATTTTTTCATATCAGGGATTTGAGTTGCTTAAATCTGCTTTTGTCCTCTAACTTATTGCTGCTGAATGCTGAAAATATGTATTAAGAAATTAATTCACTATATTATAAATGGTCAAGGCTTGATTTTCTTTCCCCATCTACCTTGAGGATCACACCTCATAATGGTCTTTCTTTTTCCCTTCTAATTCTTACTTTAAGAGTGTCTGACATCTTCAGAACTTTAACAAAACATACTATTTAGCCACCGTACAGCCTGTATTTCACATTAGTTCTGCATTCCTCCTCCCCATTATTTATTACTGAGGTCATCTGGATGAAAACAGGATCTTTGCTCCTGAACAGTTCATTTATTCCTGTTTCTTTCTCCCTATCAGAGGTCATAATGTATGCTTGTGACATCAGAGTTACTCCCATGGCAACATATTGCGATGTAATAACAGAGGATTATAACTTGAAGTAGGGAGTATGCTATAGAAACAGATGAACTCTAAGGGATGTCTGACACACAGAGATCATGTATTTATGAAAATCTCCTTAGCAGTAAATCAAGGTGAGGAAAAATATATACAATATGTATGGAATGCAAGCAGAATTGTGCCTATTTATTAAGGTTTTAAAGGTTTTCTTTGAGGCATCAGTAGCTCTTTAATGGGAATCCTTCAGCTACACTATTTTGTTTTCCAGTGTTAGTTCAAATCTTGCCTTAAAACTTATTTTGATAACAAAGCATGTCTATATTTACCTTATCCAGCTATCCATCCATCTCTCTGTCTGTCTCTCTCTCTCTATCTGTCTCTGTCTGTCTATCTATCTATTCATCCATATGGGATATACAATGGCCTGACTAAAAATATGCGATTTATCTTCACGTGTGAGTTACAAAAGCCATGCAGTCTCAGAAGTATCATGAAATTGCTTATTTTGAGTCAGTTAATTACATGTTTGAATTATATACAACAGGAGTAGTGATAACAATGACATGATAAATGTAACATCTTGGTTAATAACAACAAGATAATAAAAATATTTTATTATTAAGTGTGGTCATATGTCTTATGTTAAAGGTTAATATCATTACAATGGTATATTATATGAATCAGATAGTCACTTTCACAATGCTGATGACATCACTAACGCATAGTGCAGCAGAAATCAAAGAGAAATAGTTACATTTACAAACAAATAACAGTTTCAGAAGTTACAGTATAAAACTGATATTGTAAATGGGGAGTATGCAATGGCTCAACTCAAAATATGCAAATGATCCTTAAATGTTAGGGGACAGGACCATAACTCACAAGTGGTATGGCCAGGAGTGAATTATAAAAGTTACACCCCTGTCAGCCTGTTGGCACAGAGGTAGCACTACTGCTTGCAATGCCAATAACCCAGGTTTGGAAGTGAGCCCGAGGTGTCGGAAGGCCACCCAGTGGTAGGAGGATTGAGCATCCACTGGACTACGTGTCTTCTCTGGGCAGGACAGTGGGCCAGAGCTAGGAGCTTGACTGACCCCTGATGGAGACCAGTGGAAGATGCAGCCAAAGCTATGGAGGTGGGGAGATGTTGGTGTGCATGCCTTGATGTCAGGTCACATCACGTCTCCTGGGGGATGAAAGTAGAAAAAGCCCAGTAACACATGATAGCCATTGCCCTCTGCAGGTCCTGCACCTGGTGACTCGGGAATCCCAGAATATGGATCCAGTCTGGTGGGTGAAGGGACTTCTTTCCCCCTGCCATGGAAGGCAAGCTGTGGGGGGGATATACGGAAAGGTAAGTCTTGGGGGAACCCAGGGTGACAGGGCTGAGAGGACCGGTGAGAAGGAGGACTGGCTGGGACAGGGAGAAAAAAATTCTACCCCATCACAAGTGAAAATGAACTGCACATTTTCAGTCAGACCATTGTATCTTTGATTTCATGTAACATTCGTTTACTAGTTCTAACTTTTAAATCTGCTGTTTGTTTAAATATTTAATTATTTCTCTTTGATTTCAACTGCTGACTTTGATGCTGCACCAGGCAAGTGTAATGTCCTCAACATTTTGAAACCAGCTCTGATTATTTCGGTATTGCATTGAGCTGATGCTAAATTTCAACATATAAATTATGACAACACTTGCAACAACATACTTTTGGTTTCTTGTTATTATGGCTGCTGCCAGCCAATCAATTATGTTCATCTTAGCAAAACAAACAGGCAGTCACAAAGGACCAGGTGCATCATCACATCAACAGTAAGAAACCGCACAAGCGTCTGCGTGATTTTTCTCTGCAGACATGTTGATGCATATAGTCCTTTGCAACTGCCAGTTTGTTTTGCTAAGTTTTCCTAGTTTTCCCTGGCATACGGCACAATAATTATGGAAGTGTTGGGATCATAAATCTCCAAGAGGAGATCACTGGTGTTTGAAACAGATAGCATTATGTGTATCTTGTCATGTATATCCCTACTCCTGTTGTGTAAAAAGTGAATAAGGAATGATCTGATTCAAAATACAGAGTTTATTATCGCTTGTGCAGAGACAGGACTTTCATAAATATGGAAGTATCAAGAAGTACTATATATGCTCCCTCTGGGTAGACAGCATGGGGTGTTCTTGAAATAACAGAAAGATACAAATACATGATTTTATAGTTTGATATCACAGAATCAAAATGAATGGACTTATAGTGTAGCAGAAAACCCATGTTCAGTACAACAAGGTGTTTTAATTTTGTTCAGTATTCTTTGATGACTAAAACCATGTTTTTTCATTGCCTGTAACTAGTACAAAAACAATAAAATATATAAGAAAGCTACCTGAACTACTGCATGTATTCTTAATTATAAAGCATGACATCATCCTAAGCCAATCATGTGTGATTTTGTATTTTCATGAAACTTTGCTTCCCAGCCAAATGCCCTTTGGGGTAACCCTTACCTCAGTGTTTGCGCACATAGGTTCTTTGTCTTTTAAATAGTTTTTTTTATTTTAGTGGGTTCACCACAACATAACCCAGACAGACTGTCTTAGGGTAGCTGGTTCATTCCACTGGGGTGTCAAACAGACGAGGCATACTGATGAGTCCTGGTAGGATGAAACACGTGTCTATGTCATCTGTTAGCACCCTTTGCAAACTGTGTGAGAGGCCTTTCGGCACCATGCAATTCTGCTTAAAGTTGAACCAGCATAACATTCTGTGGTGATCTGCATATGCAGCCCATGATGCTTTGCATTGTGTGGGCATGTGTGATTTTGTATAGTCTGGAGTCAAATCACAACCCTAAAAAAGAACTATAAGTCACTTTTTAATGAAAGGATATAATGAAAGAGGGATTTGGAGTACTGGGGCATGAGGGAAAAACTGAAGCAGCTCTTGGAAACAGCTTTAGATGCAGACCAACACCTTTTGTACTAACTGTGAATCTGACAAGATAAAATTTGTTTTATGTTCTCAGCCCTGTTCTGAGTCGATCAAAATGATAACTGGCAAAAATAAACATTCTTAATGAGATGTTGCAGTGGACATTATAGGAACCATCATTGCCATCTTATGTCACTGCACATTGTACAGTACTTAAAATTACACAATTCTCAAGCTCAACAAAGTGCATAAGATTTTTTAGTGTATGTAATATGCTATATAACTCTTAACATATGGTGTCCCTAATCAAAAGCACAAAAAGCTCAGCACCTGAATACAAATGCCAAGTACTTGGTTTTCTGATTGTTTGGAGAAAGACTTGACTATCCCTAGTCATAAGACCACTGGACTTCAAAATCTGATTACAGGCTACAGACAAACTTGTAGTAACTGATGAGTAGGAATGTGGGTCCCTGACACTTCCTCAACCATTATCTCATGAGAGTACTTGCGTAAAAGTGATACAAAACAGGGCCTCAAGCCAAATATGTATGGGACCCCTGTATTCAGTGGTGTTTGCAGAGTATGCTATGGAGCCTCAAATCATTTCAAAACTAATTCGGTTTAAAAAAAATAAACTTCTGAAGTAATTGGAGATATAACGATTAGGTAAACATAGTTTAGAAATAAGCACCAAGACCTCTTGAGCTAACTTGATAAGGGGCCTGCACACACAACACTTCCTCCCCCCAGAATCTTTAGCTAGTAGATGTGTATAGAACATGGCTAGCAGTGCACTGTTTTTAGCCGCTTGCAGGAAAATGTGTCTGCACACAGCTTTTAATTGTATAAAGTATGACAAACTGAAGCATTTTTATCAAATTAAGCTATAAAATCAGATTCTGTAGGAATCCTCCTCAGGTACAGTATGCTTTACATTTAGGCTGAAATGCCTTTTAGAGTTATGTGTTAGGCTAAGTGAACTAGTTCAGTTTTTGAGAGTGCCATGTTATCTAAAACAGTAAAAGAAACAATAACATTTGTCATGTAGGGGTGACACAACATTAATAGCACAACACATTTTTCATAAAGTTTGTTTCTCAAGGTAAGTTGACATTCCATTTATAGGGGGTCAGAGAATGTAGAGTGGCAGCCAGTGACAAGTGGCAGTATAACCAGACATAGTACAGTTCACCTTAAATGTCTTGTGCAGCCCACTGATGGCCTGTTATTATTTGGGGCAAGGCTCTGCATAGGAAATCTCTTGATCATGGATATCTGGTTGCTTACTGGTTTCCACCGAGCTCTAAATGAGCTCCCTGAAAATGTCAGTTAAATGCCATGTTCTGCAGCTCAGGGTAACAAAAAAAAACAAACCAACTAGTTGGCAACTCACTGCAATCACTTAATTAATAATGGGTTGTTAATTAGTTACACAATAGGTTTAAAGCAAACTGTATTGTATGTTTTGATATATTGTGATATGTCACAGAAAATCCCAAATCCCATTCGGTCCAAAGGGATTTCCTATGATACAGACTTCCATGATATGTCTAGATATACAGCATCTGAGTGTTCTGCAACTTATCACCCTCTTGGACTCCTATAAAAGGAATTTTAGTTTCACTTGTATCGGTTGAAGAATTAGTGGTCTTCCTATGAAAAATATTTGTTCCTTTGTAACTGAGCAATGTTGGTTCTTTTTTTTTTTCTTTTTTTTTTTTGCTGGCTATAATGGCATTTTCCAAACATGAACTATTTCTCATACAACATGTACTCTAAATGTGTATGCATTGCAAAGAATCCATGTTCTGATTACTTATATTCCAACTTCTGTATGTCCTGTATCAATTATATTGAGGTTATCTGTATAGCTATACTGTAGCAATCAGATATTTGCCTCAAAGTTACTGAGCATACCGGAAGTGAATTACAATCCCAACAACATTATTTTCTTTTTAAAGAAACATTTAGCAGAATGTGGGAAACTGGAAAAAGCACAGCAAAAATGCCAATACTTAGAAACAGATAGACATTATGCCAGGGATGGGCAAAGTCAGCCTGCATACATTTGGAATTGAAATTCAGAAGCTTAATGTTTGCCATCCCGCTCTGAATCATGTGTCACATTTTAATGCAAATGTAATTCTATACAAACTCACAGCTCTCCATCCTTTGCATAACATCTAGAAGCTTACTGTGCACAGTGCATCAAAAAAAGTGTGAAGAAGGTTGTCATGTTTTGCATCACCTTTTCACAGAAAATGCATCAGGTATGTGAAGACTGGGCTCAAGCAGAGACAGATGCAATGTGTTTTGACATCAAAAGCAGTTACTTCTGATGTGGGCCCAAATCAATGAAAGTTTAAGTCTCAGAATTCAAACATCTGATACAGTATCTGGAGTTGCTCAGACTCCAGTAAAGGCTCACTGCACATTCCTACATGAAGCACCCTTCTGCTAAACACAGTGGTTTTCATTTCATATCCTTCTCATTTCAATACTTTCCTTGAGTCATGGACAAAGTCAGTAATGCAGAGGCTTGAAGTAATTTGGCTGCTGTTCATCTGACCGTTCATGGTGTTCATGCTTTCAGAATTAAGTCTCTAAGTAGAAACCTTTTTAAATATTCAATTTAAAGCAAGTTAAACTATCTGTAGTGTTACTCATGCTAATAAATACAGGAATGGAGACAAGATACTTTTCCTGGGATCATACAACTTGAATTATTTTATTATTCAACAATATTTAATCAGTGGATTGTCACTGATGCAAGAATCAACAACTGCACATACTATATGTAACCCTGACACCACTGAACGTGTATTATCATTAATGGCACTCAGAGAACTGCTGGTTAAACACCATGGTCAGATTAGAATGATTTTTCTCTACCCAACAGCTTGGTGGTTAGAGGACAGCAAAGTATCTTTAGTGTTTGCCAAAAATACAGGCGTAGGTATCTAGCTGTAGGAATGAAGGTCTTTTTCTTTTGCAGGAAAATGGTGCCATGTTGGGAATCATCCCCATTTCCAGTTTTTACAGAAGCTCTCCTTAGTTCTGAGCACAATTTGTATTTGGAATTGTAAATTACTCTCTGATTTAAAAAGAATCACAATTCTGCAAAATAGCTGCTTAAAGTTCTGTTCTTGCCCCCAACATGGTGATTAGGTTGGAAATTTAGCATCTTAGCAGCCACCACTGGATAAAGGATTGACACAGCATATCCTCAGTCATAATGTGACTTTCTAGCATTCACACTTCTTAGCCTCTGGTTTCACAGGATCTAGCTTCCCATCACTTCCTCCATTTGCAGTTTCAGGTACTTGCGTCTTATCCACACACTGTTCCATGCGCTTCATAATCAAGTCCAGGAGCTTGTTTACTGCTTTATCAACATTATGTCCCGTAGCTGCACTAGTTTCATAGTATGGTATGCTGAAAAGAGAGAATAAAAACAGATATTAAACAACCCAGCAGTGGATCCATGCTATGGTCCTAAATAGTGGTCTCTTCTTTCAGTTAGAGCAGCAGACAACTTCAGTTTGTGGAAGAATGTGATGGGAGTTGCCAGTGTAAAATAACTAGCCTCAAGAACAATAATGGCAAAATGTAAATACAAAGAATTTAAAGTTGTATGATAACACTAGAATAGCATCTTCATTTCAGTCATTTGATAAAATGTTTTGACAATATATCAGCTCAACATAAAAGCACTTCATAACAAGTGTATGCTTACCTGAGTATTTGTTTCAAAAGACTATTTAAAAAGACTTTAACTGAGTTTCCTAGTGAACAAGGTACTGGACACATTTGTATCCTGGGAGTGAATCTTGTTACAGATGATAAGTGACATTCATTTAGTTGCCTCAGCCTTTTCCCCAGTAGGCAGTAATGCTAATAGTTGCAACCCAGAGTCACTATAAAGTTTGACAGTATTCAATTCAGCTGGCAGTCTTGAATCAAGAATGACTGATGATTAAAAGATGCAGTATGGATGGTATGGGAGTCTGTGAGTGGATCAAGAGCAGAGTTTTCAGGCTCAGCAAATTTAGCATTGATAATTGAAACACAAAAACATAGAAGTCTCCTATAGAAAAGGACCCCTTGGTCCATTCTATCTGCCAAGTTCTACCTGTCTAATGTGGTGTATGAGAGCCCAAGTAGCTCTTTACTGCTCCCTTCCCCCTCCCCTTGTGATACTGCATTTACCAAGCCCATATTTCTGTCTCACTCATGTTTTAATCCCCCCACTGTTTGTGCACAGACTACCTCTTCTGGTAGCTTATTCCACCTCTCCACCATCCTTTCCATTAATGAAATACTTTCTGGTATCCCCCCAGCTTCATGGAGTCACCCCTGGTGATTGTCTTTCCACCCAGTTTGAACAACTCGAGGCTATGCACATTGTTTACCTTGTGGAAATATTTGTATGTCTCAGTCATGTCCCTTCTCCCCCTCCTTGCTTCCAGGGTGTGCATGTTCAGATCCTTCATCCTCTCCACACAAGTTCTTTCCTATTATCACTGGATCATCTTGGTTACCCTCCTCTGTAGCACCTCTCTGTCCTTCTTTAATTATGGTCCCCAACATTGTAAAATGTATTCGAGGACAAGGGACAAGGATGGGCTTTACATTTTGTTTGTTTCAGGACAGGAATTTACATTTTGTTTATTTCAGGACAGGAATTTACATTTTGTTTGTTTCAGGATGAGTGGGTTATCCTTCATACAAAGTCAAGTCTCCAATATGTAGTCAGGGCATACAGCAGCCCTACAAAGACCAGAATGTACAGTTGTAAAGATATCATTCATTTGATTAAGTGATTAATTTGATTGTCTTCAAGTCAGGGGGGCCCTAAGCAACTCCTGCTTCCAAGACCAAAGGACTCTACCAGCACAATGGTAGATCAGTACCTCACAGAGGTAAGTGGGGATCCAGGCCTTTCAAACTTTAAATATTAACATAATAACCGTGAGGTTGATTATGATCCTTATCAGTGGCCAACACAGTTCAGGGAACATCACAGAGATATGATCTATCCTTCAGATGGAGGTCAGAGGACTTGCTTTATGAATTTGTTAAACTGTGTAATTTTAAAGTCTTGATCTAGTTCAACCCAAAGACCTCTGTTTTATTAGTGAGAACAAGTTTAACTCAGCAAGACCTTCCTTTGGTTCCTAAGGCTTGGAATAATTTTAGTTGCACTACAGTGCACATCTTGAAACCTCAGTTATGAGTTTACAATGGAGTAGCTAACAGAACTTGACCCAGTATTACTGGGACAGGATTTTCAGTGTCCTACATCCTCCTTACAGCTGCACAATTTTCCAAGGTGTTGCAATCATGCTGCTGCACCTGGATGCCATTTCTCACAGTGGACACAGAGGCCCTGTATATGTCTACTTGTGCCCATCTGTGAATGCAGATCAGTACATCTGAAACACAGTACTGGTTAGGGAGCTTGGCCACATAACAGAAGAGGCTATATACACCTCTCTGTGAGTACTCCTCTTGATGTCAGCCACCTGTCATAGTTGTGATGAGTACATTGTGAGAACCATTTCACCACAAAAATCTTTCAGTCAGATCCAGTTTCCTCATCTACAGTAACTAGGGGGGCAATTACTTTATCACACAGTGCCAGTTGGTGTTGGTTAACTTTTTTCATTAAATAAATGAAATAAGTAAAAAAAAAAACAACAAGTGTTATTTGTTCACTCAGGTTCCCTTTATCTAATATTTACATTTTGTCTAAAGACCTGAAAACATCCAGTGTGACAAATATGCAATAATAGAGAAAATCAGAAAGGGGGCAAATACTTTTTCACGCCACTGTATCTGTCCCATTGTGCGGTAAAAATACTTTCCAAAAGATCCACAGCAGTCATGATTTCTGGAAGCCAATGTCATCTTTAAATAAGTGAGGCCTTTTGCAAGGTTAATTTTTTTTAGAACACCTTAGAAAATGGGTTGGATAAACCCAGTTTCCTGATTGGTGGACAGTACCCAGCACCCTGTCAGGTATCAGGCAATACAGACTAGTAAATACTATAACTAACCCCTGTGCTTGCCTGCCTGACTTTTTACTCAAAAGAATCCCTGTGCCCTAAACAGAATGCTAACTGTGGTAATGGCAGTCATTTTTTTAGTTGCTTGGTGAGCAAACAAAATTCCTGCCCCACTTTGCCATTGTTTCACTCAATGCTCACTTTCACCACCTTTGACTCGCTCTTCACTGCTCACAGTAAGGACATTTAAAAACAAGCATTTGCCAATGCTGAATGTTCGTTTGCATACTGTTGTACTGAGACCTGTTCGTACACATTGGTTTATTTGTGCATCCTTTAGTGTTGAGGCAGAAAGCAACAAAAGTAAGAAACTATCATGTTAGAGTAGAAAATGCAGTGAAAAGTGATAAATGTAAGGAGGGCTTCATCTAGAATGGGGATTGGGGCCAACCGGTGAGGATATGGGACAGTGGGCCACTATAAAGGAGATGGCATGCATCCTTCCAGGAGGAGTACCACAGTCCTTAAAAGGAGATTTAAATTACTTGGATGAACAATTAAATTGGCCGGGGGGGGGGGCTATAATATCAAAGGATGCAAAAATTGCCCCCCTTCATGGAGAAGCAAAAAGGAGGGAGGGCTGGGGGGGAGCTCCCCCAGGGCAAGAATGCAAGAAGAAAGATGTGGGGACAAGATAGAGGATGAAGGAGTGTAAATCAAGCATGCAAGAAAAAAGGAGCAAAAGAGACAGGAAACATAGATGGTTACAAGAGGAAAGGGCATCACTGGGATATGGCCATACCAGGGTGCTCTCTGTTAAGCAGAGATAGGGAAGGGAGGAAGGAACTAGGGGTGTACTGTATGTGTACTATACTGTATGAAAGGGAGAGAATCAAGGCTATGGAAATATACAGGAACCTGGAGAAAAAGGAAGGGCTGGAGGTGCTGTGGCGTGTCCTGGAAAGAGGCTGCATACAGACCTCCAGCCCAGGGAGAGGAGATGGATAATTAGAGAAAAAAATACTGTCTAAGTAAATGTATAATGGGGCTCTGGGACATGACCCATTAAAAAGTATGTCCATTATCCAATTACTTTTTATACAGTGTGAATGTATAGATAGGGAAACAATGCACAACACGAGGACTGCATCAGACATAATGAAGAAACATCCAGATTCAGAAGACCTTAGATCCATACCCAGGACATTCTGAATGAAATCACCATTTTGAAGAGACATGTCCCAGAACCCCAGTAGACAATGACTGCCACAGCCCTGTGGCTGATTATATTTATCAAACTCTGAGCACGATGTCAACACTGACTCTGTAGCTAAATAGAGCTCAGTTCAAATAATGTAATTAACTTCAGATCAAATCTGAAACAACCGATATGGGAAAGCACACTTGCTGACTGAATATGAGAGTATAGCATAATAGATTTTATAACTGAAGGGGATGTGATATGCTGTCAAGAAACATGGCATCAGGATGCTGAAACCATTGCACTCAATGGCTATGAAATAAATCATTTGCCTGCAGTAAGAAAGCACAAACATGGAATACCTTCAGGTGGTCTGGTAAACTATTTTGAAATTGGAACTATCAAATTAACAAAACAGCTTTATGTTAATAATAATTTTATTTCACATTTATAAATACACACTAATTCTCTTTTTTTTTCTGCTTCTTATCTTTTCTCAAGTGAGGGCTCTAGAACTGGGCACAGTATTCCAGGTTTGGCCTTACCAGTGGTCTATAGATGGGTAGTAAATATCTCCTTTCTCCTGCTATCAAATCCCTACCCATTACACCCCAGCATCCTGGTTGCCTACTTGCCATGCTGTAGGCCTTGTTACATAAGGGGAGGCAGTATAATGCAGTGGTTAAGAGCACTAAGATGCAAACCTGAAGAATGGGTTTGAATACCACAGCCACCACTAGCATACTGTGTGACCATGAGTATCACTTAACTTCCCTGTGCTCGTAGGATACAGCTGGAAACATGCCTTGGCTTTGTGTCTTTCTTCAATAAAACATTGGCTAGATTGTTTAAGGGAGTCACTTATGATGACTCCAAGGTCTCTTTCCTCAGTATTAATGTTCAGCTTAAACCCTCTCATACAATATTCTGCCCTGAGATTCCTATTCCTGATTTCTATCGACTTTCACTTGTTGGCATTGAATTTCAAACTACCAAACCTTGGACCTCTCTCCAACCTTTGCAGGGCTCTCTGCAAATCCTATACACTCTCCTCACTTTGTGCCCATCACAGAATTTAGTGTCATCTGTGAAAAGACACATCTTGCCCTAAATTCCTTTTCCTATGTTGCCGATGAACATATGCAAAAGGAATGGACTTGGGACTGAACCTGTGGCATCGCACTTGTGACCTCTCTTTACCCATATGTAATGCAGTTTACCACTACCCTCTGCTGTCTTCCCCCTAACCAACTACCCACTAATCTAAGTATGTCTTTTGCCACACCTAGATATTCTAGTTTCTTTAGCAACCTTCTATGTGGCACAGAATTGAATGTCTTGCTGAACTCACAGTAGAGTAAATCTACTGTGCTAATTTCCCAGTCAAAGAATAATATCATACTGGTCTGACAAGACCTCTGTGCACAAACCCATGTTGTTCTATATCTGGGAACCCACTACTTTTCAGGTAGTCTGCTAGGTTCTCTTTGACTAATGTACGCAATGGTTTATACAAAACAGAGGTAAGATTGGTAAGGCCTGTAGATACTCAATTGCTCCTTGCCTGCCCCCTAATGGAGCAGAACTACAGCCACTGACTGGTACCCTCCAGTATTCTGGAACCACTCTTGACTGAGCTAAGCTACTGAACTGCACTGCCGGGGTTCAGCCAGTTCCAATGCCATTTCCCTGAGCACCCAAAGATGCATCCAATCCAGCTATGAGGCCATATCTTTCTTGAGGTTTGCAAGCCCTTTTCTGGCTTCTTCACTTGTAAATGACCTTCTGCCTCATTTCTGGCATCCTCTTTTGGCAGCTTTTATGCTGCTTTGGCAGATGCTTGGGATCATCCGCCATGAAAAATGAGAAGTACTCATTAAGAATGTCTGCCTTCTGCACATCCTCTTCTATTACCTTACATCTCTCTGTCAACCTACTAAGTCCTCTTCCTGTCTTTCTTTTTGCCCTAATGTATCTAAAAAAATATTTTTCTCCACCCTTGATAATCTCTGCAATACACAGCTGTGTCTCCTTTTGTGTTCCTGGCTGCTTTATTGGCCTCTTTTGCATTTACTTGGTACTCACTCCATTCCTCATCACCCTGCTTCTTCTAGTACCAGATGAAGGCCCTTTCCTTCGCCATCACCACCTCTCTGACCTTCTTAGAGAGCATCTCTTGTACAAGTATCAAGTATTCTTTATTGATAGTGTATGATCATAAGACAAACAGTCATTATAAAATACTTATTCATACCATCTTCCACAAGTATAATAGAATAAAAAAAAATCCTTATTACATCTCTTGTTTACAATTTCAAAATATTACATTTCCATGTAAAGTTCAATAGCCACAATTGAACTGGGGATGTGATGGCCACTTAAAAATCTTAAAAGAAAATACTCCTTTCTTAGACCCCTCACATTACACAAAAAGGTTCCAACCATTTATTTCTTATTTTGTTTAATAATGGACATTTAAAGAGCAGATCCTTGCATTTACACATTCTTAACTTCTTTAATTTCTCCCATGATACAAATTCTGACTTATAATGGAAGTGTATATTAAATTGCATCCTGGCAAACACTTTCCTATTTAGCACTTTTTGATACCATGTAAAGTAATCCTGGGTCCATTTTGGGTGGGTACCAATCAACTTGTATTGATGAAAAATGTATCTTTGAGGTATCCAGTTGTAAATTAATATCAGCCCATCTAATAATGGCCTCCTCTGTATAGCCTGTTACATTTGCTATGGTCCAGTTATCATACATACAATGCATCCCCACCATCCTCAACATTAAATTGAGTCTATTAAACCATGATGTATAATGGATTCTTTCTCTGTGATATAAATAGAATAATAGATAGGTGAGTGTCTATTACAAGGGGAATAATACCATCGAGAGGTTCTGGGGACAAGAGAACCTTGAGAGCAAAGCTCAAGAGGTTCCCTTGCCTCCAGAACCTCAAGATGGTATTTTTCCCAAGTGATAGACACTTGTCTATTTTTTATGTTTTGTAATATATGGATGCAAGTTTACTTTGCAGTTTGTGAGGTGCTGACACCAGGGCAGGCTGCTGTCACAGGGAGGAGTCAGACGCTGACTCTCTCCGTTTCCACGCCCCCGCCCACCCGCCTGCTTGCTTGCTCGCACAGTCGGTGTCTCTGTTGAGCTACTTATTTTTTAGGCAGTCCTACCTTTCATTGATTTCCTGCATTGCTGTATGCAGGATTATCTAAACAGTTGTGCAGCAAAGAATCGGCAGTAGAGCGAATGGATCATTTTCTCTCGCTAAGCGACAGACAGACACCATTTATTTCTAACTGTTTTGCCCGCCCACAGAGACACTGGGTCTAATGAGGAGGCATGATTTGTGGTACGTCACCACGCATTAAGTCTACAATATTGGAGAGTTTTGAGATTGCGCTGTTCTGGTTTGGTGATAATACTATCATTCAGAGTTCAAACCATAGTATTACAAGTTCTGACCGATAGTACTATCACTTGGCAATGATACTATTATCACTTTGGCTGCAGTGTATTACAGGGAATTTTTTTATATGCTTTAGGATACCATTATTTTAATGATTCATATATTACACTAGGTATTCTTCTCAACTAGCATTTCAACTTAATTTGAGAATTATTAACCACTCTTTTCCAATAGTTCAATGATCTAATTTTAACTATAAATTCAAGTGATATAATTTTAGATTCTCTTCTCAGGTGAGTGCCAGATACCACAACAGGTAAACCTAACATTTCTCATAGAAAGAAGGTTCAAGAAGAGTACATGCCTGATCTATTCCCTATATTTCTGCAGCATAAAACAGAGTTGCCATTACTTTGGCATTATAAATATTAATTGTTGCTTTAAAAGAGTTATCAGTGTATAGTTTTCCAAATCTATTAATGCTCAGTGATGCTTGTCTACCCTTTTACTTTGTTATTTCATGTGTGGTATCCAATTAAAAGTTTGAGTAATGTTTGCCCCTAAGTAGTTGTAGTCTTTAACAATTTCTAAGAGCATATTTTTAATGACCCATTTATATTTTATATTTCAAGCCCTTCCTAAAATCATTATTTTGGATTTATTACTATTAACATTTAGTGATAACTCCTCTAAATATTTGACACAATATATAATGTAAACTGAAGGCCAGCAGCAGATTTAGAGATTAATACAGCATTATCTGCATATAATAGAATGTTTATTGAACGTTCCAGAATATTTGGTGCATCAGTCTCATTTGAGTTCAGGTTGTGGACAATCTGGTCAATATAAATATTAAATGATAAGTGTGCTAATAGACAGCCTTGTTTAACTCATTTTTCTTATTTTGATCTGGTTAGTTAGTTTCCCAGTCAGGATGTATCTTATACGTGAATTAGTATCAAAGTGTAACATCACTAGTAACTCTGATAGTTTTGGGTCAGCCTCCCAATAAAACTTTTCCACAAAGTATTTTGATTAACGCTGTCAAATGCATTTTTAGATCCAGAAAACAACAGTACAATCTCCCTTTTTTCAAATTTACATATCTGTTGGCCAGATAATTAAGAATAAAATTTATTATCAATTGTAGATCTTTTTTATTTCTAAAATGAATTGATTTTCTGAGATTATGCCTTTTTCTTCTACCCACTTCAACCACTCTAATAATATCCAGGAATAAATATTTGCTGGAATACATATAATAGAAATTGGCCTGTACTATTCTGGGTCTTTCTTTTCTCCCTTTTTGTATATTGGTACAATTTATGTGGTTAGCTGAGGTAGTGTGATCATAGCTGTATTATTAATAAATGTAAAACGTTTAGCCAATAAATTTGAACACCAACCAATGCTTAACTTAAGTATTTTGGCAGTGAGTCCATCAATCCCTGCGGCCTTATTATTTTTCTGGCTTAACATATAGTTCTCTATTTCTTTACTTGAGACTGGGGGCCACTCACTTATAGTTGTATATGAGGCAAAGTTTTTTCTTCCTTTGTTGTGCATTTAAATTGGTTACTGTATTAGCATATAGTCTGAATAAAATTCCTCCCATACCTTTAGATGTATAACTGCCTGTATGTTGCTTGTAACTTTATTTTCACCAAATGCAGCTAAGGACCAACTTTTTTTGTATCATTGTTATCCACTGCCTTCTGTGGCTGTTCCCATAGTCTTTTCTGAAATACTCCTTTTTTAACTAAACAGGGCCTATATTCTTTTTTCAGTTCCTGAAGGCCATTATTTAGTAAACATTCTGGGTATTTAATCATAAGTCTTCCCACTTTATTTATTAAAGCCTTACAATTCTTACACTGCATGTCATTTATCAGGGAGCATTACCTCTTGCATACACTTTTCTGTTGGCATCTGTCTTTTCTATTTAGACTTTTAATTAAGAAATGTATCAGTTTATTGTAGCTCCCTAAAACCTCTGCCCCTGATCCCGATATAATCTTTTTTTTAAGTTAACAACAATGTCATTTTTCTGATTTGCTAATATTTTATGTGGTAGAACAGAGTTCCACATAATGTTTTTGTTATTGTGTATATGAAACTGACCAATAGAATAAGAATCTGAATAGTCCCCAGAATTATTTATAGCAGGCGCCAAACAATAGGGAGATGGTTGCTGCAAAAATTCTGTATTATCCTAAAATAATTTATCAAGTGCCACTTAAAGCTATCTACCGGGGCATAATCCAATACTAATCCACTTCTGTTCTGTGTTATCAAAATATTATGTACACTTTTTAAATCTCCTCTACAACAATCATTGACAATGTGCACATGGTTTTCAGCTAACTAATTTAGCAGTATTTTGCCTGTGGCATAAACCAGCATATACTTAGAAGTTCTATTTCTTATTCCTAGAGCTACATAAGTTTCCTCCCCTGTCTGTCAGTTGTTACTGTAGTATGAACAATTCCAGTTCTTGGATTAAAATCTCCCATCCATAACATCACAGGGTCTTTATATTTCAATTTTACATTGATCATCTTTGATGTGATTTCTTCCAATCTTTGCAGATATTCATCAGATGAAACACTTGGCTCCATATAAAAATTAGTAATGTACAAAATGGTATTATTTGCCAGATGTACAATTACTAAGAGGCAAAAATATCTTTTGAAAACCATACATGTACAATTTTAATGAAATCAGTGTCATGAGGCATCCCCTATTCTGACCACAATTGTTAATAGGTTTACTTCCTTTTATTTCAAATGTCATAAACCCATTTATGTATAATATTTGATTCTCTCCAACCCATGTCTCTTGTAATAAGAATATATCATGTTTTCTTATTTCTGAAATCCAGGTTCTGTTCTCCAATTTACTTGAGATTCCAGCAATATTCTATGAAATAATTGATAAAGAAGTCTTTAATGGTGAATTAAGTTCAAAATAATAGGAGACCCCATAATTTTCATTCCATTGAACATTTGTTCAGTCTAAAGTAACTTCTAAAAGAAGTTCATATCTATTAGTATCATCCCTAATAAATATAGATTCCAAATCTTCCAGTTGTATTGAATTTTCACTTTCTGGGTTCCATACACAATTTAAGCAATTATGCATGACAGGGTGTGGGTTGTGCTGGGGTCATGCTGGGATAACCTAATGCCTGGAGTGGTTGAGCACAAGTGTGTACAACACCCTAGAAAGGAGGTTATCCCAGCATGACCCACACCCTGGAGTGCATTATTGCTATTATGCAATGGCTCACTTGTAAAACAAGCAAAAAAAGATGGAAAAAATAAATTGAAAGTAATTTTTTTGTTTTCTTTTTGGATGGGTAGGCATACTTTATAAAAAAAAAATAGTGCTGATTTATTTCAGCCAGTAGGTGGAGCTGCTGTATTTTTTGTGCGGCTCTGCACGTCATGTCACGTCAACGTTTGTTATTGCTGGCAGACTTTAATAGGTTTATAGGTAATGTCAAGCTAGTTAGACTTGCGTCCATAGAGCTTGCCATTATTTTATATATTGAACATTAATCTATCTTGTTTTTTATTTACCAAGAAGATACTTGTCTAATCTAGATTTCAAAAGATCCATATTAGTACTGGCTATCACTTCTGCCAGTAAAGAGTTCCAGCCAAAAACCACTCTCTGGCTAAACCAATACTTTTCTTGGAAGAGTATGCCATTTTTGTATTGTTAATTGAAATGGATGTCCCCAGGTTCATATTTTGATTTTTTGGGATCAACTGTAGGTCTGCTAATAGAGCATCATGTTGTTACTGTCATATTCCCTGGGTGTATATGTTGTGAGTTTTTCCCCACTTTCAAGTTTTGTTTCTCTGTGTTTGCCTGACTTCTTCATTTTGCTGCTGCATCAGAATCAGAGAATGCTGCTGCCACCCCCTCCTGGATGACCGCACCACCCGCTGCCACTGCTGTGAGCATGGAGGTAGGAAGAATGTCTCTGCTTCCTTTTTATGGTGAAGTTACGACAAAAAAGAAGATAAGGCAGTTACTTGAGTGAGTATTATAGAAGGAGAAGCACGCTGATCATTTAAAGACATGCTTGCTCGCTGGCACACTCACTCGGTCCTGTTTAGTGAGAGGGATTGTGGTGTAGTGACAAAAAAGAAAAATGAGTAATGAGGGGATACCGAGGAGGATGCTTTATTAAAAGTGACTGAATCTGGCACTGTTTGGATCACTGAGTTGGGTTGTCAAGTGGGAAGCACTGAAACGGTTGTGTGCGGGGAAGTGAAGGAAAAAAATGATGCAGTTTGAATTTTTGAAAGTCAAGAAAATCCTCAGCTCCACACACACGCGTGCCAAATAGTAAATACAAATCTAGAAACAAAAAACAAAGGCACTGCAGGTAATGATAATAATTTTAATTCATGCAGTAAAAATTGCAAAGCCACCCTGCAGTACAGGAACATAAATCTTGACCAGTTTCACACTAATCGTGCATCATCCTGATGACGCACAATTAGTGTGAAATCAGTTGAGGTTTGTATTCCTGTACTGCAGGGCGGCTTTGCAATTTTACTGCATGGATTAAAGTTTGAATTTTTGACAGTTTTGTCAGTTGTTGTGTAGGCAGGCATTGTATTTAAGTGAGGGCACTTAGTTTTATAATGTGAAGGTAGCAGAAATTAGAGGACTGGTTCAGCGATCCCCCCCCCCCATTTTGGTGTGGTCAAGTGACGTGTTCAATGTGAAGTGGCGCAGTGATTATTTTTTCAGTCCTGTGGTCATCTTTGTGTACGACCTTCATACCATGAGGTTATGCTGAGATAATCTCACTGGTGAAGGAGGGCACTGACCAATCAGATTCCAGCATTCTTTCTTGCCATTGTATAATATTATTTATATGTTCCCCATGTATTTTTCTTCCTCTAATCTGTTTAACCTCTGTGGTTGGGCTGCTGAGAGAATATCTTCTTGCAGCTTTTTTTTTTCTAAGTAATCTGTAATGCAGATTTATCTTGGCTGTTTCTTTCTAACTTCCTCTTTATTTTTGTTATTAATCTTGGTTTTACAAGCAACTTCAGGGATTACATGTCGATCACTGAGGGTGATTACTACTCCCAGAAATTTTCTTACTCCAAGACTGTTAACTGTACCCCCTCCCAATTTGTAGCTGTACCCAGGATTCCTAGCTTCCAAGTGAAGTACACTGCACTTCCCAATGTTAAACTCCAGCTGCCATGTGACTGACCACTTTTCTAGTCTTTCTAGGTCTTCCTGGAGTGTTCTCCTTCCCTCTTCACTGTCCAACTCCACACCTAGTTTGGAGTCATCAGCAAATAGGCTCATATAACTCCTAACTCCCACTGCAATGTCTGAAATGAAAGCATTAACTAACAAGTGACCCAGAACTGAACTCTGATAAACTCTGCTAAAGACCCTTCTAGGTGTCCATAGCTCTCCCCAGCAACCACCTTCTGTTGTCTGTCACTTAGCCAGTTCCCAGTTCACCTCACCAACCTTTCCGCCACCCCCAAGTCACTCAGCTTGCCCAGCAGTCTCCCCCACGTGGCACTGGATCAAATGTCTTACTGAAGTCTAGATATAAAAAAAAAAACAGCCTACAACCATTCAGAGATCTTGTCACCCAGTCAAAAAATTCAACTAGAGTAGTCTGACAAGATCTCCGCATGGCAAAATGGTGTTGCCTGTCATCCTGAAATCTACTTACCTTCAAGAACTTCACCAACCTTACCTTCAACATACTTTCCAATAGTTTTCCCACTATAGACATTAGACTGACCAGTCTATAGTTTCCCGGCTCATCCCTTGACCTGGTCTTATGGAAGGGCAATATGTGCAACATTCTCCAGCCCAATGGTACACTTCTTGTTTGAAGGGAGGAGTTGAGCAACTCCATCAGTGGTGCTGCCAGGATATCCACTGACTCTGGGGTGGATCTTATCCAGACCTGAGGCCTTGTCTGTCCTTAATGACCAAAGGCCCTCTAACACTCTCTCTCCACTGGTATCTCATCACATGTTAGTAATCCCCCTCCTCACCCTTTACCTTAATACCCCCCTGTGGAATTGGACCATCCATTTCCCTTGTAAAGTCAAAGCAGAAGTGCTCATTTAGTACCTCAGCCTGCTCCGCTCCCTCCTCTGCCCACCCACCCTCCTTTTTTACCCTGGTGATCTGCCCCCTACACTTCCTCTTTTCCCTGATATAGCTAATAAAATCCTTCTATCCTGCCTGATCCTCTGTGCCAACCTTATTCAAATCTATATGCTTCACTGACAGAAATACCACAATAAGGTAAGACAGATGCAAGTTTTTGAGGCAAAATCAGGGACATCCCTTAACATCAGCGACAGTTGAGAGTTATGCTTACCCTCATTTTTATAATTTTAACTTTATACATAGTGATGCATAAAAATAAGTCATGAGTGTCTGAGTGGTTCTGCAGAGGAATAGTATAGATAATGTGGGCAAACTCAATGGTAGCAGAATGCTTTCATGGGAGGATGAACCAGGTTAAGGATCAAGAGGGACCACAGGCTTTCTCTCCATGGACTTCTGGAAAGCAAACATGGTGCATTCACTCTTATGGCCAGGGTTTTGCATGATATCTTACAGCACCCCTTATTGGCCAGCTGATGAGTAGAACCTGATGTTTGCCTCAGAGGGGGCCATTTGTTGAGTACCTCATGGGTAAGTCTTGGAAGCCAGTGAAATGGCTTGTAGACATGGAGGACAGGATGGGTGGGAGGAGTACTATTGGAGGACCTCCTCAAATACCAAATTCAGGTACTAGGGAATTAGACTGGAGAACCACCAAGACTGCAAATGAAAGGAAAATAGCTCATCTACAATTCTATAAACAAAAAAATACATTCTCTTTTCCTACAAAAATGATATAACATAGATCACACAGGGCAGATAGTTTATAAGATCTGGCCTTATGTGTTTACCAAAGCTAGTTTCCTTGAAGGGTACTATGAAAGGTATCAGAAGATCAAAAGAGTGTCTGGCATTGGAAATGCAAACCTTGCTAATCAGGTCAAAGATAAGCGTTCAGTACTGTACGCTGATGTTTTAACAAACACCATGGGTGTCAATCACAGAACAATAGATTGCATGGGGAGGCTATTGTTCCTCTAAACTAACTGTTCAGAACCAAAAAAAAGAGGTCTACTCACCCTTACCCTCTGGATCAGATGATATCAAAAGATGCAAATGCATTTGATACTGTTGTATAAAAAGTGTGGGGATACTTATATGAGTATGAAGCATGCAAAACAATAAAATGCAGTATCACATGGCCCACTACCATACTCTGCTAGTGTTTCAAGCCTAATCTTATGTTGCTTCCTCAGAGCTGACCTGCCCCCTACATTCAATACCAACACCTGCTGCAGCAGTAAGACATTTTTAAGGGGGTTCTACTGTGGATGTATCCAACACATATGGGTGAATACATTTTACCAAGAGAGTAAGGCCTCAAGTTATGTTTGAACACAGAAAGTAGACATGTTCCGACCTTTTCTTTATTATAATTATTCATTTTTCCCACCGGGTGCACAGTAGGCTGCTTAATCCACCCTGTCCCTGTCACCCTGATCCATCTGCCACCTCTCTGGTGTCACCAAGCCCTACTTCCCCCCATGGATTCCCTCACCCATGTTGGGGACAGGAATGGGAGTGCCATCCTCCCCCACCCGAGATTCACAATCCAGATCAGGGCCTATGGCAGCTGGCAATGGAGCGGGACCAGGGCTGGCAGGTAGGGCTTTACAGAGTTGCACTCGGGCCACATAAATAAATGATTCTTAGCCAAGGAAATTTACAGTAATTGTGTTTTTTTATTCCACAACCTGGCAAATGGCCACAGTTGTCTTTATGGTTGGCTAAGAATCATTTATTTATGTGGCCCGAGTGCAGTTTTCTATCAAGATATATTTTAATGTGAAGGGCAGGCCGCCCTTTTTGAACTGCACTAGTCAGAATATATGGAGATAGCAAGTTGCAACACCATTCCTTTTCTGCTTTAAGTGCTTTACAGAGCCTGCAGTAACCATTGTCTTCCTACTTTTTTTTCTCCCACATTGCAGCATCGTGAGCAAGTACGCGTGGAGGTGTGCATGTGCCACATAGACTTGTTCCTTGCTTCCCAAGCTCCAACGCTGCCACCTGGCCCCCAAGAGGTGTTAGCCAAGGAGTGGTACAGCCAATCCTCCACCCAGGGAGAGGAGAATAGTCAGGCAGATGCTAAATCCTCTCCTTCCCCTGCTGACCTGAAACAACCCAAGCACACTCCTGAACTCATGGAGTGAGGTGTGGTGTCCAGCACCTCAACCCTTAGCACCACTGGGCCAGCTGTGTTCAGACCTTTTCTGACATTTCTGTGACAAGTAGTCTTCTGCTCCCAAGAACCTCACCCCACACTGTTCCCAGATATGCTTATGAAAGCTTAATCACATTCGCAATCTAACTAGTCAGTTAAAAAAGGAGCATACATTTGCTGGCCATCATAAGGCAAATGAATACATTTTCAGGAAAGTCTAGTGCCTTCCCTTCTTTCCCAAGAACATCTGGTTCAGATCCATTTGCTTGATGTTTAAAAATGCTCTATTGAGCAACCTTGCTGCAACTGATTAGCCCCCCCCCGTCCTCTCAGCCCCAGACATTGAGATGGCCCTCTCCTTCTTTCAGTCTAAATTTACTTCCATCTGGGACAAGCACACCCCTGTTGGGAAGTCCAGGGTTAAGTCTGCCCACCACCCCTAGACCACCTATGACATCACTGATATGTGCAAGTCCCCCAATGAAGCCTGGGCCCAGTACAAATTATACTGATCCTTGTCTGACCTTCTTTCCAACAGGGCTCTTAAAAATGCTTGAACAAAGGAAATCCACTCTGCCAAATCCCTCTATTTTAAGGCCAACCTCCAGAACAATCTTAACTGACCAGCCAAATTCTGGAAAGTAAATCAGGCCCTTTTTGATCTTCTCACCTAGTCTGCTTCCCAGGTCCTCTTCATCATTAACTCACCTGTCTTCAACCCTCTCTCTGTTGCTGCTCACTTCAATGAGTTTTTCACTACTTCTCCTTTACCCTGTCCCACCCTTCTTGGCTTCTTCCTCTCCCCCCCACCTCCACTCTCTTCACCACCCAAGAAACCCTGCTTGCCCTTTTGTCACTCAGCATGTCCAAATCTAGTGGTATACCATCATATGGGTGACTGAGATTAATTAACTCAAATATGAGCGACTCAGTCTCACCGCCTGTGTTTTGAGCTACTCTGAAAAGGTAGCGATGGATGAAAGGGAAGGTGACCAGAACAACCATGGTGAATGGAAGAGGAGGGAAGGTATGTGGGAGGCAGTGCAGTGGAAGGCTGCTGAGTTGGCCATGTGACATGGTGGTGAGGGTGGCTGGCTACGGTTGGGAGGGTACAGGGTTTGGGTCTGGGAAGCACGAGTAATTTTGTGGTCAGCAGGAATATTATTTTTTTTACAAGTTTCACACCCTCCTCAACGTGCACCCCCTTGGAGTTGAGAATCTGTAGTTGGGGGGGGTGCATGTCCCCTGCATACATAGAGATGTGTTTCAGTGCAGTTGTCTTCAAGTGTATATCACCATTTTTATTTTTGGTGATTTACACTCATCCTAATGGTGATCGCCAAATGGAACCAATCTAGCCCTGATGACCTGGACCCTAAATTTATCCATCTTTCAGCTCTGACCATCACCTCCCCCTCCCTCACCTCTTCAACCTCTCCTTCACCCTCAATGCTGTCCCTCTGTCTTGGAAGATTACTGAAATTCTCCCCTTCCATAAAGGAGGCAATCCCTCCACCCCTAGCAACTTCCATCCTATAGCATATAATGTATTTTTATTTATTTATTTAGTTTTTGTTGACCGGGCAAGTGCACTAGGCAGATTCTGCCTATTTTCAGGCACGACCGGGGGGGAGGGGGATACAGATGAATTACCAACTGACCTTGAACCAGAGTAAGCTGTTGGTGGTATATATTTTTTTGTGAATGAGGGAAATTTGGCCAGGGCACCAGGGCAATTCCATTACTCTTTTCGAGATGTGCCATAGGATCTTTAACATCCACTTGAACTACCAGCAGATAATACCTCAGTTTAACGTCTTATCCAAAAGATGGTGCTTCAGGAGTGCAGCACCCCCCCTCATGCTGCACTACAGTGTCAGTATTGGGATATTAACCCAAGTGCCTGGTGTGGGGATGGAACCCATAGCCTTCTGATCTCCTGGCCTCAGAGGTGAGTGTGCTACCTGCTGAGTCACCGATACTGTTGTAGTGTGTATAACATAGTGTATAGCAGTATAATGTAGCTGATAAGAGCACTGAGCTACAAAGCTGGAGAACTCTGTTTGAATCTCACAGCCACCACTTGCATCTGTGTGACCATGAGAAAGTCTCTTAACTTCCTTGTGCTCCCAGACTGCACCTAAAACAAACATTGGTTTATTGTGTCTTTCCTGGCCAAAATTTGTAAAATAAAAAATTAAAAATCTCCCTTCTCCCCTCTCTTCAAAAGCTACAAGAGAAACCTGGCTATTCCAGACTTGTTGGCTTTCTCCACTCTTCCAGCTTCTTCTCCCCCTTCCTGTCTGATTTTCTGAAGCAGCAGATGAGTGTAGAGTGGATAACCTTTTCTAAACCAGTATTTCCGTTTTCTTATTCAGGGCTGGTAATATGGACAATGGCATTCAGGAAGCAAAGTATTTGAGCCAACCAGCCACACTTCTTTGTTTTCTAAAATTTGAAGTTTTATTTTCTTTTTTTCAATGAACACAATGATCCTCTGGTGTGCCCAACGTTTCACCCACCTTGGCCTTCTTCAGGTGCAAGGATCTTGTGTCCAGTACTTCTATTTGTATCACATTCAAAAAATGATCTATATTTTTCATGTTCTCATTATAGTTTTACATAAAGTTAGCATGACTGATGGCCATTCATGCCTTCACGTCGTTACTTGAGGCAATGGTCCTTCATTCTCCCATTTCACAGGGTATTTCTTACACAAGAGCTAGCAAGCTCCTTAGCATCTGGTGCACTTGTGTATAAGCAAGAGAAACCTGTCTATTCAAGGCTTGCTGTCTTCCTCCACTCTTCCAGCTTCTTCTCCCTTCCCTTCCTGTCTGATTTTCTGAAGCACCGTCCCACCTTCTCCTCCTTGCTGCAGGTCACCAACTCTATCCTCACTGTGACTGATCAGAAGCACATCACAGTGACCTTCTTCACTGATCTGGCCATCCATTCCTCCTGGACAAGCTGAGGTCTGCTGACCTCTCAGCACCCACTGTTGACTGGTTCTAATCTTACCTCTCAGGTAGGAGGTGTCTTATCCCCTCTCCTACTGATCTAGGCTGGAGTCCCACAGGGCTCAATCAATGTCCAAGCCTATTCTCCATTTTTCTCAATGGCCTTCCCTCTGCCTGTGTCAGCTTGAATATTTATGTGCATGTAGATGACACAGTTCTTTACACGTCAGGCCCAATGACCATGGCTGTGGAAGTCCCACTCCAGCAAAACTTCCTCAGTGACCTGCCCAGGTTTCAGTCCAATCAACGCTGGGTCAATACTAAAAAAAAAAAAAGTGCTCATAACCTTTGTCATTGGTCATGTTCATCTTTCATCCTGCCTTCTCCACTCTGGATGGGTCTCCTCTTGAAGTGTTTTTTTCTTCAAGTATCTCAGTGTCAGTGTGCGGCTTGATATTAGGCTTGACTTCTCCACCCACACTGATGCCATCTACTTTAAGTTCCACCACAAACTTGGAGTCCTGTACTGTAGCAGAGACTGTCTGTCCCTGCTTGTCTGTTGGGATCTGGTTACCAAAATGGTGCTCCCTGTTTTCGACTATATGGATGTGGTCTACGTTACCACCCCTTCTCTTCCCTTGCCAAAATGGACACCCTCAACAATGCCTTCTGCCACTTTACTACCAACTCCCCTCTTGTACTTACCATTTCTCCCTATGTTCCTGCATATCCATCTTCATGCTACCCTCAAGTTGCCTGTCCCACTGTATCTCCTTCTTCTCCAAATACTGGTTTGGGCTGCTACCATATTACCTAGCCACACTCTTCTCACCTGCTGCCTATATCTCGTACTCCCTCTGCTCCTGGGATCCCTGCACCTTCTCCCTCCACCATCCCTACTCCTCTGCTGCACAATCAGCCTTCTTCTATCACCTTCCCTCCCCCTGGAACCAACTCTCCTCCTCTCTCCATCCCCCTATCCTCCCCCATTTGCTTTAGCCACCAGCTAAAGCTTATCCCCTCTCCTCATCCACCTGCTCCTGTCAGCCACCTGGTGCCCTTACTACCCCCACCATGGTCACCCTTGGATTGCCCCATGTCACTACAGCTGCTGCACCTAGTTGTTTCACCTGTTTGTCAATTTCATTGGGTATTGTTGCTGCTCATAGTACCATTTCATGTTCTCTGTTTATTGTTATTTGCACTTGTACTTTGTGGAATTGCTCACTGTTTGTACTTTAACCTTAGAATGCTTTATTAATTTTTTTTTTCCAATTCTTTTTCCCTCCGGTCATGGCATGCAGAGCCTCTATGAGTCATCCTACCTGTTCCTGCCCTGCCTGAGGTCCTCTCACTCTGAAGCCTCCTCTCCCTCCCAACAGCAGCCAGTACCCCCAGCTTAACCCCTCTGGGTTGGGGTCACCCCTCCACTTCAAGTCAGACCCTGGCTGTAGTGGAGGGACCCAGGTGAAGGAACTGAGAGGCTGGATGAGCTGGATCTGGCAGTTGGGCATGGGGGTCAGGTGCTGTCACCTACCCCACAGAGCCAGGTTTTTCTGTGTTCTCCCTGTTACTTCTCTCCACCCTTCCCCCTTGCATGGGCACCCCTGATGTCAAGTGCATGGCAACCCTGCTGATGTCAGCCATGCTGATTTGTGCAGTCTGTGTACTGCAGTGCCCCTGATCTCCACCGGGAGCCGTGGATACACCGGACAAACCCCAGCCTCCCCCAGAAGAGGAGAGCTGTCCATTGGATGCTCAATCCTCTCTCTCCCCTGCTGACCCCCATCGGCCCAGGCTCATTCCAGAATCTGGGTTGACGCGTGGCGTGAGGTGTGATGTCCAGTGCCTCAACCCTCAGTGCCACTGAGCCAGCTTGCTTTTTTAATGTTGTGTATGATTTATTGTACTCCCCTCCCCACACTGGGGTCATTAATGCTGTCTGTGATTTATTGTACTCCCTTTCCATCATGGATCACACCTGAAAATGAGCCTTGGCTAGTATGTCCTTCCCAGTTTCCAATTTTCAAATATGTTTGGCAGGATAATTATTATTTTCAGGTGCTTTTGAAGGCCAAGCCAGTGAAACCATGGAAGAGCAGAGTTTCCAAGAGGGGACAGGGAAATGTTCACCATGGTGGCCATTCATGAATGCGGCTGGGGGTACATGTGAAAGGCACATAACTCCCCATGCAGCTTCATACCTTCAGGAGTTCCACTTATTGGCCATATTCTTGAACACCAGCCAATGAGCAGCTACCATCCGTGGCACCATCCCCCGGTGCACAGGTTCATGGGGGCAGTCTGGTGCAGAGCTGCAGACCTGGGCATGCAGCCAATCAGCTGCTCATCCTGGGTCCCTTGGTGGATCTCCTGCACCCATGGGGCACCATGTTGGCAGCAGGTGCAAACTTACCAACAGCACAGGGGGATGTCCCCTAGATGACCACCCCAGCCCTCCCAATATGCCCTGATAGCAGGGGCAGCCTCAGTGGGGGGGTCTGCTGACCCCCGCCATCCCTGCTGTGACTAGTGAAGGCATCCTGTGGGTGCTGCATAATGTTTATGACTGCCTGCAGAAGGCATTGCTGTTGCCATCCCATGCAATGCACCCGCACCATCATGAATAGTGCAGTGTGTGGACACAGCAACAGCACTGGCCCCTGGCCCACTGCCACATGGAACTGTGCATTCAGCTGGGGTTTCAGGTGCATTAGGAGCATAATGGGTTCATGCATGGCATACAGGGGGCACAGTATGCATGGCCAGGTGCAGGTGGGCTATGTGCTGGGGTTGTGTTGTGCATAGCCTCTCCACACCTTTCATGAATACAGCCCAATGTGATTGGGGCATAAGATGAATAAGTATTAAGTCCCAAATTACACGTTCTCTTATCAAGTAATATATAGTATTACCATAACTCCAAAAATGTAAAACTATATATATAAAAAAAATACATATATATATAATTTTTATGTTTGCTTGCACGCATGCGCATTACGTGGCAGCTTAGGAGAGAAGCGGGTCATGGTGGTGCTAAACTGTGGCAGCCAACAGCAGCACTGTATTTGGGGGCTTGGCACTGGTGGACTAATGCAGACCCAGTATCCTGATGACACTGGTTCCGCAGAAGTGCCACCAAGTTGAAACGTTTTTGCCACTGCAATCAGGGGCCACCTCGTCATTGCTGCATCAGCCATTTCGCTGCAATGAGGGAGCAACTCGTCATTGCAGGGCAGTACCCTGCCGTCCACATGCCCCTGACCCAGTACATTTCCCGATGGGGGAGCCCACTCCCCGTTGGAATACTGTAACCCTTTCCCCATTTGTTGGGTGCCGAGGGGGTGCCTAATCTCCCCTTGGCATAATGCACCCCCCAACAGTCTTTTTTTGCCGATGGGGCCTCAATCCCCATCGGCTTCAGTCCCTTTCCAGTTCAATTTGCCGATGGGGAGCCCACTCCTGTTGGCATAATGTCCCCAATTTGCTGTTGGCTGAGGGGGTACCCCCTTGGCTCTCCACCCCCATTCGGTATGTGCTGACAGGGATGCCCAATTCCCCATCATCTACAGTCATCCCCCCCACCTCAGCATGCCAAATGTCCCTGCAAAAAAAAAATTCTCACAATGTTTGTTTTTTTCTTTATTTAAAACCTGTAAAACAGAAAACGGTCCCTAGCTGAGTTCGGTGACACCTCCCACAACCTGTGCCCACCCTCTGCACACCCCGCCTCCCCACACCCCCCTCACCCCATACTTACTTTCGGAGCCCAGCTCAATGGTCTTCGGTGGACCAGGAACACGTCTGCACTCTTCAAAGCCGACCACAAATTGAAAAAATGCTGGTAAGCTATATAATAGCATAAATATGGCTTTTTCAACTTTGGGGCATATCTTGGGCATTTGTGGGAACTTTGGCACCAAATTTTCAACATGGGGTTATTGGGACCCCTCCTCATGAATACAGTCACTGTCATGGCATTATTCCATCCAGAAAGGTAATTTTGCAGTCACTTTTGGGACTGATTAATGAAATGACAGTGCCACTCTTCATGAGGTGGAATCTCAAAAAGCCTAAGTTGCAAATTTGGTGGAAAAAAATCCAAAAAATGACTGTTTTATGAGCGTGCATTGCACAGTTTCCATGCTCGCTCATAACTTCACAAATTTGTAATATTTTCACTCTATATTTTCAACATTGGCATTTTTCTACACCTTCTTAGGAACAGTACAGCTGTCATTTTACACATCCTGGCCAAATGTGTTTTCGGACTTCCAGTGCAGAATAGTGTGGTCGCTGTGGGAAATCTGTTTTTGGGATAGATTGAGAAAATGACAGTTCATGAGCAGAGGTCCTAAAATGGCTATGTTGAAAATTTGGTGATGAAAGTCCATAAAATGACTGTGTTACAAGTGTGTGATGTGCAGTTTCCACACACACTTGTAACTTCACAGATTAGTAATATTTTCACGCCAGATTTTCAACACTAGCATTTTTTCCACACCTCCTTATGAACAGTACAGCTGTCATTTTTCACATCCTGGCTAAAAAGTGTTTTTGCACTTCTGGTGCAGAATAGCACGATCACTGTGAGATTAAGATTGAGCAAGTGATGGGGGGGGGGAGTGAATGAGCTTAACTGAGCTCTGTCAGAACTGCTGTGGATTTCTTTGTGGGCAGAAAAAGGTGCCAATGTAGGCAGGAGCCCAGTACAAAAGGGCAGCCTGCAGGGCCAGAAGAAACAAAACTGAGAAAGGGGGAGTGAGCTCAACGGAGCTCTGTCGGGACTGCTGCAGATTTCTTTCTGGGCAGAAAAAGGCGCCAACACAGGCAGGAGTCCAGTACAAAAGGGCAGCCTGCAGCGCCAGGAGAAACAGAACAAGCGAGTGAGGGAGGGGGAGAGAGTGAGCTCAACGGAGCTCTGCCGGGACTTTAGAGTTGCCCACCCTCCTGCCCAGTGTCCTCTGTGGTCCTATATTACAGCAGGGTCTCAGGGATGGAGACAAAGCAATGGTGGGATACTTTGAGGATTGCTGTAATAATACAGATTTAGTTGTTCTGTTTATTCCTCTAACTGAGCTAAGTACTGAGCTATACTGTTATGATTGCTGTAATAATACATATTTATTTGTTCTGTTTATTTCTCTGAGCTGAGTAATACTTGAAATACAATAGGATTTCTATCTGGGCTAAGTGAAACTATATGAGAGCTGAGAACAAAAAGTATGGTAGCTGAGGGATGAAAATTGGACAAGGAGGCTTTAGGATTGCTGCAGTAATACAGTATCAAACAGATAAGGTTTACTCCAGTTGGCAAGGGGCCAGTAGGGGGACTAGTGTGGGGGGAACAGGAATTTGAGTAAATAGGGGCCTAACAGTTGTAGTAGGGTAAAGAACCAGGGAGTAACAGCCGTAACATAAGATGGGGGCCAAAATGGGGCAGATGCCACATAAAAATAGGACAGGCATCTTTGGAAGGGTAGTGGGATGTACAGGGTGTGGGTCCGCCATGATCTTGGACTGGGCTTGAAGGTTCAGGGAGTGTATGGTCTGTAGATGACTGGCTAGTTTGAGGGAGGAACTGTGGAGGTGCGAAAGGAGTCTAAGTGGCAGTGCAGATGAGTAGGGTAGGCATCCTGGCTGGGGGGGACAGGGGATGGCAAGGTGGGACAGAGGAAGAACTAGGGACTGAAACCAACCCCAGTACCAGAGGCACTAGCAGAAAAGAGAGGAGAAGGGAGTGGGTGCCCGAGGTGAGGGGGGCCTCCTGTTGGGGGAGGAAGAGACCACAAGGAGTACCAGGGGAGAGAGCAGATGGCTGTGGGTAGGGAGGGACCATGGGTGGAACCAGGGGTGGCACAGAGGGGAACAAGTAGGAAGGGGGAACTGATGGGGGAAGAGATGTAGGAAGGGCATCGACTAGGAATAGATTCGAGCCTCTGCTATGGAGAGAAAGAGGGAGCAGGAACATACTGAAGGGGGGGGAGGACAAGCGGGGCATGAGAGGGATGGAAACAGCTAGGGGAAAAGATAGAGAGGAAAAAAGGGTAGAAGGGGCTTGTAAGGAAGGAGGGGTGGTGACTGGAGGAGAGAAGGCTACAAGAAGGGGAAGGATGGGAGGGGCATCACTATCGGGGTAGAAGGGAATGGGGGCTCTAAATCGACAACAGCAGGGATAGAAGACGGGTTGGAAATCGGCAGGGGAGGAGGGGAGGTCGACATCGGAAGCCCAGTAGGAAGTAGTCAAGCTGGGAAGAGGTTCAAGGGGAATTGGGGGAATAAGGCAGAGAAAAGGGGTGAGGCAGAAGTAGGAGGTACAGATACAGAAGTCACAGAGGGTGCAGCTGGCAGGGGTAAGAGACAGGGAAGAACGAATGCTGGGGTGGTGGAAGGGGCACTAGAAGGGAAAGGGGCTAAGGGATGGAGGGTACTCATTCTAGGGGATTCTATACTGAAAAGGTTGAGATGGGGCAGAAGAGGGGAAAGGCACAGCTGTATTTAGGTTGAAGCTATTTTGAGATTGACTGCAGGAGGGGCAGGGCAGGCACTGCACAAGTGTGCAGTGGGGTGGAGGAAGAAACCTCATTTAGTGTTGCATGTGGGTACAAATGACTTGGCGGGGGTAACTGTGGAAGTAGTGAGGGGGAGGTTTAGTAGTTGGGCAGGCAGTGTGAGGGGGTGGGGGAGTCGGTGGCATTCTCGGAGGTACTCTCGGTACCATGTGCAAGCATGGGGAGGAATAGTAGGATTGAGGAGTTCAATGAGTGGCTGAGGGATTGGTGCCACACCAAAAATTATGGGTTAGTGACAAACTGGGGTCTGGGGAAATAGTGACTTGTACACGGGGGGCAGGGTACACTTGAGCAGGAAGGGGAGGGGAGTATTAAAGGCAGGATTAGAGGGGTATCTCTCTACTAAGGTGGATTAAAACTAGTGGGGGGGTGGCCAAAAGACTGAGGTTAGTAGAAAGGTCCAGACAGGGTAGCCTAATGAGCTCACCCCCCTAGATACAGATAAAGACGGAAGCGTAGCAACCCTGGGAGGGGGCGGGCAGAGTGGTCTGAGTGTAATACAGAAGGCACCACCACCCAGTAAGAATAAGGAGGAGAAAGGGTGCAGACTACCATGAGGAGGGACACAGGCCAAAGAGGAGAAGAGTGAGAAGAAGGAGGAGGGGTATGGGTGGAAGGTTTTCTCTCTCAATGCAAGAAGCCTGGGGAACGAAATTGCAGAGCTGCAGGTGCTCCTTTCAGAGGGGAAGGTGAACATTACTGCAGAGACTTGGGCCACAGAGTACCATGATTGGGGCTTGGCAATCCCAGAACACAGGATATATGGCAGGGACCAGGGGGTTGCAAGGAGGGGGCATTGCACTCTATGTGAGGGGAAGGGATTAAATGCATAAGGGACAAGTGAAAAAAGGAGAGGACAGAGGCAATTTGTATGCAGCTCCTTGACTCAAAGGGCAGAAAGCTGAGGCTGGGAGTGGTGTACAGACCACCAGCCCAATCCAGGAAACTGGATGGGGAGTTAGCTGAGCAGATAAGGAGGGTGTGTAGAAGGGGGAGTGTGGCGATAGTGGGGTATTTGAACCTACCACGGGTTGACTGGAGCACACTGGTCACTAGCAGTACCAGGGAGCAGGTGATCCTTGATGCATTCCAGGACAGCCTTCTGATGCAATTGGTAAGTGGGCCTACAAGGCCTGGTAGCACTCTGGACCTAGTACTGGCAAATGGTGAGGCGGTGAGGAAGGTAAGGGTGGAGGACCCACTAACAGGTAGTGACCACCAAACAGGGTGGCTCATTCTCGCACTGGGCAGGGAGACAGGAGGCATGGGCACTAAGGTGATGGACTTTATTAGGGTGGACTTTGGGGGGATGAGAGCAATACTGTAGGGGAGACTCCAGGATATAAGGCCAGGGATGGATGCAGAACAAAAGTGGGGAGTCATAAAGACTGGGCTAACAGAGGCCATAGTAGCCTGCACCAGGGCCAGGAGTAAGAAGAGCAGAGGCAAGAAACCATGCTGGCTGAACACGAAAGTGCTGCATGGGGTGAGGGCAAAGACAGCTGCATACTGGAAGCACAGGAGAACAGGGACGGTAGAGGATAAGGAGGCTTTTGGGAGTTGGTCAAGGGAGGTTGCCAGCAAGGGGAAAAAAGCTAAGGCCTTCAGGCAAATAAGTTCCACACATAAAGGGAGGGGAAAAGGATTTTTTAAGTATGTCAGGGAAAAGAGGAAGTGCAAGGAACATATTGTGAGGATAAAGCAGGGAGAGGATTGGGTGGAAAAGAGGGAGGAGCAAGTGGAAATTCTAAATGAGTACTTCTGCTCTGTTTTCATTAAGGAGAGGGATGGTCCAGTACCAGAATGGGCTGGGAGGGGGTGGGAAAAGGGGGGTGATGGACAAAGTGATCAGAGGAAGTAGGGTGCTAGAGGGGCTGAGGGCAGTAAGGGTGGACAAAGCACCAAATCCCGATGCCATCCACCCAAGGGTGCTGAGGGAGATGCTGGAGCTGCTCACTGAGCTGCTGACAGATCTGTTCAACACCACCCTGGAAATGGGGTGTGTGCCTCAGGACTGGAGGGTGGCCCATGTGGTGCCCATAGACAAGAGTGGGCCTAGGGAGGAGTCAGGAAATTATTGTCCGGTAAGTCTCACGTCCATAATGGGTAAGCTTATGGAGGTGATACTGAAAGAGAGGCTGGTGGCATTTCTAGGCAGAAATGGCCTCCAAGATGGGTGGCAACATGGGTTCATCTCAGGGAGTTCTTGTCAAACCATCCTAATAGAGTATTGTGACTGGGTGACAAGGGAGTTGGACAGGGGCCATGCAATACATGTCCTGTACTTGGACTTTAGTAAGGCCTTTGATATAGTGCCTCATGGGAGACTGGGGGGGAAGCTGACGGCAGTGGGAAAAAACTGACTAAATGGATAGAGAACTGGTTTCAGGGGAGGGTGCAGAGGGTGGTGGCAGTGGGGGAGCTCTCGCACCCAGAGCAGTGACAAGCGGGGTGCCGCAGTGGTCAGTGCTGGGCCCGGTGCTATTTGGGCTCTTTATCTCTGATATAGCACACGGAGTAGGAAGCAGGGTTAGTCTGTTTGCACATTATACTAAATTGGGGGCGGTGGTGGACAAAGAGGATGGATGGGAAAAACTGCAGGGGGACCTAACCAAACTAGAGACATGGTCGGTGGAGTGGCGGCTAGGATTCAATGTAAAGAAGTATAAGGTGATGCACTTCAGGGCTAAGAAGCAGAAGAGGGACTATTGGTTGGGGATCAGGGAGGAGGAGGAAAAGGACCTAGGGGTGTTGGTAACTGGGAGGATGAACAACTCAGCCCACTGCACAAGAGCAGCGACGAAGGCAAACAGGATGCTGGGGTGCATCGCAAGGGGGTTCTCATCCAGACACAGGGATGTGATCCTACCTGTCTACAGATCATTGGTCAGATCACACCTAGAGTACTATGTGCAATACTAGACGCCATACATGAGGAGAGACATAAAGTTACTGGAGGGGGTGCAAATGAGGGCAACAAAAATGTTAAAGGGGATGAAAGGAAAGGAATATGAAGTTAGGCTGAAGGAGCAGAACATTTACACACTGGAGGACAGGAGGGATGGGGGGATATGATTGAAGCATTTAATAATAATAAATAATAAAACTTTATTTATTAAGAGCCTTTCAAGCACCAAGGCACTGTACAAGTGAACAATAAAATCACAAAAAATAAATACATATATAAAAATCATAATGATACGAACATCAACCCATAAAAGCTTGACTCCACAGATAGGTCTTAAGTTCTTGCTTAATACTCCCCACGGTTGTGCATTCCCGAAGCTGACGGGGCAGAGAATTCCAGAGGGTTGGGGCTATAAACATAAAAGCCCGGGCCCCAGAAGGTTTTAAAATAGCCCTCGGAACCTCCAGCAACCCCTCATCAGCCAAACGGAGATGTTGTATAGGGCTGTAGGTAATCAGAAGCTCTTTCAAGTACTTGGGGCCAAGTCTGTGCAGGGCTTTGTAGGTCAAAAGACCTACTTTAAAGGTGATCTGCCACTGTATCAGCAGCCAGTGCAGATCACACAATACAGGGGTAATGTGTGCCCTTCTTGACACCCATGTCAGCAACCTAGCAGCGGCATTCTGCACTAGCTGCAAGTGGCGGATATCAACCCCAGGAAGTCCCAGGTACAGGGAATTGCAATAGTCAAGGTGAGAGGTCATGAAGGTGTGGACCAACATAGGTAGATCGCTAGACGGAACAAGGTGTTTCACCCTGGCACTTGTCCTGAGGTGGTAAAATGCAGACTTTACAACTGCTGACACCTGATAGGGTGCTAGAGGGGCTGAGGGAAGTAAGGGTGGACAAAGCACCAAGTCCCGATGCCATCCACCTAATATCTGAGGGGGTAAATTAACCTAGCACCAAAGGGGTGCTTAAACTGAAGAGTGGAAGAAAGACGAGGGGGCATAGACTAAGGTTGAAAGGGGGACATTTCAAGAGGGAAATGAGGATGCACTACTTCTCTGAGAGGGTGGTGTCTAGTTGGAATGCACTGCCAGAGAGGGTGGTAACATGTAGGACAGTCAATAGCTTTAAGGAGGAGTGGGATAAAGCAAGAGGAGGAGTCAGGGGGGCAGGGGATAGGACAAGCAGGGGAGCTGCAATCTAGGGTGCTAGCTGCAGACTTACATACACCGATTGGTGTGTTCTGCTGGCAGATTCGTATGTTCATATGTTTGCATGTATGTTCATATGTAAAATCACAGTGACTCTGTTCATGAGCAGAGGTCCTAAAATGCCGATGTTGAAAATTTGGTGACAAATGTTCATAAAATGACTGTTACAAGCGTGCATGATGCAGTTTCCATGCACTCTCGTAACTTCACAAATCTGTAGTATTTTCCCTCCAGATTTACAACACTGGCATTTTTCAGACCTCTTTATGAACGGTACAGCTGTCATTTTTCACATCCTGCCCAAAATACGTTTTTACACATCTGGCACAAAATATCACGGTTGCTGTGGGAAATCAATGTTCGGGACAGATTAAGAAAATCATAGTGACAGTGTTCATGAGCAGAGGTCACAAAATGTCTATGTTGAAAATTTGGTAAAATAATTCCACTAAATTACTGTGTTACTTGCATGTGTTGTGCAGTTTCCACGTACGCTAGGAAGTTTGAGCATTTTTAATACTTTCACTACAGATTTTCAACATTGCCATCTCTTCACACCTCCCTATGAATGGTACAGCTGCCATTCTTCACATCCTGCCCAATCTGTGTTTTCGTACATCTGGCGCACAATGGCACGGTCTCTGTGGAAACTCAAATTTCAGGACACATTGACAAAATCACAGTGCCACTGTTCATGAGAAGAGGTCCCAAATGCTTTCATGAGGTGGGGGCCACAAAATGGCCATGTTGAAAATTTGTACTGCAAATACCAACACATGCTCGGGGTGTTACGGTTTCTAACCATAACGTCCCACCCTGTGCAGACTGACAGGCATCAGGGTGTGCCTTTGGACTGGCGACTGTAATGCTCATGCGATTCCAACCCCACCCCCCACCCTGCAGCCACTGACAGGCATCGAGCTGTGCCTTGGACTCTTTAGCCCCACAGTTCACCTCATTCTATACTGCACCCATTTCTGCGTATGTACTTATGGAGTTGGGTGACTGTAAAGCTGAACACCCCAAGGCACACCTCAATGCTTGTCAGTATCTGCAGGATAGGGTGAGGTGAAATGGCATGAACATTATGGGTGACAACCCAAATGCATGCCCCAACACCTGTCCATCTCTGCAGGGTGGAGGTGGGGTTGGCGTGAAGTTCAATACTTCACTGCCATTCCCTACTCTGCATCTGTCTAACTCCTGTATTTCCAATGCTAATACCAGCAAGCACACAGGTGGCATTGACAAATGCTTGTTTTAAATTGTCATGTAATTTTATGTACTGATACAAAAACATAGAGGGCTGGATTTTCAGAGCCAGTTGTTTGGTGCACAGAGCATGCGGCATTCTTCTAGCTGGCGATCATGATTATCAACCCTGTACGCCAAGTGCTGCAGGTTAAACCAGGATTTCCCTCTACATTCAGGGGACCCTTTTCGTGGGACTTGTGACAAATATTCAAAGCAAGCTGCTGTAAAGTGAAGAAACTTACAACTGCACCAGGCAACAGAAAATCAGGTGCAGTTGCAGAAAAGGTGTTTGATGCAGCTGCACCAAAAAATGGGTTAGACACAAGGTTTGACACAAGTCCTGGGTCAGCCTTGGAAAATCCAGCCCAGTATCAATAAAGTCTGTCAATGTAAAAAATAGTATTGATGCAATATGCATGTTGCTTTTTTGGCTCTGCCACATCCAAAAAACATGCATCAATAGTACTTAAAAAGCAGCTTCTAATAGTGGCAATACATATACAGCTGAATAGTATCAGCACATAAAATCTGTATCGGTATGGCTGATTCTTTTTTTTTTTAACTTTGTTTATTCACCTACAACCCAGGACTTCCTTCAGGAGTGCCTGCTCGGAGTCCGCCCTACTCCCAGCCTGAACCCCCGCATCTCTCCTTGATCTCCTCCCCCCAAATGGCTACAGCCAGGCTTGACCCCCAGTACCATCTCTGGGGCTGATTCCGCCCTCCCTCGGTGGCTGGCTCCTAAGTGTGACGTGCCTGCCTGCTGTCATCAGGTCGACTCTGGAGGGAGATCCTGGGCACATCTGGTCTGGCATTTGGGATGTGGGCTAAATCCCCTGGGGCCACCGTCGTCTCACCGATGGAGTAGGAGGCTTTTTCTGGCTTTCTTGTTCCCCTCGGAGTGTGGCTGACAAGGCAATGCTATGCCACAACTCTGCCCCCTTTGCATACGTTGTGTTGCCACTCTGGTCACCCCTGATCACCACCAGAGGCTGGTCCAGGAGTGATTGCTTCTCCCAGCCTTCCCTGAGAAGACAGAGCAGTTCTATGGACACTCGATCTCTTCCCCTCCCCCACCAACCCATCATTCCTGAAGCCAGGTCGCCGGCAAGGTGTGGCGTCCAGCGCCTCAACCCTCAGCGCCACCAGGCTAGCCCAGTATGAATGATTCTTTACAATCTTTCTCCAAGCTTTCATTTAGAAAAAAAAAGTTTCTAGCCTCAGCAGTTCTAAAGTTGCACCTTTTAAAAGATAACTTCATTAAAACGGGATAACCATGGCATTGCTAGTGTTTGAAACTTAATTTGAAGACTTCGTGTCAGCAAAATTGATATACTGATACAGTATATGGTACTGCTACATCTTCCATATATTGATACATAAAAATTAAACAGGTCAAACAATGTTTAGCATCTGATTATTTTTAACAATCTACTGTATATTGACATGTATAGACATGTATCAACACAAAAGAGCTGCAACATTATGATCTATTCATGTTTATTGGACTCCAAGCTTTCATTAAAAAAAAACACTGCACATTTCAAAGCTTAACAGAACAAAAGTTACGGCTCTTGAAATATAATTTCAAGCATTATAAAGTATCATACAACATTATTGTTGGAAATGTTCAGAAGATGTTAGTGTTTGTTCAGTTTAAGAATAAACATTCCTTTCTACTTGATTTACTGTATGTAAAGCTTACAACCATTAGGATCGTCTGATAGCCTCATTAGGTGTGATATGTCATTTTCATAGGAGTTCTTAGTACAATAAATTACTGTCATTTCTTAATTACAGTTTCAGGTTAGCACAGACAGCTCTTAAATAGAAATGCTCCATATAAAAAATGTACCATTGATAACATGAAAAAGAAACTAACTAAACTGCTGTGTTGTGAAAATTATGCATGCCAATACTCAGAAGATGAAAAAGGTCTGCTTACCCATATCTGTCAGCAAGTTCCTTAGCATGTTTTTCCTGAACCTCTCTCTGATCTGTCAAGTCTGCTTTGTTGCCAATTAACACTATATCAGGATTCTCACAGTATGCATTGGCTTGAAGTTGACCTGGATTAAAGGAAACAAGAACAAGCATTTGTCAATGCTGAATGTTGTCTCACTGGCATTGGCATTGGTAGTGCAGTAATTAGAGATGCATAATAGAAATGGCAGTGAAGTACTGAACTGACACCAACCCAACCCCACCCTGCAGAGATTGACAGGTGTTGGGGTGTGCCTTTGGGTCATCAGCTATAACGCTCATGCCATTTTACCTCACCCTACCCTGTAGACACTGACATGTGTCATGGTGTGCTGTGGGGGTCTTTGTGCCTTATACTTACCCCATTCCATAAGGAAATATGCTGAGATGGGTACAGCATAGGAGAAGGGGGTGATCTTTGGAGCTAAACACTGCAAGGCACATCTCGATGCCTGTCATTGGCTGCAGGGTCGGGGTGGAATGGTGTGAGCATTACAGCCGATGATCCCAAGTCACACCCCTGATGCCTGTCAGTGTCTGCAGAGTGGGGTGTCGCAGTTGGGAAACCCTCTAATGCCATAGGCGCTTGTTGGTATTTCTACCCAAATTTTCAACATCGGCTAGTTGTGACCCCACCTCATGAACAGCAGCACAATCAGTTTGCTAGCAGAAAGGTGATTTTGCACAGCAACTGTGCCATTTGGCACCACAGGTACAAAAACACCTTTCCGGCAGGATGTGAAAAATGACAACTGTATTGTTCAAGAGGAGGTGTAAAAAAATGGCAACATTGAAAATTTGGAGTGAAAATATGAAAAATTGGTGAAGTCATGAGCATGCATAAAAACAGCGCAATGGACGTCCATAACCCAATTATTTTGGGGATTTTTTTAATCACATTTTCAATATAGGCTTTTTGGGACCTCCCCTCATGAAAAGTGGCACTGTGATTTTGTTAATCTGTCCCAAAAGTTGATTTCCCACAGTGACCACGCCACTGAACACCATAGGTGCAAAAACATATTTCAGGCAGGATGTGAAAAATGACAGCTGTACTGTTAATAAGGAGGTGCAAAAAAATGGTAATGTTGAAAATCTGCAGTGAAAATATTACAAATTCGCAAAGTTACGAGCATGCGTGGAAACTGCACAATGCACACTATAAAACAGTCATTATTTTGTTTTTTTTCACCAAATTTGCAACATAGGGTTTTTGAGAGCACACCTCATGAACAGAGGCTCTGTTGTTTTGTTAATCAATCCCAATAGGTGATTCTGCACAGTGACCACAAAATTACCTTTTGGGACCGAATAACACCTTGACAGTGACTGAATTCATGAGGGGGGTACCAATAACATCATGTTGAAAATGTGGTGTCAAAATTCCCAAAAATGCCCGAGATATGCACCAATGTTGAAAAAACCCTATTTATGCCATTATACAGCTTACTGGCATTTCTTTAGTTCACGGTCGGCTTTGAAGAGTGCAGACATATTCCCAGTCAACCGAACATCATCGCACTGGACTCCAGAGGTAAGTATGGGGTGGGGGTGGGTTATGGGGAGGCAGGGTGCATAGATGGTTGGTGCAGATTTGGGGAGGGGGCAGGAGGGACTGTGAGGGACTGTTTTCTTGTTTTACAGGTTAAAAAAAAAGACAATGTGGGTCAGGTTTCTTTTTCACAGGTGTTGTTTGGTACACTGGGGTGGGCTCCCAATGTACCACCTGCATTTGTGGGCAGGGGGACTGAAGCTGATGGGGATTGGACCCCCCCGCCAGCACAGAAATAGGGGGTTGCACATGATGCCAAGGGGGACTGGACACCCCCCTCAGTACACAGCAGAAATCAGGGGGATGGGGACATTATGCCAACAGGGAGTGGGCTCCCCCATCAGCAACTAGAATTGGGAAGGGGGACTGAAGTTGATGGGGACTGGGCCCCTCATCGGCACAGAATCATGGGGGAGCACATGATGCCAAGGGGGACTGAGCACCCCCTCAGCACACAATTGAAATAGGTGGGGGGATTATGCCAAGAGGGGGACTGTGCACCCCTGAAGTCAGCATTGTGTACGGTGGCAGTCAGTGCCACCATGTTTATTGAAAAACTTCACCAGTAAAGGCACGTCAGGAGGTGTGTATTGTGCCACTGCATGACGAGCTTGCCTCTCATTGCAGCAGCACTTTTGTTAGATGTGGTGACCACTTAACATATTGCTGGTGTCAGGATCTGCATGCTGGCTTATTGGGGAATGAGGGATGCACCTACTGATGCATGCTCTGCATTCGCCAACAGTGACTGCACCTCCAAATCTGCTACTAATGCAAGATGTTGGCTGGCGCACACGAGCGAGCCAACATAACAATGGTAACAAAATAATATCTCTTTAACGATCTCTGTCTTAGTATTGTATTATATTATATCATATCAACCACTTTCACTGATAATCAAGTGGAGGTGAAGAGCTTTGCATTTACAGACTGAGTTGAAACGCTCAGATTTAAACATTTTAGTATGAGGTAGCAAAGCAGTACTAGGGGACTAATCCAGCACAATACTTGTTGTGGGCATTGCCTACAAAGCCAACAACTTGGGTTTGTACCCTAAGCACTGCACAAGTGTACTATTCCAGTTCAGAGGCAAGAGGATGAAGCAAACCAGTGGATGCTTTCTTCATTCTTTGAGAAGGATGGACCACCATGCTGCATTACCCTTCCCCCAATCTCCATAGAATAAAATGCAGCAGGATGGGCTACAAGGGAGGGGAATGCTGTATCACCCATTGCTTAGCAGCATGTATGGACTTTCTGCCTTCTTCAATTATTAGGAGAGGAAAATGGTAAAAGTAGATGTTTTTAATTTGGCTGGAATGTTACATGTACAATACAATATACAGTATGTACATAGAAAAGAAAGGGAAATTCAACTGCTCTCCTAATGTTTTCTTTATTATCCTCTGCTGTTTCAAACACTCATTAGGCCCACTTCTAGAAGTGTTGGCACAAGTTGTGCCAAAGGTGACTTGCACTAAAAGCCATTGCACCATGGACCCTGCCCCTGATTCTGTATTGGGCAGGGTTCCTGTTGCTAAGTACCTGAATGGTGCACCAAATGGAAGGTGTAACTGAACGGGTTGCCGCAAGCTCACGGCACTCACAGTGTAAGTGCACAAGTGCCCCCTCATGTCCCGATACTCCAATATTCTGCCAAAAAAGCCTTACAGGGCTATTGAATACCCCATGCCCCATACCCCAATATTCCAACAAACAAAGCCCCACAGGGCTAGTGGTACCCACTCCAAGCCCCAATCCCCAAACCCCAATGTCCATTCCGTACTGACAAAAATAAAAAAAACTTCTCACATCCCCATTAGCCCAAGCAAGGCCCCCCCATCCATCAGTGCCAGACCACCCTGCCCCCCCACCAATACCCAGCTGGTGACTGGCACATCCCACCTCTAACCACTGTAGCCAGCCACGGAATAAGCTCTGTATGAGTGCATACTGTAAATAGCACATGCTCAGTGAATGACAGCAGTTATTCACTGAGCCCATATTATTTACAGTACATGCCCATACAGAGCTCAGTTGGTGGCTGGCCATGGTGGTGAGAGGTGGGCTGTGACAGTCGCTAGCTGGGCACAGGTGGGGAGGGGAGTGGGGTGGTCTTGCACTGCCAGATGTGGGGCCACTAGACTAGCAGGGCTATTTGGGATATGGGATTTTTTTTTAATCTTTTCTGTGTGGAGCAGATATTGGGGTTTGGGGATCAGGGCTGGGGGGTCTACTAGCTCTGCAGGGCTTTGTTTGTTGGAATATTGGGGTATTAGGGCTTGTGGGTCCACTAGCCCTGCAGGACTTTATTTGCTGGAATATTGGGAGATCAGGCCACGGAGGGTTCTGCTAGCCCTCTGGGGCTTTTATTGTTTATCACATTGGGTATCAGTGCTGGGGGGGCTACATGTACTGGGAGGTGGGCTGCTGACACATTGCAACCCCCAGTGGGCACAAAGTATACTTACACCAACTAATAGCTGGTGTAAATGTACTTTGACAGATGTCCTCCAGGGATTGTTGTAGAATCTCAAATTAGGGTATGTGCCAGCCGCCCTTACAGAATAGGGCATAACTGCTGCCGTAATTCCCTTTGCACCATGTCACAGGTGGTTTATAGCACAAACGGTGGCATAAGTCCACTTTGGCACAATCAGCCTGTGTCATGTAGCAGTCTGCTTTCTAGAATACTCTTTGTCGCAACTCATGGCGCAAAGTGATACTTGTGTCATTCCCATTGGTGCAAGTCACTTTATGCCATGCATAACCCATTGCAGAATCGGGCCCAGAGTTTGCTGTGTGTTAACACTGCTTCACATCTAGCCATGCTCATTGGAGCTACCATAATATGTGTGCCCTAGGTGGAAGCAGGCTCTTCAGAATGCGAGATGTACAGTTTGGTAATGGCTAATAAAGGACCTGTGTTGATCAGGAATATGTGTTAATAAACAAGAAAATGTTCATATTATAACAGAAAACTAACCAATTCATTGATTTTTATGAGAAAGCCTACAAAATGTACACACTAGTAACCCCCTGCAATTTGTAGTCCAACCTCCAAAGAAGATGGAAGGTTTGATACCTTTTATTGAACCAACAATTATCTTGTACAAAGATGGAATTATACAATAAGCTTTTGGGGCCACACAGGTCCCTTCTTCAGGTGAATGCAATAAAAGGTATCCAACCTTCCATCTTCTCCTGTTTTGCAAGGACCAGTATGGCTGGAATCTCTTTTTAGTCCAACCTCACAAATTATTCACCCTTGCCACTCTTAATAATCTACACTCTTCCAAAAGAGATGCACACTGCACACCCATCTGCAAGGTAACTCTACACTCCAGTCATTTACATACACCCATTTCCACAAACTTCACATCCCTACTCTGTTCTAAATCTACAACCCTACACCTATCTAGAACATTTGCTTCAAATCTGGTGCTCACCCAAAACATAAAAGCCAAATCCCCTAAATTTACCTTCAGCCTACCTTTACACCTTCATTGTGTCTAAAATGAATCCAGCTCCTTCTTACAGACTTTTCCATCATTCTCAAAATTCACATTCCTCTAATTCTCCTGAAACTTACAACCCACTTCCCCTAATAAAATGTATATTCCAACTACTCATAGAATCTACATCACACCCCTGTTTCTAAAATGGAAAGCTAGGTGTTTTTTTTTTTTTTTTTTATAAAACACCAATTTAATGTTAAGGGCATCAAAATACAATGACTGAAAAATGGGTGTGTTTATTCCTTAATAGAAAAAAAACACTGATATCTTCCAACCTCAACTTTGTTATGTTGACTATTCATTGCTCTGAAATATAAGTTTGTACCCTTGTGCATAAATACTACTACTACAATAAACATTGACATAATATATTAGGTTTTCAATTATGGCTTAATATTCCTGAACAATAAATATGATTTTTTGCAATAGTATAAACACACACACTAAATACAATATACACAATATACTGTATATTTTATTTATTGCAAAAAACTTCATTAATGCACCAGTTAGGTTAAATCAACAAAAGTAAGAAAATGTGGTGTTAGAGCTTACAACCCTAACACCACATCCACACCCTTCATGGAGCAATAGGAGAAATCCTTATGGTTTGCCCTTTCCTGCATCTTCACAAATCAGGTATGGGGTGGGCCTCAGGGATGTCAACACTAATGCTCACCCCATACAATCATTAAAGAAGCTGATATGTGTAGAATACATGAGAATGGGGTCAACATTATGGTTCATAACTCTGAGGCCCACCCCACACCTGATTTGTGAAGATGCAGGAGAGGACAACCCATAATGGTTTCTCCTGTTGCTGCCAGCAGGGTGTGGATGGGGTGTTAGAGTTGGAAACTCTAATGCCACATTTCCTTACTTTTGTCAGTTTAAACTTAACTGGTACAATAATGAAGTTTTTTGTAAAGAATTTCCTTACTTTTTGAGATGGTATAATCAAATCCTCTTTTGCCTGTGGGAGCACAGGGCCCTATGAGCCCTGCGCGCACATCCTCCATAGATGCATACATGTGTGTTGCTGTGAAAACAGCAACCAAATTGTCTGAATAGCCTTCTTATTACAGCACCGTCCCACCTCATTAATCTGGTACAGAAAATGTCCAAATCCCCTTTGAAACATCATTCTATGCCACTGCAACATCATTGCATGCCACAGGTGCAAAAGGACAGTTTGGCCAGGATTTGAAAACTTACAGCTGTCACATTCATGAGGTGGTGTAAAAATAGCTATGTTGAACATGTGGGGTCAAAATACTTAAAATTTCCAAAGTTAAGAGCAAGCAGAGCAACATTTCAATGGATGTGCATAACTTTGCAAGTTTTACAAATTCTGACCCCAAATTTTAAACATACCCATCTTATGACCCCACCTCATGAACAGGGGTGGTAAAAATGTTCAAATCCTGCCAGAAAGGTGATTTCACCAAGCAATCATAAAATTGCCTTTTGGACTAGATTAGCATTAATTCCACTGCCATTGGTCATCATGAGGTAGGGTGTCAGAAAGACTACATTTAAAATTTTGTCAAAATATTCAGAAATGTCAAAGTTATGAATAAATGTTGAAAACCCCACTGAAATACCTTGAACCACACTTACCTTACTTTCTCATATTGCAGTCTACAGTTCCAGCAGCATGATACGTCTTCCATTGGGAGAGTGGATCTTCACCCCTGGGACTTGTTCAGGTGAGTAAGGGTGTGTGGGGGAATGGGGGGTGCAGGGTGGTGGATGCTCAGTTGGAGGTCTGGGTGAGAGGGGGTTAGATCAGCGAGGGACTGTCTTCTTTTTTACAAGTTTTAAAAAAAGACACTGATAGACCATTTTCTTTAGTTAACACAGGACTGTAATTGGAGTGTGGGGGTACCACTAGATACCAAGGAAACACAAAAATTAAAAGAGGATGGTAATCAGATGGTAGGGGTGCCACTAGATACCAGGGAAAGATTTAATCATTATGGGGCTGGAAAGTTGAGATGGGGTCACCACTATACACCAGGAAAAGATTACATTATTAAGGGAGTAGTGAATGGAATGTGGGAGGGCCCAACTACACACCAGGGCATAACAAAATATTTATGGGGAGGGCAACTGAAGGGTGGGGAGTGCCACTAGACACCAGGTAAAGATTACACTGTTATGGGGATAGCGATCAGAGGTTGGGGGTATCACTTGACACCAGGGCAAAATAAACTAATTACTAGGATGGCAAACAGAGGATGGGGGGTGCCACTGAACACCAGGGAAAGAATACATTATTACAGGAATGGCAATCATAGGGTTTTTGGCACCACTAGACACCAGGGCATAAGAAAATAATTACTGAGACAGTGATCAAAGTGTGGTGGATGCCACTAGACACCAGGGAATGATTACATTATTACAAGGATGTGATCACAGGGTGCGGGTGCCACTAGACAGCAAGGCATAATGTATTAATTACTGGGACAGCAACTGGAAGGTGGTCGGTACCACTAGACACCAGGGAAAGACTACATTTTTATGGGGACAGTAATTGGAGGGTGGGGGTAGCACTAAACACAAGAGTATAATAAAATAATTACAGAGATGGTGATCAGAGGGTGGGAGGCCACTAGACAGCAGGGAAAGAAAACATTATTACAAGGATGGCAACTGGAGAGTGGTGGGACACCACTAGACACCAGTGCATAAATAAATAATTACTGGGATGGAATTCAGAGGGTGGGGAGTGCCGCTAGACACCAGAGAATAATAAAACAATTACTGGGATGGTGATCAGAAGGTGGGGGTGCCAGTAGACACTGGGGAAACTACAAACACAGGGAGGGCAATCAGACAGGGGTGCCACTAGATACCAGGGAAACTTAAGGCAATATAAAAATGTTCATATCATCGAAGATATCTAGCAAAAATTTTCATATTAACTGAAATAACATAGGGACATTTTTGTATTGACAAAAACAGCATATCAACATTTTCATATGAACAAAAATATTATATGAAAATTTCTGTTTGAACTAAAGTATAATACAGAAATGTTCATATCAATGAAAATATCATATAAAAATGTTTGCATGAATGAGTTTTCATATAATAATTTCACTCATACAAAAATGTGCATACTATGTCCAAATGAAAAAAGTCAAAAGTGAGTCATGAAAAAGCATTTAAAATGTAAAAAGGAAAAAAATACATTTCAGGGTTACTTGTCCAACAGTTAAGTGCAGAAACCACCTGAGTCCTAATGAGCAAGATAGATGTCTTGGTCTCTCTGCAGGATGTCATTTTCGTGAGGTTTGAATTTTTTCTTTTAAAATGGAAACAAGATGGCAGCAAACAAAAAAAGATTTTTTTCTTCATGAAAAAAGATTGACCCCCAAACAAAAAAGGATTCATTTTTCATTTCATACAGCTATCTTGAAGTGATTACTGTGCATGCTCAGAACTAACATTTTAAATATTAACTCTGGAACAGAATAATATATATTCACAAACCATTGAAAGGCACTACTACTACTATAGGGCAGTCCCCTACTACCCTGATCATTTCTGACCAAAATTCCAAACCATCTGGGCGCTATGGCTGACAAAACAAACAAAAAAAAAATACTTTTTTCACTATCCAGATTTCAGAATCTGCAAATCTGACCAGAATGAAAATTGGCACATCTATAGATCTACCCCCATGAGACAGTGCATGCAAAATTGTATGCAAATCTGTTGAACGGTTGCAAAGTTATTAATGTACAAATTTTGGGGTTTAACATTCAAATGCTTACTCAAACCTAACTATAGGGGCATGGCTGCATCCCTATACAGATGCAGTGGTCCCTCTTTATAAGGAACACCTCTGGAGCCAGCCAATTTGTTCACTATAGTGAGGTGTTAATATGCCTAATTAGGTAACAAAAGGAGGCATCACAGGTGTTCACTATAACAGAAATTCCTTATAGAGGGGCTCACTATAGTGAGGAAGCACTTGTATATATATATATATATATATATATATATATATATGTACACATGTATGATGAGAAAGTGTTTTGTATGGAGAAATCATACCCATCAGGTGAGACATCAGTCTCATAAAGGCTAAATTCCCAGAGGGTGAGTAGTTTTATTAGCTCACTAGCCACCACACTGGGTATATTCTCTCAACGCAGGACTTATCTATAATTCATTTTATATACAGTAATACATTAGTTTGGAGAATCATGCAATTTATTTCTGAGTTTTATGGTTTTTACATACAGTACATCTTAGTATCTTTCATAGTGCAGTGGTATACCTGGTAGTGTTTTCTGTAATGTAAAGGCATTTGTTTTTCAGTGAAGTGATGTTTTTGGTGCTGTCACATTTTTGTACCCATAGTGTTTCCATAGTGCAGGGGCCTTCTATGAAAGAGACTGTGACAGACAGCTATAGCATCAAGGGACTAGGGATGTGTAAGTAACTAATCATTTTTGCAAAATACTATGAATAATGCACTATTCATAATTTTGGTCTGAATAATGAACAGTGGCACTATTCATCACCTGCCTATTTGGAAATACTATTAATTAAAAAAGAAAAAGAAAGTCCCCCACCCTCCTCCCAACCTGAAATCATTAAATCCAAGCCCTGAATACCCTACCCCCTGTTAGTAATCCAATCCACCCTCCTCTCCCCCAGCACCTGGGGGGGTGCTCAGGGGCAATGTGAGGAAGTATTTTTTCATGGAGAGGGTGGTGGATGTATGGAATGGCCTACCTGAGAGGGTCGTGGGGTCATAAACAGTGGTGAATTCAAGCAAGCATGGGACAGACATAAGGTAATTCTAGAGGGGGTAGGAGGAAGTAGGCTGTTGTATAACTAGGATCTGCAGTTTATCCAATAGGTAGGGAAATGTGCAGACTAGGTTTGCCAAGCGGTTCTTATCTGCCATCAAAGTCTATGTTTCTAGCACCTATAATTTGATATTTTAGTTGAAAAACCTCACATGATGGGCGACCGATACAACCAACCCACTTCCATGGTTGGCCACCATCTAAGCACCCATTTGCACTTATAGGAAACTAATTTCTCCCATTTGGTTGCACCCACCAACCAGCCACCCTCCCCCACCAGCACCCAGCATCCAGCATCCAATTCCTGTCATGCATCAAGGCAATCAGCACAAATTCACCCTCCTCTGCAGTTGGCTTCTTGCAGTATGAAAGCACTCCTGCACTTGCTTGCTCTGAGTTGTTAGTGAAATTATCAACATGGGAGCACTTTTATTCTGTAGTAGGTAGCCAGCCATGGATGAGGGTGAGTTTTTGTCAGTTGCTGTGATGCATGCCAAGAATTGGGTGCTCAGTGTTGGGGGGAGGAGGGTGGTTGGTGGGTGCTATCAACTAGGGAAGTGCAAGCAAGGGCAAGTGCTTAGATGGTGGCTGGCCATGGAGATGGGCAGGTTGTGCGCAGTAGCCCATTGTGGAAGTTTTTCCAACTAAAATATCAAATTGTGAGTGCTGGGGGTGGGGGGTGGGACTGGGTTAATAACAGAGGGTGGAGGAATAGGAGGGCTTGGATTTAATGATTGGGCAGGGGACGAAGGTGCGGGACCGCTTCTTTTTCTTTTTTTTTTTAATTACATCTCCCCCAAATACCTGACTACCAAATTCCTGAATATATGGGGCCAAAATAGAATACTTGGTCCAAATATTCAGGATAAGGTATTCACACACCACTACAAGGGACATGCCTCTTTCATGAGTGAAGCTGGAGGAAAGTGTTTGGTTAGTAACAGGAGCTCAGGCTAGGGCAGTTGTTGCTAGGCTTTTCTGTTCCTGTTTAGGAGGCTGTAGTTGTGAGAAGTTTGGATGTTTTAGGGTGCTTGCAAAATGTGATGAAAGGTGATGGTTATATGTGTTAATAAGGTTGCTGTTACATATTATCAAAGTGCTTGTTACATAAGTGATTAAGGATACGGTATATAGCCACTGGGAGAAAAACTATGTTATTGCATGCGTTACGGTTGAAGAATGCAAAGCGGATAAAGTAAGGAAACAGAAAACATTAGGGTTTTGAGTCTTTGGAGTCTTGTCAAATTGGTGGAGTGGTGTTCCTTGGTATTGTCAACCCTAATTTTCACCCTCCCCGCAGCCCATAGCCTCCTGTCCAAAGTACAAGATATAACTCCAAGTCCTGCTAAGACAACAGTTGCTCTTGAGAAGTCTTACATTGAACTTATCCCCAGAGCCCGAGGAGGTTAGTGAGTGGCTGGGCAAGTTCTTCAATGAACCTGCATCAATTAAAGTCATACTCCTAGATGTGGTAGAAGATGTCAGGTTACTTAAACTACACTTGAAAACATTAACCAAAGACTGAATGATGCAGATGTGAGGATTAGCTATTTAGAGGAGGCTCCGTCATAAACAGGAAAAATAATTAAGAGATCTTAAAAATAAAGTCTGCTAGCTGGAAAATCAATTCTAGGAGCAAGAAGGCAGAGCTATTGCAATAATTTGATCCTGGTTGGCATCTCTGAAAGAGCTGAGGGCACTGATACACTGGGGTTCATCGACAAAGTGTTGCTGAACATGGTGCCCCCCCCCCCATTTGAAGAGAGGGACATCATAGAAAGGGTACACTTCTTACTCAAACCTATCCCACCACACAACAGCAAGTCAAGAGCAATTATTCTAAAATGCTTTCATTTGCAGGATAAAGACCACTTTCAAGTTAAGGTCAGGGAAAAGCAAAGCCTGATGCTAAATGGCCAAAAATTCTTTATCTTTATGATGTGGACCAGTGGTCCAGGGCAAGCAAACTGCATATGAGACCAAAAAATGTGCTTGCCATATGGCTATCATAAAATTCCATATGTTACATGATGCCCACCTCATCATGCAAACCTGCAAATGTCCCACTAAATTCACTTTAGATGATGTGGCAATGTTAGAACTGCCTAAACTGTTTCCTGGGCTAACCTTCATCGATGACAGATCTCTCCAGCCTCAAAAGCCAACAAAATTAACTTTCTATAAGCTATTCTGATTTTGTAATGTGGCTTTTCTGCTAAAGTTGTAAATATGTTTATGGCACTAGAACTGGGGATTGTCTGCTTGGTGTAAGGGGAAAGAGTGAGCAAACTATGTGAGCAGGTCAAGTGACTTTACTCCTGACACTTCCAGTGTAAGATAGCATAGAGAGCAGATGTCTTCACACACCAGCAAGGAGGCTACAACAACCAAGGTTCTTCTTCATTGACTTCTTCCTGCCACCAATGAAAGACAGGGAACCTGGAGTGGGTGCAGATTTAAGGAAGGTCAAGTTCATGCAGCACCAGCCCAGCAATGTAGAGGAAGCTTTGAACAGGTGAGTGACTCATTAGACTGGTGAGAAGGAGGCAAGAACAGTAACTAACAACCAATCACATGTGATGCCAACAGGAGACCAGCATCAGTAAACAGTCAAGATAGTGAAGTAGTAGATGAAAAGAGGATGTGGGACACAAAAGCAGCATCTTGTAGGCATGGATAGCAGGGGTTCAAACTCCAGCCTTTGTTTTTGTTCTTTTCTCAGTACTCAGTACAGGCTCTTAAGGAATAGCTGTGCAGTGGGCAGTTTGAAGCTGAGGGACATCAAGAGACTTGCAAAGTAGGTAAAGCTGCTCACAGACTGTTTTAAGTGATATGAGACACAGTGAAACAAATCAGCTTCTCAAGTAACTGTAAACTGGCATAAGTGCAAATTTCCTAGAATTCATGTTTTAATTACACTGAGTGAAAGACATATCTCTGTTAACTCACTTATGGGTCATTGCCCTGCACAACTAAGCCATAATGTGCTTTCCATTATGGCAATGTATAGCTCACAGTGTGTATTTCATACTGAATTACATATCAAGGAGGCTTTAGAAGCATCTCAGACTATTAGTTGGCTGTTCTTGCTGAATAATATGATAAAATAAGTAATGCTTGTTCCATTTCCTATACTTGCCAGATCTCTCCTCCACACACACACACACACACACCCTTTGCTGACAAACCAGTATCTCAGGGAAGGAAATCTCCATGGAAGCACCACAGTTTCTGATGTTATTTCATGGCAGCATATAGTTTAGTTATAGTTTAAAAATGTTAATTTTCTGGCCTATGCTATAGGTTTTCTGCTGGAGCTGTACAGTAGCCCCTACAGGTTAATGCTCCAAAGAAAATTTATCCTAGAGCAACAAGGCTCTGTCATATCAGGCCCTCCCCTTGCCCAGGCCCATGCCAATGGGCTGGGGGGCAAATGGGGAACATATGTACAAGATGGGCCCCCCCCCAAAGGGGAAGTTACATCAGGCATACGATACACTGGCTACAGGGCCTAGTGCAGATTTACCATGCACAATCACAAGGCATTTACTACAGTTTCCTGTTTGTTACAATTCATTGTTCCAAGGTTTCTGTGTTACTATTGTACATGTTTCTTGCAGTCAAGTCCTTAAAACCCACAAATATGACAGACTGATTTATGAATTGTATGCAGGTGGGGTACACCACCATCACCAGACCTCAATAGGTTATTGCTATGTGTAGATGATGGGGTGATAGGAGTCCAAAGTTTGCTCGTATAGGCTCTGTAGGCAGCTGGAATATAAAGTCAGACTTGTGGACAGGCTCACACCGATAGATCATGAAGAAATATGAATACTTCAGGATTTGAAATACCTACCCGAAACATTAATGGTGAGCAAAGAAAAGAAAGTGCCACCAGGTCCTACACCACCTTAAAGCTGTAGTAATAAAAATTGATATGCTCCAAGAAATCCACACAAAGTTTGAACAGAGCACCTTATGGTGCAAGAAGCGGGTGGGGCAAGTGTATGCAGCTGGCAGCTGTAACAAGAAAGCAAGGGTGGTAATTCTTTTTGCCTACAGGGCGCCCTTTAAACTTATTTCTAAATGCAGTGACACAGAAGGGAGATACATTATCTTGAGGGGTATGATGAGATTATCAGAACAAGTACTGGCTTGTGTCTATAGGCCAAATATTGATGGTCTTAATTTTTTACTAGGTTGCTCACCCAGATGCCTGAATGTCAGCAGGTCCCAATAACAGTGTCCAGTGAGTGGAACTTAGTACAGTATACCATGCTGGATAGAGCCCAAGCAAACTGTACAGACCTGTCTCCAGCCCAGAGAGCACATAAGGACCTCAAAGACACATTGTGACTTACTGACCCTGACAGACCCTGTACTTGAATCATAGGGACTACACTTTCAGTGCCTATTCACACACATCTGACTCATGCATTGATTTTTTCCTATTAAGTGTGCAGTTATTGCAGAACACACAAATACTCCCTGGTGCTCCTCCTACTGAAGGCATCTAGATAACCTGGAGAAGACAAGTCATAAAAAGTAAATATCCTTATCATAAAGGATATGGGGTACATTACAAAACTCAAAGAAAACACCCCACAGTTCTTCACAGAAAACCTTGGCACAGTGAAGGATATTAATAATCTTTGGGGAGCGTAAAATGCACAATCCAGGGGCAGCTCATTAGGCTAGCAGCCATCACAAAATAAACAAGCATTTGTCAATGCCAAATGTTTGCTTGCTGGCATTAGCATTGGAAGTGCAGGAGTTAGACAGATGCAGAATAGGAATGGCAGTGAAGTATTGAACTGACGCCAACCCCACCCTCACCCTGCAGAGATGGACAGGCATTAGGGTGTGCCTTTGAGTTGTCACTCATAACACTCATGCTATTTCACCTCACCATACCCTGCAGACACCGACAAGTGTCGAGGTGTGCCTTGGGGCATTCAGGCTTTACACTCAGCCCATTCCATAAGGAAATATGCTGAAATGGGTGCAGTATAGGAGAATGGGATGAACATTGGAGTGGATGTGTTCAAGGCACACCTCGATGCCTGTCACTGGTTGCAGGGTGGGGGTGGGGTGGAATGGCATGAGCATTACTGTCGACAATCCCAAGTCACACCCCTGATGCCTGTCAGTCCCTACATGGTAGGGCATTATGGTGGAAAACCCTAATGCCCTGGGCATTTCTTGGTATTTTCACTCCAAGTTTTCAACATGGGCTTTTTGTGACCGCACCGCATAAACAGTGATGCTATCAGTTCATTAGCCAAAACGTGATTTTGCACAGTGACTGCACCGTTTGGTGCCACAGGTGTGAAAACACGTTTTGAATAGGATGTGAAAAATGACAGCTGTACTGTTCATGAGGAGATGTAAAAAAATAGTAATGCTGAAAATCTGGAGTGAAAAGATAAAAAAATTGGTGAAGTCATGAGTGTGCATAGAAACTGCATAACACACTCCAGTAATGCAACTATTTGGGGAATTTTTTATACCAGATTTTCACACAGGCATTTTGGGACCTCCACTCATGAACAGTGGCACTGTGATTTTCTTAATCTGTCTTGAACATTGATTTCGCACAGCGACTGCGCCCATTGTGTGCCACAGGTGCAAAAACATATTTCGGGATTTACTACATATCTCCAACCATGCCAGTAAGGAGGGGTGATGTTCAGGGTACGGACTGGAAGCCGCTAGACTACCACTGTTCTCTGGTTCGTGTGTAAACCAGCATTTGTGGGGTGGCATGAGGATGCCACTGGACACCAAGGATGGTATAAGGGAAATGGGCTAGGTGATCAGAGGTTGGAGGGGTGCCACTAGACCCCAGGGAAACCCTATGCATTTCCAGAATGGGTGATCAGAGGCAGGTGCCGTCAGACACCAAGGCATCTGTATGACACTGGGATGGGTGATAGAGGGGTGTCAATGCCATTACACCCCAAGAAATATTATGTAATACTGGGACTGGGGATCAGAGAGTGGGGGTGCCACTAGACACCAGTGAAATATTATCATCAGGACAGATGTGCAGGAGGTGCCACTAGACACCAGGGAATATTATGTATCACCAGGATGGAGGATCAGAGGGTGGGTAGTGCCACTAAATATAGGGAATACTTTGTATAAGTGGGACAGGGGATTGGAGGGTGGGGGTACCACTAGACACCAGGTAATACATTGTATTACAGGGACAGGGGATCAGAGGATGGGTGTGCCACTAGACACAATAATGTGTACTATAGGGGATGGGTGATCAGAGGGTGGGGGCATGTGGCTGCAGTGCAGTCTTCCTGCTATCGATGGGATGGGGGAAAATGCTGTGCACCAAGTTAACTTGAGGTTTCCAAAGGTAGTAAATTATGCCACTTTGGGTGCCATTTACTGCTGGTGCAAACCCTTGAAACTGCTGCCACAACTGTATGCAGGAGAGGATGTCCTCATTTGCATGAGCACAGTGTTATGTTAGTGCCAGGTGCCAATGGGATTAGCCCATGCTACAGAAGTCTCTGAATACAGACCCCACCCCAAAATCCAGGCACAAACCTGGTTAGCATGGGCAAACAACTATTAGCATCCATGCTGACTTTTGAATATCTGGCCCTAAATGCTTTAACTTGCCTTGCACAGGGCAATGCTTGTCCCTCAAAATTAGTAAGTAAGTCAAACTGAAATTTGTTTCGGGCCCTGCACAAAATACAAGATAAGTCTTAACTTATTCCCTGATGAAGAAAGACATGCAGGGCGTTTTAGGCCTACACATACCACTGTCTGTTTTCTGGTTTCATGTTTTTCTGAGAGTTTGATCCAAGATTTCCAACATGGTGTTTTTTCACCCCAGTACATGAACATGGCAGGTGTCACTTTTCAGATCACACCCACAATGTTACCATGCTGTCATTCTGCAGAACAATGCTTTGGGCAGGATTTGAAAAAAAGACAGCTGTTGTGTTCATGAAGTAAGGTGAGGTAAAAAAATTTGGGGATAAAAAAACAAAATTAAGATCAGAAATGGAAGCATAATAAAAAACTTAGTCTGAATGTGTATTTGGTTTAATCAGGTGTAGGAGTTGGTCATATATGGCTCAGTGATCATTTAAAGGATTATGACAAGGGACTCTTTACAGGTAAGTGTGCAACTTGGGGAGAGGGTGACAGGGTACTAGAGGGGTGATCAGAGTGGGGGAGAGGGGACAAGGGACTGTGTTATTTTGTAGAGGTAATTGGGAGGACATGATGATGGACCATTTCATGTTTTACAGATCATTTAATTTTATAGAAAAAAAGACTGTGAGGGACAGTTTTTTTTCTGATGCTTGGATGTGGAGAAAGTGGGAGATCGGTGGAATAGTTTCTAAGATAGTTGGAGAGAGAGAGAGAGAGAGGGTGAACTGCACTGGTCATCAGGCTTGGGTAGCCCAGTGGTCACATAAATAGGGATGATCACTGGGTTTGAGCAACCTGGTAGCCAAATAAACTGTAAGAATGACCACGGGGCACTGGCACCCGGTGACCCAATAAATAAGACTAATGATCACTGGTCAATGGCACCCTGATGACCAAATAAAGAACAATGTGGGGATTATCAGCACTGGCCCATCAAGCTTGAGCATCCCAAACCAGGAAATAAAATCACAGCACTTTGCTCCTAGGGGTGCTTCATCCAAATTAAAATCCAGAGTCGGGAACAAAAAGATGAGCACACGAAGCTGTGAATTATTTTGAGGTTATATTACTGCAAATGTGCAAAAGTACAATTTGATAGCCATTATAGTTCCTGTGAGCTTACTGGCCATGAACTAAAACATTTTCCTGCGTATTGAGGTTTGAGTACAACTTCATCAAGGAAACCCTGAGGAAGGCATACCAAGACACTGATGCATAAGGTAGTTTTTTAGTTTTTCAGGGTGGGCATATCACCATCCACCTCATGGGTCACATAAGTGTCATTTTGTTAATGTAACCAAAAATCACTCTTCAAGGCACATGAACAAAATCAAACTTTCATTGGTGCCAAGTAAGCAATAAGGCATAACGAAGTGTATGGTAGACAGTTCTAACACAAGGCCTGGGTGAAGTAAGGTACAAGACCCCAGGCTGAGTGCCTTCAGACCCTGGCCATGAATTAGAACTGTCTAATGCATGTCCCTGGAGGGTTTTATTGTGCTTATAAAATTTATATTTTGTTATGGCAGTATTATTTAAGAAAGAAAAGGTTTAAATTTCAATGAATTAAAAACAGTTTTATTTTTCAATAAGTAGTCCTTCTGCCTGTACAAAACAGATGTTTTTTTTTTTGCACTAGGAAATTTGTCCTAATGTTGCCACCATAACTGTAGTTTCTTTTTGTGTACTCTGACACCTGCATCCCTCCCCCCCAACACCTGTTGGTGTCTGCTGCAGCCTATGTGTGTGGGAGGGACATGCAATTAAAAATCATTCACTTTGTTTCCATTTTTTTTCTTTCATTTCTAGAAGAGAATGCCAAAAGCACAAGCACATTATACAACTGTCTCAGCCATATAGCAGAGACGTCCAAGAAATTTGAAAGTAGCAGTTCGAGTCCAAATGTAGTTTTAGTTTTACTTCAGATAAGTTTCAGATCAGTAAGTATTTTTGGTTTTTTTTATGTTCTCTTATAACATGGGTATGGAAAAGTATGAAGCCAATTGGCTGAAAAGCATCACATGAGCATTCGTCATTGTCTGTTAATGCGAAGTTTGAGAGAAACGGCTGGGAGAGAGATCCCTGGACAGACCTGCACTCATTATGTGTGGGGAAATTATTTCTGTTAGGTAGCCATTAAAATTCATGCCAAAGCTGGTGAGAGTTTCAGGAATGAAGAGAGAGGTGCAGACTGTGGTGATGTTCAGCCACTTCTGTTCATACATTTCCTTACCTTGCATGTGTGTCCTGGAGCTTGAAAAGCACTGACAAGCATTTTTTAACCACCATGCTGAAGCAAGACAGTGAGAGAGAGGGAGAGCACAGTGCAAGTGCTTGACAGGGAATGACCACGTCAGACTGTTCTGTGTCTCTGTAGTGCCTCTGTCTGCTGCTGCTTCCTCTCCATTTCTCTCCTTAGGACACACAGTAAACTACTGTCAAGAGTGTGCTAAGTTCAACCTTCCCCAAAGTCATGACAGCCTGTTCCTCCCCCCTATGTCCGCTCTTTCTCCTCTGCAGTCTTGTAGCACAGCGGGTCAGACATAAGCAGAACTGCAAGTGCAAGAGAGGTCCAACCCACTGTCCCCCCGCAGCTGTGGCTCACCAGTCACACACCCTGTGGACCTCTGGTGACCAAGCACACAGTCAATATGTGTCACGCAGCTATTTTACACAAACAGAGAGAGCTTCTGTAGGAAGAAAGAGGCAGCTCACTGTGGCCCGGCACCCACCTGCCCCGTGGACCTCCTACTGTTCCTCACACAGGTATCAGTCCTGGGCCTCCCATCCCTTGTCTATCACATACCTGTGACAGTGAGTGACCACCCACCCACCTACCTTGTGGATCTCCGGGGACTGAGTGGACAGTGAAGGGAGAGTGGCAGTGCTTGTCTCTAGTTACCTCTTTCGATCTTTGCTGCTGTGTGTTTGTATCTGCCAACATACCATCCCAGTCCGAGTCACCTCCCATTGCTGCTGGCAGTGCCCACCTGACATGCATCATTGAAAGCGGGTAAGGAGGAGGAAGTCATTCCACAGCAGGAGACAGATAGCAAAGTGGGGATGAGAGTAGGAGCCCAGTGCAGGTGAGCCGAGATGCAGTAAGGAATGAGCATGCCTGTGTGGGACTGGTGACTGCATCGCAGTCGATTGATTAATGGAGAGAAAGAGAAAGAGAGCGGCACAGTGAAAGGCAAGTGCTGTAACACTGAGTGACACAGAAGCAATGAATGGCAGTCTTGCAGTCAGAATGTGTATCTCTTGCCGGCCTGGTGGCGCTGAGGGTTGAGGCACTGGATGCCACACCTCATGCCACGCTGGCAACCCAGATTCAGGAATGAGCCCGGGCCACCAGGGGTCAGCAGGGGGGGAGAGAGAGGATCGAGCATCTGGAGGACTGCTTTCTTCTCTCAGGGAAGGATCCAGCATAGCCCTGCATTGCAGTGGCCCCACTGGAGACTGGAGGCACTGCAATGCTCAGGGCCAAAGTAGTGGGACGCAGACCAGCGACAGATGTTCCTGGTGTCATTGCATGCTCATGCTCTGAGGGGAGGGAGGAAGGGTGGGCTTAACAAAGAAAAAGCCCCTCTCCTCAGACAGGCGATGGCTCCCTACAGGGCTAGCTGCTGCACGCCCAATACCGGGTCCTCTGTCCATCCCTTTGGCCTCTCATCATCCCAGCCAGGTGACCTGGATTATTGATAGAGCATCGAGAGTGGCTGGTGGCCCAGCCCCGAGGGGCTCAGAGTCGGGGGCCTTGTATGGTGTAGGTCTGATGAAAGGCAGTAATATATATGAGGAAGAGAGGACCACAGTGGGTGGTAGAGCAGTCCACTGAACAAGGGCAGCCTGAGAGAGTTTGGGGGAGTAGAAGACAAATTATGGAGTTTGAAAAAAAAAAATAATGTGTATCTCTTTCTCTCTGTGAGATGTCCCCAAGCTCTGTCAGCATCCAAGGCAGTGAAAGTAAATGTATAGGGTGCACAGGAGAGAGAGAGCGAGAGAGAGACAGCAGCACAAAGTGAGCATGTGAGGGAAAGAGACAGCAAAGTGTTTGGGACAGAGTAGTACAGCAGCACTTTTAGAGTGCAGCAGTAATGGAAGAGTGAGACACAGAGAGAAAGAAGATAGTCAAACCGCTAGGCAGTCTGGGTCATGGAGGGGGTGTCACATGGAAAATTGGACAGTTGACAGATCCCTATGTGTTTGCTGAAGTACAGTTGTAGTAGGGGAGAGAGAGAGAGAGACAGCAATAGCAACATGGTAAGAAAGTGCAGTGTGGCAGGTCATGGTTCTTCAGCATTCCGCAGTACTGTGCAAGTGGAGGAAGGGGGTGGTGTGTAGACCAACAGTGGTACTCAATGTACCATACAGTATAACGCACAAGAAATGTCACAGATCATGTCAGTAGTGTATCTGTAGCATTTCTATGTGCATAACAGCAATGCATGTTGCATTATTTGTTGGGGACTATTTTGCAAAGTGGCAGAATACAGCACCTTTCTTGCTATTTAAACAGTAAAAAAACATTTTTTTCAATATTGTTTTGTTTAAACATAACCCATGTTATAAGTGCAATACACCACTCTAGGGTGTGCTGTTATTGAAGATTAACGCACACCAAGGTGCTGTGAGGCTCACAACATACCTGGGTGTGTGTTAATCACCCATAACAGCACACCCTGTCATGAATTATTGCTTAGTTAGGTTGCTGGTGCTGATTGTACCCTGAGTGTGTATATCAAGAAGAGTGGGCGACATTGCCATGGGGATGGCACCACAATTTCATTTTTGGTTGCTGTGGTCCTTGCAGAACAACCAAGCAGTGGATCATCTGGCGGCATGCAGGAGAAACAGTTTACAGTAGAGTAAAGCAGATGAGAAAATAGATGGGGGTGCAGTGTCCAGGGCTGAAGAGAAACCACTGTACAAGTTCAGTTAATGTTGCCGAACAAGGGAGCAAGTTATGAGTGATTATTGTTAGGTTGTGCTGTCCAGTCTCGTTAAGTGGAGTGGTCGGGGGAATGGCGGCTATTTCTTTTTTAAAATTTTGAAAGGCTCAAGGTTTTCTTTTGCTGTCCTGTGTCCAGGTTCTCAGGACTAGTTTTAGCCATGCATTAGATACTTCTAACACATGGCTAACAAGTAACAACCAATCAGATGTCTGGAAATCCTTTACCTATTTTATAAGAAGCCCATGTCCTGTGGACCAAGTGGTTATCACAGGTACATAGGTGGTCAGAAGTTTTAGGAAATACAGAGGGTCCATTGTCTGACCTTGTAGTTGATTTGCTTTGAAACAGGCAGTCAGGAGTAGTGAGGTGGTGTCCTGACATCCATGTGAAAGTCAGAAACCTTGCTAGCATATTCTGCACCAGCTGCAGGGGATAATCTGATCATGAGGTATGCCCTTATAGGGTGCTTTACACTAGTCCAGTTGAGATGAGATGCAAGCCTGCACCAGTGCTCTTAGATCAACAGGTTCTTAAAAAGGGCACAGTCTGGCTATATTTCTCAGGTGATAAAAATGGCCATTGACTCCTGCTGACATCTGTAATTCAAGAGTCATACCCTTTTTTTATGCAGTATGTAATCCACTAAGTAAGCAATAATACCCGACAGGGTGGCAGTATTGTGCGATATACCAGGCAGGGTGAAAGGAGGCCCGGCGCCACAGGCAGAGGGACTTATAGCCCCTGGAAGTTCTGGTATAGCACAATGCCGCCCACCCTGTTGGGTATTATTGCACTTAGAAAACGGGCACTGTAAAATAAATAAATTAATTAAAAAATTGGCCCTAAAAATTTGTTTAAAATAAGTTTTGTCATAAAATAGTTCCTCCGCCTGCTTTAGAATGCAAGTGTCCTACAGTATATACCCTTTCTGATCATTGACTTGGTTGCTTTACTTTTTTCTTGCTATGCCTTTCCCGACAGCATCATCATGACTCTGAACAAACTGAAGAACCTGGACCAAAGACATGGCAGCATTCCCTTTTCCGTGAACCAACAACACCTGCACAGACGCAGCATGCCGGTGGATGAGAGGGACCTGCAGGGCAGCACCGTGCCTTACCTGCCCGTCGGGGATTTCTCATACTTGATCTGCTGCATATCCTATAACCCAGATCAGCAGCACTGAGACAGCTGGGCATCCAATTCTTCTGACTCTATCATCTCATCCAGCAGTGACTCCGACAGCAATGTTTACAAGGTGATCTGAACATGGTTCCTCTGCTACAAGCTACGAGGAGATAGTTTTATTTTTCAACAAAAAAATATATTTTTTTGTTTTCTGTTCGGCAAGTGGGGCTGCAGTTAAGGGGAGTGGTGTGTGTTGGAGTATCAGTTAATACACCACGTGCTACTGCCACTATTTAAATGTTAAAAGTGTTGAACTTTTTTTTTCTCTAATGTTAAATATATGAAATTGTGGGACAATTAATTCTGGTAACTCCATTCTGTGCTATGTAATTGAGAGTGCCTCGAGTGCATATTTTAGCAAAGTTAACCATTACGGGGGGGCGCAGCTGTCTCTCTGGGGTTAGCGGTCTTTGGTGAGTGAACTTAACGTTAACATTTTGCAGCCCAAATTTATTTTAGCCACAACTGTGTGCTTTTATATATTTAACGGTTAAACATATGGATGCTCTTGCAAGGCGGACAGGAACCAAGTTCAGACTGCTTTAGATCTTTCAAACCATACTGCTGAAAATCAAACCTCTGTCACCTTGCCCACATCATTAATAAAACAGTCCCTAGCCCCTCCTGTTAATGATCAGCAGTACTAAAAATGATCGAGTGGGGCAAGACAGAGAGTAATTATGTAGAGCATCGTTTTCCTTGAGGGGAAAAAGGCAACAGAAAGTCATGCTCAGTGTAATCTGCCTTCCATACCGTGTGCACATTTTAACCCGACTAGAAGAATTTAGGTGCGGAGCTGACAGTGTCGCGATCGCCGGTGGGAAAAGGCAGTCACAAATCAGGAGCATCAAAGACAGCTGCAGATGTCTTTTTGTATATAGTGGCACAATGAGCAGGGGAAACTGATGACAGGGGGATGAGTAGACATTTAGATGCAATGGCTTTCACAGTGGTCAGGTAATCATGACAGCCAACTGTACAGTAAGTCGCAGCGATGTGGCAGTCAGCAATCCGTTACTAAGGAAGCTGCTACTGTGGCATACTACGGGAGGGCAGGAGCGTTTTCGAGTGTCCTACAGAACAACAGGAGAGAGAACATAGTTATTATCTGCAGTGATAAGTGATCCAAGCAGAGATTGATGTGCGGTTTCTTGTTGTAGCTGCTAATGAGTTATGGAGTATTGGTAGGGCAGTATCTCACTAAACGAGAGGAAAAAATGGCGGTCATTTTCAAATTGAATGTGTGTTGGCAACCAATGGGCAAGCAGAGCAAGCACAAAGATACTTGAATGGGTGAAGGGGCACTTGTGTTGTAACTTTTTATTTACTGGGCATCTATTGAAAGTTAATGTACCCCCTTGGCAGGTGTACCAGCCAATCAGAGCCCAGCAAATAAAAAGCCCATTTTCTAATGTAATATAATTACTGGTGACCTCCTTCAATGCATTGTCTAGAGGCATGTTTCAAACACTGTACTAAGTGGGCTGCCCATTTTATACAGTGTTCTGACAAGTTTCTCTGCAGCTGTGTCCTCGAGTGGCAATCCCTGTCTCGAGACTGCTACTGAAGCCTATACATAAATAGTGGCTCGCAGCAGTCTCCAATGACTCACAGACTGCAGCAACCAAAATCTTTTCTCTCGGGGATTAAAATCAAATTGGTTCAGTTAAATGTTTAAAGAACTTAAACAGCAAGTTACAAAGGCTTTAACCAGATTTCATTCTAACTTAAAATTGGCACTAACCTCAGCGGTAGTGTCAAAACTAAAACAGTTTTCTGGAATGTTTGCTCAATATACTGTTTAAAGATGAAAAAAGTTTTCTGAAATAGTACTGCTAAGTTTATTGTTTAGAACTTATTTTATTCTATTAAAACTGCATTAACTTGTCAAAAGTCTCCAAATGGTGCTTTTTCCAAGTTTAAGCACTGAATTCTATAACAAGTGTCTCTGACTGTCTTTTCAAGTGCTAAAGATAAAAACTCCCTGCACCTGTAATTATCCTTCACTCTCGAGGTTTATGGGTCATCACACACCTCGGGTGTGTAAAAAAAAAAATCCATAACACACAGTTGCCTATTCATTATTGTCTACTTAAAATATAATCTGCTCTGAACTTTTGCACCTCATCTCCATAATTTCTCATACCTGCTCCTGAAATGTACACTTCAGTTCCCAAAAGTCATACCCTTCATTGCATTTATGAAGCCCTAAACCCTTCTTCTCCCAGCTTCAGCAATTTAGAGCCCCATCCTTGCTACCAAAATCAATTTTTTTTATTTCTTTTTTATTACTTGTTTTCAACTGCCACCTTTAATGAGCCATTTTTCATGCTTGGAGGTTGGGATTAGTACAATGATAAACACTGAAAACTACTGGTAGGCTATAGTATTGTCTTTTATGGATATAAAGGGTTTGTAACAACACTTTTCATTTTCTTAGTAATGTATTTTAAAACATGTTTTAGAGGAGTCACACAAAGGCTTACAATTACATGCGTTCTGCTAGTGAAGATGTATAGTCCTTACTTACTCATCCAGTTTCTAACATTCAAGAAGCTCTGTTGACTGGTAAGGTCAAACATTAATAAGAATCCCATGGCATCTCTGAAAAATGCTGTGGTGAGGCTTCGGAACCTGTCAGAATAAAAACAGAGAATCTGCTTACAGTATATGCAGAGTAATAAGAAACACAGTTTAAAAAAGCAGTGGCTTTCTGAGATCTAATCCTGGAATTATCCATCATAGGGGAAATTAAATTGCAATCCATCCACATACCACAATCTTTTTAGAGTGACCTGGACTCCAATTTTCATAGCTCTTTTATACTTCTTTTTGAGGATACTTGTACAGTAAGGCAATCTGAATGATAATGATACATTCCATGAATGTTTAAAACTCATCAAAAGAAAATGATGTCTCAAAATACTGCTTAAAAACATAGAAACTGACATGTAAGATTGTAAGAAGATTGCTTTGTGACAGAACAGAGGTGCTATGGGTTGTACCGTACTACTGTCATCTGACAAACCTCTATTATTCGAACATCCCTGCTTAACTGTCTGTATTCTTCACAGCTGACTCCACTCTGAATGTTTTACTTCCAATTGTATCAACTTCCAAATTTTCTGAACTAAGCCTGTACCAATCATGCAGGTTCAGCTAATTGAGATTATACTGTATTTGTTACCCCAAGACTAATCTCCTCTTGCTCAGTAAGAAACAACTTGGAATGCAGAGGAAATAAAGAGATACAGAGAGCTAGAAGAAGACAATGACATAGGAAAAGATACAATAAGACGACGATTTGGCTTTTGGCAGAGAATTTCTACTTTTGTGAAAAGGACATGTGCAGTAATAAATGGAATTTTATGATCTGGATGGAGCATAGGATTAGTATTTTTCCAGAAAAGGCATGTAGGAAATGGACCCTTTGATTTATTTTAATTTAGTGAAATATTCAGAAATTCCTTTGAGTCAAAGACTTATTTACAAAGATTCCACATCATACATTAAGGTTCAGAGTAACATTTGTTAACAGAGCTAATGGTACAGTACATATTTTAAGATACATTACATTACAGTAAATGGCAGTCATTAGTGACAGAGCTGACGGGACAGTACAGTACATATTAAGGTACATTTCATTACATTACATTACAGTACGTGGCAGTCAAAGATTAATCAGTAGGAGGCATAAGAGCGGGATAGTAATTGATGAGCATTTTAGCACAACCACATAGTTGCAGGAGTACTGTAACAGGTTGATAGTCAATTAGTGTCATGGGGGGATTTTGAGACTGAGATCGAGAAACAGTTTGGTGTGGTATAGGGTGACATGCTGCAGGACAGTGTCAGGAGCAATCACATACGTTTGAATCCTGGAGGAGCTCCCTTAGTCTAGATTTAAAGGGACCTAGCCTTGTTTCATTGGCTATTGGGATGGGGAGAGAGTTAGTCCAGTAAGGGGCTAGGTAGCTGAAGGATCTTTGAAAGTGAGAAGTACGAGGGTGGGGTGCTCATAGTAACGGCATGTACGAGTTTTGTGTGGATCTGACTGGTGTTGCTGGGTGAATAATAGTGGAGAGAGTGGGGGGGGGACTAAAAACATAGAAACATAGAATTTGATTGCAGATAAGAACCGCTTGGCCCACCCAGTCTGCCCATTTCCCTACCTAATGGATAAGCTGCAGATCCTAGTTAACCAGCAGCCTACTTCTTTCTACCCCACGCCCTAGAATTGCCTTATGACTGTCCCATGCATGCTTGAATTGAACCACTGTTTTTAACACCACAACCTCCTCCGGAAGGCCGTTCCATGCATCCCCAACCCTCTCTATGAAAAAATACTTCCTTGCATTACCTCTGAGCCACCCCTCCATCTTCAAATTGTGCCCCCTTGTTCTTTCACACCTCTTTTTTTGAAAGATGCTACCCTCTTGGACTTTGTTGATTCCCTTGAGGTACTTGAAAGTTTCTATCATGTCCCCCTCTCCCTCCTTTCCTCGAGGATATACATATTAAGCTCCTTTAGTCTCTCTCCATATGTCTTCCGTGCAGACCCTGCACCATTTTAGTTGCCCTCCTCTGACAGCTTCCATCCTGTCTATGTCCTTGCAGAGATTGAGTCTCCAGAACTGCACACAGTACTCCAGATGGGGTCTCACCAGCTGTCTGAACAGAGGGATAATAACTTCCTGTTTTCTACTGGTGATGCCTCTCACTATGCATCCCAGTATCCCCCCAGTCCTCCTTACTGCCCTCTCACATTGCTTGCCCACCTTTAAGTCATCTGATATGACTACCCTCAGGTCCCTTTCCATTTTTGTTGTTGTTAGTATCTCACCCCCCATTGTGTACTCTTCCCCTGGGTTTTTGTTTCCCACGTGCATTACCTTGCACTTCTTAGCATTGAATCTAAGTAGACCTAAGAGTATCTTCTTTGTCATTAGGCAGGTTTGATACTTGATTCTGCTATCTAGGTTTAGCCAATTTGTGGAGTTATAGAGTGAACAGGTGTGTGAGACGATCACAACCGAGGATGAGGTGGCAGGCTTTGTTGAGTACAAGGCAGAGTCTGTTTAGTGTGGAGGTTGTGGCTGCACTGTATATGGTAATACCGTAGTCTAGGAGGGAGAGGACAGAGGAATTTACAGTGAGCTGTAGAGCTTCAGGAGTGAAGCAGTGTTTGTACCGATGCAGCACACCTAATCTCGAGTTTAGGGCAGAGGCAAGGTGTAGAATATGTTCCTTGTAGAAGAGGGCTGGGTCTGGAGTGATCCCTAGGTATTTAAAGTTGCTAACTTGTTCAAGAAGGGTGTGGTTGACAGTGAGAAATGGGGGGCAGAGGTTCTTGCTGGGGTTCTGAGGGTGTGAGAAGACTATGACTTTAGTTTTCTTGTAGTTGATTATTAGTCGCCGGGTGGAGAACCAATGTTCTGCTTCTTGGAAACTATGTTGGAGTGTTTGGTGGAGTTTAAGTGGGTCAGAATTGCAGGCGTACAGGACGGCATCATCCACATAGAGAAGCAGATTACCGGAGACGGCCACTGGGCAGTAGTTCAGATATAGGCTGAAGAGTAGGGGGTCTAGAATTGATCCCTGTGGAACACCAGAGCGAACAGGAAGGCAAGTGGACAGGACAGTTCATACTTTGACCTGTTGTGTTCCATCTGACAGATGGTTGGTAAACCAGTTTAAGATATCTTTGGAGAAGCCACTGGAGGAGAGTGTGTTTAGGAGGAGGGCGTGTGGTTGACAGTATGAAAAGTTTTAGAGAGGTCCATGAAGATAGCTCCTGTGAGGTGGCCTTAATCCAGGGCAGAATGGGTATGCGAGGTGAAAGCGAGGAGGGCGGTAGTGGTGCTATGCCCCTTACAGAAGCCATATTGTTGGTTGCAGAGAAGATTGTATTTTGTGAGGTGGACAGTGATTTGGCCAGCGGCAATACGGTCTAATACTTTAGATAGGTGGGAGAATGGATATAGGGCAGTAGTTGTTGGAGGAGGTGCGGTCCCCACTCTTATAGATAGGGGTAATAGAGGTTGGCCAGGGAACAGAGGAGTTTTCCTTTTCACTGTCATGTTGCCCTTAATTGCAAACCCCCCACACAGCACAGCACTCTGTAGGCCAGATATTCAAAACTTTGCCCAGGGGCTAAATTAGCATGGCCCGTTGGGCAAACTTAGCATGGACACAAATGCCTGCTATATTCAAAAGGAATAGCCTGAGGCAAACAGCTTCTGAATATAGCATGCATATAAAGCCAGGCAAACTGGGCTGGGAGTGCAGGGCAAACTTAGCCCTGGAATAAGACAGCTCTGAATATAGCAACCAGGAAGTGCAAACCACAACAGCAACACAGTGCACAGTGACGAGACGGTAGGTAGGTAGAGGTGAACTATGTGGCCAATGTGTATGCCAGCAAATGCGTGGACCCAGTACAGCTGCAGGCAGCAGAGCATGTGAAAGTACAGTGTGCAAAACTGTATAATATTTCCTGAATTGTTAGCGTGGTGCTAACACGTTCATGCGGGTTTAGCACGGAGCTAAGCCATTTACCCAGTGCAAACACGTTTGCCTGGTGCTAAACTTTGCAATATTCAAAAGTAACATGCAAATGAGCCTACTTAAGTAGTCTCTGGGCAAACATCCAGATTAGCATCTCATTATGCCCTGATTTAGGTCCCACAGCTCCATCTGTAGGTCAGTCTGGAAGTACAGGGACTGGCTGGGTCCACCCACAGCTCCATCTGTAGGTCAGTTTGGCAGTACATGATGATAGCTGCAGGCTACATGTATACAGTACAGTATAGCATAAAGTACCCCAGGAGACAACACAGCATAGGTACAGGTAGTGGTGGTGCTGCATGCAACTGTCACACTGTAGGTCATGCTACAGTGCACAGCAGACACTACAGTAGCAAGGAGGCCAGTATTGTGAGGGACACAGCAGTGCCTATGGTGTGTAGGGCAGTGATGACCACTGCACTGTACACAGTGACAGGCCCAACTTGCAGGTGTTTACTAAGAGCGGACATTACTGTTACGCTGTTGTGTGACCTAGAGATGCTGCATCTCTGGCATGGGATGCTCACAGTGACATATACATGGCCGGCTGTGTGTGCTGTGGCATTTGTACAGCTGTGCGGTATGTGGCTGGGGGGGGGCATGTATGATCAGACAGGCACACTGGTGTTAGGGTATTCCCAATACTGGCCCATGTGCACTGCGTGATGTGTCCCAGCCTTGTGGCCACACCTGGTCTGTGGCACAGCCTGGTCACCCATACACCCTCCCCTCAACATCCTCCATGCCCACAGTGCTGCATGTGTGTGCTGGCATCTGTTTGTGTCCACAGAAGACTGGTCTGCAGGTGTGTGTTCTATGGCCACACTGCCATGGTGTCCACTGGTGGCTGAGTCACCACTTACTGCATGGCATGGCTGAGACTGGTGGCAGATGATGGCATCATTGTGATGCCATCAGTGAGCAGCATGTTTCCTCTATGTCTGACTTTGTCTATGTCATACTTATTTGTTAGGGTCGCACAAAGCTGCACAAAAGCCACGCAAACGCCACGCAAAGCCAAAATGTCATGCAAAGGTGATTGCCCAGTGTTAAGACTACTGTTTCCTGGGTGGTAATTTGTACCACGCTAAGTGTCATGCTAAGTCACGCAAAACCACTTTGAGCAGTGCTAGTCACTGAATATAGCATTGCATCTGTATTCATGTACATTCCCCTTCAGTTTGCCCCTTCCATACATCATGATTTTGCCCAGCGCTAATGCAGTTTGCACATGTTATCTGGCCTTTTGCATATAGAAAACCCGTGCTAATCCCGTGCTAAACCTGCACACATGGTTTGCACCCAGTGCAAAGTTTTGAATATCTGACCGTTTATAAATAGTGGTGTTGACTATATATAGACAGTAGACGGTATCAGCTCTTGTACTATTTTAGTGCTAAATACTGACTAGAGAAATTTCCTGATTACCTGAATGGTCTACTGCATGCCCAACTCTGCAACCCTGATTATCTATAACAATCCCTGCTGGGACAAAAGTTTCAAATACTTAAATGCACAAAAAGACAATGTTTATTTATTTACATTTATTTAACCAGGTGGTTGCAGTGGTTCACATACCCTTTTACAGGCACGTGCAGGACACAAAAGACAAGACATATATATAAAACATCTTTAATGACATTGACTATCTGTAAATATATCTGCATACCTATCATGCCATTAATAAATATAATGTAGTAGAATCAGAAGGATTAAAAAATATATAACACAAGTAGAAGCAGTTATGAAACTCACATCATACACCTAATAATGCAGTATTCAAATTTGTGAGCAGTGGCAGTTTATTGCATTAAAATACTGCATGTAAAGTACCATGAAATGGGATAGTGTTCTGGGCAGCTTTAGTTCTATTGATATGATGTTTCAAGGTTCAGATATACTGAAGGCAAATTATTTTTGGCCCTTTGTGGTTCTGAACTGGGGTAACATCAACATCAGTGTATTAGAGCATCTTAGATTTTCAAGTTAGTTTGTATTTTATTAGAAAATGGGCTTAGAGATATTAGGAATCTGATTCTCTGCCAGCCATGCCAGGGGGGGCAAATTAACTTTCTCAGTAGACCCCTGTAAAAACAAGTACCAGGTGTGCCAAACCATCACTGGTATCATGGTGCCAGTTAGAATTTTCAAATTTGCTGTTCCGCCATTTTTTTCTCTCACTTAGTGAGAGAGTTGGTGTCCGGCCAAGCCCCCTTAACTCTTTTTTTTACTTTAAGTTCAGTAAATTAAGTAAAAATTAGTCACATATTAAAAAATGAAGCTGTTAGTGCAATCAGCGCTATGAGCGCTCTGTGCTTCCCAACCGTGTTCAGCACTGGATCCACACAGAGTGACATACAGTAGCTGCCCCTACACAGCTCTGCTCCACTGTACTCCACTGACACTCTACAAACTGCCACCTGTCAGGCAATGAGAAATAAGCCCACAACTTAAATGCCATAAACAAAACATATTAAAGTACCTTTTTTTCCCTGTGGCACAGTTCCACTCCTGACTGCAGTCTTGCCATCCTGAACCACATGTGGCACCATTCTCGCTGCAGCCATTACTATTACACACTTAATCTCCACTAACACACTCCCAACCAACCATACATTTTATGTGAAACACATTGTACCTCTTTTTTTTTTTAGTCATACTTTTTTTTTTTTTTTTTTGGTCCTCTCCAGTGCTGATTCTCAGCCCGATCACAGCCGTCATCGCCCCTCGTTCTCAGATCAGCTGTTCTCCCTTGCCCCCAAGGGTGGGGCCATGGCACCTGCCAATGTGTCACGGACACGGGTCTGATTGTGGGAGCCAGCCTGAGAGTGATGGAGGGGCAGCGAGGTGGCATCATGGAGGCACTGCAGCGGGATTTTCTGATTTTCTTCCTCTGGAGCCGGGGGCATGCAATGATGCCGGCCAATGCGGAATTCACATGCTCCCATGTGCGCTCCCCTCGAGGCATCTGCACTTGGCTCCCTCCATGCTCACACATGTCACCTTGCTCCCCAGCCTCTGCTAGGGGGCACTCAGATGCCGGTGCTGCAGTTCCCCCCTCCCCGGGGAAGGAGAGCAGTCTTCCAGACGTTCGATCCTTCCCCACCCCTACCAACCCCCAGTGGCCCATGCCTGTTCATGAACACGGGTCACAAGCATGGCGCAAGGTGTGGCATCCAGTGTCTCAACCCTCAGCACCACTGGGCCATCCTTCAGCCATACTTTTAGCTGCAGATATCTTGGTGTTATCCTGTCATTATCTGCTGTCCACACCGTGAGCTACATAGCCACCCCCAGCACAAACTGCAACTCCCTTGAGACTATGGGGCAGCTATGAATCTTACTGAGACACAGTCTCCTTAAACAACAGCACCCTCTATTGGCCAAGTATAGCAGTAGTGGGGCTACACTACAAGAAAAATGTAGTTTTAATCTTATTTTAACATTTATAATACTTGTTTTTAATCTTTAATTTTATTAAAAATGTTACTTTTAGCCCATTTTTTCTAAGCACAATAATACCCACCAGAGTGGGCAGTATGGACAATACTGGACCTTCCAGGGGCTATAAGGCCCACCGCCTCTGGCATCTAGCTCATTATGCCCCTAGTCAGTCCCATATTGCCCAATACTGCCTACCCTGTTGGGTATTATTGCTTGCATATTGACCAGGGTTCCCTCCCCTTTTCTTAATTGTGTTGTTGCCCATTATTCCTAGACTGAGAGCATCTTTCCTTTTAAAGGTAGCCACTTTAGTTTTTCCTGCAGTACACAATGGTGATCTAGCTTCTTAGGCCTTAAAGCAAATCTTCAAATTGAATTGTACATGTTTTTTTCTTTTTGTTTGCATTTTCTAAGATATCCCACTCTATATAACATTCCGGTACTCCATTAATGGGAGCAGACTACACTGGACAATTAGTCTTCTAGTCTCATCAGTCTCTTAAGGCATATAATGCTCCATGTTTTTTATGCAGCTGTGTTATGATGTAGGCAATGTGTACCTCATATGTCAATCTGCAGTCCAGGTAGACTCCAAGATATTTGAAATTATCAACAACTTCCAGACTTTCTGTTCCATTTATATGTATTTTAAAGTTATTTATGTGTGCATTGTACTTGAAGAGGCAGCACAGCACAGTGGTTTATGGCTCTGAGCTGCAAACGTAGATACTTGGGGTTGAATCCAACAGCCCCCACTTGCATACTGTATGACCCTGTGCAAGTCACTTAAAGAGTTGCTGACAGGAACAGTTATACCGTGGCACATTTGATCAGTTGTGAGGCATATACAAGTATATTAATGAAGTATTTGCTAACCTCTGTGTTATTTCCATTATATTTAATTGTTTTCTGTTTCTTCAGTGCTCCCGTATGCCCACGCTTGCTCTGCAGGCATTGTGTGCTCGCTCTTGCTAGCTGTGTGTTATGACCTCAACTGAGGAACACTTGTTTGCAAGCTGAGGTGAGCTGTCATTCCTTTCCATGATGCTGTGTGTGTGAACAGCACTACTGATTTTCAGATATTTATAAGTGTCTGAAATACATTCATAAAGCACAAATACAATTTGATCTTTATATCGAATTTATACTAAATGACCTTGTAAACATTGTCCCTATTATATTTGCCCCCCAAAATTCTTATCCACAGTTACAAAACTTCACATTTGGAACCCATTATAAGTTAAAGGCTTGGTATGAGCTAAGAGCGTCTACTATATTAACTGAAGTTTTGGGTTATTTTAAACTAATCGGTACAGAAAGTATATCTTTGGACATGGGCGCTGTTCGGGTCCATCAAGAATGGCAGAAAAAAGGTTTGCTTTTGTTATATCAATATCTGGATGTAAATGGAGTACTGCCTTTTGCCACACTACAGGCAAAATATTAATTCCCCCATACACAATATTATAGATATTTACAGATTCGGACATTTATACAGAAAGAATTAGCATTAAATACTCTGCCCTCTCTCATACCTATGTTGATGTCCCTTTTAAGGGACGCTATAGAAGGCAGGGAACAGATTCATTTAATTGGACAAATATATAAAGCAATGAGACTTTCAGAAGGAATCCACTGAGGATATCTTGGGGAGATGGAATAGAGAATTAGGGACGCAGATAACTTATGAGAAATGGTTGGAACCTATTCCTCATTTGATGAGAGTATCACAGTCATCATACTGGTCAGAATATATATGGAAATGTCATAGTAGATATTTTTATACTCCTGACAAAATTGCTAAATTTGTATCTATGAGGCATGGCCTTTGTTGGAGAGAGAGTGTGGAGAAAAAATGGCAAATATAACACATATTTTTTGTGCCTGTCCAAAAGTTACCCAATACAGGTTAGATATAGAAAAGAGCGTACAGAATATTGTGGGACCAGAAATTCAATTATCCAGATGATTCTGCTTTATTTTAGGGAAGATGGAAAAGTTCCACCAAGTAGAAGTAAGTTATACTTGTACTTGGCAACAGCTAAAAAGGTTATAACTCACCTATGGCGAACAGCTAAAGTACCAACCCTCTCTCATTGACATTCATTGATGACTGAGATATATTATCTAGAGAGAATAGTAGCTTCTAGAGCTGGAAGGATGTCACAATTTGAGCTCCAGTGGAGGCCATGGGTTTTCTATATCTCACCTCTGGATGGAGCATTTGTTCCCTGATAGAGCTATATGAAAGTAATCAATTTTTGTAGGATATGAATTTTGATCTAGTGTCATTTGATATATAACAGAATGATGTTGTAGAAACATGAATTGCCATCCTGAAGAACATTCCATGTATTGTAAGATCAAAGAGCAATACTGAATAGATGAACTCCTGCTGTCATATATATAACTATATAAAAAACAACAAAAAAATGCAATTTGATCTGGTCACTTAACCTCACTTTATATTATAGTTGATTTATTGCAATAAATAATACCCTGTACTTACTAGAAGCAGAGCAAGGTAATACAATGACCATGAATTTGATTTGTCGCTTAAAGCAGTGCAGGACGCTGATTGAAAACATTCATTAGAAGCAGAGGACAGCTTTCTTGTTTTAGACTATTTAATGAATCTAATAAATACAAACTTAGAGGAAGGAACAAACAGAATCTTAATTTCTCTGTGACTGAACGTTAGGTATTCTATTTTTGTCATTGTTAAAGCAAGTGCAAATAGTGTGTTTGAACATCAGTTGAATACATGACAGCTTATAAAATACATATCTTTGCAACTCTAGGCTTTGGTTGAATATCAGTTTATAATAAAACTAAGCAGAAAAAAGGACTCTTAATCCCCAAATATGGTTTTATAACCTAATTGAGGGATATTTAATCTCAGAAATGCCTCGTTGTCCAACAGAACTCTCTCATTTTGCTGCAAATATCACTGCCAACTGTCCCACATTAAATAAGGTTTAGAACTGCCAAACAGAAATCCTTCACACACCTCTAAATCAACATTCCCATAGCCAATATATGTCATTTCCTATTTGATTACTGTTTTAAAAAGAAGTGTCGCTTTATAATTAAAGTGCAGAACAAGATGAAATCAATGGAACTGACTTGTTTCCTAAAACCTCTACAGTATCTGTGATCACAGCTTTGTGACTTGGCTCATAGTTAACCTCGATAAAAGCGCTTGCCGTTATTTGACTTAAAATTACATGTTTGTGAAAGTGCTTGTAATGGAGTAGCTGCCGTGTACGTTTGAACATTCTGGTAGTCCCTTTAAAGATTCAGAAAACAAATGGCTAACTACCTCTCCCAGTAATGTATTACAGGTGGTCTCACTCAGAAATTCCTCACTTGACATCACTGAGATACGATGCATCAGACGTGCGGCTTCTGGAGGAAAGGGGAACACGCATTCATATGCAGTCCAGTTTTTATCAAATAAAACATAACTATAGAGTGGTGGATGCCTGGAACAGCCTGCCTGCAGAGGTGGTGGGGGCAAGCACAGTGGTAGGTTTCAAGACTGCTTGGGACAGATTCAAGGGAGCCCTCAAACCTAAGGGCAGTTAGAAGGCTAGGTTAAAAGACAATGGGCAGACTAGATGGACCTGGTGGTCTCCTTCTGCCATCAACTTCTATGTTTCTATGACATCAAAAAATTTGGCTCAAGTTGCGATTCTGCTAGATCAGATACTGGGATGCTACAGCTGAAAGGAAACAAAATAAGTGTCAGCAGCTCTTTACCATACCTGTGCTCCCATGTCACACCTGGAAACGTGCTTCAGCTTAGTATGCTTTTTCCTGGTTAAACAATTTCCCCTTTCCCTGTTCCCTTACGTGGTATACAGAACAGCATACTATTTTTTTTCTTATTCAAACAAGTTTACTACCCCTAAATCAGTAAACTATTCATTCTAAGTCAGTTTCAGGGGTCTTCCGAAGCACATCCATGTCCTTGGAAGCTGTATACAATACTGTGTCATCCGCATCTGGTAGTACCTTTGTGTTTTTATGTATTGATGACAACCCATTAATAAAATGAGAAAACAGCAAAGGTCCTAAGATGGACCCTTGTGGTACTTCATACATCATCCACCAGATGGATGAGTTGACCCCATTTGCCTTCACTACTTTTTGATATGCCAAGTAATTGTTAAACCAGTTTACTACATCTAAAACCCAAATGTGTGTCCCTGGTCTATAGGAGGGAGTGATCAACCAGATCAAATACCTTGGTCAGGTCCATGAAGACTGCACCAGTGAGCATACCTTGCTTCATGTTCTGGTGCAATATATTTCTGAACATGACCAAAGTAGTCATGGTGCTACAGCCCCTCCTAAAGTCATTCTATGCTGTTGTCAGAACCTTCTACTTTTCAAAATATTCTATAGTCTGATCATGTAGGAGTTTTTCTTTGATCTTAACAACTATAAATAGCAATGAAATACTATAGGTCTGTAACTGTCCACAAAATTTGTTGCCACCACATTATAGCATAACCATTTCCATGGATACCATCAGCCTCAGAGGGGGTTAAGAAGGCAGGATACAGAGCCCTTTCAGGCCTCCCCCCACACAGTGATTGTCTTCTCCAGCTGCCATTTTGTCTTCTCCACTATCAGGAGTTAGGACCTGCAGCTTTCACCAAGCCACACCTTTAATGATGCCCTGACCAATCAGAGGGCAGCATTCATAGCTCCAAGCCCAGGAAATTTAAATTAATGACTTAAAGAAAAAGCTGAGTTCCTGGACCAGCCACACCATTTCCCTGAAGACCAGCAGCCTCAGAGGGCATTGAGAAGGCAGGAGACACAGCCCTTCTAGTCTGCACCTGCTAATCACCCCATCCAACCAGCATTTTGTCTCCTTCACTGTCAGGAGTTGGGACCAGTACCTTGAACTGAACGATGCCCCCTAATAATATCCTAGTCATTCAAAGAGCAGCATTCATGGCTCCAAGCTCAGGAACTTTACATTTGAGACTTAAAGAAAAAGCTGAGTTTCCTGCTTAATTGTATCATTTCCCTGGATACCAACAGCCTCGGGGGGAGGGGTCCAGAGAGAAGAAGACAGAACCCTTTGCCATTCCAGCCAACCCCCTTCCAGCCTGCTTCCCCCATTGATTGCCTCATCAAGCAAGCATTTTGTCTCCTCCACAATGGGGAGTCAGGACCTGCAGCTTCAACCACACTATGCCACCAAATGCTGCCCTAGCCAATCAGAGGGCAACATTCATGGTTCTGAGCCCAAGAACTTTAAATTCAGAATATAGGGAAAAATCTGAGTTCCTTGGTCAGCTGCACAATTTCCCTGGACATCAGCAGCCCATTTCCCCATTTCATTACAATTTGCTTTAAAGGCAGAGATGCTGTTTGCCACAAATACAGAAAATGTATGGGTTAATAATGCCAAACTAGTTACTGGATCCAGCAAAAAGATTAAATGGTTTGCACATGCTACGGATATAGCTGGAATTCTAGATAATATTTCATATGTCTTTTCTAATCCTTAGTTTCATATTGCATCAGAACACAGAAATATAGACTCCCCAGAAGAAGCCTACTATAGGGTACTAGAACTACTTAAGTCATCCTTGACTCATGCCTATTCCCCCTTAACCACTGTAGGAAAAACTAAACATAAACCATGGTATGGTAATGATAGTATACAACTAAAGAAAATAATTCACAAAATTGGTAGACTTATCAAAAAAAAATACAGATTTGGCACCAAGAGTTTCTCTAGTTAATTTAAAAAAAGAATATAGGGCCATGATTCATCAAAAAAGGCCCTTTAAAAACAACCATTAATGACACAACTCCAAGCAACTATCGATAAGAAAGATGCCAAAAGTTTTTGGGAACTATTCTCTAAGGGGATGAATAACTTCCATATAAAAAAAAATAATGTAATTAATAATAAAAGTACGGGAACAATTTTTTCAAGAAAAATATTCTAGTACATTAGATGTGAATAATAGGAATTCTGATATCAATAATCAACCATAAAATTATTCCCCCTTGATATTTTGTAATAAGGAAGTACAAGCTGCCATTATAACTCTGAAGAGAGACGAGGTCCCTGATACAGATGGAATACCCACAGAAATGTTTCTGGCACATCGTAGTTGGTGGGAAAATATATTGACAGCACTGTTCAATTATATCAACAGCCAACCAAAACTTCCAAAAGCTTGGAATATAGGTCTTATCATTCCAGTCCATAAAAAAAGGGGATAGCTATGATCCCAATGACCACAGGCCAATTATTCTGTTATGTATTGGTTTAAAAATTTATTCTCAAATAGTATTAAATCACATAGAGGCTTGGCTTGCAGACCAAAATCTGATATTCAGCTTCCGCATGGACTTTAGTTGTGGGTATGTTACAACTGATAATCTTTTTATACTTAATCATCTAATCAATAAATATACAGTGGTAAAAAAAACACACACTGTATGTAGCCTGTCTACCCCTCAGATCATCTTTTGATAATATTAATAGGGAGACATTATGGCACATTTTAATTAAAAAGGGTTTAAGTCAGGGCTTACTAAATGTCCTAAGGATGATGCACATGGGCAATTTTAGAAAGGTTAGATCTAATAATGTATTCACTAATCATATTTTCATTAGCAAAGGTGTCAAACAAGGATGTTTACTTGCCTCATACTATTTAATTTACATGTACTATATAGATACCTTTCCACCAAAAATGTATGACACAGAAATACGGATGCTACTTTATGAAGATTATGTTATGTTATGTGTGCTCATACCCCTTGGCCTTAGAAAAACAATAGGACTGAATCAACATCTTCTCAATCTAGACCTCTGGTAAATCTAGATAGATCCAAAATGTTGGTATTTGGAGCCAAAAAAAAATGAGAGGAATCCCTTTGAGGACTTGAATTTGAAAGTTGTGTCATGCTGCAAATATTTACGGATGCATTTTGATATAGACTACTCTTGGCCAACCCATTTAAGAACCTTAAAAAAACAAGCAACTATTATGTCCAACGCTATAGTAAGGTTTGGGAACAATTTTGCAGGAAATTCATTTCAGGCTCTGAGGCAGACATTTAATGCTAAAGTTATTGGTAGTATTCTTTATGGAAGTGAACATTGGGCTTTTAATAACACTGCAATGCTGACGGAGCCAATTCAGAATATGTTTTATAAGCAAACATTTGATCTACAGAAAGACTTCCCAACTGCAATACTTCATACATAATTAAATTTGAAGTCTTTGTCCTTACTAGCATGTATAAAGGCAATCAAATGGTGGTGAAAAATTGTTTCCATTAACGAAGATAGATTATTGCATAAATGTTGGCTGGAGAGATGTAATAATAATAGGATTACCCCTTGGTTTAGTAAACTCAGTAATGTGCTCAAAAAACTTGGATTAATGAAAATATGGGATACTTCAGTAATAATGAATAGTAATAGCTATGTAAGTACAGCTATACAGAGGTTGACAGATTGTCATTTTTCAACCAGAATTTGGAAATTAATAGATGTACTCATATCCAAAACATACTATAAGTTTAAAATTCCAGGTAATGAAGACAAATATTTGAAGTTCTGTGAAAATGAGTCTTATAGAAAAAAAAATTTAAAATTAGATGTGGTATGTTACATAACTAAAGATGGTTTAACACAGAGATATCCAACACCTATCATTTAAAAAACTGTAAATGTGATCCCAGTGCCATGCATATACAGGATTTAATGTACCTTACATTTAATTGTGAATTAACTGCTAGTCTAAGATCTAAATTACTTTTACAAATGTGGAAGAATATTAATACTATAGGTGATGTGGAGAATAAATGATGTCTTATGGAATGTATGTACGTTTGTGATATATAATGTCATATTTATTCAGCTGCTGGCTTTGCCTATCATATTTAAACAAATGTGTGAATTTTAATTTAATCTGTGTATGTGATACTTAAAGTGGTTTATACATGCTGTAATAAATAAACTTTGAATCTTTGAACACCAGCAGACTCAGAGGGGTTGAAAGGGCAGGAGACATAGCCTTTCCAGCCCACACCCTTGTTGATCATCTCATCCAGCTGGCATTTTGTCTCCTCCACTATTTGGAGTTGGAACCTGTAGCTTTGACTGAACCACACATCCTAATGCTGCCCTAGCCAATCAGAGGGCAGCATTCTTGGCTCCAAGCCCAAGAACTTCAAATTCAGGACTTAAAGAAAAAGCTGAATACCCTGCTCAACTGCACAATTTTCTTGGACACCAGCAGCTTCAGTGGGAGTTGAGAGTGCAGCAGACAGAGCCCTTCCAGCCCACTTCCCTGTTGATCATCTCATCCAGCTGGCGTTTTGTCTTCTGCACTATAGGGAGTTGGGACCTACAGCATTGACCAAGTCACACCTCCTAATGCTGCCCTAGCCAATCAAAGGGCAAAATTTGTGGCTCCAAGCCCCACTTCAGGACATCTGTCTCTAGTGGCCCTCCCTGCTTTTGGCCCTCTGTGTTAAGGACCAAGTGCAAAGGACAGCAATAGAAGTCTGCCAGGAGTCAGTCATGTTGCCCCTCACTGCTCTGGTGCTTATTCTGTTGCTGCATGTGAGTACTATCCTAGGCAAACTAACCTTAACAATGTGCTGGGGTGTGTTATGAGTAAACAGGCATGCAGTATCCACTCTGCTGATCTCTCTGGCTTGTGATAATCTGTGGACAAGCTAAAATACACATTCAGGAATGAACATGGGTTGACAGGGGTCAGCTGGGGGGGGAGGCTGGGAGAAGATAGAGCAGTTGTCAGGCAGCTGTCCTTTCTTGGATTGGGGAGGTTGGCTCTCTCGGCCTTAGACCACCACTACATGGAAGCATGATGGTGGTGCAGGCAGAGAGGGAGTTAGGCACTAGGCTGGGGTGGGCAGAGCAGAGTCTGCTGGGCAAAGGCATGCATATGTGCTTCCATGTGCATGCCTGACCTTGTCTGGGGCTCTAGGGGTTAAGGGAGAGAAAATGCAAAACAAGCGGGGGTTGCAGCTGGGTGATGCCCCCAGGCCAGCTCCAATGGCTCTGCTCAGGTGGTTTGGGGAGGCCTTGAAAGACCGTGGAGTCTGGAACAGATGGCTGACAGAAGCTGCTGACCTACCAGGGAGAGAGAAACACTTGTATGAAAAAAGAAAAAAAAACAAGCAAGAAACAAATGCACCAAAGGGGTTGGGCTAGCCAAATCTGAGTACTGCAAGGCCCAGCAAATTCTAAATTGGAGAAACAGCAAAAGATTTTAGGAGAATGTTTCGGAGTTCATTGGCAAAGGGGAATAAAACACTCCTGAGAATGCTTATGGCATGGGTGATGAGAAAGAGGTCCTTGAATCCCACAATATAGTCAAAAGATTCAATGAAGCCTTCACTGACCTCAGTGCCATAATCCCCAATAAGCCTGTCCAGCCCTGAAGCCGGCCCAGTGGCATTGAGGGTTGAGGCGCTGGAAGCCACACTTTGCACTATGCTGGTGACCTGGGTTCAGAAATGAGTTTGGGTCAGCGGGGGTCGGCAAGGGGAGGGAGGATTGAGCATCCCAATGGATGTTCTCCTCTCTCTGGGGTGGGATACCAGGGCTGCAGTAAGCACCCGATGCCCTCCGAGACCTGGTGGGAACATGGGTTCTCGAGGGGTTGGCAGCTCCATCTAACAGAGTCGGGGAGTGGGGATGTCTGTAGGCACTTGAGAGGGATGTGTGGCAGCACGTCTCCTCTCCAGACACTCATGTCCTTGCGCTGGCATCTCAGGGGGCTGGGATGGGGGAAACCACAGAAAAAATGGGAAAATACCCCTCAGCGGTCCTAGATGATGACACTCCGGGCCATCCAAGACCACCGATTCCGGACAGACCCCGCTGTGCAGGAGGAAGTAAGAGGTGTGGCACTCTAGGGGCAGATCCAGAATGGGGGGAGGGCAGAGCCTGTGATTAGCAGCCTGAAGAAGTGGGCACCAAGGGTAGACAGGAGGAGATAAACAGAAAGTAAAAAAAAAAAAAAAAGCCTGTCCAGCCCCACAGCACACTGAAGTGCCAGGCCGGATGCATTAAAGAGACAGTCAGCAGGCAGCAGCAGACAGTCTCCTGCTTCTCCTCTGCTCAGTACTTCCTGATCCCTGATCATGTAAGAAGCCTCTGTTAAGGATATTGCCCCACCTTTGCAGTGTAACTCCAACTTTGAACTTGATGGGTAGGTTACTGTGGACCATTACTGGGCTAAAAAAAGTATTTATAAAGTAGAACAATTGATACCTTTTGATACCTTTCAAAGTATTCTGCACTGAATAGGGACAGTCTTAATTTTTTGCTGGTTGTCCACTTACTCACCAACAGTGCTGTATAGAATGTTCAGATTCCGGCAGAACAGAATTTCACAGAATTTTCAAAATTCTGCAAAAATTCTGCCAAATTTTACCAGAAATGGAATGACAGAATTTTGCAGCAGAAAAATGCAAATGAGTTTTCTGCAACATTTCCAAGGAATTTTATTCTGCAGATCTCAACATTTTCTGCAAAAATGGTTTCAGAATGATTTTCCACAGACCAAATGCTGTTCAGCAGCATATTATTCCACAGATCACAGCAGGAGGAATTCTGCAGAAGAACCAGTGAAATTCCAGTGTAAATTCCACTGGCAGAATGGCCATTCCATGCTAATTCCACTGATGTGATGTCACATTCCACACAGCACAGCTTGCTTAGCATTTTGGCCTACAACACTGGTCTAATGAGCATGGGGAAAACACGTTCTTTTGTGCCATGTGTGGTGCAGCCCAGAAAGGTGTTTTGCAGTTTTGATGTTGTTGTGCTGTTATTTGATGTTTCTTGCACAGGGGTGCCAACATTGGGAAACAGCCAGGACAACTGTACCAGGCCTGGTGGCTCGGGGGGCCTGGCCATCTGATTATCAATTTGTTTCCGGTGGTGGGCGCCCCACCCTGAAGGATTGCTGACACGTATCGGAGGATGCTGAGGACACGGAGTAGCTCATGAGCCCTCCCCCAGGCCCTCCCTGACATGCATGGAGAATGCTGATGAGGATGCTGAGCCCCCACCAGTGAGGCTCCCTCCACACCTCCCGGTCACTAGTCCTCATAGCATGACCAGTCACAACACCTGACCCAACAGTCGGCAGCTCAGAGCTCTCTCTGCCTGCCTGGCTCCATGCTGCTCCTCTCTGCTGCTGCTGTGCTGCCTGCCTGCTGCTCTGCACTATACCTTGCTGCCAGGTGCGAGTTCCCTCCCCAGCCCACTCATCTTCCTCCTCCTCAGCTCGGGGTTGGAGTTAGACCACTGCCAGATGGATTGTCCTCTCCTCTCCTCTCTTATTCCTCCTTAGATCCACATCTAGACCCTGGCAATGCCAGCACAGCAGACATACAGTGAAGTGCTGGGCCTGCTGCTCTAAAGAGACAGTCAGCAGGCAGCAGCAGACAGTCTCCTGCTTCTCCTCCGCTCAGTACTTCCTGATCTCTGGCATGGGACACATTTACCAGGGGGCAGGGGCCAGGGGTCAGGTCAGGAGTAGAGGTCACTTGGGGATCATAGGTCAGGTCATCGTGCCACAGCCACCACGTTACATGATGGCAGGTAACGCACGATGCACAGCACTACTTGTTTCTTGACCTCGGGTCAATCATTCGAAAAAGGACTCATCAGGAGAGAAGACAGTCTGTGTGGACATCTGACACAGCTCGTCAACGTCATTTGGACTCACTCCTCGTCTTTCACTGGCTCCTTAGTTGCTTCTGCTTAGTGCTTGCTTAGCCTTTATTGCTTTGAAGAAAACTACACCCTCATATCATTTAAATTTTATTGATTTCCATACCAAAATACAACTCATTTCCTGTAGCTGTTAGGGCCATATGTGATACCTTTAGTTTGTTTTCACAGCTCATGGTAGCTCCTGTGACTGCCTTGGGGGTCTCCATTTCATGGTTGTTGAAATTTCATTGTCCATGAGAACTGCATTAGCATATGAGAACATGATGTCAGATCAACCATTTCTATTCTGTATCTCTATGCTGTAAGAAGAAATACCCTCCATAACCTCTCTGGAAACTCAAACTGAATGGAGTTTAAAGGGAAATGCACTGTATTATTTATAACTCAGATAGTTTGCAAGGCTCACTGAAGGTAAAAGAGGTATTTCATACCTTCTTGCAGCTTTTTTCTTTGAAGACTAATTAAGCAGACAAGTTTACTGGGGACTTTAAAGGTTGATTATGCATCATGTTCTCATATGCTAATACAGCTCTCAGGGACAATGAGATTTCAACAACCACCAAATGGAGCCTCCCAGAACAGTTACAGGGCCCAGTATGAAGTGTGAAAACAGACTAAGGCATTTGCATGCATCTCTAGCAGCTACATGAAAAGAGCTGTCTGTCAACATGGATATAAATAAAATGTAAAAGATATGTAGATGTAGTTTTCATTTAATAGTAGTTCAACTTTCTGAACTGAAGAGTCAAAACAGAGAGGCGGAGGACAAGAAGGTCAGATCATGGACCCCGGAGGCCGCAAGAGGAGGATTCCTCCTTCTCCCTCATTCCTAGGCTGCAGCCAGGGCCTGGGCTGTGGGCTGGCTGGCTATGGGCAATGGTGGGTACTACTAGAAGTACACTCATTTAAATTGAGAAGCTTAGCTGAAGCAACAACTGTCTTCTTTTTTTACCAAACTAACTTTCAGTCTGAGTGAGTGGTGTGTGTACACTGTCTGTACACAGACAGACAGTTATTGTTTGGCCTTGAGTGCAGAAGTTGGGGGGGGGGATCTGTAGCAAGTAGTAGGCTGGTTAGCAGCTGCAGCAGTGTCAATGTGTGTGTAGATGACTGTAGACAGTGGACTGGGGTGTCCAGCACCAGCAGCAGCAGCAGGCTTCACATGTGAGGTTAACTTGTCTAATGGTAGTGTACTTGACTTTACTGTGATGTGACTTTGAAATCTTTTTTTGTGGTGGTGTCTCAATCTGGTGGAATGTTTTCCATCAGAGACCTTCAAAAAAGTAAAAAAATTGATAAAGCATTTCCAGGTCTGAAATCTGTTGACTCCATGTGGAATACCATGCCCAAAGTCTGGAAGAATGGTAACCATGATGCTGTTGTGCTGAACTGTGTTAGACATACAGTAGTGTAGTGTGAAGGCATGCAGCTTGCTGTTACAAAAATTACAATGGAAAATTATGATGAAAATAATTTCCTGTCTACTTAGCTCAGTATAGGTTATATTTTGTAATGGGCTCAAAACTGAAATGATCAATCACTGAGTTTTACAGATTTCATCCTGTCCCTTTGGCTTCTCTTTGGTGTTGACTGTGACGTACTATAGTCAGAAAGAAGCATATGCATCTGGACAGGGAAGGACATATTGTATACATGATTTTATTGATCTATTTCACAACTTAGAGATGAGGCTCACTATATCAAGCAAATTTGGTTTTAATGGGCATTGAACCTGTGATGTACTGCTGGTTTTGGCTTTGCATGCAGCTAGTTTGCAAACCAATAGACCCTGCTGATTTATATATGTCTTATGAGGGGATGGGAGGGTGAGGAGTGCTCAGTCCTAAAGGTGTGTCCTGGGCCCAGAAATTTCTATCAGCACCCCTGTTCTTGTATATTTCTTTTCTTGTGTGGTCATGTTAGAAATTTATAAAGTATATGAAATAAAAAAAGGAAGAAACCTCAAGGAGGGCCCCGAATCCTACTTTAGGCCCATCATAGTTAAAGACACCATCAAATGTATTAGAAAGGATCTTGGCAAAACCAGGGTGGGGGGAACTCAGTAGACATACAGCTACTAGCAATGTCTTTGGAGGAACTCTCCTAATTACTCAATCTACAACATTTTTAATTTCACTCTACAGTACTCCCATTTCTCACAGAAATAATAATTTGCACTGGTCATAACAGTTTTTTCAAATGGAAGCCACTCCACATTAGCCAACCACAGATCCATCTCAATTATCTTTTCACTGTCTAAGGCACTAAAGAGAATTGTATCAGACCAGCTTGTCACCTACATTAAAAAGTATGAATTACAATGTGCCCAGCATCATGGCTTTAGAAAACTCTGCATCTCTAACACGGACTGGTAGACTATGCCAACTACTTACACAAGGCCCCTGATAATGGTAACATGGTAGGAGGCAATTATATTGATCTAACAATGGCCTTTGACCTGGTCAACCATGAGTTCTGGCTCAGTAAGCTCATTGGGCTCAATCTGTGTAGGGGCTCAGTAGTCTGGTTCCAGAGCTACCTATCAGAACACACACATCATGTGAAAATTGATGGCTTATTTAATATATTTTATAAATCTCCATACCAGTAGTGTATCCATACATGTATCACAGGGCTCCATTCTAGGCCCCTTCCTCTTTGGCCTCTTCATTAACCAATTACCTGGTGCATGTTGGTCAACTAATGTTCTCCTCTACACAGATAATGCTGTCACCTACACTAAAAACAGTGAGCCTGGTAACCTCACCTCTAGCCTACAGGGTGAGTTTGAAATCTAGAAAATTGTTTTTCCGATAACAGATAGGTCCTAAACTACAGAAAACCAAAAATGATCTTTTTAAGTAGTCCACAGATGAAGAGAAAGGCCCCCCCCGACACCTACAACAGCAAAGGTCAGATGCTAGAACAGGTAACAAGTTCAAATATATAGGAGTGGTTCTTGAAAACACTTTATCCTTTGCCTCCTATGTTGATCATCTGGTGTCTTCAGTAAACAGAAGGATGGGAGCTCTTCTCATAAATTAGAGCAACCTTACTGCAGGCACCAGATAACTGATAATGACCAGCTCCATCCTGTCCCTTGTAGATTATGGCTTAATTGTGTATGCAGCTGTGTGACTCGGTTTGAAAATGGGTCTAGGTGGCCTGCAATAAAGCATAGCACTTTGTGCTAGGGGCTGACAAGCACACCCATTCTTGCATCTTTTACACACAAACCAATAGACTACCCATACCTGGAAGAATAAAGTTACAAACCTGCCTACTAGCCAAGAAAGTACTGCTAGGCCCAACACCACCTACTCTAGATAAATACTTCAACCCCATTGCTAACAGTACATAATACGAGGAGCATGGCCAGGAATAACTTTGAACTACCTCTCCATTGAACTCAGCTGCATAAATGCTCCTTTGCAGTTAATGCCTCAGGCTAGTTAAATAAGTTGCCAGAATCCATGTTAACCCTCCCCAGGTTTCACTAGTTTAAAAGATCCCTGTAATCTGCATTAGCAGCTTAGTGAAACTGCACCTGTTAATGTTCCAGCTGTAGCCTCACTCTGCATACTAATTGCTATCTTTGTACACAGTTTGCTGCATTGAACATATCCTCATTCAATTTAGCTGTTTAACCTAGTTGGTTTTCAGTTTATTTACGTGTATTGACTGTTAGACAAACATTTCCTCTGGAATTATGCTTTGCTTGCTACAGTATGTCCTTGTCTTAACTTTAACTCTGTAAACTGATGTGGAACCTTTGTAAAAGAGCACTTGTGCTCAAAGGTGCCATCCAAATCTTCCAGTACCTACATACATACAGTGGTGTCCCCCAGGATGAAACCCAATTCTGCAGCATTTTGCAGCACTCTGCAGAATGCTTCAGCAGACCTACTGAACAAAGTAATGTAATTCCAATGGCAATTAGTTCCTACTGTCATTCAGGAAAATGTGACATTGCCAGGATGAAGTGAATGCCACAGTTTCCTACTTGACAAAGGAGACTCATTGCCATTGAAATTACATTGCTTTATTCAGTAGGTCTGCTGTAGCATACTGAAGAGTGTTTTAAAAGTGAGTTTAATCCTGGGGGATGCCACTGTAACTAATTAAATAATTAAATGGATGGGCACTACATAAGCAGTTTTCCATACATCTGTACTTTTCCGCGGGCTAAGAGATAAATTAAAGATTTTGTCAGTGGAGGTATTAGTTTGTTGGTCACCCACACACACTTTAGGTATTTTGCTTCTTCTCTATCGAATACAGGTACAGTATTTCATTTTGTCCAGTTTTAACAGAACCCTATATACCTCCTTGGGTTTAATCTTTTTAAAATAGAAAGCTGGTCTAACTACTATAGGCTTAGTAATATTTTCACTATTTTCTGGTGTTTTAATTACAAAACTGTCTAGGTTCATAGATGTTTAGTTCAGTAAATGGGCAATTTTCTGGATATTAACATATTTTCCTTTAGTTTCAATTTAATATTTGCTATACTTTAGTTTGCTTTTTTAGGATTCGTTAAGTTATTGATACTTTTCCAGAACAGTTTAGAATCTGCACATTTTCAGATTGTTGTTTTTTGTAAATTTTAACATTAGCCTTTGTGATAATTTTTTTGTATTCATTGCATAATACCCTAAATTTGTTTCAGTCAAATGTTTCTTATGATCTTGTAGTCTTGCTATGCCTTATGCCCATCTTCATCAAGGTAGTAATCTGCTGCCTAACTATTCATTCTTTTTATTTAATTACTCTTTTTTGTCTTAGAGGAGAGTTTTTAGTTAAAATTTTAAAGTATATCTCCAAGAAGTAGCTAAGTGCCCAGTTAATATCTCCGATATTATCCAAGACAGTCAAGTCAGTATTAGCCAAGTCTTCTTTACTCTAATTCCATCCGAAAATTTCTAGCTTTAGTGACCTATGGCTGTCCCTTGAACCTATCATTACTCCACAGGCAGTACGGTAGGGTATGATCTCTTACTGCGCCAGGCACTGTACCAAACTTTAGTGTTTTTTACATTGTTACTTAGAACCCATTCAATGTCTTGGTCCTCTTCCTGCTATTCCCCCTAATTGTCTCTTTCAGAATTTTGGTCAGGTTTATCTTCTGTAGTGTGTGTCTAATTTTAATATTTTCAGGTCTCTTCCAATTCAAGTTTAGGTAGCCAAATGATCATTTACTGTTTGTTACCCTACTTAATACTGTATCACAGGAAATATTCACAGTCTTTTTATTTTCATTCTGTTTGCTTGTTTCATATTACTGTGACAATAAATATACAGTGAATATTAGGTGAATCACTATACAATAGCAATACTAGTGTTACACCACTGAAAATAAGATGGCATGAATATGTCAGTTTACTCAATGTACTAAATATAACAGGCACGAATTATACAGTAGTTTAGAACAGAGCCATGCCGTTATACGGTAGTTCAGTTTAGAGCTGCGTGAACCTCCCAAAGTCTGATCATGTGAACTTTGACTGCCAAACCAGATAAACTTTGCATAGTTCTCTTACTGGCAGATTAAGTCACACTGGCTCAGTAATTTAAAAACATTTGGAAATGGGATAAAAACTGAAATAGCATAATGCACTGGGCTCATGAAACACCCAAAACAGCAAGATGGTGCAGTGGCCCAAATTGAGGGCTACTAGTTCCAAAAACTGTGTTTGTTCAGTCAGTGCCAAACATGGGCAATGCTAGTAAGCAAGCGTATGTGGCTAACAATGCTCAAATTAAAAAGGCCTATATATACCTCAAAATGATCAGGGCAGAATCCCACAGAGTAGGCTACTGGTTCCAAAAATTGTGTGTCCACTGGAAAGTGCCACACATAGACAAGGATTCCTGTTATGCCATGGATATTTGGATGCATTGTACGCACTCGTTTCATGAGCAACATCGAAACATAGAAGTTGATGGCAGATAAGGACCACAAGACCCATCCAGTCTGCTCATTTCTTGTTCTACCTTATGAATGTGCCATTGGCCTTTGCTCTGTCAATGGCCTATCGATCTATTCATACTCATCTGTATTGCTCCGTTATGCCTATTCCATGCTTGTTTGAAGCCCTGCACTGTATTCATATCCACCACTTCATGAGGTAGGCCATTCCATGCATCCACCACATTTTCTGTGAAAAAGAACTTCCTCACATTACCCCTTAATCAGCCTCCCTCTAATCTCATGCTGTGCCCCCTTGTCCTGCTATATTTCTTATATTGAAATATGTTAGACTCTTTCACCTTGTTAATGCCCTAAGGTGTTCGAATGTTTTGATCATATCACCTCTCTCCCTCCTTTGCTCTAGGGTACACACGTATTGAGCTCCATTAATCTGTCCTCATACGTTTTTTGATGCAGTACCTGCACCATTTTGGTTGCCCTTCTCTGGACTGCCTCAATTTGGTTAATGTCCTTGTGAAGGTGTGGCCTCCAGTACTGCATACAGTACTCCAGATGGGGCCTAACCAGTGTCTTGTAAAGAGGGATTATTACCTCTCTCTTCAATTTTATTTTATTTATTTGTACATCAGTTTACAGCCTTTAAGCCAGAAGCTCATTTCCAAAGGTACCTTGTCACAAAGAGGACAAATACATTACAACATTTTGTTATATCATTGAGGTTACAGCTTTGGCAGTAAAGCTGCGATACCCCTACTAATACATCCCAACATCCCCCTAGCCTTACTGCTTTAGTGGTCTGCTTGGATGATTTCAGGTCGTCGGTGATGATGATGCCCAAGTCTCTTTCTTCCCTTGTGACTGCAAGCAACTCCCTTCCCAGCCTATAGGTGGCTTCAGGAGTTCTCTTTCCTATGTGCATGAGCTTGTACTTCTTTGCATTAAACCCCAGTTGCCACTGTTCTGACCATTTTGCTAGTTTATCCAGATCTCTTCTTATTCTGCCCACCCCTTATGAATCATCTACTCTGTTGCAGATCATGGTGTCATTTGCAAACAGAGAAACCTTACCCTCCAGTCTATCTGTAATGTCACTGATGAAGATATTGAAGAGGACTGGCCCCAGGACTGATCCCTGAGGTACCCCACTTGTGACTTGCATCTCTTCTGACTATATACCATTTACCCCCACTCTTTGTTTTTTGCCTTTCAACCAGTTTGCCACCCAGTGACCAACTTCTGACCCACCCTGAGCCTACCCAACTTATTAATCAATCTTCTATGTGGAACAATATCAAAAGCGTTGCTGAAGTCAAGGTAGGCGACATCAACTGCTCCCTTGGTCCACCACTCTGGTTACCCAGTCAAAGAAATCTATGAGATTAGTTTGACAGGACCTTCCTTTTGTAAACCCATGCTGTCTTGGATCCTGTACCCCTATGGATTCCAGGTGTTGTACTATCCTTTCCTTAAGGAGTGCCTCCATAATCTTGACCACTACTGAGGTAAGACTGACTGGTCTGTAGTTCTCTGCCTCCTCCTTGCTACCACGCTTGTGGAACAGGATCACATGAGCCCTTCTCCAGTCTTGTGGGACCTCTCCTGTGCTCAGAGACTCACTAAGCAGTTCTGATAATGGCTCTGCTAGTTCCACCCTTAGCTCCTGCCCCAAAAATTATTTATGCGTCCTATATAGACCCAGCAAACATTCACAAAACATTAATCTGAAGAAGATTGAGTGAATTAGACTACTGGTTCCAAAATTACTAATGGATTCAGGATCTTCTCCATTGACCTCGTCATCCTCCATCTTTAGCCCAGATGGAAGTATAGGAGATTTATCATCCATAAACCATGGCAAAAAGAGCTTTGGAAAAAAGGGGCAAGTTGATTGTTTTTAAAAGTGAGCATCTGTACATTTTGGGTCGAAAGACATGTTCTTCTGTTGGTGACAATATTGCTGGCAGCACTGAAAATTATCTCTAAGAATGTACTGTACTTGCAGGTGGGCAACTGAGGTGTTCAACAGTTACCTGTGTCAAAGACGGGCCAAATAATCTTTTTTTTGATAACAGCACAATAGAGGCTTATCTCCTTCTACTAGTGGCATAATCTCATTCAGATAATCCTTCACGATTTTGTTTGCTGCCATCTTCAGTACCACTGTGATAGAAAATGCCATTCTTCAATCAGACAGTTGTTTACAGCATGGATTGTCATCAATGGCGGTCTTTCTGTATGATGTAGAAGAAGAAGCAGCAGTAGCAGCAGGCTGACTTACAGATAAAAATGTGTGAGTCCTGCGATGTTCAGTAGTAGCACAGGAAACACACTGGGATCCCCCTTCATCTGTCTCCTCTACCTGGCCTGTCTGCACTATTGCAAGAGATGATGATTAGTGTTGTCATTCTGCTCTATTTATGCCCCTTGTCTTGTTTTGTACATACAGAAACCAGATGGATCATTGAGGCTTTATAGGACTGCTGATCCTTACCCCATTCTTGTGTATTAAAGAATGTCTCAAATATGTCTTTGAACCAGGGGTCCATGAGAGTGGCCATGATGTAGTAGTCAACTGTACATATCTTTCAAATGCATGTGTCATTCCAGAAATGTGATCCTATCCATTCTAGTAGATTGACAGCAATAGTAACATCTTTGGTCTCATATTGAGTTTTCAAACAATGAAGTTGCAGGATAATAAGGATAATGACAGGGAGTACCTGTCTTAGAACAGCTGCATCAGCACTTACCATCAGCATGGCCTCCTCAAAGGGCTTCAGCGCCATGTAAAGATTCTCCATTTGGTGCCACTGATTTGGGCTGATGTTTACCTCTCCCTTGACAATACTATGCTGAGCTGCAAACTGGAGGATTATTTTCTGTTGTTCTAGCAATTGTTGAATCATGCATTAGGTGGAATTCTATCTTGTTGTCACATCTTGTTTCAGGAGTGGGAGGGAAGGTAGTTCTGATGCTGAACATTTGGTAACAGCTTCCATGTTTTTCCAGAATGACTAAAATGAGCAGACCTTTTTAGCCAGAACTACACATCTGCAGAGTGGTGCCTTGCTCAACCAGGAATTCTTGAATTACCAGATTTATAGAGTGAGCAAAACATGGAACTGTGCATATTCCTCATCGTCAAGTGCCTTTACAGTCTTCTTTGCATTATCTGATACTATAAAATCAGGTGTTAATGAGTGTGGTGTCAGCCACTCATCAAACTTTGGCTGAAGGAAGTGAAACAAGTTTTATGCATGGTAGTCATTGTCAAAGCCAGCAATAAATAAAGCTACCTGCTTGTGGATGTTGGTGGTGGGGGGTGCTCAAGTTACTTGAGGCTATTGCTGTTGCTGCTGCTGGCACTTAACCCAGAGGAGGAGGAGGAGGAAGAGGAAGCGAAGAGGAGAAACTGACCCAATGGGCAGTCACTGCTATCTAATCAGCAGTCTTACCAATGGTTCACATGTCAATGGTGATGTGAATCACTGGAACAAATGATGCTTTCAGGGCATGCTACACAGTCTTGCTGACACTCTGATATAAATCCGACAGAGCCACTGGAAAGGTAGGTACAGCTGGGCACTGAATACCTTGGCACTGAAACTTGCTGTTGTTCACAAAGAAGAATGGAGCAAGTCAGTGGCTAGCATTTCCACAATTGCTCTTGTTAACTTTTTTGCCTCTAGTCTGTTGACTTTATAGTTCTGGACCATTTCCAGGGACTCAACTGGTGATAGTTGAGTGATTTTATTTTTCCTTGAACCAGACAGTTGGCTTCTATTTTTGCCATCACTAGGTCAAGAAGTGAGTGGGGATTTGCAGCCCCTCAGAGGTATTGGAGTAAATGGGCTAAAGAACAAATGAATGGAAGATATTGGACTTGTGCATCAGCTACCACTTGAAAGACGGTCTTCCTCTTAACCTGATTCCCTAATGGTTTCCTCCACCAGCCCATCATTATTATCATCATCACCAGTTTTACTGCCCTGTAGTGCTGCAGCTGATGATGTGCACTGGCATGCCTTCTCATACTGATATTTGTGGGACTTCAGAAAATGACTTTTCATGGAAGAGGTTCCCTGTCTTGCTCCCTACTTATCTGGCTCAACCTGTCTTTACATAAAAGACACTGCATGTATCTGTGATTCTTTGTCCACAAGAAATAAATCCCACACTGCTGACATCATCAGTTTGGTCTTTCCTTCTGGCACTCTCTGCTGTTGCCTGATGGGTGAGCAACTGTGGCTTACTTCTACATCATCATCCTCCTCCTCTTTCTCCACCAGTTCTTCAGGGTCAGATAATGGTTACTCTTTCTGTACCATGTGTCCTGTGCCACCAGTCTCATCTGTGTCTTTATCTGCTATCAATTCAGATGCTTGTAGTTGTTGTTTCCCCTAGTTAATTTGTGTCCTTTATTTTACCACCACATTTGGTATTTCTTGATCTCTTATGTGCACATGCCCCACATGAAACTCCCATCTGTTCTACCACCTTCTCCTCCCCAGAAGTGCTGCTATCACTTTTCTTAGATATACGGTCACAATCTGTATCTCTGTCCCCCAAGTTCCACCAAATCACTTTGCTCTTCCTCCTCTGCTTGTGTCACTACCGGACACACTAATTTGCTATCCTTTTTTTTTTAAAGTCCTCATGCCCCAGACACTGCCTTTCCCCACTATATATTTTTGAGTACTTCTACATCCTAGACTTGCGCATATGTCAGGCTCCCTGGATCATCAATTTACTGATTGTGATCCTTTCCTGCATTCAGTTTGGAATTGTTGACACTTTGTGCTTCCTTGCTCCAACTAGGGGGTCTACCATTGGTGTGTTACCCAACTCAGCTGTCCATTTCCTGGGGAAACTATGCATCTAACTTCTGCAACTGATGACCCCCTGCACTACCTGCTTCTCCTACCCTATTCTTTAATTTGCATCCGCCAGATAAGGCTAAGTGAAAATAGCAAATTCTAATTTTATGGAATTTTCATAAAATTCCACAATTTTCACAAAGACTTGTAGAATTTGACTTCAAGTACAGATGTTATTTTGCAATTTTTGGCTGCAGTTAATTAATAAAATTGACACATAGTCCCCTTAGAACCTCCCAAATTTATGGCATTGCATTATCTAGTTTTAAAGTTTCAGGGGTTTATACAGTAGCAGTTTACATTCTTGCAAAATGTAATTTTACAATTTTGTGAAAGTTTGACTACTTTTAATTCAGTCCCAATTAAAGCTATAAATAAGAACTATGTCAGAAATGAACATGTGGTATAGTAGTTTAAATGTTTCAAATCTGGTTAAATCTGGATATGTTTTAAAATTAGAGGGAAATAACTGAAATCTAAATTTTGGCAATATGTTTGGCAGGTTATAACTCAGTCCCATTTGACGCAAAAAAATCTGAAAATACGTGCATATATAAATGTAATGATAACCTGTATAACTGTAAAATTGTATAACATTTAAATGAATATTATCACAAATATCTGATGTACTCTCTGTAACTAATCCCAGGTCGCCCCTGAAAAAGGGATCTCGGGTCTCAGTTGGCTTACCCGGTTACCAAAATCTAAATAAATAAATAAATAAATAAATAAATAAATATACTAAAATAACAAAATCTACATTTTGGCAAAACATTTGGTTACCTACAATTCAACATCCTTTATTGTTTGAGACTTACAACTTGGTACACATACCCATGATATAAGTTTCTATAAATCCTAAGATTGTGGAGAAATTTTGATAAGAAACCTTAAAATGTGGCCAAAATAACTGAAAAGTAAATTTTGATTAAATGTTTGGCCACCCGTACCTCTGCCCCCCTTTTAACCTGTGAATCTGAAATTTGGTACACTTATGTATGCCGTAAATATCTGTAGAAATTCAAAACCTAGTTTAATTTGGATGTATGCATTAATAATTAGAGCACAATTACTGAAATTGTAAATCTGGCAAAATTCCACAGAATTTTCATGTACATTCTGCAAAATTCTTTGGAATTGGATAGGTAGTTCCACATTAATTCCACTAGCAGAATGTTATATTCTGCACAGTTCTACTTCATATACTGAGTACTAAAATAATGAAACTAGACATATTACAGGAATCAATTATAAGCAAAATACAAGTTATGTAGATGTATGGCTCTGGCATAAAATGCCAACATCCATGAACTTCTTTGTTTTTACTGGTGTGCAGGCAGTTCAAATTCCAGAATTCTAGTGGGTTTTCTGGTAAAAACTGAAAACCATTGGCCTTTCTGATTAGATTAGACAAGTGGGCACCCACTGCCAATCCACAAGCACACTCCTCCAGTTCAGAGTCTAGTCTCTCCCCTCTCAGTTCTCTGCCTCAGGCAAGCCCCTGGTCTCAGATGCCTACTGCTTTGCAAACACTGCTTACCCTGAAAATAATTTGTTTTCTTAAAATATCCTCCGTTTACTATCTCTGCAGTTTGCATGACTATAGCTTGAACATTTTAAGTTATGTTTTCCCTTTTATAAAGAATTTCCTAGCTGTTTAACTAGAAGTTAAATCACATCCCTGCCTGAGCTACCTAACAGCTCATCTCTTCATGAACAAGGACTTTGAGTGAGTGTGTGCACATAATATACTTATGTTCCCTGGTGGTCTTGTGGTCCCTCCCCCTCACCCAATCACCCAGGCAAAAGAATACAGAATGTCCCCCACTGTCAAGTGCAACTGTACCCCATCTATATCCCCTGTATAGACATGCAAAACAATTCCCTAGTAGTCCAGTGTATCCCCCCACCCATTCCTGATCCTCTGTACATTGTATAGAACCCCATCTGTGGTGGTCTACCAGACCCCCCATCCACCCACCCTGGCAGATAGTGACCCACCACCCCACTCACCCATTACAACCCCCTAGAAAGCAACCAGCCCAGCCCTCCACTTACAAACATGGCAGCCACTGACTGAGCTATCACTGAGCATCTACTGTATACAGTAGATGCTCAGTGACATTGATTGGTTGATCAGGGTGTCATGGTGTAAAAAGTTTTGTGATGGTATTTTGGGTAGTTTCTGAGATATAGAGTCTTGTTTTTAATTAATTACAGCCTTTTTTCCTACACTTGATGCACATGTTTTTGCTCTCACATACAGCCTTGACAGTATGGATTTCGTTAATGAAACTTTCAGGTTAGAAGTGGCTTGTGCTGAGGTAGTGACTTTGAAAGTTTTATGAAAAATATTAAATGATTCCAGAGTTAGAAGGATTTTAATTTTTTTTTGAGCAAGCTCAATAGGGGGGTTTATAAGCCTCTGATGTGAATAATAAAAAATCATTTGTGAGGCTTCATTTTTCACAAATTGTCATTAGTTAGAAAAAATATAATTTGTGACAGCCACCATCTTGTTTTTTTAACTAAAAATATTAAAAATAAAAAAACAATGTATTTTCAAAAAACAAACACCTGAACATTGGAAAATGGGACACATTTTTTTTTCAATGGGTCTAGAAAAAAGGTTTCTGGGCAGCTGAAAATCCTGTGGTCTCAGCTTGTCGAGGGGAACCATTCACCTACATTCTTTGTATGAGAACAGCAGGACTTTCTTGACTTCTGCAGGAGCTTATGGAACGGTGCTGCTGGCTTCAATGACAGCAGTGAGACTGCAGTCTGGTGAGCCAGAAGTATGTTATCTATCTATCTATCTATCTATCTATCTATCTATCTATCTATCTGTCTATCTTTCTATCTATCTATCCATCCATCTATATATCTACCTATGCTATTTAACTAATGTGCAGTAATTTAATTAATATATAGTAAGTGGACCAGGGTGCCCACTCTGTTACTGCTTCTTTCACACCAATCCCCTGCAGGTTGCCTACCCACACCCTGATATATGTGTGGTAGCATCATGGTGACCACCCCTTGATGCTGCCAAAGAGCATTCCAATACCAGGGTACCCAATCTCAGTGTCAGCTAAGTCCCCCTAAAGAAGAAAAACACCCCTCATTGATCTGTTTTTTTCTCTCAGACATTGAGAATACATAAAAATGATATCCTTTTAAAAACCAAAAACCTGAATCTAGCTAAATGGGCCCATGTCTGGGGTGTCCACTGCTTGATGCTGCTGAAGAGCATTCCAACACCAGGGTGTCCAACCCATTGTTGGCTATGTTCCCCTAAAAGAAGAAAATCACCCCTCATTGATCTGTTTCTATTTTTGTTTATCTCAACCTGTAAAAAAGAAAATGGTCCCTCAGCAATATGACCTCCCACACCCCATCATCCCCACACCATCCCACAGTCCCCCACTCTCCTGAACATGTTCCGTGACATACTGTAGCTCTACTTTCCAATAGACAACACATCTTCCTGTTGGAACTGGTGACAGTGATATGAGAAAGTAAGATAATGTTTAAGGTTTAATGTATTTCAATGGGTTTTGAACTTTTACTGATAACATTGTCATTTTTCAATATTTCTGTACCAAATTTTCAACATTAGCTTTTTGAGAGCCCACTTCATGAAGAAAATGGGTGAAATTTTTCATATCCATCCCAAATGATGATCCTACATTCACTACATGAGATCAACTTTGGGGTGGGATTTGAAAATTTTCACTTACTTGGTTGATGAGGGTAGAGCTATAAGAAGGCTATGTTGAAAATGTGGTGTACAACTATGACCAAGTTATGAGTTAACATTGAAATGTTTCAATATTCATTTATAACTTTACAAATTTTCAATATTTCTCCACCAAACTATCCACATGGCCCTTTTGGGACCACAACCTAATGAACAAGGCATTTAAAATTTTTCAGATGCATGCCAAAAGGTGTTTTCCAAGTCACTGAGCAAAATCACATCTTGGACAGAACACAACTTCAAAGTATTCACCTATTGTGTTCATGAGGTGGGGCCATAAGAAGACTATGTTGAATATTTGGCATAAAAATATGGTAAAATGATCAAGTTATGAGTGAATGTTGAAATATTTCAATGTTCACTCACAGTTTGCTAATTTTTACTCCAAACTTTGAAAATAACCATTGTTTCACACTACCTTATAAATGTGACAGTTGTCATTTTTCAAATCTTGGACAGGTGGTGTTCTTGTACTTGTGGTGCAAAATGACATTCTGTTCAGAATTCTATGCTATATGTCATGTTTACACAGAGAGTAATAAAAGGACTATCTTAAGAATTTGGGGTCAAAATAAAAAAAATTAAATGTTTTGTTTTGCCCCAGCAGGTATTACTTTGTGATCCTGTTCTGGTGTGCTGAGTTTGGTGGTGTAGTTGTCAGTGGGCCCCATGCTTTGGCTGAGAGGTGAACTCTTTGCACTGTGCTTCTGTATGTGCAGCAACCTGGAAGAGCAGGGCCCAGAGGGCCCTGTGCTATCACAGCCCACCAGACAGCTCATGAATTCTTGATATCCATTGCTATATGGTTGTGCAGGACCCACAGAGCCCTGTTCATCTGTAGGCAGTGATTTGGCCCAGGGCCCAGAGGGCCCTGGATGTCTATATCTGTTCACCATGTCCTGAAGAGACATATGTGAATGAGGATATGCTCCCACTATCTCAAAAAGAAAGGAATTTCTTTGCAAAAAAATGCATTAATGCACCAACCAGGGTTCAACTTTACATCACAAAACTAGGGAAATGTGGCACTAGGATTTCCAAACCTGAATTGGGCCATTGTGGGTTAACAATAACAATATAATAGAATATGTAAAAATGGCAGAAATTTTTAGGGAATCCTTTGATAGTGTTTATCAAAAAAAGGAGAATATAATACTAACAGAATTAGATAAAACACAGAGTATGAAGATAACAGTAATGGCTTCAAATGTTATGAAAATATTACAGAATTTAAGTACTAATAAATCTCCTGATCCAGATGGACTGCACCCAAAATTCCTAAAGGAAACATCAGAAATGTTAGCAGGCCCCCTGGCAATGATTTTTCAAAAATCCCTGGATGAAGGAAAGGTGGTAGAAGATTGGAGAAAGGCTCACATGGTTCCCATTTTTAGATCTAACAGCCTCACATCATCAACTGGGAAAATCCTTGAAGGAATACTAAAGGATGAAACAGAAAACAACTGAATGAAAATGGACTGAGGGAACCATTACAACATGAATTCGCGAAGAATAGAAGTTGTTTAACTAACCTTCATATTTTTTTGATCCTATTAGTCAGGCATTGGAAAACAACATCCCAATTGACATTCTGTTTTTAGATTTTTCAAAGGCATTTGATACTATATCCAATTTTGAATTAATTAAAGCCAAGGAAATAGGTCTTAATATGATTTTGGTGAAGTGGATGTGTTCCTGGATGAGTAAAATAAGGCAAAGAGTGGTTATGCATGGGGTGCCACAGTGTTTGATCCTGTGACCTGTGTTGTTTAACATCCTAGTGTCATCTATGAGGTCTGCAGATAATGCGTGCTTATGCAAATTTGCAGACAATGTGAAAAAAAGGAGCTATTATTAATGGCAAAGAAGTGCCTAAAGTATTCCAAAAGTAAATTAATAGTATAGCAGACTGGGCAGATCACAAGAAGCTAAAATTCAATATTGAAAAATGCAAAATAATGCATTTTTGTAGAAAAGAATATTAAAGCAACATATTATCTAAAAGGGAAGGAATTAATAACAACTGAATTAAAAAGGGATCTGAGTGTATTAGTATCAAACAAATTATTATTTGAATATCATATTGAGAGTGTTGTCAGCAAGGGGAAATAGAGTGCTGGGCTGTATAGGGATGCATATCAGAAGTAGGCAGAGAGCGGTGATGATTCCCTTGTATATATTATTGGTGAGGCCTCATATGGAGTACTGCATCCAGTTTGGGGTTCCATATAAGAAGGGAGATTTGGGGAAGCTGGAGGGAGTGCAAAGGAGTGCAATGAAACTGGTAGCTAATATCAGGCATTTGATATATGAGGAGAGGTTAAGAGAATTAGATCAGTTCTCACTGGAATACAGAAGAATGAAAGGGGACCTGTGCCTGTTATATAAAGCTTACAACAACTGTGATGTTCCTAAATAGTCTTCCTATTACTCTACTTTATAAACCGGGTAGGAGAAAATTTTAAAATCCCTCTAGAAATGCAATGAATTTAAATTTCGCTGGCGAAGTGGCCACAGTGTGGGCACTTTGCATTATCACTCTGCTACTTAGAGTGGCCAATACAAATAGGCTCACTTCACCTTGTAATTATTACTTCGCATTGTCATTCCACTTGAAGTGACAACAATATTGGCAGCCTCTCACACACACAGTCACCATAATTAATGTGCATCCCCAAAATGCTACTGTCTTGTGTCCAGAAAATTCCCCAGTGCTGACGAAGTGAAATGAGAGCGTAATAAGAAATGCAAAGTCTCCCAGAATTAATGGCACACTCAATCATGTGCGCAGGGGTCACAAACAGTCACCAGAGTTAATGTGTATCTCCAAAATGCTACTGTTTTGTGTCCAAAAAATTCCCCAGTGCTGACAAAGTGAAATGAGAGCGTAACAAGAAATGCAAAGTCTCTCAGAATTAATGGTGCACTCAGTCATGTGCACAGTGGTCACACAGCCACCAGAATTGCATTTCCACAATGCTACTGACTTGTGTCCAGAAAATTCCCCAGTGCTGATGAAGTGAAATGAGATGATATCAAAAAACGCAAAGTCTCCCAGAATTAATGGTGCACTCAATCATATGCTCAATGGTCATACACAGTCACCAGAATTAATGTGCATCCCCAACATGCTACTGTCCAGAAAATTCCCCAGTGCTGATGAAGTGAAATGAGAGCATAACAAGAAATGCAAAGTCTCCCAGATTAATGGTGTACTTCAAATGCACAGACAGATTAAGATTGTGCTGCGCACTCAAGAGTCACAAAGGCACAATAACACCTAACCAGTGCTCACAAGTAACAAATTCAAATCTGGAAAAGAATACCTTTTGCTGGTTGAAGGGGTAGTGCATGGCAGTAGCAGTCCACTACGAGGAAAGATACCACAAAGCAGTATAAAAAAATTCATGGAGGTGCGGTGGATAGCAGGTTCACACTGCTGCAATTACTCTGTGGCACAATAAAAGGTGTCTGATTTAATGGCACGCATCGCACACACACTCACGCACACGCTACAAGTAATGCGTAGCAAACTGAAAACCTTTAGTAATATAACCAAATGTTTTAAACAAACTGAAATTATACACTGCTGCACCACAACAATCAGTGAAAAAATGTCAAGAATTACTGAAAATATTACTGTGTGTACATTAACAGTAATATAAGAAAAATATAACCAAACCAGAAAGACTGCCTTTTTCTCCCAGTTCATCTACCTACACCACAGATGCACCCCTCCCCCAAAGCACACTTCACAGTACACAGACTGACTGTGCTAAATTAACATTCAAAATCCACACACAAACAATAAACAGTCGATGATATGAGCACAGGTGGGTTTCCTACAATCAATGTACTAAATTTTGAGCAAACATAATGGCTCAAAAAGGCTTTTTTAACAGCTTTTAGAACTGTGGCTGTGCAGAACAATCTAGAGCCCATGTGACCTGCAATCCTATGAAGCACTGCAAATTCACCCTGGAGCTCAATAACAAGGAGAAGTGATGCAAAGTACATTGATTTCAATGTACTTCGCCTTAAAATTGGTGGAGAAGTGATTTGGGGAAGGCAGAATAATGCAAAGTCATTGGTTTCAATGGACTTTGTGTTCCTTATCGTGATGCAAAGTACTTCGCATTGCATTGTAGAGTACTTCGTGGATTCCGCGTTACTCCGCAAATCACTTTGCAAATCAAATTTCGGCCACTTCACCCACCACTAATCCCCACTGAGACATAATTTTGTGCCACAGATGCAAAAACATGTTTAAGCCAGGATTTGAAAAATGACAGCTGACACATTCATGAGGTGCTGTGAAAAAATGACTATGTTGAAAATTCAGGGTCCAAATATGGGAAAATACCAAAGTTATGAGTGAGCACTGAAAAATTTCAATGTATGCACATAACTTTTTTTTAATATTTTCAAAATAGCCTTCTTATGATCCCACCTCTTAAACCAAAACACAAACCCAGCTGGTGGGCCAGGGAGGTGCAGGAAATGGTAAGGGAGAAAAGGTTAGCCTTCAGAAAATACAACAGAACCCACAGTGGGGAAGACAGGGAGGAGTACATTAAGAGACTGAGGGAGGTGAACAGGGTGGTAAGAGCAGCCAAGGCCTCAAAGGAGCCAAGGTTGGTGCAGGGGATCAGGGATAATGAGAAGGAATGTTTTAAGTACATCAGAGAGTGGAGAAATTATAGGGGCCAGATCACCAGGGTAAACAGGGATGGTGGGTGAGCAGAGGAGAGAGCTGAGCAGGCAGAAGTACTAAATGAGTACTACTATTTGGTTTTCACAAGGGAAAAGGAATGGCGAATTCCATAGGGGAATGGTAGGGTAGGGGGGAGTTGTGGGGAAATAACAGATGACATGATTCCAGTGAAGAAAGTGTGGAAAGCATTACGTCCTAGTGGATAGACAAGGTACCGGGGCCAGATAAAATCCACCCCAGAGTCATGAAGAAATTGGTAGAGGTCCTGACAGCACCTCTGTTGGAGTTGTTCAACACCTCCTTCAATCAGGATATGTACCACTGGACAAGAGGATGGTGCATGTGGTGCCCTCCATAAAAGCAGACCCAGGAATGAGACAGGAAATTACAGACCAGTCAGCCTTATGTCCATATGGGGAAATTACTGAAGGCCACCTTAAAACAGAGGTTGGTGGCATTCCTGGAAGTAAACAGCTGTCAGGATGTCCAGCAACATGGGTTCATCCAGGGGAGATCTTGTCAAACTAACCTGGTTGAATTTTTTGACTGGGTGACAAAAGCTCTAGATGGGGGTGGCCAGTTGATGTCCTTTATCTGGACTTCAGCAAGGCATTTGTCTCAATGATGCACATAAGACTGATGGAGAAACTGAGGAACTCCAGGGTTGGGGTGAGGCTGGTACATTGGATATGTAACTGGCTGAGCAAGACAGTAGAGGGTGGTGGTAGGGGGTGAATTATCAACACTCAGGAAGGTCACCACCAGTGAGGTCCCACAAGGAATGGCTTTGGGTCCACTGATATTAAATGTTTTCATAGTGGACATAGCAGAGGGAGTTAAGAGCCAGATGAGTCTGTTCACCAATAACTCCAAATTAGGTGAGATGGTGGACAGTGAGGAAGGGAGGAGGGTACTCCAGGAGGATCTGGAAAGACTTGGACAGTGGTCAAACACATGGCAGCTGGTGTTCAATGCTAGGAAGTGCAGTGTACTGCATTTTGGGGCCAGGAACTCAGGGTATAGTTACCAATTCAGGGGGAACAGATATCCATCTCTGTGGAGGAAAAGGATCTGGGTGTAGTGATCACAGAGAATGTGAATCACTCAGTACAGTGTAGAACAGCAGTGGCAAAGGCAAACAGAATGTTGAGGTGCATTGCTGGGGGGGCACTTCCAAGAGGGGGGAGGTTATTCTGCCACTGTACAAATCATTGGTGAGAACACATTTTGAATACTGTCTACAGTTTTGGCACTCATACTTAAAGAGGGATGTCAGGCTCCTGGAGGGTGTCCAGAGGAGGGCATCCAAGATGATCCACAGAATGGGGTAGAAACCCTATGGGGAGAGAGACTAAGAGAGCTCAGCATATACTCCCTGGAGAATAGAAGGGACAGAGGAGATATATTATCAAGACCTTTGAGTACATGAAGGCCATAAAAAAAGTTAGCACTGAGGGTATGTTTAGACTGAAGGGGGAAGGGACAACAAAGGGACATAGCCTGAAGCTGGTGGGGGATTCAGGAGGGAGCTGAGGAGGCATTACTTCATGGAAAGGATGGTGGCAGCTTGGAGTGCCCTGCATGAGGAGATGATCTCACTGGATTCAGTGGGGACTTTTAAGAAGGGATGGGATAGGTTCATGAGCAAGTTACAAGCAGGGCGAGAATTGACCACAGTGGTGAACTCAGGAAGGGAAAATTTAGCAGGAGGAATGGAAAGGGGAGTGGGGGGCAGCAGCAGTTGTCTGAAATGTGAGCTGCATTTTCGAGCAGATGCAATAGACATTGTTGCCTAAATCTGCTGGCATTGTCGAAAGTTCCTATGTTTGTATAAACAAAGGTAATGAAAATGTTCAAATCCCACCAAAAGGGTGAGTTTGTGCAGGGAACACAAAATAACCTTTCAGGACAGATTTTAAAAACAATCACTGTCCAAAGGCCATGCTAAAAATGTGGTGTAAAAATATTCAAAAATGACAAAGTTATGAATAAAAGGTCAAGCCCCCTTAAAATACATTAAATTGGACTTACCTTATTTTCTCATACTGCAGACACTGATTCCAGCAATTAGATATGTGTTTGATCAGAAAGCGCATCCACATCATGGACCATGTTTTGGTGAGTGAGGGTGTGCAGGGTGGTGAGTGCTGAGTAAGATGTCAGGGTGGGGTGAGTGGGAGGTGTGGGGGTTAACTGAGCAAGGGATCATTTTCTCTTTTACAGGTTGAAACAAACAAAATCAATAAGAGAACGCTTTCTTAGTTTCAAAAGACTTTCTGACTCTGGGGATTGGGCACATAAGTGTCATGCTACTGTTCAGAGCACAGAGAATGGGCACCCCAGTGCTACCATGTATATAATTGAAAGGGGGTGGGTGACCTGGAGGAGATGGAGGAGAAGAGAAGAGAAGCAGTACCAAGAGTGGGCACCCTCGTCTGTTTATTACATATGAAATCCACATGAAATTAAACATAGGAAAAGGAGGCTACATGACCTTTGGGGGGGCCCACTAGTAATTTTCACAGCTAGAAAGTTTAGATAGATAGACAGACTAAACAGATAGGCAGATATAAAGAGTGAGAGACAAAGAGAGCAGCGGGTCACTGGCTGGCTCATGCTCTAACTGAAGCTGGCAGCATGATTCCAGCTGCAGCTTCACATTTCAAGAAAGTACTGCTGTTCCCATACTGATAATGAGGGTGAATGGCTCCTCTCGCTAAGCTGGGCACCCAGGATTTTTAGGTACCCAAAAACATTATTTGCAGTGCAATTTTCAAAAAATAAACATCAGAATCTAGCTAAACGGGTCTGTTTTTCCTAGGTTCAAGAGTTTATTTTTTTTGAAAATACATCATGTTTGTGTATTTTTTATGTTTTTTAGTTAAAAAAGCAAGATGGTGACTGCCACATTCTTTTTTTTTTTTATTCTCATGACACATAAATAATTTTTTATGACAAATAAACTATACAAATAAGCCCTCACAATCAGTGTTTTTGTACTGGTCAAGCTAGAGGGCTATCCAAAAAGTTAACTTTAAATACTTATAACTCTGGAACTGTAGAATATTTTTCTTGAGTCTATCGAAAAGTACTTCCTTGGTAAAGGCCACTTCTATCATGAATGTTCTGTGAAAAAGTCTGCACTATCTAGGCTGTGCATGAGAACAACAACAAAAAAAAAATGTTAAGTGTAGGAAAATTAAACATCTTTTTTTGCATTTTTTGGCCTTCCCTATCTCAAAACTGAACAAGATTCTGTCATGAAACTTTTCACATCTTGAGACTCTGCCAGCCAGATTGGGCAGGCCAAATTTGTGGTTATTTCATTGAATGCTGACAAAGTTATTAAAGTGCAAAAATTGGGGTTTTACATTAAACAGCTTACTCAATCATAACTACAGGGTGCTACTGCACCCCTATGATATATAAAACCTATCTATATATTATCTATTATAGTGGCACAGTAGTGCTACTGTATTTAGGGTTGAGTAGACACTTTAATGTTAAACCCCAACATTTGCACTTAAATACCTTGACAACCATTCAACAGATATGCATAACATTTTGTATGTGTGGTCCTGTGGGGTAGATCTCTAGAGCAGCCAAGATTCATTTCAGTCAGATGTGTGGCTTCCGAGATCTGGATAGTGAAAAAAGTGAATTTTTTGTAGTTTTTTTAACCACTGGTTTTAATGGGCTTTCTTTGAATTTGGCTGCATCCCAGATAGTTTAAAATTTTGGTCTGATGTTTTCAGGGTAGAATGGGGCTGGCCCACAGATGTGCTTTTTGCTTGTTTAGTGAACAAATATTAATGTGTTCCATAGTTATTTAATTTGAAAATTGTCAAACATTGGTTCTGAGCATGTTCAGTAAATACTGAAAATAACTATATGAAATGAAAAAATAATTATTTTTTGTATTAACGTCATCCTTTTTCATGAGGGAGAATTCATTGTTTTGTTTGCTGCCATCTTGTTGTCATTTTTTCCTAAAAATTTCAATTTTAAAAACACACACACATGATATTCTGGAGAGCAACTGACACATGTAGCGTGCTTATCCAGACCCCCTTAGCTGGATTCTACATTTAACTATTGGAGATATGCCTGTAAAAATTTTTTTTTCTTAAAAATATAAATCTTTTTTTCTGTCTTGTGATACAAAAATATAATTTTTATATATAAAAATATAATTTTTTGTATCATGAGTCATGAAAAAAGGTCCTTTTTTGTGAGGGTAAAATTCCTCTTATTGTTTGTCAACATCTTTTCCCTGGTGTCTAGTAGCACCCCCAGCCTCCAGTTGCGATGACTCTAATTTTTAAACAAGGATTCAGGTGAAATATTGTGCTATGCTGCAAAAGGAGCATAGCTCTAGAGAAATTAAGTATGTATTTTCATGTAGATCTTACTGTTTCAGCTTCCATGGTCAATCTGCATCCTTCTTCACTGTCAGTGTGCTTTTAATTAGCACCTCTTTAGAGGCACATTGTTATTCAGGGGCCAGATTTACAAACCTTTGCCCGGGCACAAACCCAGTTTGCCCAGGGCAAACTGGGTTTTGCCAAGGGGTTGGTATTCACAAAGACCAGTTAGATCCTGCAAACTAGGTTTGTGCTCAGGCAAAGTAGGAAGGGGGGCTGCAATGCAAATGAAGGGAAGGGGACCTGCATATTTCCCCAATCCCATTCACTAAGGTTTTGATCCATGCGAGGGCCTTTGCAAAGGTCCTTGTGTGGAGCAAAGTACCACCAAAAAAAACTGGCAGTAATCCACACAACCCTAGCGGTTGGTAGAGGTATTGCAGCCCACCTCCCCATTCGCAGACCCTATAACCCTAATGTTCACCCCATTCTATACACTCCAGAAACATACACACACTCTATGGGGTGAGTTTTAGGGTTGACAGCCCCAAGGAAGCCTGAACCCCTGATTTGTTTTAGGGTTGGGAAGGTATTTAGTGTTGGAAACCCTAAAACCACATTTACCTACTTTTTCCACTGTAACATTAATCCTAAATGTCGCATTAATGCAGTTTTTGCAACTATATATATATACACACACACACACACACACACCTACCTTCACTATATTCATGTGTTACTAATACTGTAATAACACATTACTACCAACACATTAGAAACCACCACAATAACACATGTTACAAGCCCCTTAATAGCACAAGTAACAAGACCTTGATAACACATGTAACAAGCACCTTACCCCTCCCCACACACACTATGATAAAATAAAGAGCACAGCAAAACATGCCCAACCTAATGCATTATATATAATAAAAGATGGCAAAGTCTGACATACTCAATAAACAATATAGTCTTGGGGTCAAACAAGCTCATAAAGACTCATCCTTGTGCTCATGGCTTTAAGGCTTGTTCCAAAACTTTTTTTTGTATACCATACTTTGCCATAATTTATTATTTTTATATTAATGGAATACTTAATGGGTTCCATTTGAATATCTCCACTAATGTCTGGGAAGAGCCAAAGACACATAACTTATGAGTGGTGAAGTGAGATATACACGAATGTATCACACCAATATAACACATGTCAACATTTATGAAAGCTGCCTTGTCAGCTCAGCTAAATAAGATTGCTTTTATTTTCATGAATTTCAATCAAAGTAATTTCATATAGCCTCTTCTATGCACAATTTCCCTGCAACAGTTGGTTTACTTTGCCCTTCATCTCATCAGAGCAGCAGAAACCCATGTAATTCTCTTAAAGTATATTCTGTGTCAAGCTGGCTGCAGCTGGTGTATCATTAATAAGTAATAAGGAATGGAAGAGGGCCCAAAATCAATATTTTCTCACAATTGCTGCAGTGAAATAATTTTCATTTACGCATCTTGTCTGTTCCCTCAAAGATGCAAACAGTACTGTAGCAACTAATTCAACCTATCACATTTTTACTAATGTCTGCAAAAGCAGTTTAAAACAAGTGCTACTGTAGGTGCTAGTTTAAGATCAGGTATCACTATAACTTAGTTTTTGACACAGTAATTTATCAATGATTCTCACCTAAAATGAGTCAGTTCTAGACACAGTAATTTATCAATGGCTGTCACCTAAAATGAGTCCCATTTATGTTCTAAAGGTTTTTCAGTCAGTGCGTTTTATACAATTCTTATTGGATTTAGAGTCTACAATACAGAATATCAAATACAGGTCACTAAACTAATATAGCCAGTCTCTATTATCTGTAACTATGTCTAGAAATTATACACTATAAAACACAAAAGCAAACCAATTTAAACAGTCTTGTCCTGTGGATTAAAACGGAATCAAACAGTTAAGTTCAGTACCTAACCAAGGTGAATCCAGTAGATTTGTGCTGGAGCTACCTTGATATGGTTCTGGTTATAGCCATTCAATTTAGTTCAGTTTGAATCCATAGGACCAAACCTCTTGAAATGACTGAACTTTGTATTTTTGGGAAATTGCTGATAAAGTATTCACCTTTTGTTTGTACAATAAAACACAAAGAAATGCCCCACAGAATTGCATACTGATCTGAGCAATTATATTCATTAGCAACGTTTGCTGTGACTAAAAAGAACAAGAATACTACATGCACTTAGACATGGGAGCAGGGCAGAAAAAGTGACTAACACTGGAAAGTTCCAGGACTTTTGTTCTTTAGTTGAATCACCCAGGACCATTTCTATAAGTGACATGAGCCATGGGAGTGGGGTTGTTGTCATATTGCTCCTATGGCTTTTGTTACATTACGGTCACACATGACCTAAACTTGAGATACCCTCCTCTAATTATAAATATAAGACCTGCATGTATTTCAGACAGTGGCTAACAGTCGTATGTGTGTGGAGGGTTTGAACTTGGTTGCAGTCTTTAAAAAAAAAAATAGTGACTTATGGAGGAGGGTAGGATGGGTGCAAGAAGGGCAGAGACAGATCTAGAATTTTAGCAAGGGGTCTGTAATATTTTTGAGGGGGTAGCAGATTCCCCAGGAAATTTAAAATGCTTTCTTTAGATTGTAGTAAACTGGCTGCTGTTGTCTTGCCTAAGAGGACAGTGGGTGCTATGGCTGTATGAGTGATGGGAGAGAAGCATGGGATAAGTGGCAAGTGGGCTGGGGAAAAGGGGTGTCTTGCATTAAAGTGTGTAAAATTATATTTATAGGTTTCACTTCCCAAAAGGATATGAGTGCCTTACAACAAAGCTTACAAATTACAGACATCTTTGACAAATCAAATAGCATATTACATACAATACATCAGCATTTACCTTTAGGATAAATTATAAATTGCAGATTATACATTGCCTATCACAGGAGGCTGAAACATTAAGTACTATAAATTACTATAATTTATTTTTGCACATGCTGATATTCTACCCATTGATGGAGATATTTAAATATAAAATGTCAAATCTATTTTAAAATATCTCCGGTGAAGGGGCACTCCTCAGCTGAGCATGGGGAGTATTTCACAGCACAGGAATGGCCACAGCAAATGCATGGTCATCTGACAGCTTCAAACATGACCTCAGAATTTTCACCTGTGGCATTTCTGTAAAACGCAGGGGGAAAGCAGTATTTACAGTATGAGGTCAGAAGATTTTTCAGGTATTTTGGACCCATACTGTGTAGGGTTTATAGGTTAGTAAACCTAATTGATTGATGTACTTAAATAATGTCAATAGGTAAACATAGAGAGGTGCAATAGAAATCTTGTTTACAGATGCATCCTGTGGCGGGTGAGGTGGAGGAGGTACAAGATCATGCAAACTGAGAATAACACAACATATTGTATTAACAATTAAAAAAATCTCTAAAGAATTTACACTATTACAAGAAGATGTCCAAACAATAGTGAGAGGAAAATTCAGTGCAACATGTATGACCACGATCAAACTGTGAAGGTCATGTGCCACTGAACAGGCAGTCAGTGGAAATAGCATCTAACTGGCATAAAAGCAAAATCTGCCTGCCTTGGTCACAGACAGTAATAGAAGAGGCTTTTATTTCTGAGGCAGCATATGTGGGATAAGTTGTGGGGAAACTTGTTGAAATAGCATCTTAATTATTATCTGTAGGGTAAAATCAAACCAACCATAGTAGCCCACATTTAAGGGCCACATGAAAGAGCAAAGTCCTTCCCTGTAGTTTGGGGGCTGGTGAACATTTTTGATGGCCTGGGGCTGCTGAGCTAGGTGATAATTGTAGGAGGAGTGGCAGGTAGAAAGGGCTTTTATTCAAACCTACCCAAGTGCCCCATTGCATGTTTGCCTCATAGGCAGGGCCACTGGAAAATTGCACTCGCAATTTTTTTGTGGGATCCACAATTTTCACTATTTTCTGCAAAAACTGACATGTTCTGCAATTTCTTGCAATTTTTTAGTTTTTACATTGAACTGTGTAAAAAAGTATTAACATTTTTAATAAAATACTCTCAAATATATTGACAATTTTGCATGCAGACTTGGGTTTGGCAGAAACAATGCAGTGCAAGGTAGGGCAAGGGTTTTATGTGACACCGCTTTCTTTTGAATCCTTGTCTTGTTTGGTTTCAAAATCCACTGGCCAAGCATAAGTACACTTAAACACTTAAAATCTGTTTTGTGTTGAAGCAGTCTATTAGAAAACTTTTTGTTGCCACAGATACTGAAACAAAAGATGGGAGAAAAGGTGCAAATTATCCCATTCATTTAAATGGTGTGATGACTATGAAGCATTTTTTTGCATACCGGGTCATAATGTTGTACACTTAATAGCATACAGCATTATGGCGAAATCTGGGCCTGTGTGCTCTCCGTGTTGGACCCCCCTGGAGTCAGAATCCTAAGTGGGGGGGTCCGGGGGCACAGCCCCCTGTAATGGGGGAAGTGGGGGCAGAGTCCCCCACAGAAAATAAAATAAACTACAATCGTACAACGTGATTATGCCGCATGGCATTCTGCCGTGTGACATTATGACCCTGTGCCCCTTTTTTGTAAGTGATAGGGCAAGTTTTTCCCCTGTGGGCATACTTTCTTTCAGACTAGTTTTGATTTAAACAGCTGAGGATTTTTGGATGACCTTGCTAATTTTAAACTTGAATAAGCTAGTTGCTAACAGTGACCTCACTCTTAGCAATCTACCACCTAGATGCTCACATGCAAAGACTACCATAAACACCTGACTAAAGTCTAAAAACAAGCTTATAAAACACATAAAATGTATCTGAGCATTTATCTTTAAACAAAATCATTGCAGAAAGAGTAAAACAAAGGTAAATTACAGAGTACCCTGCAGTAAAAATATATTGGTATTTTTTCAAATTTTCTTGTTACTGGGTAAGGCCCACTAGGCACAAGTGCCTGTTTTCAGGGGCAATCCCTGAGCACTGAGAGGTTAAGTGATTTGCTCAGAGTCACACAGAATGTAAGTGGAGGTTGTGGGAATCAAACCCAGGTCAACTAGATGTCCTCATCTCATTCACAGTTTGTTACTCTAACCTCTAGTCTATGCTGCCAGCCCCAATAACCCACATATTTAATGTTTAAATATGTGATTTAAAAAATAGTTTACAGTACCTACAGTGCAAATTATGAACATTAAACACTTTAACATTTTACTAAAACTCAGTCATTCACCACTCTGTCTACTTATTTTTTCTTGTATCAAAATGGGTGAATAGCTGGCAGAGCACTGTAAACAGCTGTTAATTAGGCTTCATTATTCTACTTACAGAAACAGAAAAAAAATATTTCTTCTGGATTTATTTAATATTGATTTTCTATGACTCACTTTATAGAATCTATTTAGCACTGTATGAGGCAAATGTTTTTAAATTTTGGAAGAAAGGCAACACTTACGATAGCTTATCTCTTTAGTATTCATTTTAGGAACAGAAATTTTTCTTTACGTTTTAAACATATTCAAGTGGCAGTGTATTCATTTAGCAGATTATGCTGACTAGTGCATGCTGCAGAAAACATTAAAAGATTTACTGTGAAGCACTCAGAGTCTATAGTACAACTCCCACAATTTCTCCACAATTTTTGCAAAATGCTCCTCAATTTTGGGTAACTTTTTTCACTGTTTTCCAGTGGCCCTGCTTATAGGGTGAGTGGTATAGAGAAGGAATGGAATATCTGACCTAGGGACATATGAAGGACATTCATAGGAGGTCCATAGGACCAAAAGTGACTTTAGAGGTCAGTACAGGTAACTGATATGCATTAGGCCAATCAGGTAAAGGGAAACTAGGAATTCTCTCCCTGGGGTAGCCCAACGTAGTACTACGTAGTGTGAAGGTGAATCTGAATTAAGGTTAAGGGAAAAAAATCCCATCTAACTACCTATCACTAGCTAACTACCTGTCTATGGTAGGAGTAAAAAGGAAGCATTCAAAGGAATGTCAGGCAGGTAACCATGTAAAGCAGTATCTTTGGCAGCAAAACACCTTGTATAGGGTAGGCCAATTTGGGCTTAAGTTAAAGGGTAATAGGCAAATAGAAGGAAAAAGGGTAATACCAGCAATTCAGCATTTAGAAACATAGATGATGATGGCTGAAAACAACCGATGACCAATTTAGTCTGCCCATATGAACCTATCATACCCTGGGACCTGCAGTCTCTGTGGGGTCTTCACTTGCCCTATTCCCCCTTTTATGCTCTATGTGTTTACCTCCCTCATCCTGTTGAGTAGCTAATACACACTTGGCTCTATGCACGCTGTGTTTGAAGACATTTATGGTTTTAGCATCCACTACCTCTGCCAGCAGACCTTTATAGGGCTCAACCACTCTTTCTGTAAAACAATACTTCCTCACACAATTTTAAACCTTCACCTCATCATCATCAATTTGTAACCATGTGTCTTAACTTTTCTGTTCCTGGTAAATACCTCTTCACAATTCACCTTTTTTATTCCTTTTAGGAACTTGAGCATCTCTATTATATCCCTCCCCCCCAATCTGGTTTTGAGTGAATACATGTGCAGCACCTGTAGCTGATCCTCATAGGGTCAGCCCTCCTGTCCCTGAATCACCTTAGTCACCTTGCATTGTACCTTCTCAAGCCTGCCCCAGTACTTTTGCATGTGTACAGTAATCTCCAGAACTGAGCACAGTACTCCAGGCACAGCCTCAACAGTAACCTATACAGAAGTAACAGTACATCCTGTTTCCTACTATCGAATACCCTCCCAATACACCATAACATCCTGTTACCCTTGCTGAAGACTTTATTACTGTACATTGGCTAGTTTGTTTAACAGAGTCACTAATGATGACTCCTAGGTGATTTTCCACTGTTGTTGTGTCCAGCTGAACCCCTCCCATCCAGTACTCTCGTCTGGGTTTTTGTTTCCTAAATGCATCAGCTTGCACTTCTTGCCATTGAATTTCAGTTGCCATACATTGGACCAACAAATACATACCAATGAATTAATTAACTTTTGGGTTGACAAAGGGACTCAAATTAAACAAAGGATGCAAAGAGCTATGATGAGTTCTCCATAGCAAGCTGGAGACAAATCTAAGCAATCTATGATATAAATGATTTAACATTCTTAGTAGAGGAGCAGAGGAATTTAGATAAATATAATCTCCATAGCCCAGCTGAATAACAGATAATGGATGTGGTTGATTGTTGATGCATGACATGATTAAAATGGCCTTATTTCTGTAGAAACAGGCAAACCATTTTTTTTAGTTTATTGGACAAATGCTGCATATGATTTTTTAAAAGTTAACTTATTGTCAAGAAATATGACACAGTACTTGAATGAATCTGTCAACATTAGTGCAGTGCCATCTTTGGCCATTGACAGATTGGATTGAATATCAATATTCTTTCTACAAAACATTATGCATCGAGTCTTTGTAATGTTCTGTAGTAACCACAAGTCTAGAAAACCATCCTGGATCTTGTCAAAGTCTGTTAGAACTGTGTAAATTGAAATTTTAGGATCATTATGCATTGTATAGAGGATAGTGTCATCAGTGTATAGAAATAATTTTGTCTGCCCAGAACAACATTTAGGGAGATCATTTATAAACAGTAAAAACAAAAGTGGCCCAACAGCGAGCATTGTGGAACTCCTTGGGAGATTTTAAAAATATCTGAGCATGCATCTCCAATTCTAGTACATTGTTGAAGAGGGGACAAGTATGTTGAAAACCAAACCATAGATTTAAATCTGAGGCCAATAAGTCTGAGTCTATTCATTATTAAATTATGGTGAACTGTACAGAACACTTTGGATAAATGCAAGAGTATAACAGAAGGAAAAAATGTACTTGCAAGGAAGAATAGAGATCATTTATTACTCTTGAAACAGTATAAGTCTTACTATGCCCCTTACCAAAGCCTGATATATTTTCAGAGATTTAATCATTTTTTGATAAATGGAAAAAAAGTTGTTTGTGAATTAATTTTTCAAAGGTCTTTATGAATGAGGATAGAACAGATATAGGATGATAACAATTTGGGTCTGATAGAATTCCACCCATAAATATTGGAATGATAGAAGCTGCTTTCCAATCCTGTGGAACAACTTCAATGTTCAATGGAAAGTTAAATAAGTACGATAAATACTCAAGTGCTCCAATTTTCAGGAAAACAGATTCCATCATGTCATTACCAGCACTGTTTTTATAGTCTATAACCTAGTCATCATAAATGTCAGTGACTTTAAGTTCATGAAACAAGAAGTACAGATCTAGAAAATTAACTGGAGAATCAAGATTTAAGCTTGAAAAGGTAAACATGGAAATGCTTCATCAAACACCAAGCTTACTTTGGCCAAAAATGTATTAAAAGTTGGATCTTTTGCATATGGATCTGTAATAATCATGTTATCAGACTGTATCACAGTTGGTAAAGCATTTCTATTGGTGTTCCCGTGAAGTTTATTTTATATATATATATATATATATATATATATATATATATATATATATATATATATGTGTGTGTGTGTGTGTGTGTGTATATATATATATATATATTATTGAAGCAAAATCTCATTAATGCATAGTTAGGTTGATGTCACAGCCACAAAAGTTTGAAATTTGATGTTAGGGTTACCCACCACCACCCATCTCACTACCACCCCATCCTCCACATACCAATAGATGGGGTGTACCATAGGGTCATTAGGCCGACGTCTGTTGGTGTGTGGAGGATGGGGGGTGGTGGTGGGGTAACCCTAATATTGGATTTCCAGACTTTTGTCTCTGTGACAACAACCCCACCTGATGCATTAAAAAGGTTTTTTTGCAATGAATTTCCTTACTTTTTGAAAAAATGTAATGTAACTAGTAAGTGGTATGTGTCAGTGGGAGCGTGGTGCCCTCCCACCAAATTGCCCATTTATGCATAATGATATGCATCTGTGGGAGCATGGGCTTTCCAGACCCTGTGCTCCCACTTATACATAACAATGGAGCCATACAGTAGCCCTATATGCCTGAAAAGGAACCCCTGAAACACTAATTTGCCAATATCTCAGTAACCGTACAACCTATGAAATAAATTCCACTGCAGGTGTAATCTATGATTTTGAAACTTCCTCACAGACTTAGAGCTGGGGGTAGCCAGAAATCCATATCCCACACCGTTTCCGAGATAGAGGTGCAGAAAGGCGCTGCAGTGTTATTCTATGGGAAATTTCTCCACTTTGGAACACTGTAAGTATGGGCCCGTTGAATGTTTTGGGACCAAACCACCAAAAGGCACATCTGTGGGACCAGGCCTTGCCACCCTGCAAATTTCAGCCCAAAAGCACAATCAAATTTGGCACAAAGAAGTGACAAAGAAAACAGCACATGGGAAAATGTGTTCATGCAGTGTTTTCATGATAACTTTAATGTGTTCATGGTCCTCCTCTCTCTACAATGGGAATGTTCTGACACACAGAAAAAAGTTGTTGAGGTTCCTTTTTTTTGGATCGCAATCATTGCTGTGTCAACAACAAATTTTGTCATGACAACAAAATGGTAGAATGGTGGGAAAAGTCTGAAAAATATATTTGCAGACCACCTGCTGGAAAACTAATGCCAGGGTCATGTTCCTAAGGTCCAGAATAGGTAAACACAACTGTTGGTGTTTACCAAAGGGCATTATTTTTTGAGTTACAACATTTTTTGTCTCTTGCTAACTGAAAACAAGATGGAGGCAGCAAGAAAACAAATTTAGGGAGCACAACAACAAAAATGTGATTGCGAACATTTTTGCAATGCACATATTAATTTTCCCATAGGCTAAAATAGGACATGAAAAACTTGCATAACTTTTGAACGTATTGATATTTTTTCACCAAATCTTCAAAAGGCACCAGTTTAACCCAGGCCACATATACACAAGCAAATTTGAATCCACTCAGATGCATTCTTCTGTCCATTATGCCTGACAGGGAAAAAGGGCAAAAGTTGGTAATTTTCACTTTATGAATGCTCTGCAGTTCCGCAACTGTACATCTGACCAGAAGGAAACTTTCCAGATCCAGAGATCTTTGGTTGGAGGCTGTGCATGCACAATTTCAGGCAAATTGGACAAATGGTTACAAATTTATTAAAATGCAAACTTTGGGGTTTAACATAGAAGTGACCATGTAACTCTAACTATACCTGCACTACTGTGCAGGTAATATAGATATAGATACATAGATATATTTGCCCCCAATTTTCTCAGATTATTTGAGGATTCCTGGAATTGAGACTAATAATTACTTTTTGCTTTACCTGTTTCTAAGGTACATTTATTTCTAACTGTTTAAACATTTTGATAATCCAGTACAAACTTAGTGGATCTTGTTTCTTTCCAAATAATTTTTTTTTTTTTTTATCATGGTGCTAATTAAACTGTTGAACCAGTGTGAAGACACTGAGCAGACTCTCTTTTTAACATTAGGAGCATGTTTGTTTATTGTCTGCTGTAGGGACAACTTAAAAAATTCCCAGTGTCGAAGGTACATCAAGACAAGAATTAATGACCAACTAAGTTCAGAAAGATCGTTCAAAAAAAGCTGATCACTAACAGACTTAAAGGGCCAGTAGCACCAAAAATAGCAGGCAGAACTGTGTTGTCATTTTTAAAAGTAGTCCCTTCTTACTTGTGATTTCCGAAGTATTTTTTTTCTTTTTCGGTGTACTCATTAGATGTTTCTTTCCTAGTAGTATTGGGTGTAATGTGAAAAGTAATGCTTTACCTGAAAGCAGACATACTGTATCCAGTTTTGTTCCCCCCACCACATCATAAGCCTGTCACCTCACTCATTGTTTTATCACAAGCCCTTCTGCCTGATTGGTAACATATGCCCCAAGTTACCAATCAAGTAGCAGAAGACTGGCTTTTCTTGCTTACTAGAGATGTCAGTTGTTGAGTTTACAATTTTGATAATGTACAGAGAGAAGCAGAACTGACTATATCGGCCTCCAGGTAGAGGGTTGTTCCACACATCACACCTAGTACAGTATAAGATAAATTATCCAAGCTGTTTTGGTGACATCAGATCAGTTCAGATAATAATAACAATAATAAAGAAACTCCTTTGTAGGATGTACAGCACTGTTCTATGCAGGCAGTGGCACACAAGTGACAGTTTAATAAAGGAATAATGCCTGACAGGGTGTGTTGTGCTGGGATAACATCCCACCTCAGGTGGTTAGGCCCAAGGCCACAGGCTGAGGGCGTCCAATACCTGAGAAGGGATGTTATCCCAGCATAACACCCTCCCTGGAGGGCATTATTCCTATTATACAAGAGCTCCTTTGTGTAAAAAAGGAAAAAAGAATAAAAAGTTTATTTTAAGTGCATTTTGTTTGGTCATATTTTCAGTGGGTAGGCATACTAACAAAAAAATAGCGCTAACTGTTTTGGCCAGTAGGTGGAGCTGCTCTTCTGTGTGGCTGTGTTGTTTTCCCCACCGACCCTTGCTTCTGTTGTGTGCAAAACACTTGTTTTGAGGTCCCATGCCATGGTCTTTCTGCCACATCCCCCCACCCCTGTGTATTTAGAAGGGGAATGTTTGGGGGAATGTGTGAGGGCTCTGCTTTCAAGTACTGTGTGTAGCCATCACTGCTGATCAGAAATGCGGCTTTTGGTTTGGCTGGGAGCAGCAAGCAAGGGATGTCTGCACCTGTGGACTGATTTTTTTTTATTTTTAATGCAGTCATGATTTTGTCGGGACTAGAGCCGGGATGTTATGCTGGGAAAACATCCCGGGTCCAGTCCCAGATGGACCAAACAGAGTCCAGCTTTCTTCTTTGCCATTGTACATTATAAGGAGAGTTTTTACCCTGTTGTAATATTTAATAGATACAGTATGTTAGTTGTAGATCCTGTTAGTAGGGATGTGAGGAATGCAAACTTCCACCCTCAGAATTGCTGCGGAATGGCAATTCTGCTTCTGAAATGCTTTGCGGAATTTCTTTTTAAATTCCATAGAATTTTGAAAAGCATTTCTGTGCGAACTGCGGAGTAATCTTCTGTGGATCATGTAAACCATGGAATAGTTTTCTGTGGATTGCAGAAAAAGAATCCACACTTCATGTGAACTGTGGATTCTTATTCTGCAAAAAACATTTCGCATGCAGAATGTTGACATTCTGCAAAGATGGAAATCAGTGGAATTTTTTAAAATTCCATGGAATTCTGTTCCATCAGAAATTCAACATTCTTCACAGTCCCACCTGTTAGATGGCATCAGCCCAATGAGTATCAAACAGTGACTTTCTTTTTTACCTAATTTCTCTGTCTTAGCCTACACACTTTCCTGCCAAATGAAACCTGAAAACTGCAACTGATGCTTAAACTTATAAACTTTGATCTTAGCTACAACCTACAGCAATTTCTCTTCCCTACCTTCTATGATCCCTTCACTGATCCACTGAGAATACTGTACCAGCAAACAAAAGCTGGACCATGCGGTACTTAAGATCTCCATACAGTAGACAAATGCTGGGCCACTGAAATGTGTTACATGTAGAAAAAAAAACACATAGCTCCTATTGTCAGCAGAATTGGTCCCCACATCCAATTGTACTGTATTCCAACACCCTCCCACCAGAATACACCCTCATATCTCTATAACCTGTAATATTTACATGCTGAACTGAAAGCTGGGCCATGAGGCATGGATAACACTTGGTGATTTGTAAACATTTAATCTTTGACCGAGTCTGTGTTACAGTAGTAAAACTTCCCTCTTAATCACTCCCTGACAAAAACAAACATCTCCAGTCTAAATACTTGTAACAAAAAGCCAGACTACATGGCACTCACTGCAACCAACTTCTTGGGAAGTTATAATTGTCATGTGACAATGCATTACAAAAGCCTGAGGGCAGCAGGTGTTATCTAACTGTAATAATGAAAACCATCATTTAATAGGTTTTGTGCATAGAATACTGTACCAGCAGAAATGTGGTTAAATAATCACAGTTCCCTGACTGGCAGTACTATTCCCGCAGCACCATGTGTGAGCACTGCTACACACTGAATCCTGTTAGTTACAACTACAGTAGCACTGCACAACAGGGAAAAAACAGGTGACATTGGTTGGGTTAATTAGACAGGAAGATCAGATGATCAGGGTTGTACTGTACTGTCAAGTAGAAAATCTTCTAATTAGAAAAAACAAAAGAATAAAATACTTCACATATAAAAAGTGATAGCTGACTACTTCTAAAAGTTATCATTAATTCCTTGCAGAACACTAGCTCTTTGAAATTATGAGAAATAAATATCTAATCATCTGCATTTACAATAATTTGTTGTCAGACACAAGTCATGTAACAATGGTCATTAATGTCTGCTCCAAACACTAAAGATGAATATTTATGAGGTGTTGTATTAAAAATGACATCAAGAAATTAGCCCTTGTTATGGTCTGTCTTATGATGCCTAGTAGGAGGATTTTTAATTTGAGTCAAATTCAGTGCCACTAACTGATTTGATAAAGCCAATGAAGGAGTTATCATATCCCAGTTTTAATCTCCTAATAGGAGTAATTCAATACAGTGCAGATGGGGCTCTGTAGCTGGTAGCTAAGTAGAAACTACAACTATTGGCACACATGACCTGCATCACTAACAAGTTTAACTGTTTAGAGATTTCACTACTACAGATGGAAGGCTGATGGGTCTATAGATTCCCAGCAGCTCCTTGTCCCAACCCTTGTGCAGCAGAACTATCTTCACCATTTTCCAGTTTTTGGGAACCACCCCTTACTGCAAAGAGCTATTGAATAGCCCAAGTAGGGGATCAGCTAACACCAATGCCAGTTCCCTCAGATATATCTGTGACACTTGGACAGCTGGTTCTGATCACTGTATCATTTTTTGTAATATAAAAATGTATTACTGATTGTCTCTGCTGAGAAATCTGGTGCTCTTGGAATGACCTCACTCACCCCCCCCCCAGGTCTCAGTTAAAAGATAAAAGCCATGAGCTACTTACAGACCAGGCCTTAATCAAGGATCTCCTGTTTGTCTGAGTTAATCATAGCTGTAGTTGCTAAGAGAGAAATCATAAAACTTTTATAACAGTTAGAGGAAGAAGAACAGGTTATGACGTTTTAGTGCGAAGTCATAAAATATGCTTTGATGTCCTGGAAAGGGGAAGATGCTCATAAGATCAAAGAAAATCCTTTGAAGAACATGAGTTGTGCTGAGGATTACAGAATGTAATACACTGAAAAGACATCCTGTTTTTGTATAGATATATTTTTTCATATATTCTGACAGGGAGGAGCTAGGTGACCTCATGTGAAGAGGTGGGCAAAGCCAGCTTTTAGCAGTATTCTGTTTTACTTCAGACACACTTCTATCTAGACTCTGACAAGGAAACATCTTTGAGCACTTTAAGCAGGTATTTAGAGAGAGAGAGAGAGACAAAATATAAGTACTGTAGTAGGAATTGCACTGTTAAAACCTTGTCCTTTTAAAAGATTGTACGGTTCTTATGATATTGGTTCTGATTTTATGTTTTGCATGCTTTTTATCTATTTTAGTAAAACTCTATTTTTAGAGCCTACTTGGTCTGTCTTTGACTTCTTTTCTTTAACAAGTGGAGTATATATGGTTAAGGCAGACACTGTGCATAAGCTTGAATGGTGATGCCAAACTGGAAAAAGGTAAGGGTTTAATCTGAGGTCTTTTATTAGAGTTTTAAGGGTTAATTTCTGTACACCTGGTTAGGTGCCCATAGGCAAAGATATCTGGCCCCCTGAGGACAGAATTATCTGAGCCTGTGCATTGGGTATGCTAACAAGAGGTTGACAGTTTGAATCCCTCCAGAACTGAGACCAAAAGTTGATTTGAACCCACAAAACAGACAGGAGGGTTACCCTGTTTCTGTTAACTGTTCACAAAACTACGCTCAGAGACTGGCACTTTGGGAGTAGAGGGCTGACCTGCTGAATAGGTTTGTGACAGACTGGTTGGCAGCGGTGGCATAATTTTGGTATTATAAGCTTTTATCATTCAGTGTGTCAGCTTGAGACTGTCAGTGCACTTGCAAAGAAAGGAAAAGGCAGAGTTTTATTTTAAAAGGAGACAGAACTATATCACTTGGTGTACAGTCAAGTTCCTACCCATTTTATTTTTTTTCCTAAAGTGCAAGTCAGAGTAGCAGTAGTGAGGGAAGATGGCTTCCAACTACAGCAGGCACACTGTAGACAACTTAAGGCAGTTGTGCGGGGACAGAGGAGTCCCGTTCAAGGTGAAAGCCAGCAAGCAGAACCTCATAGATGCCCTGATGGTAGCAGATACCCAGAGCAGCGAGTCACAGACTGTGACTGAAAAGGACCAAACCTCGAGTGTGGCAGGGTTAGTGGCCAGTGCAGTATCGAGATCCAATGAGGAGGACAACAGGGCCACTGTCAGTGAAGAGCCACAGCAGCAGGGGAAGGTCACCAGTATCCTGGATCCAGAAGTACTCAGGCTGCAAATTAAGTTGCACAGGATGGAGCTGGAGTTCCAGGAGAAGAGAGAATGAGAGAGACGAGAGGTAGAGCGGGAACAGAGTGAGGAGACCATGAGGAGCGTGAGCACCAGCGAGCTGCAGAGGAGAAGAGAGAGTGAGAATGCTGAGATGCAGACCATGAGGAGCAGGAGCGCCAGAGGCAACAAGAACTGGAGAAGCTACAGCTCCAATCAGTGGCACCAGAGCAGGTAAGTGGCTTGGGTTTAACTGGGACTGCAGGACTTGGTTACAAATTGAATTCCAAATTAATAGCAGAATTTAAAGAGGGGGAGGATATGGATGCCTTTTTAAATTCTTTTGAAAAAGTTTGTATTCAGGTTAAAATTCCTAGAGAGTTCTGGAGCTTCCAGCTATTCCCCGTTACTTACCAGGAAAGCTTGGGATGCATTGGATCAAATGGACAATGAGGACAGTGATGATTACAGCAAACTAAAAGCTGCACTGTTAAAGAAATTTGAATCAACTGCTGAATCATACAGAGCTAAATTCCGTAAGCTCAGGAGAAGCCCTGACATAAGTTATGAGGAGCTAGCCATGAAGCAGCATCAGTTTTTAAAACGTTGGTGGGAAGGAATTGAGGCACACTCTGTTGATAAAATTGAAAATGTGATTCTGTTAGAACAGTTTTTCTGTGCATGCCCAGCAGAGCTGAAAACCTGACTGGAGGACAGAGATCCCAAAACAGTGCAACAGGCTGCTGAACTCTCAGATCATAATGCCAAGAGCAGACCTGCTCTGAGAGCGAACAGGGTGAGTGTGACAGTGCAGAAAGGGAAAAGCATGCCTTTAGGGCAGCTAAAACCCTCACTGCCTCCACCAAAACCAGTTAGCCCCAGGTTTCAGAGAAAAGATTTCTCTGAGAGAAGAAATGAATATTGGTTGTGTAAAGAAACTGGGTATATTGCTAGACAGTGTCCCAAACAGGTGAGCAATAATACACAACCAGGTGTTAGAAAAGAAGTGGGTTGTTTGTGTGTCCCTGGAAGCATGCCAGTGAACATGAGGGAACACATGCACCCAGTCATGGTGAATGGTGTACAGATGCAGGGGTTAAGGGACACAGGGGAATCCCTGACCTTGGTAAAGGGAGATCTGGTACAGCCTGGTCAGCTTATACCCAATAAATACGTCACTGTAAAGGACTTTGCAGGTGGAGAGAAAACATTGCCCCTCACTAGTGTTCTCTTAGACTGGGCTGAAACAGGGGGGACTGTGCAACAGGTGGCTGCAGCCAAAACATTAGCAGTAGATGTGATCCTGGGCAACAATCTCCAACAGGGGATGGTATGTGCACTTACCCATAGCCAAGTGGCAAGGGAAAATTGTAGTTCCCTGAACCCCACAGAAGCCATTGTGGAAACCACTGAGAGGCTGGCTCCCCAGCCTGTATCTCCTGATATGGAGATTAATGAAGAGGGGGTAGAAATTTCCCCAGTAGCAAGTAACCACACAGCTACAGAGGGTTACTCTGAAGAGGGAGGGGTGACTCATTGTCAGAGGGTTGGGATTGACAGTGATCCTGAGTGCCCTGATGCTAGTGCTAGGGACCCTAGTTTAGTGACTGAAGGGGACTTGTCCCATGCCTTGGGAATGTGTGAGGGGTTTACAGCTGCTCAGAGAAGTGACCTTAGTTTAGAGAATCTGAGGGCTTGGGCAGACTCAGACGGTGCACAGGGAGGTGATGGCAGATATAATGTTTATTGGGAAAATGGACTTATGTATACTCAGGCAGTACAGACAGAGGGAGGGGTGCTAGGAAGGCAGCTTGTCATTCCCCTGGGGTATCGTGAGCAGTTGCTGAAGATTGCACATGATATTCCCTTGTCTGGTCATCTAGGAATCATGCGCATGATGCAGCGGTTGGCTCAGAATTTCTACTGGCCTAACTTCACCCAGCAGGTGAAGGAGTATTGCAGGTCTTGTCACTGGTGCCAAGAAATAGGGAAGGCGGGCAAGAAAACCCAAGTTGCCCCAATTCCATTGCCCATAGTAGAGGAGCAATTCCAGAGGTTGGGAATGGATATTGTGGGGCCTTTCAATACCCCCGGCTCCTCAGGGAAGAGATTCATCCTGACTGTGGTGGATTATGCCACCTGGTACCCAGAGGCAGTCACCCTATCCTCACTGGGGACAGACAAAGTGGCAGATGCCTTACTTGGGATTTTCTCCTGTGTTGGGTTTCCACAGGAGGTCATCACTGATCAAGGGGGTTCCTTCACATCAGACCTGATGAAATGTTTATGGGAGAAGTGTGGGGTGGTGCAGAGATGCATGACACTGTATCACCCACAAGCCAATGGGCTTGTGGAGAGATTCAATGGTGCCCTAAAGTCAATGCTCTGGACGTTTGCTGAACAGCATGGGAGGGACTGGGAGAAACACCTTCCCCACCTGTTTGCACACAGGGAGGTAACCTAAGAGTTGACAGGATTTTCCCCCTTCTAACTCTTACATGGACGCCGGGTATGTGGGTCCCTAGACTTGATCCAGGAGGACTGGGAAGGCAAGCACGCCACCCAGGGAACTCCCATTGTGTATTACATCCTTAGGTTTAGGAAAAGGCTAAAGGAGCTTATGGACACAGCCCAGAGCAACCTGGCAGCTGCCCAACAGAAACAAAAAGTGTGGTTTGACCGCAAAGCCACAGCTCGCTTGTACATGGTGGGTCAGAAAGTCATGATCCTTATTCCAGTCCAGAAAGACAAGCTACAGGCTGAGTGGGCAGAACCGTACAAAGTGGTTAGGAAGGTAAATGACGTGAACTACATTGTAGAGTTACCTGACAGAAGACAGACAGAAAGGATGTACCATGTCAACATGATGAAGCCATATGCAAACAGGGCTGACATTGTGTTTGCAGTGTGTAGTTCTGGGGAAGGGATGGACGAAGAAGACCCCCTTCTAGACTTACTGGAAGAAAGTAAGTGTGAGTCCTCTGTAGAGGCAGTTAAATTGTCTCCCCAGCTGACCCCAGACAAGATCCAGAAAGTAAGGGAGGTTTTAGCAGACTTTGCCCCATGGTTTAGTGCCAAGCCTGGACTAACCCCTTAGCAAATCATGATGTGGAGACAGGGACACAGATGCCCATACACCAGACAGCATATTGGGTGTCAGAGGCTGTCAAAAAGGACATTAGGAGGGAAGTGGAGGAGATGCTAGATTTAGGGATAATCCAGAGATCTCACAGCCCCTGGGCCTCACTTGTAGTCCTTGTGCCTAAGCCAGATGGCTCTACTCATTTCTGTGTGGACTATCATGGACTGAATGCAGTCACGAAGTCAGACACCCACCTGATGCCCCGGACGGACGGACGAACTTCTGGACAAGTTGGGAGGGGTGACCTACCTTACGACCATTGACCTGACAAATGGGTATTGGCAGGTAGAGCTGACAGACAGAGCTAGGCAAAGGTCAGCCTTCATCACTCCAATAGGCTTATTTGATTTAAAAGTAATGCCTTTCGGAATGAAGAACACCCTGGCCACTTCCAAACATTGGTAAACCAGGTGTTAAATGGTGCTGAGGAGTATGCTGTGGCATACCTGGATGACATTGCCATCTTTAGTGCCAGCTGGGAGGAACACCTGTCCCACCTTAGGGAAGTGCTGGGCAGGATACAGAGGGCCGGGCTCACTGTCAAAGCCAAGAAGTGCCAGGTGGCCATGGGAGAGGTGGCATGTCTCAGGCATGTGGTAGGCTGAGGACAGCTCCATCCTAACCAAATAAAGATAGAGGTAATCCAGGTGTGGCCCAGACCAGAAACACAGAAGCAGGTCAGGAGTTTTCTAGGGACAGCAAGGTACTACAGAAAATTTGTACCCAATTACAGTGCCCTGGCTGCTCCCCTATCTGACCTGACAAAGAAAAGGATGCCCAAGAAAATTACCTGGGGCCCAGCCTGTGAGGAAGCCTTTTCCAAACTAATGGAGGCACTGTGCAGTGCTCCTGTTTTGACAAGTCCTGACTATAGCAATACCTTTATAGTTCAGACTGATGCCTCAGATATGGGTATTGGGGCAGTACTGAGTCAGACATCCAACCAAGAGACAGGTCACCCAGTAGTATACCTGAGTAGAAAGTTACTTCCCAGGGAGCAAGCATACTCCACGGTGGAAAAGGAGTGTCTTGCCATAGTGTGGGTCCTAAAGAAATTAGAGCCATACTTGTATGGGCAACATTTTGTGGTGCAGACTGGCCACAACCCCCTGGTTTGTCTGATGCAGATGGGGAAAAACAATGGTAAATTGCTTAGATGGAGTCTTGCTTTGCAAGGGTATGATATGACAATTATACATAGGGACGGAGCCAAAAATCAGAACTCCAATCTCCGATAGACTGTCTAGTGTCTATGAGGAGTGAACTGATTTGGGAAGCTCATCCCATGCAGGGAATAGAGTCGCCAAATTCGGTCTAAGTAGGGAGGAATTGTGACACTTGGACAGCTGGCTCTGATCACTGTATCATTTTTTGTAATATAAAAATGTATTACTGATTGTCTCTACTGAGAAATCTGCTGCTCTTGGAATGACCTCACTTGCCCCCCACAGGTCTCAGCTAAAAGGTAAAAGCCATGAGCTAATTACAGACCAGGCCTTAATCAAGGATCTCCTGTTTGTCTGAGCTAATTATAGCTGTAGTTGCTAAGAGGGAAATCATAAAACTTTTATAACGGTTAGAGGAAGAAGAGCAGGTTATGATGTTTTAGTGCAAAGTCATAAAAGATGCTTTGATGTCCTGGAAAGGGGAAGATGTTCATAAGAGCAAAGAAAATCCTTTAAAGAACATGAGTTGTGCTGAGGATTACAGAATGTAATACAGTGCAAGATGCTAATAATGGGCACAAATGTGCAAGCAGATTTTGCCCGTTATAGGGAGTGGGCGCTGTAACCAAAGATAGTTTTTTAAAACAAAATAAACACACTGGTAGTGGTTACCAAGCTTCTACATCCTGTACAGGCTGTATAATCATAATCATAATCATCAAAACATAAAACAGCACAAAACCTCCCCCAATTCCATCCTTCTGCCGATGGCTCCGGTGAGTACTGTATACCAGCTGGCGGCTCCGGTGCAAACATGGCAAACAACAAAAAATACATTAAAGCCATGGTTTAAACATTAAAGCCTCAATTAGGCACTAAGAGACTTATTCCCACTATGTTTCAAATGAATAGCAACCTAGTGACCCTCGGAGTGCAGATACAGTAGTTTGGCAGTGGATTTAGTTGCAGCATGATCTGTTTTTTTTATAGGACTCTCACATCAGAAAGGAGCACATCATGAGAGCCACCCTTCCTTCTGTTCACAGTTATAGATCGTACTGCAGCCAGGACCACTTATCAGTGAATTAGGGCTATGCCATCCTTCTATTATGGCAGCTTAGCTGCTAGTTAATGTTATTTCACAATTCGGCATTTGAATCGATTGTGCTCACTGACACTAATTACAGTACAGTAGCAGCTAATCTGCCTGTAATAGAAGGTGTGCATAGATCATTAACACCAGCATTTTTATTATTGAAACCTATCTATGTGGCAAGTGCAAAATAGAATTTGCCTGGAAAAACCGATTGCTCGGTTAAAGCGTGGGCACTATAAGTGGTGAGGACTGTACTTTGAAAAGACATCCTGTTTTTGTATAGATATCTTTTTTTTTATATATTCTGGCAGGGAGGAGCTAGGTGACCTCATGCAAAGAGGTAGGCAAAGCCAGCTTTTAGATAGTATTCTGTTTTACTTCAGACACACTTCTATCTAGAATCTGACAAAGAAACATCTTTGAGCACTTTAAGCAGGTATTTAGAGAGAGAGACAAAATCTAAGTACTGTAGTAGGAATTGCACTGTTAAAACCTTGTTCTTTTAAAAGAGTGTATGGTTCTTGTGATATTGGTTCTGTATTTTATGTTTTACATATTTTTTTAATCTATTTTAGTAAAACTCTATTTTTAGAGCCTACTTGGTCTGTCTTTGATTTCTTTCCTTTAACAAGTGGAGTATATATGATTAAGGCAGACACTGTGCATAAGCTTGAATAGTGATACCAAACTGGAAAAAGGTAAGGGTTTAATCTGAGGTCTTTTATTAGAGTTTTTAAGGGTTAATTTCTGTACACCTGGTTAGATGCCCGTAGGCAAAGATATCTGCCCCCCCCCGAAGACAGAATTATCTGAGCCTATGCATTGGGTACGCTAACAAGAGGTTGACAGTTTGAATCCCTCCAGAACTGAGACCAAAGGTTGATTTGAACCCACAAAACAGACAGGAGGTTTACCCTGTTTCTGTTCTGAAATCACAAAAGGAGCAGAATCAAACCACAGAAAAACACGTATCCTGGATTTTAGGGGGGCAGACTTTGGGAAAATGGGGAGATGCTTGAAAGAGGCATTAAGGGGAATGGGGTGGGAATCAGGAGTTGAGGAACAGTGGGCAGTATTTAAAATGGGGATTACAAGAGCAACAGAATTATGCATTAAGCAGGTTAGCAAGGGAAAAAGAAAGAGGGGACCATTATGGTTTTCCAAGGAGGTAGCAGAGAAAGTGAAAGCCAAAAAGACTGCATTCAGGTAATACAAAAAGACACAGGCAGAAGGGGATTGGGAGAAGTACCAAAAGAAGCAAAGGGAGGCAGAGGGTCAGTAAGGGACGCCAAAGCTCAGACAGAAGAGCACATTGCAAAATCAGTGAGTAGAGGAAACAAAACTTTTTACAGGTACAGAAGTGAAAAAAGAAAAGCAAAGGGAGGGATAGTGAGACTGAAGGGGGAAGATGGGGCCCACATGGAGGATGACAACAGTAAAGCTGACATACTGAACAGGTATTTCTGCTCAGTCTTTACTGAGGAAGAGGAGGGTAATAGACCTGAAGGGAGTACAAGGGGTGGGAATGATGCAGAAATGGACGCAAGTCCCTTTACAGGAGAAAGGGTCCTGAAGGAACTGGAAGGAATAAGAGTTGATAAAGCAATGGGGCCAGATGGGGGTGCACATCAGGGTCCTTAAAGAACTAAGAGAGGTGGTGGCTGAACCTCTGGCAATCCTGTTTAGCTGATCACTGGAAACAGGGGAGGTACCAAAAGACTGGAGGACAGCAGATGTAGTCCCCTTATACAAAAGTGGGAACAAAGAGGAAGCAGGGAACTACAGACCAGTCAGCCTCACCTTGGTAGTGGGGAAGATCATGCAAGCACTACTGAAGGAGAGATTGGTGGAACATCTGGTTGTCAATGGACTACAGGACCCAAGGCATCATGGTTTCACCAGGGGGAAGTCATGTCAGACCAACCTAATTGAATTTTTTGACTGGGTGACTAGGGAGATGGATCAGAGGATGGCAGTGGACATGGCCTATCTGGACATCAACAAGGCCTTTGACACTGTGCCACATAGAAGGCTATTACACAAACTGGGGAATATGGGTGTGGGCAGGACAGTGCTGTGATGGGTAGGTAACTGGCTGTGCAGCAGGACACAGAGGGTGGTGGTAAATGGCTGTCACTCCACAGAGGGAAAAGTGACCAGTAGGGTACCACAGGGATCAGTGCTGGGACCGGTCCTATTCAACATCTTCATCAGTGACATTGCACAGGATCTAGAAGGCAGAATTTCCCTGTTCGCTGATGACACAAAGCTCTGTAACAGAGTGGACACACCAGATGGTGTAGACAGAATGAGAAGAGACCTGCAGAAACTGGAAGAATGGTCAGGGGGTTTGGCAGTTGAAATTCAATGCAAAGAAGTGCAAGATAATGCATATGGGGCACAAAAATCTTGGCACAATATATCAGTTGGGGGGGGATGAGGATATAGCATGCGCCAAGCAGGAAAGGGATCTTGGGGTTATCATCTCTGATGACCTCAAGATAGGGAAACAATACGACAAGGCAATTGGTAAAGCAAATAGGATGCTGAGATGCATAGGTAGGGGCATCACCAGCTGGAAAAGGGAGGTCATAATTACACTATACATGACACTAGTGAGGCCCCACCTGGAGTACATTGTACAGTTCTGGAGACCTTACCTACGTAAGGACATAGACAGGGTAGACAAAGTTCAGAGGAGAGCAACAAAGATGGTACAGTACATGGATTGCATCACAAGTCCTATGAGAACAGGTTGAAGGACTTGAATACATACTCCCTGGAGGAGAGGGAGAGAGGGGATATGATAGAGACATTCAAGTATCTTACAGGGAGGAACAGGATGCAGGAATACACTATTTTTAAGTGAAAAAGATGTTCCAGGACTAGAGGGCATGGGATGAAGTTAGAGGGAGGAAGATTCAGAGGAAATGTGAGGAAGTCTTTCTTCACAGAACGGGTGGTGGACAAGTGGAATACCCTGCCAGAGGAAGTGGTGGGGCTGAAACAATCACAGAATTTAAGAGTGCATGGGATAGACATAAAGGAATTCTGGAGGTCAGGGGTGAGGGGCAACAGACTTCTAGGAAAACATAAAGCAAACTTACAAGCTCAAATGGGCAGACTGGGTGGGCTGTAGGCCCTTATCTGCTGACACTGTCTATGTAGCTATGTAAGATTTTCTTGTCCTTTTGGCATTAAGAAGTTTTTTAGGAACCACTGTGGAGCAGAGCCCAATTCTTCATTGATGGTACAGGAGATGTCTAAAAGCGGTTTGTCACTGTGGAATATGATCAGGTCATTGATGTAGAGGAGAGTATGACATGCCTGACACACCATAGGGTTGGAGTCAATGCAATGGGATAAAAGTATTGGCTCAAGAATGGAACCCCATGTTACCCCTCACTAGAGACCTCCTAAGGTTGGAGCTTCTGCCAGATAAGTAGCTACTGGGGAGTTACTAATGTGCTGCTTTTTGGCATGCCATGATGCACCCTTACCTGGTGAATATGTTACTGGGATTATAGCACAGGAAACTCCATGCTAGAAAAATAACATCTGACATGGCAGCTTCAGGGATAGCATATAAACTCTGTAAAAACTCAATTTACTTGTTTATTGTTAGCCATGTTAGCGGTCAGTGTTTTTCTTGACCACTACCATTGGCTTTGTCATTGTGGTCGGTGTTTTTGTTGAGCGCTACTTTTTAAAGTGCCATTTTTCATATGTAGTTTTTGACCATGCTGTATTTATATTCGATTTTATGACCTAGTTCCTGATGCACCAGGTCAAATTCCATTGTTGGGTCAATAAAAATGGCCCCAGTCAACATATTCTTAGCTAAGTTTTTGACAACAAATAAATGACTTACTTTCTGCAATAGCATGAAATATTAGTATGGATACATAAGTCAGCAATGTGATGAGTGAGAGATCAGGAGGGCAGGCAGAAAACATAAATGCAGATCTAGTGAGTACAGTACCTGCCAGACTAGTAGCAGCATCAGCTGTAGTAGCTGCTGAGTCTGGCTATCCCCTGCATCACCTCACCCTAGCCTGGCAGGTACAGTGCTGTTGCTGCTTCACAGCCATCAATGGAGTAGCTCTCTCTGCTGCCAGCTAAATCTCTCTCTCTCTCTCTCTCACACACACAAACTAAGTTGTGTTCTGACTGTCAGCTGATAGACTTTTACCTACCATAGTGTGTTGTTCTGATCATCAGAAGAACAGTGCTCTCACCCACCAGCAGAGCAGATTTCCTGCCCACCAACTGAATTCTGTGCTGGCCACAAGTGGAGCTGCTGTTCTTGCCAGCAATGAAGCAATGTTCTGTCTGCAGTCTGACTGGATTTCTGTCTCCTACTATAGTGCAGTGGTGGCTGCCAACTCATTGACATATATTCAGCAGTGGCAGTGGATTCTGTTTGCCGACTCTCTCATTTGCTAAAGGAATGGCTATACTGGCCATTAGAGGAGTGCCTCAATCACTAACTAATAGAGCAGAAGTTCCAGATGAATTAGAAGAAGAGTTGTGAAGAATGTTTTTCACATGTAAAATTGGCAGAATTTTTATATGCTGCATTGTAAAAAGACTGCAATTTTATTAAAAACTCTGCCTATCTTCTTGACCTTGGATGGCACCTCTCTTGAAGTGGAAGTGGTTCATTCATTCAAATACCTTGGTGTGTGGCTAGACAGAAACTTGACTTTTCTGCCTCACTGATGCCATCCACACCAAGCTCCACCCCAAACTTGGTGCCTTGTACCCTAATAAAGACTGTCTGTCTCTACAGGTATGCCGTGAGCTTGTCACCAAAATGGTGCTACCTGTCTTTGACTATACAGACCTGGTTTATGGCACCATTCCCTCTACCTCCCTGGCTAGAATAGACACCCCCTACAAAGCCTTTTGTCATTTTGCTACCAACTCCTCTTCTCCTACCCACCATTGCTCACTATACTCCTCCATGTCCATTCTTCCTCTACCTTCACATCACCAGAACCACTGTGCTTCTTTCATATCCAAATTCTGGTTTGGGTCCCTTTCCTGTTTCCTCTCCTCACTCCTCTCCTTCATTCCCTCTGCCTCATGCTCCCTCCACTCCAGGGATCCTCAAAGTTTCATCATTTCTTATACCTGCTTCTGTGCTGAGCAATCAGCCTTCTCCTATTGTCTCCCTTCATTCTGGAACCTACACTGACCCTCCCTCCATTTCACTACTGTCACCATTTCCATCACCCCACCACTCCTGTTCTCCCCCTACCTGACTGCCCCCCTTATATTTGCCTCCTACTCTAGTGTAGGTGTGGTTGAACTGCCTGATGTTTGTTGCTTGCTCTTATTGTACTTACTCCTGTTTTAATTATGTACTTTATCCTACTTTACTGTAATTATGAAGTGTGTCAATGCTATATAATTTGCATTTAACTGTATAATGTGTTTATGCTATGGATTTGCTCCCCTTTTCCTTCCCTTGGGTCACACCCAGAAATGAGCCATGGCTCTGTGTTTCCTTCCCGGTCACCAATTTTCAAATACATAAATAAACAAATTAAAACGTCTGCAAAATTGTTTATGTTTGCTTGCATGTTCAATCATTTTAATGCAGAAAACAGCATTTTGGATTTTTTTTCCAGAATTCTGTTTTGTTTGTTTACTAACTCAGTGAAATGCAGGAACATTTTCATGTAGATTTTCTGCATAGTGCAATTTTCTCTGCATTTTGCACTAAACATTTTCACAAAGGGCCCTGTGCATAAAAGCAGCCAGCAACCATGCTTTCTGCACATTGCTGGTCAACAGTGCAGTGCTCAGTGCTGCTACTTTGCACACTTTGTACACTGATGGCATTCGCAATGCAATACTCTTACTCTGAGCAGCATATACGGGGGCAGGTAAGAGGGATTGCAGCAATGGCTGGGCTTCCAATCCGAGAACCAGCCTAGCCAGCAGGTGGATCACCTACTTTACGCCCACAGGAGATCCTGAGATATTGCAGCCCATGAAGGTGACTGCCACATCCCCTATGGTTTGTAGATGTCCTGTACCAGGGATTGAACCCCCACATGCATGAAATACCTGGGACCCCATAGTAAAGGAGATGATTAGGCATGGGGTGGTTCCTTCCAGTTGGGGCTCTCTGTCCCCAGGGACTAGAAGTGGTCCAGATAAGAGGTACAGTAATCTTAAATCTTGCTCCAGTGAAAGGACCAGGAAACAGATCTCAGCTATCTAAACTGATCCCATAGAGTGTTCAGACTTCAGGACCAATGTTGCATTGAGAAAGGGGGCAGACTGTATTTTATTACAGAAACAGTGGAAGAAATGAACCAAGTCAGATGCACTATGGAGCAAAAAAGAAGCACTTAAGCCTATGTCATGCAACTTCATCCTTTATCTCCCTCAAGTTACTTCTACTTGACTTTTCCACCCCTTCCTGCAACTGTACGTGACCACTGTGTTTGCTCCTCCATATTTTGTTGATGTCCCCCCATGCCCCCCTTGCTGTGAGCAACCACCTTCCCACTCTGTGCCCCTGGTCTGTGTGATTTAAACTGTTTCTTATCAATTACATACATCTGGTGAAGTTTTCCCTCAGGTACCTACCATGCTGCACTAGCGTTGGTAACTCTTGCACCTTTGTAGTCAGGATGGTAGTAATCTGCTCGTTATCTGACATGTGCTCCCAGTACTGTGTTACAGTTGCATCTTACCCATTGTTTACATCTTTATTTTGTGTTACCCTTACTACCTGCCTGTACATTGTGTCTGAATAACAGTACTGTATTTTGTATAGAAACATAGGATTTGTCAGCAAAAAAGGACAGCTTGGTCCACCCAGCCTATCCAAATGTTCTCTGCCTAGTCCATCTCTGCAGACCCTAAGTGGTCTCCAGTGACCCTCCCTCCCTCCTCCCTGTCTATTAACTAATATTCCCCTGTGTCTATCCCACACAGGTTGTGGTGCCCTTTCTCACTTTTAATAGACTCCCTCCTGTGTCCTGTTCACCCCTGTGAGTTACTTGTTGGTCTCTATCATGTCCCCTCTCACTTTCCAACTTTGCAGGGTGTACATATGGAGATCTCTCAGTCTCCCCTCATAGGGCTTTTGGCATGACCCCTGCACCAATTTAGTTGCCCTCCTCTGGACTACCTTCACCCTGTCTATGTCCATTCTGAGGTGCAGCCTCCAGAATTGGACAGAATTCTCCAGGTGGCATCTCACCAGCGAGTGATACAGCGGCAACACCTCCTCCTGCTGGAGATACCCCTACCTATGCACTTCAGCATCCCATTAACCCTATCCACTGCTTTGTCACACTGCCCTGCCACTTTGAGGTCAAGTATGATAGCCTCAAGGCCCCTTTCCTTTTTGATGATTGTCAGTACACCCCTCTATATTCAGTTTCTGGGTTCTTATGCCTCATCTGCATTATTTTGCACATTTTAGCACTGAACTTCAACTGCTATGCTCTTGACCATTCCTCTAGTTTCCCAAGATCCCTGTGCATTCTTTTCACATCCTCCCGAGTGTCTACCCAACTACAGATTTTGGTATCATCTGCAAAAAGGCATAGCTTCCCTTCCTGTTCTGCAATATCACTTATGAAATCACTAAAGAGGAGTGGTCCCAGTACTGAGCCCTGCAGCACCCCACTGGTCACTCTCCCATCATTAGAGTGAGTGTCATTAACCACCACCCTCTGAGGTCTATCCATTAACCAGTTTCTAATCCAGTTCACCACTTTGGAATCTGCCGCTGGGATGCCGAATTCCTTAATCAGTCTCCTGTGTGGCACGTTATTGAAGACCTTGCTAAAGTCCAGGTAGGCCATGTCCACTGCCCACCCTTGATCTATTTCCCAGGTTAACCAGTTGAAGAAATCAATTAGATTCATCTGGCATGTCCTCCCATCATGAATCCATGCTGCCTGTGGTCTTGCAGCCTATTGGATCCAAGATACACTACCAGTCTTTCCTTTATCAGGGTTTCCATTAATTTCCTTACCACTGAAGTGAGACTGACAGGCCTATAGTCGCTAGTCTTTTCCCTGCTGCTGGTAGTATGTAGAGGGGCCATATCTGCTCTCCTCCAGAACAAAGAATGATTCTAGTGATTCTAATGAACTGTTGAATAAGGCCATCAGTAGGGCATCTAGCAGCTCCCTGAGCTCCTTTAGTAACCATGAGTGTATCCTCTCCAGTCCCATAACCTTGTCCTTCAGAGCTGCAAGTCCATTCAGGACTCTCCTCAGAAGATGGACTTATGAATACCTCAATCCCACACCCCCTTGTTCCTGCTGCTCCCTTGAGGTCCCTTCTCCCTCCCTCCCCCCACAGTGAAGACTGAGCAGACGTACCTGTTCAAGATGGCAGCTTTTTCTAAATATGGTTTAACTAAGACGTTGCATAGTGGCAATATAAATTTACTTGGCATATTCTTTATACTCCTTTCTATACAAGTCTACATCCTGTTTTAGGCCTGCAGCTGCAGGCTGCTTGGATTGATTCAGTCATCTTGTCTAAAATAACAGAGGATCCTTCTCCTAATCTGATGCACTAATTTGTTACCAGTTAACAAGTACTCCTTAGCCTTTGCCTTTCCTCCAGATGCATAACCTTAAACTTTTGTATCTTAAATTACATTTGCCATCTGTCTACTCCTGCTCAAAATGGGATGGCATGCAGTATAATTCATACTGGCAGTTGAAATTTATGGCACTGCTTCAGCACTGGTGGGAGCAGAAACATCAAAGTATTCTACAAGTATTTTTAACACAACAATTGTAGATTTCATTTTTTTTTTAACAGAAACCATAAGGCTCATCAGAGTCTCTCCCCATCTGCTCTGCCAGGGTATTTTCTACACCTAACTCTTAATCTCTGTTACCTCCTTATGTGATGAGCCTGGCCTCACCTTGCTTGCACAGATGCATGACACCTCCACCAGCTAAACCAAAGAGTGTCTGTCAGATCTTTCTTTGTTATATTTGACTACAGAAAATGAAAACATAGAATATGGTGGAAAAAAAGGCCTAGTGGCCACCCAGTGTATGCCACCTTGTTGAACCTTGATGCTTATGGAAACATTTTTCTTTTTCATTTTTTGTGTTAAACCACTTAATACTCAAAGTAATACATGGGTAATCTTTACAAAACTCAGTTGTGTTTCCATCTTGGGGTGGGGGTGGTGGTCTGATGACATCAGGGACCTTGCAGGCTTTGCTGTTGAGGTCCCCATGATGTTTTCAGAACCCCTAGAAGGAAATACAGTATTTTTTATAAATTATTATGGTTTGAAACATAACATTTAAAAATGTTGCCTCTTTCCTTCCAAATAAATCTTCAATTTAATTGTTCATTATTTTTAAACAAAACAAGAACTCACCCTCACCCAGAAGCAGAAAACCCACCCCATTTAGGGGGTGGGTTTCCATGTTTTTTTAAATGATGAAACAATAGAGGATTTTCTGTTAAGGGGGTATCTGGGTCTTAAGTGTTTGGAAAATCAAAGGAAAACCATGGGTGGCATTCTAATTAAGAAAATTGTTTGTTATAGATGGGTACAACAGCATGCTAGGATACTTGAACTGTGGTACAACACATTTTCAATTAAGATGGAAATCCATGCACAACAAGAGGTAACTACATATAGGGCCAGCTTTAAAGTTTCAGTGTTTCCTAGTGAAATGATGTCTCTGGGGCTCTAAATTTATTGGAGAACCACAATTTGCTCCAATACACATAGTTATCAGTATTGGCTTTGTAACACCTGACAAAGTCAGAGCAAGGAGAGGCATCTTAGAAAATAAAATATATGTAAAATATCACATATTACTAAGAACAGACTGTTGCACATTATTAATTTACATATGGGTGGCATGAAAGGCACACCAAGACAATGTTTGCTTCTCAACAGTGTAATGCCCCATAATAGTGCACTACAGTGTCAGTACTGGGTGGTAGCCCAAGTTCCTGGTGTGGTACTAGAACCCATAACCTTCCTATCTTCTAGCCCTAGAGACAAGCATACTAACAAACCCACTAACATGGCACTTTCTTTGTTGAATCAAGACACAGTCAGTAGTGAAGTAAGGCTTTTTTCAGACTAGGATAGTCATTCAAAACTACTCCGAAAACTTCAGCCCGTCCCCATTCCTTATATGTCAGGTAGGTCATTAGGAAGAGCAAGCCTTTTAACACTGAAAGTAAGTAAGTATTTTATTTATACCACACCCAATCCCGGAGGCTCTGGGCACCTTACAAGGTACACAGGTTACATAGGTGGTTTCAAGCTTTAGTAGACTTTTGTCCATAGTGCTTGCCAGCATTTTCCCATATAAAGTTTTGTTTATGCAATAGTTGTCTAACCTTATTTTAAAAATTGCCATTCTATCACTTGCCACCACTTCTACAGGCAGCCTATTCCATAGGTTTACCACCCTCTGACTAATCCAGTGTTTTCTCTTTAGATTATTCCGCTTCCCTATACTAAGCTTCAGGGGGTGACATCTTGGAACATGTATATCATTTTTTAATACTAACCCAAAATCTTCCCATGAAGTGTTGTCTTGCAGGGCTCTACACAGCATACACATGTGCCCCCTTACTCTTCTATATTGCAGTGTATACAAATTAAGATGTTTTAACCTTTCCAAGTATGCAACATTCTGGAGTGTTTTCACAGCTTAATTGCTCTTTTTTTGGATCATTTCTATTTTATTGATGTCTTGCTTCTTATAAGGTGACCAAACTTAGGCACAGTACTCACCAGTGATTTACAGTATACAATGTCACAATCACCTTACTATGTCTGCTAGTGATATGCCTAAGAATACAGTTTAAGACCTGGTTTGCTCTTTTTACTATCTTGTGACAGTGAATATCAAATTTCCTATCTGCTGTTATGGTAATTCCTAAGTCTCTGTCTTCCGTGGAGTCTTTCATACTGTAGCCCCCTAGGTTAGATTGGTAGTGTTCATTTTTTTTACCCATGTGTAATATCATGCACTTTCTTAAGTTCAACTCCAACTTATTTTTAGTAGTCCAATCATATATGTAGTCCAGAGTATGTTGTAATTTGTTTATGTCAGTATAGTTGTTTACTACTGCCCCTATTCTGCAGTCATCTGCAAATTTGGATATCCATATAGTAGAACAACTGGTTTGTAGTGATGTTATATATATGTTGAAGAGAGAGGGGCCCAGCACCGAACCCTAAGGAACCCCACTACTCACCCCGGCCCAATCCGACGGAACACCATTCACCATCACCCTCTGTCTCCTGCCTCCCAACCATTCCTATATCCACCCCAGTATGTTGTTATTTAATTTGAATTCTCTAAATGTGTTTATTAATTCACTATGGGGAAGTTTATCAAAAGCCTTAGAGAAATCCAAATAGACCACATCCACCGGACTTCCCTCATCTCGTGCCTTGCTCACGTTTTCATAGAAAACAAGCACATTTGTTTGGCAAGATCTTGATTTGGTGAATCCATGTTGTACTGGATCTATAAGGTTCTGGTCTTCTATATGTATAAGTATGTAACTCTTCAGTATTTCTTCCAAAATCTTCCCCACCACGGAAGTCAGACTTACAGGTCTAAAGTTCTCTGGTTTTGTTCTCAGTCCCTTTTTAAATAGGGGAACCACTGTTGCCTTCCTCCATCCCTGTGGCACCACCCCGTTATCCAAAGATTTTTGGTAAACAAACATCAGTGGAGGTGCTATATGCTTGGCCAGATCCTTAAGAACCCTTGCATGGATATTATCCAGGCCTGGTGATTTGTTTATGTCCAGTTTCTGTAGCCTTACTAGGACATCCTCCTGGCAAATTTTTATTTGTTACCGAGTAGTTTCTAGAATTGATTTTACCATACCCACTTTTTCCCTATTGTATACTGAACTAAAATATGTATTTTGAATGCCTACCATTTTCTTATTGTTTGCCAGTTCTCCATCCTTGTTTATAAATGGGCCAATTATACATGGTATATTTTTTTAGCTATTTATGTATGTGTAAAAAGATTTGTAATTATTTGTTACCTTTGATGCTAACTTTATCTTGTAGTTTAATTTAGCCTTTTTAATTTCCTTTTTAACCTTTGTTACCTTTTCCCTATTGCACTTGTTTGTTTCCTCGTTTGGATTTCACTTGAATTCTTTATGTTCTACTACTTTCTGTTCTAGTACTATTTGATCAAAAACATTAAGGTATTCCCTTTCATTTTTTGTATTTCCTTTCCATTCCTGCCAGTTTATACCTGGCATATTAATATCACCCACCAATATTATTTTTTTGGCTGGGTCCATTCTGGCTATATGATTCAATAATATGGTATTATTTTCTGGTGAAATTGATGGAGGCCTATAAACCAATCAAAGGAAGTGGAAAGACATACAACATTAGATATTACAAAAAACAGGGTCAATAATTATCAGCAATTAACATTAAGAATAAATAACAGTAAATTCAGTACATTATCTAATTGAAAAATGCTTGATTAAAAAGATGTGCCATAAGACCCCTTTTAAAAGCTTCCACTGATGGGGCCTCCCTCAAAAATCAGGGAAGCGACTTCCAGAGAGCCGGGTCAGGAACCTCAAATGCTCAATTTCCTGAGGTTTTTTTGCATGGCCCTTCCAAACACTAGGAGGCCCTCAGTGGAGGAGCAGAATGAACACATCGAGATGGCGGGGGTCGGGAGATCACTCAGTTAGCCAGGTATCAATCCGTATAGGGCCTTATAGGTGAGCAAGTGCACCTTGAAAATGATGCTCCATCTGACAGGTAGCCAGTGCACATTATGCAGGACCAATGTCAAATGGCTAGATCTAGAAAAGACCCATTGGCATCCTGGCTGCTGCATTCTGCACCAGTTGCAGCCGGCGTAGGTTCCTCCACTGACCCTGAAGTAAAGAGCATTGCGGTAGTATAGCCTTTACATGACAAATGGATATACCAGTGTGGGCAGGTCACCAGGCAGAACTAGTGGTTTAATTAGAGTGATACTCCTGATGACCAACACCTGAAATTCAAGCATCAAACCGTCATCGAGGATAACACCAAGATTTTTCACACTAGAAGTAGCCAGAAATGGAGTTGGGCTGAGGAACAACCCTGTTCCTAAACCTATGGCAGCAATATCATGCCAGTGACCAGACTTGATCACCAGTACCTCTGTCTTACCGGAGTTCAGTCACAGCCAGTTAGAGGACATCCAATCTTGGATCTTGGCCAGGCATTTATTTAGCACTTCTACAGTGTTATTTGTCCCGGAGCAAAAGACATATACAGCTGGGTATCATCTGCATAACAGTGAAAACCCAGAATGTAACATCTGATGAGCTCACCCAGGGGTAGCAAGTTCACCACAAACAACATCAGTGACAAGATCGAGCCTTAAGGAACTCCATAGGGCAGGGGTTTTGGGCAGAAGGAGAAATTCCCCATCACTACCTGTTGCATCCTGCCCATGAAATAGGACTCAGACTAGCAGATAACAGTACCAGTGAGTCCACAATACTCTTTAATGCGATCAAGAAGCACGATGTGGTCCACAGTGTCAAATGCTGAGGAGAGATCAAGGAGAATGAGAGCTGACTGGTCTCATCTATCTCATGCCCTAAGGAGGTAATTTTGCACCATGACCAATGCCATTTTGGTGCTAATGCCTTGCCCTAAATCCAGACTGGAATGGCTCATAGATGTCAAAAGCCACAAGATGAGCCTTGAGCCACAGAGTCACCACATTCTTGACAACCTTCCCCAAAAATAGGAGGTTGGAGATTGGTTGATAATTCACTAAGACGTCAGGATCAAGAGATGATTTCTCCAGAAGTGGCTTCAGCAATGCCTCTTTTAAGGCATCAGGGAAGAATCCCTCTGAGAGCAAACACTGGACTATCTTGGCAAGCACTGAACCAACAGACTCGACCCATCCCATTAGGAGACGAGTAGGGCCTTGGTCCAGTTCACAAAAGGTGGGCTGCAGCTTTAAGATTACCTCAACGACCTCCACCATCTTCACCAGCCAAAACTCCCCCCAACAATAGGAGTGCCTCTGCCCACTCAAGGCCCACCACTGTGGGGCTGAGCTTGCTCCACTGGGGAGATCCAAGACCGAACAGAAGAGAAAAATTGAGTAAACTTCTACACAAAGCAACTGAAAATGCTTTTTTCAGTTGCAGACAGGCAGGATAGAGTAACCTATCCACAGTCCAGAAGAGCTGAGTTGGTGGGTTCCTCCCTGCGGTAATCTCCCTAGCCAGGAACTCTGCCTTCTTATGGCTGACTGCCCTATGATATTCACTATAGTGAATTCTGAAAGCCAGTTTATCCTCTTCAGACCTGGTTCTCCACCAGCAATGCTCCAACTTCCAACCCGTGGTCTTCATTACCTTGAGAGCCCCATCAAACCATGGGGGTCTCAAGTGAGAAGACCCTGGTCATACGCAGATAAGGTGATGACATCAAGCACATTAGAAACAGTACTATTATAGGCTGTCACTGCCTTGCTTGTGCCAACCACACATGCAGTACTCACACTAGAAAAGTCCACTACCACCAGTAGTCTCTCTGGGGACGACTCCTTTAAGGGGCAATAGTGAACCATCTCAACAGGGGAAGAACTATAAGGGTGGGCTCCAAATAAGAACTCCACCGTGCAGTGATCTGACCAAATGACCAGATCAATCCTGAGGTCAGTGATCTCAAGACCCAGTGAGAATACTGAGTCCAAGGCATGTCCGTGGTGGTGAGTTGCAGAACTTGTGTGAGGCCCATAGATGTCATTAACTGGAGGAAGTCTTGACCAAAATGTGAGAGTCTGTCATTGAGCCAGGTGTTGAAGTCACCCAGAATCAGCCATCTGGGTGATTACAACACCCTGCTGACGATGGAGTCCATGACTTCATGCAGATATTCTCCCTCATGCCCTGGAGGCCAGTACTCAAGAAAAATTTGGGAGGCAGTATAGCGCAGTGGTTTAAGGCTCTGAGCTGCAAATCTGGTGACATCCAGCAGACCAGACCTGGGTTTGAATCCCACAGCTTCTACTTGCATACTGTGTGACCCTGAGCAAGTCACTTAACTTCCCTGTGCTCCCAGGTCACTCTTGTAAAAAATCTTTCAGCTTAGTGTGCTACTCCTGGTTAAACAACTAAATAAAAAAAAAAAAAAGAATCCTGCAACCTGCACCTGGACCCCCATGCACAGCCACACATTCAAACAATGAGGTAGAACCCACTTGGTGCATGGAGAAGTTCAAGCTGGACCTAAACCAGATGGCCACTCCCCCACCCCTGTGTTCCCTCTTCAGGCAGTGCATTACAGAATACCCATCTGGGACAGACACCTCCAAAACCAGCCCTGTGTCATCTCTCAGCCACATCTCCATAATGCAAGCCAGACTGAATGAGGAAATCAAGTCTGCCATAAATGTGGTCTTGTTCCCCATTGATATGGCATTGCATAGCACCACCTAAAGAGGACTGGTGGAGACTACAGGCCTACCATCTACCTGCCCACTCAGTCCAGTAGTAACCCTGGAGATGGGCACTAAACACATCTAGCCTCTCTCTCCAGGCCCCATCTTAACTCAGGGTGTCTCCTGCTGCTAACCACCCTAATGCTGCTCACTTCTGCTATACCCCCAGTGCTCTGCCACCATCCCACTCATCCGACAGCAATACTTACCTCCCGGCAGCATTTTATCACTGAAGATGGAAGAGGGAGATCAGCAAAGAGGCAAAGGAGAGTCTGTATAGGGGCCTAGACCACAGGCACATCCTATTACTACTTCTACATATGAAATATACTACTCAAAAAATTCCCCCCACACTTAAATGAACCACACAATTAACTTCTAAAAGAAATAAAATAGAATTAAAATTCTCCCATTCACCCTACATCCCTACACATAGAAACCAATTTGAACAACCAATTTTAACTCATCACTAAACATACACAACCCCCATTCAATCACTATCCTAACCACAGAGCAACCAACCCCTATCACAATCCTCCCCCCAATGAAATACAGCAATACAATAAACTTATAACTTTGTAAGGTGAATCCTGTGGTGGACTGCAGAGGAGAAGTCCCAGAAAATACAACTCGTTTTTTGAATAGCAGAGAGTTTCAAGCAAACTCCATGCATTTGAGTTCAAAGACAGTTTTGTGAACAGGCAAAAACATAGCAGTGCTCCCACCACTGTACGAGTGTTACACTGCAGACCAGTACATGGAAAGGAAACTGACCCAAAGCAGAATGCTCTCACCACTTTGCACTTTGAAAGAGCATACCGTTTTCAATCCATGTTACTGCATGTACCCCAAAATACAGTTTCTGTATTAATGATTTTCAATGAGGCAGTGCTCTTTTTTTTATTTATTTTTTTACATATGGTACATAAGACAACAACAAATTACACACAAAACAAATGACTACTAGTTGGGCCTCAGTCCTCCTACAAAAGATCAGCAAACTCTGCAACTGCAGTTACTCCACTGCACTTTTTATAAATTTGTTTACAGTATAAAAGTCACATAAACATGTCTATGCCAAGTGCTAGACTGCACGCTGTTACTAAAGAAAAATCTATCAGTCCCTGTGCCAACTGATGCTGCCTTTGATGGAATGTTCATTTCCACTTTATTTATTTATTTAATTTATTTACGAGTTTAACCAGGAAGGCATACTGAGCAGTGTTGCTCAATTCCAGACGCGACCTGGGGGTTAAGACCCAAGACAAAGGTACATACATTTGGTACAGAATTAACAACTCAATAAATGTCCATCTGCTGTACAGACAATTGGCAAATAGATTACAACAGGCAGCAGACTTTAGTACTGCATATCGGTGATTGTTTCTTTAGGCTTAAAGGAAAACTATATACTGTATACTGTAAGATAATAATAGCTGTTCCCTGCCAACTCCTGTTCCCTAACAAGCATGGTTAACCCATAAATTAATTGTGTGTCATACTTTATCAGGTTTCATGAATCCAAGCACCACACCAGTTAGCACTTCAACAAAAAACTTAGACAGGACAGGCTGAGGTTAGGATGACATCTTTGCAGTTCTTCCTTCAAAATAGCAACAAGTTCATGTTGGGTCTGCAGAGTTCTGCAGTCTGCCCTCAACAATGTGGGATTTCATATGAAAAGGGGGCCCCCGATTGCATCATAACTCTCTCCCTGTTAATGATAATGATTTAGGAGCTCTTCAGCAGATTGGGTGGGAGTAGGGGGCAATCATGCCTAAAGTAAGACATTCTTGAGTGGAAAAGCAAGGGGTATAGGGAGAGGATACAGTTAATTTATGGGTGTGGAGGTGACAGTCTGCAGGTTTAGCAGACAGCTAGGAAGTAAAGCAATAGGAGAACTGTGTTTTGATTGTCAGCCAGAGCAAGAAAATTGGAACATACAATATTCTTCTGCGTAAAGTTGCAGCTGAAGTGTGAGTCCCTCTTTTACCAGGGTTCCCGTCGTGGGTGTGGGGACTGTGGGTGCCTAATATCAACCCTTACTATTTACTACAATTGAATAACAGTACAAAATAAAAGTTTAAACAGTAGTTAAACTGCAGCAGCATGATACATGGAAGGTAAATTAGGAACATTGTAAATCAAGTAGATTCCAACCAACTGTTCCAAATAGCAGCAATAGGGACCTGTCAAGCAAAGGTTCTTAGAGGCAAGCATGGCAACATAGGATAAGCAAGATAGTGTCCTTACAACTTTTTTTGGACAAAGTGTCCTTTCTTAGGGCACGCTATAATATATACACTCTGTAATAGATAATACCCACTGCCTCCATATCGTCTATGAGTCTAGTCAAATCTTACAAAAATTCTATCAGATTAGTCTGATATGACTTTCCTATGGTGAACTCATACTGGCTACTGCCTTACAGCTTATCATTAGTCAGGTGTAATTTAACCTTTTCCTTCTTATCCAAAGTATAGCCTACAAAACTAATGAGCCCACAAAATCCTGGGTTCCCCTTGCCCTCTTCTTAAAATGCACATACAATTGCTTCTGATCCCCCCAGACTCTCTTCCAGTCAGTAGTGATTTTTGCACATCTCTGCCCGTGGTGCTACTAGTTCATCCTGGACGTCCACAAACACCCTCAGATGTCAAATGTCTGGTCCTAGCCTGGGGTATTGCTTACATTAACATTGCCACCAATTCAGGTATTAACTCTATTTATAAATTATGGTAGGTGGGAATTTTCCTGTTTTCTGATTGGCTAAATAAGTTCTTAGCCACAAAAGAGGTGGCCAGGAAGGTAAGGGCAAACAAATTAGCATTCTGGAGGTATAAAAGACACAGAGAGAGGAAGACAGAGAGATGTATCAGGAGAAACAGAGGGAGGAAGGGACAGCAATTAGGAGTGCAAAGGCACAGATAGAACAGAAAATAGCCAAGGCAGTGCAGAAAGGGGACAAGGTATTTTTCAGGTATGTCAGCAAAAAGATAATGACCAGGGGAGGGATAGTAAGGCTTAAGAAGGAAGGAGGGGAGTGTCTGATGGGGGACCAGGAAATAGCAGACATTTTGAACAAGTACTTTTGTTCAGTGCTCACAGAGGTAGGGGAAGAAGAAGGACCACAGATAAGGGCCAGGAGTATCGAAGGAAGGGAGGTAAACACTAGTTCATTTAAAGAGGAGAGGATTCTGAGGGAACTCACAAATCTGAAAGTGGACAAGGCCATGAGCCAGGAGGGGTGCATCCTAGGATATTAAGGGAGTTCAGGGAGGTGTTGGCTGCACCTCTGATAGACCTGTTTAGCCACTGACTGGAGGTGGGAGTGGTTCCAGAGGACTGGAGGAGGGCAGATTTCTACTTCACAAAAGTGGACGCAAAGAGGAGATTGTCAACTACAGGCCAGTCAGCCTGATTTTGGTGATGGGAAAGTATTGGAATTACTACTGAATGAGAGGATTGTGGAATATCTGGAATCCAGTGGCCTTCGGGATCTGAGGCAGCATGGATTCACTGGGGGGAGATCTTGTCAAACAAATCTGATAGATTGCTTTGACTAGGTGACCAGGGAATTGGATCAAGGTGGAGTGGTGGATGTTGCCTACCTAGATTTCAGTAAGGCATTTGACACTATTCCATATAGGAGACACACAAATAAGTTGAGAAGCCTAGGAGTGGATCCTAAGGGGTAAACTAGGTGAGAAACTGGTTGGGGGACAGGGGATAGAGGGTGGTGGTAAATGGAGTTCACTCTGAGGAAGGGAGGGTGACAAGTGGGGTGCCACAGGGATCAGTACTGCAACCGGTCCTCTTTAATGTCTTTATTAGTGACATTGCAGAGGGGCTAGAAGGGTAGATATGCCTCTTTGTTGATGACACTAAAATCTGTAATAGGTTGGACATTCAGGTTGGGGGGATCGAATAGTGATCTTGGAAAGTTAGAGGAGTGGTCAAGGGTGTGGCAGTTAGATTTCAATGTGAATAAGGTCAAAACCATACACTTGGGGCACAAAATCCAGGGGAAGAGTACAAAACTGGGGCATAGTATTAACCACCACCAAACAGGAAAGGGTCCTGGAAGTAATCATACATATTTTTTTCCCCTGTGTTTATGCTCCTTCTCACCTCCTCTCTCCACTCTCTCGGACAGCCTCACTACTGCTTCCTGATCCAGTCACAATCTGTCCCTGGAGTGCATGGTCCACTAGACCCTAGGTACCCGGTAGCCCCCTGGGTGGGTGAGGAGGGTCCCCTGATTCCTCCTCTGAATCAATCCTTTCTCATGGTGCCAGTACAGCGGAGTCTGCTATAGCCATCTGGAATGCAGCATGAGGTGTCATCGCCTAGGAGACAGCAAGGGGTATTTCCTCCATTTACATCCCTCCCCAGAAGTCAGCATGCAATGGGGGCCGATAAGCCAGGAGGCATGTGGAGACGTGCCTTCTGCTCTGCCCCCTGCTGACTTCTACCCAATGCTCTTGCTGCTGCTACCATCTACCACACCTACCACCTGGGTTCCCCAGGTGGTGGTATTGCGGTGGGAGTGTGCAGAAATCCCCCCCAGGGAAGGAGAGCTGCCATTGGGCGCTTGATCCTTCTCCTCCCCGGCAAACCCCCAGCAACCCGTGCTCACTCCTGAACATGGGTTGTCTGCATGCAGCGAGGTAAGGCATCCAGCGCCTCAGCCCTCAGCACCACTGGGCCAGCTGAAGTAATCATATATGATGACCTAATGGTGGCCAGACAGTGTGACAAGTAAGTGGGGAAAGCTAGTGAGATGCTAGAATGCATATGGAGGGGTATCACCAGCAGAAAGAGAGAGGTGGTGTTACCACTGTACAGATCATTGGTGAGACCTTACCTAGATGTAAGGGTCCAGTTCTGGAGACCACATCTCCGGAAGGACACAGACAGGGTAGAGGCGGTCCAGAGGAAGGCAACCAAAATGGTGCAGGGTCTGTATCACAGGCCCTATAAGGAGAGAGTGAAGGACCTCAATATGTATACCCTGGAGGAAAGAAGGGAGTGGGGGGATATGACAGAAACATTCAAATACCTCATGGGTATAAAGTTCCTAAATAAAGTTTTTCAGAAAAAAAGATGCTCAAGAACAAGGGGGCATGCTATGAAACTGGAGAGGGGGTTGACTCAGGGGAGATGTGAGGAAATACTTCTTCACAGAAAGAGTGGTGGACAGCCTCCCAGCAGAGGTGGTTGGGGAGCAAAAACAGAAATGGGCTTCAAGAATGCATGGGACAGGCATAAGGAAACCTTAAAGGTAGAGAAAGGTGGGTAAAGCTGGATATCAAATATGGTCTGTGGTGTTACAGTAGGTAGGGAAAATGGGCAGACTAGGTGGGCCAAGGGTACTTATCTGCCATCAATATCTACATTTCTATATGTGTCCCACAGAAACTCTCAGGTTTGATCATGTTCAGACAGCAGGATTTGAATTTTGGGCAAATCACATACCAAATTCATAATCCACTTCTCTTATGCCTGATTGCCATCAAAAACATGGCTGCTACTTTTTTCACCAAAAACCTCCAACACGGCCCTGAAAAACAAACCTGCCTTCATTTTTTAAAAAACAAGTAAATAATGAATTAAACATTCTTTTCTCTCATGACCCCCATTTTACACACATACTGTAAACAAATGTAAAAATGTAGTATTATTCAGTTTTAATTAGGGTTGCTTGGGTACCTTAAATCTGATCTGAGCAAGGTTAGTCAGATATTAGGAAAATCTGAATCTGAATCAGACATCCAATCCTAGCCTAGGATGTTAGATTTGAATATTCTAATTCTGACTTACCGACTACCCTAATTAATTTAACCCTGCAATTAAATAACCCTTAACAACTCCAACCCCCATCCAACCCACCCGGTAACCCCAAACCTCTCTACTGCCTCAAGCCCACTGATAGTTACAGCTGGTTTCACTTACAGTCTGCAGCTCTTACAATACATAAAATATTGCACACCAAGCAATTACTCAGGCTGTTCCTCAAACACTGGCAACAGCCATAAGACACTGTTCCCACAATTCAACAGTGAATCACTTACCTAACACATCCACTGGCTCCCACCTCCCTACTCCCCCACATCTTCTAAAGCTGTACAAGATCCAAGTTGGTTTCTTGGAACAGTTACTATTAGGTCCCATGTTGGAGCAGTTTGTGCTTAACATCATTCTAGTATACATCCTCCTATAGTAGTAACACCTGATTGGCTGACAGTCAGCCAGTCAGGTGTTACTACAATAGGAAGACATTATTTTCATTCATATACCAGTATGAAGACAAGCATAAGCTGCTCTCACATGTGACCTGATAGTAATTATTCCAAGAGTCTTCAGCACCTAGAAGTCTGGTAAAACCAGTGCAACCAATGCCCCAAAGTGTCTTATTGCACTTTTAAAATAGGTTCATAGGCAATTTGTAAAAATGAAACACCCTAAAAGGGGGTTTACTTCCAGAAAGTGAACGGACTAGATGCATGCTGTAAGCTCCGCTGATTAGTTGCTACTTTCAATGCTAAATGGCTCAAACTCACTCGAAAATAAATAAAGAAACCACCGAGAATAAGCTGGACATGATGGAGAAATTCTTGTCTCCAAAAACTGGGAAGACTACACCGATAAGGGAGACTGTAGTGGCTCCCAATGTTGCCGGTGAAATGGCTTCCCTTGTTACCGGACGCCCTGAACCAATCGCCAAACCAAAGCAGTCCAGTAAATCTTCACTTCAATCAATACAAAACCTACTCATTGAGTTCCAGGACAAGACATGGTCTTCGATGAATAAAGGTCATACCTCCCTGGGAGAAATTGCTCATCGTTGCCAGCAGACAGTGGGAAAAATTTTTTCTTAGGAAGAAAGGTTAGAGACTGCTGAGAAGGAAACTGGGAAATTGTCGACTCGAGTCCTGATGGTAGAAAGTACAGTGAACGCTTCACTCCATGAGCAGCTGTCTACGATCTCAAAGCTTGTAAAAATTTAAAATACTCTTCTGCTAAAGAAATTGCGGCGTATTGGACTAGTAGGTAACATTCAGACAGCAGATTTAAAGAGTTATATCGAGGAGATGCTTACAAAAGTTTTGGTTCTTGAGAGCCCATTCATTTTGGAATCTGTATTTTGTCCACAGGGGAGAGTAACTTCAGTGAATTCTTCCGGTTAGAGATCTGGAGTGAGATATGTTATTTGTACTTTTAGCTCAATAACTGAGAGAAATAAAATTCTACAGATAGCAAGATGAAATAAGTGATTTATGTATGAAGGAGTTAAACTCCATCTTTACCCTGACTTCTGTATGATAACACAAAGACAAAAGAAATGCTTTTTGGTGAAATGAATTTATTCAAGTTGGGGTGCCTGCGGTTCTTCAAGCTCTGGTTAAATTAAAGGTGACTTTCCAAGGCAAGGACTTTTTTTCATGGACGTAGACACAGCTTGCTCATTTTATGAGAAGAATGTAGCACTGCCTACTGATTTGGGTTCTGAGATGGACAGTGAAGCTGAAACAGCAGAAGAAGTTAATAATACTCAATATCACCTGATGACTTCATGAGGAAATAAATGGAAGTCTCTTAGCAAGCTGAAACTGTTAATTTATGTTTCATGGTTTTTGGGGTTTTTGTCCTCTAGCATTATGCAACCCTGAATAACTCTAAGTACATGTTTTGGTGTATGTTTTCCTTTTTTTGTCTTTATTGATCTTTATTCTCTTTTTTAAAATGGAGGAATAAGCTTGGAGCTCACAATATGATAATGAATGTAATACTCTAAGAAGCTTCCCTAAATGAGTCTGCAAATGGAAAACTCCCCGAAATATCCTAACTTTGTGGATTTGGAATAATGTCAATTTATTTTGAGAAGATTTCTTTTAGTTTGATATTTTTCTCCCTTATGTATTAAAATAAGTTATCTCTCTGAACTAAAAATAAAGTTTAAAAAAAATAGGTTCATAGGCAATTTGTAAAAATGAAATACCCTAAAAGTTTTAAAAGCTACTAAAAATATAACAATATATTGCTAAAAAAATGTAAAATAGTCCTTCCACAGATGCTTTCCATATGCCAGTCATCTGTTTGGCTACACAATGAATACACTGTGTGACTGTGTACCATGGAAAACATAACTTCAAAACTCGCAATATTCCAGTAGTTTAATGCTCCCTCCTCTACCCCCCACTCTACACTAATGAAATGGTAACATAGAATACATGAATTCAAAATTCTGCAGAATTCCACTGGCATACACACAGACATGCACACACATAGGCCTCAAGTGGAGCCAGAACTTCAATGTCATCTGTTGCAGGGTAAGGAGCAGAGAGTTCTCTGGCAAATTGGTAAGGACAGGAGGAAGAGTCTTTTATGGTCATCAGAGAATCATCAGCAATAAAAACACTGAACAGTACTTGATTTTTTAAATATATCTATGTGTAGGTGCTGGAAATGGAGGGCGAGGGGGCGGCCACCCCCACACTTTTTTGGGCAAAAGAAGATTGTCCCAGTCAGTGCTGCAGATTCCCTTTGCAATCCTTAGTGTCAGTGCATGACAGTGCCCCTTTGAATCTGCAGTGATGCACCCTGCCCATGCCTGCTACACAAAACAAAGCAAGCAAAAGAACTGCCTTAGTGTTAAGTGCCTCCCAGCCGAGCCATTAAGCAGAAAACAACAGTGATGATCTTTACTGGAGTAAAGTCGTTAACATAATGATGCTACCTTACAACTCCCTCCTGCTAAATTAAGCAGTCCTACACCTCTGTTTCTGGGGGAGTCAGTGGGATGTAGCTATTAATTTGATATGTCCTGCGTTGGTCCCTCCACCTCTGCTGCAGCAATGTGGAATGTTCAGCACCTGAGAACCCAGGCTAGTAAGGAAGGTATAAAAGTAGGAACACACACAGACCATTCCTCCTTCCTTGCTAACCTGACTTTTGTTTGGTTGCTTGCTGCAGTGCCTCTGCTTGACTCTGTGTGAATTTGGTACCCCCATTGCTGTAAGCCAGTCATGATCTTGCTTGCCTAGTCTGCATGGGACCATTGCCTTGCTTATCTTACCATACACCCAGCACTCGTTGACTTTCCCTGCACTTAAAGCCACCCTTGCCTTTTGCCTTTCTGAATCAGGGTCAGGACAGAAGAGACATCAAGACAAGAAAAGAGAGTTTGCTCTGCTGTGAAAAAAATCAGTTTGCTTGCTAGCTGCACCTGCTATTACTGCTACTAGTAAGGTAAGTGATGATTAATTCTGATTCAGCATTCCCAAGTTTAAAAAAAAAAAATCATGTAATTTGTCCCATCCTGGTTGTACTCAGCAACAATGTGGATGGATCAGGGCTTTATACTGAATATGCATTACTATGCATTTGAATCCTATGACTTGATACTGTGAAAAACAAATAGAAAGAGGGCTGCAGTGGTTGTTTGTTTAACTTCAAATTGAAGATTTTATGTTGGAGCGTATAGTTTCCATTACTTCCATGATTGCTTGTCTCAATCTAATTGAGGTGCATCAAAGAAATCACAGTCATTTGCTTGGCAGGCAGGTGGGTGGGCTACAACAGTATCAAAAGTACTTAAAATCTGGAAATAGGTTTGCAACTCTTTCTTGTAAGAGATAGTGAGTGCATGCATATACTAGAGTTCAATGCATGTTATAGAAAAGCAATAGCATGGAGATTGTTTCCTGCAGATTAATACAAGTGTAGCTTTTTTAATAGAATAAGTGACATTTTTCACATTTATTTATTTGGCGTTCAAAAGGTGCCTGTTCCAGTTAGATGGCATCTAGTGTGAAGCTTCGTGTGTTGTATGTCATCTCCGATAATCCCATCCTCAGGCAGGCATATAACTGTGGGTTTGTGGATGGGGAATTCTGGAACATCTGACCTTATGAGAGCCTTTCCTTTTGTTTATGGAGACAAGGAAGAAGGTACCCTGTCTAGCAGGGAGATCAGAGGGAGGTGGATTTGATGGAAGGGTTACAAACTAGTTTTGATGGGAGAGGAGGAGGGAAGGGAAGAGGAGGGTTTTTGTTGGACCAGGAAGCTCGTAGCTCATCTGCAATGAAAAACACTCCAGCCTGGAATGCCATAGGGCATTGCATACAAACTATGGTCGCAGTTTTGCACAGCCCAGCCATTTCCTTTAATCTTGCACTCACTTTAAATGATCTTCCAGGAGGGGCCCATTTTAAAACAGAGTCAGCACTGTATACACTTGGTTTATGGGCTGTGATGACTGGGTATGCTTGAAACAAGAACATGCAATCCCTGGAATGATTCAGTTGGCAGGCTTCTGGGAACTTGTTGTCAAATGTATTGTTATTTGACCCCAAATATCAGGCTTTTTCTTACCAAAAAAATGTAAAATTGAGTTATTCACAAGAACTGAGATAAATTGGATGGGGGGGGTGCTGCATTAGGGTGTTGTTAACCCATCAGGTGCTACAACTTAGTTGAGAGTTGTTGCAAGTCTCTTTCAAGCAAAGCTTTGCTAACTAACTGTAGGAGTGGATCATTTGGTCCCTATTTGTCAACAGAATGCATGCTTTAACAATTTAGTTTTTCAATGCAAGTTATGGTACTAGAAAGGTTTGTGGTGTACATTCTTCACCTTTCATTCTTATCAGTGTTAAGGGGCTCATAGTACCTGAAAGTAAATAAATCTCTTTTTACTGAAAGTGGACATTTATTACCTTTAGATCAATGTAAAAACAGAAATTTTAGATGTTAGCACACTATCATCTAGTTGTGAAAGTTTATTCCTGGAAGTAGTTTTAGGTACCAACAAAAAAAAATGATTATTGGCTGTGTTTATAATCCTCCACAAGTTAAGATACCAGATCTTGGGGAGATAGTACAAGTCTCAAGTAATATCTGGAATTGAGAAATAGTTGTTCTGGGTGACTTAAATTTAAACTGGATGGATGCCGAAGTAATCAAATTTAAAAATATTTTACAAAGAGCAAATTTGGTTCAATTAGTGACTTAAGATTAAACTATCATACTGGTGTGGGGTCTTTGATTGAATGGGTTTTGGTAAATAATGAAAGTAATATAAGGTATGTTGGTAATATGCCAGACTACATAAGTGACCACCAACCAATATATTATATATGGAGCAATAAAAGAGTAAAGGCACAGGAAAAAGTTATTTGTACAAAATCGGTAAATGAGGGTACATTAAGTAAAATTAAATCTGACCTTGGGGATATTAATTGAAACATATTGGATGACCAGGTTGATGTGAATGTCTCCCTAGAGTGTTTTGTATTTTAAATGTAAGGAAATCTTAGATACACATGCCCCTTTAAGGAAAATAAATATATAAAATATTCAAAATGGTTGGTTTACAGGAGAGTTAACTGAAGTCATTAAGGGAGGAGGTTGTCTGGGTAAAATACAAAAGGCTGAATGATAAACAAGATTGGATCTATTATAGTGAATGTAGAAATAACAGTAAGAAGTTAATAAAAAAGGCTAAAGTAGATTTTTACAATCAAGAGCAAGAAAGGAATTTTAGTGATAAGAAATTTTTGGAAGGGAATAATTGACTGTTAAACCCCCAAAAGAGAGAGGAGGTTCATTGTTTTCAAGATGGGGGTTAATTTTAAAAGAAAAAAAAGGATATAGCAAATAATATGAATGAATTATTTACATATTTAAGTAGGTATATGGGGAGTTTTCTGATCAAAATATTTCTGAGACAGTGTCAGTTTTAGATGAACTAAATTTTTATTTTAAAAGAATTGCCCAGAGTGACATTTTCAAAGAGTTAAAAAAACAGGATGTAACCAAAGGCCCAGGACTTGACATGGTAGAATGTAAATGTATGAGGGCTGCTGCACAAGAATTATCTGTTCCTTTGCAAAAACAGTTTAATAAATATTTGTGTATACAAACTTTGCTCAATCTTTTGAAAAAAAGTCTGTGTTGTATCTCTATATAAAGTGGCTCAAAAATGGAAGTCTCTAATTATAGACCAGTGTATATTCTGTCCCATATGGGGAAATTAGTGGAAGGATTGTTCTATGTACAATTGCTGGATTATCTGTAGAAATATAATGTGATCATGAATGTTCAGCATGGCTTCAGGATGGGGTTTAGCATGGCAACTGCCTTGGTCAGGTTCACGAATGACCTGTATATGAATATGGATGGGTGGTTGTTTATGGGGGCAGTGTTCGTGGACCTGACCAAGGTATTCAACCTGGTGGATCACCCCCTCCTGAAGCTAAAACTCAGCAGGTTGGGTTTATAAGTAAGCCTGTAGTTGAGTGGTTTACAAGTTATTTAACTGATAGAGAACAAGTGGTTATAGTTGTGACACTTGGTCAGCTAGTTATGATTGTTTTATGATATTTGTAATATAGAATGTGGTATGTGAGTGTCACAGATGAGACATCCTGTGCTACGTGTGCCCCCCCCAGGTCAGTGAAATGCCAAGTGACCTGAAAGCAATTAAAAGACTAGAGAGAGACTTAATTAAGGGTCTCCTGTTTTTCTTAGATCTGACCCAGCTGCCAGGATATAGGGCTTGTAAACTTTTATGACGCCTTAGAGGAAAAACATGTTATCATACCATGGTGCTAATGTTGTAAAAAAAAAAAACCTTTGATGCCTTGGGAACAGGAACTGGTCAAGATGAAATAAAAAGCTTGATTAAAAACTGTCATAATTTTGGGAAATAGTTTTTGCTGAAGTCACAGTATTTAAAATATCTCCTGATAGGAAGATCATTGTTTGTAATTCTATTTTTTATATTCTAAAAGGAGGAGCTAGATGACATCATAGAAGGTGTGTGTGAGAGAGAGACACAGTTTAAACTGAATGTTGTGGCTGAACTTACTGACATTTCTTTTTGGGCTCTTAAGAAACATGATCAAACTATAAGCACTGTAGAGTTAATATATTAGATAGAAAAAGTCTAACTATATGTTGGTAGGAGTTTCTCTGTAGTTTTCTTTGTTTTCTTTTAAGTGATTGTATGCTTTTTGATATAGTGTTCTGTGTTTACATTTTACATATATTAATCCATTTAAGTAAAAATATTATTTTGAAAGACTGCCTGGGTGTGTCTTCAAAGTTATTTTTGCATATGATGTATAGATGGTTAAGACTGACAAAAACTGTTCAAAGCTTGATGGTGTTACTAAACTGGGAAAAGGTAAGAATATGCCTAAGGTCTTTTATAGAGTTTTAAGGGTTCATTTTGGATACCTGGTTAGGTGCCCTTAGGCAAAGAGATCTGCCATCCACCTGAAGAGCAGATTATCTGAGCCTGTAAATTTGGGTATGGTAGCATAAGGTTCACAGTTTGACTCCACCCAGAACTTGAGACAAAAGGGATTCAGACCTGTGGACTGACAAGAGAGTTACCCTCAAAAACAGAATACCAGTGCACAACCCCCCCAAAAACATGGCACATATTAATAGTTAAACAATTTGATGGCCTATTGGCTTATCCTACTTTAAACTTCATGTAGAAAAGGGGGTCCTCAGATTGGAATTCCAAAGTAAGCAAGCTATACCACCACTTCATGGTGAGACCCTTTCGGTATAGTCCCTACACTAGCGTCTTAGCTCTGAAATGCCTGTAGTGGCTACTCATAAATATAGAGTGCTGCCTGGATTGGCCCAAAACACATTGCCTAATTGGCTTCTTTAAATAAGGTACTTCCACCCAGGAACATTCACAGGTGGTGGAAGGGAGCGTGCTGTAAAGGGTGCCACACCTTCCCCAAATCAGCGTGCTCCACTCTGCATTGCTCACAAAAGTAATTCACATTTCTGTTAGGGGGTGCTACTGGTGTGTGGTAAATAACTATCAAAAACAGAATACCAGTGCACAACCCCAACCCCCACCAAAGCACTGGATGCCACACACCAGCAGCAGCCTTCACCAGAAATGTGAATTGCATTTTGAGCAATGCAAAGGTTTTGAGCATGCTTTTTTGTTTGTCTTTAGAGTTTTGGGAGCTGAGGTACTCCTTTTAGCATGCTCCCTGTCACCACTTGTGTAAATTCCTGGGTGGAATCACTTTATTTAAAGGAGCCAATTAGGCAATGCACTTTAAGCCAATTCAGGCAGCACTCTATATTTATGAGTAGCCACTGCAGGCATTTCAGTGCTGAGAAGCTATTGTAGGGACTATACCAAACTGGTCCCACTGTAAAGTGGTGGTATAGCTTGCTCACCTTGGAATTCCAATCTGAAAACTAAGAGGACCCCTTTGTCATGGAGTTAAAAGTAAGAAAAGCCAATAGGCAGTTAAATTGTTTAATTTTGAATATGTGTCATGTTGTTTGGGGGGTGGTGCACTGGATGCCACACACCAGCAGCACCCTTCACCAGAAATATGAATTGCATTTTGTGCAATGCAAAGGTTATGAGTGTGCTTTTTTTGTTTGTTTCAGGAGGGTTACCCTGTCTGTTACCTGTTCACAATACTGCACTTGGAGGTTGGCACAGTGGGAACAGAGGGCCTGACCTGCTGAGTGTGTTTGTGACAGATTTGGTTGGTAGTGGTGTGGATAAAATTGATAACACAAGCTTAACAGTTTGGTGTGTCAGCTAAATACTGTACAGCTCACTTCCAAAAAAAAGGCAGTGATTTATTTTTAAAAAAGAAACAGAACTATATCATTTTGCTTACAGTCAAGTTCCTACCTGTTTTATTTTTTTTCTAAAGTGCAAGTTAGAGTAGCTGTAGTTAGGGAAGAAGATGGCTTCCAACTACAGCGGGCACACTGTAGACTACTTGAGGCAGTTGTGCCAGAATAGAGGAGTCCTGTATGATGGGAGAGCCACCAAGCAGAACCTCTTGGATGCCTTGATGGCAGCAGATGCCCAGAGCATCAAGTCAGTGACTTGGACTGTAAGGGACCAAACCTTGAGTGTGGAGGGGCCAGCAGCCAGTGCAGTGTCCAGATCCAGTGAAGATGACAGCAGGGCCAGTGCCAGTGAAGGGTCACAGCAGCAGGGGAAGGTCACCTGCATTCTGGAGCCAGAAGCAATCAAGCTGCAGATTGAGTTGCACAGAATGAAGCTGGAGCTCCAAAGAGAAGAGAAGCGAGAACAGCGAGCTGCGGACAGTGAAGAGCATGAGTGCCAGAGGCAACATGAACTGGAGAAGCTATGACTCCAACCCCCAGCACCAGAGCAGGTAAGCGGCTTGCATTCAACTGGAAGTACAGGACTGGGTTACAACTTGAATTCCAAATTGATAGCTGAATTTAAAGAGGGGAAGGATATGGATGCATTTTTAATTTCCTTTGAAAAAGTTTACATTCAGGCTAAAATTCCTAGAGAGTCCTGGAGCTTCCAGCTATCCCTGCTACTTACCAGGAAAGCTCAGGATGCATTGGGTCAAATGGACAAGGAGGACAGTAATGATTACAACAAACTTAAAGCTGCACATTTAAAAAAGTTTTATTTAACTGCAGAAGCATACAGAGCTAAATTCCATAAGCTCAGGAGAAGCCCTGATATGAGCTATGAAGAGCTAGCCATGAAAAAATTTAAGTTTTTAAAATGTTGGAGGGATGGAATTGAAGCAAACTCTGTAGACAAAATTGAAAATGCTATTTGTTAGAACAGTTTTTTTGGCATGCCCAGCAGAGCTGGAAACCTGGCTGGAGGACTGAGATCCCAAAACAGTGCAAGAGGCTGCTGAATTCTCGGACCACTATGCCAGGAACAGACCTGCTCTAAGAGCAAATGGGACAGGTGTGGCAGTGCAGAAAGGGAAAAGTGCACCTTCAGGGCAGCTAAAACCCTCACTGCCTCCACCAAAACCAGTTAACTCCAGGTTCCATAGAAAAGAGTTCTCTGAGAAAAGAAACAAATGTTGGTTTTATAAAGAAACTGGGCATATTGCCAGACAGTATCCCAAAAGGGTGAGCAATATGCAGAATGGGCCTAGTAAAGAAGTGGGTTGTTTGTGTGTCCCTGGAAGCATACCTGTAAACATGAGGGAACACATGCACTCAGTCATGGTGAATGGTGTAGAGACACAAGGGTTAAGGGACACAGAGGCATCCCTGATGCTGGTAAAAGTGGATCTGTTAGAGCCTGGTCAGCTTATACCCAATGAATTTGTAACTGTACAAGACTTAACTGGGAAGGAGAAAACATTGCTACTCTCTAGTGTTCTCCTGGACTGGGGTGAAACTGGGAGAACTGTGCAACAGGTGGCTGTAGCCAAAACTTTAGAAGTTGACGTCATCCTTGGCAACAATCTCAAACAGGGGATGGTGTTTACAGTCACCCATAACCAAGCTGCAAGGGGAAATTTTAGTTCCTTGGACCCCACAGAAGCCATTGTGGAAACCACTAGGAGGCTGGTTCCCCAGCCTGTGTCTCCTGATATGGAGACTAATGAAAAGGGGATTGAAATTTCCCCAGGTAGCAGTTAACCACACAGCTATGGAGGGTTACTCCAAAAAAGGAGGGGTGACCCATTGTTAGAGGGTTAGGGAAGACAGTGATCCTGAGTGCCCTGACGCTAGTGCTAGGGACCCTAGTTTGAAGACTGAAGGGGACCTGTCCCATGCCTTGGGAATGTGTAAGGAGTTTGCAGCTGCTCAGAAAAGTGACCCTAGTCTAGAGAAGATGAGGGCTTGGGCAGACTGTGATGGAGCACAGGGAGGTGATGGTAAACATAAAGTTTATTGGGAAAATGGACTGATGTATACTCAGGCTGTGAAGTCAGAGGGAGGGGTGACAGGCAGGCAGCTTGTCATTCCCCAGGAGTATCATGAGCAGTTGCTCAAGATTGCACATGATATTCCCTTGACTGGTCATCTAAGAGTCTCATGTACTACACAGTAGTTGGCCCAGGATTTCTTTTGGCCCAACTTCACCTAGTAGGTGAAGGAGTATTGCAGGTCTTGTCACTGGTGCCAAGAAATAGGGAAGGCGAGTAAGAAAACCCAAGCTGCCCTAATTCCATTGCCCATAGCAGAGGAGCCATTCCAGAGGGTGGGAATGGATACTGTAGGGCCTTTAAATACCCACAGCTCCTCCTGGATTAGGTTCATCCTGACTGTAGTGGATTATGCCACCTGGTACCCAGAGGCAGTCACCCTATCCTCACTGAAGACAGACAAAGTAGCAGATGCCTTACTTGGGATTTTCTCCTGTGTTGAGTTTCCACAGGAGGTTATCACCAATCGAGGGGGTTCATTCATGTCGGACCTGATGAAATGTTTGTGGGAGAAGTGTGGGGTGGTGCAGAAACACACAACACCTTATCACCCGCAAGCCAGTAAGCTTGTGGAAAGACTTAATGGTTCCCTGAAGGGAATGCTCCAAGCATTTGCTGAACAGCATGGGAGGGACTGGGAGAAATACTTTCCCCACCTGTTTTTTGCATACAGGGAAGTGCCCCAAAAGTTGACAGGATTTTCCCCCTTCAAACTCTTATATGGAGGCCAGGTACATGGGCCCCTAGACTTGATCTGGGAGGACTGGGAAGGCAAGCACAGCTCCCAGGGAACTCCCCTAGTGGATTACATCCTTAAGTTTAGGGAAAGACTGAAGGAGCTTATGGGGACAGCCCAGAGCAACCTGGCAGCTACTGAACAGAATCAAAAAGTGTAGTGTGACTACAGAGCCAGAGCTCGCTCATACACGGTGGGTCAGGAAGTCATGGTCCTTATTCCATTCCAGAAAGAAAAGCTGCAGGCTGAGTGTGCAGGACTGTACAAAGTAATTATTTGAATTGCTGTCTTCTACTGTGTTACTGCCATCATTCTAACCTGGTTAGCATTGTACTCTTATTAACATGTTGTACCTAATAATCTGTACCCAATATTCTGCCTCTGTATTCTATCCTGGGTTGCCCCTGAAAAAGGGACCTTCGGGGCTCAGTGAGCTCACCCAGTAATCAAAATTTAATAAATAAATAAATAAATCACGTGAAATATATCATAGAGTTACCTAACAGAAGATAGACAGAAAGAATGTACTATGTCAACATGATGAAGCCACATGCTAATAGGGCTGACATGGTGTTCGTAGTATGTGGTCCTGGGCAGGGGACGGACGAAGGAGACCCCTTTCTGGACTTGCTGGAAGAAAGCAAGCAGAAGTCCTCTGTGGAGGCAATTAAACTGTCACCTCAGCTGGCTCTGGACAAGATCCAGGAAGGAAAGGAGGTTTTAGCAGACTTTACCTCACTGTTTAGCGTCAAGCCTGGACTAACCCACTTAGCGATGCACGATGTAGAGTCAGGGCCACAGACACCCATATGGCAGACAGCATATCAGGTGTCAGAGGCTGTCCAAAAGGACATTAGGAGGGAGGTGGAGGAAATGCTGTGCTTAGGGGTAATCCAGAGATCCCACAGCCCCTAGGCCTCACCCGTAGTCCTTGTGCCCAATCCAGATGGCTCAACTTGTTTCTGTGTGGACTATTGTGGACTGAATGCAGTCACAAAGTCACACACCCACCCAATGCCCCAGATGGACAAACTCCTGGACAAGTTGGGAGGGGAGACATACCTTATGACTATTGACCTGACAAAGGGGTATTGGCAGGTAGCGTTAACTGACAGAGCTAGGGAGAAGTTGGCCTGATAGGCTTATTTGAATTTAAAGTAATGCCTTCCACAATAAGGAATGCCCTGCCACTTTCCAAAGGTTGGTGAACCAGGTGTTAAATGGTGCTGAGGAGTACACCATGGCGTACCTGGATGACACTGTCATCTTTAGTGTCAGCTGGTTAGAACACTTGTCCCACCTTAGGGAAGTGCTGGATAGGATACAGAGGGTCAGGCTCACTGTCAAAGCTGAGGAGTGCAAGGTGGCCTTGGCTGAAGTGGCATACCTTGGGCATGTTGTAAGCCAGGGACAACTCCATCCAAACCAAGTAAAAATAGAGGTGATCAAGGCATGGCCCAGAACAGAAATGCAGAAGCAAGTCATAAGTTTTCTAGGGACAGCAGGATATTATAGGAAATCTTTACCCAATTACACTGCCCTGGCTGCTCCCCTATCTGACCTGGTAAAGACAAGGATGCCTAAGAAATTTACCTGGGAACCCGCCTGGGAAAAAGTCTTTACCAGACTGAAGGAGGCACTGTGCAATGCTCCTGTATTGACAAGTCCTGACTATAGCAGATGTTTTGTAGTCCAGACTGGTGCCTCAGATGTGGGTATTGGGGCAGGACTGAGTCAGACATCCAACCAAGGGAAAGATCACCCTGTAGTGTACCTGAGTAAGAAGTTCCTTCCTAGGGAGCAGGCTTACTCTACTGTGGAAAATGAGTGTCTTGCCATAGTGTGGGCCCTAAACAAATTAGAGGCATACTTATATGGGCAGCATTTTGAGGTACAAATGGACTACAGCCCCCTGGTTTGGATGACCCAAATGGGAAAAACTAATGGTAGACTATTAAGATGGAGTCTTGCCTTGCAAGGGTATGACATGACAATCTTACATAGGGCTGGATCGACCAATCAGAATGCCAATGACCTTTCGCATTTGTATGAGGAGTGAACTGACTTGGGAAGCTCTTCCCATGCAAGGGATAGATCCCCCAAATTCAGTCTAGGTGGGGAGGACTGTGACTCTTGGCCAGCTGTTTATGAATGTTCTATGATATTTGTAATATAGAATGTGGTATGTGAGTTTCTCACAAGAGACAGCCTGTACTATGGAGATTTAATTAAGGGTCTCCTGTTTTTCTTAGAACTGACCCAGCTGCCAGGATACAGGGCTTGTAAACATTTATGATGTCTTAGAGGAAAAACATGTTATCGTACCACGGTGCTGAAGTTGTAAAAAAACCTTTGATGCCTTGGGAACAGAAACTGCTCAAGATCAAAGGAAAGGCTTGATTAAAAACTGTCATAATTTGGGAAATTAATTTTTGCTGAAGTCACAGTATTTAAATTATCTCCTGACAGGAAGATCATTGTTTGTAATTATATTTTTTATATTCTAAAAGGAGGAGCTAGATGACATCATAGAGAGGTGTGTGAGAGAGACACAGTTTAAGCTGAATGCTGTGGCTGAACTTAGTGATATTTCTTTTTGTGCTCTTAAGAAACGAGATCTAACTATAAGCAATATAGAGTTAATACATTAGATAGAAAAAGTCTAACTGTATGTTGGTAGGAGTTTGCCTGTAGTTTTCTTTTTCTTTTAAGTGATTGTATGCTTTTTGATATTGTGTTCTGTGTTTACATTTTACATATTTTAATCCATTTTAGTAAAAATATTATTTTGAAAGACTGCCTGGGTGTGTCTTCAAAGTTCTTTTTTCGCATAATGTATAGAGGGTTATGACTGACAAAAACTGTTCAAAGCTTGACGGTGTTACTAAACTGGGAAAATGTAAGAATATCACTGGTCTTTTATAGAGTTTATGGTTCATTTTGATACCTGGTTAGGTGCCCTTAGGCAAAGATATCTGGCATCCCTGAAGAGCAGATTATCTGAGCCTGTAAATTTGGGTATGGTAGCATAAGGTTCACAGTTTGAATCCCCCCAGAACTTGAGACTGAAGTTGATTCGGACCCACAAGCAGACAGGAGGGTTACCCTGAGTGTTACCTGTTCACAATACTGCACTCGGAGGCTGGCACTGAGGGAGCAGAGGGCCTGAACTGCTGAGTGTGTTTGTGACAATAGTGAATGGGGATTTATCAGATATGCAAACACTGACTCATGGTGTATCACAGGGGTCCAAGAATGGACCACTGTTGTTCTCTTTGTTCATCAATGACCTGCCTCAGCAAGTTACACAGTCTAATATTATTTTATACACTAAAGATGTGGTTTTATATTTGGTGGATAATGATTTGAAAGCTTTGAATGTTAAACTGGAAAATTAGTTTTGTATTTTGACTAAATTGGTTTTACAAAACAGGTTACTGAACAAAAAGAAAACAGAGAAAATGATGTTCTGTACAGCCCAAAAGGCTAGTAGAAAAAATGATAAACCAACTTTAAAATCGGATGGTGGAAGTTATTTGGAGGAAGTGAGTAATTTTAAATACTTACCGTAGGTGTGACATTGGATTGCCAGTTAACACTTGATGCATACGTTGATCAAACCTGTAACATATTACTTACAAAACTGGGTGCCCTATATAAGCCCCAGGGATTGCTTATGGACAGTACAAGAAAAATGGTATCTCAAGCATGTCTTCTTCCTTCATTAGACTATGATGTGTGGTATGGGTTAAGGTATTGGATAGGGTTTTTCCAAAAAGAACATCAGTGTAAAATGTGATTAGTAGATATGCTCCATGTGCAAAGTATAGGGAACATCACTGTTTATATAAAAATTTTTACTGGTTATCCATTGATAGTAGAGATTGTTTCTATACGAATTGTATGATCTACAAAGCTTTGGGAATGGGGAATATGGGACCACTGACAGGCATTATTATCCCCCAAAATAAGTAGTCGTGCTTGTGTTCAGTTGACACTAACTATCCAAGTCTTAAAACCTCAGCAGGTTAGAGATCTGTTGCTCAGGCTGTTTCCAAAAAATGGAATTCACTACATCTGGAAACCCAGAATGCAAATAGGTTTTATTGTTTTAAAACTTTGTATAAAGCACATTTAATGTCTGTGTTTTGTTGTAAATGTTATCAATATTAGTTACACATTGTATTGTATAGTATGTTTTGTATTTTCTTATCTTGTTGTATGTTCCATGTTATGCCTGTAAAAGGGCCACACAGCTCATTGCACTTACCTAATTAACAAAATTAAAATAAATAATAAAAAGTGTAGAAGAGTGCAGTACAAGATTAAAGCAGTTGCTATGTTTGTTTTTCCCCAAACTGTGATTTCCTTTGCCTGCAGTAACATAGGAATTGCCATGGTCCATTTCTGTATACCCTTTAGTCTTCTTTACAAAGTTTGCTGGCACAATACCCACAGGACCCAAGGGAGCATGGATTCACAGTGGGAAGGTCATCTGGGAGGGGAGTTGCTAGCACTGGGAGGGGAGTTGCTAGCAGTCACAAAGGAAGAAAGAGGCTTGGGCATCATCATCACTGATGACCTGAAATCATCCAAGCAGACCTCTAAAGCAGTAGGTAAGGCTAGGGGGGTGTTAGGGTGTATTAGTAGGGGTATCACAAGTCATAAGAGGAGGTAATAACCCCTCTTACAAGACACTGGTTAGGCCCCATCTGAGTACTCTGCAGTATTGGAGGCCACACCTTCACAAGGACATTAACCAAATTGAGGCAGTCCAGAGAAGGGCAACCAAAATGGTGCAGGGACTCATCAGAAGACATATGAGGACAGATTAACAGATCTCAATATGTATACCCTTGAGCAAAGGAGGAGAGGTGATATGATCGAGGCATTCAAACACCTTAAGGGCATTAACAAGGTGAAAGAGTCTAACATGTTTAAATATAAGAAAAATAGCAGGACAAGAGGACACAGCATGAGATTAGAGGGGGGCCAATTAAGGAGGAATGTGAGGAAATTATTTTTCACAGAAAGGGTGGTGGATGCATGGAATGGCTTACCACAAGAAGTTGTGGCTATGAATACAGTGCAGGGCTTCAAACAGGCATGGGATAGGCATAAGGGAGCAATACAAATGACTATGAATAGATAGGCCACTGACAGAGCAAAGGCCGATGGCACATTTATAAGGTAGAAAAAGAAATGGGCAGACTGGATGGGCCTTGCGGTCCTTATCTGCCGTCAACTTCTATGTTTCTATGTTTCTATGTCAGATGAATCTAATCAATTTCTTTGACTGGGTGACCAAAGTAGTAGACCAGAGAGGGGCTGTGGACATGGCCTATCTAGACTTTAGCAAGGCATTTGACACAGTCCCACAGAAAAGATTAATAAACAAATTAGCCAGCCTGGGAATGGGTCCCTGGGTAAAAAATTGGCTGGACAACAGGACTCAAAGGGTAATAGTAAATGAAGTCCACTCCGAAGAAAGGGGGACTGCTAGTGGGGTACTGCAGGGATCAGTACTGGGTCCGGTCCTTTTTAATGTCTTTTTAAGTGACATTGCAGAGGGACTGGAAGGAAAAGTATGTCTCTTTGCAGATGACACAAAGATCTGCAACAGAGTTGATGTACAAGGTGGGGTGGAAATTATGAGAAGGGACTTGGCAAGGTTGGAGGAATGGTCAAAAGTATGGCAGTTTAGACTCAATGCAAAGAAGTACAAAGTAATGCACCTGGGAAACAAAAACCCAGTGGAAGAGTATACAATGGGGTGGGGGGTATTGACAATAACAGAAATGGAAAGGGACCTGGGGGTAGTCATATCAGATGACCTAAAGGTAAACATGCATGAAAGGTAGATGCATGGAACAACCTCCTTGAGGAGGTCATGGAGTCAAGAACAGTGGGGGAATTCAAGAATGCATGGGACAGACATAAGGCAGTCCTAGTGGGGGGTAGGAAGAAGTAAGCTGTTGGTTAACTAGGATCTGCAGCTTATCTGTTAGGTAGGAAAATGGGCAGACTAGGTGGGCCAAGCGGTCATTATCTGCCATTAGATTCTATGTTTCTAAGCAATGTGAGAAGGCAGTAAAGATGGCTGGGGGGATACTGGGATGTACAGGAAGAGGCATCACCAGTAGAAAACAGGAAGATGTTATCCCTCTGTACAGACAGTTGGTGAGACCCCATCTGGAAAACTGTGTGTAGTTCTGGAGACCCCATTTCTGCAAGGACATAGACAGGATGGAGGCAGTCCAGAGGAGGGCAACTAAAATGGTACAGGGTCTGCAACAGAAACCATACAAAGAGAGACTAAAGGAGCTTAATATGTATACCCTTGAGGAAAGGAGGGAGCGGGAGCACATGTTAGAAATTTTCAAGCACCTCAAGGGACTCAACAAAGTCCAAGAGGGTAGCATCTTTCAGAAAAAGAGATGTGCACGAACAAGGGGACACAATTTGAAGATGGGGGGGATGGCTCAGGAACAATATGAGGAAGTATTATTTCACAGAGAGGGTGGCGGTCACATGGAACGGCTTTCCTGAGGAGGTCATGGGGTCAAAAACAATGGGGGAATTCAAGAATACATGGGACAGACATAAAGCAATTCTGGTGGGGGGTAGGTGGAAGTAAGCTGTTGGTTAACTAGGATCTGCAGCGTATCCATTAGGTAAGGAAATGGGCAGACTAGGAGGTCCAAGCAGTCCTTATATGCAATCAAATTCTATGTTTCTATGTCAGTGGAGGTAATAGTCTGTTGGTCACCCATACACACTTTAGGTATTTTGCTTCTTCTCCATTGAATCCTGGTACAGTACCTTCATTTTGTCCAGTTTTAAAGAGCCCTGTATATCTCCTTCGGTTTAATCTTTTTAAAATAGACAGATGGTCTAATTAGTATAGGGTTAGTAACTATTTCACTATTTTCAGATGTTTTAATTACAAATCTGTCTAGGTTCATAAAGGTTTAATTCAGTAAATAGGGAAATAGGCAGACTAGGTGGGCCAAGCGGTCCTTATCTGCCATCAAAGTCTATTTTTCTGTGCGATAGCGCTGCTTTTCCCCAACCTGCTCTGCTCTTTTATTGTAAAATAATAAAAATAATTTTACATGAATGGGCTATTACATTTTGCAAAAAAAACTAAACTTTCAGTTGCATTTTAACAGTGCATTCTAATCTTGCTTTAAATATATGTCCCTGGTAAAATGTCAACCAACAAATATGGCAATCATCTTTACTGGCAGTTAATGTCCTGCTGGTATATGTAGTAGAAGGTCAAAGACCTTGATAGACACCTTGCTCACAGCCTGTGGCAGATTTTCTATTACAAGTACTGAGCTTTCCAAATGAAATTTATTTGCCACATACTGGATAGAAAGATTTTCTGGCAGTGCGTTTTCTGCTCTCAGTTTAGCCTCCTTAGTGTTTCTTATAGATGTTAGTAATTTTATTTGAGAAATGAATTTTGCAAGTGCTATTACTGAAATCTGACTACAGGTTTGTTCTTCATTAGCCTGATCACTAAATGTTTTGTAAGACTGCTGAGACCAACATATTGAGAATATAGTCTCTTAGGTATTCTTGACTATTCTGTTGTTATTGTCCTTCCTCGGCTGCTATCTTTGTAGCACATACCACACACTTCCAGGTTTATATCCCCCATGATATCTACTGGTTGAATTTGGCTGACTATAGAGAATGATGTCTGTTTAACAGCTGTTTCACTTAGACAAGATAGGACACTGAAAGGATGTGCAGTTGGATTTTAGAATACAGTACTAGATGACAGTGAAATGGCTAAATCAGACTTTGTGGAGACCAATTTTGCTACTGTTCAGGCTTCAGAAAACAGTCAAGCTGAGCACTGTGACTGTATCTCACTGATCATCTCACTGTCACCTATATTGCCCCTGTGCTCACCGTAGCCAATTAGTATAAACCAAGCACAGTAAATCGTCATACCCAACATTAAAAAAAAAAAACATGGCAAGCATATGAGTTTCTCACAGCTAAGAACTAGCTGCAGCGTTCCAACTGTTAGAAACTCAGATTGAGTGAGAACTGATCTCTCGCTTTATGGTAAACTCTTTCAGGGGGGAGAGGTCTAAAACCACCAAGGGGAAAATTAAAGTTTGCTCTCTACCCCCATAAGCCAACGTGGACTGAGGTTTTACTGCAGGGTGCACCAGTTGCACTTATCATTCCTTCAAACCCTGTATCTTCAGGTCATTCAGGATAAGCACCCAACTGCGAAAGCATTCTTTAAAAGTCTAGTGATTGCAAGGAGATAGATTGGGCCCCTTCACTCCAACCCTGTCATCAAAAATCATGTGTTTGACAAATTTATCTACATTCTGTTTGCAGCAATTATGAAAACAGTCCTAGCTATCCTCAGTCCAAAACTGGTGCACATGCATTCTTAACATTACAACCTTCATCATAAATATGCATTGTATTTCTGTATAGTAAAAACTGGTTTAGAAAAAGCGCCCTTTGTACGGTAATAAATGCCCTTCAGAACTTCAGCACCTGTGGCTTTTACTATCTTTGGGCACCCCTGCAGGGCTCATGAGGGTAAAGAACATTCAAGTTTTTGCTTATTTTGTTTCATTTAATTGACCTTTATTTTTTTGTCCTTGTTGAAGGTTTTTATATATGAGTAAAGCTGGCAGCCATGTTTGGATAGAAATTAGGAATGAGTGAAATGCCTTGTGAATTCTTTATGTGCGCTGCCCAAATTTCAAATCCCACTGCCTGAATTGGTTCAAATCTTTTCACTTCTTTAGAATTAACTTGTAGAACTCAGAACTTGTTTAGCCTATCAGGAAGTAGGACATTTCCAATCATTTTATGATAAGGAGTATGGCTGCCAGGGCGAGAGGGACCTTGTATGTTACAATCTCCTGTGGCTTTGGAGTCATACCTGAGTAGTGTTTTAAGAAAGAGGTTCTGTTGTTGCTTATACACATTCTGCTGAGGGTCAGTGACAGCCAGTGGAAAATTAATGGTCTGCCCAGGACACTGTCTTCCATTTCCCTCCTTTGGGGGAAGAGTTTCTTCTTGCCCATCACTGGCCAGCATGAAAGCCATTTGAGCTGCCAGGTACTGTAATACACTTCCAAGTTTGGCAGACCTGTACCTCCCCTGTTGCACTTAATGCTGAGTATTGTGAATTTTACTCTACCCACCCAATCTCTCCACAGGATCCTGTTAATAGTTGTCTTCACTTTTATGCAGAAGACACCCAGTACACAAACAAAAAGTGTTTGAAAGAATTAAAGCAGTCAATGGAGAATATGCCTGTGTTTAATTATAAAAATATTGGCATTTTTGTTGCATTTTTAAATTGTTTTTTCAGTTTACCCATTTCATAAGCACAGTAAGGCATTCCATGTCACTAGTTGCCTGGGGTTACAATAAGGTTAAGCAAATGTGGAAATTGACAACTCCAAGTTCAACTTTGATTCTGCTTTGACACTTCAGCTGAAGACATTTCAGGGTCTTAATACTGAGGTACAGTATAGGAGGCTACAAATAGGGAAAAGGGGCACCCATTAACCACCACCACCACCCCCACTAGGGATGTGTGAAAAAAATTTGAATTCAAGCAAAAGTCTGACCTTCACTTCTTCAGATGTTCGGAAATTGATTTCCAAACTTCTGTGGAAATTATGCTCGTGGTCGCCGCCCAACCCAGTTGCCCAACTTACCCCTTAAAAGCCCAGTCCACCCAGTTGTTATCTCTCCCCCCACCCCATCCCTGCCTGATGACAAATGCCCTGGTGGCTAATGGTCCCTTCCCTCCACCTCACCCTCCCAAACTAAAATTGTCCACCGGCATTTTTAATAAGTTTACCACCTCATCCCCATCTCTGTCCGACCTGTACTTTTTAAAAGAAATTCCCTAGTGGTCTAGTGGTTTCCCACACCCTCTCTATCCCCGATCCCAATTCCCATTATTTCTCTGGTGGTCTAATGCCCACACCCCCCCACCCTAGCAGGTGTCCCACCTCCCAGCTCCACCCCATCCCAAACCCCAGGAGGTGGACTGGCACAGCCCTCCTCCCTCCACCATGGCCTGCCCACTCACTGAGCTGTCAATGAATGAGCATATTTTTGTCATGAGAATGTGCTCACACACTGACAGCTCAGTGGGCAGGCTGGCCATGGTAGAAAGAGGATGGCTGCTCCCGTCTGCCTACTGAGGTTCGGGATGGGCGTGGGAGCTCGGTGGTGGGACACCTGCTGGGGTGGGGGAGCACTAGACCACCAGGAAAATAATGGGACTGGGGATCGGGGATGGGGAGGGTGTGGGAAACCACTAAACTACCAGAGAATTAAAAAATAAAGTACAGGTAGGACACAGATGGGGATGGAGGGGTTGACATATTAAAAATGCCGGTGGACAATTTTAGTTTGGGCGGGTGAGGTCGAGGGGAGGGACCGCTAGCCACCAGAGCACTTGTTGTCAGGCAGGGCTGGGGAGGGGGGAGGGATCACAACAACCCAGTGGGATGGGGTATTTTTTTCAAAGTTGAGCTGCCGGCAGGTGATTCGATAAGGGGAGGGACTACTAGCCGCCAGGAATCAGCTGTGTACTCGTGAAGCAGGTGGGGAAGGGGCCACTAGCCACCAGGGCTAGGGATGGGTGGAGAAAATGTGTTTTTCTGCCCCCAGGGCTTGATATCAGACAACATTTTGCCCATAACTTTTACGGATGTTTTCTACTCCACCGTGAGCGGAAGTTCAGAAACTTCATTAAAGTTCATTGATTTCTGCAGAAGTTCCGCTAGGGCGGAAAAACACACTTTTGCCCATCCCTAACCCCCACCCACCCTAATTAATCCCAACTCTTCTATCCTCTCCTTATCCTCCAGTCAGATTTAAAAGAAAAATAAAGCTCAGTCTTACCTGGCACAGTGCCAGGGACAGAAATGTTGTTTTCTTCATGGCAGAATGGAGCAGAATGGCAAATGATTGGTGTGGGTAAGGTGTTGATATGGGACTGACTAGCCCTGGCCACCCAGGAAGGGATAATGCTTTTTTTTTTTTGTTAATAACTGGCTGAACATAGAAGTGATGCTGAAGTGGCCTAAAAGTCTGATCGGTCTGAATCGAAGATAAAAGTGCAGACTTTTGGCACATTCACTGAATACATATTCGGTATCAGCTCATACTTATGATAATGCACTTCCAAGTGCTAAATGCACTCAGCAAAGGTACCTTGTACCTCACTATGCACCACAGAATGCATTAACTCTGGACAACCTACACCCTGTTATGTCTCATTGCTAACATCTGTACATTTCTTCTTTTTGCTTCCCCTTCTAAAGTCTGCATATCCAGCATATTCCCACTGCTTCTGCTTTTTTTTCCTTCTATATGCAGTTTTATGGTGTTTTTCTTTTTTCTCCCCATAACCCAGCCCCCTACCTCAGATGTGTGAATGCACATGGAGTCGTACGTTTGCTGTGTTTCAGGGTACCCACCCGCTACATATCACCCCCGCCATCTACGCTGACCATTGGGCCTCCACCTGATGACCACCCTCCAGAAAGAAGAGTGCCTTCTAGCACCTCAATCCTGCTCTGACCTTCCCCCCCGTGCCAGCTCCCTGATGACTCAAGTTTGTTCCTGAGCCCGAGTCGCTGGCATGGTGTGAGGTAAGGCATACAGCCCCTCAGTGCCACCAGGCCAGCTACTTCTTCTGCTTCTGAAGACAGAGGCAAAAACTGATTGAACTTTTATGTAATGACCCCATCATTATTTAACACTAGCCCTTGAGTGCCTATACTCTGAAGGCCACGTTTCTCCTTCATAGACAGCTTTTTTCTCAATTTGCTGATGCAGCTTAACTGTTTCTACCATCTGATTAGCTAGTTTAGTTGTTTTGATTTTGGAATGGCAGTCCTTACTTCCGTACCCCTGCTTTCCATGTTTAAAATTTCATCTACAGAGCAACTGTCAGCAAAAGCTATATGCCATATGAAGTAAATGATGTCCTTCTGGATGCACATGGAGGAAAGCACAAAGAGACGCATGATGTCACTGAAAGGAGGGAAGGTCATTCAGAATGACAGGAATACTTACTTCACGGAACGAATGGTCATCATTTAGACTAGACTTCCAGAGCAGGTGATATAAACTGATACAGAAACAACCTTGAAACTCAGACTTCACAAATGTCTTAAAGAAAAGGACTGACAGGACATTCCCACTGAACTGCTAGAAGGACAGTACTCTATGGAAAATTAGACCGTTTACCATTCTAAAGCTGTCTGTCCATCTATCTGTCTGCCCATCTGTATGTATGTACAGTATGCATTTATGTATGTAATACGATGACAAATTAATCTGTTGGTCATAAGAATGAGCCTGTTTTAAAATAAAATTAGAAAAAACAACTTTTTGTGCTGATGGTCCCAACTACTCCCTCTCCCCATCCATTTCTGAGTACTCCCTTGTGTCTAGTGGCACCTACCAGCCCCCAGAGCACCCCAACCTCCGCCACCCTGCTCCAGCAACTGTGGCCAGTACAAACCTTCTACTCACCTCCTTGGCCATATGTTGTCTGACTAACACAAACTATTGTACCAATATACTTAGCAGGTTTATCAATACGCAGGTAGTTGCAAGACGACTCACTGAAAATTACCCAACTGCTACATCAATATACACTGGATGCTCTTACTTTGCATCCAAGTATGCTTCTGACCACTCTGTTTTGTAAAACCTGTCTGCCTAGGAGTCTCGTGTTTCTACTATGCCCCCTTATAAAGTCTTCATAATTAAAGAGTGGTAGAGTTCATGGAGTGTAGACTGCATACGCCATTTTATGTGGAAGGTAATGTGATTAGATATTAATGAGGCCTATTTATTTCCATTAAATTAAAAAAAAATAAATAACTTCTCGAAGTTATCACTATAACCAACAGGGTAGGCTGCATCTTAGTATAAGTACACTTATAAAATGTTTACAATTAAGCTAATGCTCTATGATTATTATTTTTGGCCTATCAATTTAAAATATCTCATTCTTTCTAACTGTTAAACCTTTTTTACTAAATCATGCAATAGTGCTCTGTCATAGGATTGTTTCTCTGTCTTTTGAAGAGAAAATGATTGCACATCTCTTTTAGTCAGCAACACAAGCACAGGATGTTAATGGTGTGCAGTAAGTGTGTGAATACCTTAATTTGAATATTCGGCAGGACAGTCCTATTTTTGGCACCAGTATTTGCTTGTTCTGTACTCATTTGCATTGAAAAGGCTTAAAATGGCTTTCAAAGCCTTTTCCTTAGTCTTAGGTCGCAGGGCTAGTCCCATGCTCTAACCATTCTCTCTTAGTAGTCACCCACTCTCCAATAACCTCCTATCCTCCCACATATGTAAAATTAATTTATGTTTTTTTTAAAGCCCAGTTGGCTCAGTTGTGGCTCCTGAATATTTATTTTTGTCTTTTAAAAATTCCCATCCTTATCAAGACTCCCTCCTGCCCCAAAGTCCATATTCGCCCAATGCCCCCAACTCCCAATCCATGATGGTGAGTACTACTAACCTAAATAGCAACTAGCCAGCATTCCCCCTCGCAGACCTGAAGCAATCTGCCACCATTTAATAATGCTTTCAAGTGAAAGCCGATATACACCATGCTGGTGTAAGACAGTTAGCTGTGTGTACATCCTTGGTGCAGCTAAGCAGACTGATTGGTTAGCCTTCTCAGCATCACAGAATGATGCACAGATCACTCCATCCCCACTCCTGGATTTTCTATGTACCGGCTGTCAGCTGACAACATTATTCTAACAGGCAGCTCACTTCAGGTTGGAGGAGATAGGAAAAGTAACTACACACTAGCAATGATTTTGGCATAATCCCCCACCTGCATTGAATGGGAATCAGAAGGGGAGTAACTTGGCACATGGCCCTTTAGGACTGGGGGAGTTTGGCTAGGGAGAGTGGGAATCTTAACAATATATATTCAAGAGCTGGTACAGTGCCAGCTTGGTTTATAAACCTAACAAGTTTAAATTTACTATAGGATGATTAGGGTGGAGTGTGGAAAACCATTGAGAGAGTGGGTTGTCCACAGGACCACCTGTGGAGGACTAGAGATTTTTTACTTTTTGATTTTTTTTTAAATTTGTCAAACACAATATCATGAATAGTGGATATTCTTAATATATTCAGTTCTGAATAACAAAATACCCCATTAGTCACAATATTCTTAAGTACTACTTGATACTCACTCTGCCTAGTGTGGACTACTTAACTAATTAGGGGGCCTTATTGGCACCAGATTATATCAACTGAAAAATTAGCCATATCTGACCTTACCTTTCTTGGCCAGCTGTGTCCCAGAGCTGCAGGTGGACTCTGAATCCTTTTCCTGTAGTTCCATTGGGTCCAGAATTGTTGTACACCTAAAGAGCATATGTTGTTACTATGGGTTGGTAGCGCAATTGGATTACTTACAAGGTTAGCATACAAACAGTAACTGCTTCTTCTATTCCAGTACATATGCCACTGACATAAAGGATTTTTTTTTTATCAGATTAACATTCCAAGTATTAATGGACGCTCTGATCCCCATTGCAACTGACATAAGCAAGATTTCTCCTGCCCCATGGACAGATAGCTGAAAACAGAGTTATATACTCACATCATGACAGAGGATACAGTTTATATGGCAACTCAGCAATTTCTCCCAATCTATCTGATCCAAGAGAAACCACTACATCACTTGTGTAAAAAGATAGGATACAGCATGGGGTTCTTTTGTGAAAGGCATATTAAAATGCGGTCACCTCAGACCAGGGCATTTTGTTTTCCTGATATGTATTTTTGACATAATTTCATTGGTATACTATAAATTTGTTTTCCAGAGCAGAGCACTGGGTGTAGGGCTGTGCAGGGGCCAAATATTATTTCCCAAATATCACAAATAGTATGGCTCCCAAATATTCTGAAACCCTTCCCAAATTGTGTATTTTGGAAACAGTATTCAGACATTAACAAAATAAATAAATAAAGCAAGTTCTGTGCCTCTTTTCTAGCCCCTCAACATGGCTAAAAGTAATCCTCTTCTCCCCCATCAGCAGTCCAGTTCCGCATTCCCCCCAGCACCCACAATTTGTTATTTTTAATTATTAAATATTAAATAAGTCCCTCAATGGATTACCAGCACTATCTGCCTACCTCCACAGTCAGGCAATGTTTTTCTTATTGTATAGCCTGTTTAAAAAAAATCAGAAATATTTGTACCACCTGCAGCACCTTACTAATACCTCCACTCACAACACCCATTCTTGATAGAAGAGTGGTTATCACAAACCTGCCCTCCTCCACAGACAGCTACCTCTCATGAATGAAAGTGCTCATGCTCTGTCTGTATAGTAAAACCATACAGAAAGAGTGAAAGCACATTCATTCATGAGAGGTGGCTGATCATGTAGCAGGGCAAGTTTGTGCCAGCACCTTCTTCTATCAAGAATTGGGTGCTGGGGGAGTGGAGAGTGTGACTAGGGTGCTGCCAGGGTTGGGCATGGGGGACATAACTGATTTTATTTTGGTTTTGACAAAACAAGCTATACAATAAGAAAGATGTCCCACGGAGGCACCCACAGTGGGGACCAAGGAGGATGTGGGTGTCTTCCATGGTGGAGACCACGGGGGGAAGTAGAGGACCCCAGAGGAGGAGGAAGCAACTCCTGGTTGGGGATTCTATTGTTGAGGGTATAGACTTGGGGGCAGATGGATTGGAAAGAGGGAGGTTAAGTGCCTACCTGGTGCCATGGCTTGGAGGGATAGAAAGTGCATCCAGAGGATTGCTGGGGCAACAGGACAGGAGGCAGTTCTAGACATCATTGTCCACCTGGGGACAAATGATCTGGCTGGTGATGAGGTTAGGGTAGTGCAGGAGGACTACAGAGATCTGGGAAGGGGAAAGTGGCAGACTAAGTGGGCCATATGGTCCTTATCTGCAGTCAACTTCTGTGTATCTGTATGTATTTTAGTAGTAGTAAAATGTTATGTATACAGTATAACACCATTAGGGCTATGAAATGCCCTGTTTACAGGGTGAACCTGTATAAATTGTTACATTAAATAAACATCACATTCAAGACAATAACACCAATGTACAAACATCCAATCATCAGTTACAAAACAGTTACATAACAATTGTGCTCAATACAAAATACATAAATATAACATACTTAAAATATCACAAGTGCCAATGCTTAAAATTTCCATACCCTTTCCGACAACATTCTAAGCAAATTCCACAACTTAACTAATATTATTGCACTTACATTGAAAAGAATATTTCTGTTTTATAGCAGCCTTATACCTACCATTTGTAAGCGTCTGGTTTCTTAGTAATGTTGGAAGTGCATTCAAACTAGTTTTTACCTTATATTTAAAAGTCGTTTTACTAAAATTATTAGCTATTTTAGGTTAAATAAATTCCCTAGCTGTTTTTAGTCTCAAATTCAAAACATGATCAGGTCTACACAATTTATTTCTTAAATGTAGCGGGACCTCATTTTTTAACATATCCCAGACTTGATTTATCCAGATTTTCTTTCTTCTTTGCTCTAGTGTATTCCAGCTTAGTATTCTATACATATCACAATGGTGTGTATTAAATTTACAGTTCAATGCATACCTTGCCAATCTATTGTAAAAATGGTCTAATTTAGTTAACTGTTTTTTTTCAGTGTACCAGTATATATGGCACCCATAATTGGCAAAATTAGTTGGTTAGCAATCATTAGATGTACATTTAATGTGGCACAGTTTTTAAACTGCCTTATAGCTCCTATACAAGCATTTGTTTTTTGTATCAAGTCTGAGATATGATAAACAAATGTAAGATGTTGGTCTATGTAAACCCCCAAATACCTATAGACCTCTGTTTTAGTCAAAATTATTCCCTCTCTAGTCCTAAACTTTATTTCCATTGGTCTGTCTGTTTTGGTTTGTTTGGAGCCGAGAAACATGGTCCGAGTCTTTTTGCTATTTATTACCATGCCCAGGGAGGTAAAGTGATCTTGCATCACTAAGAAATCATGTTGTAACTTAGATTCAACCTCTCCCAGGGAACATCCATCAGCCAGCAAAACTGTATCATTGGCATATAGCCGAATGTTAGAAAATGCTGTTTTACCTGGAAGACTATTAACATATATGTTAAACAACAATGGGCAGAGATTCAACCCTTGGTGTACTCCATGAATAATAGGCAATATATTTGATTGATATCCATTGGCAGCTACTAACTGGGTTCTTTCTGTTAAATAAGATTTAAACTATTGACATTTTTCATCAGTCATGATCCACCAGATCAAATGCTTTAGACAGGTCCATGTACATGGTGATCACAGACCGTGCCATACCTAAAGGGGTGGCAATTACATCTAAAAGGTCCATGAGCGCTGTGGCCGTGGACCTGCCTTTTCTAAAACCTAACTGAAATTTGTTAGTTTTCAATACTTTTCAAGATGAGCAACTAACCAGTGTTCCCATTTACCCCCATCTGTACTTGATTCAAGTACAAATTGTGAAATTCAAGTACGTTTGTGTGAAGGGGGTACACTGTATCCCCATAATTCTGTTTGAAGTATATGTACCCCACAAAAATGTTGTACAAATGGTAGAATGAACCCTTATAATTTATTTTGTATCCCTGAAAATTTTTGGAGAGGGTGCAGTGCACCTCCAGATCTGCAGCCTTAATGGGAACACTACAACTAACTGACCATAAACTATCCTTTCTACTATTTTTGAAACTGCTGATAGCAAGGCTATGGGATGGTAATTTGATGAATCGGAGGGATCACCTTCTTTTGCAGTTGGAACAACCTTAGCCAACTTCCTACTTTGTGGAAAAATCTCCTCCCTCAGGCTCCAGTTAATTAAATCTCTGAGTACTGGGGATATCTCCACAGCTGATTCCTTAAATAATGTATTATCTATACCATCTGCTCCACTAGCCTTATTAATCTGCAAGTTACCAATTATTTTAATAATCCTAGCTATAATTACTGGGTGAAATTGAAACATAGTATGATTTTGTTGTACCTGAACCTCACTGCTTACCCATCTTTTTTTATCTAGATTTACTACCTTAAGGTCTGGCAAGGTTACAAAATAGGTGTTTAACATATCAGCAGCATCTTCCTTTTGTTGTAATATCCAATTTTCTTTAATTCTTATTTCAGGGTAATTTCTAACGGGATTCATGAGGTTTTTTACAAGGGTCCAGTATTCTTTGAGGTCTGTTGTGCTGATTTTTTGCTTATAGTAATAAGCTTTTGAATTCCTTATCTCTGTAGAAATCCTATTCCTTAACTGTTTATATTTTATCCATAATTCGGGGTCCAGCAGTTTATTAGCCCTTTTCCAAAGTTGTTTCTTTTTCATTATTCATTTTCTTATATTCAGACTACTCCATGGCAAGCATTTTTGCTTACATTTCATCCTTTTAAAGGGTGCAAACCTGTTGCATGCTTCTAAATACATGGCAGTGAATTCTTCCACTGCCGTGTTCAATCTGGTATAAGAAACACCCTATACCATGGCATTTTTACCAGATAATCCCTAAAGAGATGTGTGTTAAACTTTGCATAACTTCTCCTATATTTGATTTCCTGTTTAGGAACAGGAGTTATCACTTGCTCCATGTCAATACTACAATAAACAACATAATGATCGCCTAAATTCGGACAACAGACCCATGTATCTGTGTATGGCAGCTGGCCATGGAGGTGGATGGGTTGTGCTGGTTGTCCATCAAGAGATTTATTTAATATTTTTTAAATGCAACAAATTGTGGGTGCTGGGGGGGGCAGGAGGGTGGGATTGACTGCTGATAGAGAGTGGGAAGATGGGCTACATTTTATTGTTTTTGGCAGGGGGCTGGGAAGGAGGGTGAGGATCTCCTTTTTTATTTTTTGTTTCAATGGGCTCCAAATTCGAATACCCAAATATACAAATATTTCACGCCAAATATGAATACTTGGCTGAATATTTGGAAAAACATATTCACACAGCCCTAATTGTAGGTACTATAGTTCTTAAAATTGCAGTGAGACTTTTTTTACTAACTGTAAAGAAGAAACAACCTTAAAAGGCAGTTTGCTGCCATGAGAGCTAAAGATTTATCTGCGGTTTTAATAACCCCTTATTTAAACAGACCTATCTATCTCAAATATTTAAATGACAATAAATTACACAGAAATAATGTTATCATTGGGGTTGCAGAGAAATGAGAAACCTCAGGAACAAAGTACAAGTAGTTTATCCCGCATCTATCAAATATTTAAATTACAATCAATTATACAGAATTAATTTTATCATTGAAGTTGCAGAGAAATGGTAAACCTCAGGAAGAAAGTCAAAGTAGTTTATCCCACATGCAAAATCTACATATTAAATTATTTCTGAGTGATTCAATATCATCCCTTTGGGCAACATTATAGTTTTCAAATAACTAAAAGGGATAATACTTCCAGACCAAATGCAGCTCATCAGGATATGTAATGATTAAAGGACAAGGGACACACTATTGTCTTGGAAGGAAGAAGATTCAAGAGAAATGTCAGGAAGAACCACTTTACAGAATGGTTGCTGGATGCTTGGAATATAATAAACTTCCAAAGCAAAGGGTACTGTATCGGCTGATACTTTAACAACACTCAGTTTGAACTTACACTTCAAGAAGAGCAATCTAAAGTAACATCAGAACCAGGGTAATGGACTTAAAGGAAAGTATAGTAGAACAAAATGTGAACTTTAATAGAGCATTATATAGGGGACCAAAGTGAAGTGGTGGGGAGTTATGTAAAAAAGGATAAAGATTCCAGAAACTATTACTAATCTGGTATGTTTGGCAGTAAAGGACAAAAAGAGAGCATTCAAGGTATACAAAAAGGATCAAGTGGAGACTAATATACAAGTAGTAGCTTGCTACTGGCAAAAACAATGTAAAATTACACAAAAGGTGACAGCAGGCACAGTATTGTGGATTGCTGCTGATGAGTGATGACAATATGTTTTTACACATACACATGAGAGAAAAATAAAACTAGGGAGAGCATAGAGGACCTAAAGAAAGGTGATATAGACTTTGAGCACAGTGTAGGCAAGGCAAACAATTGTAACTTACTGTTTCAGTTCTGTCTTCACATTTGAAAGTGACAGGCCAATGTCTGATAGCAGGAATAGGTACCAATGAAAAGTGGTAGGCAGATTAGTCATCTAGAACTCTACAGAGCAAAAGGGAATTCAATCGCTAAATGCAACCAAATCACAGGGCTAGATGAGATATATCCTACTTCACTGACTCAGTCCCCTCTGGGGAAGTTTCAACAGACTGATTGTAGTACTTCAAATGTGCTCCTGTCACAACTCTGGACCAGAATTTTCAATCAAAATATTTTCCTTTGCTTGGCAGTACATTATTTTTTATTACTGTGGTTTGCAAATACCACTAAACAAAACCCTGACTTAACTCTGGGCAACCCTAGCAGCTGCTGGAGGTAATGCAGCCACCTAACTAGTTGGCCACTGGGGGAGCACAACTTTCCCCTTCAATCCCTGCAACCCCCCCCCCACCAATCACTGGCCCATTCTGTATAATAATATATCACTGGTGCAAGTAGCCCCCCCCATTCATCATCCGCAGCATAAATAATATTATCCCTGGTGGTGTTGGTCTCCCTTCCCCTCCCTCCTATCCCCAGCCCCGAGTGTGAAAGTATAAGACCTGGTGGTAGTGGTTCACTCATCCTCCAATCACAAGCCCCAAATGTAAAAGTATAATCCATGGTGTTAGTGGTCCCCCCCCCACCCTCTGATTGCCAGTCCCTCATTGGGAAAAACAATCGTTGGTGCTAGTGGTGCCATCCACCCCTCCACTGCCAGCCTGGAATAAAAAAAAAACATCCCTGGTGTCCAGTACCACAGTACCAGGCGCCCTCCCGCTTATTTTATCTGTATCTGCAGTGCCACCAGTGCCTATGGCAACCAGCACAGCCCTCCTCACACCTCCTCGGCCAGCCACTGTATGTCCAGAAAGGGAGCATGGCTTGTATTTATAGGACAGGGAGCATATTGGATGATACCGGACGATACCAGAAAAGTCACATTCATCTAAATGTGTTTTTTCTGGCTGATATGATGTGGCGCACCATGTGGCATACCATAACTACAAATGGTGATGGCTGGAACTGCAGCTTATTTCTTGGCAAACATGTTAGGCTATAGTGTATGCCATTAGATTCCATGCAACAAGTACTTGACTCCACCCCACAAGCTACAGTGACCCCTGAGGAAGACTTGTTAGAAGTCAAAGCGCTGGGCGAGGGAGTTCCTTTTGTTGTTGGTACTCTTTGTCATTAAACTTTTACACGTTTGCAATTGGCGTGCCAGTTACAATTTCTTTTACAAAGAGAGACCCGAGTGACACTATATTTGGAAGTCTGTTATCGTTACGAGCTGGCTGCTCGTTTGTGGTGAGCACCGAATTGACCTGGCCGAGTTGCAGCAATACTTTTGAAGTTGTCTCTTGTATTTATGGGACAGGGAGCATATTGGATGATACTGGACGATACCAGAAAAGTCACTTTCATCTGAATGTGTTTTTTCTGGCTGATATGATGTGGCGCACCATGTGGCATACCATAACTACAAATGGTGATGGCTGGAACTGCAGTTTATTTCTTGGCAAACATGTTAGGCTGTAGTGTATGCCATTAGATTCCATGCAACAAGTACTTGACTCCACCCCACATGCTACAGTATGCCCAGCATAAGCCTTTGAGAAAAAATATTATTAGTAAATACTTAATTTTGTCAGCTGGCCTTTAACATCTTTGTCTGTAGTCTGGATTGGGAGGCAAGAGATACTTTGCTAGTGAATTTCTGGTTTACATGTTTAATTCTGTTTCTCTTCCAAAAAGCATGGTCTGTTAGCTGACATCAGTTATCAATCTAAATCCAGTCATCCAAAATTTTAGAATTCCATGGTCAACATGAAAAGATATTACAAAAATGTAGTTTGTCAGTGAAGGTATACCTTTGTGAATAAAACTTTGCCTGGCAACTTCGCTCTTGGGGTATACCAAGGCAAAGTTGGGTCAAATTAGGTCAAAATGAGGTTACTGATACACAAGTGTGAAGATCAGAAGTTCCCTGTCTCCCCCAACTCTGCAACAGCCTGAAGACACTGTGCCCCCCCCCCACCACCACCGACTGCCTCTAATCATCTAGCTCAGTCAGGAGCAATGCTAACAATGTTTGACCCATGTGTGATCCTGTTACACTCTTCAGTGCCAGTGTGGCATGCTGACAAATATCTTGAGTGTTGCAACCAATGCAATTGGGTTTAGTACAATTTTTTCCCCTGGTCAGAGTCAACTACTACACCAAGTACTTGTGTCAAATATGCTGTAATGCACAGATAGAGCTGCCAGCTATTTGGCCACTGGGTTATATATCCATATGGAGATGTATGTATGGAGTTGCTGAATGCAGCTGGGCATGCATTACTGTGTATGATACAGTCTCATAAAGTTCATGTATGGCATGAGTGGAGAAGTAAATTTGTGAGGGAATTTACCATTTGGGATGGGCATGTGCCATCAACATTCTTAATCCCACATTCCCCACAAAAAACAATGGCAGCAGATCAATTGTCAGTATTTCAGGGGTTGTTCTATTCACTTTCCATGCAATAGCATGACTGGGTGAGTCTTTGGCCTGATGCTCAAAAAACTTGCTATACAGTATAGGCTGAACCTTTCAGGGTGTTGGGCTAATAAACAGCTGGACTCGGCATGGTGGCATAGCTAGCTGAGTAACATAGAAGCATATACTTTGATGGCAGATAAGGACCACTTGGCCCACCTAGTCTGCCCATTTTCCTACCTAGAGGATAAGCTGCAGATCCTATTTAACCAACAGCCTATTTCTTCCTACCTCCCACAAAAATTGCCTTATGTCTGTCCCATGCATTCTTGAATTCTCCCACAGTTTTAGACCCCACAATCTCCTCAGGAAGGCTGTTCCATGCATCCACCACTCTCTCTATGAAAAAATATTTCCTCACATTGCCCCTGAGCCGTCCCCCCTCTTTCTTCAAATTGTGTCCCCTTGTTCTTGCACATCTCTTTTTCTGAAAGATGCTACCCTCTTGAACTTTGTTGATTCCACTGAGGTACTTAAATGTTTCTATCATGTCCCCCCCTCTCCCTCCTTTCCTCATCTGATATGATTACCCCCAGGTCCCTTTCCATTTTTGTTGTTGTTACTACCTCCCCTCCACTGTGTAATCTTTCCCTGGGTTTTTGTTTCCCAGGTGCATTACTTTGCACTTCTTTGCATTGAATCCAAGCTGCCACACTTCTGACCATTCCTCCAACTTTGCCAAGTCCCTTCTCATCCTTATCACGCCTCATGGGTAGCATTTATCTTGGGGGTTTTACTGATGCTGTTCAAAAGAAACCAGTGATTTAGGGTGTTTTTTATCATTTAAAGTTTATAAATTTTTGTGCAAAACATACAGACATACAGTACAATTGTATTCCATACATTAGTATAAAAGAGTCTTCTGTTATCTTTATAGCCCCATTATCACACAAAATCATTCCATTGGCAAAAGAGACCTGATCACCAGTCTTGTCTGTGAATGGAAACCTGCCATCCAGATCTGCTTCAGTGCTACCACCACTATTAGTCATAGGGACACTAGCAACCTCCTCCTCAACCATTGTTTCTGAGCCTGAGATTTTGATACCTCTCAGACTGTTCCTCTTGTCATCACCTACTCCAGCACTCACCAGTGTGGATGACACTGATATGGCAGAGAATAATTTGTAAGTAAGTACCAGTACCAACAGAGAATAATTTGGCAACATGAATTTCAATTCCACTGCCACTTTCACCAGCTACTACTACCAGCCACAGATCCCAAGGATGAAACTTCTGCAGAGGTAACTTTTGTATTTGCAACAACTTTTGCCCCACATAACCTATGCATTTCTTGGCTGCTTTGCTGGCACCTCTCACTTTACTTAAACACCTATTTCCAGTCATTTTTTATATTTAGATTTTAATATTGCAAGAAAAAATAAATACTTGAACAGTGCAGTAAAAGTAAGTACCAGTACCAGCAGCAACAGACAACAACTCAGCAGAGGGACTACCAGTGTGATCTGAATCTGAAAATAACAGTTTACTGAGCTATAGTAAAACCACCCAAAAAGAGTTTTTTGTGAGTATTTTTTAATACAAATGGGATTAACAATACACACGTAATGGGGTAATTCAAAACAAGCTACTGTAAGTAATACCGTCATGTCAAGAACTAAAAAAATAATTACAATCAACATAGAAATAGACTGACAATACACTTAACACAAAAAATTTACTACAGAAATAAAATGACAAATCACAGGCCGCAGACAAAAAATATTAAGAAGACTGAGGAAAACAAATCAGATAAGTGCTCTCAGGTAGGGCTGTGTGACATTTATCTTCTGACAGTGACATTTTGGTGAAATTCTGGTTTTGCTTCCTCACAATTGTGGGACATTTCTGCCAACATTCCACAAAATTTCACCAAAATTGTGATTACTGTTATTTTTATCTAATTTAAAATGGATCTATCCATAATGCACTAAAGCTGGTATGCGGACTTAGCAAATGACCATACATAAATGTAGTAAGTTTCAGATCTCTCACTTTAAAGATGACTATGGGCCTCAAAATGTTTGGGAATTTAAAAATTACATTTAGCAATTATGTAAACTAAAGAATTTTAAGACCCTATAGCTGTAAAACTAGAGAATGGAATATCTTCAATATAGGTAGATTCATTGACCCTAAATATTAAGCTTTGAGGCCACTCCCATGGTCCATCAGAGCATTATACTGCCATGCTGACGACCCAGGTTTGGAAGTGAGCTAGGGAAGTCACATCAGTAGGAAGGTCATGGCTGAGACAGCTGCTGAGTGGTAGTATATCTCAGTTGGGAAGGGTTGGCAACAGGTTGTACCAACACAACAACCCCTGTGGCTGGACTAAGGAGGTTACTTCTGCAGCAGGGGAAATGGTGGCTGTGGGAGGCTGACAGTGGCACCAGCCCCAGCAGGGGAGATGGGAGGGAACAAACTGTTGGAGAAAAACCCAGTAGCCAACTGAATGATAATTGGGCTCAGCCTGATCAAGGTATATCTGTGAGAGAAGAGCTGCCAACTAGGAGAAAAACCAATATGGAAAAAAAGTGGCTGTGTGTCAACTCTCTAATCTCCTGGTCAAAAACTGGCCAAGTTATAAACAGACAAAAATTCCAAACTATCATCAGTAAGTAAAGTTGAATTTTATGAGCTTTTGTGAAATTGTGAGATGCTCTGATGCTTTTGTTCATGCCATGTCCATATGAGTTATGCCCATTCATACACATGAGTTGCCATTTTAGACAAAGGTAAAGACTGGGTAAAGTGGCAATAAGGTTCCATTCATAGGAGGTTCCATAGTAAAAATATATTTTTGTCAAGTGTCAGTTCACTATCTTGATTGATGAACCATGAAGAATAGTCATGGACATCTCTGTGCACTAGCCTAAATTCTTGCAATATAACCAATAGCCACTAGAGCTGACTGACTTAATGACTGATGGAAGCACATACAACTTTTTTTCAGTACAGTGCCACCTGTTGATTCTATATCAACCCTGTAGATTACAATGTATATTTTTACTATTTGAAAACAGTGGCACAAACTGATGCTAAGCCTTACAACTGGTTGCAATTTAGGCCATTGTGATAGAAGTATCTGGATATCTTAAGTCATGCTGGAGCATGACACTAGGCATCACCTGTCACTGGAGTGTTGAAGGGGTACTGCATGGCCTGAAGCTAATGCAAATAAGGTGATTCAGTGGGGTATGTACTTTGTGAAAGTTAAATTCCACAAGTTGAATTCTAGTGGCATTACCTATTATGCATTCATACATTCCGAGCAAACTTTGTCAATTAGTAATTTCTAAAGTATCCACAATAAATGTTAAATTATTAAACCACATTTATCCAACTTAATTAGATTCTAGGACATATTTACTTTGGTATGCATACCAAACTAGAGTGTATACCTGCTATAGCAGTGGAGCTATAAACATCCAAATATTTTGAAAATGTTCACACAATTTAACAAATTATTAAATTGTGAAATTATGAACTCTATAATTAACAATTTACAAAACCAATTACCTCTCTATTTAACAGTTTCTCGGACACTTCCAAGAAAGCATGCATATAAATCTTCGCATATCTAACTCAAAAGGTGGATAAATGGTAAGCATAGAAAGTTTTAGAAATGTTCACGTGCATGATAAATTGCTCGAATTTGAGAGCCTATAACGTTGCCACCCCTAATCCATAGGTCATGAAACTTGGCATATGTTTAAGCCCTTTACAACATAATATACTGTTAAATGCCCTATCTCTCACTTTCATAAGGACTGAGTCATGATCAATTAAAAAATTATGTAAATTTCACAGAATTTTGTGAAAATTCTATGAAATTGGGATTTGCTAATTTCACCAAGCCCTGCTCACAGGGTTAATTTGGGCCCTCCCCCACAAAGCACGGCTTCACCAGACAAAACAGTACCACTACTTTCAACTAACTAAATCTACAAAACTACAAACAAACAATGGTAAGCTAGCTGCACATGACAATCTACATATTTTTATGTGAGTGATGTGGTTCAAAATACTCCACTTTCAGAGCAGTTTTAAAGGATTTTTTGCTCAGACAAGCAGGTACAGACTTCTCTCTAATTCTCTCTTCATATTACTGCACTGAAGACATGGAATATGTAAGCAATAAGACACAATGGGGTGTGCATTGAACAGATATTACTGCACTCCCAGGGATGTTGTGAGGCACGAGGCCACATGCCAAGTGCCTTCAGCCCCTAAAAGTGAGGTAATATCTGTGCATTGCACACCCAGGAGTGTCTTATGCACTTATAAAATGGGCTAAATTTTTCTAACTTTTAGCAGTCAGAAAAATAGTGTTTATATGTAGAAAAAACACATTAGATTATACAAATTTATCATAAAATAGTCATTCCGCCTACTAGACAATGCCTTCATTATGCATGCACTGCAGAAAGTTTGGCATATGCAGCCTGTTGGAGGAGCACTACCTCCTCATCCCACATATATTTGTGTTGTGTATTTTGTGGGGGGAGGAGAAACAGGAATAGACAGAAAAAAGAGATACAGAACTATGTTTCCTTTCTTTTTTTATATGATTTTATTTAACTTAAACTGCGATGTATGGAAGCACAGCAGCACATGAGGAGACTATAAGAAAACAAACATAGTCACCACTTGTAAGGATTATATTACATTTGCTGAGGATTTATTGAGCATTTCCTCTGGTTTAAAAGTATTGAGTCAGGAGCGTGGTTGTGAAACAGAGATGGCAGGAGAAGCAGTCAAAAGTCATACCAAGATGGCAGCAGCAGTTGTCTGAAATTAACAGAATGAGACCTCCTAATAGCTTTAATTTAATTTGTGGGTTAACCTTGTGGGCTGCACTTAAAAATGAAAAAAAATTAAAAAGGTATTTTTTACTTTTAATAGCACATGACGCAGAGTTAGGACCTGCTATCAGCATCTGAGATGGAGGGAGATGTCCTCATGGACTGGTAAGTAACCAGAACCTTGAGGAAGTAAAAATAGTTGATTAGTGTCCCCCCTACCCCCATTTCAATGGGTGATAAGTGAAGGACTGAAAAAGTGTAATTAAAAAACATGTGCTCCATTTATTGGACTAAAACTTGTACTCCTTTTATTGGACCTATTGTTTATTCGCTAATGTAGGAGAAACAAATGGTGCCTTTTGAAAGCATCAGTGTTCCAATGGCACCATACTTATTTTAAACTGTGGTTCTGCTTTTCTGAACTTGTTTTGATCTGTGCATCAGATGGAGTCGATGCACAGGTAAGAACCAATCAGAAAGCAGGATTTTCTATCCCCATTTGTATAAAGCTCATTTCACTTTCATTTGACCTCTAATCCCATGGTACATTATTTCAAACTTCACCTGTGGCCCAACTTTTCCCAACTTCACTGGTGACATTACTATATTTATGAAGTTAGCCCTATACTGCATACTGGAACTTTGCGGAGTGGATTATTTTGTGAATTGCACTGAATTCTCAATTTAGTCCATGAAACAAAGTTAGTCAGCTTCACACACCTCTAGCTATATGCTTCTGCTGGTGTTTCAAATGAGTGTCCAAGCATATATTATTTTTCCTAGTGTAGCACCATTATAAAAGAAAAGTCTCAAGAAAGAGGTTTGAGAGTTCTTTCTCTATCCTTTTTCAAAGAAAAAGGCACTTTGAGCCAATTCAGGGCTCTGTCTCTGTGCCACTGTCATCCAAGAACACTTTACTAGGGCCATATGGCCACACAGACTTGCATTCAATCAAGACTGACAGAAGGATAGAGAAGTACAACCTTCTTAAGTCTAGGGAAGCCTTTTTGTCTGAGCCATCTGGATGCCATCTGTATGTACTGTACCTCTTGTCTGTTGCCACCAGCAGAGCTCAACAAATGGGTCATGAGTCACTTTGGGTGCTCCCTAATCACTGCAGTCACTGAGGAACTCCTTTCTAGGGCTTCAGGGCCCAACAGATTTTTAGTCAATCAAGGCTTCTGGATGTACAGAGATGCAAGACTTTCCCTCCTACTTATTGACACCAGGGTACTCCCCCACATTATGGTCATACAACAGGAGTGCATTATAAGGCTGTTGGCAGGGTATCTGGAGGTGTAAGCAGTTTGTCAGTACCCTATGCTCGCAGTAATTCCCTAAATAACGGAAGTATTGGTCGATTTGTAATCAACCTCTTAATGTTAGTTACTATTTTTGTAGTATTTACTAGTGCTATTTCTACCTAGTGTGTTTATTATTAACCAGTAACTTTCTTTAATTCTTTCCTAGTACCTTTTATTCTTACTCCTGGTATGTGTGTTGTTCAGATCTAAGTTTTATTGATGTAATAAGTTCTACTTGAATTTATGAATTTTTATGTCTCCTACTATTATTATTAGGGGTTTTCTATTACAGCACCAGATGAGGCTGAATTAATACAAACTTTGCAAAAAGGAGTTACAATTAAGCATAAAATCTGAAAAACACAAAACAGTAATCTCTTAAAACATGTTCACTTTAAAAACTGCACAATATAATAAATTACACATAATATTATAATATATTTCACATAGTATTTCATTATCCTCATGCTAAATTTTGTAGCAAATATTGCTACTAAGAGCTTTATTTATTTATTTGTTTGTACAAATTGGATTTACAACCTTTGAGTCAGAGACTCATTTACAAAGGCACCTCATCACAGGGAGGACACAAAAACAGTGATATAAAGTTCCAGATACAGACAGACAGTTACATAGATTATGTACAGTCTATTTACATAGTTTACATATGAATCAAATTAGGATACCCCTGTTACACAATTACAGCATATGCAGAAAAACATGACTTGCAATGTTGGAGTGATTAAGGAAAACTGCCCTAGGGCCAGGCTACAACATAAAGCAGACTGGTGACTGCAGGCGCAGCATGTAAGACAGATGTCTAGTAGAGGAGTGGAACAATGGAGCCAATGGGGGTGTGTGTGTGGGTGAGCTGTCCGAAGGACATTGTCGAAATTGGAGTGCTCTGGAAGGCATGAGTCCACAGAAGCCCAGGGGGTGTGACAGCGAGCACCAGTTAATGACTTTTACAGCAGCGAGTGTTGAAATGGTGGTTACAAAGAGCGATTTTAAAGGGAGTGATTTTTGGAGTGTTAGTGATGTTGACTGAAAGAGAGCTGAACCAGGAGATAGCTCTGTAGCAGAAGGATCTCAGAGCTAGAGAGGTCCTGATTCTAGGCACCAGTAGGGTGGCCGTATCTGAGCTGTGGGTGGAGACCATGGGGGTGGTGTGCTGTAGGGAGGCAGACACCCCAGGGAGGAGAGACCGAGTAGAATTTTCTTGGCTAGTAGGTAGGTCTGGTAGCGGAGTTTTTCTCTGAGGTTGAAAAGGTTGGCAGTGAAGTAGAGTAGGCAAGTATGGGTGAGCCTGGGGGCTCCAGTCAGCAGCCTACAGGCCTTGTTGATAGAGAGTTGGATTTTATTGAGTGCAGTGTTATCAGCAGCTCCATATATAGGCAGGCCATATTCCTCTAGGGACAGGACAGAAGATGTGATGGCTAGCAGGAGAGCATCGGGAGGGAGGCAGTCCTTGTGGTGGTAAAGAAGGCCAATCTGGGAGTTAATGGTGGTCTAGAGGGCATTAATGTGGGTGTGAAAAGTGAGGGCAGTGTTGAAGGCAATCCCTAAGTATTTGTAGGTGGACACTTGCTCTAGGGGGTGCTGAGTGCTGGGTGAGAAAAGGAGGGGCGCATTTCTGGTTTTATTTTGGTGGAGGGTGAAGAGCATCAACTTAGTCTTCTTTAGATTAATGACAAGTCTATGATCCTTGAACCACTTTTCAGCTTTGTTGAAGGTGAGTTGGAGAGAGTCCTGGAGTGAGGCAGACTTATGGTGTTAGGCGTAGAGAATAGTATTATCCTCATATAGAAGAATTTTGCCAGAGCAGGCACTGGGCAGAGTGGTATGGTAGATACTGAAAAGTAGGGGTCCCAAGATGGAGCCCTGGGGAACCCCAGAGCGGACAGGTTGGGTGTTGGACAAGGTCCCATTGATTTTTATACACTGGGATCAAGCTGAGAGGTAGCTAGAGCACCAGGCGAGGGGACCAGTAGAGAAACCAATTTGGTAAAGGGAGTCAAGCAAGAGGGGATGGCAGACAGTGTCAAAGGCCTTGGAGAGGTCAATGAACACTGCTCCAGCAAGGTTGCCAGAGTCAAGGGAGGAGTGCAGGTAGTTGGAGAATTCTAGGAGGGCCTTGACAATGCTATGACCTGAGCAGAAACTGTGCTGTTCAGGGCATAAGATGGCATACTTGGTCAGATACTCAGTAAGCTGAGTGGCCACCACTTTTTCTATGGCTTTAGAGAGTGCGGTAAGAATGGAAATTGGCCGATAGTTGTTGGGAGGGTGCCTATCACCACTTTTGTGTATGGGTGTGATGATAGCTGTTTTCCAGACACTGGGGAATTGACCCAGGCAGAAGGATCGGTTAAGTAGGTCAGTCAGAGAGACTAGGACATCATCCAGGACTAGTCATAGGATCCTGGTGTCCAGAGAGTCATTGCTGGGGCTATTGCTGCCTAGTGCTTTTAGCAGGTATGATCTGGCTTCCTGAGTATATATTTTGTGTAGGTGGAACCAAGGGTATTGTAGGACAGGGGGCTGAGATTCAGGCACAGGGTCAAAGAAACTACTGGGGAGGACAGAACTAAGATCCGTGAAGGTGGTATTAAGGCAGTTTGCTATGTTGAGGAGGTCCATGGTAACAGAGCCGTCAATAGAAAGCTGGGATGGGGGAGTGTGATTTCCTGTTCAGCTCTTTTATGTTATCCCAGAAGGTCCAGGCTGACCCCCAGGAGGAGGTAAGGGTGGCCTGGTAGTGGTCCGCTTTGGCCTTGTGGATGGCCCAAGTGCACTTATTGCACACGGCATTTTAGGTTTGCCTATCCGCTGCCTTGCCCAACTCCGCAGCAATGTGCCAGAGGTTATCCCTCTCCCTGAGTTTATGAGGCAGGGAAGGGATCACTCATGGTGTATTTTGTTTTTTGGTGTTGATCCTGGCGAGCGGTGCATAGAGATCATAGGCCTTGTTAAAAGCCTGAGTGAAGAGGTTGAGTGCTGTGTCAGTGCTAGAAGCATGGTTGATGGGGGACCAGTCAATCTGGGTGTGATATTGCTTAAGTTTTTGAGGCCACCTGGGTGGAGGCACCTGCGAAGAGTGGTTTGAGCCACTGGTTTGGGGGTGGAGGAGGACCAGAGGAATAGGATATGAAGTGGTCACTTAAAGAGTCAGGAAGGATTTTGATGTCCTGGACTTTTTGGGGGTGGTTGGAGACTATGACATCCAGGAGGGTACTGGTTCCACTGGAGGGGTTGAGTCTAGTGGGCTGGGAGACTAACTAGGTCATGTCAAGGGTGGCAAAGGAGTCCCTTGCTTGGGAAGCGGAGGTACGAAGCCAACTTATGTTAAAGTCCCCTACCTATGACTTGTTCAGCTTTGTGTGGGAGAGTTGAAAGATAGTCTGTGAGCGACAAGATTGCCGGGTTTTGGTTTCTTGGAGGAACGTAGGAAACTGCGATGAAGATCGGACCCCTGGTAGGATCAGGGATGATTTTGAAAGTGAGAGCCTGAGCTCCAGTGCCAAGCTTGGGAGCAGGAAGTGCATGACCAACAATGGTGTCATGTATGAAAACAGCACAACCACCCCCGCGTTTGCCTACTCAATCCTCCCAATAGAGGGTGTACACGGGAAGTGAGACAAAGGAATCAGGGGTGGATTTGGAAAGCCAAGTCTCCACAAGGGCAATGATGTTGGGTCAGTGTTGAATGACCCAAAACTGGAGTGCAGCAGATTTTTTCTGCAAGCTGCAGATGCTCAGGGAGGCAACACAGAGTCCTGAGGATGATGTCTTGAGTGGTCTGGAGGGTGTAGGGACTGGATTGGGGTGGACATTTCCAGAGAGTAGCAGTAGCAGTGTGATAATTCTAACCAGAGGGCGGTGGCAGTTGGCATCCTTAGCTGGACATCGGGATGAGGGTGTAACCGCAGGGGTACAGGGAATGGGTAGGGCGCAAACGGTGGGAATGGCGATGAGAAGGTGGGTCCAGGGGGGCCTGGGTAGGCAGAGAGATCGGGAGAACTGCCAGGAGGTGGGTGCCAGGGCCCAGGGGGTGAGTCCAGTGTGGGGGGAGGTAGAGATAACAAGGAATAGTCCCGGGGGGTGTGGCACTCTGAGGGCTGAGGGTGTGGTCTGGCTGGAGAAAGGTCAGCACCAGGATGGCAAAAATAGCCAGGAGTAGTAGTAGGGGTTTTTGGCACTCATGATGCCTATTGCTGAGAGGGTGATGGATTGGATAAGGGTCTAGGCTGTGCTTCTGAGAGGGTGACTGCCACTTTGGAGTAGTGGTAGGGCTGCAGACGTTGGTGCACAGGGTGCCAGGTCCATATAACCTGGGGGGGCAGGTGTCCTAGAGCCTGGAAAAGATAGTAATCCAAGTGTTTGGGAGGCTGAAATTGGCTGGGTCAGACGCAGGGCAGAGGGGTGAAATAGCAACTCCCAGTGGCTGCAGGGGGAATGGAAAGATGGCCGGGGAGGAGGGCAAGGTGTATAGGAGGGAGGCTAAAAAGCAGTGGGGTTGTCCAGGTTTGAGAATAAAGAGGAGGTGTGGAGCAGTGATATGGGCTAAGCAGGGATGGGAGTGAAGGCAGTGGAGTAGCTGAGGTAGGTAGAAGAGCTGGATAGCAGTAAAGAGCAGTGTGAATTAAGAGTGGGTAGGGAGGTGAAGCAAGGAATACTATCTAGTGGCTATGGTGAGTATAACCTGCAAATGGAGAAGTGGGGACTTAGAAAGCATAGCAGCAGGAAGTGATGTCATGGGAGGGACCATAAATTGAGGGTCGGGTCAGGCTGGGATGGGGCAACACCCCACAAGAGAGAAGCTGTGGTGTTGGAGGTAGCTTTACTTCTTAAGGAGCTTGTTTAGTTCCTCCTAATAGTGTTTCAATTAGTTTGGATAGTTCTGTTGCCATTCGTATTGGTTCATATATTCCTACTCACTGAAACTGTTGTTGCTAGCATCCCACACATCGTCTTAGTATATTACTACTACTACTTTGCTGTAACCCCTCTTGCTGGCCCACTTCCAACTCTCCTCCACTCTCCCTGCCTTCCACCTAGAGATTCTACTGCTTAGATCCTCTGACCCCTCACTCATCCCTCCCCCACCTCCACAAGCCTCACAGCTGTTACAAGCATATCATTAGCCTGCTATTCCTCCTGCTTGATGATGTTTTGCCCAAGCCTGCCCCCCCCACACACACACAATCCCTTCTCTCTTGGAATTCAATTGATTGCACTAAGTATTGTGACTTGTCCTGTATTCCAATTGCTTGTACTATGTATTGTAATTAGTACTCTTCTGGGTCGTGCCTGAAATTCATAGGCATTTCATATGTCAAGTGCACATACTCGGTTACCAAAAATATATTATTAATAAATAAATACATGGCCTGATATTCCTACATATTAATACATGCATTCTCTTCCCTAACATTGACAGTGAGACCGTGGACTCAATCCTTTAGATTTTGGCAGTAGTTCTCATTGCCTCTGAGTCATAGCTGTTTCTCATGATTGGTGATACAGACATTGCCCTTTTTAGGTACTCTGTTCTACAGGCAGGCGCCCTACATAAGGAGCAGTGGTGTTGCCATGTACAAACCACTTCCTCATGTGGGTTCTCTCCTTCTATCCCCACCACATCATCAAGGCAGACTCCTCCCTGACCCTCTCAGTGATGATTGTATGGTTTGCTGTTTGCAGAAGGTTCATCAGCCTAAAGCTTCCTAGGCCATTCTAATCCAGTCGTTTAGGTTTTACAAACTATTTTCCCAATATTTACACCAAGGTTGATCTTTCATCAAAACATCCACTGATGTTAATGATGCACTATGTCCCATTCAAATTGCTCTGCTGTCTGGGACAAACATTACCCCCATGTAAGGCTAGGATCAAAGAATTATATCTCTCCTGGGACTTGACTGAACTTCCAGTGGCATGTGGTTCCTCTCATATTCACATGTATGTGGACGGCATGGTGACATTCGCATCTGACCCCTCTGACCCTGACTTTGTTGTGCAGCTCCTGAGTGACTTCAACCATATCCAACACCGGCTGCCACACTAACCAGCTTACCCTGACTACCAAAAATATAATTTCCATGATCTTTGACACCAGGAAGGAACTGACTAGTATTCAAACACCTCCCATTTTCATGACTTTGGATAACTGCCGTTTGGAGGAATTTTCCTTTTTTCAGTACCTGGGAATTTGGCATGACAATCAACCTTGACTTTTCTACCAATACTGCCACCATTCATAGCAAACTCCTCCCAAAGCCTGGTGCACTATACATAAGCAAAACCTGCTTCCCCTTCTCCCTGACTCATGAGGAGAGTATTAAAAATGATCCTTCCTGCCTTCAGCATTGGTGATGTAGTTTATAGCATTGCCTCCAAATCCACCCTTTCCAGATAAATCCCTTCCAACCATTCTTTCTAACACTTTGCCTTCCAACTACCTTACACACACACACACACACACACACACACACACACACAGAAACCAGTGCTCCCTCTGTCATCTCTTTCTCCTCCCTAATATTTAAGTTCTGGTTTGGGTCTCTTCCATGCTACCTCAACTTCCTCCTGTCATAGAAACATAGAATGTGACAGCAGATAAGGTCATGCCCTGTACCCCTCCTACTCCCCTGCACTTTTGACCTCTGCTCATTCTGTGTTTCTTAGTACAAAGCCACCACTGCTCAGTCTACCTTTTGAAGCAGACCATCTCATCTCTAGTCTAACATCCCCCCCATTAATTTTGCTTCCTCCATATCTTCCCTGAAAGCAATTCCCCAGTCCCATATCTCTCATATCTGCTCTTACACTGGCCCCCACATATTTGTGACTCCCTGTTCCCCTTGCATTGTTACTATGCCCAATGAACTCTCCTGATTAAGTGTTGATATTTTTACTTGTTTTTGATTTTTTTATTGCTCATTTTTTATTGCACTGTGATAAACTGTTGCCTAGCTTATTGCATTGAGTTAATTTCCATTGTTATTACTGTTCTTGCTTCCCCTTGTACCCTTTTCAGGATGTGTATGGAAACAATGTACTTCACAGTGTAGTACACCTTTTCTGGTAAAAGTTAAAAATCAATTAAATACATTTAAAAAAAAGTGAAGAAAAATGAGAACAATGCAAACAGTGGGCATGTACCTGGCAGTTAAATCTGAATGCCAAAAATTGCTCATGCATATAGGCAAAAGGAACCCATAGCTAAAATAGTATACAGACGAAGTCAATATGGGGGCTCTTAGAAAAAAATAAGTAGGCATCATAAAACACAGCAACTTAAGAACATCTAGTCAGTGTAGCAAAGTATATGGAACAGCAAACTGGATATAAATAATAATAAATTATAAATAATATTAATAATAAATGGAGTGGGTCCTACGGTGGTAACATGGATTGGGAATTGGCTAAGGGACAGGACTCAGAGGGTGGTGGTAAATGGCATGAAATCTGAGGAGAGGGAGGTGACCAGTGGGGTGGCATGGGGTTGGTGCTAGGGCCGTCCTATTCAATGTCTCCATTAGCGACATTGCAGAGCATCTGGAGGAAAAGGTGTGCCTCTTCGCAGATGACATCAAGATCTGCAACAGAGTGGACACACAGGAGGGGGTGGAAAAAATGAGAAAGGACCTAAGCCTATTAGGGGGGTGGTCGGGTGTCTGGCAGTTGAGTTTTAATGCTAAAAAGTGTAAGGTCATGCACTTGGGCCACAGGAATCCAAAGAAGGAGTACAGGCTGGGTGGGGAAATTCTGGCCACCACAAGTCAGGAGAGAGACCTGGGGGTTATCATATCTGACGACCTGAAGGTGACCAAACAGTGCAGAAAAGCAGTGGGGAGAGCAAACAGAATGTTGGGGTGCATAGGGAGAGGCATAACAAGCAGGAGGAAAGAGGTGGTGGTGCCACTGTACAGATCACTGGTGAGGCCTCAACTGGAGCACTGTGTCCAGTTCTGGAGACCACATCTCTGGAAGGGCATTGACAAAACAGAGGCAGTCCCGAGAAGGGCAACAAAGATGGTACATGGACTGCACCAGAAGCCTTACGAGGAAAAACTTAAAGACCTTAGAATCTATTCACTGGAGGAAAGAAGGGAGAGGGGAGATATGATAAAGACTTTCAAGTACCTTAGGTGAATAAACAGGGTACAGGTAGAAAGCATATTTCAGAGAAAACTTTGCATAAGAACAAGGGGGCATGATATGAGGCTGAAGGGTGGAAGGCTCAGGGGTAATGTTAGGAAGTACTTTTTCACTGAGGGGTGGTGGAGCTGTGGAACAGCCTTCCAGCAGAAGTGGTGGGTGCGAAAACAATATTGGGTTAAGAGTGCATGGGATAGACATAAGGGTACCCTGGAGATGTGCAGAGAAGGAGAGCCACAGATCAGATAAGATCTGGAGCTGCAGCAGAGAGTAGGGAACTGGGCAGACTAGGTTGGCCATGATTCTGTGTTTCTATTTAATGTAACAGGTGAGGGTTATCAAGCTGCAATGGAAAGGTAATCATGCAACTGTACAGGTTACTGGTCAGACTGATTCTAAAGTACTACTGTAAGTGCAATTAAGAAATCCTAACTTAAAGAAGGATATGGAGAAAACAAAGATAATATAGAGGAAGGTGACAGGGATGATTCCTTTGTTAAGGAAGCCTCATTTGCAAACAGGTGAAGCACTTGGATACTGCTGTGTCCAGCTTTCACTTTTGCACCTTATGCAGTGAGTGGAATTGAACAAGTACAACAATGGCTCCCTTTATTTTTGCTCATTAATGTGCCACTGCTGTGTTTTCTTGATAATAGGGGTGTGTCAATGCCAAATACTGTTTACTGAATACCACAAATTGTAATGCCCTGAATATTCAGGAGCCCTTCCCAAATAAATGACTACTTGTCACCAGTTCATATTTGTGAAATATGATTCCTTAACAAGAAAATAAAAACAGCCCCCATCCTCCTCCCCAATTCAAATCCTTAAGTACAACTCTCCTATTCCTTGCAGCTTCGGTTAGCAGCCAAAAGCCACCCTCCTCTCTCTAGCACCACCAATTTGATAATTTTTATGTCTGTTAAAAAAAACACCCATGATGGGTACCCAGCACAACCCAGTCACCTCCACATCCAGTCAACTTCTCTCTCAGCTTAAAATGCCACTTATTTGTGCTTACGCAAATAGTAGTTATGCACCTCCCACACTCCACCCACCCTCGCAACACTCAGCTCCCCCAAGCATCCATTCTTTGCATGAGAATGTGATGAACACAACTTGCCCTCCTCAATGGTCAACCACTTTCTCCTGAATGAAAGCTTTCTTGTGCATCTTCGCTCTGTAATAGTAAAATCAGATGGTCATAGTGCATTCAGATGGGGCTATTGCACAAGGCCAGAGTTCTGTCAATTCTTGTGCCAATGACTTCAAACACCTTTGTAGTTACTTGGGCATGCCTTCATATGTGGATGGCATGGGGACGTGTCACGGTATAAGAAAACAGTGCAGCAATGTACTGTGCTGTAAATACAGTGGATACATTGCCTGCGCTGAAACAGAATGCTGAAAGCAAGTTCAGCAAACAAAAGCAAAGCAGTTCCTTGTTTTCTGCAGTCTCCACCCCCTAGCACACCCCGTTGCGCCCCTGAACCCCACCCCTATAAATATAATTATCTCTGGGAGGGGGGTGTTCAACACGGGGATGAGGAGGAACACTCCCCACCAGCCAAGAGTGACACAGTAAGGGTTTTTTACCGTGCCGCAATACTGCACTGCACTATAGGTGGTGTGTGATTTAGCCTGTGTGGTTCTCTATTCAGCAGAGTGACCCAGGACCTATGTGGACTAGTTCAGTGGTACCACAAGCAACAATGATATCAAAGGAGGGACTCAGTAGAACACAGGGTCCTGATGCCACTGACAGCTGGTAGATGCACAACCTTGGAAGCAGGTGGACAGAACCTTAAAATGGGTGCATCATAACTGCTTCATACTTCAATCCTCCTGACAAACAATTCCTCTCAGACAAGGTAGAGAGCCCATCTTGGCTAGGAGGGTGTGTATGAGAAGATGTCCTGGAAAGAATATTTCCTGAAAATAAAGGTTCAGGAGATTAGGGCTATTTTTCATGTCTGCCAGGCATTAGGACTGTTGGCAGGAGATCAAATGGTTCAGGTGAACACAGACTGCACAACTTCACTGCTCTAACTAAGCAAGCAAGTGGTACCAGGTCATCCAGACCTGTCAGGAAGTCCTGAGACTGTGGGAACCGACCTTTTCCAATCAGTCACTCCACCGAGCTGTCCATGTCGTGGCTGAACTGAACTGAACTGTTTGGCATACAGCCTTAGCTGCATACAGAGCACTTCTTGTGAACAGTCTCTGAATCAAGAGGTTCTAGAGGACTTCATCAGAAAGTAGTGAACTCTGCTGATTCTGTGGATCTGTTTCCCTTCTGGGAAAATAGAATTCTTCCTCTTTTCTGCACAAAGCTGCCAGAAAAAGAGACCACACAAATGGCAGCTTTCATCCTAAACAGGGAAGTATGGTTTCTGAATGTCTGCCTTTACATAGAAACATAGACAGCAGATAAGGACCACTTGGCCCACCTAATCTGCCCATTTCCCTACCTAGAGGATAAGCTGCAGATCCTATTTAACCAACAGTGTATTTCTTCCTACCCCCCACAAAAATTGCCTTATGTCTGTCCCATGCATTCTTGAATTCTCCCACAGTTTTAGACCCCACAACCTCCTCAGGAAGGCTGTTCCATGTGTCCACCCACCCTCTCTGTGGAAAAATACTTCCTCACATTGCTCCTGAGCCGTCCCCACTCTATCTTCAAATTGTGTCCCCTTGTTCTTGCACATCTCTTTTTCTGAAAGATTCTACCCTCTTGGACTTTGTTGATTCCACCGAGGTACTTAAACGTTTCTATCATGTCCCCCCTCTCCCTCCTTTCCTCAAGGGTATACATATTAATCTCCTTTAGCCTCTCCTCATATGGTTTCTCTTGCAGACCCTGCACCATTTTAGTTGCCCTCCTCTGAACTACCTTCATCCCGTCTATGTCCCTGTGGAGATGAGGTCTCCAGAACTGGATGCAGTACTCCAGATGGGGTCTCACCAACTGTCTGTACAGGGGGATAACAACTTCCTGTTTTCTGCTGGTGATGCCTCTCCCTATACATCCCAGTATCCCCCCAGCCCTCCCTACCACCTTCTCACATTGCTTGCCAACCTTAAGGTCATCTGATAAGATTACCCCCAGGTCCCTTTCCATTTTTGTTGTTGTTACTACCTCCCCCCCATTGTGTAATCTTCCCCTGGGTTTTTGTTTCCCAGGTGCATTACTTTGCACTTCTTTGCATTGAATCCAAGCTGCCATACTTCTGACCATTCCTCCAACCTTGCCAAGTCCCTTCTCATCCTTTCCTTTCCACTTTGAATCTGTCAGCAAGTAATTTACACTGCATAACCCAGCTGAGATCCTTTATCTCTTTTTCAATGGGTTTATTCTGCAACCCATTTTTACGTTCGCTTGCGCACGTGCACAAGGAACATTTTGGGAGAGTAGCACACTTTGGAGGTGTGCTTCTCCCTTTCAATCCACTGCTCCGTTGAGCAGGCGTGGCGGTCCTGCACCAATGGGTGCGGGAGCTCTGTATGACAGCGGTGGTCTTTTGCTTCAAAGAACCACGCTGTCATCACCGAGCATCCGTCCACGCCCCCCTCGCGTCCACGCTCCCCCCTCATCACGCCGCCACCCCAAAGCTTTGGCCCCAAGCGTTGTTTGCCACGGCCGGGGTGCCCAATCCCCCGTCGTCACGGCCCCAAGCCCATCTTCGCCACGCGGGACCCACCAGCGTAGCAACGTCCGTTTTTGCCGATGGGGTGCCCAACCCCGCCGGCTCCTTGGCCCCCAGCCATCTTCTGCTGCTGGAGCCCACCCATGTGTGGCAACGTCCCATGTAGTCCCTTTTTTTCCAACCTGTAAAGAAAGGTCCACGTAGTCTCCCAACCCCCTCCCACAACTCGTACCCACCCACTCTGCAGCCAGCCTCCCCACACCCCTCACCCCATACTTACCTCCGGAGCTCGGCGCGATGATCTTCGGTGGACCGGAAACACGTCTGCACTCTTCAAAGCCGACCGCGAACTGAGGAAATGCCGGTAAGCTGTATAATGGACTAGATAGGGGGTTTTCAACTTTATTGCATATCTCAGGCATTTTTTGGAATTTATGCACCAAATTTTCAACATGGGGTTTTTGGGACCCCTTCTCATGAATGCTGTCACTGTCATGGCGTTATTTGGGCCCAAAGGGTGATTTCGCAGTCACTGTCGAAATCAACCTTTGGCTAAACTCTTGCTCATGTTTAATGATCATGAGGAAGAGTCTAAATTGAGGTAGTGCAAAATAAAAAAATGACAGTTCTGGCGTCGTTGCGCGGTTCCTCACAGAGCTCGTAAGTTCGTCAATTTTCAATATTTTCACTCCAGATTTTCAACATTGCCATTTTACCACACCTCCTTATGAGCAGTACAGCTGTCATTTTCACATCCTGCCCAAAACGTGTTTCCACCCCATGTAGCGCTGTGCAATGGCGCAGTTGGTAGTGGAAATCAATGTATGGGACGATTAAGAAAATCACAGTGACACTGTTCATTAGCAGAGGTCTTAAAATGGCTATGTTGAAAATTTGGTGAAAATCTTCCCCAAAATGACTGTTTTACAAGCCTGCGTTGAGCAGTTCCTACGCACGCTCGTAGGTTTGTGAATTTTCAATATTTCCACTCCAGATTTTCAACATTGCCATTTTACCACACCTCCTTATGAGCAGTACAGCTGTCATTTTTCACATCCTGCCCAAAACGTGTTTCCGCCCATGTAGCGCACAATGGCGCAGTTGGTGGGCGAAATCAATGTATGGGACACATTAAGAAAATCACAGTGACACTGTTCATGAGCAGAGATCTTAAAATGGCTATGTTGAAAATTTGGTGAACAAATTCTTAAAAATAACTGTTTTATGAATGTGCGTTGTGCAGTTCCTAGGCACACTCATAAGTTTGCGAATTTTCAATATTTTCACTCCAGATTTTCAACATTGCCATTTTACCACACCTCCTTATGAGCAGTACAGATGTCATTTGTCACATCCTGCCCAAAACATGTTTCCACCCATGTAGTGCACAATGGTGCAGTCGGTGTGCAAAATCAATGTATGGCATACAGTAAGACAATCACAGTGACACTGTTCATTAGCAGAGGTTTTAAAATGCCAATGTTGACAATTTGGTGAAAAAATTCCTGACAATGACTGTTTTACGAGCGTGCATTGCACAGTTCCCACGCACGCTCATAGGTTTGCAAATTTTCAATATTTCCACTCCAGATTTTCAACATTGCCATTTTACCACACTTCCTTATGAGCAGTACAGCTGTCATTTTTCACATCCTGCCCAAAACGTGTTTCCGCCTATGTAGCGCACAATGGGGGTAACAAAAAGGTCATGCTGAAAATTTTTTGTGCAAATACCAGCAATCGCACAGGGCATTAGGGTAAAGCACCATACATGCCAAACACCACTGCAAATACCTGCAAGTGAACATTCGGCATTGACAAATGCTTGTTATAGGTAGGTAGACCGAAGTACAGAATGGTTCAGTGACCTGCTCAGGGTCACACAACATGTAAGTGGTTCTGGTGGTATTTGAAAATAGGTTTCCTGGGGCCAGATTCACAAAACTTTGCCTCAGGTTTAGTGCTGAGGTGGTATTCACAAAAGCCCGGTTTGCGTGCAGAAACTGGGTTTGCATTGGGGCAAAGTGTGGATGGGGCGCAATGCAAATGAGGGGGAGAGGACCTGCATATCGGCGCTGCCCAATTCACAAAGCATTTGCTCTGCACAAGGGCCTTTTGCAGGAAAATACTGTACCACCAACTGAGACTTTGTTTTAATCCCCTGCAACCTTAGTGGTTGGTGAGGTACTGCAGCGCCCCCCTCTTCACTGCCGTTCGCTGATCGCCAGCCCAAGACACAAAAAAGGCTGTCTCCCTGGTGGCTAGTGGTCCTCCCTTGCCAATCATCAGCCTGATATAGATAAAGATATTCCCTGGTGGTCTAGTGCCCCCCCCACTGATCGCAGTCCTGATATAAAATATAGATAATGCCTGGTGGTCTAGTGGTTCCCCCCCTCACTGATCGCTGGCCCGATATAAAAAATAGATAATCCCTTGTGGTCTAGTGGTCTTCCCACCTATTCTCAGCCTGATATAGATAAAGATATTCCCTGGTGGTCTACTGGCCCCTCCGCTGGTCTTTGATTGCTGCCCGATATCAAAAATATAAGATATCCCTGGTGTCCAGTGCCCCCCCCACCCAGAGCCATGTGTAGAATACTAATAATATTCCCTGGTGGCTAGTGCCATCCCACCACCCCATCACTCACCCAATATATAAATATGACTTTCCCGGTGGCTAGTGGTCCCTCTCCACACCTGATTACCCACTCAATATATAAAAAACACATCCCTGGTGGCTAGCAGCCCCTCCACCCACCCAATCACCCACACAACATTATTATCTTATTCCCTGGTGTCCAGTGTAACTACCATCCTGATCCCCTGTATAGTCAATATAAACATTTCCCTGGTGGTCTGGTGAAACCTGCCTCCCTATCCCTGATCCCCAGTAAGGGAATTAGCATCTATTCCCTGGTGGTCTAGTGTACCCCTCCACCCTGACAGGTGATATCCCATCAACCCACTCCCCCACATCCCAAACTCAAGTTGGCAACCAGCACAGCCCTCCTTTATTCACCATGGCTGGCAGCCGACTGAGCTGTCAATGAGTGCGTACTGTATACAATACGTGCTAATGGAATGACAGCTCACTATGAGCTGTCAATCAATGTCAATGAGCATGTACTGTATACAGAACATGTGCACTGACAGCTCTGTCAGAGGCCAGAGAGGAGGGCTGTGTTAGTTGTCCCCTTACGAAAATGGAATATGTTGCAATATATTGAAAAATATGCACTAATGTATGTCAATACTCCAAGAAATACATTGTTCCAATGTAATATATTGTATAACATATTATGAAATATATTTTTTAACTATACTGACATAATATATTTCTAACCCATAGTATGCAAAAATATGTCACTCTATTGAGAAATACAGCGACTCAATGAAATATAATATACAGCGTATTTCAGTGTATACTGAAACCATGTATTCTGCCTCATGCATTGCTTGAAAGCATGTCAATCTGCTTAGTAATACATTGTCTGAAATATATTATTAGTATATTTCAAAATATATACTGTATTCTTTGTGGGTTGTGAATATTTTTATGTTACATATATTTTGTTACATGTATTTATATACTGTATGTTACATATATTTTTATACGTTACATGTATTTTTGTAAATGCTTAGTTTTATTCCATGTGTACATTTGCATAACTAATTTGCATATTTCCAAAAACATAGTTTATCAGCCAAAATCATGATAATTTCTAGTTTTACAAAACTTTCAAATTTACAACATTAGCTTACAGAAAAGAAAGGCACACATTATAAAGCAAGTACATATAGGATCTCACCCTGACCTAAAAGTGAAACAAAATGGGGTGGTATAAATACCAATCTGAGCATTTAACAAGCAGGATCTTATGAGGTAAGTCATGTATATAAGTATAAATGTATAATTACCGGCTCTGCCTTTTTCCCATAGGGAAACCGTGGCGTAATTTGCCATTATAAAGGAGCGTTTATAACGGCAAACACGCGCATGGCTTCCCTTGGTTTGCGCATGCGCTTGCTAGTTTGTCCCCTCACGCCACTTGCCTCTCGCCGCTTTCATCTTCGGTGAAACTCAGCCTCCACGCCATAAGAATTTGGCAGTAGGTTAGTTCTTTTTTTAAAAGTGGTATTTTTCCAAATACAGGGGGACACCAGAACAGCTGAAAACAAAACAAAAAATCTGCCAGGCTACTAACAAAAAACGGACCAGAGCGTGGCAGCACCAGAGCATCCGGGGGAACATCCTGTATTTTATATAATTGCTGAGGCAAAAAAGGCAAACCTGGCAATTATATAAAATAAAAAATGGGTCGGGGGTGTCAAACTGAGCATTTTATACACACGCTTGGGATGTTACAAAACCCCTGGGCTTCGCCCTCGGGGTTTATGTAGCATCCCACAACTCGGGTGTGTGTAAAATCTCGTTACACACCCCAACCCATACTTTATTCTATATATAAAATATACATGTGAGTTAAAGTTGCACTGTAAAACAAAAATTCAATGTAAATATCTCAGTGATTAATAACAAAATGAACTCGAGTTATATAAATAGAGGTATGTGTAAATCATAAATAATTTCCTTTGTTTTTGTCTGGGTAAGTTAATAGTTATAATTAATATCTATTACACGTGTATATTATATATTTGTAAATACAGGAAACAACATTTGAAATGTAAAAAAAAAATACATTTATACATATATTGGCAGTATACCAATAACATATATATAACATCCTAATTTCAACATTTTTGGAATGTAATAAATATATTTTGCAATATACATAATATCCTAAAATGGCAATAACGTGTATATTTACAGTACATTGCAATATATTTGCAAATTTTAAAATATATTGAAATATATTGATTTTCCAATACATTACAATATATTATAAAACAAGTAGACTGGAACATTTTTCACTATATGTAAATATATTGTTAATAATATATTTTAAAATACATTTCATTTTTGTAAGGGCCAGCTTGGGTCCAGGATGGAGGTGGGGGAGTGGGGTGGTCACTCACTCTGAGCTGTCAATCAGTGTCAATGAGTGTGTACTGTGTACAGTATGCACTCACTGACTGCTCATTCAGTGGTCAGCTATGATGGACAAGAGCTGTGCTGGTCGCTGGCTTGGGTCCGGGATGGGAAAAGCAGGGTGGTTACTCACTCTGAGCTGTCAATCAATGTCAATGAATGCATACTGTATACAGTACATGCACATTGACAGCTCAGTCAGTGGCCAGCTGTGATAGAAAGTGGAGGGCTGTGGTGCTGATTTGGGTCTGGAATGGGGTGGAGTGGGGTGGTAGAACACAACCTGCTGGGGTGAGGGGTGCATTAGACCACCAGGGAATGGGTCATAATTCCCTTACTGGGGATCAGGGATGGGGGTTTGCTAGACCACCAGGGAAATGTTTATATTGACTGTACAGGGGATAGGGATTGGGGGGGGGGGTTACACTGGACACCAGGGAATATGATGACAATGTTGGGCAGGTGATTGGCTGGGAGGAGGAGGAACCGCTAGCCAACAGGGAGGCCATTTTTATATATTGGGTGGGTGATTAGGTGGGGAGAGGCACTGCTAGCCACCAGGGAAGTCACATTTATATATCGGGCAAGTCACTGGGTTGGGGAGAGGCTCGAAAGTTGGTCTACTGGGAGGAAGCCTTGGTGAGAGCATTCTTTTCCCTGGTTTAGACTTTCATGTACTTTGTGGGGGTGAGTGCCTACTATTTTTGTTATGCAGGTGAAGCTGCTCTAGTGAGAGGAGTGCTGCCTCTTAATCTGCACTCTTCGAGGGACTCCTTGTAATGTTTAAGACATTTTAGCTCCACTTTTGGATCAGCAATATTTATATCGTGACTGTGGTGGTGTGAGCACCATTGTCCTTGAGCCAAAAGTGAGCTACTAGCCTGAAAAAAGCTTTTGGACTGGGTAGCTGCTGCTACCTGACTGTGACATTTGTATTCTGCAGAAAAAACATTCTTATCTTGTTTCAAAGCTGAAATTGTTATTTCAGTATAGTTGTTCCTCTGTGGTCTCTTTCTTTTGTTGTTTTTATATTATATTTTATTTTAATGATAGAGTGATTTGGAGAGGGAATGGATTGTTCTGTGGGGCAGGGTTGTGTTTGGGTTTGTAAGAGGTGTTTGAGTGGGGTTGTGTGTATGGTTAATAATTTTGTATAGTGAGGGAGTCAGTGTGTGAATGGTGTGATTGGGCTAGTGTACTAGCATTTTGTGTTATTTGTATGTTTGTTGTGTGTGTGGCGGTGTGAGTGGTGCGTATGACTGCTGATACGAGTGTTCTCTCTTATCTTTACACTTTTGCATTAACATCTAGTGCTCTCTCAAGACTGGTCCTGCCAGACAGGAGAAGTGTTGGTGTCGCGGCCTCCCACTTATCACCTATGCTGCCTCTCGGCTCCATGACCTTCGCCCCGTTACCAACCTCCCAGTTCCTGATACTGTAGCAAGGCACTACAGGGGAGGCGTGTGGTTTGTCAAGTGCTTAGGGCAGCTGAGGAGGGGGTGGTGAGCAGCATTGAGGTTGTCCGGTGCAGGAGATGCCCTGGGTGTAGTTGGAGCCCAGGGAGAGGACCGACGTGTTTGGTCTCAGGACCCAAGGTCCCCACTGGCCAGAGTGAGCAGGTAGCTAGAGGACCAGCTGTGTCCTCTAATCCTTTTTGGGCAGTGCTCTGCAATGCCAGGTCAATGAGGAACAAAACCACGATTTTTACGGACTTGATTTCTTCTGTTCACCTGGCTAGCATCAAGGAGATCTGGATGGGTGAGGATGCAGGCCCAGTTTTTGAGGCCACCATGCCCGCTGAATATACTATGGTGCATAGTCAGAGGAAGGATCACTGAGTGGGGGAGTGGCCATCGTTTTTCAGTCCAGTTTGGGCTTCTCGGTGTACCCAGTTGGTGGCACCTGATCTTTTGAGTGCATTGCCATGCATGGGGGTACAGGTGCAGGTTGCAGGATTCTCCTTGTTTACCGCCCACCTGGGGCATGGGGAGAATTGCTGCAAGAGGTGGCAGACTTCATCATCGACCATGTGTTGGAGTCCCCCAAGTGTTTGATCCTGGGTTATTTCAATGCATGGGTCGACGACTCTCGCATTTCAGTTTCAACCTCCTCCAGTTGATACATTCACTGGGCCTGTCACAGACGGTTACTGTTGCTACCCACCATCATGGCCACACACTCAATCTGGTGTTTCAGCTGGGTCTTGATATTTATAACCTCAAGACTGATTTGGTCATTTGGTCTTATCACTGCACCGTGGAGTTCAACTTTGGGGTCATCCCTGAAAGTACCTCCCCTGTGGAGATGGTCAGCTATCGCCCCTTAAGGGGTGTTGACCCAGAGGGACTGTCGGCATTGTCAGTGTCAGTGGCTCAGTAGGTAGCACACTCGCCTCTGAGGCCAGGAGATCAGAGGGCTGTGGATTCAGTTCCCACATCTGGCACTTGGGTTACTATCCCAGTACTGACACTGTAGTGCAGCATGAGAGGGGTGCTGCACTTCTGAGGTGCCGTCTTTCGGATGAGACGCTAAACCAAGGTCCCATCTGCCTGGATTGGTGGTAGTTCAGGTGGATGTTAAAGATCCCATGGCACTTATCGATAAAAGAGCAGGGGAATTTCCCAGGTGTACTGGCCAAATTTCCCTCATTCACTGAAACTACCACCAACAGCTTAATCTGGCTGAAGGTCAGTTGGCATTCATCTGTAACCCCCCCCCCCCCGGGTCATGCCTGAAAATAGGCAGGATTTGTCTAGTGCACTTACCCGGTCAACAAAAAATAAATAAAACATTAGCTGACCTATCCAGGGTTGATGCAGCATGTGCGATTAGCACTGGAGAGGTGGTTGCTGAAGCGCTAGATACCATCGCACCAGTTCGTATACGACCCAGATCCTCTCACTTGAGAGTCCCCTTGGTTTGATGGAGATCTCAAGGTGATGAAGATCAGGAGTCAGAAATTGGAGCATTGCTGATGGAAGACCCAGCTGGAGGATAATAGGCTGGCCCTACATGCTCGCTATCTTGAGTACCAGAGGTGATTTCCCATAAGAAGGCAGAATTTCTGTCCAGGGAAATTGCTGCGGGGAGAAACAGACCATCTCAGCTGTTTCAGACCGTAGACAGAATTTTACATCCTGTCTGTCTTCAGATGAAAAAAGCTTTTTCAACCACATTATGTGAAGAGTTTGCTCTGTTTTTCTCTGACAGAGTGTCTACCATCCGGTCGAGGATTCTGCCAGGGAGGCTTTTGACTCGCCGTGATCGAGGCAGGAGTTTCAAAGGCACTCAGTCTGTCTGGGAGGAGTTTAGGCCAGTGGAGGTGTCTGAAGTGACTAAGGTGATCTTAGAGCTGAAGTACATCTTTTGTGAACTGGACCTGGCACCAACGCATCTCTTAATGGGATGTGTCAATCCCATTGGCCCGGTGTTCGCCAGGATTTCCAGGTGCTCAATGGTGGAGGGGATCTTCCCAGTTGCTTTGAAAGAAGCACTGGTGAAGCCCCTACTAAAGAAATCTTCCCTTGACCCAGACGTCCATGCGAATTACTGTCCGATATTCAACCTACCTTTTTTGAGCAAGACTGCTAAGAAATTGGTGGCACAACAGCTCGAGGATCACCTGGTGTCCTTGGATATCCAAGAGCCTTTCCAGTCAGGTTTTCAGGCCAGACATAACACTGAAACTGCTCTAGTGAGAGTGCATAATGATCTGCTCAGGGCTAGAGTTAGAGGACACAGGTCAGTTCTTGTGCTCCTTGATCTCTCCTCAGCTTTTAACACTCTGGATCATGTCATGCTTCTTGATCAGCTCTGAGTTTTGTCAACTCGCTGGTACCGTCATCAAATGGTTTGAATCCTATCTCTCAGACGGTGCAGTGGGTGGTGATGGGGAGTTTCTCTTCTTCCCTAATGCCTCTGTCCTGTGGAGTGTCTCAGGGTTTGATCTTGTCACCGATGTTATTTGCAGTGTATATGCTGCCCCTTGGTGAGATCATTCGACAATACAGTGTAAAGTTTCACAGCTATGCAGATGACACCCAACTGTATTTGTCCTTTGCACCTCGAACATCGGGAGCTGTTGACATGCTCAAAAGCTGTCCGGCTAAAATCAATGACTGGATGGCTTCTAGCTGGCTGAGACTCAACCTGGCTAAGACTGAGGTGCTGGTGATCGAGTCTGGCCACAGGCGTGGTGGGTTGCTACCAAGGGTGGACTCTGGACTTGTTCTAGGGTTTGTTCCACTGGTGGTTTCTCTGAGGGTGCAAAATCTGGGCATGATCCTTGACTGTAGATTGACCTTTGAAGATCAGGTGTCATCTACAGTCAGCAGTGTTTTTTTTACCACTTGCGTAACACTGCCCTGATTAAGCCCCTCATTCCTCCAGAGAACCTGACGACACTAGTGCATGCCTTTGGACTTCCAGGCTCGACTACTGCAATGCTGTGTACTTCAGAGTCACAAGAGGAACGCTCCACAGACTTCAGCTAGTGCAAAATACATCAGCCAGGTTGCTGATAGGCCTTTCAAGGTCCAGTCATGTGACTCCAGTCCTGTGTGCTCTGCACTGGCTGCCAGTCAGGTGGAGGGTCCTTTTCAAGGTGGGTCTTCTCACCTTTAAGGCCCTATATTGGCTGGGTCCTGGTTACCTGTCTGAGTTCCTGACACTGGTGTCCTCTGCTCACTCCCTCCACTCCTCTTCGAGGGGCTTCCTGGACTTTCCCAGGGTCCGACTCAAGACCCTGGGAGATTGTGCTTTTAGTGTCTCTGGGATGACCCTGTGGAACTTGCTTCCACCTGCAGTCTGGGAGGCTCCCCTCAATAAAGATGTTTAAGGGGAGGCTAAAGGCCCACCTCTTCAGTCTGGCCTTTGACTGCTGATGTCATCCTTAATTCTGGCCAGTCCCTTGAAGAATGACCTCTGGGAACCTTTTATTGTTGCAGAATATTAATTTCTATTTCATTATGGTTTTAATGAGGTTTTATTATATGTTTTAATTTATTACTGTATATTTTATTCATGTTCGGCACCCAGAGCCTCTGGGATTTGGGTTCCTTATAAATAAAAATGCCTTGCCCAACCACAAGAGAAGTCATATTTCTATATCGGGTGAGTGATCGGGTGGGGGAGGGACTGCTGTCTACCAGGGAATATTATTACTATTTCGGCAAGGCTTTGGGTGGGTGGGGGTGCCAATGGACACCTGGGATTTCTCATATTTTTGATATCAGGCAGCAATCAGCTACCAGCAGGGGGCCACTAGACCACTAGTGAATACTTTTATCTATACTTTTATCTATATTGGGCCAGCAATCAGTGGAGGGGGGGGGACCACTAGACCACCATGGAATATCTTTGTCTATACTGGGATGGCAATCAGCACATGGGGCCACTAGCCACCAGGGAGACAGCATTTATTTTTCTCAGGATGGCAATCGGTGAAAGGCAGCGGGGGAGGACAACTACCACCAGGAACTATGAATGCATATGGGTAAGGGGATGGGTGAGGGGGCTGCTCTACGCTCCTTGCAGCCTGTGCAAATGGGCCCTTAATGGGCATGCAAATGGCTAACTAGCACCTTGCATGCACAATTGGCTCATTTGCCTCTGTGAACAGAAAAGAGCACCCCGAGCTATTCCTTGTGGGCCCATGCTACTGGCTGCATGTTGGGGCAGAGCTACTGGGGTAGTACTTGCAGTACTGGGGTTAATGCTGCCTTGGACTGCCCCTATTCACAGTCGGATAGCATAGTGCTCTATCAGACTGTGGATAGCACCTTTGGATGGCTGAGCAACTGCAAAGCACAGCGCAACATTTTGTTTTTGCTTTTTGATTTTTTGTGAATCAAGGCCCTGGTTTTTAAACCTTTGCTCTAGTCACTGACGCATAACACTAGGGCTGGGAGTACTTGGTGAAGTTCTGACTCTTATTAAATAAGAACTAAAACACGGTGAAGTTCTGATTTATTCTGATTAGCTCTGATTTATTGACCAATGTTTGAAAAAATGTGAAAAAATGCAAAAAAGTGGCCGAAGCCACTCACATTTGATACAGAGGCTGAAAGGTAATAATTTAATGGATTATTTGTATAAAAATTAAAGTAAAACTACTGAATAAAAAATAAATCAGTCATTATTAGCCCCTTCTTGGCTGGCCTATAATGATGGCATATCCTGCTTGGGCCTGTGACATGAGTGTGCTGGGAGAGATGGAGAAAGAGAGAGACAGACAGAAGCAAATATCTTTATCATTGCACCACCAAGCACTGCAGGCACTGCCAGGCAGCTAAGATTTGTTTTTATTAATGGTGCTGTGTGGGTATCATTTTGATGGATGTTCCAGTCACAGCCAAACAGGCCAAAGGAATGGATATGAATAATCACATGAGCAGTACTAAGACAGCCCACTCACTCTACCCATGTGAATGATGCAACTGCTTTGCATGCCCCGGTGTACTGTGGTATAGGGTACACTACCTGGTCCAAGAGGTGATAATGTTTTCTAGTACTATAACTACTTCTACTGAATCTGATCAACATGCTGAATCCTTAAAGAAGAAAAATGAAAGACATAGTGATCAACACCTAGGCAGGCAGCCAGTCACACATTGCATTGGTCAAATGTGTTGCAGTCATAAAAGTTTGCAACTGCCACCTGAAGACCTGATGACACACAACTCAACACAATTACATCCTTTCTAGTTCCACAATTGCTTGCTGACAGCCACTGCCAAGTAATTTAAGTATCACAAATGAAATATAGTAATATAATAATCTCAGCCCAGTTACTGTAAGTGAGATGTTACCAGGCTAGCATATCATTCACACACAAACAATAAAGAAATTAAATGAATTTTCAATTTAGTAGCATTTGTTTTTGTGAAGTATTCACAGCCAAATACACGAGACATGAGAAATATACAAAGAGTATTCAATTTCTGGATTTCGGGCATCTGCTAAACCATGCACTGTACGGAAATTAAAACAGTAGTCAGGATCAGTTGCTGAGGGCAAAAAAAGTGACAAGTAGTAGTAGTAAGGACTGGAGTAAGAACAACAAGTGATAAGTAGTAGTCGTAACTCATGAGGCCAAAAACTGATAGTAGTAGTGGTAGTAATAGTAATAGCAGTATCCTACCTTCCAGATCAGGTAGTGGTACCAGGTACCACCAGGTAAGTCTGTGGCATGAAATGCAATTGCTTGTTGTATTTGGACTCTGAACCCACTGATGTTATTATTTTTTTTTTTTGTGCTGCTCATGTGATCATTCAAGTAATAGTGGCCTAGCCTAGTCCGTCCTGACCTGACTTGTTGCAATTTATTGCTACCTCATGTAACAGACCCTATTCACAAAAGACTTTCACCATAGGCACACATTCTTGAAAGTGTTTTGTGGATAGGGCCTGCTCAGAGCAGTCAGTGTATATTTTATTGAGGTATCCTATTTTAAATTAAAGTAAGGAATGTTGACTTTGAGAAATATGAGGTGCTCAGCATTTTCTGGTGTAAAACAGGATCATATGTCAGTAATGATGTTGTCAGCTGAACTAAACAATCATTTTGAACAGATGTTAGTCAGAGGGCAATTCATGTACTTCATTGCAATGTTTACTAAAGCAACCCACATATTTTGTTTGGATTTCTAGTATTGCAAATGATTAGCATTACAGCTGATATTTGGCTCTGCCAGGTACATTTCAACAACGGTCTGTGCTGAGGCTGTGTTACAAGATACAGATGAAGAAGATGTTGCAATTACATCTTCAAAGTTACTCCAGAGACATGAAGCTAAATCAAGTGACTGCGGGAAAGTGCTATGCTTGGCTGGTGGTGAAGAAGAAGATTCGGCTGCAGTGGCTAAGGAGAAAGAGGGAGAAAATGCTGCAACAGTAGAGGATGGGCCACCTGATGCTGTACTGTGTCGTGAAGAAGATTCTGAATGCGGTGCTGTTGTTGTACTCTGTTCCATGACAGCATGCACCTCATCAATTATTTCTTGTTTGTTTCTCTCGAAACAAGTGTCATCATCATCACTCAGTAGTTGCTTTGATTTGTATCACGGGTCCAAGATTATTGCTTTAATGTAGTAATCAGAATGAAGTATTTTACACAGTTTGTCATCTTCTTCAACTTTTTTGATCATACGTCTCGTTAGATCTTGTTGTATTCTGAGGTGCAACCCGCATGTGTCAGCACCAACTACTGGCAGCCGGTGTAATCATGGAACTGTCTCACTCCTCTAACATTTTCCTAATCAGATTCAATCTGAATTTTAACATTTTTATTAGGGGTATCACCTGGCTGAGAGGTGCTGTGTTTGCGCTAACCTCCCTGGTGGTTTCCTCAAATGGCTGGAGCAGGAAAATTAGAAACTCCAGCATGGCCCATTGTGTTGGAGTAATATAGATGTCTGCATCACCAATTGTATTTTCTAAGATGTACTGCCTGACAGCTTTCTTTTGTTCCAGCAGACTTTGAAACATATAAAAGGCTGAATTCCATCAGGTAGAAATGTCTTGGATCAGTCCGTGCAAAGGTACATTGTGCTCCTGCTGTATTTTTTCAAACAAGTGACTGGCTTTGCTTGAGTGACTGAAATGAGTGCATATTCTTTTAGCAGTGCTAATGAGAGCCTGCATCTCCCTGTCGTCATCGAGAAAAATGTGAACTATTAAATTTAAGTAATGTGCAAAGCAGCGGATGTGAACAAAGCCCCCCTCTCCCAATGCCTTCCTTATGTTGGACCCATTATCTGCAACTATAAAGCCAATTGACAGTCCCTGTGAAGTGAACCATTGCTGTATTGGTCTTTGGAGCTCTTCATTGATGTTGTATGAGGTATATTCAGATGGAAAATAAAACATTATTAGAACAGCAAACTGTGATGCTTCACTGTCCCCAGTCCCATGTGAATTATTGAAACATGCCCAATGTGGCATGAAAGACATGAAGGGTTCAGGCTGACAGCTGTCCAGATATCTGTTCTGAGATGCACCACCATCCCAACAGCACTACACAAGATGTGTCTTAATGTTTTACATATGACATCGTAAAGATCTGGAATCCCTGTTGTTGAGAAGTATTTCTGCAATGGTATACTATATCCAGGTTCAAGGTACTCAAGCAGCCACCTGAATCTTACATGTTCAACCATGTTATATGGTAGCAAATCAACAGCTATCATTTCTGAAATTTGTTTGGTTATTGTAACAGCAACAGGGTGAGTCGAGGCATATTTCGCTTTACGTGCATATGTTTCTGAGATGGTAAGCTGTCTCCTTGAAGGAGGAGGGCTTTTGAACACATGGTCACCTTCAGTAACAGTCAGAGTAGTCCTTTAAATGGGAGGAAGTAGTGGTGGAGGTGTTTTAGTAGTGCTGCTGGGACTGCCACTACTTTCATCTATGGGTGCAACTCCTGAATGTAGTAAACTATCACTGTCACTTTCTCTTCAAGACTCACAACTGGACTTCTCAGTAATGTTATGATATCTGCCTAGGTGCCTTTTCAGTGCTGAAGTTTCCAATGCTCCTTTCTTTTTATCCCTGCTGATTGGCTGTTTACAAATAGCTCATGTTGCCATCAACTCATTGGAAGCACTAATGGAGAAATGTGACCAACAAAAGATGTTTTTTTTAGATTTTTTCTCAGGAAGACAGGACACCTTGGTCACCTTTTCAGGCCCCCCCCCCACAGATTTCTTTTGGGCCTTTTCCTCTTGTGGTTTATTCCCACTGTCCCCCTCCACAACCAAAACATTTCTGTCTGTTTCTTCCTCATCTGCAATTTCCATCCCCTCCAGTAAACCTTGTGCTGCCTGATCATTCTCTTCATCTTTATTATTACCCTCGTCGGGTTCAATCTCGGAAGAATCAAATGAGGGACTGTCAGTAGCATAGTATGTAATTGTTCTATACTGCTGGGTGCCTCTGTGGGAAGTACCCACCACACCTTTAGTTTTTTTAACTACATAACATTTATTTTTACTTGGGACTGATGACGATCCGAGACATTCACCTTTTTTGGATTCAAGCATTTGCTTGGAAGATGAAACCTTAGACGTGAAAAAAAATCACTTTTGGGGGTTTGATTTTGCTTTCCCTTTTCAGTGTGATTGCTGTTTTTTGCAGTGCCACTGCCTACCTGAGAAATAGAATGTGCCTTATCAACACTTTGATCCATTTTGCAAAAAAAGATCCCTCTAATGTGATATCCTTCTGATGACTCCCACCCACAGACCAAGGACAAATTTACTGTCATGACTCATGACTGTACATAGCACAGCAGTCCACCACCACTTCTTTCCAAGATTACCAGACTGGCTCCTACAACACAGTTACTGTTAAGTGACCAAATTCAGCAACTGTTAAGTGTGCCTAAGAATCTGAATTGAAGATGCAGACACATCTAGTACATTAGCTGAATGCAGCACAGTCCCACACTCAGGTTGTTTAATGTTTATACATAATATAATGTGATATACTATAAAACTAATGATAATAAGGAATAATGGGGAATGAGTGATAATGATGATGATGACACTTGTGTGTAGTACTTGTACTTTACTTGTGTTGTACTGTAAACAGCATGCTACAAGTCACAAAGTCAGATTATCCTCTGGGCCACCAACAGCCAGCAGCACACAGCAGCTCATCAACTTGTATGTTGTTTGTCTGTGGGCCACTCTGCAGTCTGTCTGTCTGTCTGTCTCTCTCTCCCCCCCTCTGGATGTCATAGTCAAAGATTTATTTTGCCACCCTGCTGCCCTTGCCCTGTACACACAGCCACACTGAAGTCAGGAAAAAATATTTTGTTTCAGATTTCTGGGACTGCTACATTTATCGTTAGCCCCCCCGCAGTCTCTCTCTCTCTTCCCCCTGGATGAGATCACGAATGAATGTTAACAACTGACTGTGACTGGATGGCACAAGTCAAAGATTTATTTTGCCACCCTGCTGCCCTTGCCCCGTACACACAGCAACACTAAAGCCAAGAAAAAAAACACTGGGAGTTTATGTAACTGTAAAAATGTTCAAGGACCCCAGTAATCTCTCCCTCTCTCCTCTGGATCAGGAATGGCACAAGTCAGAGATTTTGCCAGCCTGCCCTTTCTCATGGGATCCATTTGTTCAGCCAAAATGCATCTGCCCAAGTTCTGCAATCCCAACCCTGGGTGCCTGAAACACGGTTGTCCGACATTGGGATTTCACCCTCCCCCAGAGTCAGGATCATAAGTATGTGGGGGGTGGGGCAGAAACCCCCATATTGGGGAGTGTGGGAGCAAAGCCCCAAAAACTTTGTTGAATGTGAAATCCCGATGTCAGGCAACCGTGTTTCAGGCACCCAGGGTTGGGATTTCGAAACTCGGACTGATGCATTTCAGCCAAACATAGCATATCCTTTCTCATATACATAGTCAACTACACTCTTTGAGGCCAAGAAAAAAAAAAAACTTTGATTGGAATTTTCTGTAAATGTAATCGCTCTTGGGCCCCCAGTACTCTCTCCCTCTCTCCTCTGGATCTGAAATGGCACAAGTCAAAGATTTTGCCAGCCTGCCCTTTCTCAGTACACACAGCTAGCAGTCTGAGGCCAAGAAAAGAAAAAAACTTTCATTTGGGATTTTCTGTAACTCTAATCTCTCTTGGGCACCTAGTAGTCTCTTCCTTTCTTCTCTGGATCTGGAATGGCACAAGTCAAAGATTTTGCCAGCCTGCCCTTTCTCATATACACACAGCTACACTGTCTGAGGCCAAGAAAAAAAATATAATTTGGATTTTCTGTAACTGTAATCTCTCTTGGGCCCCCTCGCAGTCTCTCTCTCTCTCTATCCCCTCTGAATGAGATCATGAATGAATGTTAACAAGTGATTGTGACTGGATGGCACAAGTCAAAGATTTATTTTGCCACCCTGCTGCCCTTGCCATGTACGTACACATAGTCACACTGAAGCCAGGAAAAACAGCATTGGGGATTTATGTAATTGCAAAAATTTTCAAGGACTCCCAGTAGTCGCTCCCTCTCTCCTCTGGATCAGGAATGGCACAAGTCAAAGATTTTGCCAGCCTGCCCTTTCTCATATACACAGTCAACTACTGTGTTTGAGGCCAAGAAAAGACAAAAACTTTCATTTGGAATTTTCTTTAACTGTAATCTCTCTTGGGATCCCAGTAGTCTCTCCCTCTCTTCTCTGGATCTGGAATGGCACAAGTTAAAGATTTTGCTAGCCTGCCCTTTCTCAGTACACACAGCTAGCTGTCTGAGGCCAAAAAAAAGAAAAAAACTTTCATTTGGGATTTTCTGTAACTCTAATCTCACTTGGTCCCCCAGTAGTCTCTCCCTTTCTCCTCCGGATCTGGAATGGCACAAGACAAAGATTTTGCCAGCCTGCCCTTTCTCATGTATACACAGCTACACTGCCTGAGGCCTAGAAAAGAAAAAAAAAACTTTCATTTGAGATTTTCTGTAACTGTAATCTCTCTTGGGCCCTCTGTAGTCTCTCCCTCTCTCTTCTCTGGATCTGGATGGAATGGCACAAGTCAAAGATTTTGCCAGCCTGCCCTTGCTCATACTCAAATGCATACAGTCTCACAGTACAGTACTGCCCTAGTTTGCAACTTTGCATCCTCCCTGGCAGCCACCCAAGCCACCACTAGCTCCCCAGTCCCGAATCCCCGAGTCTCCAACCCGCCTTCACCCTCCACCCACAATGATCAGTTTCTCTCCCTCTCCTTTTTCTTACTCTCCCTAATTTCTTCTGTTGTGCCCTCCCCTCTGGCTCAGTTTATTACTTCTGGTGTTTTTTTTGGGGTGGGTTGGCGGCTTGGTGCTTTTGTGTTGCAACTGAGTCTCTAGTCTCTGCTTGCTCTGCTGCTGAGCACAGCTTCTGCTCCTGCTGCCCCGGTCCTCCTCACTTGTCTGGGGCTATGTGGTGCACTCAGCACAGTTATATACCATGAGTGCATCAAGTGACCTTCTGTTGCCTGATTGGATGCTGCCGGCCACCTGTATGTGCCAACATCATCCCCATGGCAACAAACAACAAAATCAAGGAACTAGTATCTCCACAGACCAAGAACTGGACTTCTATTGCAAAGTCCTTATTTATCTGGGTCCGTGGATTGTGGGTTCGATCCAGGGATCCAGATCTCCCATGGAACAGTCCGCCCAGACCTACATGACACATCTCATGTTCCTGTAGAGGGTTATCAGCATGGTTTTCCAAGAGTAATCCTGAGTGATCCATGCAAAAAAGTCAAGGATGCCCACTCTCCTAAAGGAGAACTCGACAGGTAGGAGAGGTTTCTATCAATTGACCACTGTGCCATGCAGGAAAAAAAAGGCAAAACTCAATCTCCATCTGTAAGTATAGTAGAAATGAAAGATAATGTATGGGCAGTCATACATAGCATAGAGAATACTTTATGGGCAACTATGCAAAATCAGTGTGTTCTGCCACAGAGGGGTTCTGATCCCCTCTGACCATGAGAATGAAGCTCGAGAGATCCATGGTAATCAGAACCCTGATGTGACAGAACACACTGGTTGTGCATAAAGTTGCTTCTCTTGTATTTTTATAGTGTATAGTATTATGTGAAATGTGTGCACAGCGGTTCTTTTGCTTTCAGAATGAAACTGACTTGTGCAGTCTCTAGAGGTTTCAGAATGTTGTTGTACTACAGAAGAGTACAGTCACATTCCATGACCTTAGAACTGTGGTACAACAACATTTTGAAAGTGATGGTATTCTATACAGAGCAATGCTCTACTGTATACTATAAACCAGTATCTGCATCAAGAGGTTTCTATGGCAATGGGGAACCTAGAGTGCTTAGATTGAGAGGTTCACCAGTTGCCATAGAAAATTCAAAATGGTTTGAGACAGGCTTGTCTGTGCATACATGGTCATACATTATCTTTTAAAGTGTACGGGCATCCATGCTCATTTCAGACACTTTGGGCTTCATACAGAGATGTCCTCTGAATGGAGCAAGACCCGGGTGCGCCAAACATATGGCACATGGGGCTTGTGGCACTCCCTGGTTGGCAATCGGGATCCACAATCCCATGTGCAATTTGCCACAAATTAAACCAAATTTTTGCTGGTCTAACTTTGTGGCAAACATGGGACCTTTTTATGGAGTTTGCACCAAATAGTTGGTACAAGCTACTGAAAAGTGTGAAAAGTGTTGCAAATGCACACAACCTTTTTGAATCGGGCGCAAGCTGTGTCGATGTGTTTGGAACAGCAGCAGGGTTAACACAAGGCTTAACACAAGCCCTGTGTCAGTCTTTCTAAATCAAACCCTTTACTTCCTTTCAGTGAACTAGAAGTGGGGGGAGGCACTACGGGGGTTGGTGTCAGGCTCAAATTATTGATTCGTGTGCTGCATCTTTTCTATAAGTTCATGTTTAAAAAAAAGCTTCCAGCTAGACTGGATAGAGGGAAGCAGCTGTGCTACAGCATTCTAAGTTGCTGTGCTGCAGTAGTGATATCACTACTGTAGCACAACAACATAATAATGTCACTAGTGCAGCACAACAAGCATATTCCAGTCATGGATTTGCATGCATAACAGGGTTCCATCATACAATAGATGCTGTTTATTCAATGTCAAAGGCCATTAAGCTCAAAGTTTTGTGTCAGTTTGTTTAAATGAGAGGTGGTCCTTTGTTTCTGCTATACTTTTATTCACAAGTTACTTAATGTCAGATTTTCAAACCTCATCTGGTCATAATATTAAGTCAGCAGGGTATGATGTGACCGTATAAGTTGAAAGTGTATCTAGCCAGTAAACAGGTACTGTACAAAGAATTCTGCCAGGAATGTTATCCCTTGTCATAGATAGAATTGGCATGTGACATAGACTGTCGCAAAACATTACGTTTAGTGGCCAGTGACACTGAATAAACAGCATATCTACCTGAGATGGAAATTATCTTTTCTTACATTCAGTAAACCTGGCTGATCCTCATTGCTCTGAAAGGGGATAGGTCTGGTATTCGGATCACTTCCATCTGTCCATCCACAGTTTCATCCCTCTAATCCTCAGGCAGGAACTTCTATCAGGTCCAAGTGAAAATTGTTCATTTAGACATTCAGTCAATGCACATTTAATTGATTTAATACAGAAACATAGATGTTCCTCTGGTGAGAGGCTATGAGTTCTTATCTGGTCCCCTGGTGAGAGAGATTGTTACCTGCTGGTAAACGTTGTCCCTCTGGTGAGAGGGGAAAGGGAAGTTGTCTGTTACTAGGCATCTGGAGAGACTGCAGGCTGGGTGCCAATATCTATAATCTAACAGCAGTGAAGTGTGGGATTGTGCAGGACTGTTCCCCTCCACATCAAGCTACCAACTACAAGCACCAGTGAATTTGTGTCTGGGGTTGCGAATCTGCACTATAAAGCAGCACTGTGCTTGAATCCACCTGTTGTAGTGGTAGTTTTATTGTTTTGTACTTATATTTTAAGAATCAAGTGGCATATGCTAAACTGGAAGTCAGGAGCTGTAGCACTTCTGGTAGTACGGGTTATAAGGATAGCCCCAAGCAAGTCCAGTGTTGATTTAATACAGAAACACACACATTCCTCTGGTGAGAGGCTGTGAGTTCTTATCTGGTCCTCTGGAGAGAGAGACTGTTCCTGGCTGGTAAACGTTGTCCCTCTGGTGAAAGGGGAGAGGGAAGTTGTCTGTTGCTAGGCAACTGGAGAGACTGCAGGTTGGGTGCCAGACGCTATAGCTAACCGCAGTGCAGTGTGGGATTGTGGAGGACTGTTCCCCTCCACACCAAGCTACCAACTACAAGCACCAGTGAATTTGTGTCTGGGGTTGCGAGTCCTTGGTATAAAGCAGCACTGTGCTCAAATTCACCTGTTGTGGTGGTAGTTTTATTGGTTTTTACTTATATTTCAAGAATCTAGTGGCATACACTGAACCAGAATTTAGGAGTTGCTTCACTTTGATGTATGGCTTATAAGGATCCCCACCGAGCAGGGTGGCCTACGAGTGTGCCAGCTGCATAGAGGTGCGCGAAAATACACATGTTCTGCACATGCCTGGAGTGTCCAGAATGACCAGAAGATAGGAGGAAGACCTATCAACAAGTGCTACAAAAACAAAATTCATGAATCATGGGTTGTATAGTGTAATCCCTTATAAAGGGTTCGGCTAATAGGTGGTCTCGATTAACGGAAAGTACTGTTTGGCAGCCTGTTTTGTTTTCATCAGCTATTAAGGCATACCATCATGGTTACATGGCCTACACTAGCCTGTGGTATAAGCTCTAACAAACTCTGTTACATCCTGTGTTAATGATGGTACCAGGTGAATATAGCGCTACCAAAATAGCACATGAATAACCGAGTAGTCTAAAGCGCGGAATGCAATACAGTGGCAGGGGTATAATAGCGATATATAAACTACTGCTACCCCTGTCACACAACTGGAATGGAAGGAAGAAGTGAGCACACCAGAGGTGCTGTGCCTGGTCAAGCCACTCCCATGGTGGAGTGGCTAAGGCACAAGCACCTGGCGTGTATCCAGCCATATCTCCCTCAAGGGAAATTACACTAGGGGTCCCCCAAAGGTCAATATTGGGGCTGCTCCTATTTAGTCTATTTATAAATAGACTCTCTGAAGCTTGCAAGAGCAAGATCATTGTGTATGTGAATGACGCTGTCATTCTGTGCAGCGGCAAGCAGCATATGGCCCTGCAAGCAGAGCTTCAGAGCTCGTTCAAAGGGCTGGAGTATTGGTTCTGTAAAAAAAAAAGCTGCTCCTCAATCACAAAAAGACAAAGACAATAATCATCTCTAGTCCCCAGCACAAGAAACTCTCCCTTCCCTTACTATCACCAATAGCAAGGCTGCCCCGCTGCAGCAGGTATATGGTTTCAAATATCTAGGGGTTATTATCGATGACACCCTCTCCATCATGCAGCATATTAACTATGTGGTAAAAGCAGTAAATGCAAAGTTCAGTGTGCTGTATAGGCACAGGCAATACCTCACACCATTAGCCCTTCATCTCTCGGTCTCCTCCTCAGTTCTGTCAGTCATTGACTACGAACTTTGTGGTGTATGATGCTGCCTCCAATACTGCACTTGCATGCTTTGCAATGGCCCTTAACAAGGCATGTAAGCTAACACTTTGGGCAGACAACCTTATGCACACATGCTCCCTCTTTGAGCAGACCAATTGGCTTAACCTACCCAAGAAAATAAAATACCAAACCTGCCTGTTGGGCAAGAAATCACTACTAGGCAAAGCAGCTCCTTTCCTCAGTGGCTTGCTGCCTGCCTGTAGATCTAGGTACCAGGCAAGAGGCCACTCTGGGGGCTCCCTAGTGGTCCCCTTCATAAAAATGATCCTGGGACAGTATTTGTTTGTGTACCATGCTCCCCAGTGGCTTAACGAGATCCCAGCTCACCTACTGACAAACTCGAGCCTACCTGTCTTTAAGGCTGAGCTTAAACAGTACCTCTCTGGAAGCATGATCTGTTGCTGTAGGCAGTAATTGCATTCCCAGCCCTGCAAGTCTTAAGACACAATTGCCTGGCTAATTGACATGGATCAAGTCACCTCCCACACCCTTTTTAACAAAGCCTTTACAGGGCCGCTTCCCAAATCCCGGATCCCCCACCCCCAACTCTCCACATCAATTCCTCTACGTAGATGGATCTAGCTTCCTGGCTACTGAAGATTATACCTTTGTGCCTAGCCTTTGGCTGTTGTAAATTATACCTGTGTACCTGACAATGTTTGGCCTTGTCATGTTTCTCTGCACTTACCAGATAGCTTCTGTTAGTAATGTTTCACCCTTGTAATTTCCTTACACTGGGGCTCCACCCTCCTTTGTTTTCTTGTTCTCAGTTGTTCACACTTTGCTGTACCTGATGTGGAACCTTTGTAAAGAGCTTTTGCTCAAAGGTAATGTCCAAATTTTGAAATAAATAAATAATTACATCAAGTAGTGGAGACCTGGGGATTGGGGTTTGAATCCCTGTTGCCCTATATTTTTTTTAGGTTTAAAAAAGAAAAAAAAAACTAAATGCCCCACTCCTGAATTTGCCCCTTGGTCCACACCCTCCTCAGAGCTGGTTACTTTAGTTGGGGTGTGTGAGCGGTGAAGTCCCACACATACACAAGGGGTTTGACATTGCTGCCAATGGTATGCGCAATGGTGATCAGGTCGGCATTGTGTCTCAACCTTATTTTGCCACACGCTGTTTTGCATGTGGCATTGTTGTATGCATGGTTTTGTATGCAACATTATGACCCCGTGCCATTGATGATTCAGCCTTGTGGACTGACAGTATACTGACCTCAGTTAACAGAATAATGTTGGTATTATTCCAGGGTAGTTTAATTAGACTTCTGCCTTTTTTTCAAAGTGTTTGAACATAGTTAATTTAAAAGGAAAAATGTTCTTCATTTACTTTTTCTACTCCAGTGTTTGTTGACCATACTGTCTATTTCCCCATAAATACTTTTCAACATGGCGAACAAAATTATGACCTTGGAGGGAGATATTGCTTTAAAGTGTAAATGCTGCTCAATGTAAATGATAGTTAACAGCCCAGTCACTACTGAAGAGTTCACTTGTAAAAAGTGTATTTCACATTGCTGATCTCCAGAAAGAAATCGCCATCTTCAGCACCAAACCAGAATTTATAGAAAGAGGTCAACGGGAAATGGCACAGAGAATTTCAGCCATCAATAAACCACAGGCCGCACCAAGAAAATGATGGTATTAACAGGATAACTACCCCCAGTACCAGCCGTAGTCCCCCTCCCCAATGTTGAACAATTTACCTTCCAAATCCAGTTTGCTATTGACAACTCCAAATAATAACTCAGGCACAAACAAAAAGAGGGATCGTGAGGAAGATTCCAAAGATAGCTCCACAGTGGGAGACGTTTGGGTAACAGTGGTCAATAAACATAAGATGAAACAAGCATTTGTCATTGCTGAATGCTTGCTTGTTGGTGTTAGCATTGGAAATGCAGGAGATAGACAGATGCAGAATAGGAACGGCAGTGAAGTACTGAAATTCATGCCAGCCCCACCTCCATCCTGTAGAGATGGACAGGCATTGGGGTAAGTGTTTGGGTCATCGCCCATGTCGGTCATGCCATGTCACCTCACCCTATTCTGCAGACACCGACACATGCTGAGGTGTGCCTTGGGGTGTTTGGCTTACAGTCACCCCATTCCATAAGAACATATGATGAAATGGGTGCAGCATAGGAGAATGGGGTGAAGTCTGGGGCCGAAGAGTCCAGGGTACACCTCGATGCCTGTCAGTGGCTGCGGGTTGGGGGTGGGATGACATGAGCAGTACAGTTGGTAATCCAAAGGCACACCCCGATGCCTGTTAGTCTGTACAGGGTGGGACGTTATGGTTAGAAACCCTAACGCCCCAGGCGTTTGTTGGTATTTGCACTACAAATTTTCAACATGGCCTTTTTGTGACACCACCTCATGAAAGCATTTGGGACCTCTTCTCATTAAGAGTGGCAGTGTGATTCTGTCAATGTGTCCCGAACTTTGAGTTCCATCAGCGACTGTGCCATTCTGCACCACATGTACAAAAACACAGATCGGGCAGAATGTGAAGAATGACAGCTGTACTATCCATAGGGATGTGTGAAGAGATAGCAATGTTGAAAATCTGTAGTGGGAATATTAAAGATGCTTGCACTTCTGAGCATATGTGGAAACTGTGCAACGCATGCACGTAACACAGTCATGTTATGGACTTTCAACACCAAATTTTCAACATAGGAATTCTAGGACCTCTGCTCATGAACATTGTCACTGTGATTGCCTTAATGTGTCCCAAACACTGAATTCCCACAGCGACTGCGCTATTCTGTGCCGGAAGTGCAAAAACACATTTTGGTCAGGATGCGAAAAATGACAGCTATACTGTTCATAAGGAGGTGCAGAAAAATGGCAATGTTGAAAATCTGGAGTCAAAATATTGCAAATTTGCTAAGTTACGAGCATGCACAGCAACTGCAGAGCACACGCTCGTAAAACAGTAATTTCTTGGATTTTTTCCACCAAATTTGCAACATAGACTTTTTGAGAGCCCACCTCATGAACACTAGCACTGTTGTTTCGTTAATCAGTCCCAAAAGGTGATTCCATACAGTGACTGCAAAATCACCTTTTGGGACTGAATAATGCAATGACAGTGGCTAACTTCATGAGGAGGGGTCCCAATAACCCCATGTTGAAAATTTGGTGCCAATATTCCCCAAAGTGCCTGAGATATGCACCAAAGTTGAAAAAAAAAACTATTTATGCCATTATACAGCTTACTGGCATTTCCTCAGTTCGTGGTCAGCTTTGAAGAGTGCAGACGTGTCCCCAGTCCACTGAAGATCATCGCACTGGGCTCCGGAGGGAAGTATGGGGTGAGGGGGGTGTGGGAAGACAGGGTGAGCAGAGGGTGGGCGCGGTTCCCCCAGACTCAACGAGGGACTGTTTTCTGATTTACAGGGAAAAAGAAAAAACAAAAGAAAAAAACATTGCAGGACATTTTTTTTCACCAGGGGCATTTAGTAAACTGGGATGGACTCCCAGCGTGCCACCCGAGTGTTTGTTTTTGGGGGGGACTGTAGCTGACAGGGGATTGGGCACCCCCATCAGCACATACGAGAGGGAGAGCTGAGGGGGACTGGGCACCCCCTCGGCACAAAATCAATATTTTGGGAGGACATTATGCTGATGGGGAGTAGGCTCAAGTTGGCTAATTACACCGGGAAGGGGGACTGAAGTTGAGGGGGATTGGGCTCCCCTGTCAGCAAACAAAAACTTTTTTGGGGGTGGCACATGATGCCAAGGGGGATTGGGCATCCCCTCGGCATTGGGAGCTGTCCAATATTGTTTGTGAACATGCAGCAGCTTGCCGCCATGTTCACAAACAATATTACACTAGGCAACGTCCCGCCCGGCAATGACAGGTTGCTCCCTCATTGCAGCGGAATGGCTGACACTGCAATGATGAGGTTGCCCCTGATTGCTGCGGTGAAAACATTACAACTTGGTGGCACTTTTGGAAGCCTGTGTTATCAGCACACTGTGCCTCCATTGGTCCACCAGTGCCAAGCCCCCAAATGCAATGCCTCCATTTGCTGCTGCAGTACCATGCCTCCACAACCCACTTCTCTCCTAAGCTGCCACATGTTTCTTGCGCATGTTCACAAGCAAACATAAAAAGGATGAAAAGCCATGGAGTTCTAACTACCTATAAGCAATTGCTTTATACCCCAGGTAAGTAACCAGACTAGCAATGAATGTCCACCTGGCATGGGACTAGCCCATTCTAAACCATTGGGTAATGAAACTGATAACCCAAATCTTATCACTTTATGTGGTAACCCACCCACTGACCAGCAATTGTCAACCAGCCCAGCTGCTACTGCCAGTACTCCCTTCATTCCACCACAACCTGGATTGGACAGCCCCACTAACATTAACAAACCCTTGAACTGTGTGTTGGACAACATTCAATCAACCATAGTTGTCACTAAGCCCCCAGTGGCCTCTCTGCCAAGTGAGTCGATTCCATCACTGGTATCTATCCCATCCATTTTTGACACAGATAACCAAACTATATTGTCCCCCTCAGCAATGGATACTACTTCATGTATTACCTCCGCAAGGCAGATATTTGTTCAGGGTGAGTCAGTCATTAAATATGTTGATAAAATAGCCTGCACACCTGACAAAGCAAACCGCACTTGCAGCAGCTTCCATGGGGCCCAGATAGCTGACATTACAGGAATGATTGACAATATATTATACAATGCAGGCCCCAACCCACTCGTGATTGCCCATGTAGGCACAAATAATGTAAAATAGGAAAGAAGTGGAAGAAATTAAGAGTGAATACATTAATCTCAGTAACAAATTAAAAGAAAAAGGGAGCAACATTTGCTTCTCAGAGATTTTGCCAGTACCCAGGGTGATTATCTGAAAAACAGCAAAATAAAACAAGTTAAAGAGTGGTTAAGGAAATGGACACTCGAAAATGGGTATAAGTTTCTAACAGGGAAACCTTCATCAACAACCACAGTTTATACAGCTGGGATGGGCTGCACCTCAACAAAAGAGGGAGCCTACACTTGGGGAAAAAAAATGAAGTCCTTCATTACTAAATATTTAAACTAAGTAAGGTGGGGGATATGGGACTGGCTGAACACCCAACTACTATCAAAACGTAGCAAACTAAAGTTGTTGACCTATGCTGTATTATGGTAGCCAATGCTAGATGTCTTAACATAATCAAAAAATTCAGACTGGAAGCCATCATAAGAAGAGATAATCTGGACATGGTGGGATGATTCCAGTGATTGCAGCAGGGAAATAAGGGGCTATAAACTTTTTTATAACAATCAAAAAACAAATGGGGGGGTCTGTATCTACTGTATATAGGCAATAATATTACTTGTTATCAGATATTGCCTTCTGGGGATGAAGAGAACAGTATAGAAAGTGTCTGGTTACAAATAAAATTCAAAAGTAGGCTCGAAATCTTGTTCAAAAATTTCTACAGATCACTAAATTCAGGAAGTGAATATAACAATAAACTTATTAAGGAAATTAAGTCAGCTTCCAATGTGAGGAACATAATTATAGTAGGGATCTTCAACTTTCCCGGGATTAACTGGGAAAATTTATCAGGGACTACCAATCAGAAATGAGACTTCCTGAACTTACTCACCTGCCTGGGTCTACAACAAATGGTTACTGCCTCAACAACAGGGAACAATATCTTGGACCTAATTCCAACTAATATAGATGATGCCATATCAGATATAAACATAAGCTTCCCCTTAGGTGGCACTGACCACAGTACTATCTACTTTAGTTTAACATCACATAGAATTATATAAATAGGTATCCAACTTATTACTAACTATAACAAGGCAGACTTTAAACATATTAGTGACATTATTATGGTTACTGACTGGGAAACCACAATGTCAAATCTACCCATAGAGGAATCCTGGATATTTTTAAAAAATACAATACTGAACTTGGAAAATAAATTCATCCCTAAACAAAGGAAATAAAATAAAAAGGGCAAGGTCCCAATATGGCTGGCCAGAGCTATCAAATGGCAGGTAAACAAAAAGGCAAAATCATACAAGAAACTAAAAAAACTAATACTCCAATTACCACTAGTCATTTTCAGACAGAACAAAAAAAAAACTTAAACAGATGATCAAAAAAGAGAAGTGTAGGATAGAATTCAAAATTGCCCATACTAAGGGCAATAACAAAATATTTTATTCCTATGTTAATAGCCATAAGAATGGGCCCAAACAGATAAGCCCTTTCACTATAAATGGCCTAATAACAGTGGACAACAAAACTATAGCAAATGTTTTAAATGAATTATTTTGTTCGGTGTTTAATGACAAAGTACTGGTTCCGATGCAAAAATTTAATATGGGTAGTAACAATATTCACTTTTCAAGAGAGAGGAAATTGAGATAGCAATCAATAAACTAAAGCCAAATACATCCCCGGGACCTGATAACATCCACTCAAGATTCCTACAAGAGATGTTCACAGACCTATCATTATCACTGTCAATACTTTTTAATAATTCTATGGAAAGTGGTGAGGTGCTTCAAGACTGAAGAACCACCATTGTCATTCCAATACATAAAAAGGGAAACAAAGGGGTAGCAAACAACTGTAGACACATTAGACACACTTCTCTTTGTTGCAAGGGGATGGAAAGGCTTATAAAAGACAGAATAGAGTGATAAATCCTCTTCAAAGAGTTAAATGATAATAATCAACATGGTTTTACAGTTGGATGCTCTTGTACTACAAACTTAGTCACCATCTATAACAAAGTAAGTGTCAGTCTAGATAATAATATCCCAGTTGACGTCATTCTGCTAGCCCTTGCAAAAGCTTTTGACAAGGTCCATCACCATGAGCTCATATCAAAACTAATATGTATGGGACTCAACAACCACCCAATTAGATGGATAAACAACTAGTTGAAGGATCGAGCACAGATGGTTCATATCAGCGGGGAACTATCCAACCCTTGCCCTGTTAACAGCGGAGACCCTCAGGGATCAGTCCTTTGATCAACCCTACCTAATTTATTTACAGCTGATATTAACAATAATATTAGTAACTCCCTTATCAGATTTGCTGACGATACCAAACTGGGAGGATAAGTCAATACCCACATTAAATACATGACTGTGGTGGGAAAAATCTAATAAAATTAATTTTAGCCAAGGAAAATGTGCTGTGTTGCACTGTGGGAGAAACAATCCCTAATATCAATACTCAATGAACAATAAAATCCTGAACTCGGTTGAAAAAGAATGTGATCTAGGAATCATTGTTCACAACAGGTCAATGGCTGCAGACCACTGTACGCAAATCTCCTTAATGGCAAATAGAACATTGAACTGCGTTAAGCACACATTCATAAATAGGAGCGAGTCTTGCATTTTCCCCCTATACGGGACTTATAGTCATCCACATCCGGATATAGGGTCACCATTTTGGAGTCCATATTTAAAACAAGACATAGATTTATTGGAAAGGGTTCAGCAAAGAACCACAAAAAAAAATTCCCCAAATTAAAAAAAACTTAAGTTACTTGGAAAGACTTAACAGCACAGCCCTGATTTGCCTTGAGGACAGGAGAAAAAGGGGTGATCTAATACAATTATATAAATTCTTGCAGTGCACTGAGCTGAAAGCTCAATGTGGATTCCAGTTCAGCAGCCGCTTACCCAATTTAAGAAGTCACATCCGACAATTGATTGCTCCTATGGCCAACTCTTGCAAACGTAATAACTACTGCACAGTTAGGGCAGCAAAGGCTTGGAACAGACTTCCACAGCATGTACAGTAGTTGATGCAACTACTGTTTAAATCCAGGCTAGATAAACATCTTGGATGGACAACCAGGGATACCTAATATACCCACCAGGGCATGGGAGACATTCCAGATGGGTGCAAACCTACTTATGTCTAATTTCACCAAGTAAACTGAGTAAACAGGAAGGCCTGATTCATGAAAAAACAGGCAAGGCAAATTTTATTTATAAAGGCTCCCATCCCGGAGGTTCTAGGCGCCAAACATATTCAAATTTCATGCAAAACGTAAAATCATTATAAATACACAAACAACACACTTTTAAACATAAATATACAGTATTACAGCAATTGAAGTCAATTTTTTTTTATAGATACTATCTTCATCAGCAGCTGCTAAACTAAATAACAGCCAAGGTTTAATTTAAACACAAAATTCTGGAATCAGGATAGGACTATAAAGCACAGTCCGGGAAGGCCTGATTATACAAGAAGGCCTTGAGGCGGGCTTTGAATACCTCAACAGAAGGGGCCTCTCTAACAGCTGGAGAAAACAAATTCCACAGGACAGGGGCGGCAACACTAAATACTCTGTCACCTGCTGTTTTTAACCTCATCCTGGGAATCACAAGGAGGCCCCTAGAGGAGGAGCAGAGGGAGTGGACCGAGACAGAAGGTGTAAGAAGGTACTTCAGGTAACCAGGGCTCAGGCCATGTAGGGTCCTAAAGGTGATCCACCTTAAAGAGGACCTTCCACCTAACCGGCAGCCAGTGCAGTTGACGCAGCACCAGAGTGATGTGACAATACTTAGGCTGTCCTGTCAGCAGCCTAGCTGCTGCATTCTGCACCAGCTGCAGTTGGCATAGGGTACCCCCTGAGAACACGAGATAGAGCACATTGTAGTAGTCAAGCCTGGATGTCACAAAGGCATTCACATAGGTGGGGAGTTCCAGCAGTGGAACTAGGGGCTTTATCCTCACGATATTCCTCAGATGATAAAAACTGGTATGGACAACGGACGCCACCTGAAACTCAAGTGTCAATCCGCTGTCAAGAATAATGCCCAGATCACGCACCCTAGAGGAGGCCTTCAATGGTACAGAGCCAAGAAAAAGCTATGTCTCTGCACCAGAGGCCAACCTATCAAGTCCTCTGTTTGACTCCACCACCAGTGCCTCAGTCTTATCGGGGTTCAGTCACAACCAGCTGGAGGCCATGCAGTCATTGATCTCACTGAGGCAGCTGTTAAACACTTCCACTGTGCAAGATGTTCCTGGGGCAAAGGAAAGATACAGCTGGGTATTATCAGCATAGCAATGAAAACCCAGACTGTACTTCCTATGAGCTCTCCCAGGGGCAGCATATACACAGCGAATAACACCGGCAACAAGACAAAACCCTGGGGACCTGGGGAACTCTGCACGACAGGAGACCAGGGAAGGAGGAGAAATTTCCCATCACTACCTTCTGCTTCCTGTTAGATAGAAAAGACTCAAACCAGCAGATGACAGTGCTGATGAGTCCGCAGAATTCCTTTAGGTGGTCAAGTATCACTTGATGGTCCACCTTGTCAAATGCTGAAGAGAGATCAAGGAGAACAAGAATTGTCCCCTCCTCTCGATCTCTAGCTCTAAGAAGGTCATTATGCACCTGAACTAGAGCAGTTTCTGTGCTATGTCTCACATGAAACCCAGACTGGAGCAGCTCATATAGATCATGGGCCACGAGATGCTCCTCAAACTGAAGCGCCACCACCTTATCCACAATCTTACCCAAAAATGGAAGATTGGAAATGGGATGGTAATTTGATTTGACGTCAGGGTCCAATGATGTTTTTTTCAGAAGAGGTTTCACCAGTGCCTACTTCAAGACATCGGGAAAGACCCTCCCTCTGACAGGGAGTACCGGATCAATCAAGGCAAACACCGGGCCAATGGAGTCGACACATCCCATTAAGAAACGAGTTGGCACTGGGTCCAGTTCACAGCCACCTCCACCAGTCTAAACTCCCCCCAGCCAGGTGGCATGCTCTCCGGTCACCCATGGTAACCACTGTCTGCCAAACTCTGGCCCACTGGCGGAACCCCCTGCCTGTCGGCGGACACCTTGTCTGAGAAGAACTGAGCAAACTCCTAGCACAATGTGTTCAAAAAGGCTACATTCAGCTGTAGACAGGAAGGATGTAGAAGCCTGTCCACAGTCCGAAAGAGCACATTTGGTCAGTTCCTCCCAGCAGCAATCTCCCTGGACAGGAATTCTGTCTTCTTACGGTTGATTGCCCCCTGGTATGCATCATAGTACACACATAGGGCCAGTTTGTCTACCTCCAGGCCAGACCTCCGCCAGCAGCACTCTAATCTCTGACCCAAAGTCTTCATCACCTTGAGCTCCCCATCATACCAAGGGGACCTCAAGAGAGAAGACCTGGGTCATACACGGACTGGTGCAAGGGAGCTGAGTGCACCAGACAGTGCCTTATTATAGGCATCAACTGCTGCACCCCCTCCCCCAACGCATGCACTGTCCACACTAGATAGATCAGCCACTGCCAAGAAACCCTCAGGGGTCAGCCCCCTCAAAGGGTGGTAGCTGACCATCTCAGCAGGGGAAGGGCTCTCGGGGGGGGCACCAAACAAGAACTTCACTGTGCAATGATCAGACCAAATGACCCAATCAATCCTGAGACTATTAATCTCAAACCCCAGCGATAACACCAGGTCCAACATGTGGCTGCCCTGATGGGTCGTGGAGGAAACTCCTTGCACAAGGCCCAGAGATGACATCATTTGGAGGAAGTTGTAACCAAGCTGGGAAGATTCACCATTGGCCCAAACATTGAAGTCCCCCAGCACTAAACATCTGGGGGCCGCCAATGTTTCACCGATGATGAAACTGGTCACCTCCTGCAGAAAATCCCCCGCCACCCCAGAAGGGCAGCAAATCAGAAGAATCTGGCAACCTGCACCTGGACCCCCATGGATGACCACACATTCAAATGAATGTGGTGCTCTTGCTGGGTGCAGGGTGAAGCCTAGCTCAGATCTAAAACAGATGGCTACCCCCCCACCCCTGCGTTCTGCTCTGGAGCAGTGCACTATGGTATACTGGGGTAGGACGCCGGCCACTAAAACCATGCCAGCATCATCAATGATCCAGGTCTCTGTGACACAAGCCAGATCGGCTGAAGAAACCAAGTCTGCTATAATTGCAGTCATGTTTCTGATTGGCATTGCAAAGCACTGCCCTCAGGGGATTGGTGGACAGTTCAGCCTCTCTGGTTACCTGCCCACTTGGTCTGGTGGGAACCCTGGTGATGGGAACTAAACATGTCTGGCCTCTCCCTGGGACCCATCTAATCCCAGGGCACCCTCTGCACCCCACTACATCGATCCTACCACCCGCTACTGTGTATGGGGCACCCCGACCCGATCGAATCATACGGTTCCTCCCTATTCCAACCTCCCTACAGCACCTTGCTGTAGTAACAGACACTGGAAGGCTGAAAAAAGGCCATAGATCGAGCAACTGGGATGCCCCAAATGCTATCCTAGCCTGCCCCAGGCCCTCATATCTTCCCAGACACATCCCTGACTACGTAATCCCTGGCCCCAAAATACAAAACCCGCAAACACAACACACACCACTGACCCAAGCTACAGAAAACTCTATACCACACACTGCACACACACACGTACAAAATAACTAAAACCCAAAACGACCCCTCCCCCAAAATAACTCAACCATCAGCTAAATGGACTATATTTTTAAAGTGCCAAAACACATTCCGCTCACACCCCACACACTCAAATTAAACAAAATTTAAACTCAAAAGTACATCCTAGTTACATGTCCTACAAAATAAAACCACTCCTACAATAAATACAACCCCCCCAAAAAAATTCCAAACTAAAATGCTTTAACAACAGGGGATTAGACAGGAGTGCTTCAAAAGGTAAAGTCCAAGAGTCACAGCAAGGTATGTAAACTAAGTCAACCAATTTACTGGGTTAATAGAGGCCCAGAAACCACCAGTCTGTAGTATCTTCTCTCACTTAACACAGCAGCTGGGGATGGGGGGAGATAAAGTCTTATACTCCCTGCAAAAACGATGTATAGGTAACTATGTCCAATAATGTTCACCAACAAAGATAGTTAATAGGGGAAACCCCTTCTCCAGATCTGTAGAGTCTCTCACTCTCATCAGATTGGTCACTGGCCCACAAAATATCAAATAAGTCCCCTGAAATGAAAGTGAGCAGCCTGAAAGTAAATTGTCTTATGTGATGGTAAACTGGTGTCTCATGCCAAACCAGGATAAATGCACACTGAAGTACAGGCAGATAGAATCACTCACCAGATGAAAAGGAGGCAGCAGGGTGCCTCTCTCACAGGTGGCCAAAGACCTTTCCCTGGTAAACCTAAGAGTCTGAAGCCCAAGATCCATTCACCAAACCATCTGCAGAAGGCCTCAATACAGCAAACATCCAGTTCTCACAGTATCCTGCGGAGCAAGGACCTTCAGGTAGAGACCACAACTCGAACACCCCGTACGCTTACTAAACTGGGTGAACAAATTGAAGTGCCTGCTCTATTTCAGAGCACCGCAATGATATCCAGAAATACCCGAGAACTGAGTGGGGGCCACAGGGTGAGATGCAGAGAAGTCCATGTTCACTTCTACGGCAAGATGGAAATTTAGGCAGCAGATAGCATCTCTTTCAGAACAGAGACCACAAAACAGATGACTAAAAGCACTTCACCTAACCTTAAGACAAAAAAGCTAACTCCTCACTCTCAGTTAGTAAAAAGGTCCCTAACTCAATCTAAAAGTTCCTGAACCTAACGCCTTACCTAAAAACGAAATAATAAAAATTTAAAAAATCCAACTCTGGGCAGAACATTAGCTCTGTAGAAACCAATCTCCTGTAGAATTCTAAAGTGCAAAAGCAAAGAATGAGGAGGAAAAAGCTAGGCTCAAAACTCGAGCCTCTGTAAGCAGCTGCTCAGCATACAGCCATCTTGCAAACAGGGTGCAACATTGAGTCAGGTCGCAGCTCTTACAGCACAGCTTGCCTCAGAGAATTTCAAGACCTCAGTATTTTCGATAATAACCTCAAGTTTGTAATAGTGTCTAGAAACCTAGCTACCAGAGAACATATGCTTTCAAATGGAACATATTTTATATGAAGTGAAATAGGCTTGCCATTTTCCATGTCTCCTTGTATGCCAGGGTTCTGGACAAGTTGTCCTTTTGCATCCTAAGAGTTAAAAACATACTCCTTAAAGGTGCACCTGGGAGCAATCTCTGCTAAATGTGCAAGGAAGAGGATGTTTCCCTGGCCCAGATCCTATTTTGAAGAGATTCCTGAAAGGGTTAAATAATTTATATTATCCTTGACAAGACTTAGCCTCCTTGTGGAACCTTAATATTTTAATATCTTAATATCTTAATAACATGATGCTTTCTCTGCAGTACCCTTAACAGTGTCAGTGCTGGAATTACACATGATGAGCTTTGGGAGCTAAGGTGACCCACAGGAGCCTTATCTTTAATTTGAGCCACTCTTCCCATTATAAGTCAATGACAGTGATGCGTGAAGTACTGGGGCTCACTTCAGAGCTAGGGGGTTGAGCCCTGGCAAGCCACCCTGTAATTCCAACACTGGATGGTGCTGCGATTGAGGATGTCTCCTCCATTAAATATCTCAAGGTCTGGCTGGACTGTCACTTTGACTTGTTGGTGCACAACACAGATGCCATACACCACAAACTCCACTGAAAAGTGAGTGCACTGTACTGGAACAAAGCTGGTACAGTATTCTGCTTCCTGCTTGTCATGACTCCTCCCTCTTCCTCCCTTCCCTTATATGTCAGGCACCTTGCTCACTGTTCCTCCTTTACCTCCAAATTTGGCTTTGCTCTTTCCCTCTCTACCTTTCTGCCCTCCTCTCTTCAGTCCCTCCTCCTACCCTCTCTAGAGCATTGCTTTATGTTCCCTTTCCTTCCCCTCCAGGAAAACCAGTGCAGACATGCTGCCTTCTAGTACCATTTCCCCAATCTCTGGACGTCTCTTCCTCCTCTCTTCTGCTATCTAACTGCTCATCCAGCAGTTGCTCAACTTTAGTCTGCAACTAGCTTCACCTGCCCTTCATTAAAGGCTCCCCTCAGAGTCTGGGCAGGTGGGCCTCTTGCCTCTGCCCAAAAATTGATCCATACTGGATTGGTCTTCAACCTTATAGGCCGTATCAGTAGCAATGCTCAATGGGAGAAAGCCTCTGTGAGTACACATCAGATACACTGCTTCCTCATTTGGAGTCAGGACTACAGAAGAAGAAACACTGCCCATAAGGTGGCAGATGTGTACTGGCAGATGCCATTTATCTTCCGTGAAGACATAGTTCATGTCCTGTGAAGAGTATCTACCCGTCTGATGGCTCATGTGGCATCCTTGTCTTGGGAATTGTACCCAGATCCTCTACATGATAAACAGCTATTTTAACCATTTAGGAAATTGTGGCTGCATATTTTCATAACTCCCTAGCTCTTCTTTCACACAATCTTCTTACTGGCATAGTAGATCTAGGAACATCATCATACACTGCCACCAATGCTGTTGGTTGACTGGCTAGTGGAGGTGCTCGAGCATAGCCAGAAACTGCTGCTCCCATATCTAATGAGGGATGTCTGTTATGTTACCTGTCTGAAGCCTTATATTGGACATGGGGTAAGTGCTGTCCAAGACTGCAAAATGGGATTTAAGGTGAAAAATTCATATTTAACTATTTGGCACCATCAGCTGGAACTATTTACTGTTAAAGAACATCCTTTTCTAGACAGTGATCTTGGCTTCTCTATCCATGAAACTGTGCAACAAAACAACATATTTTGTCTCTTGCTCCAACAGTGTCCCATATTTGGGTGAGAATGGTTGAGTCAGAATGTTCCCCCTAGAAGGTAAGCGCATTACCTTCATGTCAGACTCAGCCTCTATCAGCCAAGCGCCACCCTGCAAATGAAGATACACATGGAAATGCATTACTGTGCCACAGGGCTGACATGTAGTTAAACTAAAATGTATCTATCTACACACAGATGGACAAAGAATGGACTGACTGTATAGTACATGAAAACAGAAAAGCAAGCAAAATAGTACACAAATCAGTTGTAGTACTGTATTAATGTAAATATTGTTTGAGGCATTCTGCATGGAATCCTTCCTGAGTACCAGAAAATGTAAAAAGACTCTGGGCTTCACTACAAGTCCACCAACTCAGTTTACATGAGCTAGCCTTTTTAGTGGAATTAATTTAGTTATTTATTTATTGATTTAACTAGTTAGTTATTTTGTTGATCAGGTGAGCTAGCTGGAACAGAATCTCTTTTACAATAGCAACTCAGGAGATATTATTTATGTGTTCCGTTTTTGCAATTTTATTTATTTATTGAAATTGTTTCACCAGGAAAAGCACACTGAGCAAGAATTGCTCATCTCCTGGTGTGACCTGGAGGGAGGGGTACAGTGGGGAAGAGGACAAGGGTAGTCCAGGTCCTGACATAGATACATACAATTACAATACAGTTGAAAACATTTGACAGAAATAGTTGGGTGTAGATGACAATTTACCCTTACTTATAGTATAGCAGCAATTACATGGGGAAGTCATGCTTTATACCTTGAAAACATACAGTATAAATTAAATAATACAGCTGCATATGTTTGACAGGAATAGGTGAGTGTGGATTAATACTCTCGACTATTAGGGTATATGTAACAGTTACAATGAGGAAATCCTGCTAAGGTATTGGGTTGTGGTATATAATGAGATTGGGGTAAGTGCAAGCTAGCTAGCTCAAAAGTTGGGATCAAGTGTGGTAGTTGGGTGTGGTTAGCGAAGTAGCACCATTGGGCCTACTGAGAGAAGAAATATAGGAGTATCTGAGGTAGAAAGATTGCAGAGTTAACTGCAGGAGCAGTTTACTGAGCAGTGGTAGGCAAGGGCATAGGATAGTGAGCAGATAGAGGAAGAGTGGTGAATTTCAGAGGGGAAAGAGTTCCAGAGTTGAGGGAAACGGTGAGAGAAGGGGGGCCTGGCCAGCTTGGGTCCGACGTCTGGGGACTAACAGGAGTCAGGAGTCTAGGGACCTCAGATCATAGGTGGGTGCCAGAGCGGGCGATAGTATGGAGGTCAGATACACTGGGAGGGTACCAAACCAGTTCTTCGAGGTAAACTTGGCACAGTGTATTAGGCGGTGGTTCTCAAGGGAGGGGAGAGCAAGGGAGTGGTATAGCTCACAGCAATGGGTGCGAGGAGAATCGTCAAGAGCGAACCAGCAGAAAGCATTAAAAAGGGTATGCAGTTTGGATAAAACTGACTTGTGGGTGGCACTGTAAACAATATCACCATAATCGAAGGAGGGAAGTGTCATCTTCTGGATAAGTTCACAACGGACCGGATAGGGGATGCTAGAATGGTTCCGATATAAAGCTCCAAGCTTGGGGCGGAGTTTTATTAGTATAGAGTCAGAATGGACTGCGAAGGTGAGGTGGCAGTCAAGCCAAACTCCAAGATACCGGAAGGAGGTGACATCCTCCAGCTCTGACCCATCAAGGGTGTGCAAAAGTGGGAGGGAGGGGAGCCTGGCTAGTCGTTGGGATGTACCAAAAGTCATCGTTACAGTTTTTTTAGCATTTAGAGAGAGCTGGTGAGAGTTGAACCAGAGCTGGACTTTGTTAAAATCTGCCTGGACGGTAGAGGCAACTGAGGCTGGGGAGGAGCTAGAAGAAAACAGGACAGTATCGTCAGCATACTCTTACCAAACAAAAATGAAGTTTTTGTTTATTTCATTTTTGTTTACCGGGTACTAGCCATAGAAATGATTATTTTCAGACATGATCCGGGAGGTTACAGACGAAAACAGTACAGTACAGGCAGTGTTAGGATGTGACTTCAGACAATAGCTAGCATAGTACAGTTAAACATCATACCAAAAAACAGTCAGATTACAGCAGTAGGATACAGATCACAGTAAACTTCATACAAATAGTAAGACAAACTAGTTACATAGCTGGGTAGTCTATACAGGAATCAGGGACACTTTCAGATGCAAAAGCTAAAAATTAGAATGATACGAAAAGCATGCAGTTTAAAGGCAGTATATTTAGACAGGGTACATATAATTGAGTAGGTCATTTCAACAGAGAGACACAAATGTTTCACCAGCAGGAAGGATAATATTGGCATCTCACTTCAGATATAAGTGCATGGCACAGTACGGGGCCAAGGTATAAGTGAGAGGATAAGGTAGCTATGAGTTCAGAAGGCACTTAATCACTACCTTAGCAAGGAGGTGGCCTTTTGCTAGAGGAGTGGGGAGGAGAGGGTTGATAGTTACTGTAGTTGTTTGAATTACAGGTATGTGATTCCTCATGCTCACTCTATTGATAACCACAAAACACAGAAACATAAACAACGATGGCAGAAAAAGACCACTGGGCCATCCAGTTTGTCCACAAACCCTAAAAAACCAAGGGCTATTATCCATATAGAGTTCTAACCCACACTATCCCCTCCATACTCCTCACCCTACTGCTATCACCCTGAGCAACCACTAAGCTCTTCACTCTGTTCCAGCTGTGTGTTTGAATCTACCGATAGTTTTGGCACCCACCACATCAGCTGGCAGATATTCCACATCTCTGCCACCTTTTTCTGTAAAATAAAACTTTCTTACTTCCCTTATGAATCCCCCTATCAGTTTACACTCATGCCTCTGTAATCTTGATCCACTACTCATGCTAATTAATTCCTTGCACTTTACCCTGTTCATTCCTTTCAGAAAACTGAAGGTCTCTGTCATAGCTCCACTCTTTCATCGGACCTCCACAGTTACATGTCCAGTGCCTTGAGCTGATCCTCTTAAGATCTGTTCTGCTGGCCCTAAATCATTAAGGTCACCCTATGTTGCACTGTCTCCAGCCTGCCTTTATTTAAGCAATAAGACATGACAGGGTGTGCATTGTGGTGAAATAACAGCACACGTTGTGTGTTGTGAGGCATAAGGCATCGCTGAGTGCTTTCAACCACCAAGAAAGTGCCATTATTCCACACACCACACCCTGGAGTGTCTCACTGCAATTATAAAATGGGTCCAAGATTTTGTTTTGGTGGGGAGGGGGTGAAAAATACAATAAAATCAAAAAGGAAACATTTTTATGACTTTTTAAAAAAAGTTCATTCACCTCAGCAAAATAGTTCCAGCACACCCCAGCACTGACATGCAATCTCAGGTTCAAATATTATGCACAGCAAAATAAATGTATTTTTAATTAGCTCTTAAACCCTCTATTTTCCCCCAGCCCACCCCATTTATCTGCTTCCTCACCTTTCTTTCTTCTTCTGTTCTCTCCCTTTTCTCCATCTTGTGTATTTTCTCTCTTGCCAACATTCAAGAGATGGAATGTTTGCTATGGATTGAATACAAGAATTCAAGCCTCTGTTCAGTTCTGCAGGCAGAATGTTTACTCCCACTATCACATAACAGAAGACCTCAGATGGAACCAGTGCTTTTGTTTTATCTGTAGCTGGTTAAACATCACATCATTCCTAATAACTATGTGAGGATAGGAGGGAATTTTGTTTATGGTCAGCAAATAAGCACCATAAATTAAAATTTTAACTTTTTTTTAAGTTACATATATGTGTGTAAGAAGAGGATTATGAGGGCAAATAACATTTAATTATTAGGGGCTGGATATTCAAACTGCACCATTCTTAGGCGCAAGCCCTTGCGCTGCTCAAAATAGTTGCGCAGGGGTATGGCCAGGGCGATATTCAAAGGAGTTGTGCTATTGAGCAACTCCTTTGAATATCACCCCCAGCCATGTTACTGTGCATGGCGCAGGGAACTTGGCGCCACGCAGTTGTCAGAGTGAGCATAACTTGCAGTGGCGCAAGTACCATTGCACCATGCGCAAAATCCCCTATTCAAAGGTGATATGCAAATGGGGCCATAATTCATGCAAGGTGCAGGGGGCCACTTGCATCTGATTATGGTCTCATTTGCATGCCATTAGCATGCAGGTGCGCCCGATCCCGGGACTTGGCGCCGAACCTGTCACCCAGCTCTAAGCACAGCTGGGTGACAGGTCCAGCTAGGGTTTACACATCACACAGTGTGCACTGATGTTTTTAAGACAACTTTATTGGTAAATTCTTGTCTATAATGCAGGCATTGAAACTTCTTGAGCCCTAAAACAATCTTAGTTTGTCTTTAATCTGGGTGGGGGTTGCCTTTCAGTAATCACATCCTTATACAAACTGTGACACTCATAGCTTGATTTAGGAGTCATCTGCTTCAACAGTGTTATCTTATGTCAATTAAATTTATATGCAGTAGGATTCTTTGTATGTGTGTTTTACCAAGCACCTTTGACCCAAGGTCCCTTCTGGCTGAAGGCAGTATGGTACTGTTAAACTTCTCTGACAGCATCTTCTGTATTTTTTAAATGAGTATTTTAAACCAATGGGGATTTTTTTCTATTTTTTTCTGCATGATCTAGCTGTTATAAGTATTGTATTTTCTAAACAACTGCCATTAGCTTCTGAAGAAGGACTGGTTGGTCCGAAAGCTAGAGCACTTTGTTCTTATTGTTACATCTATGTTGGTCCATTAAAAGGTATCAAATCATTTGCTTCTGGATCAAGTATTTCAGGACATTTAGGGTCCAATATTTTGTGAACTAAGAGTTACCAGAGTTGAACCCTAATTCCCATTTTTTTTACTACTTGAGCTTTCAGTCTGGTTATAAGAAGGTTTTGCTTCAAAATATGTAGAGAAAAGCAAGTCTGATGACCAAGTGCCACTACTTGCTACATGTATGATCTGTTGTGATGTCCGAAGTTGGAAAGCTTTGCTTTGTGAATTAATTTGCAAATTCATCTCATTTCACAGTTAATCCACCTTGCAAAGTCCAAATTTGCAGTAAACTGATAACTTTGTGAAATGCAAAGTTATTAATTTGCCAGTGAAGTTTGATACAGAGGTGAAGTTAGCAATGTACTATGGGACTGGTGGTCACATGTTGCCGAAACAAGCTGTATGCCATGAGGATGCTGTCTTCAGTGCAGTCTTCTGAAGACAGAGTAGAAGAGAATCTGTGTGTGCTTATTGGAGAAAAAAACCTTTTAAAATATGTCTCAAAACTGAGCTATTTAAATCAAAATTGCTCGCAAATTATTCTAGAGGGCCTTGTGCTGCTAGAGTTGTGCTTTTTTTTTTGTTTTGTTTATTTTTTTTGCTGATTATTTACTTTAAAAATAGTGCTCTCTGTTTTGTCAGTCTGTTAAGCAGTGGTGTGGGGGTGCACTGTAAAGCAAGGCAGCCCAGAAAGATCTGGAACTTTTTTGTCTAAGCAGGAGATTTGTGTTATATGTTGGTTTTCTCACTCTTTCTTGTTCATTACTTTTGAACTGTAATGAATAATTTATCATTGCTGTTTCTGTGGTTTAGTTGTTTAGTTTGGTGTGTTTAAGTAAAGTATTTTGTCAGTGTCTTTCTGTAGTAGTTTTAGTTATTTGTTTAGTTATATTTTTCTTAAAGTAATAGTGTCCTGTCACTTTTTGTTATACTTAATATTAAATTACCCCTGTTGCCGCTGTCATTTTAATCCCTGTTCTGTTTTTTTAAAGAAAAACAAGATTTTGGGGGTTTGTTTTTAGTAGTAGTTTTTCAGATCACACTGCTGATCCCTGATTCTCTAGGGATAGGCGTTGTTTGCTGTTGCTGATAGTTAATGATTTGTTTACCCCGTTACACCCCAGTACCCATGTGGGTCCTCTGCTTGCCCCAGGGGACATGTTTATCGCAACGGTTGCAAGGTACCATGCTAACCCTTACCCTAATGTCCCATAGGATAACACTGCAACTTTAACAAGCCATAACCCCACCAGTCTTTAGAGTTAAGGGACATGCTATACATCCAAACAAGGGTCTCAATGTGTATTACAGTAGTAACACATAATTTGTATTTTATTTGTTTTACCAGGCAAGGCTCCATTGAGCACAATTCATTTGCAAGGAGCTCCTGGATAGGACAGTAACAATGGTACATACAGTCTGAAGAAATCCAGAGAAGATAGTACATATAGTCTGAAAACAATATTAGGACAGTAACAATGGTACATACAGTCTGAAAAAATCCAGAGAAGATAGTACATACAGTCTGAAAAAATATATAAAAATGCAATAATACAAGAATACAATTGTCAGGTGATGAGATCATTTACAAACAGGAAGTAACAGTTAGAATCGATATTAGATTTAGCAATTTCTATGCCATGCCAGCTAAGAGAACAAGGCATATTGTAACTATAGTAGATACAGCATGAAGTGCCACCAGATAGTGGTTATTTAGAAGCAGTCACATTTATCAGTGCAGTGTTGGTTGAGCAGAGAACTGAAATGGAAGGGGCAAATAAGGGTGGTTAATTTGATAGGTTTCTGAAGGGTGTTCCAGGCTGATGGGACTGCCCAGCTAAGAGCCATTTTCCATACTTGGTAAAGTGCCACAGAATATCAAGCATGATAGCCTTATGCATTCTAAGTGCATATGGGCCTTGTGCCCTGTTGAGAAGTAATGAGATATAACAGGGCCGGGAGTTGCATAAGGCTTTAAGGGCCAGATATTCAAAACCTTGCCTCAAGGCTAAATTAGCACTGCTCAGCAGGTGAACTTAGCCTGGAGTACAAAGCAAGCTGTATTCAAAAGGAAATAGCCCGGTGCTAATCCTGCTGAATATAGCAGTCTAAGGAAGCAGGGCAAACTGGTCTGGGAGTGCAGGGCAAAAATAGCTCAGGAATAAGACAGCACTGAATATAGCAACAGGGAAGTGCAAATTTAAACTGCAACTGCAGCTCATTAGATACTGTAGCAAGCCAGTGTTGCAGGTGGAGAACATTGTGTGTGATTGCACAGAGATGTCTCACAGCTACTGCAAACACACCTCTCAACCTCCTGACTAACAAATCAGTGACAATACTTAAATAATCAGGGACAAAGGTTTAAAATCAGGGACACACCTTAGAAATTGGTGATATCCACCAGGAAGCTGATAGAATAAGTGGTGTAGTGTAAAATGCATTGTTTACATAGAAACATAGACTTTGACGGCAGATAAGGACCACTTGGCCCACCCAGTCTGCCCATTTCCTTTCTTATTGGATAAGCTGCAGATTCTAGTTAACTAACAGTCTACTTCCTGCAATCCCCCACTACAATTGCCTTATGTCTGTCCCATGCATGTTTGAATTCCCCCACTGTTTTAGACCCAACAACCTCCCCAGGAAGGCGGTTCCATGCATCCACCACTTTCTCTGTGAAAAAACATTTCCTCACATTACCCCTTAGCCATCCCCCCTCTATCTTTAAATTGTGCCCACTTGTTCTTACACATCTCTTTTTCTGAAAGATGCTACCCTCCTGGACTTTGTTGATTCCCTTGAGGTACTTGAAAGTTTCTATCATGTCCACCTTGTCCCTCCTTTCATCAAGGGTATACATATTAAGCTCTCTCAGTCTCTCTTCATATGGTTTCAGATGCAGACCCTACACCATTTTAGTTGCTCTCCTCTGGAGTGCTTCCATCCTGTCTATGTCCTTGCGTAGTTGGGGCCCCCAAAACTGCACACACTATTCCAGATGGGGTCTCAGCAACTGTCTGTACAGAGGGATAACCACTTCCCTTTTTCTACTTGTGATGCCCCTTTCTATGTATCCCAGTATCCCCCTGGCTCTCCTTACTGACTTCTCATATTGCTTACCCACCTTTAAGTCACTTGATATGACTACCCCCAAGTCCCTTTCCATTTTTGTTGATGTTAGTACCTCCCCTGCTATTGTGTACTCTTCTCCTGGGTTTTTGTTTCCCAGGTGCATTACTTTGCACTTCTTTGCATTGAATCTAAGTTGCCATATGTCTGACCATTCCTCCAACCTTGACAAGTCCCTTCTCATCCTTTCCATCCCACCTTGTGTATCAACTCTGTTACAGATCTTTGTGTCATCTGCAAAGAGGCATACCTTTCCCTCCAGACCCTCTGCAATGTCACCTATAAAGATGTTAAAGAGGACTGGACCCAGTACTGAGCCCTGAGGTACTCCACTGGTAACCCCCTTTCTTTGGAATGTGTTCCATTCACTATTACCTTCTGTGTCCTGTTGTGCAGCCAGTTTGCTACCCAGGCTACCACTCTGGTACCCACTCCCAGGTTGGCTAACTTGATTATTAGTCTTTTGTGCGGGACTGTGTCAAATGCCTTGCTAAAGTCTAGGTAGGCCATATCCACAGCCCCTCCCTGGTCTATTACTTTGGTCACCCAGTCAAAGAAATCAATTAAATTCTTCTGACATGACCGGCCTGCTGTAAATCCATGCTGCTTTGGGTTCTGTACCCTGCTGGCCTCTAGGTACTCAACAGTTCTTTCTTTCAGAAGTGATTCCATTATTTTCCCTACCACTGAGGTCAAACTTACAGGTCTGTAGTTTCCTGCTTCTGCCTTGCTCCCACTTTTGTGAAGGGGAATCACATCTGCCCTCCTCCAGTCCTCAGGTGCCACCCCATCCTCCCATGATTTGTTAAAAAGTGTGGTCAGTGGTGTCACTAGGTCCTCCCATAGTTCTTTTAGGATTCTGGGGTTGAATCCTGTTGGGCCTCATTGATTTGCCCACCTTGAGTTTTATGAGTTCTTTCAGGACTCTTTCTTCTGTAAATGGATTAGTGTCAACCTCCCTCCAGAGTGCTTCTATTGTCTGGTTTGGTAACTCCTCCTCATCTTCTTTTGTGAATACTGAGCAAAAGTATTCATTCAGTATCTCTGCCTTTTCACTTCTCCCTCTGCCCACCTCCCCTCTCCTTTATTAATCTTCACTATTCCTCCCTTAACCTTTATATGCTCCCGAATGTACCTATAAAAGGTTTTATCTCCCTTCTTAACTGAGTTGGCTACTTTTTCCTTGGTTTGGGCCTTTGCTATTCTGACTGCCTTCCCCACTTCTTTTTGCTTTAATTGATACAGTTCCCTGTCATGCTCCTTCTGTGATTCCTTATACTTTCTGAATGTAGCCTTTTTCTCCTTAACCTTCCCTGCCACCTCTTTTGAGAACCATAGTGGTTTTTCACTCCGCTTTGTTTTCTTTATTTGTCCCACACAAAGGCTTGTTGCCTGTATGATAGCAGTTTTGATTTTTCTCCATTGTTTTTCCACCCCTCCTTTTTGGCCATTTGCTAGTGCATTCCTCAGGTATTCACTCATTTTGCCAAAGTCGGTCCTTCTAAAGTCCAGTATACTTGTTTTTGTATGGCTTGTCTCCATGGTTGTGCTTATTATGAAGCACACTGTGCAGTGGTCACTTGTTCCCAGATGTCTACTGACTTCTAAATTTGGATCCTCTCTCCATTTGAGAGTACCAGGTCTAGTATTGCTCCCTCCCGAGTGGGTTCCAACACTAGCTGTCTAAGGCCTGCCCCCTGCAGGGCATCGAGAATGACCCTGCTCTTAGATGTGGCTGCAGTACATGTCATCCAGTTAACATTTGGCATATTCAGGCCCCCATCAACAGTATCTCCACTTTTTCAGCCATTTTGAGAATGTACTCTATCATTTTCTTGTTCGTTTCTTCCCCTTGAGACGGGGGTCTGTATACAACCCCTGTGCAGATTGTGATGCCATTCCCTGTCTCCAAGGTGTCCCAGAGTACCTCTTGTCCTCCCCCTTTACTTTTTAGTTCTGTAGCTTTGATCCTTTCCCTTAGGAATAGAGCTACTCCACCTCCTCTTTTACCCTCCCTGTCCCTTCTGTAGATTGTGTACCCCGGTGTGTTGACATCCCAGTCATGGTTCTCCATGTACCATGTTTCCATGGCTGCCACAATATCCAATTTTTCATCTTCCATCAGGGCTACTAGGTCAGGAAGCTTGTGTCCCAGACTACAGGCATTGGTACTCGTTGCCCTCCATTTAATGTTTAAGGAAGAACACGTCTGTAACATTAATGTCTGACATTATGTTATGCCTACAACTCCCACTGTTTGGTCGTTGAAACACAATATGTAGGAGGGACAGAGTAAAAGTTTGAGGCAAATTCAGGGATGTCCCTGAAAATCAGGGACAGTTGATAGGTATGACTGCAAACAACACTGTAAGCCACACACTGCAGAACTGTGCTTAGTGTGCTATGCTGAAGTGAGGTTTGCCTGGGGCTAACCTAATTGCACAGTGCTAACACATTAGCCTGGTGCAAACTGGTTAGCCCGGGGCAAACGGGAGTTATATTCAAAGCTCCCATGCAAATGAGCCTACTTCGGTAATCCGTGGGCAATCAGGTATATTTGCATCTCATTAGGTGCTGCTTAGCATGCCTGGTGCTACTACATGGACCACAAAACTCCCCCTTTTGGTCGGAATGGAAGTACAGGCTGGATGTTGCAGGCCAAGGCATGCCCACAGCATCCCCTGTTGGTCAGAACAGAAGTACTGGCTAGAAGCAGCAGGAACTGTGTGGTGGCAGGCACAGTTGGAGCATACATACCTTGCCCAAAGAGAAGAGACAAGGCTTCAAAGGATCATATACAAAGACCTATAATCAGGGACACAGTTTAAGAGGTATGCACTCAGAATGCTGATAGAATAAGAGGATTTGTGTTAAGAAGCAGTTTCAGAAGCAGAACCAGTCTGTAACAGTCATGTGTGACATGAATGTGTGAGGTTAATCCCCACTGTTGTGTCACAGTAATACATATACTGTGAGGGACAGAGAAACATTTGGAGGCTAAATCAGGGACCACCCAGAATAGTAGGGACAGTCAGGAGGTATGAGCGCATACAACGCACCCATGCATATGTGTGCTTGATACACACAAGTGACCCTGGTGTTCTAGAGGTCCCCCGACCCCCCAAGTGCAATTCGTGACCCCTGTAGCCATGTTCATTTCATAATTTCCCTGATGTTCTAGTGGTCCCCCCACCCCCCAAGCACGATCCCCGACCCCGTGCCCATGTTCATGTCCTAATTTCTGTGGTGTTCTAGTGGTCCCCACCCCCAAGCATGATCTGTGACCCTGTAGCCATGTTCATTTCATAAGTTCCTGGTGTTCTAGTTGTCCTCCACCCCCCAAGCACACTCCGACCCCCCATAGCCATGTTACTTATAACTTTCCTGGTGTTCTAGTTGTCACCCCACCCCACAAGCATGATCCACATCTCTCAGTAGCCCCAAAATGACAGCAAAACCTAGTGGTCCCCCCCACGTAGTGCGCCACCCTTCCTCCTGTAGACAGACTCGGTACGGTGCCGGTGACTGGCTCAGCTCTCCTCTCACCACCACGGCTGGCCACTGACTACGGTATGCATGAGTACTCGCTGAGCTGAGTCAGGGATCATGCTGGGGTTGGGGGAACCACTAGAACACCAGGGACATTATTAGATTAACATGGCCACGGGGGTCCAGGATCATGCTTGGGGGTGGGGACCACTAGAGCACCAGGAAATTGTTAAATTACTGCAGCTACGGGATCGGGATAGTGCTTTGGGGACCACTACAGCACCAATGGAAATTGTTAAATTACTGTGGCTATGGGGGATGGGGATCGGGATCATGCTGGGGACCACCTAGCACACCAGGGATTACTGTGCCTATTGTTGCTACCAGAGATGGGGGATCATGCTGGGGGCACTGCTATATTACTGCCAGCTTTTTGTCTGCAGTATTTAGCGCCACGCTACAGATCGTGCTAATGCCTGTAGCGTGGCACTATACATTTGAATATGGCACACAGCCAGTAATCATGGCCACTCCCCTAACTCCCACCCCAGCATATATTTACTTTTAGCGTCGGTGCTATCACATAGTGCCGGTGCTATTAGGGCTTCTGAACATTGCAGCTTGGCGCAAATCCAGTGCTTTTCCAGTGCTACAGCTTTGCGCCAGGCGCAATGCTTTGAATATCTGGCCTGAAGTGTCTAAGTGTTTAGATGGCTTTAATTGTCCAAGTATTTAGATGTCTTAATCTTCTAGTACTAAGCAATGTCCAGCCTTCTTCCTTATACAGGAGACAATGGTGTGTAAGGGCAGGGGCCATGCTGATCCCTTACAGAAATATAGGTGTGCTGTCTACATGCAGAATGCATGCCACATGCTTAATTGTGCAATATTTTCATGCAGTTTGCATACACAAAGTGATCCTAAGCGAACCAGGTCTAAAAAGCAAATCAGGTTTGCATGCTGCAAGCTTGACATGTACACAGCAAGTATGCTGGTGTGAACATCATCTAAAAATGACATCAGGTTCGCATGTTGCATGCTTGACATGAGTGCAGCAGTTAAGCTGGTGTGAATATCATTTAAACATCACATCAGGTTCACATGCTGCATGCTTGCTATGTGTGCAGCAGCTAAGCTGGTGTAAATCTCATCTAGAAAACACATCAGTTTCTATTTCTTATACTACTGCTAGCAATTAGAGTCATTAAAATACACTTTTATTTGAATTCCCATAAAAATTAAGTAAACTCATTAATTCTGATCCTTCTGCAAGTTGTTTAATGGCTTTTGATTTTTGTCATTAAATTGCCATTAATTTGTTGTTTGCTTACTGCATTAAATGCCTAGGATATAGCCAGTGAACATCCCCCATTCCAGAGGTATGAAGAGGGGCCTTCGTGTTGTGAAGCCTATCCTTTTTGTTTTGGACCATGCAAATCCCTTATACATATCTAGTGCTACAAATGTGTTTCTCCATGACTGTTTCATCTCACTTACTTTCCCTTGTCATTCTGTATTGAGTATATACACTATGGCCATGCTCAGCACTCTTTGTGCGGAGTAGGGTCTTTGAAGCATGCACCATAACTCACATTTTGTAACTGAAATGAGAGACGTGGACACTCAAAATGAGGGACAATGAGGGACACTAACACACATGATGTTCAGGACACATCATGAAATATGGAGATCAGTAACTAAGAACACAGTGGAAACCATTGCATTAGCACCTGAGAATGAATTTCTACCATTACACAGGGGTGCAATTTAAGTAGGACAGAGGGGAGCAGTTGCCCCCCCCCCCATATTGGTGCCTATGTTGTTGTTATGGTGTGGCAATAATGGCATTACATTTAGATTTAATCTTTTGCACAATAAGTGCCCACCTGGCCTGTGTGTGCTGATGCTGCAGGTACTCTCCAGACTTGACTGTGTCTGTATTGTGTTGTCCACTCTCTCCACCTATTAGTGACAGCACAATCACATGTGATGTGCAGGAGCTCCAGAAAAGAAAGAGTGCATGAGTCTTGCAAGTGCCATACTGTCTTTCCCACCACAGAGTAGACAGACTGCACACTACAGCTTGGAGAAGTCAGTGAGCACTGAACTCTCAATAGCAGTGTTGTGGCATCATATTTTTGTTGGTGTACTCTTAGTGAGTCTTTGTCTCCCTTGATGGCTGAAGGGACAGAGGGTGAGTTTGAAGCTATTTGAAGACTAGGCTAGCTACTTACTGTACTAGGCTCACCTTGCCCAAAAAAAAAAAACACAGACCCCACAGCAGAAAGCTTGGCTTAGCAGCAGTGGTGACAGTTGTGTGGGTGGCCTTCATAGGCCTTGATCAGTGCAGTGCAGCAGCATCCACAGCAGCAACCAAGCAAGGAGCAAGCAACCCAGGTTGGGTGGGTTCGGTTGGTGAGGTGACTTAGTCATGGACCATGTTGGGGACCTGTGATGGTTGGTTCTAGCATTCAGCTTCTGGTGGAAGGAGAGAGGGGGAGCAGACTGAAAACTGGGCAGGTGGAACACTGTGTTAGGCTGCAGGTTCTGGCCATATGGCTGGGTAAGTAAAAGTAAATACTTTTTTATACAGGTCAACTGGGGAAGGAGGAAGGACTGAAATACTGATGTGTTTTTCATGTTTCTTCACTTTTGGGCAGCTTCTTGACCAATAGGGAATGGCTATTGAATGGAATGGAGTTGGGGAGAAAAAATGGGACAAAACTCTCTTGGGGGGACAGAACATTAGCCAGGAATAAAATTGGTTAGTAACTGGGTGGGTTGAAGCCCAAATATGATGCACTGCTCTGGGATATATACAGATGAATCTTATACAGTACATTTCAGTTTTTCCTGATTTACATATCACTTTTTAGTCAAAACAAATAAGGTGTACCTTTTAGAGATCTTACAGACATTCTAGCACTCTCTTGCATTCACGGACAGTGGAGCAGTATGGTATGCACAGACTATTGAAGCCCCACAATAGTCAGGCATATGGCCCCCAACCCCCAGTGAAGTTGACCTCCACATCCCCATGCTCAGACACATTATGACAAAGTGCAAAGGAGACTGAAGGCGTGTGCACCATTGAAATGAATGGGGGTATTTTTCTATTACTATGTTATACATTATTGATGGAGAGTTGGAGATTAATGACTGCCACCACTTGATTAACAAGGGCCTTGTTAGTAGAACAATGGCCTTCATTATTCTCCAACTTACCATCATAATGTATAAAATAGTAATACAAAATAACTCCATTCATTTCAAGGGAGTAAGCCCCAGCACTCTGACCCATGGATATCATCTCTTAAAGACTCCTGCCTCTGACTCCCTAGTAGTCAAGTAAGAGACTTTTTACTTATATCTATACTTGGTGGGTTGTCTGTAGCAGTATGGCCATACCCACTATAGTGTGTGTGCATGGGGGGGACTGGCCATGTGGGTGTGTTGAGTTATTGCTACTTTTGTGTTTGCATGTTAAAGTCTGTTTGTGTGGAAACATTCAAAACTATGGAGAGAAAATAGTAGGAGTACAGGCCAGACAGAAGTAATTGAGTGGTTTTCTGACTAAGCTTGCATATTGGGGGTGAAAAAACCACATGTTTTTCCATTGGTATGTGTGTTACATTTCAACTGGGAAACTAAGATGAGGGAGAGAAGAAAACTGAAAAGCATAACAGTGGCTACAAGCATGCCATATGCATGCGGATGTATTCAGATACAGTATGTATTGAAGTACAAGTGAGCCATACAGTATGTGTGCAGACAGTATGGCTTAGTGGTTAAAGTCACTGAACTACAAGCCAGGAGACTTGGAGGCATGAAGACCTGGGTTTGAATCTCATCAACTCCCACTTGTGTATGGTGTGATCCTGAGCAAGTCACCTAACTTTTAGGTGTGCAGTTATCAGTGACCACTTGCTTTTTGCATGCATGCCACAAGCATGCAGTCTTTCCCAATTTAACATAAAAACATTGTTTCCACACGTGCTTGCTGCATGAATGCCATATGCATGCAATCGTTTCCAATTTAACTTTTAAATCATACTTGCAGCATGTATATCACTTCATTAGTTTTATGCATGCTGCATGAAAACATTTCATGTAATTAATTCTGTAAGGGATGAAGTGGAGATCTCTATGATAGAGAACATCTACGCTACCTAGGTTTGTAGCTGAGGCACTTCTATAAACAATGTCTCCATAGTCCAGGAGAGGTATGAATGTGGCTTGTACCAAGGTTTTCTTATCATCCTAACTTAGGCAAGATATATTATGATAGGAAAAAACAGTTACTGACTGAACTTTTTACAGAGAGCATCTATATGAGCATGAAGAGTATTCTTGTCATATAACAACATGCCTAGATACTTAAAAGTGTGCACAGATTCAGTATACTCATTGGTGTGAGTATGAAGGGAGGATGATGATGGTTTGGAACTAGGGTTCAGTGAGAAGACCATGTATTTAGTTTTGGTTGCATTCAGGAGTAGTCTGACTGCATTAAGGTTGTTCTTTAATAGGTTAAACCCATGGCCGTAGAGTTTAGGTTTTCACGGGAAGGGGCTCTCAGGCTCAAAACTGTTGGCTGAAACAGTTAACCTATTTTCAGACTACCCTATCTGGGGGTGGTCTCACCTTTCCTGAGGGGGTTCTTGAGCCTGGAAGCCCCCCCCCAAACTCTACACCTATGGGCAAGCCCATCTTGTAGTGAATGCATGGCTGTCTCAGGGTCTGGACTAGTGATATAGAGCACTGCATCATCTGCATAAAAAAGTAGATTACCATTAGTAATGGTTTGGCCTAAATCATTGATATAACTATTAAACAACAGAGGGCTCAATATCGAACCCTGTGGAACCCATTTGCAGATTCGAACACAAGTAGAGGAGAGGCCTTCCACCTTCAATTGCCTGTGCCTGTAGATGAGATAGGAACAGAACCAACCAATTATTGATAATTCCCTGGAATAATTTATGGGGTGTGCATAATACCCCAAAATCACCTCTCAAATTGACCTTGGTGCTAAATTCACATTTTAAGTCCAATAATCATCATAAATTCACCAACTATGCACCTCATCTTGGACTACAACCATACCAAGTTTCAGACACATTGGACAAATTTTGACTGAGTTATGCCTAAAAAACCTCAAAAGGAGCAGTTGGTGAAAGTCATTTTGTTCAAACTTTACCCTTTGTGTATCTCAAGGAGAAGTTACAGGTGAAGTTGCAAGGCAAAGTAACCAGTGGCGAATTTCCTATTAAATAGAACAACTTTGTGAAATGATTTGCAGAGGTGAATTTGGAGACTTTGCCTTAACTGTGAATTAAAACTTTGCAACATCTCTTATAATCTGGCATTTATTTCTGGATCCTTATTCAATTAGGCCAGCATAGATGGAATATAATCCACAGAGAATGCAAGATACCGCCAGGGAGGATTTGTAAGACCTACTACTGGATTACTGCACCCTCTTATGGCACTGAACACTGGGATTCATTTTTACCTGCCCCCCCACCTCTCAATGTTCAATGTGGTGTTTACATGGAGTGTGAAGGCAATCTGCATTCTGCTCCTTATGCTGACACCACATATGAACATATGAAATTTGCCAGCAGATAAAGGCCTAGAGGTCTATCAAGTCTGCTCGAATGTGCAGCTAGCACCCCTTATTCTGCAGCTGCCCCTCCCCACCCTTCCCCTTCATTAACCCTCCCCCTTGTCCTGTCCCATCCTCGTTTGAAGCAGTCCACTGTTCTACTGCATACCACTTCAGCAGGTAACGCATTCCACCCAGCCACCACCCTCTCTGTAAAAAAGTGTCTCCTCATCTCCCTCCTGATCCTTCCTTGTTCCAGTCTCATATCATGGCCCCTGGTGGCCCTCCCCTCCCTTACTTTGAACAGCCCCTCTGTACCCATCTTGTTTATTCCTTTCATGTATTTAAAGGTTTCAATCATGTCACCCCTGTCTCTCCTCTCCTCCAGTGAGTACATGTTCAACTGCTTCAACCTCCTCTCGTATGATAAGTCCCCCAGCACCTTGATCATCTTTGTCGCTCTGCACTGCACCCCCTCCAGTAACTTAATGTCCCTCTTCAGATATGGACGCCAGTACTGCACGCAGTACTCCAGGTGTGGTCTAACTAATGACCTATGCAGTGGCAGAATCACCTCCTCCCTCCTTCCTCCCCGAGGATATACCCCTTACAATACAACCCAGAATTTTTGTTGGCCTTTGCAGCTGCCTTCCTCATTATGCCGAGTTGTTCGTTGACCCTGTAATGAGCACACCCAGATTCTCTCCTCCTCTGTCTGGGCTAGCTGCACTCCCCTAGCTGGTAACTCCTCCTTGGGTTCTTCATCCCAAAATGCAGCACCTTGCACTTTTTGGCATTAAAGCCCAGTTGCCAGGTGTCTGACCAGGTGTCAAGCTTTGCCAGATCATCCTGCAACCCCTGCCATCCCCCTAGGTCACCCACCACCGCGCCTACCTTGGTGTCATCAGCAAACAGACTGATCTTGCTCTTAATGTCCCATGATATGTCTGCAATGAATATCCCAAACAACACTGGTCCCAACACTGAGCCCTGTGGAACACCACTTGTCACTGCCCTTGGGTGTGAGAGCTCCCCACTCACCACCACCCTCTGTTGCCTTCCCTGCAGCCAGTTTCCTACCCATCTCACCAGCTTTGCACCCGCCCCTGTGCCTACTAACTTCCTTCCCAGCCTTCCATGTGGCACTGAGTCGAATGCCTTACTGAAGTCCAGATACAGGACATCCACTGCATGGCCCTGTCCAGTTGCCTAGTTACCCAGTCATAGAACTTGACCAGGTTGGTTTGGCAGGATCTGCCAGTGTAGAAGCCATGCTGTCTGCTGTCCTGTAGTCCTTTGGCCTCTAGGAGGGCCATCAACCTCTCCTTCAGGATAGTCTCTATTAGCTTACCCACGATGGATGTGAGGCTCACTGGCCTGTAGTTTCCCGGTTCATCCTTGGGGCCACTCTTGTGGAGGGGCACCACATGAGCCATCCTCCAGTCCTGAGGTACACACCCCGAATGTAGTGAGGCATTAAATAGGTCTGCCAAAGGTCCTGCAAGGACCTCTGCCAGCTCCTTCAGTACCCTGGGGTGGATGCCATCTGGGCCTGGCGCCTTGTCCACCCTCAGTGCCTTCAAACCCTCTCAAACTCTGCTCTCCATGATTTCCCCATCTGTCACCCTCCCCCTGTTTCTGCCATTTCTCCCACCTTGGGTGTCACCCCCTCTTATCTTTAGTAAATACTGAGCAGAAGTACTCATTTAGTGCTTCCGCCTTATTGCACCCTGCTTCCACCCAACTCCCCTCCTTCCTAATCCTTACTATGTGGTCCTTACAGCTCCTTTTCTCCCTGATGTACTTAAAGAAGTCCTTCTCCCCCTTCTTAATGCCTTGTGCCAGCCTGAGTTCCGTAGATGCTTTTGCTCCCCTTACTGCCCTTGTCACCTCCTTCGATTCTGTCAAGTACTCCTCCCTGTCCTCCCCCCTCCCTGTTTTCTTGTACTTCCTAAAGGCAGCTCTTTTCCTCCTTACCTTTTCCATGACCTTCTGACATGCATGCCCATTGGTTGTCACACTTTGCTACTAAGGATCATACTAAGGACATTAGTACAGTAGTGGGCCTTTATAACCACTGAAACTGTCCCTTAGTTCTCAGTTGTAGAATCCAGTTTACTTCACCTCTTTAATATAGAGATAGATAGATAGATAGATAGATAGATAGATAGATAGATAATGGTGGTATACAATGATGTATACCTATTGAGGGGGCTAATTAGGGCTAAAAGAATACAAGCCTGAAGGCCAAGTGGCTTTATTGCCCTAATTAGCGGTGGAGATGGGTATACTTTATGTCTGAGTATGCCACTCTTACCCATTGTTTGTTGAATGTAATACATTAGGATGGCTATTTGTATGGAGGTCATATTTGTGATCATGTTATGGCTCCTGAAGACCTCTTGCAGCATATATATCTATATAGTATACTGGTGTCATAGGACCAATATAGTTAGGGTGAGTGGCAACTTCTATGTTAAAGCCAAAATTTTGAACCTTAATAACATTGGAAGCATTCAACTGATTTTTGTGCAATTTGACATGCATAATCTCCAAGAGTAGGTCTCTTGATGTGCACAATTTTGTGTGAATCTGTTGTGTGATTTTTGCGATACAGAGCATTACAAAATCCTAAATTTACCACTTTTTGGATGTTTTTTTCCTACAGCTATTTCCCAGAAATGACTTTATATTGTGGTCTGAAATTTTCAAGGTAGAAAGCCTTTGGCTCACAGATGTGACTTTTGAAAGTTTGGCGAAAAAAATATTAATCCATTTAAAAGTTATAACATTTTTAATATTCCCATTATCTACTATGGGAAAAGTTAAGTATTCCGCATGAAAATACTTTTGTTTTCACGGGAGGTGCTCTATTTTTGCATGTAGGGTCACATAGAGCCTACTTTGTTTTTGCAGGAGCTCCCTTGTTTTGCAGGAGCTACTGTTATGGTGCATGTAGGGTTACATAGAGCTTTCCTTAGTTTCGCAGAGCTCTCTTGGGTCTGCCATCTTGTTTTCTCGTTAGCAAGAGAGACAGAGAGAAAACAAAAATAGATACAATATGAAAAAGAAACATCAGAACTTAGCTAAACAGGAGCCATTTAGCTAGATTCTGACTTTTTTTTAAATATTGACCATAAACAAGTTTTGTGGACACCTGAAATGCCCGGTGCCAAGTGTAGCGAGACAACGGTGGAATTTTCTTTTGTTGTGCAGTCGCAGCTTCAACTCATGCTGCTGGCTGCACCCTTAGGTGTGAGCCCTCATTTTCATGGTGTCTTGTGGCACCTCCACCCACCGATTACTGTCCCGTATCAGTGCTGTTCAGTGGTACCTTCCCACATCACTCCCTGCTATGTATTGCTACCTCCACCTTCCAAATTCATTCTGACACCGTGATGCTCACCTCTGGTGTCAGATGCCTTCTGTGCAGCCCCTTTTGTTTACTATGTGCTGACATTGGAGGGCTGAATCCCCATGTTGGTATTACATGCCTCCCCAGCAGTGTGGGACACTGGGGAGCCCACTGGCAGTGTCTCTTAGGATGGATTATGTGTACCTGTAAGAAGAAAACAGTCCTCCAATGTATTTCTTTATCCTGAAAAAGGGAAATGGTCCCTTGCTGTCTCAGCTGTCCTCCTCCCACTTCCCAACCCTCCCACTGGGCATCCACCACCCCACAACTCCCCCCATCCTATACTTGCCTCCAGAGGTTGTACACTGTCAGCTTCTGTGCACCGGGAAAGGATTGCTGTCTTCACTGAACTGGATACTTGATGTTCAAAAATGTGGTATGTGTGAAAATAGGTATAGCTTATTTTTGCACATGCTACATTTTCCAAAGACAAAATATCCACATTGACATATTTGATAACTAAAGAAAAAGCACCTTTGCTCTTGTGGCTCTGCAGTGGTGCAGAGGACAGGGCACATGACTGCAAATGCAAATGTTCTGGGTTTGAGACCAATCTCTCTATATTTTTGTTTTCATCTACAATGAAGGTGACAAAATATGGAGACTGATCTCAAGCCCAGAACCCCCTGTCTTGCAGTCATGTGCCCTGTCCTCTACTCCACTGGAGAAGCACCTCAGCAGTTGTACTTTTTCTTTATTTGTCAATTATGTGGTTGGCCTGACTGCAACTGGATGCTAATTGTACAAATGTGCTATGTGTGAAAATAGGCATAGCCTGCTTTTGCACATTACATGCCTTTGAACATTTAGGATCTACTTGCGGCCAAACATTCACATCATTGAGTGCCCCACGGGCTGCAAGTGGATGTTTGCAGTGGCAGTGTGGGATACTGGGGAGCCCACTCCCAGTGTCCCAAGTCAAGTTCCTCACCCAGCAATGTGGGACACTGGGGATCCCACTCCCAGTGTCCCAAGACATGTATCAGCACCCCTCATGCAGTGTGGGATACTGGGGAGCCCACTCCCAGTGTCCCAAGTCAAGTTCCTCACCCAGCAATGTGAGACACTGGGGATCCCACTCCCAGTGTCCCAAGACATGTATAAGCACTCTTCATGCAGTGTGGGATTCTGGGGAGCCCACTCCCAGTGTTCTGAGTCATGTCTGCACCCCCCCACAGGGTGGGACACTGGGAAGCCCACTAACAATGTCCCAACACATGTCACCCCCAGCAGTGTGGGACACGGGGGAGCCCACTCCCAGTGTGCCAATACATGTGTTTAATTTAAACCTGTTGGAAAAGAAAATAGTTCCCCTACATCTTTTTTATTTGTAAATGTAAAAAAAAGAAAATGGTCCCTCATCGTCCCTGCCATCCCCTTCCCCATCCTGACCCTCCCACTGAACATCTACCATCCCACAGCCTCCTTTGCCCTATACATACCACTGGAGGTTCTTCACTGTCATCTTCTGTGGACTGGGACACATCTGCACTCTTTAAAGTTAAACTGCAAACTGAGGTATCAAGGTAAGTGCCGTATAATGTATTTCAGGGACATTTTGAACTTATGTTGATATCTTACCTATTTTTGGTATTTTTTCACCAAATTTTTAATGTGAGCTTTTTGGGACCCAACCTCATTAACACTGTCACTATTGTTTAAGTAAGTCCATAAGGAGATTTTGCAGTCAGTGTGCAAAAATCACCTTTCAGGACTGAATAATGAAATGACAGTGCCCGTGTTCATGAGGTAGGATCCTAAAAAGCCCATGTTGAAAATTTGGTAAAAAAATTCATAGAAATGGCAGAGTTACATGCAGTCATTGAAATTTTTCTTGCACACATGTAACTTTGGTAATTTTTTATATTTTCACTCCAACTTTCAAGATAGCATTTTTTTCACACCACCTCATGAACAGTACAGCTGTCATTTTTCATAACCTGCCCAAAATGTGTTTTCACACCTGTGGCATGGAATGGCATTTTGACACAGATTTGAACATTTTCACCAACTGGATTTATGAGGTGGGGTCTTAAAAAGACTGTTTTTAAAATGTATGGTCAAAATAAGAAAAAAATGCAGAAGTTATGATCATTCATTGCAATTTCAGTACACTCGCTCATAGTTTCTGAAATTTGAAATATTTTGACCCCAAATTTTCAACATAGCCTTCTTATTACCCAGTCTCATGTATGTCACATCTGTCATTTTTAAATCCTGTCCAAAATGTGTTTTTGCACCTGTGGCATACAATGGCATTGCAGTTGTGCAGAATTATGTTTTGGAGGGGATTTGAAAATTTTCTCTACCGGGTACATTTGCTTGGGAAATAAGTTGTCTATACTGATAGGCACATATGGATACTAGTAAACTGTCTGAAAAAGTAAGGAAATTTATTGCAAAAAACTTTGTCAATGCATCAGTTAGGGTTGTTAGTAAAGAAACAAAAGTAGGGAAATAGGGAACTAGGATTTCCAACCCTAACACCCCACCCCCACCCTGCAGAGACCGACAGGCATTGGGGTGCCTTGGGGTCATCAGGTCTAATGCTCACTCAATTTTCCTATGCTGTACACATCTCAGCTTATTTACGTATGGAATTGGGTGAATTGGAAATCCTAATACCATAGTTTCCTACTTTTTTCACTTTACTAACAACCCTAACTGATGCAGTAACAAAGCTTTTGCAATGAACATATGCACAGCATATATATGTATATGTATGTGTGTATATGTATGTGTGTATATATATATATATATATATATATATATATATATATATATTCTTTACCAAAAACTGTGTTAATTCATCATTTAAGGTTAAACACAAAAAGTCAGGAAATGAGATCTTTAGGGTTGCCCCCTACCCCCCCATGTAACCCCCCATTCTACCAAGACTGACAGATGCTGGGGTGTGTCATTGGGATTGTGAGTCCTAAATGTCACCCCATTCCATGTGTAATCATGTTGACATACCGCAATAAAGAAGAATGGGGTGACATTTAGGCTTCACAACCCCAATGACACTCTCTGGCATCTATCAGTCTAGGGAGGATGTGGGGTACATGAGGGGGGTAGGGGCAACCATAACGGTCTCATTTCCTGATGTTTTGTGATGTTTTATGTTTTAACCCTAAATGATGCATTAACGCAGTTTTTTGTAAAGAATTTCCTTACTTTTTGCGAAAGTATAGAAAAGTACAAACTCGTGCAAGTTGGTGGAAGGGCCCCACGCTCCCACCAGCTTGAAACAAAACAAATTTTCATTCATCAGAGTGGCATAATTCTGCACCTGTTTACATTTTACACAACTAACCACTGAAAATTACCTCTGTGGCAAAAACGCTAGCTACCCTGTAAATGTCAAGCCACTACCACAATGCAAAGCGCTATCCGCAAAATGTAAAGTGTGTCACACAATATCTCCACAGAAAATTAATTTTCCAACACCTAAATACATATTTCACATGTACCGGATATTCCCACAACACCCTCTAGATTTCAAGTTAAAACACCAAACCATTTCTGAGATATTTAATTTCAAAGTTTTTGCACCTTTAAAAATTCTTTGATCACAAGAATTGACCACGAATTCGTGATCAAAGATCATCTTTGATCATGAGGAGACATCTGGTCATGAAAATTGGGCTATCTGGTCCCTCCAAATCTGCCCATCTCGTCCCACCCTCATGAATGAAGCTCACGATTAAACAATCTCACGATCAAAGAATTTGCAGGCTCATGATTAAAGAATGAAAAAACATGAAAGCTAAATTTTTTGACACAACTACATTAAGCCACAGGCATGCCTCAATAGAAGGAAGCCCCTGAGCAAAATCCATCCTAGTTTGACTTTACAAGTGACCCCTGTGCTGAGATATTTGATTTTTTTGAACCTAAAAATCTGACCATCTCATCCCTCCCTCACGAATGAAGATCGCAATCAAAGAATCTCACGATCAAAGAATTTGCAGGGTCACAATCAAAGATCATTAGTGAGCCATGATCAAAGAATTGAAAAGTTTAAAACTCTATTTTTTGACATAACTACATAAAACCACAGCCATGGCTCAATAGAGGGAAGACCCCTGAGCAAAACCCATCATAGGTTTACTTCAGAAGTCACCCCTGAGCTGAGATATTAGTTTTTTTCTGACTGCAAACTGAAAACAAAATGGCAGCCGTTATGATCAATAAATTTCTCGAGATCAAAGTTTCTTTGATCATGAGTCTGCAAATTCTTTGATCATGAGGAGTGACCAGATGGCCAAAACCCTATTCTTCTTTAGCAAAATAAGCATATAAATTTTCCCATAGACTTATAAAAGGGGCTAAAAAGTTTAATAGCTTTTGAATGGATTATTTTTTTTTCTCCAAACAAAAAGTGACATGTTCCTTGACCCAAACTCTTTCTACATGCCAAGTTACAGACCAGCACCCCACACAACGGCCGCACAGCGCCACAGACAAAATCTGAGAAACAGCCCACAAAACTGGTGAAAAGTGCATTTTTCAGCATTTTGGTGAGCAAAAATTTGGCAGATCAAGAGATCTACCGTGTCCCACCATGCATACCAAATTTCATGCAAATCCTTTGAATGAGTCCAAAGTTATTAACATGCAAAATTTTGAGTTTAACATAGACGTGCCTTCATAACCCTAAATATAGGGGTGCAACTGTGCCCTTATATATATATATATATATATACTGTATATATATAGTATACACATGGGTGAGGAATTTTCACCATACAAAAGGCTACTGTTTATTCACCTGTATACCTGTAACTAAATTAGCAATTAAAAGTATTTATTTATTTAGTTTTTGTTGACCGGATAAGTGCACTAGACAAATTCTGCCTATTTTCAGGCACGACCCAGGGGAGGGGGATACAGATGAATGCCAACTGACTTTGAACCAGATTAAGCTGTTGGTGGTATTTTAGTGAATGGTGGAAATTTTGGCCAGGGTACTGGGAAAATTTCCCTACTCTTTTCGAGAAGTGCCATGGGATCTTTAACATCCACCTGAACTATTACCAGAACAGGTATATGGAACCTTGGTTTAATCTTTCATCCCAAAAGATGGCACCTCAGGAATGCAGCACCCCACCCTCATGCTGCACTGCAATGTCAGTATTGGGATATTAACCCAAGTGCCTGGTGTGGGAATAGAACCCACAGCCTTCTGATCTCCCAGCCTCAGAGCCAAGTGTGCTACCTGCAGAGCCACTGACACTGACAAGTATATACTTGCAATAATCAAATAATTATAATATATACCTACACTAATAAAAGTACATAACTACACTATACTACATTAAACACTATGCAACATTACTAATACTGTACCACAACTGCCACATCATTTAAAAACTAGTCAAACTAATTAACAAGCTGCTAAAGATTCTGGAAAAAAGACACACGAAACTCTAACAAACACAGAAATCACCTGAACTCCTACCTACACTCACAGCACACCATTCCCTACTTGCCACAAGAGGTCTTCAGGTGCCATAATGCAATTGTATCTGTGATCTCCATGACAATAACCATCAATGGGCAAGGGCGGCACCTTTGGAAATATACCCATCTCGGGGGCTAATTGGGGCAGTAAAGCTACTCACCATTCAGGCGTGTGGCCTTATAGACCTAATTAGCCCCCTTGATAGATATATATCCTTGAACACTGCCCTTTCCAATTATTTATTCTCTCTCTCTATATATATATATATGTATATATATATCTACAGCATTTGCAAAGGCCAAGTATGAATTGTTCACTGCAATACTGCTTTGAAGAGCATTTCACATTACCATCACTCTCTATGTGTAGTAATACTACCACTACCATTTTGGATCATGTTCTTTCTCACAGAACCATCCTGCTAGGGAAACTCCACTGCCAGGGGAAAGCATGAGGAATTTGGCAGTAAGAAGGGAACTCAATGCAGGATAACTACTGTTGAAGATATGTGGTAGACTACAGGAAAGGGGGCATGAGGGAGTGGGGTTTGTGGAACAACTACTGGAAAAAATCTAGAAAAGAGTAAAACGTCATTTAAAAATTGTCACCTGAAGCATGAAAAATGTTTGATGTGATGAGTAAATTTTTACCTAACCTTGCCAAATACCGGTCAGTGAACAGTTTTTATAGTAAGACAGTTTTGTGGCAAAGGAAAGGATTTGGATCCATCTTTTTCCCATTCCCTGATGATTAACTGGAATGCTACCCTTACTCACACTGTGTAAACTTCAATGATATCCTCTCCTAGGAGGCTGTGTAATCAGTACTTGAAGCCTTTTGTACAGTAGAATGATTTTTTGTACTGGAAAAGAAAAAATTGTGCACCCACCTGAAACAACACTGAAGTCATGAAATACATATAAACAAATGTATCTCCTCTGAAGAAGCCCAATGCATTCTTGGTGTGACATCAGGTGTGTCTCCATGCCCTTGTTGGGAGTGTGTATATCATGCAAACACAGAGATCTGATGTAGATACACAGTCAGGCATTTGCATAAAGGTATGTTTGATTATGCCTATTTCATGACTTGAGTGTTTGATCCAGGAGGGCGCATTATTTTTTTTAATCTTTTGGTATTGGCTGTAGTTACACCACCATTTGATCTTGATCTGGATGCCCTTCTGCTATTTTTACACTGGGAATATTTTGAAATAATTTTTTTTTAAATCAAAAATCTTGTGAGAATGACAAACTCAAATTGTTATAAAAAAGCATAATGTGCTATTTTCTAATAGTATCTTAGTGTCAAAGTTTCTGTAGCTACCCAAAAATGCCTACATTGTGCATGCAGAATCTCCTATCTGTCACAAAGGGATTCCTGTATTTCTTTGTTGTACCTCAATAACATAGAGCAAATAATACATATTAACTCATTTATTGAATAATGTTTGTTATCCAAAACAAGACAGCCACTCAAACGTCATGCTGCAATAGTCTTCACTGTAGTTTAAAAAGCCTCCCTATCACTGAATTTTTTTAACTTGATCTAGTCTTCCAGGCAGTTTTTGGAAAAGAAAGGAGTTGTCAAATTGAAAACAAAACTAGTCAAATAACTCAAAGTATTTTATGGAAGTAGCACTGCAAAATATGGAGAGCATGCAACAAGGAGGCTGGACTACTGGTTGTCTATGTTTAACATTCATAATGAGTGATTATTCTAATTTGTTTTTCAGGTTTGGTACAGTCAGCACTATGACTGAAGGGGACTATGATTATCTGATCAAACTCCTGGCCCTTGGGGATTCTGGAGTCGGAAAGACAACATTCCTCTACAGATACACAGACAACAAGTTCAACCCCAAATTTATCACAACTGTGGGAATTGATTTTAGGGAAAAACGAGTGGTGAGTTTCTTTTCAGTAAGCTAAATTGATGCAAAACTAATTGCCATACTCTTCAGTTCAGTTTCATATTACTTGTAGTATATTGCCAATATATATTATAGTGGAAGGTTCTTTAGTTCTAGTTATCTAAGACCTGGACTACACTAACTACCTGTACCTGGAGAGCAGTGGACTCCAGGAAAGTAAACCATACAGGTTCATGCAGAAAAGTCTTGTTAGGCCAACCTAATATTATTTGACTGGGTAATGAGGGTAGTGGATAAGTGTTATGTTGTGGCTTACTGTACTCTGATTTCTGCAAGGCCCGAAGGTTGCTGAAGAAGCTAAAGGACCTGGGTACAGTGAAAGACCCAATTAAATAGGGGATACACTGTTTAGAAGGGATACAGCAGAGGATTGTGGTAAATGGAGTTCAAGTTTATTGCAGGAAAGACTCCATTGAGCAATCTCATTCACAAGGAGGTCCTGAGGCACATACACATACAGTTTGCAATTACATAGACAGGAGATATAAAATGTAGAACAACAAAGAAAAAATATATAATACAAGAGGTATGCACAATAGAAGTCCTTATGCTATATATGCAGTACATTCCAGCTTTAACCTTGCCCTAAATTATGCATCACATTTCAGCTTAATACGTTGAGGGCCAGTTGGTACCTAGGAAGTTGACTTGGTGTTAGGGGCCTAGTAGCACCTACATATGTCTTTTAATTTAGAGATAGCTACTGTTTTGTAGAGGTTAATTGATACGATGCTGGTTAGCTTCAGCATGGCTTGTAGTTGGTTCCAAATGTTTGGGAGGGCGTATGAGACAGCTCTTTGGCCAGCTGTTGTATGTGTCCTGTGAACATCTAGTAGGATAAGGTCGGATTTCCTTAGGGAGTAGGTGCTATGCGAGATGTGTATAGAGATGTTAAATAGACAGGCAGTTTGTGGTAGTAATTTGAGGTCCAAATGCCAACATGCAGGAGGCGTCTGGTGGCAAGAGAGGTCCACCAACTGCTGCATAAAGATCACAGTGGTGGGTCCTGTACGCAGAGTTAGTAATGAAATGAAGAGCACGGTGATAGAGTACATCCAGTTTAGATAGGCTCAAGGTTGGGGAGGCGATAAAGATAATGTCTCCGTAGTCAAGCAAGGGAAGGAATGTTGCTTGGACAAGTCTTTTGTGGGTTGCGAGAGAAAAGAGGGTCCTATTTCTAAAGAAGAAGCCAAGCATGCTTTAAGCCTCTTTGATAGATCCTCGATGTGGTCACTGAAGGAAAGCTTGTTGTCTATCCACATACCTAGATATTTAAATTTAGATCGACTTCAAAGGGTTCACCTAGGAGGTAACTATGAAGTTTTTAGGTGGGGTAGGTAGGGCACCAGACAAGGCAAGTCTCAGAAAATCATTGTCTTGTTTTTTTGGCATTTAAGAAGCTTGGCATTGATAAGGTTGCTTTCTAACTGGATAAAGTCAGCTTGGAGTGCTTCCCTGACTTCAGTTAAGGACGAGCCTGATGCATACAAAACCGTATCGTCCGCATGGAAATGTATGCTAGAGTTCTTTATGTGGGAGTCAAGGTTGTTGATGTACAGGGAAAAAAGGATTGGTCCTAGGATGGAGCCTAGAGGGACTCCTCTGGCAATTGGAAGGGGGCAGATAGTAGGCCATCAGCTTTGACTTTTTGTATCCTTCCCGTAAGATAACTGTTAAACCACAGTAAGGTAAGTGGAGTGGTACCTATGTAGGTAAGAAAGGTGATTAGAAGGTGATGGTCTACAGTGTAGAAGGCCTTACTAAGGTCTAGAAAGACTGCACCAGTAACCTTCTTGGTGTCCATAGCATGGATACAGTCATTAGAGACTTTAGCCAAGGCTGAGATGGTACTGTGCTTCGACCTGAAGCCAGATCGGGCTGGGTTTATTTTATTTTATTTATTTATTTATTGGAGAAATCAGTTTTACAACCTTTGAGTCATGGACTCGTTTACAAAGGTACCTCGTCATTGGGGGGGGGGGAGACAACAATTAAGTGAGTTTGGGACAGGGATGAACATACGGGTGAGATACATAAACACACTTGAAGATTACAGGAGTTTAGGAGTGAGTGTGCTTCAAGGTGATTTTCTAGTTGGTTGTATATAGGGTTTTTCCAGCACTTTGGAGAGAATGGGCAAGATAGAGATAGGACGGTAGTTGTTTAAGTCACAAGGATCTCCTGATTTGAAGAGAGGAAGAACATGGGCAGATTTCCAGCAGGATGGAACAGTGGCTGTGGTAATAGAGAGGTTGAAGATGTGAAGGATGGGGGCTGTGAGCTGGGCATAGCCTAGCCGCAAGAAAAATAATTTAAGGCCATCGTCCCCTGCACTTTTCTTGGTGTCAAGGCTAAGAATTATGTCTTCAACTTATTTGTAGCTAAATAGGCACAACTGTCAAATTGTCAAATCATAACAGAGGGATATCACCATTGGGGTGCCACAAGGATTGGTCCTGGGTCCAGTCCTTTTCAATATGTTAATTAATGACATGGGAGAAGAAATCCAGGGCAGGATATGTCTCTTTGCAGAGCTCTGTGGCAGGGTAGGCAGTGAAGAGGTGGTTAGGGAGAAGCTGAGAGACATGCAAAAGCTAGAGAGGTGGGCAAAGGTTTAGCAGTTGAAATTCAGTGCCAAAAACTGCAAGGTGATGCACATAAGGAACAAGAGCCCAAGAACAGAGTAGTGGATGGTGGTGGTGGGGGGGGGTTAAAGCTCTGCATAACTTCTGAGAAAAGAGACCTAGCAGTCATTATCAGTGACTCCCTAAAACAATCAAACCACAGTAACAAGGTCTACATTAAGGCACACGGGATGCTGGGGTGTATCAGAAGGGGCACTGACAGCAGAAGGAAGGTGGTATTACTACCTGTCCTTAGATTACTGGTGAGGCTCCACCTGGAGTACTAAGCTCAGTTCTGGAGTTCTCAACTAAGGAAAGTTATAAAATGGGTTTTAAAAATCATGAAATCTGATTGGCTGAGGGTGATCTTTGCCAGTGCTGTTATCTCAGCATGGTAGCCTGTGATGATAGCGATTATAAATGAGTGACTGTAGAAACAGCGACTCATTTATAGCGCCATCATTATGAGCTGCCCTGCAATGGTAGTGATGGTATAGCACCTAGAGCGACTGGAAGGGGAGGGATGGGGAGCTGTAGGAAAGGGATAGGAGGGAGGGTTTAGAAAGGGAGGTGAGCCTGCTGCAACTGAGCCAGCCCTGTGGTATAGTGGTGAGGATGGCTGGCTACGGTGCAGTAGGCACTGGATTTGGGACCTGCTTGGGGATACTGTTTTGCCGCTGCTTGCAGCTGTGTATTTTTTATTTTTTTCCAGCACAGAATTTCACCCCTCCTTGACATGCACCCCCCTGGAGTTGAGAAATCCTAAGTAAGTGGGGTGCGGGGGATGAATCCCCCCACTGGGGAGGTGTTGGGGTCACAGCACCCCCCCCCCTGCAAATACACTTTATTTCATCGGAAGTAGGGTTGCTGACAACTGTATATTGCCGAAATGCTTTTCAGGAATATACATTCGCATTAGTAGCGATCGCTGTTTTTCCATCTCTATTACCACATGGAACCTCTCAGCACAGTAGCACTGGATAAAGATCCAGCAGCCCCATCACATGAAAATCAATACAACTACCCATCTCTGATTATCATCACAAACATGCCCGTCACCTTTACACACTAATAACCTTCAACTAGGCCCTAAAAATAAAACTGCCTTACATTTAAATACCTAGAGACAGATATTCAAAAGGGTTGCGCCATGTGCAATAGGGTTGCACCTGCGCAAGTCCAAACTTGCTCCATTCTGCGATATTCAGCAGGAGGCAGTTGAGCCACAGAAAACATGCTGAGCAACAGCGCAATGTAAATGAATGCATGCTGAACTGGAGGGGGAGGAACCATGCATAAACTGCACAGCCCGATATTCAGCTGGGCTGTGCAGAGTTGTGCAGGCGCAACCTCCAACCTGTGCCTGCACAACTCTGAGCCAAAAAAAAAAGGCTCAAATCGAGGGCCACCCACAGGTGAGCTGCTACATTGCAGGGCGCAACACAGCAGCTGCCACCCTTGGCTGGCCCCCAACCCACTCCCTGTGCCCCCTCTGCAGCCCAATCGTGGGCAAAAGAGTGAAAATCCCCACCACCACTCCCCACTGGCCCAGTCGCGGGCAACAGCGAATGTCCCCCCACCAGCCCTACGAGGCTGCATTAGTTAAAAACAGCCCCCGAATACATCCCTGGTGGTCCAGTGGACCGAAAAGCCTGATCGCAGGCTGTATCAGTGTAAATACAACCCCCTCGAACATAGCCCTGGTGGTCCAGTGGACCGAAACTCCCGTTACGCGGGATTGTAAGCAGTAAACCCACGAACATAGCCTGGTGGTCAGTGGACCGGAAACTTACCCGATGGCTCAGCGGGATGTAAGCAGTAAACCCCCCACGAACATAGCCTTGGTGGTCAGTGGACCTGAAACTCCCGATCACAGGATGTAAGCAGTAAACCCCGAACATAGCCCTGGTGGTCAGTGGACGAAACTCCCGATCGCAGGATGTAAGCAGTAAATACCCCCAACACATCCCTGGTGCCTAGTGTCCCCACCCCACCCACCCACGAAGCCCCACCACGCTCCCCCTGGCAGCGGCGGGTGGCAGCATCCACCGCCTGTCACCCGCCACCACCCCGACTGACTGCCCGGTAGTTGCACACCATTGGTGCAGTGTGTTGGAGTATGTCTTGACCTGCCGGTCTAAGCAGTGGCATTTTGGAGCTCCCAAGGGATCATATGTGTGTTACAGGAGGTTCTGACCTGCTAGTCTAAACGTCAGCATTTCGGAGCTCCCAAGGCAGCAGGTGTCTGTCAGAGGGGATCATGTCCTACTACCGTAAATGGTGCCATTTTGGGGATTCCAAATCAGCAGGTGTCTTTTGTAGGGGGTTCTGACCTACTTCTCTTAGCGGCGGTGTTTTCGAGTTGCTATGGAAGCAGGTGTGTGTTGGAGGGGGTCCTGACCTACTAGTGTAAATGACGGCATTTTGGATTTCCCAAGGATGCATGTCTGTTGGAGGGGGTCCTGAACTGCTAGTCTAAGCAGTGGCGCTTTGGAACTCCCAAAGCAGCAGGTGTGTGTTGGAAGGGGTCCTGAACTGCCAATCTAAAGTTCGGCATTTCGGAGCTCCCAAGGCAGCAGATGTGTATCGGAAGGGGTGCAGACCAGCTAGTCTTTGTGGTGTCATTTTGGAGCTCCCAAGGCAGCAGGTGTGTGTGGAAGTGTGCAGTGGCCTGTTAGTCTGGCGGCATTTCAGTGTTCCCAAGTATGCAAGTGTGGGTTGGAGGAGGTCCTGACCTGCTTGTGTAAATCGCAGTGTTTCGGAGTTCGCAGGGCAGCAGGTGTGTGATGGAGGGGGTCCTGCCCTGCTAGTCTAAGCAGCGGCATTTTGGAGCTTCCAAGCAGCAGGTGTGTATTGGAGGGGTTCCTGACCAGCTAGTCTCAGCGGTTGCCTTTTGGAGCTAGTATGGCTGCAGGTGTGTATTGGAGGGGTTCTGTACTGCTAGTCTAAGTGGTGGTGTTTCTGAGCTCCAAAGACAGCAAGTGTGTTTTGAAGGGGTCTTGGCATGCTAGTCTTAGCATTGGCATTTCGGAGCTCCCAAGGCAGCAAGTGTGTGTTGGAGGAGGTCCTGACCTGCTAGTCTAAGCAGCAGTGTTTCGGTGCTCCCAAGGCAGCAGGTGTGTGTTGGAGGGGGTACTGACCTGGTATTCTAAGCATTTAGTATTTTGGAGCTCCCAAGGCAATAGCAGTGTGTTGGAGAGGGTCCTGACCTGCTTGTCTAAGAGGTGGGGTTTTGGAGCGCCCAAGGCAGCAGGTGTGTGTTGAAGTGGGTCCCGACTTGCTGGTCTAAGTGGCCCTATTTCAGAGCTCCCAATGCATCAGGTGTGTGTTGGAGGGGGTCCTGACATGCTATTCTAATCGGTGGAATTTCAGAGCTCCCAATACAGTAGGTGTTTGTTGGAGGGAGTGCTGACCTGTTAGTCTCAACGGCAGCATCTCGGAGGTCCCAATGCAGAAGGTCTGTGTTGAAGGAGTCCTGACCTGCTAGTCTAAATGGAGGCATTTTGGAGCTCCCAAGGCAGTGGGTGTGTGTTGGATGGGTTCCAGGCCTTCTAGTCTAAGTGGTGGTGTTTAGGAGCTCCCAAGGCAACAGGTTTTTGTTGGAAGGGCACTGACCTGCTACTATAAGTGACAATTTTTGGAACTCCCAAGGCAGCAGATGTGTGTTAGAGGGGGTCCTCACCTGCTATTCTAAGTTGCAGTAGTTTCGAGCTCCCAAGGCAGCAGGTGACTATTGCAGGCAGTCCTGACCTGCTTGTCTAAGTGGCTGTGTTTTGGAGCTCCCAAGGAAGCAGGTGTGTGTTGGAGGCTGTACTGAACTGCTAGTCTAAGTGGCGGTGTTTCAGGCCCCCCAAGGCAGCAGCTGTGTGTTGGAGGGGGTCCTTACCTCCTAGTCTAAGCGCTGCATTTTGGAGATCCCAAGGCAGAAGTTGTGTATTTGAGGGGGACTTGACCTGATTGTCTAAGCAGTGGTGTTTCGGAGCTGTCAAGGCAGCAGGTGTGTGACGGATGTGGTCCTGACCTGCTAGTCTAATCATCACATTTCAGAGCTCCCAAGTCAGCAGGTGTGTGTTGGAGAGGGTGTGGACCTGCTTGTCTTAGCGGTGGCATTTTGGAGCTCAAAGGGCAGCAGTGTGTTGGAGGGGCTACTGAACTGCTAGTCTAAGCAGTGGCATTTAGGAACTCCAAAAGCAGCAGGTGTGTGTGTTGGAGGGGGTCCTGTCCTGCTGTTCTAAGTGGTGGCGTTTCAGAGCTCCCAAGGCAGCAATTGTTTGTTGGAGGGGATCCATACCTGCTTGTGTAAGCAGCAGCATTATGGAGATACTAAGGAAGCAGGTGTGTGTTGGAAGGGATCCTGTCTTGCTGTTCAAAGTGGTGGCATTTTGGAGTTCCTTCAGCAGCAGGTGTGTGTTGGAGGGGGTCCTGACTTGCTGGTCTAAGTGACCCTATTTCAGAGCTTCCAATGCATCAGGTGTGTGTTGGAGGTGGTCCTGACATACTATTCTAATCGGTGGCATTTCAGAGCTCCCAATGCAGTAGGTGTTTGTTGGAGGGAGTGCTGATCTGTTAGTCTCAACGGCAGCATCTCGGAGGTCCCAGTGCAGAAGGTCTGTGTTGGAGGAGTCCTGACCTGCTAGTCTAAATGGAGGCATTTTGGAGCTCCCAAGGCAACAGGTTTTTGTTGGAGGGGCATTGACCTGCTACTATAAGTGGCAATTTTTGGAACTCCCAAGGCAGCAGATGTGTGTTAGAGGGGGTCCTCACCTGATATTCTAAGTTGCAGTAGTTTCAAGCTCAGAAGGCAGCAGGTGACTGTTGCAGGCAGTCCTGAACTGCTTGTCTAAGTGGCTGTGTTTTGGAGCTCCCAAGGAAGCAGGTGTGTGTTGGAGGCTGCACTGAACTGCTAGTCTAAGTGGCAGTGTTTCAGGACCCCCAAGGCAGTGGGTGTGTGTTGGATGGGTTCCAGGCCTTCTAGTCTAAGTGGTGATGTTTAGGAGCTCTCAAGGCAACAGGTTTTTGTTGGAGGGGCACTGACCTGCTACTATAAGTGACAATTTTTGGAACTCCCAAGGCAGCAGATGTGTGTTAGAGGGGGTCCTCACCTGCTATTCTAAGTTGCAGTAGTTTTGAGCTCCCAAGGCAGCAGGTGACTGTTGCAGGCAGTCCAGACCTGCTTGTCTAAGTGGCTGTGTTTTGGAGCTCCCAAGGAAGCAGGTGTGTGTTGGAGGCTGTACTGAAATGCTAGTCTAAGTGGCAGTGTTTCAGGACCCCCAAGGCAGCAGCTGTGTGTTGGAGGGGGTCCTTACCTCCTAGTCTAAGCATCAGTGTTTTGGAGCTCTCAGTCCAGCAGCTGTGTGTTGGAGGGGGTCTTCACCTGCTAGTCTAAGCGGCCATGTACTGGAGCTCCCAACGAAGCAGGTGTGTGTTGGATGGGATCCTGACCTGCTACTGTAAGTGGCAGTGTTTCAGAGCTCCCTAGGGAGCAGTTGTGTGTTGGAAGGGAGTCCTGACCTGCTAGTCTAAACATCGGCATTTCGGAGCTCCCAAGGCTGCAGGTCTGTTGGAGGGGATACTGACCTGCTACTCTAAGCAGTGGCACATCGGAGCTCCCAAGGCAGTAGGTGTGTGTTGGAGTGGGTCCTGAACTGCCGGTCTAAACGTCGGCATTTCGAGCTCCCAAGGCAGCAGGTGTGTGTTGGAGGGGGTGCAGACCTGTTAGTGTTAGCGGTGGCATTTTGGAGCTTACAAGGCAGCAAGTGTGTGCTGGAGGGAGCTACTGAACTGCTAGTCTAAGTGGTGGCATTTTGGAACTAAAAAGGCAGCTGGAGTGTGTTGGAGGGGGTCCTGTCCTGCTTTTCTAAGTGGTGGCATTTTGGAGCTCCCAAGGCAGCAGGAGTGTGTTGGAGGGGGTCCTGTCCTGCTTTTCTAAGTGGTGGCGTTTTGGAGCTCCCAAGGCAGCAGGTATCTGTTGGAGGGGGTCCTTTCCTGCTATTCTAAGTAGTGGAATTTCAGGGATCCAAAGGCAGCAGGTGTCTGTTGAAGGGGGTCCTGACTTGCTGGTCTAAGTGGTCCTATTTCAGAGCTCCGAATGCATCAGGTGTGTGTTGGAGGGGGTTCTGACATGCTATTCTATTCGGTGGCATTTCAGAGCTCCCAATGCAGTAGGTGTTTGTTGGAGGGAGTGCTGACCTGTTAGTCTCAACGGCAGCATCTCGGAGGTCCCAATGCAGAAGGTCTGTGCTGGAGGAGTCCTGACCTGCTAGTCTAAATGAAAGCATTTTGGAGCTCCCAAGGTAGCGGGTGTGTATTGGATGGGTTCCAGGCCTTCTAGTCTAAGTAGTGGTGTTTAGGAGCTCCCAAGGCAACAGGTTTTTATTGGAGGGGCACTGACCTGCTACTATAAGTGGCAATTTTTGGAACTCCCAAGGCAGCAGATGTGTGTTAGAGGGGGTCCTCACCTGCTATTCTAAGTTGCAATAGTTTCGAGCTCCCAAGGCAGCAGGTGACTGTTGCAGGCAGTCCTGACCTGCTTGTCTAAGTGGCTGTGTTTTGGAGCTCCCAAGGAAGCAGGTGTGTGTTGGAGGCTGTACTGAACTGCTAGTCTAAGTGGTGGTGTTTCAGGACCCCCAAGGCAGCAGCTGTGTGTTGGAGGGGGTCCTAACCTCCTAGTCTAAGCATCATTGTTTGGAGCTCTCAATCCAGCAGCAGTGTGTTGGACGGGGTCTTCGCCTGCAAGTCTAAGCGGCCATTTTCTGGAGCTCCCAACGAAGCAGGTGTGTGTTGGATGGGGTCCTGACCTGCTACTGTAAGTGGCAGTGTTTCAGAGCTCCCAAGGGAGCAGTTGTGTGTTGGAAGGGAGTCCTGACCTGCTAGTCTAAACATCGGGATTTCGGAGCTCCCAAGGCTGCTGGCCTGTTGGAGGGGGTACTGACCTGCTAGTCTAAGCAGTGGCATATCGGAGCTCCCAAGGCTGTAGGTGTGTGTTGGAGTGGGTCCTGAACTGCCGGTCCAAACGTCGGCATTTCAAGCTCCAAAGGCAGCAGGAGTGTGTTGGAGGGGGTCCTGTCCTTCTTTTCTAAGTGGTGGCGTTTTGGAGCTCCCAAGGCAGCAGGTATCTGTTGGAGGGAGTCCTGTCCTGCTATTCTAAGCAGTGGCATTTCAGGGCTCCAAAGGCAGAAGGTGTCTGTTGAAGGGGTCCAGACCTGCTTGTCTATGTGGCAGCATTACGGAGCTGCTAAGGAAGCAGTGTGTGTTGTGTTGGATGGGTCCTGATCTGCTAGTCTAAGAGGCTGCGTTTCTTGGCATCCAAGGCAGAAGCTGTGTGTTGGAGGGTATCCTTAACTGCTAGTCTATGCAACGCATTTCAGAGCTCATAATGCAGCAGGTGTGTGTTGGAAGGCATCCTTACCTGCTAGTCTAAGCACTGCATTTGGACTCCCAAGTAGCAGTTGTGTATTTGAGGAGACTTAATCTGCTTGTCTAAGCAGCGGCATTCAAACTCTCAAGGCAGCAGGTGTGTAGTGGATGTGGTCCTGACCTGCTAGTCTAGTCATCACATTTCAAACTCCCAAATTCAGCAAGTATATGTTAGAGAAAGTATGAACCTGCTTGTCTTACGCCCAGTAGCATTTTAAAACTCAAAAAACACAATGTATGAAAACTACTGAACTACTAATCTAAACAATAACATTTAAAACTCAAAAAACAGCAAGTATATATATTAGAAAGTCTATCCTACTATTCTAAGTAGTAGCATTCAAACTCCCAAAAACATAGTATTTATTAGAAAGTCCATACCTACTTATATAACAACATGCTAGAAATACTAAAAGCAAGTATATATTAGAAATCCTGTCTTACAATCAAAAAGTAGTAGCATTTTAAAACTCCCTCAACAGCAAGTGTCCAACAATGAAAACTCCCCTCAACTGCCTTATCTAAAGGTAGAAATTTTGAACTCCCAAAACACTTGAAGTGTATGTTAAGTAATTACAACTTACTAGTCTAATAGCCCCTTCACAAACTCCCAATACATCAAGTATGTTAGAAAGTCACAACAAACTCATTCTAATCAAGTAGCAGTTTAGAAATCCCAATACAGCCAAAGTATTTATTAGAAAAATACTGACCTTATAAGTCTCAACAACATCTGAAAATCCCAATACAAAATTCTGTATAGGAAAATCCAACCTACTAATCTAAATAAACATTTAGAAACTCCCAAAATGCAAACATATAAGAATAAATTCCAAAATTCTAATCTAATAGTAATTATTTAAAACTCCCAAAACATAAATTTTATTAGAAAACACTAACCTACTACTATAATACTTAGCACAGAACTCCCAAAACAAAAATATATATTAATCTCTACTATTCTAATTACAGCAAATTTCAACTCCCAAAAACATGGTAACTATTTACAGAAGCAATCTAACCTGACCTACTTGTCTAAATGCTAACTATATTTAAAACTCCCAAAAACAGAAGTATATATTAAACTATACTAAACACTAATCTAAGTAGCAATGTTACATCCCAAAAACAATTATGTATTAAAAAGTCACAACCTACTAATCTAAACATAACATTGAAACTCCCAAAACTGCAACGTCTATTGGAAAGAAATACTAACCTACTAATCTAACAATGCCATATCAAACTCCCAAAAGCAGAAAGTATATGTTAGTAGGTAAATCCTGAACTGCAATCTAAACATCCAACATTTGAAACTCCCAAAACACTGAAGTATATGTTAGAGAAAGTACAGAAACTTCTACTAGTATGCCAAGTAGCATTTTAAAACTTACAAAACATAAGTATATGTGTTAGAAACTACTAAACAGCTAGTCTAAGTGGTGGCATTTTGGAACTCCAAAGGCAGCAGGAGTGTGTTGGAGAGGGTCCTGTCCTGCATTTCTAAGTGGTGGTGTTTTGGAGCTCCCAAGGCAGCAGGTATTTGTTGGAGGGGTCCTGTCCTGCTATTCTAAGTAGTGGCATTTCAGGGCTCCAAAGGCAGCAGGTGTCTGTTGAAGGGGGTCCAGACCTGCTTGTCTAAGCGGCAGCATTTCGGAGCTGCTAAGGAAGCAGGTGTGTGTTGTGTTGGATGGGGTCCTGATCTGCTAGTCTAAGCGGCTGCGTTTCTTAGCATCCAAGGCAGAAGCTGTGTGTTGGAGGGTATCCTTACCTGCTAGTCACATAGCGGCATTTGAGACTCATAATGCAGCAGGTGTGTGTTGGAGGCGTCCTTACCTGCTAGTCTAAGCACTGCATTTCAGACTCCCAAGGCAGCAGTTGTGTATTTGAGGGACTTGACCTGCTTGTCTAAGCAGTGGCGTTTCGGAGCTGTCAAGGCAGCAGGTGTGTGGTGCATGTGGTCCTGACCTGCTAGTCTAATCATCACATTTCAGAGCTCTCAAGTCAGCAGGTGTGTGCTGGAGAGGGTGTAGACCTGCTTGTCTTAGCGGTGGCATTTTGGAGCTGAAAGGGCAGCAGTGTGTTGGAGGGGCTACTGAACTGCTAGTCTAAGCAGTGGCATTTAGGAACTCCAAAAGCAGCAGGTGTGTGTGTTGGAGGGGGTCCTGTCCTGCTGTTCTAAGTGGTGGCGTTTCAGACCTCCCAAGGCAGCAATTGTTTGTTGGAGGGGGTCCATACCTGCTTGTGAAAGCGGCAGCATTATGGTGATGCTAAGGAAGCAGGTGTGTGTTGGAGGGGATCCTGTCTTGCTGTTCAAAGCGGTGGCATTTTGGAGCTCCCTCAAAAGCAGGTGTGTGTTGGGGGGGTTCCTGAACTGCTAGTCTAAACATCGGCATTTCGGACCTCCCAAGGTAGCAGGTGTGTGTTGGTGGGGGTACTGAACTGCTAGTCTTTGCGGTGGCATTTTGGCACTCTAAATTCAGCAGGTGTGTGTTGGAGGTGGTCCTGACCTGCTAGTCTAAATGTCGGCATTTTGGAGCTGTCAAGGCTGCAGGCATGGGTTTGAGGGATTCCTGACCTGCTAGTCTTAGCAGCAGCATTTTGGTGTTCCCAAGGCAGCATTTGTGTGTTGCAGGGGGTCTTTAACTTCTTGTCTAAAAGTCGGCATTTCGGAGCTCTAAAGGCAGCAGGTGTGTGTTGGAGGGGGTACTGAACTGCTAGTCTATGCGGTGGCATTTTGGCACTTCAAAGACAGCAGGTGTGTGTTGGAGGGGTCCTGTCCTGCTGTTCTAAGTGGTGGCATTTCGGAGCTTCCATAGCAGTAGACGTGTGTTGGAGGGGGTCCTGACCTACTAGGCAAAGCGGTGGTGTTTTGGAGCTCGTAAGGCAGCAGGTGTGGGTTGGAGTGGGTCCTGACCTGCTACCCTAAGCAGTGGTGTTTCTGAACTCTCAAGACAGCAGGTGTGTGTTGAAGGGGGTCCTGACTTGTTAGTCTTAACGTCGGCATTTTGGACCTCCCAAGGCAGCAGATGTGTGTTGGAGATGGTCTTGATCTGCTTGTCTTAGTGGTGGCATTTAGCAGCTCCCAAGGCAGCAGGTGTGTGTTGGATCTGATCCTGAATTGCTAGTCTAAACGTCGGCATTTTGTAGCTCCCAAGGCTGTAGTCGTGTTGGAGGAAGTCCTGACCTGCAAGTCTTAGCAGTGGCTTTTCAGAGCTTCCAAGGCAGCCGGTGTGTGTTGGAGGGGGTTCTGAACTGCTAGTTTATGCATTGCATTTTGGCACTCCAAAGGCAACAGGTGTTGTGTTAGAGGGTGTCCTGACATGCTAGTATATACGTCAGCATTTCAGAGCTCCCAATGCTGCAGGTGTGCATTGGAGGGGACCCTGAACTGCTAGTCTTTGCGGTGATGTTTTGGCAATCCAAAGGCAGCATGCGTGTTGGAGAGTCCTTCCCTGCTAGTCTATACATCGGCATTTCGGAGCTCCCAAGTCAGCAGGTGTGCTGGAGGGTCGGACCTGTTAGCCCAAGTGGCGGAATTTTGGAGCCCCGGGAAGCAAGTGTGTTGGAGGGGATCCTGTCCTGCTATTCTAAGCTGTGATGTTTCAGAGCTCCCAAAGAAGCAGGTGTGTGTTGGAGGGATCCTTACCTTCTAGTCTCAGCCCGGCATTTCGGAGCTCCAAGGCAGCAGGTGTGTGTTGAGGTGGTCCTGTAATGCTGTTCTAAGTGGTGATATTTCGGAGGTACAAAGGCAGAGGTGCCTGTTGGAGTGGTTCCTGGACCTGCTTGTCTGTTAAGCTGTGGCATTTTGGAGCACCCAAGGTAGCAACTGTGTGTTGGAGGGGTCCTGACCTCCTAGTCAAAGTGGCAGTGATTTTGAGCTCCCAAGGCAGCAGCTGTGTGTTGAATGGGGTCTTGACCTGCTAGTCTAGTGGCATGTTTGAGCCCCCAAGGATGCAGGTGTGTGTTGGATGGTTCCTTACCTGCTGCTCTGAGTGGTGGGATTTTGGAGCTCCGATGGTAGAAGGTGTGTGTTGGAGGACGCTTGACCTGCCGGTCTAAGCAGCTGCATTTTGGAGCTACCAAGGAGCATGTGTGTGTTAAAGGAGGTTCTGACCTGCTAGTCTAAATGTCAGCATTTCGAACTCCCAAGGCAGCAGGTGTCTGTCAGAGGGATCCTGTCCTACTACCTAAATGGTGCCATTTTGGGGATCCCAAATCAGCAGGTGTCTTTTGGAAGGGGTTCTGACCTACTTCTCTAAGGGGCGGTGTTTTGGAGTTGCTAAGGAAGCAGGTGTGTTGGAGGGGGTCCTGACCTACTAGTGTAAATGTCGGCATTTTGGATTTCCCAAAGCTGCACATCTGTTGGAGGGGGTCCTGAACTGCTAGTCTAAGCAGTGGCGCTTTGGAACTCCCAAAGCAGCAGGTGTGTGTTGGAAGGGGTCCTGAACTGCCAATCTAAAGTTCGGCATTTCGAGACTCCCAGGCAGCAGATGTGTGTTGGAGGGGGTGCAGACCTGCTAGTCTTTGTGGTGTCATTTTGGAGCTCCCAAGGCAGCAGGTGTGTGTTTGAGGGGGTATTGAACTGCTATTCTAAACGGTGGTGTTTCAGATCTCCAAAGACAGCAGTAGTGTTTTGGAGGGGCTCCTGCCTTTCTAGTCTAAGCCGCGGTATTTCGGAGCTCCCTAGGAAGCAGGTGTGTGTTGGAGTGGGTCCTGACCTGCTAGTCTAAACATCGGCATTTCGGTGCTCCCAAGTCTGCAGGTGTCTGTTGGAGGGGTTCTGACCTTCTAGCCTAAGCAGCAGCATTTCAGAGCTCCCAGAGCAGCAGGTGTGTGTGGGAGAAGGGTCATGACCTGTTAGTCTAAGCAGCTGCATTTCCAGTGTTCCCAAGTATGCAAGTGGGGTTGGAAGAGGTCCTGACCTGCTTGTGTAAGTGGCAGTGTTTCGGATCTCAAAAGTCAGCAGGTGTGTGATGGAGGGGTCCTGACCTGCTAGTCTTAGCAGCGGAATTTTGGAGCTCCCAAGCAGCAGGTGTGTATTGGAGGGTTCCTGACCGGCTAGTCTCAGCGGTTGCCTTTTGGAGCTAGTATGGCCAGGTGTGTATTGGAGGGTCCTGTCCTGCTAGTCTTTGCGGTGATGTTTGGCACCCAAAGGCAGCATGTGTGTGTTGAGGGGTCCTTTCCTGCTAGTCTATACATCGGCATTTCAGAGCTCCCAAGTCAGCAGGTGTGTGTTGGAGGGGTCGTGACCTGTTAGTCTAAGTGGCAGAATTTTGGAGCTCCCAAGGAAGCAAGTGTGTTGGAGGGGATCCTGTCCTGCTATTGTAAGTGGTGGCATTTCAGAGCTCCCAAAGAAGCAGGTGTGTGTTGCAGGGAATCCTTACCTTCTAGTCTCAGCGGCGGCTTTTCAGAGCTCCCAAGGCAGCAGGTGTGTGCTGGAGGGAGTCCTGTACTGCTGTTCTAAGTGGTGATATTTCAGAGGTCCCAAGGCAGCAGGTGTCTGTTGGAGGGATTCCTGTTCTGCTATTCTAAGTGGTGCTGTTTCGGGGCTCCCAAGGCAGCAGGTGTCTGTTGGAGTGGGTCCTGACCTGCTTGTCTAAGCTGTGGCATTTTGGAGCACCCAAGGTAGCAACTGTGTGTTGGAGGGGGTCCTGACCTCCTAGTCAAAGTGGCAGTGATTTTGAGCTCCCAAGGCAGCAGCTGTGTGTTGAATGGGGTCTTGACCTGCTAGTCTAAGTGGCCATGTTTCGGAGCCCCCAAGGATGCAGGTGTGTGTTGGATGGTTCCTTACCTGCTGCTCTGAGTGGTGGGATTTTGGAGCTCCGATGGTAGAAGGTGTGTGTTGAAGGACGTCTTGACCTGCCGGTCTAAGCAGCAGCATTTTGGAGCTCCAAAGGGAGCATGTGTGTGTTAGAGAAGGTTCTGACCTGCTAGTTTAAACGTCGGCATTTCGGAGCTCCCAAGGCAGCAGGTGTCTGTCAGAGGGGATCCTGTCCTACTACCCTAAATGGTGCCATTTTGGGGATCCCAAATCAGCAGATGTCTTTTGGTGGGGGTCCTGACCTACTTCTCTTAGCGGCGGTGTTTTCGAGTTGCTAAGGAAGCAGGTGTGTTTGAGGGGGTCCTGACCTACTAGTGTAAATGTCGGCATTTTGGATTTCCCAAGGCTGCATGTCTGTTGGAGTGGGTCCTGAACTGCTAGTCTAAGCAGTGGTGCTTTGGAACTCCTAAAGTAGCAGGTGTGTGTTGGAAGGGGTCCTGAACTGCCAATCTAAAGTTCGGCATTTCGGAGCTCCCAAGGCAGCAGATGTGTGTTGGAGGGGGTGCAGACCTGCTAGTCTTTGTGGTGTCATTTTGGAGCTCCCAAGGCAGCAGGTGTGTGTTTGAGGGGGTATTGAACTGCTATTCTAAACGGTCGTGTTTCAGATCTCCAAAGGCAGCAGTAGTGTTTTGGAGGGCTCCTGCCTTTCTAGTCTAAGCCGCGGTATTTCGGAGCTCCCTAGGAAGCAGGTGTGTGTTGGAGTGGGTCCTGACCTGCTAGTCTAAACATCGGCATTTCGGCGCTCCCAAGTCTGCAGATGTCTGTTGGAGGGGGTTCTGACCTTCTAGCCTAAGCAGCAGCATTTCAGAGCTCCCAGAGCAGCAGGTGTGTGTGAGAAGGGTCGTGACCTGTTAGTTTAAGCCGCGACATTTCAGTTTTCCCAAGTATGCAAGTGGGGGTTGGAAGAGGTCCTGACCTGCTTGTGTAAGTGGCAGTGTTTCGGAGCTCGCAAGGCAGCATGTGTGTGATGGAGGGGGTCCTGACCTGCTAGTCTAAGCAGCGGAATTTTGGAGCTCCCAAGCAGCAGGTGTGTATTGGAGGGGTTCCTGACCGGCTAGTCTCAGCGGTTGCCTTTTGGAGCTAGTATGGCCACAGGTGTGTATTGGAAGGGTCCTGTCCTGCTAGTCTAAGTGGTGGTAGTTCTTAGCTCCAAAGACAGCAAGTGTGTTTTGAAGGGGTCTTGGCATGCTAGTCTTAGCATTGGCATTTCAGAGCCCCCATGCAGCAAGTGTGTGTGGAGGAGGTCCTGACCTGCTAGTCTAAGCAGCAGTGTTTCGATGCTCCCAAGGCAGCAGATGTGTGTGGAGGGTACTGACCTGGTATTCTAAGCATTGGTATTTCGGAGCTCCCAAGGCAATAGCTGTGTGTTGGAGAGGGTCCTGACCTGCTTGTCTAAGAGGTGGGATTTTGGAGCTCCCAAGGCAGCAGAAGTGTGTTGAAGTGGGTTCTGACTTGCTGGTCTAAGTGGCCCTATTTCAGAGCTCCCGATGCATCAGGTGTGTGTTGGAAGGCGTCCTTACCTGCTAGTCTAAGCGCTGCATTTCGGAGCTCCCAATGCAGCAGTTGTGTATTTGAGGGGGACTTGACCTGCTTGTCTAAGCAGTGGTGTTTCGGAGCTCTCAAGGCAGCAGGTGTGTGGTGGATGTGGTCCTGACCTGCTAGTCTAATCATCGCATTTCAGAGCTCCAAAGGCAGCAGGTGTGTGTTGGAGAGGGTGTAGACCTGCTTGTCTTAGCGGTGGCATTTTAGAGCTCAAAAGGCAGCAGTGTATTGGAGGGGCTACTGAACTGCTAGTCTAAGCAGTGGCATTCAGGAACTCCAAAAGCAGCAGGTGTGTGTTGGAGGGGGTCCTGTCCTGCTGTTCTAAGTGGTGGCATTTCAGAGCTCCCAAGGCAGCAAGTGTTTGTTGGAGGGGGTCCATACCTGCTTGTAAGCAACAGTATTATGGAGATGCTAAGAAAGCAGGTGTGTGTTGGAGAGATCCTGTCTTGCTGTTCAAAGTGGTGGCATTTTGAGAGCAGCAGGTGTGTGTTGGAGGGTCCTGAACTGCTAGTCTAAACATCAGCATTTAGAAGCTCCCAAGGTAGCAACTATGTGTTAGTAGAAGTACTAACTGCTAATCTAACACTCAGTATTCAAACTCCCAAAGTAGCAGCAATGTATAGGAGAAATACCAAACTACTGGTCTTTGCGGTAGTATTTGCTTTACTCAAAATATAACAAATGTATGTATGTTGGAAATATTTTAACCTACTAATCTAAACATCGCTTGTTCCAAACTGTAAAACTTCAAGTATGGTTGAGAATTCCTGACCTACTAGCTCAGCAACATTTTAAACTCCCAAAACAAGTATATGTTAAATACTGAACACTAATCTATACAGTAACATTTGCACAAAACAAGTATGTATTGAAAAATCTATCCTACTGTTCTAAGTAATAAATTTCAAACTCCCACAACAGCAAATATGCATTAGAAATCAACCTACTACAAACAACAATGGTGTTTTGAAACTCATAAAACACTGCAAGTATGTGTGTTGGTAAATGCAACCTACTAATCCCCTATAATGTGTTCCAAACTCTCAAAACACTTAAAAGTATGTAAATCCTAACACTAATCTTATCAACATTTCCAAACTCCAAAACACAAATATATGTTAGGCCGCAATCTGCTGCATGCCATTACACTCCCAAAAGGCAAGTATGTAAGATCTCTAACCTACTAGTAAACATCAACATTCCAAACTCCCAAAACTGTAATCATATTAGAGAAATCCAACCTACTAGTCTCACTGATAACACTAAGGAAAACTTCAAAACCCAGCAAGTGTTATGTTAGAGAAAGTCCCTAACCTACTAATCCTACATAACATTCAAACTCCAAAAACTACAGAGTATATGTTAGAAAGACCCTGAACTACTAGTCTTTCGCAATGTTTAGCTCAAAAACACATATATGTATTAAGAAACAGGTTCAGCTAGGTTTTGCACATCATACAGTGTGCACTGATGTTTTTAAGACAACTTTACTGGTAAATTTTGTCTATAATGCAGGCATTGAAACTTTTGAGCCCTAAAACAATCTTAGTTTGTCTTTAATCTGGGTGGGGTTGCTTCAGTAATCACATCCTTATACAAACTGTAGACACTCATAGCTTGATTTAGGAGTCATCTGCTTCAGCAGTGTTATCTTATGTCAATTAAATTTATAGGCAGTAGGATTCTTTGTATGTGTGTTCCACCAAGCACCTTTGACCCAGGGTCCCTTCTGGCTGAAGGCAGTATGGTACTGTTAAACTTCTCTGACAGCATCTTCTGTATTTTTTAAATGAGTATTTTAAACCAATGGGGATTTTTTTCTGTTTTTTTTCTGCATGATCTAGCTGTTATAAGTATTGAATTTTCTAAACAACTGCCATTAGCTTCTGAAGAAGGACTGGTTGGTCTGAAAGCTAGAGCACTTTGTTCTTGTTGTTACATCTATGTTGGTCCATTAAAAGATATCAAATAATTTGCTTCCGTATCTATTCTTGCAAGGACCAATACGGCAACTACTTAATCTAGTTTTCTGAAATACTTGGTGTGATGTAAGTAATTTTGACTTGACCTTACCAATTATTGATCAATCATTAAATATTTGTGCCAGTTAAATATCATATTTTAAATATTTCGGTAATAAAATAATTAGAACCAACACACAGTGACAATAACACCCACTAGCCACCATAAATTCTTAAGTATTTTATTTCAGGAATTCAAAACACAGTGGGCTCAAGTTCTCAAAGAGCCCTTAGACTGGTGCAAGCTGCTACCAAAGGCAGCTTACGTCAATGCCTGGTGCATCAGGGAACCTGTGCCCAATTTCTATTGGTCAGGGTCCCGGCAGCAAAGTCTCATGGCTTACAGCATCCCTGGTAGTGGACCAAACAGACAGTGCAAGCTGATGCTCTTCTGCAAGCTGTGGGGTAGCTTTTCACTGCACTAGCTAGTCCTTGGTGGCTAGCGGCCCCACTGCCCAATCTCCGATGTCCCTGAAATTAAAGTATTAAAATCAAACCTGGTGGTCTAGTGGTCCCCTTCCCCAATTCCCAATGTCCCAAAATTAATGTATAAAAAACAAAACCTGGTGGTCTAGTGGCCCTACTCCCCAATCCCCGATGTCCACCAACTGAGCTCTTGATGAGTGCGTACTGTATATAGTACGCTCTCAGTGAGCTGTCAGTCACTGAGCACATACTATATACAGTACATGCTCATTTGGCAACTTGCCTTGCTGGTGAGTAATGGGTTGTTCCAGTCACTGTCTTGGCTACAAATTGGAGAAGCGGGGTGGTAGGGAACTGCTGGGTGGGGGGTCACTAGACCACCAGGCCTATCTAATGATAATTTCAGGGACTGATAGGATGAGAACCACTAGACCACCAAGTTTGATTTTAATACATTAATTTTTAGGGGAATCAGAGATCAAGGAGGGGGGCCACTAGACCACCAGGTTTGATTTTAATGCATTAATTTGGGGGATATCAGGAACTGGGGAGGGGGGACCATGGCACATTGTGGCAAACAGGGCAACTCTCCAAGAGGAGAGTTTTCCAAATACCCTTAGACCAGGGTACTTAGAATTTCTCCCTTTAGGAGTGTTCTGAGAATCCCGCATTAAGGGTTCTGCCAGCCTATGTCTGCTGCAAGCCCCCTAGCACCATTCTGCATCTCATTTTTGGGTGCATGGATGACGCAAGCCCTATTTGGGGGGCAGGCAGCCTGTGGTTGATGCAGGCTACCATTGAGAATTGCTCCTAGGGTATCTTTTGGTGCAAGGAGTACTTTGCATCATTCTTTGTGGTGCAAGCCCCTTGTGCCATGCCAAGGGCTTTGAGAATTGAGCCCAGCATGTTATGCTAAATGCATGACACAGCAATGTTTTGTGGTGTCACAAACATCTTCTTCAGGACTATGGCAAGCCTGTTCATGGCAATCAATTAATTTACTGTATCACAAACTCTTATAGGAAATATCATGATATGATCTTTAATACATAATTGTACTCTGTCTGAAGAAGATTATACTTCTGTAAATTCCATTTTATACCAGACAGACTGAAACAGTAAATAGCATCCCCATAGTGTCTTAATAAAATAATTAGGCCTATCCTACAAACATAAAGCAGGCAGGTTGGGCATCCACCAAAATTATTCTAAAAATAGCAGGAAGTGACATCATCAGTTGTAATATCTTTATTAATGTTATTGATAGCTGGCCAAACAATTCCAGTATGTGAGAATATGTCTCCAGTTTATTTGTTTGAAGGGGCAGACTTAATTGGCCTCCAAGTACTTTAATCTCTCCAACTGTAAAATTTGATAATAACATGACTCTACTGAAAATAAGAAGCAGTCTCTCAAATGAACTATCCTGGATAATTAAACTGCAAATAAAATGTGCCTATCTACCAATGAGCAGGCATGCCAGGTAACTGTCATTATCATATTGCTGGTTTTAGCCCCGAGATGGTTCTCATCTCTGGCAATTGGTATTGCAGTTTAAAATCAAGAGACTGTCCTGTGAACCTTCCAGAACGCACAAATCAGATAAGAAAGCTATTGAAAGCTTCCACTGAAAAGTACCTTTTTATTATGGATTGAAATAAAGTGCTTGTATTAGCATTATTCTTCAATTTATTTTTAAACTACAGCATAGGTAAACTCATTCTAAAATTACAGAATATAGAAATATATGCAGTCACCCACACTGATGAAGTGGTACAATCAGCCACAAAATGCTGATGGGCTTTTCACACAATGCAGCTTCATCTGTGATTTTACTTTTGTCTACATGGAATAAAATAATTACCGGATCAGCCAATATGCCCAGTATTGGACAGCAGATGCCGTCCCGTCATTTTTTGTTATTTTCTCCGAGGAACGAGGGCCCGTGCAACATCCCAGATGGATTTTTGCCCTTTCTCACAGAACAATTCAAAATTATTAGTTTTGGTCACAAACTACTGAGACAACTGAATTTTGGAACATCCTTGATTTTCCCCTTTTAGTCAATTTTATAAATATGCTGACAAGAAAACCTGAGAAATGGGATGCATTTAAATTTGTATGTTATTCAAAAGATGACAAGTATTATTATAGCACAAATTACAGGAAAGGTACAGTAAACAAGAAAACCTGTTGCATAACAGTATTTATGGGCAACAATTGTAGGTAATCAAGTACAGAAAAAGTATTAATTACAAGGCACATTCTAAACCAGGCCCACGCAACTTTCTTTCTTTCTTTCTTTCTTTCTTTCTTTCTTTCTTTCTTTCTTTCTTTCTTTCTTTTCTCTTTCACAAGGTGTCATCCAACTGTTGAGCAAAACCTCATTTAAAATGACTTCATGTGATAATAATTCATGTAAAAGTTAGAGGAAAAAAATAGTATACAGTATGTTGCTTAGTTTCATATACATCGCAGGTGCAAACAATTTTAGTAAAAAAACTGTATTTAACATGTCCTGCAAAAGATGCACAACCCACTCATAAATTGATGCTAAACCAGTTTCTTAGAAGGTGCAAATTAAGGAATCTCCCTGTATTTCTGTATTTTATCTCATAATGATAGGGAGAATATTCCAGCTTTCAGGGTTTAAACAGGAAAAAAACATGTTTGCGTATTTGAATTTCAGGATATGGAATTTTAAACTGTAAACTTTTAGAAGATCACAGTCAAGTTCTGGGATGATGCACCAGAATAAGATTACTAATATACAGAGGATTTTTTTTTTAAACACACACACACACACACACACACACACACACACACACACACACTGCAACCCAGCAAAATCTAATGAATATGTACTGTAGCAATGATGAGAGTCCCTCTGGACATTTAAAATAACAGGAGAAAATGTACCATATACAATGTTCAATTTGTTAAGAAAAATGGCTGCAGCATTAGAAAATACTGTATTTTCCAACACTAGAAATGGACTTCTGGTGTCTGTGCAATTTTGTTTGTGGGCAGGTATTTTCAGATACTGGCAATTTCCACCTAGTGCTGGCATTAGCTTCAAAGGAAGCCTTTGTTTTCCCAGCACTGGAGATGGATTTCCAAATGCCCTTGATTGCTGCAAGCCCCGACTGCACCAAAGATATGCCCTGGGCTTGCAGCAGTATAAAGGGATTTTCTATCCTTTGTGGCAACTGACACAAACTAGACCATCTTTTTGTGGTCTAGCTTGCATCAGTACTGTGAACGGTCTACATGGAGCTCCTGCCTGAGATTTGGTGCAAGTTGCCATAAAGAGGGTGAACTGTCATACAGTAACTGCACCCGAATTGTAAAATCCGGTGCAGCTGCAGCAAATGGATATGGCACCTGGAAAGGGTCAGATGTAGGTCTTGTTGCAAGCCCTGTGGCATCCTTTGAAAATCGAGCCCCTGGTGTTGTCACATAGTTTGTAGGGGGAAGAGTTTCATTTCTGACTGTGGATGGGATCATGGTAGTACCATTGTCATGGGGTAGATCAAGGTACATGTGTTCCAGCGGCTGCATCCATATTCATTAAGCCTTCCATCCCCAGACATGGGATACTGATGTTGATGCAAATGTACCCGTGAATTGTTGCACAAGCATATAAGAAAAATCACTACAAAACTCTACAGTATATAGGTAGCCAGGATTTCTAAATTCATTAAAATCTCTTTTTTAGATGATTTTGCTATGTAAACGACAAAAAATCCCATCTTTGTGATAGTACCCAACTGGCTTGAAACTTTCAGATTTCAAATTTGTATCATTGTGTTGGCAATGGAAAGCAAATTCAGCATCTTAATTGTGACGTTTGCTGATATTTTTAACACTCAATAACTTATACAATGCCTAACCAGTTTTAACCTAATTAATAGGGTTTCTAGATCCTGCCACTGTAAATTTTGATATTCCTAGTTCAAAGTGTGATCAAGCTACAAGCCATCAAAAATAGAAGTTTAACATAAAAGTGCCTACTCATCCCCAAGAATAATGGCACTAGCACTTTAAGTATGTATGCTTTATTTACTGCAAAAAGCTAAGTTAATGTACATGTTAGTTTTTCTTCTTAAAGTGAAAACAGCAAGCAGATACAATGTTATTCTAAATTTATCCTAACTCCACCCATGCACACGAACCCCATAAAACCAAATGCCAAAGCACAATCCACATTTCAATCATGTTTTAACACCATAAATAAATAAATAACATTGTATTTAGAATTAGATAACCCCATGATAAACACTTCACTAGTACATTATGAGACACGTGGTTGCTGGATCAGTGTGTGTATTTATGTATGTGGAGCAATTGAAAAGTATACAAAGAAATACAAGGCAAATTTTATTTCTAGGGTGCCCAATCCCAGAGCCTCTGGGCACCTAACAATAAAAACAATTAAGAGACATAAAAAAACATATAAATATTACAAAATCAGTAATAAAATAAATTGTTCAAAAAAAGTCAATAAACAACTCAAAGTGGCATAACTGTCCCAGATTAGATTAGAGGCTCTGGGATTGGGCACCCTAGAAATAAAATTTGCCTTGTATTTTTTTGTATACTTTTCAATTGCTCCACATACATAGTGAAGTGTTTCTCATAGGGTTATCTAATTCTAATGTATGGATTGCATCACAAGTCCTATGAAGACAGGTTGAAGGAACTGAACATATACTCCCTGGAGGAGAGAAGGGAGAGAGGGGATATGATAGAGACATACAAGTATCTTACAGAGAGGAACAGGGTGCAGGAAAACACTATTTTTAAGCAAAAAAGATGTTCCAGGACTAGAGGGCATGGGATGAAGTTGAAGGGAGGACGATTCAGAGGAAACATAAGAAAGAATTTCTTCACAGAACGGGTGGTGGACAAGTGGAACACCCTGCCAGAGGAAGTGGTGGGGGCTGAAACAATCACTGGATTTAAGAATGCATGGGATAGACATAAAGGAATTCTGGAGGTCAGGGGTAAGGGGCAACAGACTTCTAGGAAAACAAACTGAACTTACAAGCTCAAATGGGCAGACTGGGTGGGCCATAGGCCCTTATCTGCCGACACTGTCTATGTATCTATGTAACTGACAGGGCTTCCCTGATAGATAAAGGCAACATGTTCCACAGGACTGGGCCAGAGACTCTAAATGCTCTGTCACCAGCAGTTCTCAACCTAGTCTTGGGAATCTCAAGGAGGCCCCTACAAGAGGAACAAAGGGAGTGGGTTGAGGCGGCAGGTGTTAGAAGAAGTGTCAGGTAGCCAGGGCCTAGTCCATGTAGGGCCTTAAAGGTGAGCACCTACACTTGACTGCAGCCAGTGCAGTTCCCACAGCACCAGAGTTACATGACAAAACCTAGAGATGCCCATCAGCAACCTGGCAGCTGCATTCTGCACCAGCTGCAGTCAGTGGAGGGTACCTCCTGAGACCCTGAAGTAGAACTCATTACAGTAATCAAGCTTGGATGTCACAAAGGCATGAACCAGTGTGGGAAGGTCCTCCAATGGAACTAGGGGTTTGATTCTCGCAATGTTCCTCAAGTGGTAAAAAACACTTTGGACCACAGATGACACCTGCGATTCAAATGTCAGTCTGTCATCCAGGAACACACCAAGATCTCACACACTAGAGGAGGCCATCAACTGTGTAGATCCAGAAAAAGACCTGTAGCCACATCAGAGGAGCTCCTATCATGCTCTTGGCCCAGTTCCAACACTAGAACATCTGTCTTGTCAGGGTTCAGTCACAACCAACGCTAGGACATTCAGTCATTGATCTCAGCCAGGCAGATGTTTAGCACTTCCACAGCATTTGATGTTCCATAGACAAAGGATAAGTGCAATTGGGTATCATCTGCACAGCAGAGAAAACCCACATTGTACTTCCTAATAAGCTCACCCAGAAGCAGCAAGTATGCTGCAAACAACATTAGTGACAAGATCAATCCCTGAGGCATTCAGAACAACAGGGGCCTCTGGGAGGAGGAGAAATTCCCTATCATCGCCTGTTGCTTTGTGTCAACCAAATAGAATTCAAACCAGCAGATAACAGTGCTGGCGAGTCCACAGTACTCCTTAAGGTGACCGAGCAGCACAATGTGGCAACAGTGTTAAAGGCTGATGAGAGATAGAGGAGAACAAGAACTGACCTGTCTCCTCTATCCTTCGCCCTGTGGATGTCACTGTGCACCCAAACTAATGTGGTTTCATTGCTGTGCTTGGCTCTGAAACCAGACTGGAGTGGCTTCTAGATGTCAAAGGTCATGAGGTGCTCCTAAGGCTGTTGCGCCATAATCTTCTCAACAACCTTTCCCAAGAATGGGAGGTTGGAGATTGGTCAGTAATTCACCAGGTTATCCAGGTTGAGAGATGTTTTTTTCAGAAGGGGCCTCACCAGAGTCTCTTTCAAGGAATCTGGGAAGACTCCCTCAGACAATGAGTGAACACCAGGCCAATGGAACCAGCACATCTCATCAAGGAACATGTTGGAGCTCGGTCCAGTTCACAATAAGTGTGCTTTAGCTTTAAGATAACCTCAATGACCTCAGCCACCTCCACTGGTTAAAACTCCTCCCAGACAAGTGGAGTGCCTCTATCACTACTAAGGCGATCACTGCAAGCCATAGTTCGATTCACTGACGGCCTTCTCTGTTGGATGGAGGACACCCTGTCAGTGAATAACTCATCAAACTCATCTCACAATTTGACTGAAAAGGCTTTTTTCAGCTGTAGACAGACCGGATGCAAAAGTCTGTTGACAGTCTGAAATAGCACAGCTGGTCAGTTCTTCCCTGCTGCAATCTCCATGGACAGGAAGTCTGCCTTCTTATAGTTGATTGCCCCCTGATACTCACCATACTGGGCATGCAGGGCCAATTTGTCCTCCTCCAACCTGGTCCTCCGCCAGCAGCGTTCCAACTTCTGACCCCTAGTCTTCATCGCCTTGAGCTCCTTATCAAACCAGGGAGAACTCAAGTGAGAAGATTTGGGTTGTACATGGACCAGTGAGAGGGCATCAAGTGATTTGGATACCACCAAATTATAGGCTGCAGCCACCTCACTCGTGCCCTTCACACATGCAACATCTACACTAGATAGATCAGCTAACACCAAGAATCCCTCCAGGAACATTCCCCTCAATGGGCGGTAGCTGACCATCTCAACAGGGGTAGGGCTCTCGGTGGGGGGGGGCCTGGAACAAGAACCTTGCCATGCAATGATCAGACCAAATGGTCTGATCAATCCTGAGGTTTATTGCTTCAAATCTCAGTGAGAACACCAGGTCCAAAATGTTGCCACCATGGTGGGTGGCAGAAGTAACCTCTTGTATCAGGCCCAGAGATGACATCATCTGGAGGAGGTTGGAACCAAGATGAGAAGATTCGTTGTAGGCCCAGGCATTGAAGTCCCCCAGTACCAAATACCTGGGGGACTCTCAACACCTCACCAACAATGAAATCCATCACCTCCTACAGGAATTCTCCCCCAGCCCCAGGAGTGCAGTAAATGAGGAGAATCCTGCAGCCTGCACCTGGACCCCCTCACTCTGTCACACATTCAAAGGACCTGGTAGCTTCCACCAGGTGCACAACGAAGCCCAGGTCAGATCTAAAGCAGATGGCCACAGTCCCACCCATGCATTCCAACCTTGGGCAATGCACTACAGAGTACTCAGGGGGGACTCAGTAGCTGCATCATCACACATTTTGTCTCAGACGTGTGGTGGACTTTACAAGTGGTCTAAAACAAGTGCAGTATTTGTCATGGGGTGTAGCTGTGTTTTTCATACTGTGCTTGTTTACGATGCTAAAACATACTTTTGAAATCTGGGTAGTGTCTTGGCATTCAGTCCAGCAGGTTTTACGGGGGTGGGGGGGGTGCAAAGCAGTGGGCAAAGCTAGGGTTCAGAAAACTCTAACATTGCATTTCTTTACTCTTGGCACATTAAGAGAAAACTCTAGCTTGTGCACTAATGTAGTTTTTTTTCAATTAATTTTCTTTCTTTCTTTTTGAGATAGATAGCCTTAGCAGCTGTGAGCTACACACAAAGCGGCTACAGCTGCATCCTGACACACAGTGTGTCAGACCTGTTGTGGACTTTGCGACTCACCCTATGAACTACCCATAAAGCAACCGCATCATCACACAGATTGCATCAAACCTCAGCTGCATCACAAGACACATTGCACATTACCTGTAGCAATCTTCCTAGCTGGCCCTGTGAGTAACTCGCAATGCAGCAGCATCACCACACAGACTGCACCAGATCTCAGATTCTTGATGCATCACATTGCACCAGGCCTGTAGCAGGCTTTGCTTGTGATCCTAGGCTCAACATTTAAAACAGCTGGATCATCACACTGATTGTACCAGGTCTGCAGCTGACTTTGCAAATGCTTGCAAAGCATCTACATCATCGAACTAATTGCACCAGAACTCGGCCACACCATGACATGCATTTTTCCAGACCTGTGCTGGACTTTGCAAGTTCTCACAAAGTTCGTGCAAGCACACATACATCACCCTACAAAACCATCTAGCTCTTTTTTGTTGCAGACAGTGTCACAAAAATGAGGCTGTGTCTCAGGAAAGTAACTTTGTGAGTCACAAAGACTGGTTCATGAGTGATAAAAACAGGGCTTGTTTTTTATGAGATGTTTCAGCCTACTTTTATTACTGCTTAATTAAACATAATATGTTTTTAGCAAAACACTTGAATAATCAGCTGTACACCCTACACAATCAATGCACACAACAGATTTTGTTGCTTTTAATGTGAACATTTTTCTGTTCTTTTCCCCACTTTTGTGACCACTAAGTTTAATGAAAGTGGGTTTGTGAATTATGAAAGCAGGGCCTGTTTTCATTAGATGCAACAGCTAAGTTTTATAAATATTTTAACAACTATATTCTAACTAGAAAAACTTGAAGAATTCACCTTCACTAGTGACCACATACATTTTTGACTCAACTTCTCACACATTCTTAGTTTCATATACAAATGTTTCTATTGTGTTTCCTGTTTCCATGGCCATGAAGGCTCACAAAACCATGAGTCTTGTTTTACAACAGTAGATTCTGAGTCACAAGAGTAGTATATGTCAGTTTTTCAAAAATCCAGTTATGAAACTTTTGTAAAAAAAAAAAAAAACTTGTACATGGGCAAAAATGGCATTTTATTTCATAATATTTTAAAATCATAAAGACAGCTATTAAATAATTATCCTTGAACCAAACTCTAACGAACCTGAAAGTTTTTTTTGTTTAAACTTATTGCCATTTGTGTGCTATCAATGAGTGAAAAGGAGTCTTAAAAAACATATTTTTATGTATTTTTAACCTTCTAGAACTTTAAACTTCCCAACTGACTGCTAACTAATTTACAAGATTCAGAGAACCAGCACCAACTACAGTCATCCTGAATTTCAGGGTATTCTGTCTGGGGATGGCTGCAGTATTAATATGAAAAACTTTGGTGTAACTTCGAAATGCCTATTAAACCCAAATGTGTTTTGGAATGCCAAATAGGCTTATATGAGGAAAGTAGAAATCTCAACACAGAAATTAATGTGTGAACCCACCATAGCTTCAAAGGGTATATTACTGTGGTAGTATTAACAGAAACCGAAATTACTACTAAACATTTCTATAAGATGAAAAAGTAAAGTTATCAGTTTTCTGTGAATTTGGACTTTGCAAGGCAGATTAACTTCATAAAGAGAGGTGAATTTGCAAATTAATTTGTGAAGTTTCACAAAAATGAGTTTGTGAATCATAAAACCAGGACCTGTTCATAAGATGCAACAGAATAGTTTTACAAATATTTTAATAACTATATTCTAAATAAAAAAAACTTGAAGAATCCACCATCACTAGTAAGCACATATGTTTAGGCTTAATTTCTCACACATTCTTATTTTTATATACAAAGATTTCTGTTGTGTTTCCCTTTTTCATGTACATAAAGGTTTACAAAACCATGAGTCTTATTTTAGAAAAGTGGATTCTGACTCGTAAAAGTGATACGTCAGTTTTTCAAAAATCCAGTTATATATGCCAGCCCAGTGGTGTGGAGGGCTGAGGTACTGGACAACTTACCTCCTCCTATGCTGGCAACTCAGGTTTGGAAATGAGCCTGAGTCATCGGGGGCTGGCTGGAGGGAGCAGAGAAGCTGGATTGAGCTGCCGCACGGCAGCTGTCCTCTCTGGGGAGAGACATGTGTTTCCCCAGCTCTTGGCTGCCACCAGGTGGAGGTTAGTTGGCAGTGCTAAGCCACAAGAGAGACCAGGCATTAGGCCAGGTGGGAGGAATGGTCCATCACTGGAGCCATGAAATGCATGCACGCCTCCACACAAATGCGTGACTATGTTCAGGGGTCCCAGGTGTAACAGAGGAGAAAACAGAACATGGGACACCGAGGTAGGCTAGATGAAGCCCTGAACCTAACAGGGCAGATCGAGATCCTCTGAGTGAGGACCACAACTGTGCCAGCCTGGAGCCACGACAGCAAAAAAGCCATATGGAAAAAAATCCAGTTATGAAACATTTGTAAAAAAAAAATGTACGTGGGCAAAATATATATATATATTTTAATTTTTTTTTTTTATTGTCCTGTGGCCACCCAGATGCTTCCCCATAGCCTCGCAGCCCTACCTATGGGGATCTGGCCGCCGGCCATCTCTACCGGGACCACTGGCACCTAGTAACCCCTGCGGCTTACCCCCTGCAGTGGGGTTGCAGGGAGCCCCCCTAACTCCCCCCCCAATGGATCCAGTTCGGGTGCCAGAGTCCGACGAACTCATAGATGGCCATCAAGCCACATCGGGTGCCATCATTTTTCCCTGTACTATTTCCCTGAGTCAGCAGCGTGCAATGGCGCTGAGATGCGGCATAAGCGTGCATGCGTCTTCACAGCGTCTAGCCCAAGCATCTGCCCTCAACTCTACCTCTTGTAAGCATCGTCCCCCCCAGCCTCTGCCAGGGACATACGCCCGACCGTTGTAAATCCCCACCGGAGAGAGGCAGTCCATTGGATGCTCAATCTCTCTCCTTCCCTGCCTAGCCCCGTCGGCCCGTGCCGCTCCCGAACCTGGGTTGCGGTGTGGCATGGTGTAGCGTCCAGTGCTTCAACCCTCAGCACCACCGGGCCGGCCTGGGGCAAAATATTTTAAAATCATAAAGTCACCTATCAAAGTATTATCCTTCAACCAAACTCTAACAAACCTGAAAGTTTTTTTTTCCAACTCAGCCACTTTTGTGCTATCAGTGAGTGAAAAAGGGTCCTAAAAACAATATTTTTATGTATTTTTAACCTTCTAGAACTTTCAAACTTCCCAGCGGACTGCTAACTAATTTACAAGATTCAGAGAACCAGCACCAACTACAATCATTCTGAATTTCAGGGTATTCTGTTAGGGGATGGCTATAGTATTACTATGCAATCATTTTGGTTTAACATACGAATGCCTACTAAACCCTAATGTGTTGTTTGAATGCCAAATAGGCTTACATGAGGAAAGCAGAAATCTCAGCACAGAAATTAATGCGTGAACCCACCATAGTTTCAAGTAGTATTTATTTATTAAGAAATCCGAATTACACTCTTTGAGTCAAAGACTCTTTTGCAAAGGCTCGTCAGTTGACATAGTACAACATCACGAGTACAGGTGCAAGACATCAATCAGTCCATCCATTACAGTAGCAGGTAAGGTAAAGAACTGAGTAACATAACATAGCAGAGGTCATAGACAGCCCAGAGTCGTGTGCAAAACAGCAGATAATACAATATCACAAGAACAGGTGCCGGACATCAAACACTCCATATATTACATTAGTAGGTACAGTAAAAAACTGAGTAACATTCCTTAGCATAGGGCAGAGACAGCCCAGAATCATGTGCAACAACAGCAGCAGAAATTCCAGAAAGCAGGATACAGATTGTAAAGACAGTGTGATGGAGGTGGCAGGGGCTGGGTTAGTATAGTACTACTAGGAGCAGTCGCAAGTAGAGTTGTTAGCGAGAACTACCTTGAGTGAGGTTTTAAAAGGGCCAATTTTTGTACCAGCAGTCAGAGCAACAGGTAGGTCATTTAGCCAGCTTGGAGCCCTGTGATAAAAGGCTCTCCGACCTATAGATATCCTGCAGTGGGGGACCAATAAGGGGACCTTGGAGGTACTTCTGGTGAATCTTTGTGGGAAGGAGGGTTGGATGAGGCCCTATAGGCTAGGTGGGGTGAGATTCCACTGTATTTTCTTTGCCAGGAGGCATGTGTGGTACTTAGGGCGACATTCAAAATTTAGCCAGTTAGAGCGACTGTAGAGGTCACATGTGTGGGTAGTTCTATCACAGCCTGTCACCAGGCAACAGGCTTTGTTTAGCACGGTCTTGATGCAACAGACAGCAGTGCTATCAGCTGAGCCATAGAACACAATTCCATAGTCCAGCACAGAGAGGACTGAGGATGACAAAGCAAGGTGCAGCCTCTCCTTAGGCAGACAGTGTTTGATCTGATATAGGATGCCAATTCAGGAGTTAATGGTGTTACAGAGGGTATATTAGTGTGGTGGTATTAACAGAAACTGAAATTACTAGTAAACAGTTTTTAAGATGAAAAAGCAGTATCTACAACAACAGAAGTCAGTTTTCAAAGCACAATATTACCCTGCCTATTGTCTTTGGCCATGATAGCCATATTTGATGGCTTGTTTTGTCAATTACTAGCCATGATGTGACCATGACTAAATACATATAAACAATGTCTTTAGTACAATTGCAACGGCAATAGTAGTAAGTTATTTTCAAGGCCTAAATTCCTATGACGCGGATTTCAACATGAAATCTACGTACACTTCTGCAATGCCGCAGAATTCACTGTTCTTGGCGTTTTTCATTAATAATTCTGTTTATCCATAGAATCTGGTTCCCTTCCCCTCTTCTTATATCCAAAATCCCTCTATGCTCAGAATGTGATGTTATCATTGCTATAACATCATAAATTAGCTAATGAAATGGCTGCATTCTGCAACAGAAATGAACAGTCATTTATCTACCATAGTTCCCACTGCCAGAGGCGGTTGTACAGCACATCAGGCATAGTGATATTTGCTTAACCTGCACTACAGCCTAATACAATTTTCAGTCTTACGTTATTGTACTTGGGCCAACTTAAACAAAACCTTGACAATAGTATAGACCTGTTAAGTCCATACCTCACTTTGTGCAAACATGTTTGTGCCTTTAAAGTATAGCTATGCCTTCTGAAATGAATAACTGATAAAATGAATTTAACTGTCATTTTTAAGAAAAATAGAGTAATTATGCCCAGAAAAGTGGAATATAATAATGTGAAAATCATACAAAAGGGCCCAATAAAGGAAAAAATAGAAGGTGCACTTAGTAACATCGGAAACTTTTCAACATCATAACCAGACACTCACCCAAACCACCAAAAATAAGGCTGAAGCAGCTTCAGCCTTATTTTTGTTGGTTTGGGTGAGTGCCTGGTTATGGTCTTGAAAAGAATATAATAATGTGTCGACCTGCTGAAAGAACAGACCTGTTAAATAAATAATTGCGCTGTACACATTTTTGCCAGGGTTATTGGTTACATATTGTCACTGGTTGATACAGTCACCCAAAAGTTATGGAGAAATGTGTTAAGGGCCAGCTGTTGGGCCAGAGGGTAGCATGTTATGTTTCAGTGCCAGCAACTCAGGTTCAGAGATTAGCTCTGGGAGCTGGCTGGGCAGCACAAGGACTGGGAGAACACATCACTGCTCTGAGCCTGGGAAGGTATGGTGCGGTGTTCTGTCACATGGTGGACACATTGTGATGGGCTGGAGAGCTCTATCTCACAATCGGTTCACATGCATGGCATGGCCTGATGGTCTTACGTAGTGTCAGGGGAAGCAGGCTGGCATGAAAAATTAGTTCTGCAATAACTCCTCTATTCTGTTTATTCCATATTCAATGGGACTTATATGAATGAGGATGCAATTGCATGGAAATTAAAAAAAATACATATATACACACACACACACACACACACTGTATCTCTCTCTCTCTCTCTCTCTCTCTCTCTCACTACACACACACACACACACACATTTGCATGTATGTTACAGATTGCGTATAAATATATAAGCGATACACAGGGGAGACCTCATTAGTGGTATAGATACCATGCATATAGAAATACCTTATTTATCACATAAGGTCCCTTCTACATATTTAATTTATGCAATAGGCTAAGATATTTGTTTTGCTTTTTTAGGCATACAATTATTTCTATAAGTCTGTTATTTTTTGAACTAGTGCTACTGTGCTTTCCCCCATCCTGATTGCTATGACAACTGCCATGAAAGTGAAGCCAGGATGACAAGCTGACACTGTGATATGGTAGTTTGTTAGTGCCACAGAACTTCCACAGAAATTACAAACCACCACCGCAGAAGTTCTGCGGCAAATAGTAGTCTTGCCGCAGAACTTGGTCCCACTGTGCTGCAGAAAAGTAGGGACATTGGTTATTTTTGGGTTACACCATGCTTAAAACATCTCTATCAATGTTTGTGCAACAATAATTTAATAGGGGTGTGCCAAACTTAGCCACGCTCAGTAGCTCCTTCTCACCAATGACTATAGCAATATCCACTGATGGTTTAGAGCTGCAGCAATACTAAAGATGGACCCGCGCAAGGGATCCTTGCAAATGCCAATCATACATCCAGTGTTGTAGTCACCTCCATGGTCTTTAGCACCTCGCGTAATAGATGTCTTCCTTTAATAACAAATGGTGGCATTTGGGCCAACCTGCTGGTACAGCGGTAGTGCTACTGTTATGCACCTGACCCATAGCACAGGCTAGATGACAGGAAGTCTGGAACCATCAGACATGCATGGAGGTGCAGCAGCCATCGACACATGTCACACAGAAACATGTAATGTGCATCATGATGGCATTGCTTGTTCACACCTCCTGCCAAGAACAAGGATAAATGTCTGACTGGCAGGATGATATCAGTCCCTCACAGGCCCTGCACTTAGCTATCCAGGCCATGTCCAGCAGAACCAGATCTGGATTTATGATTGGGGTTGTGGAACCCTACCTAGGGGGCAAGCCTTGGGGGCAGATGCAGGACAAGGTAAGCCCTGCAGAATGCTCGAGTTATAGGACTGGTGGGGTGGTAGAAGGGGGCTGGTCAATCAGGGGAGAAAAAGATAAAAAAAGGTGGAATCTGAATGTTTACTTTAAACATTGTAGAAGCATGGAATTTTTCAGCAGACAATGACCATCTGGCCAACCCAATCTGGCCAGATGATCCCTGTCTAGCCTGTCTCCAGCAACCCTCTTTCCTCCCTGCCAAATTATTACTTTTTTTATTTATTTATTGAAATTATTTTACTAGGAAAGGCACACTGAGCATGAAGATGCTTGTCTCCTGGTACGACCTGCAGGGTGGGGGGAACAGAGGATACAGGATTTATAATTAAACAGAGACAAACTGGAACATATTATACACATTGAGAGTCACACAAATTTTGCAGTACAGTCAAGGACTATCAACAACCATAACACAGTTCAGAGCAGTCTGAAACAAAAACAATACAAGGACAATAAAGTGCCTAGAGGGTAAGTGCATGCTCTCAGCTGGGAGTATATAGCATGGAGCAGTTTCTAAGGCTGGTGGTCAGCTGAGAGGGGAGAGGGGCAGAATCAGGGCTTAGAGCATGTGCAGTTTACCATGAAGTGATTTGTGAGGGCAGAGGAGAAGGAGTTAGTAGAGGAGGAATGACAGATTTGAGGGGGTAGCTCATTCCAGGTTTTAGGGAAACGATGGGAGAAAGCAGTTTGGCCAGCTGTGGACTCCCACCAGGGAATAGCAAGTAGGCAGGAGTCAGTGGATCTGAGGTCATAAGAGGGTGTGGTAGGAGGAGCGAGCAAGGGGAGAGGTAGGCAGGGAGGGTGCCTAGCCAGACCTTAGAGGTGAATTTGGTGCAATGAATGGGGCGTCGGTTTTCAAGGGATGGTAAGGCCAAGGCTAGGTAGAGTTCACAATGGTGAGTGGGGGAGGCATTGAGAGCAAAACGGCAGAAGGCATTAAACAGGGTGTCAAGCTTGGATAGAGAAGATTTAGGGGCTGAGCTGTATACTATATCGCAGTAGTCAAAGGATGGGAGAATCATCTTCTATATTAGCTCAGGCATACAGTTAGAGGGAGGTTTTGGTGGTTTCTGTGCAGAGCACCTAGCATGGGGCACAGTTTTTTTATAGTTGCATCTATGCGAACATTAAAGGACAGATGATGGTCAAGCCAGACCCCAAGGTAACAGAACAAGGGGACATCCTCGAGCACTTGCCCATCGAGGGTTTGGAAGGAGGGGAGGGATGGGAGTCTGGACAGGCATTGTCTCATGCCGAAGGTCATGGAGGTTTTCTTTTGCGTTTAGGGAGAGCTGATGGGAGCAGAACCAGTGTTGAATGTTGCTAAAATTGGCTTTGAGGGTGGAGATTACTGCTTCAGTGGAGGTACCCGAGGAAAAAAGGACAGCGTCATCTGCATACATGTGTATGTCAGATGACTGGCAGACTAGGGGTAGGTCATTCAGAAAAATGGAGAAAAGTATAGGTCCGAGCACGGAGCCCTGGGGGATGCCGGTAGAGATGGGCAGGGGGGCAGAAATGGCATCCAAGATTCATACTGATTGGGTTCTACCCATGAGGTAGAAGCAGAACCAGTTTGTGGAGGAGGCAGAGAGGCCAGCTTCAGCAAGGCTGGAGAGAAGCAGGGTGTGTGAGACAGTGTCAAATGCCTTAGCTAGATCAACGAAGATAGCAGAAGTGATCTGTCCATTGTTCATGTCAGTTAAAATTGTGTTGGTGAGCCTAGTCAGGGAGGAGGCAGTGGAATGTCCCTTTCTGAACCCGGACTGGAAGTCCGTATAGTCATTAGAGTCGGAAAGAAAGGTGGTTAGCTGTGAGATCACTAAGTGCTCTTGCAATTTTGCAAGTGTCGGGAGGAGAGAGATAGGTAGGTAGTTTGAGGTTGAATTAGGGGAGCCACCTTTGGGCAGCGGGATGACTATGGCATGCTTCCATGCCTGGGGGACCGCAGCCTCAGCGAAGGACAGGTTTAGGATGGTGTCTAGTGGGGCAGCTATGGCAGGGGCTGCAAGGTGGAGGAGCTTAGGGTCCAGATCATCAGGGGATTTGCCTTTAGAAGGACTGAGTGCAAGCAGGGCTGTAAGGACTTTGGCTGCTGAGATAGCTTTAAATGAGAAGGTGTGGGACCCATACTGCATCTTCTGACCCATGGTGGGTCCGGATGGACCTGGGGTGAGCAGAAAGGAGAGGAGGGAGGCTGCACAAGTGAAGAAGTATGAGTTGAACTCGGCGGCAACAGCATGAGGTTCATTGAGAAAAGAGTTATTTATGTTTAGTAGCAGGGTGGGGGTAGCAGTGGGGGGCAGAGGGAGTGGATGACCTTCCAGAATTTAGAAGGATTATTTAGGTTAGATTGGAGAGTGGAGTTAAAATATTTAGCTTTGGCCAGCCGTGTTGCTGTAGTACACTTGTTTCTAAGCATCCGGTATTTAGAGAAATCTTGTGGGCGATTAGAGGATTTGTGGACCCTCCAACCTTGGTCACAGGTACTTTGGCACACTAGGAGTTCTGGGGTTATCCAGGGAAGATGGTTGCCACAGACCCTTGTGCGGTGCATAGGGGCATGTTTATCCCAGACTCTGAGAAAAGTGTTTTTGAAGTGAAGAAGGGCAGCGTCAATTGAGAGGGTGGGAGTAGATACCACCCAGTTGGCTTGTGCAAGGTCAATTAGGAGGGGAGCCATGTCAAGTGACTTGTAGGAGCATTGGACCAAGAAATTTTGGGGGGGTTTGCGTCGGTGAATTTTCTGGATGAGGTATGTGAGATGTTGATCACTCAGGGAGGAGACCAGATCTGATGAGCCGGTGGGGGTGGGAGGTCAGAGCCCAATCCAGCAGAGAGTGATTTCCAGTTTTGGGGTTTAGGCGGGTGGGCTCAGTGATAAGTTGGGAGAGATTTAGTCCATTTATAACAGTCCGCTCTTTAGTGAGGGCTGGGGATAACCAATTGAGATTCAGATTGCCCATGATATATGATTCACCTACGGGGGTGAGGGAGGAGGTATGCGCTAGGAGGTCTGTGATATTAGAAGAAGGTGTACCTGGTCAGCAGTAGATGCTGGTGACATAGATGGGGAGAGAGAAAGGGAGGGACAGTTGTAGCATTAATATCTCATAGGCATTGGGTTTGGCTTTGGCTAGGATGGTCGAAAAGTGGATGTCCGATTCTAAGTAGATGGAGACTCTGCCACCTCTGGTGGCACTGTCTTGGCGGGCCGTGGCGTAACCTGGGATGGCAACGGCAGTATCGGGGATGTTTTTGTTAAGCCATGTTTCAGAGAGGATAATAATGTCAGGGGCGTAATGAACAGCGAGAACTTGGAGAGAGTCAAGTTTGCGGGGAAAGCTTCTAATATTTAGATGAAGTAGGTGCAGTCTGCGGGGAAGGGGGCTCCCAATGGGGGATAGGTTACGGAGAGGTCCCATAGGGTGAAGGGGGGAGGAGGGGTTAGGGGGCCATGGTTGGGGTGTATGTCACCTGCAGCGAGGAGTAGGAGAGTGATAGTTGGGTTACAGGCTAATAGTTGTTTAAGAACTGAGGAGAGTGCGCACCGTTTAGGAGGCAGACATGAGTAACTTATAGGGGCAGGGCGAGGGGTGAGTAGAAGAGGCAACATCCAAGAAAGTGAGGGATTGATAAGGGAGGGGCAGGGCCGTAAGTCTGAGTGGGACCAAACATACGGGCGCTCAGAGGTGGATTGCCAGTTGTGGAGGAGGAGGGGAGGGAGGTGAGGGGGTGGAGGGGGCAGTGAGGGGCATAATTGAGAGGAGGGAAGGGAGGTGGAAGAAGAGAGAGATGACCAGAGGCAGGTATCCAGGCCTAGGAGGCATTATTTTGAACGGTGGGGGGGAGCCCGACTTATAGTGCAGATCTTTGAGAGAAGAGCAAGGAATGAAGGGGTGGAATTGGTTGGGTGATTGGCTCTGGGCAGGGTCGAAGTCCAATAGTGTACGAATAGGAAAGTAGGAGAAAAAAGTGTGCGGGAAAATGGTGTATTTAATCAGTGGAGGGGGCAGGAGTGGGCACAAGGGCCGAAAATTAACACAGTATACAAGTCAGAGCATTAACAGAGGCTAGGTTTCCTTCCAAAAAATACTTTAAAGTGCGATTTTAGTGGAGCGCTAGGCGGCAAAGAAGGGAGATAGGTCCTGGCCAATCAGGGCGGAGAGGCGAGAAGCGCTCGCGATCCAATTAGCTGCACTTCTGCCATACCTTGCTTATGCTTGATGTCCGGGGCTGTGGTTCTGATCGGTGGCAGGAGGTACCGGCCGATCGCTGGGAGCTGTAGCAGCCCTGTTCAAGGGCAAGCAGCTTGCTTATGCTTGGTGTCCGGGGTCGTGGTTCTGATCGGTGGCAGGAGATATCGGCCGATCGCTGGGAGCTGTAGCAGCCCTATCCTATTACCATTCTCTTATGTCTATCCCACACATGCTTGAAGCCTTCTACTGTTATCACATCCACCACTTCTGCAGGTAGTCTGTTCCAGGTGTCTACAACTCTTTCAGTAAAGTAGTTCTTCCTCACATCCCTTAACCCTCCCCCAGCTTCATCACTTATCCTCTAATCCTGGTGCTCTTTCTCATTTAAAAGAGACTCCCCTCCACACACACTGTTTTCCCATGTGAGGTACTTGTTGGTCTTTATCATATTCTCTTGCTTTTCACTTTTCCAAGGTGTACCTGTTGTGATCCCTCAGTATCTTCTTGTAGGGCTTTTTGTGCAATATGTGCACCATTTAGTTGACCTCCTGTGAACTACATCCACTCTGACAATATAATTTCTGAGGTGCATCCTTCAGACCTAAATTCAGTACTCAAGGTGGGGTCTCAACAGTGAGCTATTTCCCACTGGCTCTACCCACAGCTTTGTGAAAGTGCCCTTCCACTTTACGGCCATTATATATGATTTATTTATTATCTATTTTTATTTAGCTTTTGTTGACTGGGTGGGGTACACTAGGCAGTCATTTGCCTATTTTTAAGTTACGACCCGGGAGAGATACAGTACAATACAAATACAATACATTTCAGAGATACAGCACAATACAGATACAGTGCAATTCAAAAACTATGCAATACAGTGAGATGCTATGTAAGCATTAAAGGACAAGGCAGCGAATCAAGTAAGAGAATGATTGTACAGTTTACTAGTATGATTTTAACCAGGGCAAAACAGTAGGGGAAAGAAACTAAAATACAATAGGGATCAGTACATATTACACAGAGAGGCAACATAAGTTGAAGTGCACAAGGGCTAGAGCAGTCAAGGATTGTTAAGCAGCAACATTGGGCAGGACAGAAAAAACTAGATGGGGGGTAAGAGGGATGGTGGGGTGGAAAGGAAAGCAGGAGAGGGGTGAGTGGTGGATGAGAACATGGTAGAACTAAGGACAGGTGCAGGTGGATCGGGCAATTAGTAGGGAGTGGAGCTGTTTTTTGAATGCGGTTATAGTGACGCAGGAGTGAAGTGCAGCTGGGAAGGAGTTCAATTGTGCAGGAGCTGCAGAGGCAAATGCCACAGGCCCATACTTGGACCATGACATGGGGATAGCAAGTTGTACCATGTCAGAAGATTTGAAGATATAGTGGCATGACGTGGGAACTAAGAGGTTGGCCAGTGAAGGTGGTTTCTGTGAGGTTATGATGTAGTGGGCCAATTTGCCTAGTGAGTAGTCAAGGAGGGCTGTTGGGGAGAGCCAGCCAAGTTTGCTGAAAGAAAGCAGTGGTGTGTGAGACAGTTGCAGGCTAGGGCAAATCCGCAGATATTATTATAGCTTACAGTCTACCTGCGAAGGAGAGAAGCAGAGGATAGAGTGAATACAGGCAGTCTGGGAAGGAGAAGGACTCATGCCACTGCGATTCGTGGTGAGGGAGAGAGAGAGAGAGAGAGATGACTTTTTGCAAGATAGGCAACACCCAGACTGGAGTTGACTTCTTTACACACCATATGGATGTGAGTGGAGAAATCAAGGGAGAGATGAAGTGTTATTCCAAGGTACTTGAAAGAGGTGACCATATTTGGGGGGGGAGGAGTACCATTATCTGTTATAATCAACAAGGGTATCAACAGATTATTTAGTTTATGTGGAGTTCCATAAATCATGGCTTAGGATTTGGAGTAGTTCATATGAAGTTTGCTGTCCTTGAGCCAGGACGGTACCGCGGCCACGTCAGAGGTAAGGTTGTGGTTTATGTGAGTTAGGTCAGGGGAGTAACAAAAGAACACCAGATCATCTACATATAGAATGGGGGTTGATTTGTTGAAACAGTGTGTGATTGAGTTGTTATGAAGAGAGAACAGTAGGAGGCCGAGGATGGATTCCTGTGGGACACCAAGGGGAGGTAGGAAGGTATTCAGAGAAGGTAGAGACTATTCTGGTGTGTTGTTGTCTATAGTTGAGATAGCTGGAAAACCAGGCCAGTGCGCTATCTGAGATGATAACACCAAGGTTCCTTTCCTGTTTAGTAACTCTCAGTACCCCCTCATTTTATACTCTGCTCCTGTGTTTCAATGACCTAGGTGTATGATTTTGCATTTTTTTGATATTGTACCCCAACTGCTGTGCTCTTGACCACTCTTCAGGTTTCCTAAGATCCCTATGCATTTTCTCAAGTCCCTCCTGAATGTCCATCCTACTGTATTCCAGACTGTAGTGTAAACTGCAAAAAAGGCAAACCTTCCCTTCTAACATTTCTGCATGTTACATATACAGACATTAAAGAGGACACGTCCCAGTATTGAGCCCTGCAGCACTCATCTGGCTACTCTGCCTTCATTAGAGTGAATGCCATTAACCACTACCATTTGTCTCCTATCCATTAACCAGTTTCTAGTCCAGTACAAATACTTGGGTCCCACCCCTGGGCTGCTAAATTTCTTGATCAGTATTCTGTGTGGCACAGTGTCAAAGGTCTTGCTAAAGTTCAGATAGGCCACATCCACGACCCTCCCTTGATCTATTACTCTGGTCACCCAATCAAAGAAATCAATCAGATTTGTCTGGCATGACACCCCCCACCGTGTGGATCCATGCTGCCTATGGTCTTGCAGCCCACTGGATTTAACGTACTCTGCCAAACGTTACTTTAACAGGGTTTACATTAATTTCTCCACCACTGAGTCGAGACTGACCGACCTGTAGTTGCTAGCCTCCTCCTTGATGCTGCTGCTGTTATGTAGCGAGACCACACCTGCTCTCCTCCAGTCCTCCAGAAAAATGCCCATTTCCAAAGAGCTGTTGAATGGGGGTCAGCTACCACTTCCTTGAGTTCCTTTAGTACCTTTGGATGTTTCCCATCCAGTTCTATAATCTTGTCCACTTTGAGAGCTGCAACTCCCTTCAGGACTCTTACCTCTGAAAATGGACTTGTGTCCACACCACCTCCTATGTTCCTGCTACTCTCTGGTGTTCTGTTCCCCCTCTCTCCACTGTGAAGATTGATCAGAAGTGCTGGTTCAGGATGTTAGCATTTCCTTTGTCCTCTTCTGTGCAGTTCCCCGCCACACTACTCATCCTCATCATCCCTCCTCTTGCCTTTCATTTCTTACTTATATACAAAAAAAAAAATTATTCTGCCCTTTAGCTACCCCCTTGGCTATCCTTTCTTCAGTCTGTGGCTTTGTTCCTCTCACTGCCATTCCTGAATCCCTCTGTTTTACTTGGTATAACTCCCTGTCTTCCTGCATTTTCTCATACCTTGTAATTACCACCTTTTTTCCTTCAGCACCTTGGCCATTTCCCACAGCTGTCATTCATAGAGTACGTGCTTTTTACAGTATGTGCTCATACAGAGCTCAAACGGTGGCTGGCCATGGTGGTCAGAGGTGGGCTGTGCCAGTTGCCGGCTGGATACAGGTCAATGGAATAGGGTGGTAGGATGCTGCCAAGTAGGGTTGGGGTTCACTAGACCACCAGGTCTACACTGGGACAATGTACATAAATGTAACTGTAAAATGAAACATAAATTATTTCAGAGATGGGGCGGGGGCTGCATATTAATATTTCTGGGGACTGGGGCTGGGAGAGGGGCTACTACATAACATTTGCGGGGATCGGGGCTTTGGGGGGCTATTTACTAACATTGTGTGGAGTTGGGGCTGGAGGGGTCTGGTAGCCCACTGGGGCTATTACATTTATTATTATGTGTACTTGGGATGGGGAGTTGCTAGCCCAGCAGGGATATATATTTATTTCGGGGATTGGGGCTGGGAGGGGGGCTACATGTTCTGGGGTCTCAGATGGAGAATCATTGGAGCAAGCCCGGTAGGTGGCAAAGTATACTTACAACAGCCTATAACTGGTGTAACTGTACTTTGATGGCTGTCCTCCAGGGGTTGTTTGAAAATGCCAAATTAGGGGATGTGGCAGCCACCTTTTGAGAATAAGGCTCTGCTGCTGCCGTAAACCACACTGTGCCATGTCACATCCAAGTTTGTGATGCAATGACAGTGCAAGTCCACTTTATTGCAGGCTGCTTTTCAGAATCCCGCATGGCGCAACTATTGGTGCAAAGTGATACTTGCATCGGTCATGTTGGACGCAAGTCACCTTGCACCATGTGGATCACTTTCAGAATTGGGCCCAGTGTTCTTATGACCCCATGTCATCTACCTGAAACCTGATTTCTCATAGTGACTGCAAAATCAGATCTCGGCTCAGACGTGAAAAATTTCAACAGCCTTATTCATGAGATGAGGTCCCAGAAAGCCATGTTGAAGGTTTGGCGTAAAAATACTGAAAATTACTGAAGCAGAGCAGCTAAAGGGGCTGACCAGTTGATATTAAAGTCACCCAGAATGATGACCTCAGACTTTGTGGCAGCTGGGAGACATAGTCAAGAATAGAATCGAATGCAGATTTGTGGCTGTGGGGAGGAATGTAAATGGCAATAGCTGTAAGAGACTTGCCCGAATTCCCAATAGCAATTTTGACAGATAGTGCTTGGGCACCATGGCAGGGTAAGGAAGAGTGTAGCACCTGCTCTTGAAGGGAGTCCTGGAGGTAGATGGCACAGCCCCCACCCCTTTCCCCCAGCCTATCATTCCTGAAAAGTGTTTAGCCAGTCAGAGCAACAGAATTGTAAGGGGTTTTAGGAGATAGCCATGTTTCCGCAACAGCCAGGAAGTCAGGATTATGCTAAGTAATCTAGCCTTGGAGGGGGTCAAATTTCTGCAGCAGACTACATATGTTTATTGAGGCTAATATTAGACCACTGGCCTTATGATTGGTGGGGTTGGGTACAGTAAGGGGCCCTGGGTTTGGGTGAACGTTGCCCAAGGGTAGTAGAAGCAAAAGTGCAAGTCTAAAGAGAACACGATTCAAAACTTTACATTTGACTAGCTGTTTATGATAGGGAGAATTGGCACTAGTAGATGGAATTGGGAGGGAGAGGATGTGGAGTAGCAGGAATAGGAACTGGGTTGTGGGGAAGTTCGGTGAGCAAAGACCCATGCCAAGTCAGCCCACCGGTGCAGCTGAAAGATCTACCGCTGCGGTGCCAGTGACCTGGATTTGAGAACAGACTCGGGCATTGAAGGGCTGGCTGGGAAGAGAAGGTTGGAGCATCTGCTGGTGGCTCACTTTCTCTTCGGGGGAGGGTGAGGTGGAGGACCGGTGCCTACTAACCCCTGGCAGAGGCCAGGGGTACAGCAGTGCACCTGGTCTCACTAGCTAAGGAGCATGACAGATGCTGGTGTCTGCCTTGCATCATGAACATCACACTCCTGTGGGAGAAAAACAGGAAATGGTACACTGGTCGGTCAGGTGATGGCCCCCCGGATCCTTGCCGCTGGAGTTCCTGAAACCCTCATCAACTGCCTCAGCAGCACCCAGGACCATAAGGAAAGCCAGTAAGGCTCATTCCCTACGAAGGTAGGAGACCCACCCGATGAAGGGATATATTGGGGTACCCTGGGGACTAGCTGCAATGTGGGGTGGTGGGGGGGTAGGGGACTGCTGGGGTGAGAGAAGATCCATGTGGGACCAGAAAGAGGGACCATAAGGGTGTGGGTGGGAACAAAAAAAAAAAAAGACCCATGCCAAGGGGATGAGTATTGTAGAGAGAAAAGTCACAGTTGGTCCAGAAATATGTATGTATTTATCATGTGAGAGGCTAATGGGAATTGGCTTGTGGAGGCTCAGGGTAATAAAGGGACAGAAAAGCCGAGTGAGAGTAACATTATTGTGAGAGGAAAGAAGAGGCGGGTTGGGGGGGCAGGGGGTAGACAGGAATTAGGGGAGGAGTAGGACAGAGATAAATTAGATTAAAGGTGAAGAGTGTATTTGCCAGGAACAATGGTGCAGTGGTAAGGTGTCCACCTACAGTGCAGATAGTCAGGGGTTCAAATCTCTGTAAAGGAAGGAGGGGATTAAGTGCAGAAAGAAAGGAGAGTTGCTAGAAAACAGGAAAATGCAGGGGTGGAATGAAGGGATGGAGCTGAGAGGTGGGGGGAAAGCAAGATGTGCAGGCTGATAAGGAAGCTAGAGTGACTGACCCCTAGTGGTCAGAGATTATAAGCTGCAAATGAGAAAGCTGACACTTGATGCTAGTAAGGGTCACATGTCACGTGGCCACTGTCTCCCAATAAGAGAAGGGTCAGCCTTGGGTGGGGTGATAGGGTGGGCTGGGCAGTTGACATGAAGCATTGACAGGCTAACCCCCCACCAAAACAGCAGCAGGCCCACGGTGGTAGAATTCAGCCTCAAGTAGTATGGAAATTACCTTGCTGGCAGTCTCTCTGAAGTTACCGTTTCTCGGTCAGTGGAGCAAGTTGGGGGGGGGGTCAGTGTGGAGCCTGTTAAAGGAGACAGAAACAAAAGGGTCAGGAAACCGGTGGGAAAGCCAAACAAAAGATCCTGGGAGAGCACAACTGCACATGCGCAGCCCAGGAGAAGCAATGACAGAAAAGAAAACTCAGGTACAAATTATAGTCTTAAACACTGTGCACAACTAGACAGAAAATGATCCAGCACACCATAAACATAGATGGTAAATGCTCACACAGTGGCTCAGACTAGGCAGTACATTCAAGCTCAAAATACAGCATTATTTCATGTTGGGAATATGATATTGGGGCAGATGAATTTTAAGGGATAAAAATCTTGTTTTTATTGAAATGTCTTCAGTATTATGTAATGCAGAGGAGAAATCCATAATAGTTATATATAATAGTTAAAAGTGTGTCTATGTATTATGTTTTCCAAAGTTTTCCCATATGTGTCAGCTCTGTGGTGCCATACACCCTGAAGAATCACCAGGGAGCGGAAGGTGTAAAATGTTGGGGCTCCAGTGGGTCCTCATATTTACTTTTTCTAAGCTTTTGTGGTCTTTTATTTTTCAAAAGGAAATGAAATAAAACAAATTGAAAATACACTATTAGCTTAGCCTCAGTGTACTTCATTTGGACTAGTTTACTGGATGCTGCGTTATCTGCAAGTTACTAAAGCAGCTGTCCCTTGTGACTGGCTTCAATAATGTGTAACCCCTTTGTTACCCGGGGTTACTAGAATCCCAGTAAGACCTAGTGGTAGGCAGGGAAGGCAGCTTGTGAAACTCCAGTTAAATGGGTTTCACACTGTCTCACTCTGTCCTCAGTCACAGCTGAGACTTGAGAGATGACATCACTATAGAACTGTCGCAGCTGCATGAGCCACATTGGAATCTACAGCTCAGGGAGTGAGTTTAGAACTTTGGGAAATTCAAAGGCATTCTTCTTCAGTTTGTCCTAAAGCAAACAGGAAGGAAGTCAGTCAGTCCTCAGTTTGTTTCAAAGAAGGAAGTGTTCCTGTGTTTACCTTTTTAAAGTGGTGGAGACCGCTCCCCCGGTCTCAGTGCCCCCCTCCCTCTGGGGAGGAAAAGTTCTCTGTGGGTTCCAGGGGCAATCCCCTTCTCCCACCATGGAAGGAAGCTGCCTGGTTTTATTTAGTCTGTTCTTGTATAACAGCAAAGAAAGTGTTACTTCGCCTGTGGGGCACCTGCAACGAATGGGTGAGTGTTTGGCTCCATTTGAAGGGGCAAACAAATTGTTTTCTTCAGTTGGGAAATGAATGTGGACTGCTATTTGGGAGGACTATGTTTACTAGGACGAACAAATGGAGCAGTCAAACAGTCTAAAGTTTTATTAGATTTCAAGTAATGCTGTAGAGGGGGTGCTTCAGGTCATCCACCATTCAATCTACATTTTAAAGTTCTAAAGTTTTCTGTGTGTATCCAGAGAAATGGCTGGGTATGGGCTGTGGGAGCTGGAGGTGGGAAAACCCCCTTCTTTAGTAACCAGGTCCACCTCTACGGATTTCTTCTGTGTTTTGCTACTTGCCTCATGCACTTGGCCAGTGATGGGGTGGGTACCCAGACATGGGTCGCAACTTGAAAATCTCTCTGGAAGTCACAGACTCTAAGTGATGTGGGGAGCCACAGGATGGGAAAATTACTCCTTGTTGAATGGGAGTCTCCTTGTTTGATGGGAGTTCGATTGGAAGTAAGAAAACAAATCTCTCTAGGAGTCACAGACTCTAAGTGGTGTGGGGAGCCACAGTTTGGGAGTCTCTTTGTTTGATGGGATGTCTTTCCAAGTAAAATTTGGGTTCATTCTTCAAGTGGACCGTCAGTCGAGTGGCCGGCAGGGGAGCCGGGCCAGTCGGGCTATGTATCCAAAGCGCATGCAAAGTCCAGGCTGAGTGCCTGGTGGGTCCAAAGCCAGACAACTGTAGTAATGTGTTCATTCTTCAAATGGACCGCTTGGTTAACCTCTAATCTGCACATACAGTATCGGAGCCCTTTGGGGACCATGCAATGCTTTGTTTATGTTCAGTTAGTTAATAAATAAAGCCACACTAAAAATACCAATTCTGGTTCTGGACATTACAGTTATTGCTTCCTGTAGTTGGATTTACTTGGGTGCCCCTGTGCAGAGTAGCCAAACCTAGGTCCCTTGTGCCAGGTAACCTCATCCTCCCTGAACCCAGGTCCCCCACCAGGTATTGCTGCCAACGCCAACAGCATGCCACCTGTCGTTTTAGTAAAAAGGCAGGGGTGGGGCAACCATTACAAATGTGTTTGTTCAGATTTGTGTAGCTTGAACTACATGGCACCTGCATCCCATATAACGGGTATACTTGTTTTTTATTAGAAGAAATGTTCCCGGTAGAGGACAATCCCATACTAGTAACTGCAAAACCTCTCATGTATTTAAGGTGATTGCCTGTCCTTGTTAATAGTTTCACCACAGCCTGGGGGGCTTAATGCTCTGTGACACTTTGCTCTGATTTCTGTGGCAGACCTCTTAGGTGTATACAGCAGCTTTTTCTGTATTTTGTGGTATGATTTCTTTCTTTCTTTGACAGAATGCAGTCCTGCCATTGGCTAAAATATGATGTTATGTCCTCGATGACGTCACATGCTGAGCATTGGGGATGGGCTTCAGTATAGATGAGATAGGGGAGGGAGCTGGGTACTGTGGAAAAACTGTATATTTCAATGAAAAGTCACCAGGAACCATGAATCCTACATCAAAATTTATATTCTACGGAATAATGCAAATTCTACAGAACATTCCATGGCCACTGAATCGAAGAATTCCTCGGGACTTGATCAGTTTAAATGTCAACAATGGTACCGTAGGAGAGGGGGGCAGATGGACGTATGAAGGATCAAGGGAAGATATGGTTGGGGGGGTGGAGATAAGGGTTGGAGGGTGGTTTTAATTAATGCCAGGAGCCTGGGGAATAAGATGCTTGAGTTCCAGGCCATGCTGGTGGAGGGTGGGGTGGATGTAGCAGCAGTCACTGAAACTTGGGCCACCCCTGGCCACAACTGGGATCTTATAATGAGTGGGTACCTTGTGCTTAGGAAGGATAAAATGGTGGGCAGGGGGGGAGTTGCAATGTTTATTAGGGATAACATCAAGGTTATTAGAGTGGAGGAACCAGAGGGCAGCGTGGAGGCCTTGTGGGTCACTTTGAGAACCCCCGTGGGAGGGGAGGATTAAGCTGGGGGTAGTGTATAGGTCCTCAAGGCTCATGGAGGACCAGGAGGAGTGCCTGTGGGCTAACATTAGTGGTCAGTGTGGACTGGAGGGGGAAGGAGTGGTGTTGATGGGGGACCTAATTATGCTGGCTACTGACTGAGGAACTATGACATCCACTGTGACCAGGGAACAGAAGCTGCTTGATGACTTTCTGGACATGTTCCTAAATCAGCAGGTGATGGACCCAATGAGGGAGGGTCATAACCTGGATGTAGTTCTAGAGGATGGGGATCTTGTGCAGGATCTGGTTGTGGAAGAGCCCCTGGCTTGGAGTGACCACAACACAGTCTGGTTTCGGTTAAATGTGGTGGTGGGGGGGGGGATCGTTCTAGGACAATGATAGTTGATTTTAGGGAGGGATGACTTTAGGAGCATGGGGGAAATTCTCAAACGGCATTTGAGGGAACTTAAACCAGGTCTGGATGTAGAAGGCAGGTGGGAGACCATTAAGCAGGGGATACAGGAGGCCACCAGGACCTTTGCTAGGGTGAGGCACAAGGGAGGTAGGTCTCACAAACCATGCTGGTGGAATAAGGAGGTCCAGAAGATGGTAAGGGAGAAGAAGGCAGCCTACAGCAGGTACAAAAATATGAGAGGAGAGAGAGATAGGGAAAACTAACACCTTGCAGCCAGGCAAGTCACCAAAGTGGTAAGAGGGGCAAAGACCTGGAAGGAGATGAGGATGGCGCAGGGGATATGAGGCAGGGAAAGGGGGTTCTTTAGGTATATTGGGGAGAGGAGGAAGGTCAGGGCCAGCTCAATAGGTTGAGGTCAGCCGAGGGGTGGGTGGAAGAGGCTGGAGAGCAGGCGGAGGTACTAAATGAGTACTTTGCCTCGGTGTTCACTAGGGAGGAGGCCGGGGAACTCCCAAAAAAGGGGGTGCAGGGTATGGAAGGGACACCAGACCTGCTCATTGAGGCACCTGCTGAAGAGCAAGCCACTGGGGGTGGTAGTCCAGGGGAGGGATGTCAGGCTGGTTCTGCTGAAGGGGGGGACAGATGCTGATATCCCTATCAGTCGGGCGAGGGAAGCCCTCAAGTTCCTAAAAAAGGACAAATCTCCGGGACTTGAGCTATTCATCCCAGGGTGCTGTGGGAGCTGGTGGATGTTTTGACTGCACCACTGGTGGAACTCTTTAACATGTCACTGAAGACAGGGAAGGTGCCAAGGGATTGGAGGCAGGTGCATGTTGTGCGATCCAAAAAAGGGGATCAAGGGAAGAGCCAGGAAACTATAGGCCCTTCAGTTTGACGTTGGTGGTGGGGAAGGTAATGGAGACCATACTTAAGGAAAGGATGGGGGATTACTTGAAGGACATGGGGTACCTGGATAGCCGGCAGCATGGGTGTGTGCCAGGTAGACCGTGTCAAACCAATCTTGTAGAATTCTATGAGTGGGTGACAATAGCACTCGACAGGGGGAGACCTGTGGATGTCCTGTTCCTGGACTTCAGCAAGGCGTTTGAGTCGGTCCCTCAAAATGGCCTGCTGGAGAAGCTGGGGAGGATGGGGGTAGGCCCATTGATGGTTAGGTGGGTTGGAAACTGACTTTCTGGGCGCACTCAGGGAATAGTAGTCAGGGGGAGGTCTTGTATCCTAGGGAGGTCATAAGTGGGGTCCCACAGGGATCAGTTCTGGGGCCCTCTCCTGTTTAAAACCTACATCTACAATATCAGAGAAGACAGCGGGTGTGAAATGAGTCTCTTTGCAGATGATTCTAAGCTGGGGGCAGTGGTGAAAGGGGAGATGGGAAGATTGGCCCTGCAAGGAGACCTGGATTCTCTGGGCAGGTGGTCCTGCACCTGGAAATTGAAATGTAACTCCTCCAAGTGCAAGGTGCTACATCTAGGGCGTTGAAACCCCAACTATGTGTACACCGGGGGGGTGAGTTACAGGCCACAACAGGGAGAAGAGACCTGGGAGTCCTGGTGGATATTAACATGAACAATTCAGAGCAGATCAGGAGGGCTGCAGTCAGGGCAAATAGGATGCTGGGCTGCATCGCTAGGAGATTACCTCTAGGATCAGGGAAGTGATTTTGTTGCTGTACAACAGCCTGGTTAGACCACACCTGGAGTACCGTGTGCAGTTCTGGAGGCTGCACCTAAAGAGGGACATCCAACTCCTAGAGAGAGTCCAGAGGAAAGACAAAATGATCTGGGGCCTGGGGGATATGACATATGAAAAGCGATTAGGGGGCTCAACCTGTTCTCAATGGAGGAAAGGAGGGACCGGCGGGACATGATTGAGGTTTACAAGTACCTCAAGGGAGTAAATAAGGTAAGCCGAGATGGGATATTTCAGTGAAAGAAAGTTGTGGAATCACCAAAGGACACAGTTGAAAGACTGAGGGTGGGAGGATTGGAGGGAAAGAAGGAGGAGCTACTTTACAGAGAGTTGTGGATCCGTGGAATGCGCTTCCCAGGGAGCTGGTACAGGAAGCTACGGTGGAAGGATTCAAGAGAAGGTGGAATAGATATAAGCAAGGGGTGAAGCAGGATGATACCTGGGGGGGGTTGGGGATTGAGTGACAGTGGAAGGAGCCAGGTAGATAGCAATGGTACCCAATCAGGGTGCTGAAGCATGAGCAAACTTGTTAGATAAAGAGGCCTATTCTGCTGGCATCTAGTATGTTAGTATGTTTGTGTTAGATTCTGCAACTATGAGTAGGTTCCATATTACAGAGAAAGATAGTACTCCTTGCCTATAATGCAGTCGCTCCAACTGGCAGCCTCACTTCCTTGCCACACCAAGATACAGTAGCTAATGTACTCAAATTTAACAACACCTGGTCAATCTAGCAGTTTTTATTGTAATGATTATTACAAGGAACTAGAGCTAATATGTCTATAATATCTAACAAGGACTGAATAAAGAAATAAATAATCAGAGGAGTGAAGTTGCCAAGTTCCACCCTTTAAAAGTCTTATTGTTCTGCAGATAACATAGTATTAAATAAAATGGCAGGACAACCTATTAGATAAACTTCTGTATGTTGTAAGAAACTGTGAGTCAGAGCTATGGCATGTAAATGTTTTATACTACATTCCTTCATTGCGGAAATAACTGGGCGTTAAGCAGGCTTCTGTTTACTTTAGAATCACAATGCTCCCTTTATGTCAAACAAGAAAAGAAGGCGTGTGCACAATCTTTTTGGAGGGCTGTGAAGTCCAGCTCAGGTAAAGCTGTTTATTGTTCTAGATGTGGTTACAGACTGAATAAGTCCTCTCCCTGCTTGTCACCAGCTCAGAATTTATTAGCTAACAACATTCACTTGTCTGAAATCTTTAAAGTGTTATGAGCACACCACTGGAAACAGTGAGTGATCAACCCAGTGAAATCTAGCCAGACAATAGCATAAGCTTATTCTTAAAAAATTACAGTGCTAGCTCTTATTTAAATTTCCACATGACCCACATCATGTTGTTGCTCAGCATCTAGTGCCCATGGACACCTACAGGTAGCAGATGAGATTTTTATGCTGTTGTGTAACTTTTGGATTACAATTTTAATGTGTACTTCATATACAGTATTATGAAACACGCTCCCTTTGTTGAAGAAACGGGAGCCCTCCTCACTGCACTGGACTTGCTGTAAACGTAGATCAAGGCACTCCAAGAAGGGGCTAGAGAGGCAGCCAATCAGGATGCCAACCATGCCCCCTGCATCCAAACCAGTCAATCTGGGGATGCATGCTCTGATTCAGAAACTAGTCTGCAGGGAATTTAAACCCCATGGCGGACTAGCGCACACAAAGCCAGCAGAGAGAGAGGATCAGGCCAGTGAGGGTCCCTTTGTTGAAGAAACAGCAGGCCTCCCCCTGCACCAGACTTGCTGTAAATGCAGAGTTAGGCGCTCCAACAAGGGGCCACAGTGACAATCAATAGGACACTAGCCACGCCCCCTGCCTCAGAACCAGCCAATCAGGAATGCCTGCTCCAATCACCGATCCTCTTCCTGTTGCTATAAAGGGAAGAGACCACCAAGCGGCCTTCCACACTAAGGACAAACGTGACAAGGACAGCACAACGGAGTCTGGCCACTGGAGTCAGCCCAATGAGGCAGTCAGCAGCCAGAGTCTCTACACTGCAGCAGGAAGACAGGGGAGCATTGATGGAGTGAAACAAGGGCTAGGCTCGGCAGGCTTCGGCAGGAGAAGAAGGGGACTAGGAAGTTCAGCCAGTCAACTGTGGTAAGTGTCCTGTTAAACTAATGTTGTAGCTTATACTGTAAAGCAGTTAGGAGAGTTAGGGGTGCACAAAATTTAGGGAATAGGTGAACAGCCGGTCTAGGTTAGGGTTAAAAAAAAGAATAAAAAAAAAATGGTTTTAATAAAAAAATAAAAAGGGTCTGAAGTAAGTACTGACAAAAACTGTTCAAAAGCTTGATGGTGCTACTAAACTGGGAAAAGGTAAGAATATACCTAAGGTCTTTTATAGAGTTTTAAGGGTTTATTTTGGAAGCCTGGCTGGGTACTCCCGGCATAAGATTGTACCACAATCCCTGAAGAGGGTACGAATCTGTGCCTGTACATTGGGTACACTAGCATAAGGTTCACAGTTTGAATTCCCCCCAGAACTTAAGATCAAAGGTGATTCGGACCCACACACAGACAGGAGGGTTACCCTGTCTGTTACCTGTTCACACTCTTATGCTCTGAGGTTGGCACAGTGGGAGCAGAGGGCCTGACCTGCTGAGTGCGTTTGTGACAGATTTGGTTGGCAGTAGTGTGTGTATAAAATTAGTAACACAAGCTTCAACTGTTCAGTGTGTCAGCTTAATACTGTACAGCTCACTTGCAAAATAAGGCAGTGATTTATTTTTAAAAAAGGAAACAGAACTGTATCATTTTGCTTACAGTCAAGTTCCTACCTGTTTTATTTTTTTTCTAAAGTGCAAGTTAGAGTAGCTGTAGTTAGGGAAGAAGATGGCTTCCAACTACAGCGGGCACACTGAAAACTACTTGAGGCAGTTGTGCCAGGACAGAGGAGTCCTGCATGAGGGGAGAGCCACCAAGCAGAACCTCATGGATGCCCTGATGGCAGCAGATGCCCAGGGCATCAAGTCACTGACTGTGACTGTAAGGAACCAAATCTTGAGCATGGAGGGGCCAGCGGCCAGTGCAGTGTCCAGATCCAGTGAGAATGACAGCAGGGCCAGTGCCAGAGAAGGGCCACAGCAGCAGGGGAAGGTCACCAGCATTCTGGAGCCAGAAGCAATCAAGCTGCAGATTGAGTTGCACAGAATGGAGCTGGAGTTCCGGAGAGAAGGGAAGTGAGAAAAGTAAGAGGCGGACCGTGAAGAGTGTGAGTGCCAGAGGTGACATGAACTGGAGAAGCTACAAATCCAACCCCCAGCACCAGAGCAGGTAAGTGGCTTGGGTTTAACTGGAACTACAGGACTGGGTTACAAAATGAATTCCAAATTGATAGCTGAATTTAAAGAGGGGGAGGATATGGATGCCTTTTTAAATTCCTTTGAAAAGGTTTGTATTCAGGCTAAAATTCCTAGAGGGTTCTGTAGCTTCCAGCTATCCCCGCTACTTACCGGGAAAGCTTGTGATGCATTGGGTCAAGTGGACAATGAGGACAGTAATGATTATAGCAAACTTAAAGCTGCACTTTTAAAAAAGTTTTATTTAACTGCAGAAGCATGCAAAGCTAAATTCCGTAAGCTTAGGAGAAGCCCTGACATGAACTACGAGGAGCTAGCCACAAAACAACTTCAATGTTTAAAATGTTGGTGGGAGGAAATTGAAGCAAACTCTGTAGATAAAACTGAAAATGCTATTTTGTTGGAACAGTTTTTTTGGGCATGCCCAGCAGAACTGAAAACCTGGCTGGAGGACCGAGATCCCAAAACAGTGCAAGAGGCTGCTAAACTCTCGGACTGTTATGCCAAGAGCAGACCTGCTCTGAGAGTGAATGGGGTGGGTGTGGCAGTGCAGAAAGGGAAAAGTGCACCTTCAGGCAGCTAAAACCCTCCCTGCCTCCACCGAAACCACTTAGCACCAGGTTTCAAAGAAAAGATTTTTCTGAGAAAAGAAACGAATGTTGGGTTTGTAAAGAAACTGAGCATATTGCCAAACAGTGCCCCAAAAGGACGAGTCATACACAGAATGGGGCTAGGAAAGAAGTAGGTTGTTTGTGTGTCCCTAGAAGCAAGCCTGTGAACATGAGGGAACACATGCACCCAGTCACAGTGAATGGTGTACAGACACAAGAGTTAAGGGACACAGGGACATCCCTGACATTCGTAAAAGGGGATCTGTTAGAGCCTGGTCAGCTTATACCCAATGAATTTGTAACTGTACAAGGGTTTACTGGTGAGGAGAAACCATTGCCCCTCGCTAGTGTTCTCCTAGACTGGGGTGAGACAGGGGGAACTGTGCAACAGGTGGCTGTAGTCAAAACTTTACCAGTTAACGTCATCCTTGGCAACAATCTCAAACAGGGGATGGTGTGTGCAGTTACCCATAGCCAAGTGGCAAGGGAAAATTGTTGTTCCCTGGATGCCACAGAAGCCATTGTGGACACCAGTGGGAGGCTGGTTCCCCAGCCTGTGTCTCCTGATAGGGAGACTAATGAAAAGAGGTAGAAATTTCCCCAGTAGCAGTTAACCAAACAGCTATGGAGGGTTACTCTGAAGAAGGAGGGGTGACCCATTGTCAGAGGGTTAGGGATGACACTGATCCTGAGTGCCCTGACTCTAGTGCTGGGGACCCTAGTTTAGAGACTGAAGGGGACCTGTCCCATGCCTTGGGAATGTGTAAGGGGTTTGCAGCTGCTCAGAAAAGTGATCCTAGTCTAGAGAAGCTGAGGGTTTGGGCAGACTCTGATGGAGCACAGGGAGGTGACAGTAAACATAAAGTTTATTGGGAAAATGGACTGATGTATACTCAGGATGTGAAGACAGAGGGAGGGGTGATAGGCAGGCAGCTTGTCATTCCCCAGGGGTATCGTGAGCAGTTGCTCAAGATTGCACATGATATTCCCTTGTCTGGTCATCTGGGAATCATGCACACTACGCAGCGGTTGTCTCAGAATTTCTATTGGCCCAACTTCACCCTGCAGGTGAAGGAGTATTGCAGGTCTTGTCACCAGTGCCAAGAAATAGGGAAGGAGGGTAAATAAAAACAAGCTGCCCTAATTACATTGCCTATAGTGGAGGAGCCATTCCAGAGGGTGGGAATGGATATTGTGGGGCCTTTAAATACCCCCTGCTCCTCTGGGAAGAGGGTTCATCCTGACTGTGGTGGATTATGCCACCCGGTATCCAGAGGAAGTCACCTAACCTCACTGAGGACAGACAAAGTGGCAGATGCCTTACTTGGGATTTTCTCCCATGTTGGGTTTCTGCAGGAGGTTATCACTGATTGAGGGGGTTCCTTCATGTTGGATGTAATGAAATGTTTGTGGGAGAAGTGTGGGGTGGTGCAGAGGCACATGACACCTTATCACTCGCAAGCCATTGGGCTTGTGGAAAGATTTAATGGTACCCTGAAGTCAATGCTCCAAGCGTTTGCTGAACAGGATAAGAGGGACTGGAAGAAATACCTTCTCCACCTGTTGTTTGCATACAGGGAGGTACCCCAAGAGTTGACCTGATTTTCCCTCTTCAAGCTCTTATATGGACGCCGGGTACTTGGGCCCCTAGACTTGGTCTGGGAGGACTGGGAAGGCAAGCACACCACCCAGGGCACTACCATAGTGGATTACATCCTTAGGTTTAGGGAAAGGCTGAAGAAGCTTATGGGGACAGCCCAGAGCAACCTGGCAGCTGCCCAACAGAAACAAAAAAGTGTGATACGACTGCAGAGCCAGAGCTTGCTCATACACGGTGGGTCAGGAAGTCATTGTCCTTATTCCAGTCTGGAAAGACAAGCTGCAGAATGTGTGGGCAGGATCGTATAAAGTAGTTAGAAAGGTAAATGACATGAACTATATCATCGAGTTACCTGACAGAAGACATACAGAAAGAATGTACCATGTCAACATGATGAAGCCATATGCTAATAGGGCTGACATGGTGTCTGCAGTATGTAGTCCTGGGGAGAGGACAGATGAAGGAGAACCCCTTCTGGATTTGCTGGAAGAAAGCAAGTGGGAGTCCTCTGTGGATCCAGTTAACTGTCACCCCAGCTGGCCTCAGACAAAATCCAGGAAGTAAGGAAGTTTTAGCAGACTTTGCCCCACTGTTTAGTGCCAAGCCTGGACTAACCCCCTTAGCAACGCACAATGTGGAGACAGGGATACAGATGCCCATATGGCAGACAGCATACCGGGTGTCAGAGGCTGTCCAAAAAGACATTAGGAGGGAGGTGGAGAAAATGCTGTATTTAGGGGTAATCCAAAGATCCCACAGCCTCTGGGCCTCACCCGTAGTCCTTGTGCCCAAGCTAGATGGCACTACCCATTTCTGTGTGGACTATCGTGGACTGAATACACTCACAAAGTCAGATGCCCACCTGATGCCCTGGACGGATGAACTCCTGGACAAGTTGGGAGGGGCAGCCTACCTTACAACTATTGACCTGACAAAGGGGTATTGGCAGGTAGAGTTAACTGACAGAGCTAGGGAGAGGTCGGCATTCATCACTCCAATAGGCTTATTTGAATTTAAAGCAATGCCTTTCGGAATGAAGAACGCCTCGCTACTTTCCAAAGGTTGGTGAACCAGGTGTTAAATGGTGCTGAGGAGTAGGCCATGGTGTACCTGGATGACATTGCCATCTTTAGTGCCAGTTGGGAGGAACTCCTGTCCCACCTTAGGGAAGTGCTGGGCAGGATACAGAGGGCTGGGCTCACTGTAAAAGCTGAGAAGTGCCAGGTGGCCATGATGGAAGTGGCATACCTTGGGCATATTGTAGGTCTGGGACAGCTCTGTCTTAACCAAGTAAAAATAGAGGTGATCAAGGCATGGCCCAGACCAGAAATGCTGTAGCAAGTCAGGCATTTTCTAGGGACAGCGAGGTACTTTAGGAAATTTGTACCCAATTACAGTGCCCTGGCTGCTCTCTTATCTGACCTGGTTAAGAAAAAGATGCCTAGAAAAATTACCTGGGAACCAGCCTGTGAAAAAGCCTTTACCAGACTGAAGGAGGCACTGTACAGTGCTCCTGTATTGACAAGTCCTGACTATAGTAGACCCTTTATAGTTCAGACTGACGCCTCAGACATGGGTATTGGGGCAGTACTGAGTCAGATATCCAACCAAGGGAAAGATCACCCTGTAGTGTACCTGAGTAAAAAGTTACTTCCCAGGGAGCAGGCATACTCTACTGTGGAAAAAGAGTGTCTTGCCATAGTGTGGGCCCTAAAGAAGTTAGAGCCATACTTATATGGGCAGCATTTTGAGGTACAAATGGACCACAACGACCCTGGTTTGGCTGACACAAATAGGAAAAACTAATGGTAGACTATTAAGAAGGAGTCTTGCCTTGCAAGGGTATGACATGATGATCTTACATAGGGCTGGAGCGACCAATCAGAATGCCGATGGCCTATCACGTCTGTATGAGGAGTGAACTGACTTGTGGAGCTCATCCCATGCAGGGGATAGAGCCCCAAATTCAGTCTAGGTGGGGAGGATTGTGACGCTTGGCCAGCTGGTTATGATTGTGTTATGATATTTGTAAAATAAAAATGTAGCGTGTGATTGTCTCACATAAGGCAGCTGTGCCATGGGTGCCCCCTCCAGGCTTCAGTTACAGTCAAGTGACTTGAAACCAGGAGGTAATTAAAAGACCAGAGAGACTTAATTAAGGGTCTCCTGTTTTTCTGTTTTAATTAGAACTGACCCAGCTGCCAGGATATAGGGCTCGTAAAGTTTTATAATACCTATAGGAAGAACATGTTATACTACCATGGTGCTAAAAGTTATAAAACTATTTGATATGCTTTGGGAATAGGAACTGCTCAAGATCAAAGAGAAAATGTTAATAAGGAGTCATATTTGGGAAATGAGCATTTGCTGGTGTCTTCTTATTTAAAATACATCCTGTTAGGACATCCTGTTTGTATATTTTATATATTCTAAAAGGAGGAGCTAGATGACATCATAGAAGGGGTGTGGAAACATAATTTTAAACTGTATACTTTGTTTGAACTTATGACATATATTTTTGGACTCTTAAGATCTCTGATCTAACTTAAGCACTGTACAGAGGTAATGCATTAGATAGAAAAAGTCTAATTGTATTGTAGTAGGAGTTTATGTTTTGTACTTTACCCTTGTTCTTTTAAGTGATTGTATGCTCTTTGATATATTGTTCTGTGTTACATATTTTTATATTTTTATCCATTTCTAGTAAATATATTATTTGAAAGACTGCCTGGGTGTCTGCAAGTTCTCTTTTTGCATTGGATGTATAGAGGGTTAAGACTGACAAAAACTGTTCAAAAGCTTGATGGTGTTACTAAACTGGGAAAAGGCAAGAATACCTAAGATCTTTTATAGAGTTTTTAAGGGTTCATTTTGGAAGCCTGGCTGGGTACCCCCTGGCATATGATTGTACCGCAATGCCCGAAGAGGGTACGAATCTGTGCCTGTACGTTGGGTATGCTAGCATTAGGTTCATAGTTTAAATCCCCCCCCCCCAGAACTTGAGACCAAAGGTGATTTGGACCCACAAGCAGACAGGAGTGTTACCCTGTCTGTTACCTGTTCACACTCTCACGCTCTGAGGTTGGCACTGTGGGAGCAGAGGGTCTGACCTGCTGAGTGAGTTTGTGACAAGGATCACACAACAATTTGGGAATATTTATTTATTTATTTGCTTTTGTTTACCATGTAAGCACACTAGACAGCCAAGTGCCTATTTTCAGTTGCGACCCGGGAGGATTACAGGGTACATACTATGCATCAGACAAAGTCATGATAACATACAGGAGCATCAGGCATACATAGGTAGGTGAATACAGCATATGGAACATCAGGCGAAACAGTTAAGTAGGAAGATAGCATCAGGATACATACCAGTAGTAAATAAGTATAAAACAACTAAATAACAACATAATGAGGTAAAACAACCAAATATCAGGTACATTCAATGTCAAGAGAGCCGGGGAAGACGGGGTCACCCCCTCAGGGAATAGGTGGAAAAAAGTGCAAAAAGTGCCTAGTGCAAATACATAGCAAGCTTAGTCAGCAGACATTACAGCAATAGCTTACACAGGCGTCAGCCCCACAACAGTCGACTGGGGGAGAGAGGGATGCCGCTAGGGTCTATATGACACATAGACTGGCTGAAACTGATTTAAGGAAGCTCCAGAGGGATGCTTTGAAGCAGGGATGGGAGGGAGAGGAACGAATTAATGCAGGAAGAGAGTTCCACAGTCTTGGTGCATGGACAGAGAAGGCCCAATCCCCAGTACTGGTGCAGGTTTTTGGAACCAGGCAATCCTGTGCAGCACAGGATCTTAGGTGGTAGGCCGGGGTTTCATGTTTGAGGGGGAGGGCAAGCGCGGAGGGGGTATAGGTGTAACACCCAGTCTAGGGTAGGGGTAAAAAGGGTTTTGAAACAAGCAAGTAAGCAAAAACAAAACAGGCAGGGCAGTAAACAGATATGCTGCGAGTGGTGCAGTGCAGGGACTGTGGGGAGGCAGTTTTTAGGGAAACTTTCTAGAAACCTGCATTGCTGCCCCATCTGTGTGCACCTCTCTGAGCTGATGGAGGAGGTTGCGAGACTCCAGGCTGAGCCGGCCAGGATTTGGGGGCCTCCTCTCCCATGCAAGGACCCCCAAATCCACCACTGCTGCCTCACTGGATGCCTAGGAGAAGGAATGCTTGGACTACAGTGGGCCTGGGAAAGGTGAAGTGCAGTACATTGGCTGTAGGATGGTAGTTTTCAGGGAGACTATCTGGAGACTGTGGTGCTACCTCATCTGCATGCACCTCTCTGGGCTGAAGGAGGTTGTGAGAGTCCAGATTGGGCTGGCCAGTATTCTGGGGGCCTCCTCCCCCATGCAGGGACCACCAAATCTGCACCGCTACCTTACAGGGTGCCTAGGAGAAGGAATGGCTGGACTACAGTGGGCCCAGGAAGGGTGAAGGTGGTGGATCCGAGGCACATCTCCCCTACTGTACCACTACACAATTCATATAGTACCCTGGCAGAGTGGGACTGTCCCATGGAGGCAACTGTAGTAGTGACCAGGGATGATGTGAGAGACCTCCATACTGGAGTTCCCAGGGAGGGTGGCAGAGGACCCCAGATAGAAAGGAAGCAACTCCTGGTGGGGGACTGCATGAGGGGGATTGATTTGATGGCAGGAAGGGAGGGGAGAGGGTGGTTAGGTGCCTACCTGGCACCACAGCTCAGAGGGATGGGAAGCAGATCCTGAGGATCACTAGAGCAGCAGGAAGAGAGGAGAACTGGCTATAATTGTCCACCTACGGACTAATGAACTGGCTTGAGAAGAGGTTAGTATAGTGCTGGAGGAGTTCAGGGAGTTGGGGAGGAGTCTTAGGCAGTAACATGCTCAGTGACCTTTTCTGAGGTACTGCCTGTCTACAACAGGGGGGAGGATAGGGTACCCTACACCAACACCTTCAACCACTGGTTGAAGGAGTTGTGCAGAGGGGAAGGATTTGGTTACATTGGGGACTGGGGTCCCACCTGGAGGGATGGAGGTCTATACAGGGGAGATGGCGTGCATCCATCCAGGAGGGAAACCCAGGTCCTCAGTGAGAGGTTTAAATGTTACATTGGCAAGCATTTAAAGTAGCCAAAGGAAGCAGGGAGACATAAAACTGCCCCCCCCCCCACACAAGCTGAATTAGCCTTTAGGGAGAACCCAAGGAGGTGAACCCCAAAGGGTACCCGAGAACAAGAAAAACATAGATACATAGATGCTGTCAGCAGATAAGGACTGCTAGACCCATCCAGTCTGCCCATTTAAAATGCCTAACAAAGCATCCAGTGACACTATCTGGTCACTGGCTTTAACTTTTCTTTCTCTCTCTCTATTATTTCTTTGTTTCTGTCCCATGCATGTCTGAAGCCCGCCACTGTATGGGCTGCCACCACCTCCTGGGCCAGGCTATTCCATGCATCTGCCACCCTTTCCATAAAAAAGAACTTCCTGACATTTCCCCTTATGCTGCCACCCCTCAGTCTCATGTTGTGTCTTCTTGTCCTAGCACTACTATTAATCTGGAATATATTGTCCCCTTCCACCTTGTTAATGCCCTTGAGGTTCTTGAATGTTTCTATCATGTCACTTCTTTCCCTCCTTTGTTCCAGTGTGTACAAATTGAGGTCCCTCACTCTCTCCTTGTAAGGCTAGTGAAGTAATCCCTTCACCATTTTGATTGACAAAATAGAGACATGCAGAGGAGGGCAATGTCCTTTTGAAGCTGTGGTCTCCAGAACTGTACACGGTATTGAAGGTGAGGTCTCACCAGGGTCTTGTACAGTGGAACTACTACCTACCTCCTCCAGCTTGTGATTCCTCTTCCAATACACCCCAACATCCCACTGGCCTTTCCCACCACTTTTGCCGTCTGCCTAATGGCCTTCAAGTCATCTGTGATTATGACCCCAAGTCCCTCTCCTCCTTAGTTACTGTCAGCAGCTCTCCACCAACCTGTAGCTCACCCCAGGTTTCCTGCTCCCCTGCTCCCCATATGCATGATTTTTGCACTTCTTTGCATTAAACCTTAGCTACCATGCCCCTGACAGCAGTTCCAGGTCTTTTCTCATCCTTTCCACCCCTTCCAGAGTATCCACCCTGTTGAAGATCTTGGTGTCATCCGCAAACAGGCACACCTTTCCCTCCAGCCCATCTGCAATGTCACTGATGAAGACATTGAAGAGGACTGTCCCCAGAACTGACACCTGAGATACCCTACTGGTCAGCTCCCTTTCATCTGATTGGGTTCCATTCACCACTGTCCTCTGTTTTCTGTCCCTTAAACAGTTTCCAATTCAGTTCACCACCTTGCATCCCAACCCCAGGTTGCCTAGCTTGTCGACCAGTCTCCTATGTGTGACCATGTCAAAGGCTTTGCTGAAATTGAGGTAGGCAATATCTACCGCACCCCCCCCATCTACTGCCTCTGTCACCCTATCAGATTAGTTTGACAGGATCATCCTGCAGAGAACCCATATTGCCTGGGATCGGTATCACGTTATTATAGTGACTCCAATTGAGCGACTCAATTTTGAATGGCTCAATTTGAGTGCTTGTGATCTGAGCTACCCTGAAAGGGTAGTGAGCATGGTTTGAGTGAGTAGGTAGGGGGAGGAAATGGTGAAGGAAGGAAGGAGCGAAGGAGAGGAAGAGGAGGGTCTATGCTGCAGAGCTGGCATTGTGGTGTGGTGGTGAGGGTGGCTGCCTGCAGTAAGGGAGGTCCAGGGTTTGGGACTCTATAGTGGTCAGACTTTTGTGCATTTTCCATGTGGGACTTTGTTTTGTTTTTTTTGGCATTCTGATTCCCCCCCCTCCCTGACATGCACCTTCCTGGAGTTGAGAACAGCAATTTAGTGGGCTGCGGGGGCGCAGTCCTCCCCTCCTCCTGCATAGATGTGTGCTTTTTTAGCCTGGTCGTCATTGTTGGCTTCGCCGGGGAGTATACATTGCAGTTTTGCATTTCGACGATGTACACTCGCTATAATAGCAATCACTGTTTTGCGTTCGCTATTATGACATGGAACCCTTGGGATCCACTAGTCCACTGGCTTCCAAGTGTTCCACTATTCTTTCCTTAAGGAGTGCCTCCATTTTCTTTCCGACTACAAAGGTTAGACTAACTGGCCTGTAGTTCCCTGCTTCTTCTTTACTACTGCTCCTGTGAAGAGGGACAACATTTGCCCTTCTCCAGTCCTCTGGGACCACTCTATGTGTCTAAGGACTCACTGAACAGGGGTTGCCAGAGGGGATGCTAGTTCAGTCCTTAATTCCTTTAGGACCCTGGGATGTATGCCACTGGACCCATGACTTTTTTTGACTTTAGCTTTCTCCAGTTCTTCTCTGTGAATAGAATGGTGTTTACCTCCTTATACTTCATCCCTTTGAAGTCCAGCTGTGGGCCCTGCCCATCCCCTTCCACAGTGAAGGCTGAACAGAAATATTCATTCAGGATCACTGCTTTTTTCCTGTCTCCCTCCAGTATCTCCCCCCCCCCCAAGCTTTGCTACTCCCCCTTTTGCCTTCCTTCACTCACTAATGTACCTGAAGAATGTTTTATCTCCTTTTTAATCAATAGAGCTATTCTCTCCTCCATTTGTGCTTTAGCACTCTTCACTGCCTTTCCGCCTCTCTCAGACACTTCTGGTACATGTCCTTGTCCTCATCCCTTTGCCTCTAGGCCATTGCTTTTCACCAACCCCGAGAACCAAAGTGTTTTTTTCTCCATTTACACTTGTCTACTGACCTAATGCATTGTTTTGTTACCTCCGCTATAGCCTCCTTGAGGTGTGCCCATTTCTCCTCAACATTCCGGCCTAGCCCCCTTTTTCCCAGGGTTTCTTTTAGCTGTAGTCCCATACTGGCAAAGTCCACCCTTCTAAAGTCTAAGACTCTTGCCTTAGTATGGGCTGACTGGATCCCAGTGTCCACTTTGAACCACACCATATTGTGGTCGCTGGACACTAACTGATCTTCCATCCTAAGATCTGCTACCCTGTCCCCACAGGTCAGCACCAGAACCAGGATTGACAGGTCCCTGGTAGGTTCCAGAACCAGTTGCCTAAGGCCAGCCCCCTCAAGGGAGTCCACAAAGTCCTGTGTCATAGCTGAGGCCCCTACTGGGATAGACCAGTCTACCTCTGGCATGTTAAAGTCTTCCATTAGCAGTACCTCCCCCTTTGCTGCCATTTTATGCATATTTTCTAGCAGCTGCTTGTCTGTTTCCTCGGCCTGAGCCGGGAGTCTGTAAATGGCCCCTGTGTGAATGGCTGTTCCATTGCCTGGCTCAAGGGTGACACAAACTTCCTCCGTTTGCTCAAGTTTGTTTTGAATTTCAGTCGTCTTTATGCTGTCTTTGACATAGAGAGCAATCCCTCCCCCCCTTTTACCCTCCCTATTTTTTCTGAGCAGGGCATAGCCCAGTACACTTATGTCCCAGCTGTGGTTGCTGGTGTACCATGTTTTGGTTATCGCCACTATGTCCAGATAAGCCTCCGTCATTGTATCCACCAGGTATGGGATCTTGTTCCCCAGACTGTGGGCATTTGTGTGCATGACCTTCCATGAAATGCAGCATCTTTTTGTTGCCTCCTTGTGTTTTGTCCCTTGCTCCATCCTACTTTTCCTGGAGTGTTCTATGTAGTGTTTCCTTCTTATTATTTTACTGGTTGCTTGTGGTCCATTTCCTTTTATTAGTGGTGATATCGTTATGTCCTGAGTGCAACCTTCCCCGCCCTGCAGTACCTGTGTATCTGCCCCCAGGCTGAAATCCTGGTCTTGCATGATGTGTGCACTAATCTGTGGGGGTGGGCTGCCTGAATCTCCCCGCTCCTGACAGCCCCCCACCGGGGCTAGTTTAAATGCTTGCTCTGGAACCATGTAAACCTCTCATTGATAACAGACGTACCCTCCTCAGAAGGATGGAGACCATCTTTTTTGTAAAGGCATGCATCATCCCAGGTGGTGCCCCAGTTCCCAATGTAGCCAAAGTTGTTTTCCCTGTACCAGTATTTCAACCACTTGTTGAAGGTTTTGATGTACTGGTTTCTTTCCCCCTCCTTCCCCTGACTGGTAGCACTTCTGAGAATGTAAGAGAGTTTGCTACCCTCCCCCTCAGGCTCTTACCCAAATCCCTAAAATTCTCCTGAACCTTTCCAATACTTGCTCTTTCTCTGGCTAGGTGGGTTGTCCCCAGATGGACAATTATGTCCAGCTCCCTCCATGGCCTTTTCGATCCTGTGGATCTACTCCCCTTTCTCAGAGCTGTGCTTCCTGGGAGACACATAACCTCCCTCTCCCTCCTGATATCTTATCCTATCTCCATACCCCATACTATTGAGTCCCCCACTAGAAGAAGCTTCCTTCTCCCCTGGGATTCTCTGGCCCCATCCCCTGTGCCCCCCTACTGGTGGGTCTGCCCATCACCCCTGGTCACAACCTTGGGTTCCCTTTCAGGGCTCTCCCTCTCCTTGAGAACATCATGTTTCTTCCACCTTTCTCAACCTCCCTGAGCTCACCGTAGTCCATCCAGGCCTCTGCCTGAGTACCCTCTGTGGCTGTGGCAAAATAGTAGAGATAAAAAGGGATGGGAATAATGGCAGAGGGGTAAGAAGAGAAGACAAATCAGAAAAGGGGGTGTTTTCAAGCAGGGTGGTAGCGGAATTTGGAGGGCCATGTCTGCAAATCCTTGAAGTCTAGGAAATAAAATCCCAAACCTAGTGGCCTTTATGGCAGAGGCTGACCTGGACGATGTCACCATTACTGAGTCATGGTGCAATGAGAACCATGACTGGGATATTGCCATAATAGGATATACTTTGTTCAGGAAGGACAGGGCGGGTAAGAAAGGGGGAGGAGAGGGTCTATATGTGAGGGATAGCCTAAAAGCAACAGAGGTACAGGGAACACAGAGAGGGGTGGAGGCATTGTGGGTCACCCTAGAGATGGGGAATGGAGTCACTATTCATGCTGGTGTGATCTAAAGACCTCCAGCACAGGGGGGCTAGATGGATAAGGTTCTGGCGGAAGCCATTCAAAAGATGGCAAATAAGGGGGAGGTGCTCCTGGTAGGAGACTTCAATGTGCCATATATAGATAGGAGCATCCCAGCTGCAGCTAGGAACAGGGACATCCTGGACTCCCTGCAGGGGGTGTTTCTCAGGCAACTAATAAAGATGCCCACTCATGAGGGAACAATATAGGACCTTGTACTCAACAACAGTGATAGTGCTGCAGACGACATTGTGGGTGGCAACATGGGGACCAGTGATCACTGTACAGTGTGGTTTAATAACAGAATTATGGCAGAAGTGAAGCACACATAGGTGAGAGTCCTAGACTTCAGGAGGGTCGATTTTATAAAAATCAGGGAATGCCTCAGGGATGCCCTGGCAGGGGGAGAAGACTTGGGTGGAGTGGAGGAACTGTGGGCAAAACTAAAAGCAGGGATAGTAAAAGCAACAAGCCTCTGTGTCAGGCAAGTAAGCAAAAGCAAGAGGAAAAAGACTGCTATGGTTCTCAAACGAGGTGGCTGGGAAGATAAGGGCAAAAAAGATAGCATTCAGGAGGTATAAATGGACAGAGGGGGAGGATAAGAAGTTGTATCAGGGGAAGCAGAGGGAGGCAGTGAAAGTAGTCAGGAGCACAATGGTGCAAACAGAGGAGAAAACAGCACAGGCAGTAAAGAAAGGTGACAATAATTTTTTCAGGGGTGTAAGCGGAAGGAGAAAGACCAGGGAGGGATTGTAATGCTATGGAGGGAAGGGAGGAGTGTGTGGAAGTGGACAAGAAAAAAGCAGACATCCTGAATGAATATTTTAGTTCAGTGTTTATGGAGGGAAGAGAACAAAAGGGACCATAGATAAGTGTCAGGGTAATCAAAGGAAGGGAGGTCAACACTAGTCCATTTATGAAGGAGAGAGTCCTCAAGACACTCGCAAATCTGAATGTGGACAAGGCAATGGGGCCAGATGGGATACATCCAGGGATATTGAGGGAGCTCAGTGAGGTGCTGGCAGCACCTCTGACAGTCCTGTTCAGCCACTCACTGGAGACAGGAGTGGTCCCCATAGGACTGGAGGAGGGCAGATGTAGTCCCACTTCACAAAAGTGGTAGTAGGGAGGAGGTTGGCAATTACAGACCAGTCAGCCTGACTTTGGTGGTGGGGAAATTAATGGAATCACTATAGAAGGAAAGGACTGTGGAATATAATGAATTCAGTGACTTACAAGATCAGAGGCAGCATGGATTCACTGGAGAGGGGGGGTGTCATGTCAAACAAATCTGATAGATTTCTTTGACTAAGTGACCAGGGAATTAGATCAGGGTGGAGCGGTGGATGTGATTTTCCTTGATTTCAGTAAGGTCTTCGATGTCATTCCACATAGGAGACTCATAAACAAGCTGGGCAGCATAGGAGTGGGTCCAAAGGTGGTAAACTGGGTAAGAAATTGGTTTGGGGATAGGTGACAGATGGTGGTAGTAAACAGATTTTACTCTGAGGAAGGAAGGGTGACCAGTGCAGTGCCACGAGGATCAGTACTTGGGCAGGTCCTCTTTAATGTCTTTATTAGCAGTATTGCTGAGGGGCTAGAAAGGAAGATGCCTTTTGCAGATGACACTAGAGTCTGCACAATGATAGACACTCTGGGGGGGAATGAATAGGGATCTAAGAAAGCTTGAGGAGTGATCAAGAGTGTGGCAACTAAGTTTCAAAATAAAGAAGTGCAAAATTATGCACTTGGGGTGCAGAAACCCAGGGACAGAGTACAAAATTGGGGAAGTAGTACTGGCAACCACCAAACAGGAAACAGACCTGGGGGTAATCATTTGATGACTTAAAGGTGGCCAAACAGTATGACAAGGCAGTGGGGGGATCCAGAGGAATGTTGGGGTGCATAGGGAGGGGGGTATCACTAGCAGAAAGAGGAAGGCAGTGTTACCATTATATAAATCACCAGTGAGATCTTCCTTAGACTATTGTGTCCAGCTCTGGAGACCACATATCCAGAAGGACATAGACAGAGTAAAGGCGGTCCAGAGAAGGGCAACAAAAATGGTGCAGGATCTGCATAAAAAGCCCTATGAGGAGAGACTGAAAGACCTCATTATGCACACCCTGGAGAAAAGTAAGGAGAGGGGGAATATGACACAGACTTTCAAATACAGTAAGGTATAAATAAGGTTCAAGAGGGAAACCTTTTTCAGAGAAAAAAATTCTTAATAACAAGGGGTCATGCTATGAAGCTCAAGGGGTTGTAGGCTTAGGGGAGATATAAGGAAGTACTTCTTCACAAAAAGAGTGGTGGATGCCTGGAAAAGCCTCCCAGTGGAGGTGTTGGAGGCAAAAACTGTAATGGGATTCAAAATGGCATGGGATAGGCATAAGCAAACCTTAGTCAGGGAAAGGGGGAGGTAGAGCCAGCGATCAAGTAGTCAGTGGTGTTACAGTAGGCAGAGAAAATGGGCAGACTAGGTGGGCTAGGCAGTCCTTATCTACTGTCAAATTCTATTATGTTTCTAAATGAATCTGGGACTAAGAAGAAAAATGGTTTCAAGGAGCAGACTAAAAAAGACAATACTCGTAGGGCTAAAACCACCCTTAAAGATAACAACACAAAACAACAACAAATCACAGAGTTCATGTGCCCAGTAGAGATATCTTACTTATTTGGTGAAGATGACTATGAGAATAAAGGCAACATCTGAAAAATGATAAGAAGAAGGCAAGAAGGTCAACATATAAACTCTCGTGTGGTGTTAGAGACTAGTTCCCACTTGGCTTTAGTCACCTGATCCACTGTTGATAGCTATGCAACCTCAAATGAAGAATATGAAAAGTTCCTTGAAATTACCTCTAATTGAACAATTTTTTTAAGAATGAAACAGTGCCCTTGATATCTCATCACAACAGGTTGACCAAACAGGTAGTAATATAATTTCCTGGAACAGGGTTTTAAAAAATTGATTAGCAGTTTTTTCTTGGGACAATGCTAACTGTACAGAAAGCATTTTTATAGGTTTTCTAGAAGTGTTATGTTTGTTAAACACAGTGAGGCAAGTGCTATGAATTTTCACAATGTTTTAGAACTTTTATTAGCAGAACGCTAATCAATTTTTAGAGTTAAATAAAACCCTGTGGAATAATGTTGGCCTACATGAATACATGAAGGATAAAAACTGGCTTGACGCTGAAGGAATGTGCTCTTATAATGCTACAAGAAACTTGGCTTACCTAAATTCCAGATATTGTTATCGAAGGTTATCAAACATTGGGAAAAGTAGCAATGACAGATCAAATTTGGCCAGCCTAGTGGTAGAATATTAACTCAGATTTCCACTACAACATTTCACGATTGCACAAAACTAAATACTGGGATGCATACTTTTTATGTTTGCTTGCACGCATGCATAAGGAACGTCTTGGGAGAATAGGACACTTTGAAGGTGTGACTGTCCTGTGCAATCCACTGCTCCGTTGAGCAGGCGTGGCGGTCCTGCTCCAATGGATGCGGGTGCTGTGTATGACAGCAGTGGTCTTCACTTCAAAGAAAACCACCACTGCGATCAGTGCTGGCAGCGCCTCTGTATGAGTTGCTGAAACTGTTATAGCCGACGGGGGTGCCCAATCCCCCGTCGGCTTCAAGTCTGCAGGCCCCCCCCCCAAAGCTTTGGTGCCATGCTGGGAGCCACCCCAGCGTGGCAAATCTTATTTTGACCGATAGGGTTCCCAATCCCAGTCGGCTCCCGTCCCAAACAGCTTTCCCTGCTGCCACGCTGAGAGCCACCCAGTATGGCAAACGCCTCGTCCCTACCTTCACCTCTACCTGGTGTATATTTTTATTTTTTTCTTCCGTTACTTCCTCCTGCAACCTTAGATAACCTGCTTTATCTTCCTATAGACACTTCTATGTATGTAAATACCGTGTAATCTGTACAATATCTGTATAATTCTATGTACATATGAACTTCTTTTTCTTCCTCGCTGTAAAGAGTATTGCCTTGTAAATACCTGTGTTGACCTGTATATACAATTGTTCATGCTCCACCCAGGTCCACCTTGCAAATGAGCTTCTGCTCAACGATGAACACCTGGTTAAATAAAGACTTGATTGATTGATTGATTGATAAAAAAAAAAAAAACACCTGTAAATAAGAAAACGTTCCATCGCTGTCTCCCCACCCCTCCCACAACCTGCATCCACCCACTGAACACCCTGCCTCCCCACCCCCTCACCCCATGCTACCTCGAGCTCGGTAGCGGCTGATCCTTCAGTGGACGGGAACCGTCTGCACTCTTCAAAGCTGACCGCGAACTGAGGAAATGCCGGTAAGCTGTATAGTGGGATAGATAGGGTTTTTCAACTTATTGCATATCTCAGGCATTTTGGGATTTTTGCACCAAATTTTAAACATGGGGTTTTGGGACCCCTTCTCATGAATGCTCTCACTGTCATGGCGTTATTGGGGCCGAAGGGGTGATTTCGTAGTCACTGTGTGAAATCACCTTTCCGGAATGATTAATGAAAAGACACTGCCAGTGTTCATAAATTGGGCTCTCAAAAATCCTATTTCTGAAAATTTGGTGGAAAAAATCCCTAAAAATATTTCCGTTCTGGCCGATGAATTCGCAGGTTCCTACATGCGCTCGTAAGTTCACAATTTCAATATTTTCACTCCAGATTTTCAACATTGCCATTTTACCATACCTCCTTATGAGCAGTGCAGCTATCATTTTCACATCCTGCCCAAAACGTGTTTCCGCCAAGTAGCGCACAATGGCGCAGTCGTTGTCTTAAATCAATGTATGGGACACATTAAGAGAAAGTCACAGTGGCACTGTTCATGAGCAGAGGTCTTAAAATGGCTATGTTGAAAATTTGGTGAAAAGAATCCTAAAATGACTGTTTTACAGGCGTCGTTCACGCGGTGTTCTTCATGCCTTTCGTGAAGTTCGTAATTTTCAATATTTGAACTCCAGTGACTTCCAAATACCTAAACAGCACATAGAAGCAAGCAACATTCGGCATTGACAAATGCTTGATTTACTTATGTTTTTAATACTCCTCTCTGGTGCAGTAATATCCTCCAGTCTTGCCCTCCCCCCCCAAGCGCCTAATGCACTTCTCTGCCTTTCAACTCTGAGCTTCCTGTGGCACAGCCGGCCAAGCCTGAAAAGCACCTGTAGAAGAGGGGGTTTGGGGGTGGGAGGGAGAGAGGGGAGTGAGGAAGGGGAGATATATATGTATATTCAGGGATGTCCAAGACTTTGCCTTAGCATGTTTCTGTCCCTCCTACAATTTGTTTCTGTGACTGAACAGTGGGTAACAGAGTTACAGACTTGCTCTTCTGCAGACAAAGTATTTTACACCAATACTGTTATGCTGCCTGCTTCAGCCAATAGAACCACTTGTGAAACTGTCTCCCTCATTTTACTTCTTTGTCACTGATTTTTTTAAGCCATGTCCAAGTGCCAAATACCACTGCAAATACCTGCAAGTGAATGTTCGTCATTGACAAATGCTTGTTACTTCTGCTGTAGTAATGTAAAAAAATCCAGTTTGTATTTGCGTGCTGTAAATAGCTATATTCAGCCAAACTTGATGAAGTGTGTTGAAAATGAAATATTTAGTATGTTAAAAGAAGTGTTTTTTTTATAATTGGTGAAAAATACCCTACTGGTCAAATGATTAGCAGGAGATGCCTTTGAAGTATATTCGAATATATGGTGCGTAGATGATAAGCTTGGTATTCCAATCAGGCAGCCCAAAGATAAAAAAATAAACATAAGAGGGAGGAAGATTTCAGTAATAGCAGCCAATAATACTTTGAGAATCCTGAATAGGAGAATGAATGGGATTATGAGGGCAACTTAATGTGCCCAACTGAAAGGGGTGTATTACTATAATCATAGTTCTCATGGATACCTATATTCTTTGGTTAAAATATGTCAAGGTACCAAAGAATGGGATAGTGATCACTTCCCAAGTTCTGTTATCTAAACATAAATTTGGAAAAATACACAAAAAGAAGAGGCCCAACTTTCAAAGGGTTCCCTAGACTGACCCAAGCTGTGGCAAACCATAGCCTGCACTGGAGCTTGGTGAACCAGGGACCTTGCATCTGATTTTGCACCAGGTGGGGTCCCAGCACCAAAGTTCCTAATGCAGCCTCAACTGCTCTCCTGTGCCCAAATTATGGCATATGGGATAGAAATAACAGAGGCTGCTGGCAGCCATTGGATTATGTTTAGATGGTAACCAGAACTATATACCGGAGCAGATGTAAAACATACCTCTGGAGCAAAATGCGTGACTATCCCCTTGTATCCACTGTTCCATCATCTAGTGTGGTTGAGAACCTGCATGACATAATGGAACAGATGTGTCTACTGACAGTCCCAGAAAATGCAACATTGCAGTCCAACGTACTGTATGTCAGCAGTCCAGGGCATTGTATGGCAGTGGGCCAATTAACTGCATGTCAGCAGTATGGCTGATGACATGCACACACAAATACACACACACACACATACACACACACACACACACAGACTCACACATGCACACACATGTATGCCAATGTCACCGACAGTATGCATGTCACCCCCAGCAAATGTGCACTGCAAGTAACTGTTTGCAAGCTGAAATGAGTGGGATATATATTATGCAGACAACGCTTGGCACTATTTCTTACCTCTGACAAGCTAGACAGACATGTGTGCAGAACTGTGCTGTGGACTGGACTGTAACACATTTGGGCAGCATACCGGTAATGACCAATGCAGCAGTTGAACCCTGAGGCAAAGGGTCAGCTGGCAAGGATGTTTGGGGCGAGGGGGGGGTCATGCACAACCATATGGCACAGTACCAGTCTCTGGGTGGGGTAGAGCAGCACTGCCACTCTGCAGGTGGCTCAAGGGTGTTTGCTCCAGTAGGCACAGCCATATTTATTTATTTTTATTTATTTATTGAAGTCTAGGATAACACCACTTGAGCTCATAGTTCTTTATATAGGTTCCACGTCATGATAACAATACAAAACTGGGTTGTACAAAATTACAAAGTCTGAGGATTCAGCAGATGCAACAGGGATTGTACATGTTACAGTGGAAGTTAGGATATTGGAGGCGGGGATAACAAAAGATGCTTAGAGGTATAAGAATGCCTGAAAGAAAAAACAATCAATTGTCTGTGGGGACATACGGTTAGCAGAAGAATAAGTGCTAGAAAAGGTGAGGAGGAACCTCAAGTGCAGGGATATTGTGAGGTAGTAAGTCTGGCAGGGGAGAAGGGAGGGTATGAGAAAAGCAGGAAAAGGGGGGGAGGAGAGAGGTAAGGAGGGGAGGAGCATAAGTTAGGAGAGGAGTTGGGAGGGAGGGTGAGAGAGCATGGGAGGAGAGGGATCAAGGGAGAGTTTAGGGAGGTGGGGGTGGGAGAAGGATGGGGTGGTAAGGCACGGGGGAAGGAGGGAAGCACAGGGGGAGGGAAGTGGGGTGGGAGAAGAGCATATGTGACTCTACTGCTGTGTATCATGACAGTGAATTATAATGCCATCAGGACATGTATGGTACATTCCCACAGCAGTCAAGAGGATCTCTTGTAGTGCTGATCAGTCATGCTTGGCCCCTTTACTGTACCTACCTACCGGTGATGCCCAGCACAGCCCAATTGCATTGAGTTTGACTGGTGCCCAGCTGTGTTGTACTACACTTCTTACCTCCTAGTCCTTGCCAGGCACTTCTGCCATCCCACAGCTGAGGATGGGTGCGGCGCACTGGGCATTAGACCAGCTTTTGGCTGGTCTAACTCTGGTAGACCATGCACCCTTTGGGGGGGTGTTACAAGCACCCATTTTAGGGGATGCTGTAGTGCTACCTTGGTACAAGCCCCCTTCTGCCATTGCACACCAGTGCGTCTATCACAAGTATGGTACAAGCCCAAATCGTGTAGGTGGTCCCCCAAATGACACAGGTTGCCTTGTAAAATCAAGAATGATGCAAGATGTGGTACAGTGAGCAGAGAGTGTTGTTTCCTAGATCTTTTGAACAAAAAGACATACTGAACAAATTGTAATATTAAATGGGAGAAAAATTAAGTTGATGCAGTTTTCATAGAAAACTTTGTAAATACTTCAAGAATTATCTGCCGGCCTGTTTATTTAGACATGATAAATTCTGAGCAAACTAGTGAGGGTGAGTGTGTTAAACAATTATTTTTCTGAATTTGAAATAATAATGTCCTGTATATTAGACAATTTAAGAACGGAACAACTGGAACAAGTCAGTGGTGGAGTACCAAGTGAAATTTTTTTTTTTTTTTTTTTTTACAGAGAATGTAACAACATAAGAAAAGCTGTAATAAAATTAGGCACTGGGTAAAAAAGAAAATAATATAGAAATTATTGTAGCTCTGTATATATAAAATTTAAAATGGAATATAAATATTTATTTAGACATAAAAAGCAAAATTATAAACAGGATCCATGGGTCAATTTACAGGAGGCTATAGTAAGCAGTGGTGATAGCTCCTGGCACTGATAACTGAAGAAATAACCTGGAATACATGGTAACATCAGTAACTTGGTTTGAGTACTACAGTAAACTATGGAACACAAGTACAGTTTCAGTGGGAAATACTGAAATTACTAAATCCACAGCTCCCCATTAGCCTCCACTAACAGGCACAGAAGTTATATGGGCAATCAAATGTGCAGAAAAATATAATAAAGCCCCAGGAATTGACCAAATCCAAGCTGAAACATTTTAAACAAAGCCAGAGTGGTAGTAGAACTCTTTGTAAATCTGTTAACATTTATTGACAACCACCTAGTTCTGCTCAAAGACTGAAATGTGGAGCAGATTGTCCTGATTTTTAAGAAGTGGAACAGACTTAATCCAAGAAACTACTATCCAGTTACTTGTCTATGTATAGGATTAAAAATGTCTACTCAGATTATTTTGACAATTCTAGAAACACTGGTTATTGAAAACAATCATTTATTTGTATATCAAGTGGGATTCTGCAAAGGTTTTTGTGCGGTAGACCATGCATTTTCCATTCAATATGTCTTAGATGAATATGTTAAAGGGAGATCAAATTTATATAGCATTGTAACATGGGTTCCTAAAACACTGTCTTCTGATTCGTCCAAACAGGTCACCTGATATACCCACAGTTGCATGGTAACATGGCTTTATTTCATAGTTTCTTTAGGCAAAACTCTAACAAAACATTGCCCATGTTACAAGAGGATTAACCCACTCCAGGGTATGGGTCTACTGAGCATTAATCCACACCTGGGTGGTTGGAATCACAAGGCAAGGATTCCAACCCCCCCAGGCATGGATTAATGCTCAGTAAAACATAGAAACATAGACTTTGACAGCTGATAAGGACCACTTGGCCCACCCAGTCTGTATCTACAAGGGGTTTCAATATAGCCAGAGAACAACCTCGGGGCATGACAGCATCCCTGTTGTACTCCCAGAAGTACTTTTGTACATGTAGCCGAGTTTTGGGCCCAAGTGGTACTATAGATTCAATCAAAATAATTCTTGGAGTACAACAGGGATGCTGTCATGCCCCATGGTTGTTCTCTGACTATATTGAAACCCCTTGTAGATACAGACTGGGTTGGCCAAGTGGTCCTTATCTGCCGTCAAAGTCTGTGTTTCTATGCTTCTATGTATCGTTTGCATTTGAGCTCAGTTCTCAAACAACCAGCAGAGCCTTTATTGAAATTCATGCAAATGCAAAGCTTACATTACAATTAGCTACACAGAAGCACCTTACTAGAATTGTATAAATGCTGGAGTTACCAGTGCTTGGTCCACTAGCAATGTTTAACATACATGCAAGTTCTCTTAAGCCAGCACTTGTGTCTGGGTTTATGAAGCTCATAAAACACCATGACTCACTTTGCTCTATGTTCAGAGCAGTAAGTAAAGTATGCTGTACTTCATGGAGAGCCATGACACACTGGAGTACTGTTGGATCTATGTCTTGTATGATGAACCTTTCAAAAGAAGAAATTAGACAGGCATGAAAAAAAACAACCTGTTAATCAGGTTAGTTAAGCATTCTGAAAGAAAGAACAGATTGATCTTGGATGTGTATGCAGCAAAACTTGATAAAAAAAACTTGGACCCAAAACTCGGCTACATGTACAGGCACAAGGACCATTTCCCACACTCTAATCTCTTGCTCATTGCAAACTAGAGGTAACAAAGGTCAACATTACACTTTGTGCAGTTTTTGTAGTGAAGAAAAAAACTGCCTGGACTTTAGCAAGGCCCCTGACGCTCTACTGCACAGGAGGCTAATAAAACAAGCATTTGTCAATGCCAAATGTTGTTGTGCTGGCATTGGCTTTGGTAGAACAGTGCGGGAAAACATTTTGGGCAGGATGTGAAAAATGACAGCTGTACAGTTCATAAGTGGGTGTAAAAAAAATGGCAGTGTTGAAAATGTGGCATGTAAATATTGCAAATTTGCGAAGTTAGAAGGGTGCGTGGGAAATGAGCAATGCACGCTTGCAACACAGCAATTTTATGGACGTTCAGCAACAAATTTTTAACATTGGCATTTTAGCACCTCTGCTCGTGTACAGTGTCACTGTTATTTCCTCAAACTGTCCCAAAAAGTGATTTCGCACAGCAACTGCGCTATTCTGCACAGGGCGTGCAAACACACATTTTGGGCAGGATATGTGAAATGACAGCTATACTGTTCATCAAGAGGTGTGGAAAAATGCCAATGGCAAAAATCCAGAGTGAAAATATTACAAATGCATGACATTATGAACGTGCATGCAATCTGCCAACGCACGCTCGTAACACAGTCATTTTATTGAGTACTGTCACCAAATTTTCAACATAGGCATTTTAGGACCTCTGCTCATGAACAGTGTCACTGTCATTTTCATAATCTGTCCCGAACACTGATTTCCCACAGCGACTGCGCTATTGTGTGCCAGAAGTACGGAAACACATTTCGGCCAGGATGTGAAAAATGGCAGCTGTACTGTTCACAAGGAGGTATACAAAAATGACAATGTTGAAAATCTGGCATGAAAATATTGTGAATTTGTGAAGTTACGAGCCTGCGTAGCAACTCATGCATGCGCTAAATAAAACAGTCATTTTTGATTTTTTCACCAAATTTGCAACATAGGCCTTTCAGATCCTACCTCATGAACAGTGGCACTGTCATCTTGTTAATCAGTCCCAAAGGTGATTCCATGCAGTGACAGCGAAATCATCTTCCGGGACTGAGTAACGATATGACAGTGCCAGAATTCATGAGGAGTGGTCCCAAAAATCCCATGTTGAAAATTTGATGTAAAAATTCCCCAAAATGCCTAAGATATGCATTAAAGTTGAAAAAACCCTATTTATTCCATTATACAGCTTACTGGCATTTTCTCAGTTCGCAGTCAGCTTTGAAGAGTGCAGACGTGTTCCCAGTCCACCGAAGATCATCACGCCAGACTACGGAGGTAAGTATGGGGTAAGGGGGGTGTGGGGAGGCAGGGTGCACAGTGGGTGGGTGCAGGTTGTGGGAGGGGGGTTGGAAGACTATGAGGGACCGTTTTTGCTTTATAGGTTAAACAAATATATATAAAAGACATTGGGGGACCATTTTCATTTTAATAGGTGCTTTGGCATGCTGGAGTGGGCTCCCAGCATGCCACCTGAGTGTGTGTGTGGGTGCTTTAGCTGACAGGAGATTCAGCACCCCCATTGGCAAACAAGGAAAGGGAGGGCCGCAGGAGCTGAGTGGGATTGGGTACCCCCTTGGCAAGAAAAAAAAGGGGGGAGAACACATTATGCCGACGAAAGTGGGCTTCCCCATTGTGTAAAATTCAAGGGAGGAGGATACATGCCGATGAGTTGGGTCCCCATCGGTGAAAACTGTTTGGAGGCATGATGCCAAGGGGGTTGGGTGCCCCCTTGGCAATCAAAAAAAGGATGGGTTACATGATGCCGACAGGGATTGGGCACCCCCGTTGGCACACAATAAAGGGGGGGTTGACAGGCAACAGTGGCAGTCACTGCCGCCATGTTGCCTGCACATAGGGGGAGCCATGTTGTGGTCACGCTACATGAGAGCTTTGCTTTCATTGCAGAGGACCATTTCTGTGATGTTTTCACCTCATTAGCTAGGCAGGGTGTCAGTCCCTGCTGCTGGCTGATTGAGGAATGCGGGATGCACCTACTGATGCATGCCCTGCATTCGCCCAACAGTGACCGCACCTCCAAATCTGCACTACCGCAAGATGTTGGCTGCGCAAGCGTGCCAACATAAAAACTGAGCAGCCTAGGTGTGGGATCAAAGTAGTGAACTGGATTAGAAACCGATTATCATATAGGAGTCAGGGGGTGGTAATAAATGCCACTCACCCTAAAGATGGGAAAGTAAACACTGTGGTGCTTTCTAGTACAGTTGGTCAAGGAACCAATTAGGAAAGGTACACCCTTGACCTTGTACTTATGAACAGGGAGTGGGTGAGGGATGTGACGCTGGAAGAACCACTAGGGGTGTGTAACAGCCAGACAGTATGGTTCCAGTTACAGGTGGCTAAAGAGGGGGGCATCTGGCACAAGAGTGCTGGATTTCAGGAATGTCAGCTTTAAGATGATGAGGGAAGTGGTACAGGGGTTCCCCTTTTCAAAATTCAATTGGGTATGGACACGCAGCAAAGGTGGGAACTGAAAAGACAGGGGATAGTGGAGGCAACAGAAACTTGCTGTAGGGCCCAGACCAAGAAGGCTAAGGGAAAGAAACCCAGCTGGATAAGCAAAGGGATGTTAGACAGGGTGAGGAGGAAAAGAGCAGCTTTCAGAAGATACAGAAAATTGAGGAGGAAGGAGGAGGATAGGGAGGAATATCTACAAGAAGCGAAGGAAGTGACCGGGGGGGGGCAAGGGCAGCCAAGGCAGCAAGAGAACTCAGGCTGGTGCAGGGTACAAAAAAAGGGGAAAAAAGCCTTCTTCAGGTACATCAGGTAGAAAAGAAACTATAAGGACCAAATTGTAAGAATTAAGAATGAGGGTGGTTCCAGGCACAGAGTATTATCCTACTGCTAACCTGGCTAGTATATTCAGTTTGTTACTATTTGGCCAGCACGTTCCGTTCTCTGCTTCTACAGACATATGTAACAGTCTATAAGATCTTTGTAATGCACCCGACTGTTTTAATGTTTATATCGTCTTAATAAGTCAAATCATTAAAACTTATTAACCACAAAAAAAGAATGAGGGCGGAATCGGTGGAGGAGTGGTGAAAAGGCAGATGTGCTCAATGACTACTTCTGTTCAGTCATTATGAAAGAAAGGGAGGTGGTGCCACCCATAGTAAGAGGGAGAATAGAAACAGATTGGGGGTGATGGACGGAGAAATCACAGTGAGGAGGGTGTTTGAGGGGTTAAGGGCATTGAGGGTGGACAAGGCACCAGGACTGGATGGAATACATCCAAGAGGGCTGAAGGAACTGGCAGACGTCCTGGTAGGACCCTTGGCAGAATTATTTAATTCATCCCTAGACACAGGATGTGTACCCCATGACTGTAGACTGCTTCATGTGGTTCCCCTCCACATGAGTGGACCCAAGGATGAACCGAAGAACTATAGGCCATTAAGTCTAACATCCATAGTGGGGAGGCTAATGGAGACCATCCTAAAAGAGAGGCTAGTGGCACTACTGGAGGTAAATGGGGTACAGGATGGGAGGCAGCATGGCTTCATCAAGGGCAGGCCATGCCAGACCAACCTGGTGGAATACTATGACTGGGTGACTAGGCAAATTGACAGGGGCCATGTGGTGGATGTCCTGTACCTAAACATTAGTAAGGTCTTTGATTCAGTACCACATGGGAGACATGGAAGCAAGCTATGGGGCACAGGGACAGGAGCAAAACTGGTGGGGTGGGTGGAGAACTGGCTAAAAGACAAGCAGCACATTCCCTAAGCCTATGACAAGTGGTGTTCCACAGGGGTCAGTGTTGAGCCCAGTAATATTTGACATATTTATTGCAGACATCTCAGAGGGCATCAGCAGCAAAATCAGCCTATTTGTGAATGACACCAAGATGAGAGCGGTGGTGGATGACCAGGTTGGGTGGAGGGGGCTACAGGAGGATCTAGCAAGGCTAGATGCATGGTCTGACAGATGGCAGCTGGGGTTCAATGCATACAAATGCAAGGTACTGCACTTCGGGACAAAATATCCAAGGAGAAGCTACCATCTTCGGGGGGGGGTACAGCTGGAGGTAATAGAAGAGGAGAAGAATCTGAGGGTGCTCATCACAGAAACAATGAACAATTCCATGCAATGCAGAAAGACAGCAGCAATGGGCAACAAAATGTTGGGGTGCATTGCAAGGGGCATCACCTCAAGAGGAAGGGAGGTTATTCTACTGCTATACAGATTGTTGGTTATACCCCACCCAGAATACTACATGCAGTACTGGTGCCCATACCTACAAAAGCACATTAGGTTGCTGGAGGGGGTGCAGCATAAGGCAATGAAGATGATTCAGTGCCTGGGGGAATTGCCATATGAGGTCAGACTAAGAGAGTTAAACATGCACACACTAGAGGAGAAGAGGGATGGGGGACATGTTTGAGACCTTTAAATACATGAAGAGGATAATCAAAACAGACAGAGAGGATCTATTCAGGAGGAGGGTGGGGAGAGGCACTAGGGGTCATGATATGAGATTGGAGAAGGTAGATTCAGGAGGGAGGTAAGGAGGCATTTCTTTAGGGAGAGGGTGGTGGCAAAGTGGAACACACTACCAGTTGAGCTGGTGGCATGTAACACAGTGGAATGCTTCAAGAAGGGGTGGGACAGGGCAAAGGGGATGGTAAAGGAAGAGAAGAGGAGGGGGGGTGGGGCAGCTGTTGAATGGGGAGCTAGCTGCAATCTCGATCAGCCTAGACAGACCAGGATGGCCTTTTGTTGCTGGCATCTTTCGCATGTTCACATGTTCTATGTTTCTGTTTGTTTTCAAATAGTCTTCACCACAAAGCAGAAGGGCTGGAACAATGAATAGTTTAATTAGCATGAAACTTTGCCAGTGAAATAAAATTACACTTTGCAAGGTATACGCATGACAGAATGTCACATGACTGATTTCCAGTACAAAAGAATGATCACCGTGTACATACTAAAGCAGAAATTCCCTACTGAGCCCAATGCACAGTGTGCAGTTGTTCTGTATTGGAAGAAGAAACAAGAGCTCTTTGCCTACTGAACTAATTTTTATTTGCACTGAAAAATCACAATCAGTGCAAAAATCTTTTCTCAGCTTGAGACTTTGTAGAAGAGATCTAAAAGCTTTTATTTAGAAGGAAACAATGTTGCCGGCCCGGTGGCACTGAGGGTTGATGCGCTGGATGCCACACCTCACTCCACGCCGGTGACAGCTCAGGCAGGCCTGGGCCATCGGCAGTCATCAGGAGGAGAGAGTTGAGCATCCGGAGGACAGCTCTCCTCTCCTGGGATGGTGGGGTTGCGAGACTCAGTCATGGTCTGGCCTCTAAGTGGAAGCCAGAGCACCATACACATGAGCACACAGACAGATTGGGAGTGAGGACATCGGTGGGGATGCCTTGACGTCTGGGCATAGCCACTCCCTTAGAACAAGGGAAAAAACACACACCAGAGCACCGAGGGGAAGGAGCGGTGGGTATAGGCCATAATGACTGCTGCCTGACCGCTGGAGGGGACCCTATGAAAGTTGATTGATCGGGGTGTACAGGTCCCCATCATGTACCCACCTGGGGGACATAGCCATGGCTCCATGGGGGTCTATTGGGGTTCCAGGTAAGGCAGCAAGTGGGGGTAATACCCTTAGTGACTCCCAACAGAGAGGGGTTCCGATGTTGAGAGAAAAGAGATAAATTACAATTTCAAAAAATTAAAAAAAGAAACAATGTAAAAATATATTTCGAGAGGTTTAACTGTACTTATTTTCTGAGTGCAACACAGCATATCTGAGTTGAAGCTGTTGTAGGAGGGGGAAGTCAGCTATCAGTTTCAGTTTTACTTTATTAAACATTTTAAAAATGTAATGTTTTTATCAGTAAAACTGCTCATTTTTATATGTGCTGCTCGCCATTGATTGTGAGAGGCCACTGGCCACCATATCTATGTAGTGAACTGATTTGTGATTTTCAAAAAAAGAAATATTTTAGAAAACATTTTTATTGGCTGTGCAAGGCAACAATAATTATTCATGAATGGCTCTTAAGGAACAGTCTTGTTGTGCACTTCGGTGCCTAGGCAGCTCATATTATTTTAAGGTAAAAAACATTCTAGAAAAAAATCTGTTTTGGCTGTGTGAGACAGCAGTTGTTATTCAGGGAAGACTGTGAAGCAACAGTCCTGCTGTGCACTTCAGTGATTACATCACTTATTTATTGTGGATTCCGATGGTATATGATATGGGGGTTCAAGGAAATGATAGATGTGGGAAAGGTTACAGTGGGGGGGGGATCGTTATCAAGATGAGAAAGAGAAACATAGATCACCACTAAGTTTGTTAGTATCAGAAGTCCTACCTGAATTTCCATCTGGTACCAATTCAGATATTGAAAAGGAGGGAGAGTCCAATATGCGAAAGATACAAAGATAATTACAGTAATTGGATGAAATTGTCACTGATGAAAGGTTTGATTGGCCAGGCCATTGTAAAAATACTTACAAGCACTAAAAGGAAGGTACATCCTCCTCATGGGACTATCCTAGAGGACTTAACTTCAGTCACTGAAAGCCTCCTCCTGCTTACATGACAGACAGGTATAATGTATTTAAAACAGTGGAGGTCTACCAAGTGGACTGCTGTACCTGCTGTTCTGCTAGCCACAGGAAACATGCCAGAGCGGCACATTTTTTGAAACAATGCCCGCTTACTATGTTGCTACTGTGCCTGCTATTCTGCCAGCCACAATAAACACATCAGAAAGGTATCATTTTTAGAAACAACGGTGGACTACGATTTGGGATGCAGTACCTACTCTTCTGCTAGCAACATATTTATTTTATTTATTTTTCTTTTTACATATTTCTTTTAAAATTGTTGATTTGGGAAGGCAAACTGCGCCAAAGCTCATTTCGAGGTGTGGCCTGAAAGCACACAGAGTTTAGATGATTTGCTCTGGTCCCAGAGTAAACAGTTTGGAAGTTGTGGGTTTCAAACCCATGTCTACCTGATCTTCATGTTCATAGCTTGGTCCTCTAATCTTTAAGTAATACTGCCTTAACATGTCAGACAAGAATGTTTTTCTGAAAACAGTGGCAGCCTACACCTGTGGGCTGTTGTATATACCAATATCATCCTAACAGCAAAATTAGTAGCCCCAACCTCATTTCCCTTTCACTTCACATCACAACTGACAGCATGGAGAGTATGCAGTCACTTAATGTATCTTGTAATATGTAATCTCCCACAGAACAGCTTTGTCAAATATAGCTTATGTCCTAAAGTTATCTTCCTATAAAAATATAATTTGATCTATCTATCCATCTGTCTTAACAGTTAGAAAAAAATACAAGGTGGGGAACACTTTTCTGAAACCCAGGTCACCTCCAAATATAGCTCAGAGCACTTAAACATAATATAACTTCACAAACATCTGTGCAGGAAAAGGCTTTTATTTAAACACGTTCCCCTTTCATTTTACTTCTAATCACAGCTAGGAGCACACTAAACTCAAACTATCAAAAGACAGCTGTTGTAAATCAAGCAATGTTTCTGTTTTTGTCTGATGTTTTTTACAGCACAATGAAGACACATCCTATTCCTGCTAAGAGTTTATGACAGCACACTGTGAGGGAGAACACTCAGGGCCCCTATTACTTAAGCGGTGGCTTTCATTTGTAGCAAAGATAGCTTGAACATGCACAGCAACATTTCGAAAACCTTCCCCATAGCATTCAATGGGGCATGCCCTCGCATTCTCCCTGGTAAGACATCCCAAAACGTCTGAGCATGGGGGCTTGTTTGGCAGACCGGGAAGTGGAAGGGATTTGCTGGCAGCAGTTTGGACAGAGTTGCACTTCCTTCCCTACCTTACAGAACAGTATTATAAATTATAATTCTGACACAAAAAGACTGTCATGGCAACAGGATAGGGTGCTATGAGGCCCAAAACATCAATTAAAAAAATCTGAGCAATTTACTTTAAAAGTCACAGGGTACATTTGACTCTCCTTAATACAGTATTCAGGCACTAACTGATATTGAGATCTCTTACTACACTATTCTGGGCACTAAGGGGTATCTTGAATCTCCTATGCCATACCACAGTTAGGAAGGGGCTACATCCTGTAGCTGGTTGTGAAGTAACACTCTGAGCATAAAAACTGGGGCAGGTACTTATAGCTTCTCATATACTGACACAAAAGCATGAAATGGGCTCCTGATTGCCCAGAGATCCAGCACAGGCCATATCCTGTCCCCTTTATAAACCTTTTCCAAATGGATATACTTCCAGGCCTCACTGCCTAAACCCTGTTGTATCAGTATGGCTATTGGCTGACTGATGCCCCTGCCATGGTTAATGCACGTAACTGAGCTTGGCTTAATGTCAGCTGACATTCTTGTGATTCACCTATTATGCGTTTCTGCTCATTGTTATTTGTGTGACAGGTTTCATCTTTAAAACTCACCATCTCATATACAGAACAATAAACACGGCTATATTTCTGTGACATCCACCTAATTGTTATAAATTAGTACTAATGGTATTTCCTTGTAAAAATCTAATTTAATAACAATACTGCGGATTATGAGAGATGTGACTTTCCTGTACCCCCTTACATTCCCCAAGTAAGAAATTCTTTGATTCTTAATATTCAATTTTTTCCATCTAATAATTTTGTTTCCCTGACCGTATTTAATTTAAAATTTCAATTTTTTATAAACATGTTTGTCAGTTCATCTTACGGGAAATTTTTACTAAAGTGAATTATTAGTATGTTCCTTGCTCTTGCTCAACTGTGTAGAATAATGCTTACAGATCCAACTAGGGATGGAAAATGCTAACATTTCCAGAGATTCTCAACAGATAGCCGTCATTGCATGGTTAATTCTTTCCAAAGCAAATTTACTAGTAATAGTGGTGCCACATTAACTAGGTTTAATGCTGCATTGCTCACACTCAGTAAGTATACAGCAAATGTCATGGGCATAGCTTGAATATTTGCAAGGCATTAGAAGTGATGCATTCTCTGACTTCATTAGGTGACTCTGAGCTTCACTGTGCACAGTCAGTGACGATACAAATTCAGAACTGCTACTGCAATCACCAAGGCAACAATGTGAAAGTTCAAGACCTGAAGTACTATGGGGTGCGGTTAAAGTGATTTTCCAGTTTTCTGCAAAATAAAAAATGCATTTGGCTTCAGCAGGAATCAGACTTTTTCTAATCCCCCCCCCACCAAAAAAAAGGTGAATTGTAAGACATTCTTTAGTCAATAAAACAGGCTCTATGCCACTTAGAATGCATGTGTTCCTACTGCATTTTCTTTCCCAAAGTCATAATACTCTGGTAAAAACATTCTAATTTCCATGGCAACTGGCTGTGACCTCAAGAGTAAAAGATTATGACCTCAGCACAGGAATAAGCAACAGGAAGAGATGAAGTCTGACAAATCATCTTGTCTAAATGAAAACTGTTTCACTAATAACAAAATGTCAGTTCATGAAATTCAAACATTGGGAGCATGTAATGTAATGGAGTTCTGCTGAGGCTAACAGAGAATTTATTTCATTTGCTGGAAACCAGAAATTTTCTTTATGAAGGTTTGAGTATATTCACATTGCATATCGAATGTGTTGTTTTACAACATGGAATATTAATTACACATACTTAGAAATTTGAACTCGGATCAACAGCTTTGCATGTTGTCCACACTCTAGTGCATCGTCTTATGAACAAAACATAAACCGCCCTAGAAAACACATTTATTGGAAAGTGTACAATGACATTGATCATCTACAGGCAATGAATTAATGTATGCTGTTAGTAGTACTTTGAAGAAGCCTTGTTTACTTCAGTTCAAAGACTGCAGCATGAAGTACCTTGAAATGCACATCAATGGACCTTGGTAAAGAACAGTAAATGTATCCAACTTAGCATTTTCCAAAAGAGATACTGCTAACCCTTGATAGGCACTTTGGGGCTCTTTTAAACTAAAACTAATAAAATGCTAGTTGTGCCTGCATCTGGTCAAAGTGGGCCCAATTTTGAACCCCCCAGCTAATTACACTCTAAAAATGAAAGGTTTTCTTAAGAACTTTAAAAGATTCCTCACACTGATTCTGTGGAGGAACCTTCCAAAGATGCTCAGAAGAACCATTTTAGTTGGGTTCAATGTGGAACCCTACTCAAATGGTTCATTGTAGAACCAAGCAGGTTCTTATTGGAACCTTTTTTAGTAGTAAATGGGTGTGGAAAAGTTAGGCACCTGATTGGTTGATAAATTCAAACATGGTTCTTTAAAGAACCCATTTCAGGTTTTGTTTTGGAACCTTTGCATTCTTAATCAAACCAGTGATAATTATGGTGAGTTCTGTGTGGTTCAATAATTGCCTCAACTGTGTTTTATCATCTTATTTATATATTATGGGGACATTTTATCCCTGACAACTATTGAGGCTTAGTGGTGGCATAATGACCATCCACTCCCACTCCCCCCCCACCAATGGGATAGCTGGGCATGTCAGGGGTGTTATTGTTTCCTTATTGATGGAAGAAGCAACAGAAAGTCTAGTCTAACCTCCCCCCTCAACAAGAGTGTGCTGCCATGATGGACCAAGGTCCTGGTAAAAATCTGTATGGAGACACATCTTCTGCCAAGCATCTAACAGTTTTCTCCAAAACACCATCTGCTGGTCGGATCAATGCCAAACCTTCCCCTGAGATAATAGTTACCTGACAGTGGCTCAGTCCAGCTTCCCTTACCCCTTCCCTGATGACCTAGGCACAATCTCAAATCCAGGTCAGGTTGCCAGTGCAGCACGAGGTATGCCACCATCCCCTCAACCCCATAGTACCACTTAGCCGGCACCCTTCACTGTGGTTGAAAGCATGATGTTTTGTGCCAAGTGACTTTAACAAGGCCTGAGGGTATTGATTCTCCATGCCCACTGTGTTCTACCCTGCCTATTGGCATTTCTAATGTGGTCTCTGCAGAACTGGCCACAGTACTCAAGGTGAGGTCTCTTCATTGAGTTATACAGTGGTATATAACTTCACTCTTCTTGATGGTAAAACCCCTGTCTATGCATCCAATACCCCTGTTTGCCTATCTGACAACCATGTCACACTGCCTAGCCACCTTCAGGTCATCAGACATGATCATCCCCAATTCTCTTGCCTGTTTTGTTACTGCAAGTTCTTCCCCACCAAGTGTGTAAGCTGTTGTTATGCTCCTGTGATTCAGGTGTATGGTTGTGCACTCTTTTTGCAGTGAAACCGTTTCTGTTTATGCATAAGACATAATCCACCATGACTTGCAGTCAGCTCTGATACCACATCACCCCACCCACTGCTGCACAGATTTCACCCAATATTGACCAATTCCATCTCCCCCAAAACTCGCCCAGTGCGGGATCCTGGGTTGAGTCACCACTCCCAAGTCCACCAAACAGTGTCATGGAGGTAGTCTGGGGGACAGGAATAATAAATCATATGTCCATTTAATTAATACAGTAACTGGCTAGGAGACATAACCAATTATATAACATACAGAGGTTCCACGAAGAACCTGTTAGTATTGTTTTAAATGCAGGGAACCTTTAGGTTCTGCAAAGGACCTTAACATGCTGCTGTTAGAAATGATGAACCCTATGGTCTCCTACTGAACCCTTATTTCTTATAGTGTACTACAGTCAGATGGGCATTACTTCAATATGCATCCATTTTAGGAAGTATCTGCCTGTTGTGTATAAAGTAATATAGACCATCAAACCAAAAGTCTACAGGACTCAGATCATTCAGGAGCTGAGCTCAGGGGCTAGTAAAAAGTGTAATATAGGATACCGTGCTTTGGCATACATGGATGGGGAAGATGCAAAAAGTAAGGCAGGCTCATCCTGCAGGACTGACATGGCACGCCAATCAGCCAGGCAGGGCTCAGTGCCCAATGTTGCCATTCTGGGAGATGTACACTAAGTCATGAGCATACAGAATCATTTCTCTCGCTCCCCTTCCTAGCCCAACTCACTCCATTCCCCCCCGCCAAAATCAATTCTATTTCAGTATCCCTGCCTTGATTTTGGGTGAGGGTGCTAGTGACAGTCAGACCTGGCTAGCCAGTTGCCCTCCCTCTCTAAGGAAGACCCAGCCCACTTTGCTACACTGTAGATCAGCTTTATAAATAAAGTCAGCTATGCTCATGAAGCAGGGGGTGAGGCAGTAGTATCAGGAGTGATGTTAGACAGCTTAATTGAGGAGATACTATCTTTTGTGGGACAGCTTTAAGCCCAAGGTTCAATGATCAGAGCAACTACATCACTCCACCATCAGGCTTTATTATGTCACTCATCCTTGGCCTCCCCAGGATTTGTTTCTCATTGCCAGCTGGAGGCGCTGCCCTTCTTTAATCCTGACTATTATTATCTTTCCACTCTGCCTCTCACTGCCAGTTCCCTACATCCAGTTTGTTTCCCTCACACCTGTACCTTTCTGCTCTCTTTCCATTTGTTCTCCTTCTGCTTTCTTTTGGGCATTTTCTCAACCCTTCCAACTGTGGCTCCGTGTACTCCCCAGTGCTTCTGGGAGTACATCACCTGCCATGCTACTGTCTTCCTCGATCTCTCTTCAAACCCAAACTGACACTAGGAAGCCTGCCCCCACGCCCTACCACAGGTTACAGTCTCCATGGCCTTCATTGCTGCTGGAGGCACTGCCCTTCCTTGCTCCCCTCCCTTCTCCTCTTTTTGGCTTTCGCCCTTATATCCTTGGCCACCTCGGGCCACCAGCTCATTCTCCCTAGCCCATTCCACTTTCATCTCCCCTTCCCTCCCCATACCCTGTTCTACTGTCCTGTTTGCTCCTGTTAGTGGTCTACCTGGGCTCCGGGCTATCCGCTCTTCTGATCACTGCCCCGTTTCCTCATGGACTCTTCCGGGTGTGCCTTTTCCTGCCACTGTCCTGATTTTGGCGGCCGCTCACCCGCTGCATCACTGATTCTGTGTTTCACATCTCCCTTCTCTCCGGATGCAGGTTGTCTTCCTACCAAACCTCACTGTTATCCTACTGCACTGAATTTCTAGCTGTCTGTGCTTTCTCTATTTATTGATTACTTCAGCATTATGCAGTATGGCGCTATTTATGTGCCATCCACCATTTTTACATATGGGCTCCATTCCCCATGTTATTTTGACTTGTACTGCTCTATGATATATAACTTCAACTACTATATTTTTTGTTTGCTGACTGTATGTGTAGAGATTGACAGACTAATAAATTCAATTCTAGTAGAGTATCTTCCCCTAATTTAAGCATTTCCTCCTATCGTATTTATAGCTCTGTGGGCATCCTTTAGGTTAACTATGGCTAGTATTTCCTTAAAAGCTTTCTTGTCTCGATGCTATATTCTGTTTTTTTCTATCTCTGTCAGTTTGGCTTATCCCTGACTCACATTCACCTCCCCAAATTCATATCCTAGAAGTATGGACGCAAGGTCTCATTCCATTACATAAGTCTACTCTCCGAATCTTCATTTGTAGGGCATCTACAGTTATCTGGTGTAATCTGCTGGACTTATATATTGTGTCTAATAGTACAGCAGTACCTGAATGATCTCTCTACCAGTCTGGTACAATACAATCAAACCTGACTGGGGAGGATTCCTCTGCTATCACAGGCAGTTTCTCCTACTGACCTGAAGATTGCACCGTTTGACCATACATGATCAGCTTCGGTCAATTAATGCTTGGTTTTCAGTCTGGTGTCTTGTCAACCGTTCCCATTCTGGCCTTCTAGGCTTCCCTCCCTCATTCTTCCCTTCTCCTCCTGTATTCCTGCCTTCTATGCCTCCATCCTGGCACAGACATGACTCCCAGCACCCTTGTACTGTGGCCTCACCTTCCCCTGCTCCTTTACTTCTTTTGGCCCTCTGCTTCCTCATCGAACCACTGTGCTCCTGCAGTTCTCGCCATCTGCCTCCACATCATTTGGCTGTCTCTGGTTGACTCCATCTGGCTTACAATCGATATTTTTTTGGATGTACCTGTCATGAATCCTATGCCACCTCATTGACCTGCGACCCTCTTGCTGCATGTATGAGGTTCTGGACTCCGGTCATCATTCACTCATCCTTACCTCATGGTTCATCTATTTACATCACTTACTCGAGCATTCCTATCATTAAATCCTATGTCATGTATCCACTCTAGGCTTCATTACATCACCATATTGCTCAGCCCGAGCATACCCTCTGGTTCCGGGCATGCCTTTTTTCATACCAGCCATTAAGGATTCACTCCAATCATGGCTTCACTCCATCATCAGCCATTTTACTGCCATTGATCACTCAACCCCAGCATACCCTCTTGGCATCATCATACTTCCTCTTTCACTTTTGAGCATCGAGCATTTAGTTCCAGACAAAGGTGAAATCATTCACATCACATAATCAAGCATGCCTTATTGGCCTCTGAGTCTACTTCCTCACATCGATCAATCAAACATACCTCTCATTTTAAGCATACCTCTCATCGGGTCTCATGCTACCTCATTGAACTGCTGCACTCCTGCGGCGATCATCACCATCGGTCTTCATCATCTTCAGTATTCTCATGACTGCATCTGGATACCAACCATCATTCAAGTTCATTTCAAGTTCATTCATGTCTCCTCTTCAATCTGTGCTGTCTTTTGGGGTTTTTCCCTATCCCATCATCATCTTTCCTACTCATATCCTTCTCTTTAGCAACATAGGTCATTAAATCAAATGTCATCAGCCTGGAGGGAAGGTGACCTAGGCCTTGGATCCCCAGAGGTTTCCTCCACAAAGGGTTTTTTTCCTCTCTTCCATTCCAATGATCATAACATTAGTTAGATTTAGTGCTTTCTTAGGTTAATGAGTTAGGTTCCACTGTTGGATGCAGGTGGATGGTGGACCCAGCTTTTCCGTCTCTCCTTAGGAAGTCCGCCCTTAATCGTCTTCTCAGAATTCATTCATTCATCACCATCCTCACCTCTTTGATGCTCAATACCCAATTGAGTATTCTTTTTGGGCTTCTTCCTAAGCTATCTTTAGCCAATGGAATCATTCCTGCAGCATCTGTAGGGGGGGATCCCTCCTCTAGGGTTCCTTACATCGTACCCCTACAGGATGATATATCCCATGGATAGAGAGGCAGAAAGCCACAACATAAATCAAGTCACAGAAGCATCATCTTATCCAGATGTGTAAGCACAATTGAATGAGATGGCTTTAAGCCCGAGGTTCAATGGGCAGAGCAACTACGTCACTCCCCCATCAGACTTTATTAGGTCACTCATCCTGGGCCTCCCCAGAATTCATTTCTCTTTGCCCCACCATCCACCCCTCCTCCTCCAGTGCCTCATTTCTCTTACCTATGGGCTTCTTTCTAAGCTACCTTTAGCCAATGGAAACATTCCCGTGGCACCTGTAGGGGGAACCCTCCTCTAGGGTTCCTTGTGTCATACCCCTACAGGGTAGTATATCCCATGGATAGAGAGGCAGAAAGCCACAATGTAAATCAAGTCACACAAGCATCATCTTATCTAGTTGTGTAAGCACAATTGAACAATAGTTTTGGGAGGAGTGGGCTCTCAGGCAGCACAGGTGCATGCCCTGCAACTGGCTCTGGCGGACCTCCCTACCAACCACATGTTTGGCTGTGAAAAATAGGTAGCAGCAGGAGCACAACAAAAACAAGATGTTTCGTCTTGTCCTGGGTCAACAAGTTAAGATGAGAATCTCAGTGCAACAGCACTGAAGCAAGGATTGCACTAAATGGGCAACTACCTCCTGAGCCTCTGCAACTGCTGACCCTACCCACTGCAACTAAATTGATAACACTCCCTGTTTTACTGCCTTCTCCCTGTGTTGTCCCACAGCACACACAAACAGCATTCTCTTGAGAACTGCAGCACCTGCTGTAGCTTGCCTGGTATATGTACATACTGTGTTGTCCAATTTATTGTATATGCTTGTATTTGCTCTGGTTCTTTTTATTTTTGGAAATGTAACTTTATTTTAATGTGTAATTACTCTGTTGCTGTAATGTGGCCCCCCGACCTTCTTGTAAAATAGCAGGTGCTTCTAAAACAAAGCTATCCTGGTGTGCAAAAATCCAAATAAAATAATAAATAAAGTCAAGTTTCAATGAAATATTAAATTATACATAACCCCCTAATGCAAAGCATCAAGGCTAGTATATTCAAATCACCATAAAGGAGATTTGATTGACTCAGCTTTGAGCAGGGCTATATGGTGTCAATAACCTGGCAAACAATATACTGTACAAAGACTGAAAACAGCAGACCAGACATATAGTTTTCCTTGTTAGGATTCAGTGTGTCATAGCTGTGTATCAGCCCAGAGGGAGTGGTACCAGCCCAATTATATCAGTGGGTTGAGTCATAGTGGGAACATAATAGAAATGTGATTTAAAAGACAAGTATACAAGTATAGAACAGCTGGAGCAAGAATATTTCACATTAGGAGGCATATGTAATTTTGTAATTCTTTAATATAAGTTGAAAATGCTTTTAACACTAGGCCACACTACCTTCCCATGATAAAAAGGAAAAAAGTTCTATAACCTGTTTTTCTGGCTAAAACATCTTTTCAAACCCTGGAGTATTGACAGTATCCCTATAAATTAATCATTGGAATTCAGCTTCCAAATAGTTAAACCAGGCCAGCTAAGATCATAAAACGGTTAATACTGTAACATCCATTTGAGTAATACAGTGGAGAGTGGTAAGTGATGGAAAAATAATGGAAATCAGATGCAAATTGGGACAATGCAGGTCTTTTAATGCTGTAATTCAGGTTAACACTGTACTCTGTGTAATAGTTCCCAGTAGATTTACATAATAAAAACAGAAAGAAAGTTGCAGAAAGAAAACAAATTAAACTCAAGATTATTAAAACAGTGCAGAATATCACAAGAACCATGTGGGTTTCAAAAGACCCCCACCCCAACATGTGGCAACAAAAACTGGGGAACCCTTTATATTTACAGTAGGTGTTATAATAAAAAATCTTTGGAGTCTAAACAACAACACTCATGACCCCATAGATGGTACCCAGTGCAAATAAATTTGAAGTTTAATTTGTTTTCCTGAGGTAGCATACAAGCCATAAAGAGTGCACAAAAATACAGCAGACTGAATGTTATTTTTAAAAATTGCCTTTTGTTTCTTTCTATTGCTGAAGTATTTTTTGTTCTACTTGCTCATTAGAAGGTTTACTATGTGTTAATATTAGGTGTGATGTGAAGAGCAGTACCTTACCTGAATGATGACATATCTAGCTCTATTTCCTTCCATACCTCATTAGTATTGTGACATCAGCTATTCTGACATCACAAGTGACCAATCTGGCAGCAGGTTATCGACCTTTCCTGCTCAACTGTGATGTCACAGTCACTCAGTGTGGTCACAGTGCTGCAATGATCATCCTCTGGGCAAAGTACTTCTGCACACATTACAACATATAAAATGTAAAAAATATACATTCTAATTAGGAAAAGGGAAAATAAAACAAACAAAAAAATGACCAGATATAAGTAGTAACAATTGATTTCTTTTATAAGATAATGATAGTTTCAAGCAGTATACTAGCTGTTACAGCATGACCGTAGCTTTCCAAAATGGTTCACAAGGAATCTGAAAAAGTTGAAAACATCACACCTCCAACATATGTGACAGCCCTCTTTGGACTCATTAAGGTGCTAGTTGTTGCTTTACCCTAGGACAAGGGCTAAGGAAACAGGTATGGCACATTGGTGGAAACAGCTAAGGCACATTGGTAAGTCCAAACAAGAAAGAATGTGTTTGTGGTTTGCCATTTTCCTTTACCTTTCTAACAATTTAGTGGTCTTGTATCTTTGAACTTATATAGCTTCAGGATGTGTGTATACTCTTGCAGTACTGTAAGGGTAAAGAGCCACTGATGACCCAGGCAGGAAATTCACACAGTGGGTCTGCCAGCCCAAGTGTCAAACTGAGCCCCAAATATCACTTTTCTAGTAAGTACTTTTTGCTAAATTTAACTTACTACACTCCATTCATAAATGCCTACTGCTGTGCTACTCTGAAGGTGACCTTTGCAACCCTGCCCCTGGAATAGCCTTTTTGTGATGCTTAGTGGGAAAATGAACTGCACTCCTCTGCATAGAGAAAGATAACTTAAAAAGAAGTAGGAGCCCCCAAAATAGTGGATAGGAAATGCTTTCAGGTCTAAAAGTGCAGTAGCCCACTGCTACTCATTAATTAGAAGATGTTATCCCTGACAGTACTTGGTGTTGATTGTGGAACAGTACCGTACCTGGAAGCAAGCATATCTAGTTCTATTCCTTTCCTTACCTCATCAATCTTCTTACCTCACTGACTGTGGCATCACTAGTGAGTAGTGGCCAATCCTGCAACAGATGTTTGGCTCTTCCAGGGCAGTGGTAGTGTCAGTCAGTGAGATCAGAAGGCTAATGAGGTATGTGGAGGAATACAGCTACTATAGGTATATGTCAGCCTTCAGGCAGAGTAGCATTTCACACGTTGCACTTAGTACAGTCAGGTAGAAAACTTTCTAATTAGCAAAACACAAATGTAATTCAGAAGCAAAAAGGAACTATTTACTTTTAAAATTCTTAGTTTCAGGTAGTGAACTAGCTAATTAAATAATTAGTTTAGTAAGTTGCAGAGATGATTCATGTGTTAAGTTCCAGACTGCTAAAAAAAGATGAATCGGACAGCTGACTAATTGTTACCTGATTGCAATGGGTAAAGCTGAACTACACTTTAAAAAAAAAAAAGAGACCCCTTCAGAATTTGGGGGAGGGGGGATCATTTCAATCTGGAACAATTTCAGGGTTTAACAGGGAATAATTTATTTTCAATCTGGAACAATTTCAGGGATTAACAAAATCAATGTTTGCTCCAGTTCAATTAGTAGAACAAATTTGAAGTTTAAGATATAAACAAATGCTCACTTAAAAAGAAAAAAAACAAACTGAAAAATGCCAAAATAAATATGGTTCACAAAATGTCTGTGTTCAAAGCTGAACTGCTAATAGTGACATGCTACTTGTAGAGGTTTACATACTGTAGATCAATTAGTGACAGCAGCCTTTTCCCATAACCCTGCTCCCTTATCCAACCTGTCAATATTCTCCCTAATGCTGTTACTATGGACAAGCTTTTCAAAAGAACAAATTCCATCAGGATCTGTCCACCACTATTTGTAAAAGGGAAATCCATCCAAACTGTTGGATCACCTAACTAAATCAACTGGTATTCTAAATTTTGAGTTAAAAAAATTACGGAATTGCAGCAAAAAAACATTATGCTGATTGCATTTGCATCCATTCTTTTACTACACATTCTGACCTGTTGCCACAGAGGGATGCAACTTTTGAAAATAACAGCATGGTTGCACGGATGTCTTCAGGCAAATGTAGATTCACACATGGCATGCATCTGTGGCTGCTTCCAAGAAGATCCCAGTAAAAAACAGCAGTGCTCAGGATGAATGGAAAGGGGTGCTTGTGCTGGGCTGGCCAGCCACAAATGTAAATAGCAGATCCACCAGTAAGAAAGCACTCAAGAATTGAAAACACGGGATGCAAATGTGAAGTTACCGTATTTTTTGTCAAATAACAAATGTGCAAGGCACCACACATGCACTTCAGTGCTTCACCCAAAGGGGCTTTGTCAGGAAGTGAAGACTATTACAGTCCCATTTAATTTTAAATGCAGTCTCAATTACATCATATTTGTCGCAGTTTGTTATTTGACAATAACTATGTTGACTTCATATTTGTATCCCATGTTTTCCATTATCAAGTGCTTTCTTACTGGTGGATCTGCCTTTTGAAAAGCAGGCCCTAAACATTCAGCATGTGCAGGAGAATGCAATGTGTTGCGGGCACTGCATCAGCAGCTATGATGATAGTGTAGAAGTATTCAGAGGCAAAGTGAATGAGCAGAAGATTTTCAAATGGAATACAATTTGCATTTTGAGAAATAAATAGTATCAAAAACTAATGTTTGAACCAAGGTTTCCTGAATGCATTAAATCACTCTTACCAATTGGCAAGAGCACATGAACCAAATTCAGGAAGCGTTAAGTAAAATCATTATATAATTACTGGTGAGAGTCTATTACACCAATCCAAAAGAAATGCTGTGATGAAACAGTGCAGGGTGGTGCTAAATACTAGCAGGTGGCTTACCCAGAAACAATTCAAAGAAGTCCAAAATAGTGTAGCACACACAACTAGGTGCAGTCAAAAGATGCAAGGAAACTGCAAATAAATTAAAAAAGCTTTATTGTTTTGAAGCCCAAACTGTGGTCCTCTGCCCCTCTGCAGTGGCAGTGTAATGGCAGGAAGGGAAATGTACTCTCATAAATCCACCACAATGTACAGACCACAATCAGTGGTCTCCCCTTGCTGTTGCTGGAAGAGAAACACTGCAGAGCCTCCCCCACCCATTCAGTAGAGGAACTTCCAGACTGGTGCTGAGTACCATCTCTGCTGTTCTTTACTCCTGATGTCCCAAACTTGTAGTGCTAACCCAGGCTGTCAGCATTCCAGAATGGTACCCAACCACTTGAAGCCCCAGAACCTGCATTGAAACATTGATGGCAGATAAGACCATTTGGCCCACCCAGTCTGACCATTTGGCCCTACCTACAGTATCATCTACAGTAGCACTATACCTTGTAAAGTATTTTTATAGCCTTTTTATGACAGATGCAATATAAACATAAAATGTATTGCATTATATATATTGTCATTATAACTGTACTGCAGTGTGAGTGATTTACCAATAGGGCAAAGCAGCAGTTCATGTTAGATGGAAAATTCTTCACTACACCACTTTTAACAATTACAGTATGTATCCCTGACATTCTTAGGTTCTCCACTGTATGTTCAGTCACTTAAATATTTTTAAATGGTTTCAATACTTTTTTTTCGTAATTAGTGTGGGTCTGGAATGAATAGGGTAGGCCCTGGCAGTTAAAAAATAAACAACTCTCCTTCAATGAGGTGTATCTTCAACTGTGAAGGCTGTACTGTATGCTGAATGCAGATATGTCAAAGTGGTGCAAACAGATGTTTTGATGACTGACAGTGTGGTATTTCCCCAACCAACAATACTAACATTTTCAGGGTGTGCCTTGCAAGGGAACAGAACTTTTTAAAAATGTAAAAAAAGCATATCTTGCCTTGGGAATCCAATCAAATGTCGGGAAAATTGCTACCTTTAATAACTACTTTTATAAACTGCCAGATATGTTATTTCCTTTTTAAGTACCATGAGCTGCTGCTTTAATAATTGTTAATGTACTGTTCTGCAATTAAAAAGGTGAAAGGTGACAGATCCTGCAGAAGGTAGTTTGGGGTCTCTTTACCAGAAAAAGTAAACTGGGTAATTGCAATAATTTATAGCCAACATGACTGTGCAGTACTGTAAGTAATTTTTAGAAGGGCCTTTTATGAATGCTGATATAAATAAAAACAAGCATTTGTCAATGCCGAACGTTCACTTGCAGGTATTTGCAGTGGTATTTGGCACTTGGACATGGCTTAAAAAAATCAGTGACAAAGAAGTAAAATGAGGGAGTCAGTTTCACAAGTGGTTCTATTGCCTGAAGCAGGCAGCATAACAGTATTGGTGTAAAATATTGTGTCTGCAGAAGAGCAAGTCTGTAACTCTGTTACCCACTGTTCAGGCACAGAAACAAATTGTAGGAGGGACAGAAACATGCTAAGGCAAAGTCTTGGACATCCCTGAATATACATATATATATATATATATATATATATATATCTCCTCCCCTCTCTCCTCCCTCTCTCCCTCCCACCCCCAAGCCCCTCTTGTACAGGTGCCTCTTAAGCAGCCATACTGTGCACAGGAAAGCTCAGAGTTGAAAGGCAGAGGGGTAAGTGCATTAGGCATTTGGGGGAGTGAGCAAGACATGGAGGATATTGGCTGCACCAAGAGGAGTATTAAAACATAAGTAAAACAAGCATTTGTCAATGCCAAATGTTGCTTGCTTCTATATGCTGTTTAGGTATTTGGAAGTCATTGAGTGCAAATATTGAAAATTCTGAACCTATACTAGGAACTGCGAAAGTAAAACAGTCATTTTAGGAATTTTTCACCAAATTTTCAACATAGCCATTTTAAGACCTCTGCTCATGAACAGTGTCACTGTGATTTCTTAATGTGTCCCATACATTGAGTTCAAGACACCGACTGCCAACATGCGCCATATGGGTGGAAACACATTTTGGACAGGATGGAAAATGACAGCTGTACTGCTCATAAGGAGGTGTAGTAAAATGGCAATGTTGAAAATCTGGAGTGGAAATATTGAAAATTTGCAAACCCTACGAGCGCTATGAGGAACTTCAACGACGCTGGTAAAACAGTCATTTTTAGGAATTCTTTCACCAAATTTTCAACATAGCCATTTAAGACCTCTTGCTAATGAACAGTGTCACTGTGATTTTCTTAATGTGTCCCATACATTGATTTTGCACACCGACTTTTCATTGTGCTGCTACATGGGCGGAAACACGCTTTGGGCAAGATGTGAAAATGACAGCTATACTGCTCATAAGGAGATGTGGTAAAATGGCAATGTTGAAAATATGGAGGAAAATATTGAAAATTATAAACTTATGAGCGCATGTTGAACTGCACAACGACGTCAGAAACAGTCATTTTTAGGAATTTTTTCACCAAATTTTCAACATAGCCATTTTAAGACCTCTGCAATGAACAGTATCACTGTGATTTTCTTAATGTGTCCATACATTGATTTCACACAATCGATGTGCCATTATGCGTTAACATGGGCGAAACACATTTTGGGCAGGATGTGAAAATGACAACTGTACTGCTCATAAGGAGGTATGGTAAAATGGCAATGTTGAAAATCTGGAGTGAAAATATTGAAAATTCGTGAACTTCTGAAGTGCGTGAGGACTCGCTAACGCGCAGAAATGAAAGCATGTTTAGGACAAATTCCACCAATTTCAAAATAGGCTTTTTGAGAGCCCACCTTATGAACACTGCATTGTCATTTCATTAATCATTCTGGAAAGGTGATTTCACACAGTGACTGCGAAATCACCCTTCGGGCCTGAATAACGCCATGACAGTGACAGCATTCATGAGAAGGGGTCCCAAAAACTCCATGTTGAAAATTTGGTGCAAAAATTCCCAAAAATGCCTGAGATATGCAATAAAGTTGAAAACCCCCTATCTATCCCATTATACAGCTTACCGGCATTTCCTCAGTTCAGTGAGTCGGCTTTGAAGAGTGCAGACGTGTTCCCGTCCACACCAAACGATTGCTGCGCCGAGCCCGGAGGTGCGAGGTGGGGGGGTGGGGAGGCAGGGTGCGAGGGGTGGGTTTGGGTTGTGGGAGGGGGTGGGGAGACAGAGATGGAACGTTTTCTTATTTGCAGTTTTTTTTTTTTTTATTCAGATGATGCGGGACGTTTGCCACACTGGGGTGGGCTCCCAGCGTGGAAGCAGGGAAAGCTGTTTGGGGGGATGAGGAGCTGACAGGGGATTGGACACCCCAGTCAGCCAAAACAAGATTTGCCATGCTGGGGTGGGGTCCCAGCATGGCACCAAAGCTTTGAGGGCGTAGACTTGAAGCCGACAGGGGATTGGGCACTCATTGCTATAACAGTTTCCGGGTAGCTCATACAGAGGCACTGCCAGCACTGGATCGCATGTGGTTTTCTTTGAAGTGAAGACCACTGCTGTCATGCACACAGCACCCTCATCCATTGGTGCAGGACCGCCATGCCTGCTCAACGGAGCAGTAGACTGCACAGGACAGTCACACCTCTAAAGTGTCCTATTCTCCCAAGACGCTCCTTGCGCATACGAGCAAGCTAACATAATAAAATGTGGTACGCAGCAAGAGGGAGGAGACTGATAGCTCTATAAAATAAAATGGACTGGAACTGGCAGTTGGTAGGGGAATTTATTTTATTTTTTATTACCATTATTGAAAGATATTGATACAGTGCAGTTCATATTAAACTTATCATGCTACAGATTAATAGCCTCTTATCATCTGAGCTGTTAAGGCTTTGCATAGGAAAATTCTTGGTTGCTGATACATGGTTTCTGCTGAGCTCTGAATTAGCTGCCTGAAATATAATTTCACTTGAAAGCTACATTCTGCAGCTGAGAGGAAAAGAAATCAATCCAACTTTTTGGCAAGTCACTGCACTCTCATAAAGAGAATGGGTGATGGGTCGCTTACTAATTGCACAATAAGTTTAATGTGGCCTACACTGTAGAAGAGAGGTGGAAATCAGGGACGTTTGTCACTGGTGGGGCTATTGGTATTATTAACAGGTTATATGGTCTATTGGTTAGAGCAAGGTCACATCAGACCATAGGTGCTTTTACACACAGGTTTGTAAAATGAAATAAACGTTACCTGTGTGGCGCTGATGTACTCTGTTGCGTTCGGGTTTCCTTTTACACCCCTGCGGGTATTCCAGCTAATTCTGCCTCCAATTGTTTCGGCTTCCCCCAGAGTTTGCAGCTGTAATGGCAGTTTCTGTAGTGGTACCAGAATGGCTGTTTTACACAGCCAGATCAAACGAAACACGTTCATGCAAACCGCAAGAAGCAGAGATTGCGGTTTGGACGAACGTTCACCAAGGGAATGAAACAAATGCTTTTTACACACAAGAGATGTAACAGAATACTGTTTCTGTAACAGTTATTCTATTACATAGACCTGTGTGTAAAAGTGCCTCATGGTACTGTAACTGTATTAGTTAAGGGATGGGGGCACCAGTGGCAGGGTTGGGCACTAGACTGCTAGTATTAGTATCATGTGGGGAGGGTGACAAGAAAACACATTTTGTCACTTACAAATGGTCATGTTTTTGTACCAGCAGTTGGAAAACACTTGTTTTTGTTTCATTTGTCAGTGACTTGGAACTTCATCATGAATGAAAAAAATTGGCTGTGTTTTTTCATATGTTTTCTCTACCTTTTTTTTTTGTTCATGTATGTGTGTGCTCCATGGTTAAACATAACTTTTTAACTAGGACTTTTCCATTATGAAGCAAATAAAAAGACCTTTTTCTGGGGAAACATCTCATGAACCTGAATGTTTCAGTTTTTAAATTAGTGTATTATTTTTGTTATCAAAGAACAAAAAATGTGAGGGAATGGTGCTATAGTTGCCACATCAAAGTGCCAATACTAGCAAACCTAAAGTTTTGAAGATTGACTTGCAATTAGCCTATAGGCCAAGGAGACTGCATGACATTTTTTTAATCCCTGGGATCTAAGATGGCTGAGTTATAAGCTGTCAGATATTGGGGTTTGGCATGAACACTAATCCAACCCTAACATACTGGCACTACCATACCAATATGTAAGGAATGTTCAATTGGGACCTGTGGAGTAAATGATTTATCTGCACAAGAATAGTTTGACCGCAGGTATCCTCATGAGTGGCGTAAGTTATGAGTCAGGTGTCCAAGATTAAACTGCTTGAGTGCAGATAACACATTTATTATACAAGGTCTCCAATGCATATTCCATTTATGCAAAAGGGAGCATCAGTTTTGCTGAGGTAGATTTGTTTTAAAGTGTTTCTTTCCATTATAAGAAATTGTGGAGGATTTTTTGATGTCATAATGCATGTAGCTCCACTGTTTATAGAGTTGTCAGGGGTTGTGAGGGATGTGTTGCATGCATCTGACATCATGTTGCTCAGATTTTGCTCAGAGTTTGATTGGCAGAGCGCAAGTGAGCTCTAGAAATATTAGCTCAGCATGGTGGCCATGCTTAGCAAGAGTGAGTGAGCCATATGATCCTAGTGTCAGCTCTCTATGAAATGTTGCTATCATTAAGGATTTGACAGTTGTTTGCTTTTAAAAAAAATAAAAAATAAAAATCTGTGCTTTAGATTTTTAAAATAAATGCATTATGCATGCGAGTGAGTGTGCTAGTGGGTGTGCAGGTGACTGGGTAGAAACTGCTATTTTAAAAATGAAATTTTTTTTTTCTTTTTAATACAGCTGTTTGAATTATAACCAGAGTTTAGGAGCTGAAGCTTGAAGAAATGGAACAGAAGGAGACAAAAGATGGAAAGAGACATTATGTGGGGAATGGAATGGAGCTAGGTGAGTGACTGCTGAAAATGGAACTGCTGGTAGAGGCAAATGAGCTGGTAGGAGTGAGAATGATTGCTAGAGGAGGTGTGATGTATCTTTCTTAGGATTTATCACAGAGATGTGAAAATAAAAGGATTTATCTTATGGAGTTTGAGTTTATATCTATTGCATAAAACTATATCTATCTATCCACCTATCGTATCTCTATCTCTATCATATATATATATATATATATATATATATATATATATATATATATATATATATATTCATTGCAAAAAAACTACATTAATGCATCAGTTAGGGTTTTTTAAAGTGTAAAAGCTGAAATTTGACATTAGGGTTACATACCCTACCACCCCACCCCCACCCTCCACGCACCAACAGACATTGGGGTGTGTCTTAGAGTCATTGGCCCTAACTCTTACCCCATTCCATGTGTAAACAAGATGAGATGGTGCATTATGAGAATGGAGTGAGAGTTAGGCCCAAGGCACACCCTGATGCTTGTTGGTGTGTGGAGGGTGGGAAGGTGGGGGTTGGGTGGTAGGGTTGGTAACCCTAACGTTGAATTTCCCAGCTTTTTCTGCTTTAATAAAAACCCTACCTGATGCTTTATTGTAGGTTTTTGCAATGAATTTCTATTCTTTTTGAGAAAGTGTAATGTAACTGTATGTTGTGGAGTAAAGGCCTCAGGCCCTTCTACCCCTCTCACACTCACTAATTGTTGCATAATGATATGCATAAGTGGGAGCACATGGACCTCTGGGCCCACTGGGCCCTGCGCTCCCACTTACACATAAGTACGGACATTCCGCATCCCTATAATCATAAAAAAGTAACCATTGTGACACTAATTTGGCAATATCTCAGTAACCATAGCAACTATGGATAAAATTCCACTGCAGATGTAATCATGACTTTGAAACCTTCAAAGGTGCTTAAGCTGCAGAGAGCAAAAAATCCGTATCTGAAATTGTTTTTAAGATATGGGCACCGAAAGGTGCCATGGGCACCACAATTAAATGGACGCAAGTAATGTGGGTATTTTCAGGATTTTTTTTCACTCAAGTTTCAACATGGCATTTTGGGGATGTCACCTCATGAACAATGTCACTGTCATTTTGTTAATCTGTCCCAAAGGTTGAGTTCGCACAGCGAACTCGCCATTCTGTGCCATAGGTGCGAAATCATGTTTTGGGCAGGATGTGAAAAATGACAGCTGTCTACTGTTCATAAGGAGGTGTGGAAAAGGGTAATGTTGAAAATCAGGAGGGAAAATATGAAAAATTGGCGAAGTAATGAGCTCTCATAGAAACTACACAACACACACTCATAACACGGCCATTATTATGAGAATTTTCTAAGCAAATTTTCAACATGGACTTTTTGGGAAATCCCCTCATGAACACTAGCACTATGATTTTGTTAATCCATCCCGAAAGTCGATTTCACACAGTGACAGTGCCATTCTGTGCCAAAGATGCAAAAACACATTTTGGGCAGGATGTGAGAAAAGACAGCTGTACAGTTCATGAAGAGGTGTGAAAAAACTGCAATGTTGAAAATCTGGAGTGAAATATTAAAAATTGGCAAAGTTATTAGCGTGTGTAGAAACTGTGCAATGCACACTTGTAACACAGCCATTTTTTGAATTTTCTGTACCAGATTTTCAACATGGGCTTTTTGGGAACTCCCCTCATTAACACTGGGACTGTCATTTTGTTAATTGGTCCCAAAAGGTGATTCCACACAGTGACTGCAAAATCACCATTTGGGACCGAGTAATGAGATAACAGTGACAGTATTCATGAGATGGAGTCTCAAAAACCCCATTTTGAAAATTTGGTGTTAAAATCTCAAGAAATGGCTGAGATATCAACATAAGTTGACCCCCTCCCCCATTGACTGCCATTGTTCAACTTACCTTTGATTCCTCAGTTTGTGGTTCGGCTTTGAAGAGTGCAGATGTGTCCTGGTCCACAGAAGATGACAGCGCCTGACCTCCAGAGGTAAGTGTGGGGTAAGGGGAGGTGGGTGCACAGCAGGAGATTTGGGATTGGGGAGGAGGGACGTAGGGAGACAATGAGGGACTGTTTTCTTTCTTTTTACTAAAAGACATTGGGGACGGTTGTCTTTATTTCAGGCACTATTGCTGACCATGGAGGGGCATACTCTAACTGGGGACAGTGGGAGTGGGCTCCTCAGTGTCCTGTTTTAGTGGGGGGCTACTGCCAGCACAAGGATTGAGCACACTGTTGTTGGACATGATTTATCTTTTTTGGAGCTACTACCGACAGGGGATTGGGCAACCCATTGTTGGCCATGGTTCTTTCTGTTGGGGACACTGGGAATGGGCTCCCCAGTGTCCCATACTGGTGGGAGGCCCTCTAGTGCTGACATGGGGATTGGGCACCCCATGTCAGCAAAAGTGTTTTTTTAATCATATTTTCTATTTTTGGGTCATAATCTAGGATCCTAGGTTGTATCTCACGCATACAAACTAGTATCCTAGGATGTATATGCAGTAGGATTTAAATGATTGAATAAACACATTTTATGGGCATATTTTATCCTGTAAAGTGCAGAATGCACCAAAGGGGGTCCCAATAAGCAAGCTACATGTCTTGGTTCCTCCCAAGAATATAATTTTGGAAGGTCTCAAAAATTTTGCGGAGAGGGGCAAAACTGAAAACAAGATGGCGGCCATACATAAGTAGGAATTTCTCCATATGGAGCAGGATTCCTGCTTTGTTTCATATAGCTATATTGAAGTGCCTACTAAGCATGCTCAGAAACAATTTTTTTCAAATTTTTAAATTACAATAACTTAAACACTACATATGCTTTTTTACACCAGACTAGCAGAAGGCACACCTGTGGGTTAGTCCCTTTCTAGCCTCCAAATGTCAGTCCAAACAACCAAACAATCTGGGCTGTAGGCAAGTTCAAAGAAAAATCCCAGCAAACTCAATGGGTAAAATATGTTTTTTCACCTCTCCATAACTCAGAGACTGTACATCCAACCAGAACAAAACTTACCAGATCAAGAGATCTACTGAAAAGGAAGGTGCATGCCAAATTTTGTGCAAATCCATTCAACGGATGCAGTTATTAAAGTGCAAAATGTTGAGTTTAACACTGAAGTGCCTACTCAACCCTAACTATAGGGGCATGACTGCACCCTTATTTTATATATATATATATATATATATATATATATATATAGAGAGAGAGAGAGAGAGAGAGAGAGGCAGTGAGTGAGAGAGAGAGAGAGCATGAGACACAACACACACACACACACACACATAGTATATACACATCATATAAATATATTCATAATATTATTTGCAAAAAACTGCGTTAATGAACTAGTTAGGGTTCAACTTAACACCACAAAAGTTGGGAAATGTGGCATTAGTGTTTCTGACCCTAACTCCCCACCCCCTCCCCACAAACACCAAAAGGACAAGACCACATAAGCAACAGGCAGCCATCATCACGTGAGACAAACAACATGCAACTGGTTTCAGGTGACACAAATGCAGTAGCACTGATGTGCTACCTTCTTGGATTTGTATCTGCAGCATGCACATTGCAAGACATACACACTTACATGTCACTGCAAATACAAATCCATGACACACAAATCACAACACTGCTTCTGTATACAGAAGCACAGGCCCCTATAGCCAGACAGAAATCTAAATATCCAAATTACAATAGTTCTTTTGTCTGTAGAAGTGCAGACCTCTATGGGGCTGTATTCTGTAGCCTCAGGTCCTAATGAACACTGTAAGTCATACACACATTTGACAGGCCTGCACTTCAGCAGCTGAAGGTATAAGGCATACACACTGACTTCTGGCTGCATAGGTACAGATGCCACAAAAGCCCCTGTGAGGCCTGTGCTTATGCAGCCTCAGATACAAATCCACAAAGGAAGACCCTCCATGCTACTGCATTTGAGTAATTTGGAAACAGCTGCATGGTGTTTGTCTTACATGGTGTTTGTCTTACCTGATGATAGCGGTCTATGGTTGCTGTATGGTCTTTTTCTTTTGCTGCTTTTGTGGTATTAAGTTGAATCCTAACTGGAGCATTAATGCAGTTTTTGCAAAGAATTTCCTTTCCTTTTTGAGACACTGGCATTGTATCATCACCCATGCAAGTCCCCTTGGGACCTGTGTGAACAGATGTAGGCATGTAGGGCCCTTTGTCCCTGCACCAAGGATATACTCCATCCACTTATGGAAGTGCAGCAACAGATGTCAAGAATTCATTGAATTATTTGGCGGGCCACAGAAGTGCAGGGCCCTCTGTGCCCTGCATGTCCATATGACTTCAGATACAGACACACAGAGCAAAGGGTCCAGCAGTTAAAAAAGCATCTGTGGGCCTCGGCATCTTAGGGATTCACCAGCAGGTTACAGGTACATAGCTTCAGCACTAAGTTGAGTCCTGTACCCACTTTAACCAGTGTTTGCCAAGGGTTCGGGCCATAGCTCATGCAATTGCAGATGTGTATAATGGAATTTAGCATTTTGTTTGTGAGTGACCATGATAATTGGTAAGGACAGGAGTACTTGCCAGCTAAAGTACAGCCCAGGAGGGAGTGTTTTTAAGGTGAGAGGAGCTTCTCTAATGAGCCTCAAATACAAACATAAACATAGCAAAATAAAAGAAACAAATAAGTGGATAAGGAACTAATATTAAAGTAGGGAGCATATACTTGGTGAAGGCTGTCTTCCCTGTGATGCAGCTGTGGCTGCAGTCACTGGGGGTATTTTGATGAAATGTTGATGTTCCTGGTGCAGTGAGCTGTATCATCAGCTGTGAGTTCTAGCCAGTAAGTAACCTGAGCAGCATCTGGAGTAGAGAGTGATGAAGATTCCAAGGGCAAGGGGAGTTGCTTACTGAGGTTAATAAAAGGCTCAGACCCAAGGTGAGAGTTCTGCTTTAGAACATTTGTCCAGTGTCAACTGATTCTCTCCCTGTACCAGAGGTTGCTAGTCCGGCATAAACGGGTTAGGGTATATAAATACAAATGCTTTCCCTCCATGCGGCATTAATGCGTTTGCCAGAGTTCAATGCAACATGCTAAAATACATTTTTATTATTCAGTAAATAAGTCAGTTAATTAATCTGTTGGAGTCATTACAGTTCAAAAATCCATAGCTAAATGACAATAAGAGATGCAGAAGACTTGAAGCAGAAAAAAGATTTTGTTCAGAGGATACAAACATGAATTTCAAACACAGAACGGAGTACAAAGCATGGCTTTATCTCAGTAATAACTGCTCGGGACATAGGAGAAAGATTGTCTGTGGGGGAGCACATTAGCTCAAGTACAAACTTATATAAATTGTCCACCTTTTCTGATCCAAGCGCATTGCTGATACATAGCCACCCATCAAATTTTTGTCTCATTTCTGTACACTAATTTAAAAGACCCATTTCAAAGACTTGCATCCGAAATACCTTAGAGTGAACTGGCAGTGATATTTAAACTGCAGGCAGACCATTATTACAAGTTTGCTGTCAGCGCAAAGGCAATCTCTCAGACAGCCCGGTGTTTTGTAAATGAGTAGGTTGTTAGTTATGTGGGTCAATTAAAAAACTAAGTTCAAGTCTTGTGAATGGTCACTAATTGAGCTGTGTGCTCTCTGAATATGGTTAGGTTGTGGTCAGAAAGCCTCATATGTTTCATTCAAAATAGCTGATTTCTGTCAGATCCCATTTATCAACTGTCTAGTCCAAGTGACAGAGACGGTATAAAGACTATTTAAAAAAAAATGTTTTAAATTACTGATGTAATTTTATATGTGATACAGGCAAGAACAAATTTAAATAAACCTACATCAAATTCTTTGAATTTTTTTAGACTATGATTACCTTAGTCAGATTTCAAAACAGGCAATACATTTGAATGAATAAAACAGTGTATTTAATACTGCTAGCTGCAGTCTTTGTTTGTCACACATAGTATCCTAATGTAGCCACATTCAACGTATCTGTTTTCCCTCCTGCTGATACTCAGAGTGATGCTGCTTTATGGCCAGTCTGCAGCACAGTATGCAGTAAAGCAGGTTACATACAGTATTAACAACACTGAGATTCTGGCTATATGACATTTCTGTAAATATAAATAAATATAAACAGTTTCTTCTCTTTACATGCAAATAACAAAGACGACTGTTTCAAGCAATGTAATGTTATGTGGTGCATTTTTTCTATTGATAGTGAGTCGCATATGTATGTTTAATGCAGTATCCAGCTAAAGGCATTTAATTAGTGTTAAATAGTTGACATTGTTATTTACATGTAAGAAGGAACCCAAACTCATTTTATTTATTTACAGGTACAGCAATTTACTATCATGGTTAGCACCATATGCTGTGCTGCAGGCTTGCCATAAAGCTGTATCATAATTAGCAGGATAAGCTCCATATTCACAAGATCTTCTCACACACAAACAGTTTCAAATGGCTTCATTTTCATAGAACAGGGAATCTTCTCCTCGCTGGAGGAGAGGAGGGACGGGGGAACGTGATTGAAACCTTTAAGTACATGAAAGGAATAAACAAGACGGGTACAGAGGGGCTGTTCAAAGTAAGGGAGGGGAGGGACACCAGGGGCCATGATATGAGACTGGAGGGAGGAAGGTTCAGGAGGGAGATGAGGAGACACTGTTTTACAGAGAGGGTGGTGGCTGGATGGAATGCGTTACCTGAAGAAGTGGTATCCAGTAGAACAGTGGACTGCTTCAAAATGGGATGGGACAGGATAAGGGGGAGGGTCAATGAAGGGGAAGGGTGGAAGGAAGGGGCAGCGTCAGAATAAGGGGTGCTAGCTGCACATTCGAGCAGACTTGATAGACCTTTAGGCCTTTATCTGCTGGCAAATTTCATATGTTCATATGTTCATATTTAACTACTAGTTAGGGTTCGACAAATCCCATAGCCCAACATCCCAGGCTATCAGTTCACTGAGTGGGACAAGCACCAACTACCCAGCTGTTTGCCCAACAGACAACCAGCAATATATCAGTAAATGTACATTTTTTTCCTACTTTCCCACCTTTCCTCTTCTTGCCACTAGGGGCCAGACTGTATGTGGGACAACATACCAGAGTCTTCTACCAGACGTTTGCAGGAGCTGCATGGTTTTCAGTGGCCATCTTACTCGTCTATGCTGTTTCTTGTTGCCTTATTGGGATTCTGGCTACATAGAACTCAGTGGGACAGCCAGAGGAGCAGGATGCAGCATAGGATTGATGCAGCAGTGAGACAGTGGCAGAAGGGGCCCAGCATAATAGAAAATGATCATCTATGCCCAAGCCGTGGCGTACCCGAGCGGGAACTTGCAAAGCACCCAGAGCCAGATAATGCTGCAAGCAATGAGCTGTGCAGTGTATTCTATTAACGGAGCACCAAGTCCGGTAATGCAGTGAGTAGCAAGCTGTGCAGTAATGCAATATTTTAAATTAGAACTCAATGGGCATTACAGCCAGGAGGGAGCCGGTAGTCAGGACTGCAGCGTGGAGTTAGCTGGAGTGGGGGAAGTGAGTGCCCAAGTGTGGCAACACAAAATTGGCTTTGTCCATATTTTCTTTTTTAATTACTGGGTTATTGACATTTCTAGCATTAACGTTTACTATATCTGGTTTTGTGGGCTGTTGGAAACTAAAATTGTTACAAGACACATTCAGATAATGCAAGATAGTTGGAAAGCTGAGAAAGATAAAAAAGTATATACATTTTGTAAGAAAAAAACATTTGTTTATCCCGTTTCTAACTGGACTACCAACTCAACTACCAGGGCTACTAGTTTTCATTCAGCTACTTGTCCATGGACAATTACTTAATTTTAAGATTTGTCGACCCTGCTACTAGTAAGATTGGTGTGCAATTATACAAATATGGCAGTGTAAATTATTTGCAAATGTAAACTTGGAAAGTGTTCAGCAGCAAAGGGCGTCTTATAAAGTGCATAACAGAGAGTTAAAAAATAAAGTGCTTTCATTCAGTGCAAAAAGATGATGCTTCCTTAAAGTGCAAAAACATTATGCATCTTTACCAAAGTTTAGGGATTTTTGGTGGTAGTAGACCTATCTGGTGTGAATACTGCATGTCCAATTGGTGCAGGTGAGGTGGTGGCTGCTTATAAGATGCCTGTCTCCATGGTGCTGAATGCCATCGTACCAGTCCATACATGACCCAGATCCTCTAGTTTGATGGGGCTCTCAAGAAGATGAAGATCAAGGGTCAGAAGTTGGAGCATTCCTGGCAGAGGACCCACTCCGAGGTTGACAGACTGGCCTTGTGGGCTCACTAGCTTGAGTATCATGTGGCAATCAACCATAAGAAGGCAGAGGTCCTGTCCAGGGAGATTGCTGAAGGAAAGAACAGACCAGGTCAGCTCTTTCAGACTGTAGACAGGCTACTTCATCTGGTCTGTCTGCAGCCAAAAATAGCTTTTTCAATCGCAAGATGTGATACATTTGCGAAGATTTTCTCTGAAAGGGTGTCTTCTGTATGATCCAGGATATCCCCTGTGGGGCAAGGCTTGCCCACAGTGGTCAGCCTGGTGGGAGCATAGACACTCCAACTGTCTGGGCGGAGTTAGACCAGTGGAGGTGGCTGAAGTTGTTGAGGTGATATCAAAGCTGTGATCCACTTTTTACAAATTGGACCTGGACTCGACCCATCTTCTAGTAGGATGTGTCGAGGTCGTTGGTCCAGTGTTCACCAGGATAGCCTGGTGTTCACTTTTGGAGGTGGTTTTCACTGATGCCTTGAAGGAGGCATTGATGAAACCCCTCCTAAAGAAACCATCTCTCGACCCTGATATCCTGGTGAATTATCAACCTATCTCCAATGGTCCCTGGGATCAGAGTACCTCACCTGGTTATCAAATAAATAGATAAAAAAAATCCCTATGCACCATGATTCACAATGTGTACAGTAGAGTTAAAAGCATCCTGGGTGTGCTTTGCACACCCTGGATGCAATAACAACCCTCCCCCACTAATTTCCCTCACAGCCCCGACTGTGCTGCTACTTGCACATCTGGGTTGCCAGTTAGGTCTGGGGCAGAGATAAAGAGTGCCAGCAGATTAGCAGGCAGAGCATGGGGTGCACTAAGTCAATTGCACTCTATCAGCCCAGTGTCAGGTGTTCTGTTAAGCCAGCTAGAGGGCTGTCATAATCAATTTTCACCCTCTCTTGATGAGTTCAGAGGCACCAGTAGGGCCCCACACCTATGAACCCCAACCCATCTCCATAAAACAAAGGGCTAGAGTTAGGATGCCAACCTGGGCTGGCAGTATAGCCTAGAGGTTAGAGGAATGAGGTGTGAACAAGCTTGGTACATCCAGCAGACTAGACCAGAAGTATTGTCACTTCTGCCTGAGTTTGATTCTCACAACCTCCACTTGCATACTGTGTGACTCTAACCAAGGCACTTAACCGCCCAGTGCTCCCAGGTCGCCCCTGAAAACAGGAACTTGTGCCTAGTGGGCCTTATCCGGTTACCAAAGACAAAAATGAAATAAAAAAATAAACATTGTCAAATTGACACTCTTCTTTTTCAAAATGAAACCTTCATGCAGGCCTTGACCCAATTGCTCTTTTATATTGCAATCAAAAAGGCCTTCCCAAGGAACTAGCACTTACCCCAATAGCACCTCATTGAAAATCCATGCTCAGCTATGCTCCTTTATTAAAAATACTCCCTGCAAAGATCAAAATCAGCCTCTTTGTGGAAACCCAAATCTGAAGTTGGGGGAAAGTGATCACTGATACTTGGGTTCCCCTCACTGAGTGGGGTCAGAATCAAATATTTACTGCAGTAGGGAGTGTGTGGCTCGGTACAGTCAATACTCACACGAAACAGGGTGGGCCCTAACCAAATATTTAAGGTTTTTCAAATAAGACACTCACTGGCCCAAGTACAAGGAGGGTTTAAAACAGAAGGGATCCCAGAGGGATTTTTTGAATCCTTGTCCAAGGTAGTACGGGAACCACATTCAGTGTCTAGAATATACCTTTCACTATTTGACCAAGCATATGTGGATCCTATGGGGACTCCTAAATACTGGGAAGAACAATTCCCAGAGCGGGCATCTGAATGGTCCATCATCTGGCGAAATACTTATAGATACATTACCCAGGATAGGCTCTGGGTGATGCAATTTCAACTATTAAATAACACGTGCTGGACACCAGTCAAGCTTCATAAAATAGGCCAGATTCAAAGCCCTACCTGTAACAGATGTCATCAGGAGGAGGGTATCCGTCATCATGTATTTTGGGAATGCCCACCAGTGAAGGCCCTCTGGGACATGATTAAATCCAAAGTGGACCCACTGCTCGACATTGAGGCATACTTCTTACTGGAAATTTGCCTAATTGGGGATTATAACAGAATAGATGTGAAGTCAAGAAGATATTACATGGCTGTCATATCCTCTTTGTTTAAAAAAGTGGTATTAAGACACTGGCTTGATGACCTCCTGTTAAGCTATTCAGAGTGGCTTAGGGAGTTTCTATTCAACCTGAGCGTGGAGAAAATGGGAGCCAGTATGAAGAATGCCTCCCAAAATATTCCGGAATTTGGGACACCTTGCACACTCTGTTCCTGTTGCAAGCTAACGTCTCTTCTCCCTGATGGCTTCTGGATAGCTACTCAGCACTGGAGTCTACCCAGTATAGTAGAGTAAAGGTAAATGTGCCTCCACAGTGACCTGCATTGATGGGTAAGGGGTCTGGGGGGCGGGGAGCTGGGAGATGAGGGGGCAAGTTGAGCACAAGTATTGTCACTATTTGTATCCTGATGTCATTGTACTTTGTGCAGCTTGCTTTGTAACTGTGAAACAATAAACTTGAATTTCAAAAAAAAAAAAATGAAACCTTCATTGCCTCTTGGATACTGCAGTCCTTATGCAAACAGCCATATACCATAATCTGCTTCTTCTGCATGGACAATGGCATGTACTCCAGAACCAGCCTGGGCTTCTTATTGGAAACCCAGTATCTGGCCCATGTCTGGGACCCACCTCTTGGATGGAGATATGCATCCGTGTATTGGCCTAGCCAAGGTTAGTGCACCCCAGTCCCATGTGTTGTTTTAGGGCCAGGTGTGCAGAATGCAGTTGCATGACCAAGTACATGCCTGTTTTGGTACATACCTGGCCAGACAGAGCACAGAGCCAATAGCGTGCACAATTTAAAACACAAATTTCTTACATCACAGATAGCACATGCACAGCACATGTTCAAACATGCAAGTACTTAAATAATGTTTAAAATGAACAGATGTCTCATGTGGATTTAAATTAATTGACAAGTTATTTAAAACTTAGGGGGGTCATGGTGTAAAAAGAGAAAGCTCTTTTTTCTGATTTTTTTTTCCAAAAATGCCCTATATGGGCTTCAGAAGACTTGCAAAACTGAAGAACTAGACAAAAAAAAGCAACACACATAAAAGGAAATTAAATGACTTGAAGGAGTGAAAAAACAAAAGGGGACACAAAGGAAAGGGTTGTGCCAGCAACTGCATGGGACACTCCAACATGAAGTCATTAAAAAAAAGAAAAAAAAAAGAGCTTCAAACAGAAAGTGAAGTTTACTGATGAAGACACAGAGGAAACAGTATTTAAAACTTAAAGCAACATTCCAACCCCGGTGGCGACCTTTCTCCCAGGCAGTGCACTTGTTGGGAGAGAATAGGGGACAGGAAAAGATAGCCAGGAAGCCCAAAACAAAAGTTCAATATGAGAAAGAGGTTTGTAAGCCTGAGCAGGTAGGTGCCGACTATATACAGTTCAGGGAATGCATACCAGAAAAACTGCACCAAGATTTTAAAATCCCCCCAAAACTGTATATTTATGTACACCCTCTCTTTTAAATTTGTCAGGGCAGGTCAATGCATGCAGTCAGACAGTTCTTTTAGCACTAGTATAACACATAGCAAAATGTCTCAAACAGTCTTTCATAGGCTACCCTTCCCTTACCTCGTTTGGCAGTTATTTCTGTCTGCGTTTCTTTCTATGCAACTTAGAGCAGAGCCACCTCTGTGCCACCCCACAAGAGTACCTTTCTTCAAAGCATTTTGATACTCAGTCCTCAGCCCTTCTCTAGCTAAGGTGTTGGACTTTTTGTCACACTTTCTTTCCCCAGACTTTCATAGGCTGTCTGGACATGCCTCTGGCCACTATTACAGCTCTGGGCTTCTCAGTCTGTTACAGGCTCACAGTATGACATTCTTATTGTATCACTTAAATCTCAGGAATTCACTTTCAGCCTTTCATAGACAAACAGTAGAAGCTTAGTTTCCATTCCACTTGCTTTTCAGCCCAAAGCTTTTAACCTTGCTGCCCTGCTGGAATATTCTCTCAGCTGCCACCCATTAAATAATCACTCAGTCAAGTAGGGTTTCTGGTTTTAGGCTATTGTCCCTCACCAAATAAACCTTAATATTTGGAGAGGGAGGCTCTGAAGATTCAATGGAGTTGACATGCTGGAAATGAAATTTCCTTTGTTCAGGAGACTTCTTAAAGGGGCCAGGGCATGAGATGGACTGGCCAGGGGTGCCTGGGATGATAATTGCATCCTGGCCTGCTGCTGGCCCTGTGTGTTGTTTTTTGTTTGTTTGTTTGTTTTTTTTTTTGGGGGGGGGTAGGTCTGTTGCCTGCCAGTATGGGCCAGACAATCACCAGAATTTCAGAATCTCCTCCCTCACCAGGCAAAAACATGAGAAGAATGATCAGATGATCTGACAACCAATAGTGCTAGCTCTTAAGAGCTGAGCTGCCAGGAGCACAACATTGTACTTCCTCCTTCCCAGCCCTAACTAGCCAATAAGACTGAGCAGCACACATACATGAGTCTAATGTAATTGTCATGATGCTATGCTGCCTGCGCACTTTCGTGATATGCCCTGTGATAGGCACCAAGTGCCATTTTTGGCAGTTAGAGTCATTGGTGAGTGGTAACTACAGCTTTGCAGGTGGGTCAGCAGCTACTTAGCAGGACAGGCCGCACTGGTTTGAGTCTCTGTCCATTTAAGGATCCTGTGTGATGATCATTGGCATCAGTGGGTGACAGGCTGGCTGGGCAGCCAAAGTTCCTCAGGAATCCGGATCAAGTGAGTCTGCCATGAGGTTCATCATTCATCCAAATTTCTACAGCTTTGCTGAAACTGTAGCCAAGAGGAAAGCATTTTTTAGATCGCGGTATTGTGAAAAGGTGGTTAGACAGTATGGCAGAAGCATGGCTGGGTGATGTGGGTGAGATAGAAAGCCAAAAATACAAATTGTAACCTACAGCAGAAACATTGTGTTTATGAGATTTCGCCTCAAATGCTTGTTGCTTTTTAATTTTCATCTTTGAAATTATTTTGTACGTGTTTCATACAGTTTCAAAGTCAGAAACATTAATTTCAAGAAAGACCGGGTGTTTGGGGTCAACATCGGAGATGTTTCTAAGCATAAGAGACAGATGTCAGGTAGTGGATGGTTGTTACATTTAGGTTAATTATGGTATTCCACTGGAGGGATTGCTGGTACTGAATGGAGGGATTGCTTGTACTGAATAGAGGGATCGCTGGTACTGAATGGAGGGATCACTGGTACTGAATGAACATTCAGAAGCTCAGTAATTTGAAGGAGTTTTTATTGTACAGATGCCTGATTACAATGAAGACACAGGGCTCAGTTGTTTGCAAAATATTTTACTAGAGGGATCCTTGGTTATACAAAACACACATATAAGTCACAGTTTTTAGCAGGGTATTTCAGAGTGATATATGCCAAGTTATATTGAACACATACTGTAAGATACACCTCAATTATTTGAAGGATATTCATTGGAGGGAATCACTGGTTACACTTAACATATACTGTATGGATGACTCAGTTATTTAAAGGGTATCAGAAACAGTCTGCTATATGGTGATAGAAATTATTACACAGGATTAACTAAAGAGAGCCAAGAAGCCAGTTTAAAATATATCACCACTTATACCTGGCAGTCGGCAGAAATTAGAAAATATATACAAAATATTTGGGGGAGAACTGTGAGAGATGGATTACCTCAGGTTGTGTACTGTAGATCATAGAATCTGAGAGATACTTTAGAACACTCCTGTAACCAATGCAAAGAGAATATTCCATCTCTTCTTTTGCCCACCCCCTGCTGTACTAAGTTCTGCAAGTTTATAACAAAAGGCAAAACCTTTACCGACCCAACAAAAATCAAAGAATACATGATCAGAAGCTTGATTCCTTGTGACACTCCAAGTGACATTTACCTACAGTAGCTTCATGTATCTGTGGAGCCTTTTATATTGGCAAAACTTTCGGGCCATTTAAGCTACATACAGGAGGACATGTCAGAGATAACACAGATGGTAATGTGAAGAATATGTACAAGTAGCTCATGTTAAATTTGCAGGGCTTGCAGAGACTCATAATTGGACATACATGTGCATTGAACAAGTTAGAATGAGGAGGGGATCTGGATGTTTTATTACTTTATAAGGAAGCAGTGTGAATATATATACCCTGGGAGGCTTGAAATCTACAGGCCTAAATGATCATTTTGAGATAAGGACTTTCTTGTAAAATAATGTATGATATGCAAGTAGTGAATATATGTCTTGTCAAATATGGATTCAAACTATTCATGCTTTTCCATTCATTATCTAATATTTGGAGCTGGCCATCATTAGTTACTAAATGTTTTAGCATGCCCTAGATCTTGATATCATCAAGCCCATCTGCTGAAGAATGAAACAGCCAGGAGCAGAACCAATAATCTATTAGCATTACCTGTCGTACATTAAATAATATGGGACTTCATTTATCTGAATATAAGTGAGACAGTGTTTATACACTATGTGAATATGCCATCATATTTCTCACATCTTAGGCAATGCTGTTTTTTTTTTAACTTTTAACTTTTACAGTGAATGTATTGATAGTATTTTTCTTTAAAGTGAAAAAGTTTCTCACACACACTAACCATAAAGCAGGGACGCTAAGTCGAGTGTTGTAAATTACAACAAGTACATTTATTTCAAATACATACGCAGACATGCTTCCACCTAACATGTTTCAGATAAAGGTCCTTTTTCAAAGGCTAAAGACTGTAATGACAACAACACATATATAGATTTAAAAGCATCATGTGGTCCTATGACACCCTGTGACACAGCATACTGTGATTGGTTAAATTACTGTCTTATATAGAAAACTTTAATCAGTTAAAAGCAGGACAAAACAAGTGTCAATAACTAAGGTAAAGTGCTTATAACATATAAAACCCCACAATAACCATTTAGAAAATGCTCTTCAATAAACTGTCTCATATTAACTGGAAACATATGAGGGACCGAGAATAAGGGAGAAGGAGAAGAAGGGGGAGCAAGGAAGGGGGAGGAGAAGGAAAACATAAATATATCAACTGAGCAATGTTTTCTTATTGCATAGCGTTCTCTAATATAAATTATGTAAGGTGTATTTGGCTAAATAGTAGCTCAAAAAATTAATCACAATAATAATCATAAAAACACCACAATTCAAAACATGAACTCAGGAGAGTCTCTGATAGGGGAACATGTACTTCAAATATGTAGAAGCCTTACTAAAGTCATAACATTTTGAACTGGGGTTTCTATATGATGCCTCCAAAAAATATATAAAGTGACTATCATAAAGCTAATAGGAAACTTTACCTTAGTTATTGACACTTGTTTTGTCCTGCTTTTAACTGATTAAAGTTTCTATATAGGATGCTATTTTAATCAGTCACAGTATGCAGTGTCACAGGACATTGTAGGACCACATGTTCCTTTTAGACCTATATGCGTTGTTGTCATTAGAGTCTTCAGCCTTTGAAAAAGGACCTTTGTCTGAAATGTTAGGTGGAAGCATGTCTGCTTATGTATTTTAAATAAATGTATTTATTGTAATTTACAACACTCGACTTGGCATCCCTACTTTATGGTTACTGTGTGCAAGAAACTTTTTCAGTTTACTGATTTGTTGGTTTATTGGCACCATGTCCTAGTGCACACTCTTTGTGGCCTTGGTTTGTCTTTTTCTTGTGTCTGTATAATGCAATGGACATATGTATTTGTTAAGTGAGTTGGAGCACTTTACTATTTTCACTTGCAGGTGACAACATTCATGACATCACTACTAAGGGACTATAAAATGTGATAGTTATTTCTATACCCCACCCATGGTAAAGTACCTGAAGGGGTGCACAATGGCATTGGACGGTTTATGTGGCCACTACCAGGTGTCTGTACTTGTTTTCTAGGTGATATGCCCTGCACTACATTTAACTATGTAAGTTAAATAAAATAACTTTTATTTTTCTACAAGATCATCTTACTTAAGTTTGTAAGCCTGTGAGGGATTCAATGTGAGATTTTATGGTGGTTTTCAATTGTTGGTAGTTTAACCATAGGCACTGCACTAGCATGAGGCAGTTCCTTTCTGGTTGCTCATACTACCAATGTACCTGGACTGACCACTCCACCTTATGACCACATAACTGGTACCTTGTTTACCTGATCCCAAATGTATTTGGGGGGACTGACCCCCAAAACACATTGGCAGTTAGATTTACAAGGTGGGGACTGAGTTACTGTTTCTGTCAAAAACACATTTTTTAAGTGCAATAAGACACTCCAGGTTGTTGGTTTATTGTTGTAAACCATGCTTCATAGCACATCTGGCTCTGCAGTTTACAAAAAGAAACCAACACTTCGTCATGTCTTATTGCTTACAAAAATGCTTTTGCGATTCTGTAGAAAGTCTTTGAGATTTTCTACAATAACTGACATCTTTGGTTTCAGTTTTAGTAGAAAATACCATGCTTTTCTAGAGAATTACAAAAACTCAGACTGTATTGTGACAAACCTTGTGCCATCCGCATCCCCGATGGTAATTACTATATAAAACATTATTATGTGTGGTTCATAGCTCAGTACTTATGTTACAAACTGTAGTCGAATGATGTAGGTTGTGCTTGGATACAGAGGCCAAACCAGTAAGTAAGACAATGCTTGCAAGGTATTAGTAGTATGAAATGATTAGTGCTTAGGTATTTTGGCATAGACATGAGCAAGTCAGTGATAATAGTACATGTGAGCTGGGTGGTATATGTAAGGTGCTTAGATGCTTGAACTGATGAGTAACTTGTTATGACTTGATACTGTGGCCTTTCTCTGTATCCCACCGTAGGAAGGATGCTTAGTCCAGTAGTATGAGACCCCCCAAAAGAAATAATGATATCATACGATCATTCTGTATCCGACCATAGGAAGGATGTTTAGTTGAGTAGGACGAGACCCTCCAAAAGAAATGATTAGCAGCACAATTACCTCCTCCAACTCTGGAGAATGTGACCAGTAGCACACAGGAGAGGATACCCCCCTTGGGGGGAAATCTCTGAGGACCCATGGCTACTGACCTGCCCGTCCTTCTGGGCATACTAAAGGAGAGTAATCCTAAGTAACAATGTTAAGTGAATTGGCTAATCCAAAATCCAAAGTTGTAGATCCTGAGCCAGTGAAACAGAAAACTGAAGAAAGTACTGAATTTTAAAGTGTCAGGTGAACATAGCAGCATCCTTCTAGTAAACTCCTAGTCCAAGAATCCACATCCAGGGCAGAATAATAGTTGATTGGAATCCATGGTCAATAATAATTTGAAGCATCAAAGTTCCATTGGTAAAGCACATCAGCAGGTGAGGACGTCTTCTCCAAGGAGAACCAGTAACCAAAAGCTAAGTGTTTATGTCCAGAGCAGAAGGACAGTTGGTTCGTGTTCCACTTGGCAAGCAGTGCAAATGAAGGCCTTGGTGATGAAACATAGGAACTGGCGCATGCTGCATGATCTGGAGAGGGCAGAGCAGTAGGAACCTCCGATCCGGAGTGGGGAAACAAGTAAGTGAATTAGGTATAGATCTTAGTGCGAACAGGTAGACATCAGGAAGATGAACCTCCAGATCCCGAGGGGCAAAGTAGGTTGTAAAGTAGGTGAGTCAGTCTTGATGAACCTCTAGGCCCTGGACGGGTGAAGCAGGTAATATGAGCAAGTAGTGTAAATAAGTGGACTGGTACATAGGTCAGTAGTAATAGTAATGAAATCTGCATGATGCAGACGTAGTAGCAGAGGAGTAGTATAGTATAGATCATGTATGTATACAGCGAGGAGCATGAGGAAATAGTAATAGCACAAGAATCGAAGCTTCATCTGGTGATCCGAATAGTTGCATAGCGATGTATATATCCATGTTTTGAAAGCTAGAATGGTACAGCAGCTAGAATTGACTTGGTGAGAATAGTCTGACAAATCCTGAATAGTCGAGCTTATGAGTCATAAATGGTGATAACTGAAGAGGCTGAGCCGAATGAAGTAGCATTGTCACAGGGTCCAAGAAGCCTTAGAGCACAAATCATGAGATTGAAAGTCTTCTGGATAAGCTCAACTAAGTGTCCTGGCAGGAGTGTAGTAGTAGTAATTCATATGACTGCAAGGCAGAAGCATCCAAAGAACAGATTATGAATGGCTAAATCATCCAGATGTGAGTCCATGGTAAAAGGAGCTCCTAAGGCTGGCAGACACAGTGGCAGGTAGGCGTATAGTACAATATGCGAACCTCCAGGCCCCGAGCTGGGCAAGGCAGGTGTAGAGTAGAAGTAGTTAAACCCCCAGGCCTGATGGGCGAGGCAGGTCATAGAAGCAGGTGAAAATGGTGTAGTAATATAAATTCAAGAGACCTCCAGCCTGTAGGGGCGCAGGTCTTTCGAAGTGCGATGCGGTGAACTTCCAGCCCTGTGGGGTGAGGCAGGTTGTAGAGCAGTGGTAGGTAGAGTGCTAGTAATGTCTAACTGCATGCAATGCAGAAATAGTAGCAACGTAGTGAGGAATAGATTGTAAATGATATTGTAAATGGTAACGTAACCCTGAGCCAATTCCGTGCAGTATAGAATATATTCTGAGGCATACTAATGAATGCAGTAGAAGGGTGCTGTAGACTGTCATTTCCTGATGATCGAGGATGATAAAGTATGCAATGTAAAGACCTGGGTGGATGTGTTGGCAACTCGACCAGAGGTAATAAGCATCCTAAAAATGGTAGTAGATCTATGCCTTAAGCTTAAGCTATGATAAGGAAGGCAGTATGAAACAGTAGTAGTTAACTCCGAAGGAGTTGAAACAGTATAGCAAGAAGCATCCTAGGGAATTGAAGTGAACATCCAGTGCAATTCAGAAGTAAATCCAATGGAAGGAAGAAGCACATCCTTGACAGATGGAAAGAAGTGTGAGCAGCAAGGTGAGGGCTGCAAGGTCCAAGATCCGAGTAGTATGACTGAAGGCAAGGAATAACCGGTGGAGCATCTGATCCGAGAAGCTGGAGATGAGTAAGTGACATGAAAGGAAGGTGTCTGGCAGACAGAGATCCAATGACATGCCCAAAGGAGGAACCAGTAGAAATAGTAAGCGGAGGTATGGTAACCAGATAGGCCTCCAAGCAGGTAGATGAGTAGCTGGACCTTCACGTAGGCAGCTAGAGGAGGGAGTAGAGAGCAGCAGCCAGGTCCCATGAAAGCTAGCAAGCTGCAAAACCCTCACGCAGGGCAGCAGAGCAGTGAAGCATGCCAGGCCAGGCCAGGCCCCCACGTAACCAGCGGGTATGGCCAGATCCCACGAGGCAGGCGGAAGGGAGAGCAAGTCAAGCTGGAGCCTCGTAGGCTAGCATGACCAGGGTGCCACCACGGAGGGCCGCCTGGCATAGCAGACATCCCAGAGGCTGAAGCTGAGGATAACCGAAGCATGCAGCAGTGATTGTCTAGGCAAGAGTGGACCTGCACGATCAGTAAGCAGAGTAGTAATAGGTGGACCTACACGGAGGTCTGCATGATATAGTAGCAATAGGAAGTAAGCTGAGGAAAAAGAGTAGCTGCGTAGCTAGGGAGCAGGGGAGCATTATTTAGGTAAATGATGAAGGATAGAATAGAGCAGTGATGGGGAGCTGAGGCATGGATAATTACAGCAGGTGCATCCAAATAATAGAGGTGCGGCCACACTTCCAAGTCCCAGAATGAGCAACTATATACTAAACCAGAACAGCAGGCCAAGCATGAAAACAGGCCACAAAGAAACTCCATAGCATACCTGTCAAGTGTCCCTGATCTTCATGGGACATCCCTGAGTATGCCCAAAGTGACTCTGTCCCCTCCTAAAAGTTGTGGTTCCATGGTGAAATGCTGGGAATAGGAAGTACATAAACATCAAGTACTAAAGTTACAACATGCATATCCATAGAAATTGCATTTGCACTAAGCCCCATAGCACACCAGCGTTGAAGGTGGAGAACTGCTTGATCCTGAATGGGGCCATCATCCCCGACTGAGGAGGGTGAGAAGCACGTCTCGCAGTCATGCATACTGCCCATCACATGGACTCCAGAGAAGCATCCCCAGACAGAACTAGCACCAGCTGATGGCGAACACAGGAGCAGGGCAACTGATAGTCAGGGCTGGGCAGGAGACCATGATCGGAGAAAACGCCAGTCTGTTAAATGCAATGTTTCCCCACATTATCACAGCATTTAGTCTAGTTTCCATGTGGGTGCCTTGGGAGATAAGGTTCATGTCAGAAGGAATTACTGTATGGCTCAGGAAACAGCAATTGCGCTGCTGACAGCTGAGTTTTGCGGAGAAATCTGATTCCCCGCTCCAATTGAAAGTCTCCTTGCTAATGGATCACCGTGTAGCAGACTGCTGTCTGCAAGTCTGTAAGATGGAGGGTGGTGGGTTACTAGAAGAAAGCCAGGAAGTGCAAGCGGCAGCGTGATGCCACAGCCCAGTGGGGATATCCTGTCGCGGAGCGAGGGAGAGAGGCAGAACCGTGCATGGAGCAGATAGGAAGCCGAAGAACTGGCTGGTACAGCACTAGGAGAATGCAGAAGGAGCCCAGGGGAAGGAATCCAGGATGGCAAATGGCAGCGAGGAATGAGTGGCCGCTCCCCGGGTGTTGGACTGTTGAAGCAGACAGAGGAGGATCCTGGGGCAAGGTAAACACTGGCGATGTTTGGAGCTGTGGTGGATAAACTGTGGTGCGGCTGGCAGAGAAAGCCCAAAAAGAAAAGTAGAACAGCACAAACCGAAGGGGGACACAACCAGAAAAGAAGAGGGTGAAAAATAGCAGCACAGCCACACGGGGCAGAACAAAACAAGACAAGGGCAGGGAGTGGGGGGGGGAGGAGACCAGCCACGCAGCCGAAAATCGAGTGCGACTCTCTCTAAGCAGAGTGGTGGTTTGCCTGTTGGCTTAAATAGGATGTGGGGAGGAGCTCTTCCCCACATAACCACAGGCATGTTCCTTTCAATTATAGATCCCACAGTGAGGGACCAGCACAAATATTCCTCCACCACAGCTGGTCACAGATTTCAACCCGAAATGTCCAGTGGCAGGTGTTCAGTCCTGCTGCTGGTACCCCAAGATTGATTCATGTTCTCCAACTGTAAGTGCACAATTCTGCTATTGGTGCTGATACTACCTATTTATATTTATACTGTGGCATGTGCCCAGTTCCACCGTCAGCAAGCCCTTTAGCATACCCTCCTCACCCCCCCAACCCCTAATCCCTCACTGAGTATCATTTTTTTACAAAACTATTGTGCTGGGATAATAGACCAGGGAAAACTCAAATTCTGCTCTCATCAATTTGCACTGGCTCACTTTCTCTCACTGCTCGAAGTACTGCCTCTCAGTCCTGAAACCTGAGGTACTTAGCCAGAGAGTGTTGAAACTAGTCACCAGGCTTTGTTTTCCTCTGGGAGCCAGAATTCAATCTGTGTATTTACTGGATTTCAATTTGCAGGACCCAGTTTACAAATTTCAGGTGCAGCAGTACTGGGGTGATGTGTGGAATAGCACCCTGGAGACTAAAAAGGTCAGTTCTATTTCTCCCACTGGATCATCAGAAATGTGACTGAACACACCGAGGCACCACAACCCTTGCAGCCTGAACAGACACTTTCACAAGTTATCAATCAAAATGCAGGAAAGTGTGACATCACTAGTAACCAAAATGAGCCAACCCCTGCCACTTCAAGTGAAAGAGAATAATCTGGCAGTGAGAAATAGTTCTCCTTGGTTACTAGTGATGTCACAGTTAGTGTAGTTTCAGTGTTGTTGATGTAGTAGGAGGAACAGAATGAGAGGGCTTTAAACCTGAGGTTCAATGGGCGGAGCAACAATGTCACTCTCCCATCGGCCTTTTAGGGCCACTCATCCTGAGCCCTTCCAGGATTTGTTTTTTGTTGCGGCCAGAGGAAGCGCCACCTTCCTTCGCACTGAGCTAGCTTTTGTTTTTCCTCATGCTTCCGGCTGCTTGTTCCCTTATCACTGTTTTGCCTCTTTGTTTTGCTTGCAGCATTCTTTACGTGCATTGTAGCTCTTCCCTCGGTCACCGGCTCGCTTTGTCCTCTTGCTCCTCTGTCCCCACCTCCTCCCTCTCATAGCCGCTGGCTCTGCAGCTCTTTTCCCGTACCTCCCCTCACCTCCCTGTCATGTTTTCCTCCTTATGCCCCCTCCCATTCAGTTTTTCTCCTCCTATTGGCCACTTTGCAGCCCCATGTCTCCTCTTCCTCGTACCTTCCTGGCATTCTTTCTCTCCTTGCCCGCTCTGTCCGCTGGGCTTTGGCCACACCTTCCCTGCTTCACTGTCTTTTGCTTGGTGTTTGATGCTGCCCTCCATGCCACACACCTGTCCCATGGGCATGTGGCTCCCAGTGGTTCATGCTTGCTGTAAATCAGCATTTCACTTTCCCTCTCCATCTCCTCTCATTTTAGAGTGCATCTCTTTGTGAAGTATCCGGCTCGGTGCTCGGTGCTCCTTCTCTCCTTGGTGCTCTTGGCACTCTTCATCCTCATTGGGCGTTTCATCCAGAGTACTGGTTTATGCCTAGCTTGCTTGACTTCATCTTGGAGCCACTCATCAGTACTGCCCTCTTTCAGTGTAGCTCTGGGGCTCATTCAAATGCATTTGACAGCGTGGGAATCAGTGTGACCGTATATCTGATAAAAAGCCTCCCATTCTAGGTTGCTGCCTAGGATGATTTGTATGCAGCACTCTGTCGGTGCTGTTACCATTACATCGCTCAAATGTAAGACCATGGGATATGAATAAATATGGCAAAGTCTCGTGAAAGGGTTACAAAGTATATGTATTGGCTGTATTTATTTTCGTCTGAGAAAAGACTTGAGATATTTAAATGCAAGTCTAGAAACTAGACAGCATTGGGGAGGGGCGCTCCTACTTCTGTGAATACCTCTCAACCGCTCAGCATTGTAAATTTCCAGAATAACTTGTCTATGAATGGTAGGCCCCATGTAGTTCGTGATTAGGTATGTTTCTATCTACTTCGTTCATTGATTTAACAGTTTGTGTGCCCAGAAACAGCTCTAGCATTCTTAAGGCCATCTGTAAATCTATGTGGAGCATGGATACCTCTGAGTGTGCAACTCATAGCGCTATGCAAAATTCATAGCAGCTGAGGGGTGTTTCTTTGTGTGATGGTGTGCGCTGCACCTGCCATTTCTGAGTCAATGTGAGCACTGGCTATTGTCAGGCATGCCTGGTGCTCTGCTGCTTCATTTTGTACTTTATTTGCATTCTCCTGAGGTGCTTCATGCCTCACCTGGCTCCTCGGGTTCACCAGTCTGGCACGATTCCTTCTATATTTCTTATGGAGATTCCTACTGTATCTCAGGCAAATTCTCTTCCTGACCACTAGGTGGCACCATCAGCCATATCTGATCTGCTTCGTTAATTTCATGGCCTGCATTCGTTCTTTATCTCGGGAATACCTTTCATGGCTCCTATGCCTTCCCTCCCAGTTCATCTATTTACTTCTCGCTGCCTTTCTCCACCTCATCGGGGTGTCTACGCCATCGAATCCACTTGTTGCCTTCCTCCTCCTCAGTCACTGTCTGGCCTGTGCTCGATATTCTTTTTGGGCATCCCTACCCTTCATCTTATGTGCTGGCTCTCACCAACCTGCTCCTCTATTTCCATTGCTCAATCTGTATGCCTTGGCTGACCAATCAGCTTGCCTCGGCTGACTCTGTCTAGCTCCTGTACTCTCGTGCCTCCTCGTCAAGCTCACCCTACTGCAGTTCTTAGCCCGTATTGGCTGGATCCTATGCTTCCCCATTGACCTCTATACCATCCTTTGTTCTTTCAGACCTCGCTTTCATGTACCAGCCTGCATAGCTTCAATCCATCATTACACCTCCTCCGTTTCTTAAATTTTACCTTCCTTGTCCTAGCGCCTTTTCTAGTACTAGCCATCATGGCTTCCCTCCACTCTTAGTTTCACTCCTTATCATACATCATCCACTTTTGCTCCTCGATCGCTCAACCTGCATTGCCTCTGGTTTCAGACATGCCTTCTTGGCCTTGGAGTCTGCCTCCTTTTGAGGAGCCTACTTACTCATACTACCTTCGTACCAGTTCATTTTCAAGTTCATTCCTGTCTTCTCTTCCAGTTCGGTACCGGCCTTCCTGGATTCACTCCACTCAAGGCCTGCAATCGATATTTCTTTCTGGGCATACCTAACATGACTCATATGTCACCTCATTGACCTGTGGTCATCCTGTCACATGTATCTGGTTCCTGACTCCAGTCATCCTTCACTCCTCCTTACCTCAAGCTTTGTTTATTTACCTTGCTTACTCGAGCATTCCTATCATTGAATCCTTTGCTACCTCATTGACTCTGACCTCAGGATCTACTCATTTGCAGTGCACAATCAAGCATGTCCTATCGGCCTCAGCGTCTACTTACTCACATTGCTCAATCATGCATTCCTCTCCTTGGACCTTATGCTGCCTCATCGACCAGCTGCCCTCCTGCGGCGCTCTTTATCATCAGTCCTCTTTGCTGCCTCATGTTCCTTCTTTGATCTATGCCTTCTTTTTGGGTTTTTCCCTACCCCATCATCATCTTTCCTACTCATATCCCTCTCTTCAATGAATCCTTCTCTTTACCGACATACGTTCTCTGACCAAATGTCCTCAAATTAAATGTTGTCAGCCTGGAGGGAAGGCGATCTAGGCCTTGGATCCCCAGAGTTTTCCTCCTCAAAGGGTTTTTTTTCCTCTCCTCCATGCCAAGGGTCATAATATTAGTTAGAGTTACTGCTTTCTTAGGTAACTTAGTTAGGTTCCGCTGTTGGATGGAGGCGGATGGTGGCCCTAGGCTTTCCCCTCTCTCATTAGGAAGTCCGCCCTTATCATCTTCTCAGAATTCCTTCATTTATCATCCTCACCTCTTCAATGCTCAGCACCTTTGGATATTCTTTTTGGGCTTCTTCCTAACCTACCTTTAGCTAATGCAATCATTCCCATGGCACCTGTAGTGGGGGAACCCTCCTCTAGGGTTCCTTGTGTCATACCCCTACAGGGTGGTATATCCCATGGATAGAGAGGTGGAAAGCCACAAAGCAAATCAAGTTACACAAGCATCATCTCATCTCATCTAGTTGCGTAAGCACATTGAATGGGAGGGCTTTAAGCCTGAGGTTCAATGGGCGGAGCAACAATCTCACTCAGCCATTGGCCTTAAAAGGCCACTCATCCTGGGCCCTTCCAGTATTCATTTTTTGTTGCCTACCATCCACCGCTCCTCCTCCAGCAGCTCATCTCTCTTACCCATGGGCTTCTTCCTAACCTACCTTTAGCCGATGCAATCATTCCCGCAGCACCTGTAGGGGGGAACCCTCCTCTAGGGTTCCTTGCATCGTACCCCTACAGGGTGGTATATCCCATGGATAGAGAGGCAGAAAGCCACAAAGCAAGTCAAGTTACACAAGCATCATCTCATCTCATCTAGTTGCGTAAGCACATTGAACTAACTTTTTTAGCCTCCAGAAAGAGTGCTGCTTCACACATCACCCCAGTACTGCCAGGTGGAAAATCTTCAAATTAGCAAACAGAAAAGAAAAAATACTTTGGATATAAGAAGTGATAACTCATTACATCTGAAAGTTACTATTAATTCCAGTCAGTGCACTAGCTCTTTAAACTTCTCATATTTTAAAAGTGTTTCACATTCTGTTGATATAAACAGCAATTGGGCCTATGTATTTATGAAAGGAAGGTGGTGCCCTTTGAAAGCCAAACAGCAAAAGAAAAAAGTAAGTATAAGGTAAGTTATTAATTCTAAAGTGTGTGGTAAGAAAGGTTATTCATTAGAAAATGTAAAGTTTGTTAAATAATTTAATTGACATTGTCAATTGTTTGGGCTGTCAGACAAAACAACTGCAGGTTAAACAGCTCTTCTTTTGATGTGTAAGTAGTGCAAACATTGTTTGAGAATAGGGGCCTGATTTTCGAACGGACTAAGGGATGCAAGGGACTTGCAGCGGAGAGTATGCCTCAAGTGGCAACTTTCATCAGTCTGGGGTGAATTTGATATTTTATAACTGCAGCTATCACAAATCCCCACTGCAAGTCCCTTACATCCAATCCCCACCCCCGACATACCTTTGCGTCTGTGGGGGAGTTGGTGAACAGGGCTTGCGCCACAGCTTTGGGGCAAGCTGCCATAAAAAGAGGGTAGTGCTGTAACTTGTGTTCTCAGTTATAAAATCAGGTGCAAGTTGTGGGAAACCCTTGGCCACAGGTACAACAAACTAAGCCCTGCATTCCCATTTGAAAATTGGGCCCTAGGACTAAAACAAGGATGCCTCATGAAATAACTAAAATTATAAAAGTAGTGTATTTCTGGTCACCAAAATATTGATGGACATTGTCCATGAAAGTACAGTACAGGAATGTCATGAACTTCCATGGACCTTTATGAACCTCTAAGTTCATGACCGTTCATGAACACAGGAGTGTCATGCAATGTTCATGCACAATTCATGAACATTCCTGAACAATTTGATATATAATTGGTGAATGTTCATGAGCTCAATTTATGAACTGTTCCTGAATACCATTTCTAATCAATGTTAGATAAGGAAATGGACCAATGGATGGGTGTATATGATACCACTGAATAGTGGAGTAGTAGATGCATAGTACCGTCAGGTACATTTCTACTCCTTTTTATCCAAGTATCCAAGTAACTGGGCAGGCTTTGATTACATTGCACTAAAATGCCATTAGATACTTAGGCAATCATGTACAGTCTCTTTCTAGCAAGGTCATCTGTCATGTAGGTTTCATACTGAAGGATGTCCCATAATGTTCTGTGCTAGGCCCCCCCCCACTCATGCTTTTTATTACATAACATTTTATAGACAGAAAATGATGCTTGATCCATCAAGTTCCTACCTTGGTCCCCTGCAGTCTAGCACTGATATAGCCTTCAGAGTGCACACAGCTTGTAGCTTCATTGTGTTAGTCGAGTGACCCACATCCACGTCACTCATTTTCATTATATCCTTGTGTCTATCCCACCCACTCTTGAATCCTGTAACGGACTTGATGTTAACCACCTCTGTGAGTTGATGGTTCCACCCGTCCACCACCCTTCTTCCATAAGAAGCATTTCCTAACATCCTCCCTGAATTTCCCACTGGCTTATAATTATGTTTTCCTGACACAGACCCTCCTTACATTACCTGCAGAACTGCTGGATAGCCACCCTGTTTGTTTCTTTCAGATATTTGACAGTTTCAATCACATCGCCTTTCCATTCTGGCATCCAGGAAGTACATATTCAGGTCAGTCTACCTTCCCTCATATGTCTTTCCCTGATGCTAATGTATCATTTTGGTTGCCCTTCTCTGGACCAATCCTAAGTGGCCCTTGTTCCTTTTAAAGGTGAGGGTCCAGAATAGCACACAATAATCTAGGTGTAGCCCCATTGAGGCCCTATAGAAGGGCAAGATCACTTCCTTCCTTCCTTCTGCTGAAAAGGCTCTGCCTATGTACCCTAACACCCGTTGTCTTTCCCATATGCCTTATTGCATTGGGCACTTCTTGAGGCTGTCACGTATAAAAAACTTCAAAAGAACCAGTCGTGCTCTTGACCGAAGTCATGAAATTTTTTTTCAGACTTTATTGTAATTCAGATTTTTCAGAACAGGTTCCCCAGACACTGCCCAGTGTTTCACCCATTCCATTGGGCTTCCAAGGGGAGGGAATCTGCATTTAAATATTCCAAGATATATACCAATTATTTGAATCTGGACATACAGTACATATATATATATATATATATATATATATATATATATATATATAGATAGATAGAGATATATATGTATGCATATAACCCTTCAGAATATTTTCCAATTAACAAGTGCTATTCCTTTCCTAGCTCCATCATACAAAATAGCCATGTAAACAGAAATTAAATTTCAAACTCCCTAATATTTCATTACAAGAAAGTTGATATAATTCTCTCTCTGTCCATCAATGGCTCAGTGATAACACTGGTAATACTTTATGTAATCAGAACTCAGATTTGCACAGAACTAGTAATAATACCTGAAGAACCAAAGTTGTAATAATGTAACTGATAAAAAGACCTATGCTATGCAGACATTGTTTAGGATAACGAGAAACATTCCTTACAAGAACATGTACAAAGAATTCATTTTTCTTTCAGTTAGGTAATACAGCACTTATAATGCTAGAATGCCAGTAGAGGTCCCCAGATTTATAGTGTCACATACTTGATGCATGCCTCTATCTGATACAGCCAAACTCTGGCTGCTTTGGAATTTTATATATATTTTTTTTCAGTTCTTCTTTTCACCTCTGGCATCAGAACTCTCTGAGGCCTCAACTCGTCACCCACTCTACCCCCTGCTGTGACCACCACCTACCTCAAAGGCATTGCATTTCTCCCACAGGGTCCCTTTAGCCATAGCCCCACAAGGAGACCGTGGGGGTTGGAGCTGGGAGTCCAGCATTGGGTGTGTGGTGGGCGGACAATGCAGGCAATTGCCTATCCAGGCTAGTGGGGTATTTTCCCCTTGTAGTTCCTCGCTCCATCCTCCCTCCCCCCTTATGTGGCACACTTCCCGATGCCATGGTGCACAACAACCCTGCCAGCATCGGCCACGCTACCAGACATTCAGTCTGTGTTCTGCAGCACCCCCAATCTCCACCGGGGGCTGCTGGAATGCTGGACAACTCCCTCCCTTCCCCCTGAGAGAGGAGAGCAGCCCAGTAGGTGCTCAGACCTCTCCCTCCCCTGCTGACCCCCAGCACCTGAGCTTGCTCCCAAATACGGGTCGCCAGCATGGCGCAAGGCGTGGTGTCCAGTGCCTCAACCCTCAGCACCACCGGGCTGGCCCACTTTGGAATTTTATTAAGACTGCATATTCTTCACTATAAAGACATGGAAGACTGATTTTTACTGATAAAATTCTCAGCAGTACAGATGTGAAGGATTTATACACATCTATACCACATGACAATGGCTTGTTTACACTGGAGCTGGCACTTCAGGCTCATAAAGAGGACACCCTCCACCCCCCAACCATTACCATCATCTCTTTCCTTATTGGGCTTGCCCAGAGGGTCCTGTATGAAAACTATTTCAAATTTGAAAATGTTTATTATAGACAGGAGAAGGACACCATGGCCCTGACATATGCAAACCTTTACATGTTCTGGTTTAAATCCATTTTTGTGAGGAATCCTATGTACAACCATTGATGGACAGGTAGAGGATTATATCAACTTTTCTGTAATAAAATATTAGGGAGTTTGAAATTTAACTTCTGTTTACATGGCTATTTTGTATGATGGAGCTAAAGTATTCTGAAAGGTTGTATGCATATATATGTACTGTATGTCTGGAATCAAATAACTGGTATATATCTTGGAATGTTTAAATGCAGATTCCTTCCCCTGAGGAAGCCCAACATAATGGGTGAATGTTGGGCAGTGACTGGGGAACCTGTTCTGAAAAATATGAATTACAGTAAAGCCTGAAAAAGAATTTACTGACTTCGGTCATGAGCGTGGCTGGTTTTTTTTGAAGTTTGGCAAATCTTCTTGCCTTAACCAGACCTCAAATGAAAGACACTTGAAAGTATACTGAAGGGGAACCACCTGACCTGTGTGTTGGACTGTCACTTATGGAAACCACTATATTCCCTTCCTCTGAGGTATGGTCTAACCAGATCCCTCTTATTCAATACTGTGTTTTGGGGTTCCTTTTACCATGTCTATGACCTTGCACTTTCTGGTATTTTAGTTTCTAGATCTTGGACTATTTTCTAATTTCTTTATGTCCACCTTCATGTCAATAATCCTTTCCTCACTGCCCACTCTGCCACATATATATCTCAGTGCCATCTACAAAGAGACATGTTTTTCCCTTGACCCCTTCTCTCATGTTACATATAAACAGACTGCAGAGTACATGACCCAGGGTCAATACCTGAGAGTCCCCTCTCATCACCCTCCTAATCACTTTGGGTTCTTTACCCCTACCCAGTTCTCTACCCAACTTGTTAAGTCTTCCTCTGCCAAAAAGTCACCCAACCTTTTTTACAAGATACGTAAATCTCATCATTCATACATAGAAGAAGATGGTGGCAGAAAAAGTATCTTGGCCCATCCAGTCTGCCCACTCTTATCTATTTTAACGTGCCCTTGTAGCAATCCTCCACTATGACGAATTAAACTCAATAGCTTGTCCCATCCTTGCTTGAAGCTGCTGATTAATTTGACCTGTACCACTTTATCAGGTAGCTTATTCCACTTACCCACCACCCTCTTTAAGAAAAAGTACTTATGGACGTCCTTTCAAATTGCCCTATGCCATTTTCAGTAAATTCACTCTTATCCCTGTATTTGAACTTAAGGAAAATAGTTCCTTGTGGTCTATCCTATTTACCCCGTGCAGGCATTTGTTTGTCTCTAACATGTCACCCCTTTCTTTCCTTTCCTTTCCTCAATGGGTATATGTTTAAGTCCAGCAGCTTCTCCTTGTATCTCATCCCCAAGGCTATGGATCTTAGATTTAGTTGCCCTGCACTGTATGACCTCCACCTTGTTGCTGTCCTTTCTCAGGTGTGGGCTCCAGTACCTTGTACAGTATTCTTGGTGTGGCCACAGTAGTGACCTGTACAGAGGCAGGATCACCTGTCCCCCCTAGATGTCAATGGGATGCTAATTCAAAGGCCTTGCTGAAGTCAAGATGTAGGAATTTTGTATGTATGTAAGTGAAAAGAAGAAGACCAAGGGTGGGATGGTAAGGTTAAAAAAGGAAAGGGGGACTGTGCAGAGGAGGGCCAGGAAAAGGCAGACATCCTGAACAAGAGAGGAGACACAAACAAACAAAAAAAAAAAAACAGAAGCTTTGGAGGGAGAGATGTAGACACTAGTCATTTTTTTGAGGAGAGAGTCCTAAAGGGACTTGCTAATCTGAAGGTGGACAAAGAGATTGGGCCAAACAGGGTGCATCCAAGGGTATTCAGGGAACTCAAGGGCTCCACCTGTGATAGTCCCATTTAACAGCTCACTGGAAACAGGAGAGATTCTGTAGGACTGGAGTAGGGCAGATGTCCCACTTCACTAAAGTTGTAGCAAGGAGGAGGCTGGCAGTTACAGGCTAGTCAGCCTGACATTTGTGGTGGGAAGTTAATGGAATCAATGCTGGAAGAAAGGATTGTGGAATATCTTTTGTCAAATGGCTTACAAGACCTGAGGCAGCATGGATTCATGGGGGAGTGGTCATGTCAAAAGAAGCTGATAGATTTCTTTGACTGTATGACAAAGGAATTAAATCAGGGTGTAGCAGTGGACATGGCCTACCTAGATTTCAATAAGGCTTTCGACACCATTCCACATAGGAGACTAATAAGCAAGCTGGGTAGCTTATGAGTGGGTAAAAAGATAGTAAGATGGGTAAGAAATTGGTTAGTGGACAGGCGATGGGGGGGGGGTGTGTAAACAGAGTTCACTCCGAGGAGGGGAGGGTGACCAGCATGGTGCCTCAGGGATCAGCATTGGGACCAGTCTTCTTTAATTTCTTTCTAAGTGACATTGGAAAAGAGTTAGAAGGGATGGTCTGCCTCTTTGTTGATAACACCAAAATCTGCAGTACAGTGTAGGTGGACACTCCAGAGGGATGCAGAAAGTATGAGCCGAGGCCTGAGAAAATGAAAGGAGTGGTCAAGGGTATGGCAACTGGGTTTCAATGTGAAAAAGTGCAAAATAATGCACTTGTGGTACAGAAACCCAGCATTGTACAGTGGTGCCGATGACTAGCAGGAAAGAGACCTGGGAGTAATCATATCTGATGACCTAAAGGTGGCCAGGCAGAGCGATTAGGCAGTGGGGAGGACTAGTGGGATGCTGGGGTGCCTAGGAAGGGGTATTACCAGCAGAAGGAGGGAGATAGTGTTGTCTCTGTATAGATCATTAGTAAGATTCCACCTAGAGTACTGATTCCAGTTCTGGAAACCACATCTCAAGAAGGACATAAATAGAGTGGAGGCAATCCAGAGGACAGCAACTAAAATGGTGCAGGGTTTGCATCAAAAGCCTTACAAGGAGAGACTAAAGGCCCTCAATATGTGCATTCTGGAAGAGAGGAGTGAGGGAGGGATATAATAGAGACCCTTAAATACCTCAGGCAAATAAGGTACAGAAGGGAAATGTTTTTTTTTTTAGAAAGAAAGGTGCTCAAGAATAATGGGTCATGCTATGAAGCTGCAGGGGGTCGATTCAGGACAGATGTGAAGAGGTGGATTCCTGGAACAGCCTTCCAGTGGAGATGGAATGGTGGGGTTCAAGAATTCATGGGATAGGCACAAATGAATAATAGTGCAAAGGAATGGTGGGAGGGAGAAAGAGCTGTAGATCAAGTAGGGTCTGCGATGATAATGTACGTAGGGAAAAATGGTCAGACTAGGTGGGCCAAGTGGTCTTTATCTGCCATCAAATACTATGTTTCTATGACACCCACTGTCTCATCCTTGTCCACAGCCTGAGACACCGTGTTGAAGAACTCAAAAAAGTTCATTTGGCAGGACCTCCATTTCATAAAGCCATACTATTTGCTGTCCTGGAGATTATAATTTTCCAGAAAGTCTAACATTTGCTCCTTGATTATAGGCTCCAGGATCTTCCCTATGATGGAGGTCAAGCTGGCTAGTTGTAGTTACCTAGGTTTCCCCTGTCCCTGCTTTTGTGCAGATGCATAACATCCTCCACCCTCCAACCAATAACTATGGGGGGCTCAGACCCACCTGTATGCTGATGCCATTTTATATTGTTCTGGAAAAGAAGTTAATAAAACACAAGTATCACTGCAGCATGGCTTTGACCCAGTACACAAGTTTCTCTTACAAAACAATCTGGTCGTGAATGCAGACTAGAAAAGAATGTGATTATTTTTAACTGGAACAATCTCTAGTATCTTTTGACCATTTCCAAAAATAATCTTTAGTGATATTTCATAATGCTTGAAATAATATTTTAACAGCTGTAATATTTGAATTGTTAACCATGGAAACTTAAGTTTTTTTTTTTTTTTTTAATGAAAGCTTGGAAACTGTTCAGCGTGCCATGATCATAATGATAGAGTTCTACTGTAACACTGTATGTTGATACATGTCAATGCTTTGTTGTTAAAAATGACAGGACTTTAAAAATTTTGTGAACCATTTAATGTTTTTTATACTGATATGTAACATTTTATGTTTTTCTATAGTGATATATGGTCCCTGTAGTACTATCCTATCAATATGTTTTCTTAACTGACTCCAAGCTTTCATTACAAAAAACAAACAAATGATGTCTCTAATAATAACATTTACAAAGTTATCATATTTAAAATACATCGGCCAGGATTAATAAAACAACTGAAAGTGGCATGCAAAAGTTTCCACTGCACATTGCGGTTGCGCTGGTGGGCAATCCTGCTATTCACAGTTGGATAGCAAGGTGCGCTATCCAATTGTGAATAGAGGCATGCAAGGGCAGCACTAACCTAGGAAAACCACCAGGAACCCCAGTAGTACTGCCTCCACAGCCAGCTAGGAAAATGGTCCAGCAACAATAATGCACATGCCCTAAGATCCTATTCATGAAAGTGGTCATTCAAATGAGCCCACTGGGCATGCAAGGTGCAATAGGCCATTAGCATGCCCATTGTGGGCCCATTTGCATGTCCCATATCTGATGTAGTGCAGCTCCCCCACCAGCCCATGTAACACACAGCTGCAGTTCCCTAGTGTAGTGTCCCCCCCATACTCTGATCACTGTCTCCAATGACAGTAATGTACCCTGGTTGTCCAGGGACCCTTCCCCTCACCCCAATTGCCACATCATAATGAAAAAAATCCCTTTCTGTAGTGTAGTGGTCCCTCCCCTCCCGGTCCTGATCACCCACCCGACATGTTTAAATATATTTTCCATAGTATAGTGTCCTTCCCCAGTCCCTGATTGCTCACCTAATATGTTTAAATATATTTCCATGGTGTAGTGTCCCACCTCGGTCATGATCTCCCACCCAATATTGTTATAGCCTTTTCCATAGTATAGCAGTCCCTCCCCAGTCACTGACCACTGTCCCCAAATGCAAAAACCCCATGTCCTGATAGTCTAGGATCCCTATCCCCACCTCCCCACCCATACAGTGAGACCCACACCCTGCTCCCCCCATCCTAACCAGCACAACCCTCCTTATGCCACCATGGCTGGCTGCTGACTGAGCCCTCAGGAAGTGCTTACTGTATACAGTACAGCTGACTGACTGGGATGGGAGGGGAGCTGAGTGGTGGGTCTCACTGGACAGGGTGGGAGAGGGGCCCTAGGCTACCAGAACATGGGGTTTTCGCATTGGGGACAGTGACTGAGTGACCAGAAAGGGCCGCAGCACTACAGAAAAGGTTTTTGAATAATATCAGGTGGAAGATCTGACTGGGTGGGAGTTACTACACTATGGAAAATATATTTAAACATATCGTGTGGATGATCAGGGACTGGGGAGGGACACTACACTCATGGAACATATATTTAACATATTGGGTGTGGCTTAATTAGGACCGCAAGGGACACTACACTATGGAAATGTATTTAAACATATTGGATGGGCGATCAGGGACCGGGAGGGGTTGGGGGCCACAGTACTTCCACCAACCACTAGGGTTGCATGGATTACCACCAGGTTTTTGTCGGCAAGAATTTCTCCAAGTAAGGGCCTGAGCAAACGGCCTTTGCATGGAGCAAACCCTATGTGAATAGTACTGCAGGGATATGCAGGTCCCCTCCCTTTCATTTGCATTGTGGCCCCCTCCCAACTTTGCCCAGGCATAAACACACTTTACCTGGGCAAACTGGGCTTTGTGAATACCAGCTCTGGGCAAAACCCAGTTTTGCCCTTGGCAAACTGGGTTTGCATCCAGGCAAAGTTTTGTAAATCTGGCCCATTATCTTTTGAAAGGTCTAACTTTGGAACTCTTGGGGCTAGAAACTTAACTTTTTAAATGACAGCTTGGAGTCCAGCCATTAAGAAATTGTGTTGTTATTGTATCATTATCATGTAATAGTAGTAATTATATCATCGACATAGAAACAGGCAGTTTTCTCTAGCTATAGCGATATACAGTATATATTTACATAATGATAAATGTGGTTTTTTATCAAATAAATGTAACTGATATTTTTTTCCATAACAGCAAAGTGCAGTATATCATATACTTTTTTTATATCTATATGGAAAATTTCATGATGGTTTTAACAAATAACATTTTAAAAATATCATTTTTTGCACTTTTTTTGAACTTTAATATTCATCCCCATAATTTGGTTAGTATCTCTATAAGTGTAATACCCACAAACATTCATCTTATGCCTTAAAACACATGGCGACCATTTCCACCTCCCCTAGCAGTACCAATTCTTCCTCACATTCACAGGCTTCACCTGCGAAAGCATCAGAAGATAATAAAATGCAGGCAATGCAGTTTGGGGTGAAAATTAAGGCCTGCAATCCCCCTGTTTCTGACACCTTAACTCTAAAAGCTGTTGATGATATCCCACTACAGGTGATTCCATCCTACAATACCTGGGTGGATTGCTCAGTCCTTTGTTTAACTGGTACATTCATATTTTATACTAATTAAAAAAATAGGGCAAAGGCTAGGATGCCTCTTCAAGCATCATAACTAGCTGCAAGATGTAAGATAAAGAGCCATAAACACTATGCTCGCCCCTCTATTTGATTATGCTGAACTTATATAAGGCAATGATGTATCTATTAAAATAAGCTGAACTTGATTTCAATAGAATAACCTGCTTTGCTCTAAATGTTCCCTGTCATTCCCTAGATTGTTTTTTTTTACAGGCAGAACAGCTAATTTTCTCTTGCTAACAGAAAAAAAATTGCATATCCTTAAATATGTGCACAAATGTATCTGCAGCAAAGTCCCTAGTTATATCTTACTGTAGATTTGTTATAGCCTTGCAACATGAGACCCGGTATCAGATCTCCAAATGGATTTGAATTTAGTATTTCTTGATTACAAATAACAGGTAGCAGGCAAGCATTCATTTTCTCTGACCCTAGTACCTCGAACACTTTCCCTAATAAATTAAAATTCTATTCCAGCCCTATACTGTAATTTATTTTAGCCATACTGGAGGATAGTTTCAAGGCCCTCTGAATGCTCTAGTACTTCTTGGGGTAGTACTGTTGGAATAACTTGACAGTTCTAAACCACATTTTGAAATTGATTACTGTACCTAATGTTTGACCTGACTATATGTAATTTATGTCACTGATTCATAATAATTATAATGCATTTGCCATTTTGATGTATTTTTCCTTAACGTTGATGTGTAACCAAAGTATATTTTGCGGCTGCCGTTTTATATGAGGTAGAACTGTATTTTCCTGGTTACCTCCCATTTAATAAACAAACTTACATATGACTGAAAGGCTGGAAATGCCCATTCAAATATAAGTTTCTTTACTAAATGGGAGGTAACCAGGAAAATAGAGTGACAGGCATTGAGGTGTGCCTTTCAGTGTTCGGCCCTAAAGTTCACCTCATTCTCCTATACTGCACCTGTATCAGTATATTTCCTCATGGAATGGAGTAAGTGTAAGGCCCAAAGATCCCAAAGCACACCATGACACTTGTCAGTGTTTACAGGGTAGGGTGAGGTAAAATGGCATGAGTGTTGTAGCTGATGACCCAAAGGCACACCCCAATGCCTGTCAGTCTCTGCAGGGTGGGGGTGGGGTTGGCGTCAGTTCAATACTTCACTGCCATTCCTATTATGCATCTCTAACTCCTGCACTACCAATGCCAATGCCAGCGAGACAACATTTGGTATTGACAAATGCTTGTTTTCTACTAATATGATCATATTGTTTATTATTCTTATATATACTTTTTATGTGCTTTTTAAAAAATGAACTTCTTTACTGGGGGCCATTTTATAAGTGCAATAACACACTCTGAGTTGTGAATTATGTCCTGATAAGAGCATGCCCGGGTGCATAAGGCACTCAGTGCTCATAACGCACCTGGCTGTGCTCTTATCAGGACATAACCCACAGCTCGTCATGTATTATTGCTTGCTTATAACATATATAATGATGTATGACCAGCACTGTGTAACACATTTTTGTTACTCACCTGAGAACTATGATACCACATAAACTATGAAAGCAATGCTCATACAGATTATATAGATAATAAAGTATGGGTCAGGGTGTGTAACGAGAAGTTTACACACACCCGAGGGGTTCAATGCTACATAAGCTTTATGGATAGCATCTAACCCTGAGGGTGTGTGTAAACTTCAAGTTTATACACACTGACCCATATTTTATTTTATATAATTGCTGGGTTTCATTTTTTCCTTCATAGAAATTATATAAAATAATGAAAAGACCTCTGGTGAAGCTGCAGTCCAGCCGAGTTTCGGCACTGTCAGCGGTTGGGACGCGGTTGCTGGAAGTGTTTTTTTTTTTTATATTTTATTTCTCCACTCTTGCTAGGAGGCACTTTCATTTTTTGTGTGCAGCCATTTCTTTCCTTTTTTTTTTCAATGTACTTACCGCCGAGCTGGAGTGGCGGTTTCTGGTGGCACGGGATAGCTTGGCTGGAGGAACGTGGAAGAGCGGCACCTGGCACTAGTGTGGGGCATACACAGGAGAAACAAAACCCAGAGCATTTGCCATTATAAACACTCCTTTATAATGGTAAATTACGCCACAGGTTTTGTATAGAAAAAATGAAACCCAGTTATTATACTGGTATTATACACTGAGTGTGAGTAAAAACAAAACAAGTTCAGAATGTTGCATGTAATTTATTGTTTATAATTACTGGATCTTCTGGTGAGAGATGATCCCTGTGCAGAGAAGCCATGAGCATAACCTTTGCTATACACACATATGATGACACTATGTATAGCAAAGAATACAACACACTAGATTTGGGTTGTAATCAGCCCTAACCAGTAATTATTATACACAGGATGTGAACATAGGATTGCTGTCTCCTAGAAGTCATCTGTTCAGTCCTTGACTGTGAGTATGTAAATGGTTATGATGTTGTTATAAGAGAATTGTGATGTCAGGGGCAGACAAGCAACAACAGCAGATGAAACACTGTATAATGTGCAGTGATCCTGTTTTCATGTGATTGTGACATTTTCCCCTGGGATGCCAAAGGCTCTTGAGCAGCCATTGTTTGCCAACAGTTTTTTATTTATTTGGTTGCATGGAACACTTAGCCGATTGCTGCCACCTCCCACACTACATCTCCGTTCTTTACACCCCAGGGTCAATATGACCTGGTCAGGTGCCACTGTAGCTTTGCCTGCCATACTCCTGTCACAGTTCTGACACAAAGAATATTGAATTATTAGATTCCTGCTGGTAGCATAGGTCATTGTTATCTGGCAGTGAGGTTTGAAAGGCAGTCAGTAGCCTTTTCAAGTTACCCCCCCCCCCCATGAATGGAAATCTAGAATATGAGGCAGGAAAAAGCACTGTGGGACATCAATTCTGCCCAGCTCTACATATCTGTGTTAATTGTGAGAGCCCCAGTTGCCCTTCACTCCTCTCTTCCTCCTTCACCTTTAGCTATTGTCTTAATCAGCCTAATGTCTCTGACCCACCCATATTTAATTCCCTTTAATGATTCTGAGCACAGACCACTTCCTTTGGCAGTCTATTCCATCCACCAGCCATTCTGTAAGGAAATGGTTTCTGGTGTCCCGCTTATGGGCTCCCATGCTTTCTGATGTCCCTATTATGAGCCTTACACTTCTGCTTGATCTGCCTGCTGTAACAAAAGTTTGACTTTTTGCACGGGTTAAAACAGTCTTAGGTTTATTCATCTGCTGTTCGCGTTAATTAGTATTCCACTTGTCAAACTCTATTAAATGCAAAAATTCTCCTCCATCTATTTCAAAGGCTCATAGCTTACTGTATATTGACCTAAATAATGTCAGACTCAGCCTTTGGAATAAAGTACATTGCTGTGCTCTTTAGGGCCTATTATCTCTTTTGACAACCCATTTTGTTTTATTTAGGAGGAGGGTTATCGAACCTGTGCACCTCCACTACAGATAAGATATAATGAATTTTAGTGTACAAACAAATGTATTTGTTGAAATATCTTCAAGTTCCTTAAGACACTTTCTGGGACTCATGTTCAATATCTGGCAATAAAATTACATTTTATGCAGCTGGAGTAGGAAAAGGAAACAAAACCCCTTTACTCAGTAGCTTGTTGAAGGAATTTTTGCAGTATGAAGAAAAATGTGTTCAAACATAGCATTCAGACATAATTCAGCTTACTATTCATTGGTTTTCTCTATCAGACAATCAGGTATTACTACTAGGATACTGTATATGTCACTCAAAATGCATTCAGCTCACAGACACTGAAGAGTGAGGTCATCTTGCCTGGGGAATGGTTTTCTTTATTAAAGGAATAATGCATGACAGGGTGTGTGTCATGCTAGGATAATGCCATACCTGGGGGGGTTCGGCATGAGGCCGCAGGCCGAGGGCATCCAATGCCCCAGCCGTGGCGTTATCCCAAATAACACACACCCTGGAGTGCATTATTCCTATTATACAATGGCTTGTTGTTATATATAAAATAAAATAATAATTTTAAAGAATGTTTTTATTAGTGTGGAAAAATATTTTTGTCTCTTAACAGGAGATAAAGCTCATCTGCCATGGTTCACAGTGCTGAGAGTAGACCCATGGCATCGTGCTGGGATGACGCCATGGGTCCAGCCCCAAACTGACCAATCACAGTCCAAGATTCTTTCTTGCCATTGTATAATTAAGCAATAATGCATGACAGGGTGTGGTATATCATGAGATATCATCACGCCTCAGGTGGTTGGGCACGAGGCCACAGGCCGAGTGCTTCCAACCGCCCAAGAAGTGATGATACACCACACCCTGGAGTGCATTATTGCTATTATGAACTGGAATACAAGTTTTAGCAGTGAAAAAAAAATAATTAAATTCTTCTGAAAATGTGTTTTATGAGGTGTTGGAGGAGTATCTTTTAATAAAATAGTTCCTGGACAGCTCTGAACAGCAGGTGGCAATTTTGTAAGTCGAGTTCATGGAGGAGGGGTGTACTGTATGTCTCTCTCAAAATGTTATCTGTTGCAAGCAGGAAGCAGCAATGTAAATGGGAAGAATGGACATCTTCCAGTAAGTCATCTGGAAATGTGAAACTGTCACTTGGACGGCCGTTAGTACTGTTTAAAAAACAAGTCGTGGGCCAGTTTTGGATCCTAGCGCCATTCTGCCCTGTAGACAGATACGACATGCTCTGCAAGTGCTGCCTGATGTTATGTTTCTGTGAGGAATGGAACCATAGGATGCGTAGGATGTTTTGGGCAGCTCAGCCGTTGTTCTTCCCGGCTCTAGCGTGTGTTGTGCTGCATTCTGTCATGGGCACATCTGTGAAGAGTTCATTTTTTATTTTTTTAAATCGCAGCAAATTGGAAGTCTGACTCGGACTGTGGGAGATGAGGAACACTCCATGGTAAGTGAGGAGGCTGGTGACAGGAGGTTTTTTGAAGCCGTGATGATGTAGCCAGATATCATTACGGCTTCAAAAACCTCTTGGCCAATCAGCTTCCCATATTTATGATCCACAGTTCATAATGCAGGTTTTTAAATCACACACTGCCTGCTGGGATTTAGGGCTTTGGTGGGGAGAGGAGGGTTCATTGGCAAGAGTGTGGTGAAAGGTGTGGGTTTAAGTCATGTTTTGTGGGACAGGGTAGAGGGTTGGGGAAAATGGTTTTGCATGGGTATGGGAAGGTAACTTTTTAAACACAGAATTTCTTAGGGTGCACAGAGGAAGCAGGGAAGTGGGTACCTAGAGGGCGGACAAGTGGGAGGATACACTTTTAAATATTGTTTGTGGTACTCTAGGAATGAGGTGGGTGTATATTACCTAGAGGGTCAGGTGAGATTCTTGGTTTTTTGCAGGTTTATCTTTTAATTACCTGTGAAGGTGGTGTGAGGAGGAAGGATCTGTAAAGTGTAAATTTACCCAACACTGCACCAACTTTGCCAGCAGATTTTAAATTCACCATATCTCTTGTCCTGGTACACAAAAGACTTGTGAAGATAATCTTATATTAACTAAAGATACATAAACTGTACATACTGTACAGTAGAAACATATTATAAATAAGGATAAAAATTTCTGTTTTATAAGATGGATCTTACTTAAAACTTACTAACTGAATGTAGAACTTAAACATTTTAGAACTGTTTGCCTGTGATACCGTCTTACGGGTATAATACCTGGAAAGTTTAAAAATAAATCCTGAGTGGCTAAGGCACAGATAATGACTTAAAATTCTATTACAAGAAGGGGTGTTGTAAATTTTGAATTCACTGGTGTAGATGAGGCTAAGTCAGGAACTTTGCATTACTTGTAGCACAGCAAAGTTTCCAATATGCCTTCAACTACATGTGGTGAATTTTACATTTTTTAACTGTATTTTAAAAAGAAAACACCCTCACCATCCTTAAGTATAGACCCACCCTCTCCTACACAGCCAGAGCAAAAACGTTACCCCATCCCCTCAACCTCTTAGCACCCACCTCCCTGCCCTCCCCATATAAAGAACGTGATACTGTATATCCATGCGACTTGTGGCAAACATAGCAGAAAGAGGGATTTTAGAAGCCGTTTGACACAAAATGCCTGTCGCATGGAGTTAGACCAGCTCCCTACAGGTCTATGTTTGCAGCTATGGAGGTACCCTTTTTACAGGCCTTGCATCTACCCATTGGTGCAAGCTGCTGTAAAGTGGGACAAGTGTTTCAACTGTGCCAGCCCTTCTACAATTAGACTGTGTTGCATCCAAGAGCTTTGGCACAGCTGCGCCAAACTTTATGGTGGACTCAGGGCTTGATGCAAACCCGGCATCCACCTTCTAAAATTGGGCCCAATAGGTAAATCTGGTAATTAATCACTGTAATTGAGAGTATTAATAATATGCAACTTGTGTGCTAAGTAACTCTTTGAAGAAGTTCAAAACTAGAACCTTTATGAACATTTTATAGTGTTAATTCAAAGCTAACTAGATGTGAACATAGTTGCCCAGTCCAGATATAATCTGCTTATAAGAGCACAGAGCTGGGAACCTGGAGACTTCCATCTGAATCTTGCCACTGTCACTTACATGCTGTGAGACACAAAAACATTAAAAACATAAAAGGTACAAGTAGAAAAAAATACATAGGCAAGGTCCCAACTTTTGTGCAGCACTTTGAGACCACGTTCTGCAGCAAGATTATCATTTGCTGCAGAACTTTTGTGGTGGTGGTTTGTAATTTCTGTGGAAGTTCTGTGGCACCAATGAGTTGTTAAATCACAACATCAGCTTGTCATCCTATCATCACATCCATGGCAATGGCTATGGCAAATGGGATAGGGAACATGCAGTACCACTAGTTCAAAAAATAAACCCACAGACTTTTAGAAATAAATTCTTTTTAACCTAAGAAAATGTATCAGTTAAGGTCCTATCTTATTGCATAAATGAAATATGCAGAGGAGACCTTGTGTAATAAATGATTTATCTATCCTCATGCTGTTCACACCACTTGGGATGCCTCCACTGCATATCACTTATATATTTATATGCAGTCTGTACTGTAGTTTATTAAAAATAAATTTCCCTTTTTGTGAGCATGAAACTGTATCCTCATTCATACAGGTCCTGTGGTAAATGGAATAAACAGAATAGTGGAGATATTTCAAGACTCATTTTTCATGCCAACCCACTTTTCCTGATGCACTATATTGCCCCATCAGACATGACATGTAGATGAACTACTTGGGAGGGAAGGCTCCCTGGTCCATCACAAGGTGTCACCCATGTGACAGAACACTGCACCATACCTTCCCAGGCTTAGAGTGGTGGTGTGCGATAGTACTGCCCCCCCATCCTTGTGCTGCCCAGCCAGCTCCCCAAGCTCAGCCCCGAACATGAGTTGGGAACACAACATGCTACCCACTGGCCCAACAGCTTGCCCTGCACACAATGTCTCTTCATAACTTTTAGGTAATTCTATCAACCATAATAGCACGTAATCAATAACCTTGGAAAAAATGTGTACAGCACAATTATTCATTTAATAGGTCTGTTCTTTGAACAGGTATATGCATCATTATTTTCCACCTTTCTGGGCATAACCCTTCTTTTTTTTAAGACATGTTAATTAATTTTACCAATTATTCATTTCAGAAGGCCTCCCTATACCTTAAAAGCACAAAAAAAGCAATATGAAGTAAGGTATTCAGTTAACAGATCCCTATACCTTAGAGGTGCAAATAAATCTGTATAAAGTAAGGCATTCAGCTAACAGTCTATGTTATTCTCAAATATTTGCATAAGGTGGCATCATTGAAAATTTGATTAGGTGCTAGTACAGGTGAGGAAATAGCACAATACTTGATGTGCAGTGTCACTTCCCAAGGGAGTGGGAGCAGTGGTAGATATGTGACTATTCATTTCTGTGGCAGAATGCAGCCCTGTCATTAGCTAAAATATGATGTAATGTCATTGATACATCACATACTGAATATAGAGTAGTTTTTGATATAAAAGAAAGGGAAGGTAACCAGGTGCTACGAAAAAACTGTAACTGTTAATAAAGAGTCACCAAGAACAGTGAATTCTGCAGTACTGAAGATATTCTACAGAAGGTTTCAAGTTCTACGCAAAATTCTGCAGCCGCAGAATTCTAGGGTACTTGTACATACTGTAGGTCACCAGTCCATATCTCTCAATCTCTCAGCATTAAAATCATAGCACTGGCCTTCAAAAATCATAGCAAAGGGTCAGAATGTGGAGCATTTTCTTATTTTAAACAATATTATGTCTACAGATAGTGGACCCTGTATAGTAAGTGATAAGGAATATTTCTATCAGCTTAGTTCAATGATTTAATACTTTGTGTGTCCAGAAATTACTCTAATATTATGAGGAACATCGGTAAACTTGTGAGGAGCAAGAGTAAATTTGAGTGTGAAAATCATAGCGCTATGCAGAATTCTTAGCAGTTGAGAAGTATGCACCAGTCTGCTCTGGATTCTTACCTTGAAACTACTACATTTCTTTCCCCCCAGTTTTTCCCTTTAGTAAGCCCTTTAAAATAATCTCAGTTGGATTTTGAACCCAGCAATAGTGTCTGCGTTGACTGCTGTGCTGGGAAAGCCATTCAATTTATCCACCACTCTGTCCATGAAGAACTTACTAATATCCTTTTTGAGTTTGCCTCCACCAAATTAAGTTTATGGCCCCTTGTTGTTGAATTTTTGTTCACCTGAAAAATGTCTGAGTAACTGACCCTATTGTATCCCAGCAAAAATTATTTAGATCTTAATCTTATCCTCCTCTTCCTTCTTGTCCCAGCAAGTACATATTAATGCTTTCCAATATTTCCTTTACGGAGTATGAGTTTCACCCAGTACCACTGACCCTCTGCTGTGTGGTTTCCAGTCTATCATGGTCCTTTTTTAGGTACAGACTCAAGAATTGAATACAGTGTTTGAAGTGCAGCATAACTGCACCTCAGAAAGGACATAGACGGGGCAGATGCAGTCCAGAGGAGGGCAATCAAAATGGTACAGGGGTTGCAAGGGAAGCCCTATGAGGAGAGACTAAGGGATCTCAACATGTACACCCTGGAGGAGAGGAGAGTGAGAGGCAACATAATTGAGATGTACAGGTACCTCACAGGGGAGAACAGGGTGCAGGAGGATGCCTTTTCCAAATGATGATGAGCTCCATGACTAGGGAACATGTCATGAAGCTGGGGGGGGGGATTCAGGAGAGATGTAAGGAAATATTTCCTTGCAGAATGGTAGCTGCTTTAACCAGGTCCAACCATGTAAGCATGTAGGTCAGTGGTTATAGCACTGGAACGGTATTCTGGGGGGCCTGGTTTCAATTCCCGGTAGGTCACATTATTTCTTTCTCACTACAGTTTGCAAGTTTGATTGCTAAACAGTGTCTAATACCTCACAAAAGCACATCAAATTGTCATCTCAAGTTAGCTAATGGGATTTATAAGTTCACAAATTTTTGTTTTAATTTTTAAAATTAATGAAGCCACCACCATCACCCTGTCTTTGAAGTGGAATACTCCATTCCTAACAGTCCTGCTGGAGATGCCACAGTATGCAGAAGTGGTACAATCACTCTCTGTGATGATTGACAGACATCACGTAACTGATTTCAAATTATTTGAATCATCCCTTTCCCCTTGCTTTTGCAGATGTGAGAAAGAAGCACCTATCAGCAGTGAAAGTACCACAACTGGGGTGGAGGCAAGGTTATAAGGGGAAAGTACTGAAGCCGAAGATAGCGGGCAAGTACAGGAGAGCAGCAAGAAATGTAACTAAATAAATGGTCAGAAGGTGACATGGTGACACCACATGAGTGAGTGAGGAGAGGTATCCTTAGCCTTCCCCTCTTTCCGCACCAAATATTTAACCTACTTCTTTCATTATCCTCTCTGTTTCATTTTTCATGCTCTGCTTTTGTGCACCTAATGACTTTTGCAACTGCTTATGACTTAAAAAGTGCTCCAGGATATACCATATGCACAGAATATAAGGCACCATTGTATATCAAACCAAATTCTGAGGCTGCTGTAAAACTAGATTTGAGAATCCTCCCTCAGAAATGAGTGTAAATAATGCATGGTAAACATCTATACAGTAGGTAGGAAATAAGATGTGTCATTGACGAAAACAGGTGATACAAGATAAAACCCCAAACTTTTCAAGTGACTATTTCCTTTTGATTGTAAATGCTGATTGAATACTTTTATACACGATATTTTTGGGTGACTTTGGGGAAGGTACACCAGCTAGGATCTATGATGCTGGCATGACAACAAAGACATTGATGTACTTGACCATGCCAGGAACCCGTCAACACCCCAAACTGCGATGTGACCCCGAACCAACTGGCACCACCACAACGCACACTGTAGGGGGGGCTGTGCCTCACACCCCCATGTGGGAGGCTGTGTCCCCGCACCCCCTACTATAGATGTCTAACTCCACGTCGCACAGACAGTGGAGTTAGATATTTACCCTCCATCACACTAAAGTGTCTCAATGCAAAACCACTGTTGCTGCCAATATAGGCATGCTGGGGGGTTCGCTGGGGGGAGTTTGGTGTACCAGGTGTAGCTGTAGTGATGGTATAGCCACCAGCTACACCACCATGACAGTGCCCTTGTCATTTTTATGATGTTTGTTTGTGCATGTGCAAGAAACATCTTGCGACAGTACCACAATTCAGAGGTGTGTTAGTATTGTGGCCAATGCAGCAGACAGTTTACTGGGTGCCTTCCTCAGCCACCAATCAAGGGGGAAGCTGCCAATGACAGCAGCTTCGAAGAGAGCCAAGGAGTTGAAACAAAATCTGCTGCTGCAATCACAAACAGTTTTGTCACTGCTACGGTCTCCTCCCCCTCCCTTGCAACCTTGTCGGCTCCTGCTGCTCAGCACTCTGTCCCTGGCCCTTGCTCCACTAACAACTTGTTTGTTCTGTGTGCCTTTCTTGGTGAAACAAGTAATAAGCCTTAGCTCTTGCCACCTGCCACGCACTCCAAGGAAAGCCAACACTGGGGTGCCCAATCCCTGTGTCGGCATGTATCCCCCTCGCTCCATTAACGTGGAACACTGGGAGCCTACCCTAGTGTGCCAAAATGTTTCCAACACCAGGATGCTCATTCCTGGTGTTGGATGTGCCCCCTCAAAACCTGTCTGGAATCTGCTGACATCAGGGTGCCCAATCCCCTTGTTAGCATGCCCCCCCCACCACTATTGTAGCACACTGGCAGCCCACCCCAGTGTGCTGAAATTATTATTGTTTTAAAACTGTAAAAGAAAGAAAACTGTCTTGCAGGTGTTTGTTTTTTTTTACCTGTACAAAAGAAAAAGGTCCACCATCATCTCCCCAGCCCCCTCCCACTAAGCACCCACCTCCCTACACCCCGCCACCCATACTTACCCTCCAAAGGTCGGGAGCAGTGATCTTCTCTGGACTGGGACACGTCTGCACTTTTCAAAGCTGAACTGTGAACTGAGGAATTGGTAAGTGCTGTATAATGGCAGTCAATGGGGGATTTCAACTTAGGTTGATATCTCAGCAATTTTTAGGAATTGTGGCACCAAATTTTCAACATGGGGTTCTTGGGACCCCACCTCATAAACATGTCATTGTCATTTTGTTACTCAGTCCTGAAAGGTGATTTCACGGTCACTGCACGGAATCACCTTTCAGGACCGATTAACAAAATGACAGTGCCACTGTTCATGAGGTGTGGTCCCAAAAAAATGATTGCTGCAAATTTGGTGAAAAATTCCAGGAAATGACTGCGGTACAAGTGTGTGTTGTGTAGTTTCTATGCATGCTTGTAACTTTGCCAATTTTTAATGTTTTCACTCCAGATTTTCAACACTGCCATTTATTCATACCTCCTTATGAACAGTACAGCTGTCATTCTTAACATCCATGGACGTCATTGTCCACCTAGAGATAAATGACCTGGCTGGGAATGGGATCAGAGCAGTACAAAAGAGGAGTTTGTAGAGCTGGGGAGGGACCTTAGACAAGTAGCATGTATGGTAACCTTCTCTGAGGTCCTGCATGTCTATGGCAAGGGTGATGCTAGGGTACTCCACACCATGGGATTCAATGAATGGTTGAAAAACTGGTGCAGAGCTCAGGGTTTTGACTTCACTGGGGACTGGGGGTCCACCTAGAGGGATGCAGGCCTATACTGGCATGATGATCTGCATCTGTCCGAGAGGGGGACCAGGATCCTAGGTGATAGGTTTAAATGCTTCATTGGCAAGCATTTAAAGTAGCCAAGGGGGAGGTACTGAAAAGGAGCAGAGAAATCCCAGCTTCCCCCCACAAACCACGGTAGTTAGTGAGGTAAACACCAAGGAAGAACAGTCAACAGGGATCAGGACAGGGGTAAATGCAAAAAAAGGCAAAGGCAGTAAAGACAGAGATGGGGCTAAAAGGGGTAAGGCCAAAGAAAGGAGGGTGATGAGTACCAATGCCCATAGTCTGTGTAACAAGCTCCCTGAACTAGTGGCCTTGATGGAAGAAGGACACCTGGATATTGTGGCAGTCACAGAAACATGATACACAGAGGACTATGACTGGGATGTCAACATACCAGGGTACACAAGCTATAGGAGGGACAGGGAGGGTAAAAGAGGAGGAGGAGTAGCTCTCTATGTAAGGAAAGAGATCAAAGCAATGGAACTAAAGGATAAACAGGGAGTAGAGGAGGCAATGTGGTTCACCCTGGAGACAGGAAATGATGCTACAATCTGCATGGGGGTTGTATACAGACCCCCATCTCAGGGGAAGGCAATGGACAAGGAAATGATAGAAGGTGTCCTTAGAAAGGCAGAAAGAGGAGAGATGTTGTTGATGGGGGGACCTAAATATGCCAGATGTTAACTGGAGCACCTTTGCTGCAGTGACATCCAAGAGCAGGGTTATTCTCGATGCCATACAGGGGGCATGCCTCAGACAGCTAGTGGTGGAACCCACTCAGGAGGGAGCAATCTTAAACCTGGTACTGTCAAATGGTGACGGAGAATGGATTTCGGATTTAGAAGTGGGTAGCCATCTGGGAACAAGCGACCACCAAACAGTGTGGTTCACGATAAACACAGCCATACAATCAAGCCATACAAAAGCAAGAGTATTGGACTTTAGGAGGGCTGACTTTGGGAAAATAGGAGATTGCCTCAGAAAAGCACTAACAAGCAGGCAAGAAGGAGGGTGAAGAAACAATGGTGGGAAATTTAAACAGCCATCACAGAGGTAACAAGCCTTTGTGTAAAGCAAATCAACAAAACAAAATGAAAAAAAAAACACTATGGTTCTCAAAAGAGGTGGCAGGGAAGGTTAAGGAGAAAAAAGTAGCATTCAGGAAGTATAAGGAAACACAGAAGGAGTAGGACAGAGAACTATACCAGTTAAAGCAGAAGGAAGCATAGAAGTTAGTCAGAATAGCAAAGGCACAAACTGAGGAAAAGATAGCCAACTCAGTTAAGAAGGGGATAAAACCTTTTATAGGTACATTAGGGAGTGAAGAAAGACCAAGGGGAGGATAGTGAGGCTTAATAAAGGGAAGGGAAAGTGGGCAGAGGGTGACAGTGAAAAAGCAGAGATACTGAATAAATACGTCTACTCAGTATCCACAAAGGAAGAGGATGGGGAGGTACCTAAATCAAAGAATACAAGCACTCTGGATAGGGAGGTCAATACCAGTCCATTCACAGAAGAAAAGGTTCTGAAACAACTCTTAAAACTGAAGGTGTACAAAGCAATGGGGCCTGACGGGATTCACCCAAGAATTCTAAAATAACTAAGGGGCGAACTAGTGACACCACTGACTACCCTTTTTAACAAATCATGGGAGGACAGTGTGGTACCTGAGGACTGGAATAGGGTGGATGTGATTCCCCTTCACAAAAGTGGGAGCAAGACAGAGGCAGGAAACTACAGACCTGTTAGTTTGACCTCAGTGGTAGGGAAAATGATGGAATCACTTCTGAAGGAAAGAACTATTGAGTTCCTAGAGGCCAGTGGGGCACAGAACCCAAGGCAGCATGGATTCACAGCAGGAAGGTCATGTCAGATGAATCTAATAGATTTATTTGACTGGGTGACCAAAGTAGTAGACCAGGGAGGGGCTGTGGACATGGCCTACTTAGACTTTAGCAAGGCATTTGACACAGTCCCACACAAAAGATTAATACACAAGTTAACCAGCCTTGGAGTGGGTCCCAAGGTGGTAGCCTGGGTAAAAAATTGTCTGGACAGCAGGACGCAGAGGGTAATAGTAAACGGAGTCCACTCGGAAGAAATGGGGGGTTACTAGTGGGGTACTGCAGGGTTCAGTACTGGGACCGGTCCTCTTTAATGTCTTTATAAGTGACATTGCAGAGGGACTGGAAGGAAAAGTATGTCTCTTTGCAGATGACACAAAGATCTGCAACAGGGTTGATACAGAAGGTGGGGTGGAAAGGTTGAGAAGGGACTTGGTAAGGTTGGAGGAATGGTCAAATTTATGGCAACTTAGATTCAACACATAGAAGTGCAAAGTAATGCACCTAGGAAACAAAAACCCAGAGGAAGAGTACACAATGGGGGGTGAGATACTAACAATAGCAAAAATGGAAAGCAAACTGGGGATAGTCATATCAGATGATCTAAAGGTGGGCAAGCAATGTGAGAAGGTAGTAAGGAGGGCTGGCGGCATACTGGGATGCATAGGGAGAGGCATCACCAGAAGAAAACAGGAAGTTGTTATCCCTCTGTACAGACAGTTGGTGAGACCCCATCTGGAGTACTGCGTGCAGCTCTGGAGACCCCATCTCTGCAAGAACATAGACAGTATGGATTCTGTCCAGAGGAAGGCAACTAAAATGGTGCAGGGTCTGCACCAGAAGACACATGAAAAGAGATTAAAATAGCTTAATATGTATACTCTCGAGGAGAGGAGGAGAGGGGGGACATGATAGAAACTTTCAAGTACCTCAAGGGAATCAACAAAATCCAAGAGGGTAGTATCTTTCAGAAAAAGAGATGTGCAAGAACAAGGGGGCACAATTTGAAGATGGAAGGGGGATGGCTCAGTGGTAACGTGAGGAAGTATTTTTTCACGGAGAGGGTTGTGGTTGCATGGAATGGCTTTCCTGACGAGGTGGTGGAGTCAAAAACAGTGGGGGAATTCAAGAATGCATGGAACCGAGATAAGGCAATTCTAGTGGGGGGTAGGAGGAAGTAGGCTTTTGGGTAACTAGGTTCTGCAGCTTATCCATTAGGTAGGAAAATGGGCAGACTAGGCAGGCCAAGTGGTCCTTATATGTCGTCAAATTTTATGTTTCTATGTTTTATCCTGTCCAAAATGTGTTGTCACACCTGTGGTGCAGAATGGAATGGTTGCTGTGGGAAATTGACTTTTGGGATAGATTAACAAAATCACAGTCCCACTGTTCATGGGGGGAGGTCCCAAAATGCCCATTTTGAAATTGTGGTGAAAAAATTCTAAAAATATTATTGCATTACGAGCATGCATTGCACAGTTTCTATGCATTCTCGTTACTTCACCAATTTTTCATACATTCACTCCAGATTTGCAAAATTTTTTCACACCTCCTTATGAACAGTACATCTGTAATTTTTCACATCCAGCCTGAAATGTGTTTTCCCTCCTGTGTCACAGAATGGTGTAGTCGCTTTGCGAAATCACCTTTTGGGATTGAGTATCGAAATGATAGTGTCACTGTTCATGAGGTGGGGTCCCAAAAAGCACATGTTGAAATTTGGAGTGAAAATACCAACAAACACATGGGGCATTAGGGTTTCCAACCATAATGCTCTACCCTGTAGAGACTGACAGGTGTCGGGGGGTGTGACTTGGGGTCGTCGGCTGTAATGTTCATGCCTTTCCAGCCCCACCCCCACCCTGTAGCCAGTGACAGGCACTGGGGTGTGCCTTGGGGTCTTCGGCCCTAACATTCACCCCATTCTTCTATACTGCACCCATCTCAGCTTATTTCCTTATGGAATGGGGTGACCATAAGGCCTGAAGACTCCAAAGCACGCCACGATACCTGTTGGTGTCTGCAGGGTGAAGTGAAGTGGAATGGTGTGCACGTTATGGCCGATGACACAAAGGCACCCCCACAATGCCTGTCAGTGTCTGCCAGGTGGGGGTGAGGGTTGGCGTTAGTTCAATACTTCACTGCCATTCCTATTATGCATCTCTCCAACTCCTGCACTACCAATGCCAATGCCAGCAAGCAAACATTTGGCATTGACAAATGCTTGTTGGGTTTTGTATGCCTTCATTACTGATTCCACCAGCAACTTGCTGAACAACTTCTTCACACTTGTGCACCACTCCTGCCACATCACCTACTGCATGGCTCTGCTTCCAAGCCTTCTGTGTACCTCTGTGTACCATCAACTATGTGCACACACCTTCAGTCACACATCAGATACTCCTCTACCTGTCAGGCTCCAGTGTCTGCAGGATACTTGATACACATTGTGGTATATGCTCCTTACAAACATTAACTTACTACTGTTTGAAATGCTCATTCTCATCTTGCAGCTATTATCTGAAACAATTTCCTTTTGATATATTCTATGTAAAGAAAAACAGTCACATACAGTGCATACTTTGTTTATCTCTTTCTGTTAACTTTCTTCCCATAGATGGCATGCAACATATGGTACGTTCCCAGTGGGTACAATAGTTGACAGTGCTTTTGACTCCCATAGTCAAAAACGCCACAGGTCTATGACTGCATATTTCTCAACAGCCCTAAAATTATAATGGTGCATGCAGACTCCTCCCCCCCACACACACACATACACAGACTTACAAGTTACTATCGCTATCCTATTGTCTGGGGATGTAACCTAAAGCTCTGGTATCCCTTAGCTATGACATATTTATTGAGCTTTCATGCTTTCCTCCACGCCCAATGCTTTGTCTCAGTCTCTTGCCAGACAAGATTTTCTTCTTTTGGCTGGTCATTGGTACCTTAAACACAGAAGTTCCTCTTTGCATACCAGAGTAGCTGGCAGCAACAAACTCACGCTATTGATTCAATCCAACTCCAAACAACCTATTGTAGTCTTCTACAACTTAAAGATGGGTCTGTCAGCCATCAGCGTAGACATCGCAGTTGGGATTAGCAGAACAATAAAAAACGAATGAATTTTAAGTCATTCCACTCTTCTTTACTAAAAATATTTGCACAAAAACAGAATCTTTGTCCACTGGAGTTTCTCTGCTCTTTATACTTTTTAGAGAAAGTGTTGTATCTAATCTGGTTAGTCCCCCTCCCCCGGTGGTAATATTTTTTGAAAATATATATAACATTTAGCAGGCTACACAGTAATTTTCTTTTGATTTGATAAATGGTTTAAAGTGAACATTAGCCTGCTAAACTGTGTAAAACAAAACAAACATCTCCACCCTCCTCTAGTGCCCAGTACCCAGTGTTGTTGTTGAAACTGCAAAATCCAATACAATGCACACTGTCATAAATAAAGAGAAGAAGAATTACCACCAACTGGGAACAAAAACAAATGCAATTCCCTTTAAATATCAACCAGAGTTACAACAGCATGGCAACTCCCTAAAATCTAAAGTTGTAACTGATGGGACAGACATAGCTGCCAGAAGAAATTATAACTACCGTGGACCAAAGAAGATTACAAGTAGGTCCACATATTTAAATGAGACCCACCCACTCTGTCAGCAGTGAGAGGTGACACTATCTTTTGTAATCTCTGAGCCATAGTAGGAAGAGATAGAACATTAAAAATCTTACATGTAGCCTACTTCATGATACTGACTAGACGGAACTGCTGTGGCATGGTGGTATCTCGGTTCCAGCCTTGCACCTGGGACATCAGGAACTGATGCCAGCAAGAAGTCTGGAAGAGCATCTGTGGGGAAATGTCTTCCACAAGGGGAGGGAGCAGTAGGGCAGCAATTGGACATCAGCATCTTGTTGAACTTTGGTGCCATGACTGGTGTGGATAACTATGCACTGGCCAGCACTGCCCTCAGGATGCATGTGTGGTGTGCACTGCATCAAGAAAAGATGAAGGGACTGCCACAACGAGGGAAACATGGCCTATCTCATGACACTGGATGATAGCCTCCTCAAATCCCTCAAATCTATGTAAAATCACACATACCCCCATAATGCAAAGCATCATGGGAACTAGGGAAACATGGCCTATCTCATAACGCTGGATGATAGCCTCCTCAAATCCTTCAAATCTATGTAAAATCACACATACCCCCATAATGCAAAGCATTATGGGAACTATATTCAGATCACCATGAAAGCATTTAGACTGGTTCTACTTTAAACAAGAGAGTATGGTACCAAATAGCATCTCACACACTCTGCAAATACTGAAAACAGATGACACAGACAAATGTTTCAACCTACACAGGACTCATAAATGTGCCTCATTTCTAACAGCACAGGGGAAGGATGAACCAGCCAGTCTGCTCTTACTGGTTTAGGTCATCTTGAACCCAGGTTAGGAAGTAATCTAAAAGACAATAACACCTTAGCACAAACTCATTGAGATAAGGGTAACCAGGAAGGGGCCTTAGCAATAAAGCCGGGTTTTAAAGAAATGTAAAATCAGACATATCTCCATAATGCAAAGCAGCATGGAAAGTACTAGTATATGCAAATCACAATGAAAGAATTTAGACTGGTTGTGCTGTAAGTAAGAGTGTATGGTGCCAAATGTCCTTTCACACACTCTGCAAAGGCTAAAATCTGAAGACACAGACATGTGTTTCAGCCTACATGGGACTCATAAAAATTGCCTCATCTGTAACTGCTCAGGGGAAGGATGAAACACAGGAACGTAGAAATTGTCGGCAGATAAGGACCGCTAGGCCCATCCAGTCTGCCCATAAGCCCTACACTAGTTTGTGGTCTCTGATAATACTTGGTCAATGGCTTTTCACCCCTCCTTCCCACATCTAAGGTTCCCTTATGCCTGTCCCAGGCATGCTTAAATCCTTCCACTGTGCTTGCTCCCACCACCTCCTGTGGCATACTATTCCATGTGTCCACCACTCTCTCTGTGGAGAAAAACATCCTCACATTTTCCCTTAGCCTGCCCTCTTCCAATTTCATAGCATGCCCCCTCGTTCTTGTACTCCTCCTATATTGGAAGATGTCTCCCCCCTGCACCTTGTTTATGCCTTTAAGGTAGTTGACTGTTTCTATCATGTCCCCCCAATCCCTCCTCTCCTCCAGCAAGCATATATTGATGACCTTTAATTTCTCCTCATATGTTTTCTGGTACAAGCCCTGTACCATCTTAGTCCCCCTTCTCTGGACTGCCTCCACCCTATCAATGTCCTTATGAAGGTGTGGCCTCCAGAATTGCACACCATACACTAGGTGAGGCCAGCGTTTTATACAGTGGCATCACTACCTCCCACCTTCTGCTAGTGATACCTCTGCCTATGCACCCAAGCATGCCACTGGCTCTCCCTGCAGCCTTAGTACTCTGCTTAGACACCTTTACATCATCTGAAATGATAACCCCCAGGAACCTTTCTTCCTTGGTGAGGGTCAGCAACCCCCCCCAGCCTGTAACTCTCCCCAGGGTTCCCCTGTCCTAGGTGCATTATTTTGCACTTCTTTGAACTGAACCTCAGTTGTTACATCTCAGACTATTTTTCAAGCTTCCCCAGGTCCCTCCTCATTCTCTCCACCCAGCCTAGAGTATCCACCCTGTTGCAGATCTTTGTGTCATCTTCACACAGGCAGACCTTTCCCTCCAGCCCTACCACAAAGTCACTAATGAAGACATTAAACAGGACTGGCCCAAGGACTGATCCCTGAGGTACCCCACTGGTCACCCCCTTCTCCCCAGATTGGATCCCATTAACCACTACCCCCTGCTTTCAGTCCATTAGCCAGTTTCCAACCCAGTTTACCACCTAGTTCCCCGTGCCTAGACTACCCATCTTGTTAACCAGCCTTTTATATGGGACAGTGTCGAAGGCCTTGCTGAAATCGAGGTAGGTGATGTTTGCCACCCCCCCATACAGTAGAGAGACTACATGTGCCCTCCTCCAGTCCTCCTGTGCCACTCTTATGTTGAGTGACTCGGTGAACATGGCTGCTAGAGGTTCTGCTAGCTTTCTTCACAGCTCCCTTAATATCCTCAGGTGTATGCCATCTGGCCCCATTGCATTGTCCAACTTCAGTTTTGTGAGCTCCTCCAGGACTCTCTCCACTGTGAATGAACTTGTATCTACCCCCCCTCGTGTCTATTGCCCAGCTCTGGTCCCTGATCCTCACCCACTTCAGCCTTTTCCAGGTCTCCCTCCTTACACTCCCCTGTATCTCCTCTGAGCCTTACAACCCACCCACGACTTTCTTTCCTTCGCTGATGTACCTATAGAATGTCTTGTCCCCTTTCTTCACTGTCTGTGCTAATCTTTCCCCAGTCAATAAATCAATCAATCAATCATTTATTTTTAAAAATTGCAATTTCAATTAATCAAAGCACTTATACAGATAAATAATGCATAAAAACACCAATAAAATACAACCAGATTATACTTAAACATTTTCAGGCATACCATCAAGTAACAGATCAAACAAAATCAGGAAAAGTTATTCCAAAAAGATGGGTTTTAAGTGCTATTTTAAAACTCTCAACAGTCAAGCACTCTCTAACCCGAAAAGGTACAGAGTTCCACAGGGTAGCGGCCATAAAAGCAAAAGCACGGGCCCCCAAGGCCTTGAGTCAAACCCTGAAAACCTCTAGCAATCCCACATCAGAGGAGCGGAGTGATTGGAGGAGTTGGTAAGGGCAAAGAAGATCTTGCAAATACCGTGGTCCCTGAATGTGTAGGGCATTAAAGGTCAGAAACCCGACCTTGATGGTGATTCTTCACTGTATTCGCAGCCAGTGCAGATCGCAGAGCACAGGTATGACATGACAAGATCTTGGTAAGCCAGTCAACAGCATGGCTGCTGCATTCTGCACCAGCTACAAGCAGCAGATATCAACCCGTGGTAGCCCTAGGTACAGGGAATTGCAGTAGTCAAGGCAGGAGGTCACAAAGGCATAGACCAAGGTAGGAAGGTCATTGGGCAGGACCAGGCATTTGATCCAGGCGATATTCCTCAGATGGTAAAAGAGGTCTTGACAACAGCTGACACCTGAGATTTAAGTGTCAAGCCGCTATCAAAAACCAAGCCCAGATTTTTCGCCTGATCTGAGGTAGTCAGCTAGCTCCCCCAAGCCAAAGCCCAGGCGGCTGTGCAGCTGACAGCCCCATACCTTGATAACCTGGGTCCGCAACCAACATCTCAGTTTTATCCAGGTTCAACTTTAGCCAGTTGGCACTCATCCAGTCCTGGACCTCAGAAAGGCACCTATTAAAGACTGAGGCAGCCCCACCCTGCTCAGGTACAAAGGAAATGTATAGCTGAGTATCATCTGCATAGCAGTGAAAACTCAGCCCATACTGCCAATAATGTCTCCCAACTGCAGCATTTACACTGCGTACAACATGGGTGATAATATGGAACCCTGCGGGACCCCACAAAACAGGAAGAGAGGAGCTAATAAATAAATCCCCAACACCACTCCCTGAGTCCTGCCAATGAGGAAAGATCAAAACCACCTGAAGACTATACCCAACAGTCCATAGAGCACCCACAGGCATTCCAATAACACTACATGGTCCATGGTATCAAATGCTGCAGAGAGAACCAAGAGAACCAAGATCAAACGGCTCCCTTGGTATTAGGAGATCATTAAGTACCTGAACCAGTGCTGTCTCGGTACTATGCCTCTTCCTAAATCCTGACTGGAGAGGATCGTAGACATCATGGATGGTAAGATGATCCCCCAGCTGCAATGCAATCATCTTCTCAATAACCTTAACCACAAAGGGCAGATTAGAGGCAGGTCTGTAGTTTGCTAAGCAGTCCAGGTTGAGGGAGAATTTCTTAAGGAGCGGTATCACCACTGCCTCCTTCAGGGGGTCAGAGAACACCCCTGTCTCCAACGAACTCCAGAATATCTCAGCCAGTCCATGCCTTTGCCACCTTTGACTGAGGACAGATTGTGCAATCCAATCTGTCTTCAGCCTGGGGGAGCTTTTTCACAAGAACGGTGTGATGAGTTTGCTCAATTTGTCGCAGATAAGATTGCCACAATCAGATCTGGCATCTGTCTGGTCCCCTCTAATGGGATCTACGGTGGTTGGCAGGAGACGTCGGGCCCTCAGTTCACTTGGTCTGACTTCAGCTGACCTGCAATCACTGACATTCTGATGGTCATCCAGACGTTACGACCAACCTGCTGTAGTTTGGATCCTGGCCCCACATGCCTCCTAGAAGGATGCATAGATAAATCTGGCCCGGTCCTTGCCAAAATAGTCTGGAGGTCATTGGAGAGGGGGATCTTTCCAGATGCCCTGAATGAAGAATTGTTCAGCCTCTCCTTAAAAAAACTCCTTTGACCCGGACTGTTTGGTGAACTACAGACCTGTCTCTAACCTACCCTTTGTGGGTAAGGTTATGGAGAAGGTGGTTGCATTGCAGTTGGATGACCATTTGACCAGCCACAATGTCTATGATTTTCTCCAGTCAGGATTTAGGAAGAGACATAGCACTAAGACGGCCCTTTCCTGAGTACTAAATGACCTCCTGATAGTGAGAGATTGTAGAGCCCATTCCATCTTGGTCCTTCTCGATCTCTGTGCAGCATTTGACACTGCAGATCATGGTGTACTGTTGGAATGCCTGTGGTTCATCTGTGGACTGTCTGGTAAGGTCCTCAGATGGTTTCGATCTTTCCTCAAGGGTAGGACTCAGAGAGTGGAGTCTGGAATTTATTTCTCGACCCCTCTCCCCCCATTCTTTGGGGTGCTGCAGGGTTCCTTTCTGTCTCCCATGTTGTTTGCAGTGTATTTGCTGCAATTGGGAGAGATTATTAGGTGGTACAGTTTGAGTTTTCACTTCTATGCAGATGATACTCAGCTGTACATGTCCTTTGTACCTGGTCAGGATGTGTTCCTCTCAGTGTTTAACAACTGTCTAAACGAGATCCAAGACTGGATGAGTGCAAGCTGGCTGAGGTTGAACCCAGCTAAAACTGAGGTGCTGGTCATGGACCCAGATCGTCAAGAGGCCACTATGTCAGCAGGATTACCCTCTGGGTTATGGCTTGGGGGTGTTCAGCTGACTACCTCAGATCTGGTGCAGAAGCTGGGCATTATTTTTGACAGTGGCTTAACCCTGAAATCTCAGGTGGCAGCAGTAGTCAAAACTCTTTTTATCATCTGAGGAATATTGCCCAGGTGAAACATCTGGTTCCTCCTGAGGATCTTCCAACTTTGGTCCACGCCTTCGTTACCCCCCGCCTTGACTACTGCAACTCCCTTGACCTAGGGCTACTGAGGGTAGCTATCCACCACTTGCAGCTAGTGCAGAATGCGGCAGCCAGGCTATTGACAGGTACTTCTAGGACCAGTCATATAACACCTGTGCTCCGTGGACTAAAGTGGCTGCCAGAACAGTGGTGGATCACCTTCAAGGTCAGTTTGCTGACCTATAAAGCCCTACATGATCAGGGAGCTAGTTACTTGCAAGATCTCCTTTGCCTTTACTGTCCCCTCCTCCCTCTCTGATCCACCAACGAGGGATTGCTAGAGATTCCCAGGGTCTGCTTAAAGACATCTTGGTCCCAGTCTTTTATTTTCGTGGCCCTGACCCTGTGGAATTCTCAGCCTCGTTGGGTGTGAGACTGCCTGACTGTCCATTGTTTTAAAACCGCATTGAAAGCACATTTATTTAGCCTGGCTTATTTTGGTTCTTAGGCCACTTCTGTAATTTATATAGTTTAAACTGCTAGGTTTTATCAACTAATGATGTTGCTGTGTTTTTGTGATGTTTTTATGTTGCTTATTTTATGTACAAGTGTCTTGGCTGTAGAAAGACACTTTTTACAAATAACATTTTGATCGATTGATTGATTTTCACTGCTTACAGCCTTCCTTGCTTCCCTCTGATTCATTAGGTACACCTTACTGTCTTCTTCCCTTTGAGTCTCCTTATATTTCCTGAAACCCACCCTCTTGGCCCTTACCCTGTCTGCCACCTCTCTCGAGAACCATAGTGGTTTCCTCCTTCTCTTGCCTTTGTTTACCATCCTGATGTATTGGTTCGTCACCTCCTCTATGGCTCCCTTCAGGTGTTCCCACTGCTTCTCAGCTCCCCCTCCTATCTCCCTCCTCTCCAGGACCTCTTTGATACAAATCCCCATTTTAGCAATATCCACCCTCCTAAAATCTAAGACCTTTGCCTTGGTATGACTAGACTGTGTCTCTGTCCCTATGCTAAGCCTCACTATGTGGTGGTTGCTGGATCCCAGTTGACCTTCCACCTGGATATCAGTGATTCTGTCCCCATTGATCAGTACTAGGTCCAGAATCACTCTGTCTCTGGTGGGATCAGTCACTAGCTGTCTGAGGCCTGCCCTCTGTGGGGAATCCAGGATGTCTCGGCTCCTGGTGAAGCAGCTGCTGGGATGGTCCAATCTATGTCTGGGATATTGAAATCACCCAGCAGTAATACCTCACCTCTTGTTGTCATCTCTTGAATTTGATCCCCTAGCTCCCTTTCCACCTCTTTCTGTGCTGGAGGCTTGTAGATCACCCCTGTGCTGATTGCTGTGCCATTGCCTGGCTCAAGGGTTACCCATAGTGTCTCGGCCTCCCCCTGTCTACCCAGTACCTCCACTGCGTTTATACCCTCCCTGACGAACATGGTCATCCCACCCTTTTTTACCCCCATCCCTCCTGAATAAAGCACACCCAGTCATGATTAGTGGTGTACCATGTCTCCGTTATTGCTGCTGTGTCCAGGACTGCCTCTACTAATGATGCCTACAGGTCTGGGATTTTATTCCCCAGACTGCGAGCATTTGTAACCATGGCCTTCCATGTTCCACTTGCTATCTGTAATCTATCTATGCCTTTGTTCTACTGCTTCTTTCCCTTTCCCCATATTTCCTCATTATGCTGCCTTTCTTCTTCTGCCTTTCCCTCTATGTCTGGTTTAGGTGTTGCTGCTAGCATCTTGCCTTCCTGCTCCTCATTTTTGGCTTCTTTATCTTGTGGGGGTGGGCTTCTAGACTATTCCTGCTCTAGTTGCCACCCTCCCTCGGCTAGTTTAAACTCTTGGCAAGGAAGCAGTTAAACTGTTCATTTAGGACTGCTTTCCCCTTCCTGGACAGATGCAGACCATCACTCAAGTACAGTGCCCCATTGTTCCAGGTCAGTCCCCAGTCCCCAATGAAGCCCAAACCCTGCTTGCTGTGCCAGCCCTTTAACCATGCGTTAAAGCTTCTGATATGGAGATTCCCATCTTCCCACCTGCTATGGCCCAGTAGCACCTCTAAAAATTTCATGGAGTTTGCTACCTTCCCCAGCTGCCCTCCCCACACTCTGAAATCCTCCTTGCCCTGCTCAAAGCTTGCCCAGCCCTTGGATAGATCATTCATTCCCAGGCGAACAATGACCTCCAGCCCCCTCTCTTTGCCACTGCTTTAGTGATCCTCAGGATCTGCTCCCCCTCACTCTGAGCTGTGCCTCCTGTGAGGCACTTAACCTCCCTTTCCGCTCTACTGTCCTTGCCCAGATCCATTCTCCAGACAATCAATCCTCCATCAAGAGCAACTTCTTTTTCCACTGAGGTCCTCTTTCACCCCCCACTGGGTCTCCCTTTTGGAGGACCCTCACATCCTCCTTTGTCACAGCCTCGGGTTTCATTGCAGGACTCTGCCGCTCCTCCAAGACAGTGTAGGAGTTCTTAAGCTGGACCAGATGTGGTATGTGTCTCTGCCCCACCCTCCATGAACCTCTCTGAGACCACTGTAGTCCATCCTGACTTCTGCCTGGGCAGCTGTTGCCACATTGGCTGGTGACATGGTGGCCTCTGAGTAGGAATGAAGGTCTCCACTAGTCCTGCCAGCTCAGCCCAGACACTGGACACCTCCACCCTCAACCCAGAGAGGTGTCGGCATATGGAGCAGCACTGCAGTACCCAGAATGACCTCCTGAAGACTGCTGCTCTGCACCCAGTGCATTGCACCACTCCCTGCATTTTCTCCTATTGATCTGTCTGTGTCCCCTCTTTCAATGCTATCTCAACCTTCTTGCTGTTATTGTTAAGCTCTCTGATTTCCTTGTTCAAGCTCCTTTTTCTCTCTCTCTCTCTCTCTCTCTCTCTCTATACTTCCTTATCCTTCCTCTCTCACTCTATTCCTCACCTCCCTCACATTCTGAGTCTGTCTTATCTTTTGGCTAGTTCCTGATCCTATGTGCTGTCAGGAAGTGTGATTCTTTGGGGTGCCTATAAAGGCAGATGTACCAGGGATGGGTGGGATGGGGAGGAGGAGTTGAGCCTAGCCCCAGTTCTTAAAACAATCACAATCAAACACCCCTCTGCCACTCCTGGCATCCCTTGCCCAGCATCTATAACAGTGGCAGCAACAGTAAAAATAAAACAACAATTATAGTTTGAATTCACTAGACCACAGAGCCCCAGCAAGCAACGTTCCACTCCATTGTGCTACTCTGCACTCTATCCAACCTGCCCTCCTACTCTGTGTTACTGTGAGGGAGATCTGCTCTGCCGAGACTCTTTGGGCACCTTAAGTACTCACGCTACTTAGTGCCAAAATACAATATTCAAACGAGCCCCTTTGTTTCCCTGGACACCTTCCCCCAGGCATCCTCTTGTCCCTGACTGAAAAGCAATTGTTACAGAGTGAACATAGAGCTGTGGCTGCACCAAATATATTATTATACAATGGCTAGAAAAATAAAACCTTCTGATTGGCTGGCTGGCACCTTCTAGTCATTGTAAATCCTAACATCACCGAACAGAAAAAGGTGCTAGCCGCCAGTGAGCCACATCAAAGACCCCACCTGAACTCTGTCCAACTATAAGAAACCCAGGACGTTAAAGTGCAATGCAAAAGTGGGAGATTCAAACAACCACTGCCATTTCCATTAGCTCCAACAGCCCCCAAACTCACATCACATACCCCAAACCATCTCCTGCTTGCACATTCACCTCACCTTGTGTTCTTATCCTTCGGTTCCATTTTCAGTCCGCACAACATTTCTACGTTGTCTCCTGCTACCTCAAAGAAGTACTCTCCTTCCCAAAGTCCACATGACTGCAGCTCCATACCATGTCCTCTATGAACAACCCCCACCCTCGATCCAAGTCTTCTGCACCCCAACAGTCACTGGGAGCACAACTGCCACCTTCATGTAAGCTGGCTACCTGTTTCCACCACATTAAAATGATGAACTGCTTTGAAAAACAAAAAAGCCAAAATATCAGAAAGGGAGCCCTGTTATTAGGCATGTGCTTATATATATGCATATCTCAATGCTCATGCATATTCATGAGCGCATGACCAGTATCAGAACTCTGTTTTTCCGATTGGATTTTTATAACAATTATCACTTGTTTTTCATAACTAAACACTTCCCCAGTTCAGCAATAGTCAAACTAACAAAATATTTATTCACCTGAACAGGGATGATGGCAGGCGAACATGAAGGTCCAGAGACTTTAGCGCTGTGAAAACCACATGGTGTCACTCTGCCAGTGTAACAACAAAAAATAAACAGAATCTAAAGCTGGCAGAATATGCATTAGCTGTGACCCGCTCACTAACTTACTTCAGGGACATGGGAGTTGGGGGGGGGTTATTAACCCTCACATAAACATAAACAAGCTCTCCTTTGTTGCTAAGACGTAAGTGAGTAATTATTCAAACAATAGGGAACTATCTTTTGTGGTGCAAGACTATATAACAAAAAAATATGTTTAGAATAGCAAAAAAAAAAAGAACTGTAATTTTCTTATTTCTTTAAAAAAGGGGAACATTGCATAATCACAATATCCCACTTAAGGGTGTGGATGATGCCAGGATTTACCCATGCCTGGTGTATTTTGCTCACTCGGCCTGCAGCCTTGTGACCAAACAACACACCACATGTGGGTAAATCCTGGCATCACCCACACCCTGTCATGGTATATTGCTTAACTGCAAGTCAGAAAGCAAAAACCAAACAAAGTAGAGATTAGTTACTCCGCTCCAGTCTTCCCTCTGTTCCTCTTACCCGCTGCAGCTTACAACTCCATGTTGCAGCTCTGGTATCCCACTCTCCCCAAATGGCAGACCCCTGTTCTGAAAACAATCACAATCAAGCACCCCTTTGCTGCTCCTTTTGTCCCTTGTCCATCACCTATAACAGTGGCAGAAACAGTAAACATAAAATAATTACAGTTTCAATTCACTAGACCACAGAGCCCCAGCAAGCAATGTTCCACTATGCTGTGCTGCTCTGCAGCCTAGTCCTGCCCTCCTACTCGGCATTCCTGTTAGGAAGATCTGCTCTGCTGAGACTGTTTAGACACATTAAGTACCCCCGGTACTTGTCGCCAAAATGCAATATTCAAAAAAGCCCTTTGTTTCCCCAGACACCTTCTTCCAGGCAGGAATGCCAACTTTTAGGAATCTTTGCGGGTGCTCATTGCCAGTAGGTAGTAATTTTCCTGTAACCAGGTTCCTCAGTAATCTTTTTTGCAGGCTGCCTTGAAAAATTGAGGGTGCTTAAGTCAACTTTGTGGGTGCTTGAGCACCCAAGCACCCATGGAGTAGGCTCCTATGCTTCCAGGAATCTGCTTGTCCCTGGTTGAAAAGCAACTATTACAGAATGAACATAAAGCTGCAGCTGCACCAGATGCAGTATATTACTGCAAGTCAGAAAGCAAAAAACAAAGTAGAGATTAGTTATCCTGCTCTGGTCTCCCCCTGTTTCGCTTGCATGCTGCGACTGCACCAAATATATTCTGTCAAATCAGAAAGCAAAAACCAAACAAAGTAGAGATTAGTTACTCCATCTGGTCTCCCCTCTATTCTGCTTACCTGCTGCAGCTTTCAACTCCATCTTGCAGCTCCTGTATCCCCTCTCCCTGAATGGCAGACCCCTGTTCTGAAAACAATCACAATCAAGCACACCTATGCCACTCCTGGCGTCCCTTGTCCGGCACCTATAACAGTGGCAGAAACAGTAAAAAAAAAAAATTGCAGTTTCAATTCACTAGACCACAGACCCCCAGCAAGCAAGGTTTCAGTCCACAGTGTTGCTCTGCATTCAAGTTGACCTGCCCTCCTACTCGGCATTCCTGTGAGGGAGATCTGCTCTGCCAAGACCATTTCAGCTCCTTATGTTCCGGTGGTACTTGGCGCCAAAATACAATATTCAAATGAGCTCTTTGTTTCCCCGTACACCTTCCCCCAGGAATCCACTTGTCCCTGGCTGAAAAGCAACCATTACAGAACGAACATAAAGCTGCGGCTGCAATGAATAGATTACTACAAGTCAGAAAGCAAAAACCAAGCTGGCCCGGTGGTGCTGAGGGTTGAGGTGCAGGACACCACACCTCATGCTATGATGGTGACCTGGGGTTGGGAACAGACTCAGGTGGCTCAGGGGCTAGTGGGGAGAGGAAGAATGGAGCATCCCAGGACAGCTCTCCTTCCTCAGGGAGGAAGGATGCTGCAACATGCTGCTTGCCTGCCGCCCAGTGGTGGCTGGATGGTAGCACTTGCATGCCATAATGCAGAGGGTGATCCCATACAGGAGCTTGAGCTATCCCCATGGAGGCGGAGCGCAGACATTGCACCCATTGCATGTCCATGGGCCTGAGAAGAAAAAGTGGAGGAAAAACCCCTCCATGTGGCAGGATGGAAGACCAACCCCTCACAGACGCTACAGCAGTAGCCAGACACAACCGCAGGTCCAGTGGCAGAGGACCTTAGTGAAGGTCAATCATGGGGGAGAAGGATGTAAAGAAATAGTAAAAAAAAAAAAAAAAAAGACAAATCAAACAAAGTAGAGATTAGTTACCCCACTCTAGCTTCCCCTCTGTTCTGCTTACCCACTGTGGCTGCACCAAATATATTCCATCAAATCAGAAAGCAAAAACCAAGCAAAACTGAGATCAGTTACCCTGCTCCTGTCTCCCCTCTGTTCAGCTTACCCACTGCCACTTACAACTCCATTTCGCAGCTCCGGTATCCTGCTCTCCCCGAACGGCAGACCCCTTTTCTGAAAACAATAACAATCAAGCACCCCTCTGCAGCTCCATAGCAGAAATAGTAAAAACAAAACAACAATTACAGTTTCAATTCACTAGACTAAAGAGCCCCAGCAAGCAAGGTTCCACTACGCTGTGCTGCTCTGCAACCTAGTCAACCTGCCCTCCTACTCGTTGTTCCTGTGAGGTAGATGAATCAGTCATAGTTTGGTCTTGCTGGTTTGAATTATGGTCTAGTCACATCAGTTAGGTAAGAATGAGCTGATGCCAAATTTGTATTTAACAAATGTGCCAAAATTCAGAACTTTTATCTTAAATTCTTCCCAGTTGAACTTCTAGGCCAATTTAAAATCACTTTGACCTTCACTAAGTAAATTTAAATAAACACACTTTCACCATTGCCATGGGGCCAGGGCTAGTCCCATGACCACCCCATTCACTCTCCCTGGTCATTTCTCAGCCTCATCCTCCCTTCCCAGATATTTGATTTAACAAAAAAAAAATCTGAGTCATGGTAATGTGCCTATACTGAATGAGTTTTTAAAAATTCTGAGTGGTAGATCAGTGGAGAATTGAAGAGGTTGGGGTTTATTTATTTTTTCCGTTAGTCCTTTTTCTCCTTCCTGGTTGGCTTTCCTCATCTCCACCCCCCCTCCCCCAAGTCCCATCACCCAGTATCTCCTGGACTTTTCAACTCCAGCTTCCCCATAGCTTTCTCCCCAGTGGGGTGGTACAATGCTAAGCTTAACCCGCCAGACAGTATCCAGCTGGAGCTGCACCTAGGACACCAATGCAGCACCTGCAAGGGGTCAAAGAATCATCCTACTAGCCAGGGTGATTTTTTTCCATTTTTCCTCCCATTCCCATGGTGTAGAGGAGCTGGTGTCCAACTACATCGGTAGCCTAACTGCACATGCTTCTGTCCACAATATGTACGACATCTGCCGCACATCCAACCCCTGTGTGTGGTTTCAACTGTCTCACCCTATGTCACCACTAAGGCCAAGCTCATGTCAATACTGCTCCCACCCTGCCCCTGACAGGACAGCAGTTCAGCGGACACTCAGTTCTGCTCCCCCAGCTGATCTCCTGCAGCCCACTCCTGAAAATGTGCCGCAAGCATGGCAGGAGGTTAGGTGTTTGATACCTCAGGCGCCACGCCACCAGACCAGATCCTCCTCTCCCAGCCGAATTCTAGTAAGACATTCCCAAACGTGGGCCACCAGCATGTCAGGAGGTAAGAATCCAATGCCTCAGCCCACCACACCACTGGGCCAGTGGTAGAGGTTGAGATTTTTGACATAGGTAAGGGCTGGTGAATGGGCTGCCCTTTACATCCTATTTGTGGCCTCATATACCCCAATACCAATAATCTCATGTCTTTGGTAAAAGCCTCAAAGCAGAACCAAAGGCAGGGGTCCAAACTTAAGCTGAACTTCAGTTGCCAATTTCCACATTCATTCATCCTTACCATCAGGATCTTCAGTGAAGGACTAACAAGAATAGACCGAACAATCATTTGCTTAACAGACTAGAGTTGCCAAGCATTATGACTAGACATTATTGTGGACATTGTAACCATTGTGTCATGAGATCGTGAGACATTTGAGAATCTGACACTGGGACATCACTGGCCATGCAGTGAGCTGCATGATGTCCACAAGATGATATTTATCTTCTTTAAACAACATAAATCAGAAGCAATTCCTATTCGGTTAATTTCAGAGACTTTTATTTTATTTATTTATTTGTTTATTTATTTCAGTTTAGGATTAATACCTTTGAGTCAAGAACTCGTTTTCAAAGGTTCCAAGTCAGTAGGGGACAAATACATTACAGACAGAACATAAAAAATACAGAGACACAGTGAATCAAAATACACAGTCAATTACATAGCAGTTTTATACAACATAATTACACTGGTGCCAGAGTAGGACTTTGGATAGGTCGGGAGGGCGGGGTACACTGTCCTAGTTGTTACTTGGATGGTCCGTAAACCAAAAGACAGAGAACATAAGGTGGTCAGCCTTGATGAGGCTGACCACCTTTGAATCTCATCTCGAGGTAGGAGACTTGGTTTGCTGGCCAAGGCACCTAGCTTCACCTGAGCTCTTTCCTTCTAAGACTGCTTGAAAGGCAGAGTAGAGAAACTTACCAGAGCAAGGGGAGAAGGATTAAGACTTAGTTTGGCTAAGCAGATTTACTGTGTGGTGGTGTTTTTATTTTTTACTCACAGGGATTGCTACTGTCTGTTGCTAACATTTCATTGCTTTATTTTTTCTCTGATTCAAATTGTTGTTGCTGGTATACCTTCTTCTGCATTATTACAAGGTGTGCCTACAGGTGTGTGCTAACAGATTACTGCTGTAATCTTCTGATTCAAATTGTCTTTTGCAAGGTATATCTTCTGTTACTGCTTTATTTTTCTCTGGAGCAAAGTGTTTCTTACAGGGTATATCTTCTCTGAAATTACTGTATTACAGGTGGAGCTTACATTTTTGTGACTTTTTTATCATTGGGCTAAGCAAAATTACTGTTTGACACTGTTTTATTTTATTCTTGTTTGTTGAAAATGTTTGTTGTCTCAGAGGTGTTTCAGTCTCCTTCTCACATTGAAGGAGCTAATTGCTTTTCCTCCCACAGCTCTTCCAAAGGATTAGGTGTGTATGTGGGGGTGGAGCTGGCAAACTGTCAGTACTTCAACAGAAAGAAGGGTTAAAAGTCAGGTTAGTTGATATCTTGGAGGTAGAAGACTTGGTTTGCTGGCCAAGGCACCTAGCTTCACCTGAGCTCTTTCCTTCTAAGACTGCTTGAAAGGCAGAGTAGAGAAACTTACCAGAGCAAGGAGAAGGATTAAGACTTAGTTTGCTAAGCAGATTTACTGTGTGGTGGTGTTTTTATTTTTTACTTACAGGGATTGCTATTGTTTGTTGCTAACATTTCATTGCTTTATTTTTTCTCTGATTCAAATTGTTGTTGCTGGTATACCTTCTTCTGCATTATTACAAGGTGTGCCTACAGGTGAATGAACAGATTACTGCTGTAATCTTCTGATTCAAATTGTCTTTTGCAAGGTATATCTACTGTTACTGCTTTATTTTTCTCTGGAGCAAAGTGTTTCTTACAGGGTATATCTTCTCTGAAATTATTACAGGTGGTGCTTTACAGGTTTTACAGTTTTATCTAACATTAGGATAAGCTTTCAGGGTTACTGCATTTGTTGTTGACTGATTGTTTCTGCTCTTACCTCCTTGTTCTTTCGTCCGTGGTTCTTCTTTTTAGGCAGGGGAAGGGCCCAGCCACCCACCCCCATCCCCAACCACCCCACGCTACACTCCTTTTATAGGGTACCACAGTTGTGACATTTCCTGTGGCAGAGCAGGAAGGGGGCGGATCAGTGGGGCCTCCACAAGGTGATCTCATTTACAGGGCACTAGTAATTTAACTTGTTATAACAAGTTAAACAAAGCACAATTAAACCATTACTTGCATTTTTTTTCCTTCTAATTACTCTGACTAGGTTACAAACCCAGCAACTTATTTGGAATGGATTTCATTAACTGCAGGTACTGTGGAACAATTTTCAGAAGGACAGTCTTACAGGATTTAGGACACTGTCCTACATGCTGGGCCTTTGGAGATCTTAGGTCTCAGCTCCGGGCAGCATGGGCAGAGATTGCACGCCTCAAATTTCATATTGAAGAGGAAATACATTATAAGAACCACCCACCATTTCCCCAGCATCCAACAGAAAAACCTCGACTGCAGAGGGTAGTTGGTCCAGGAGGTTGGCAGGTGGTTAGGAGGAGCAAATCAGGTGCCCCATCACTCTCTGCTCTCCAACACATTACCTCCAAAAACCATATAAACACTACAAACAGGTATCTGCCTCTATCTCTGAAATCAAATAAAGAAGCAGAAGACACTGCAGAGCAGGACACTGCGGCACAGGAGCTAGACAACAATACTCACCCAAATCAGGAACCAAAACTAAACAAGCACAAAGGAAATCCAAAACTTCTGATCATAGGAGACTCCATGATTCGGGAGTTGATACCATCTCCAGCCAGGGTGATGGTCAGATGTCTTCAGGTACATCAGCATGAGAGACACTGACCGCATTGCTAAAATTGTTCACAAAGCAGGAGAAAACATTGATGTCCTAGTACACATAGGGACTCATCGATCTCGCCAGCCGGGTCAGTTGTGGAGACCAAGGAACACCTGACTAGGCTGGGTGACAACTGAAATCTATTTTGTCCGGCATCTCCTTCTCTGAGATCCTGCCAGTCTGGGAGAAGGGAGCAGATGGACAGAAGGTCAGAGAAGGGAGATAGGGGAGCTAAACACGTGGCTCAAGGACTGGTGCCAGGAAAAGGACACAGATTTGTAGGGAACTGGCAACAGTTCTGGGAGCAAAGTTCTTTAAATTTGATGGACTGCATCTGACTAAAGAGGAGTCAGTGCATTGGGGCAGAAGTTTGATGTCTTTGCAGAATATTTAAACTAGCAAATGGGGAGAGGGTGCAGCACCCATACGCCGAATGGGAAGAACACCCTCCCCTCAGCTAGTAGTCAAACAGGAATTCAGCGTGTTTGCCATTCATTTGCATCACCAGGTAAGAAAAAGGTTTGTCTCCCATACAATGCACAGGGTAATGCCAAACTTCATCCAACAACTAACACACAAAATCTGGCCAATTGAAAATCATGTACAAATGCTCACAGCCTGGGAAATAAGATCCCAGACCTGCAGGAATAATGTCAGAGGCTAAGCTGGACATAGTAGCAATTAATGAGACGTGGTTTACCAGTAACCACACTTGGGAGACTTCAGTACCTGGCTATGTATTGTTCAGAAGAGACCGAGGTGCAAAGGGGGGAGGAGGGCCCTGTATGTTAATGAAAATATCAAAGCTACAGAAATTCAGAATACACACAAGGAGCCAGAAGAACTGTGGGTCACCCTGGAAACAGGAAATGGGACAGCCATAAGAACTGGGGTTGTCTACAGGCCCCCAGACCAGGGGAGGACATAGACACATTACTGTTAGAAGATATACAAAACATGACAGCTAAAGGGGAGGTTCTGATAATGGGAGACTTCAACATGCCAGATACAGATTGGGCAATACCAGCAGGAACATCTGCCAGAACTAGACTCATAGTGGATTCCCTGCAGGGGGAGGGCCTCAAACAACTGGTACAGCAACCCACAAGAGACAGGGCTATCCTAGATCTAGTACTGACTAACAAAGAAGGGATCACAGATCTCCAGGTAGAAGGTCACCTGGGGGCCAGTGATCATCACATGGTATGGTTCAATTTGGCTACTACATCTAAATCATCCCATTCCAAGGCAAAAATATGGGACTTCAGAGGAGCTGACTTTGATAAGATGGCCAACAGAGTTAAGCTAGCCCTGGCAAAAGAAACACAGGTGAGGAGGTACAGGCAAAGTGGGCAAGCATTAAGGATACAATACTTGAAGCAACATCCCATTGTGTTAGACAGAAAAGGAAGTGCAAAGAAGAAGGAAACCACTTTGGTTCTCAAATACAGTAGCAGAAAGGTCAGAGCCAAAAGGCTGGCCTTCAGAAAATATAAGGGAACACAGCGGGATGAAGATAGGGAGGCATACCAAACTGCCCTAAGGGAAGCAGGTAAGGCAGTAAGTCAGGCAAAGTCCCAAACTGAGGAAACACTAGCACGAACAGTAAAGAAGGTGACAAGACTTTCTATAGATACATTAGTGAAAGGAGAAAGTCCAGAGGGGGTATTGCTAAGCTTAATGGAGAAAAGGGAGCATGTGAGGAGGAGGACCCTGTAAAGGCATCTATCCTAAATAGATACTTTTGCACAGTATTTACTGAAGAGAAGGTAGGGCAGGGCCCACAGCTCAGCATCATGGACACAGGGGGGAGGGAGGTGAGCACTACTCCCTTCACAAAAGAAAGGGTCCTACAAGAGCTTGCTAAGCTCAGGGTGGATAAGGCAATGGGACCTGATGGCATACATCCCAGGGTACTTAAGGAGCTAAAGGAGGAACTAGCAGAGCCATTAGCAGAATTGTTTAGTGAGTCTCTGAGCACAGGAGAGGTCCCAGAAGACTGGAGAAGGGCTCATGTGATCCCACTCCACAAGAGTGGTAGCAGGGAGGAGGCGGGAACTACAGACCGTCAGTCTTACCTCAGTAGTGGGCAAGATTATGGAGGCACTCCTTAGGAAAGGATAGTGCAACACCTGGAATCCATAGGGGCACAGGATCCAAGACAGCATGGGTTTACAAAGGAAGGTCCTGTCAAACTAATCTCATAGATTTCTTTGACTGGGTAACCAGAGTGGTGGACCAAGGGGAGCAGTTGATGTCGCCTACCTTGACTTCAGCAAAGCTTTTGACACTGTTCCACATAGAAGATTGATAAATAAGCTAGGTAGGCTCGAGTGGGTCCAAGTTGGTCAACTGGGTGGCAAACTGGTTGACGGGCAGAAAACAGAGAGTGGTGGTAAATGGTATACAGTCAGAAGAGATGCTAGTCACAAGTGGGGTACCTCAGGGATCAGTCCTGGGGCCAGTCCTATTCAACATCTTCATTAGTGACCTCATGAGATGGACTAGAGGGTAAGGCTTGTCTGTTTGCAGATGACACCAAGATCTGCAACAGAGTAGATGATCCAGATGGGGTGGGCAGAATGAGAAGAGATCTGGATAAACTAGCAGAATGGTCAGAAGAGTGGCAACTGGGATTTAATGCAAAGAAGTGCAAAATCATGCACATAGGGAAGAGAAACCCTGAAGCCACTTATAGGCTGGAGGGAGTTGCTAGCAGTCACAAAGGAAGAAAGAGACTTGGGCATCATCATCACTGATGACCTAAAATCATCCAAGCAGACCTCTAAAGCAGTAGGTAAGGCTAGGGGGTGTTGGGGTGTATTAGTAGGGGTATCACAAGTCGTAAGAGGAGTAATAATCCTCTGTACAAGACATTGGTTAGGCCCCATCTGAGTACTGTGCAGTATTGGAGGCCACACTCCACAAGGACATTAACCAAATTGAGGCAGTCCAGAGAAGGAAACCAAAATGGTGCAGGGACTGCATCAGAAGACATATGAGGACAGATTAAAGGAGCTCAATATGTATACCCTTGAGCAAAGGAGGAGAGAGGTGATATGATCGAGACATTTAAACACCTTAAGGGCATAAACAAGGTGAAAGAGTCTAACATGTTTAAATATAAGAAAAATTGCAGGACAAGAGGACACAGCATGAGATTAGAGGGAGGCTGATTAAGGGGGAATGTGAGGAAATTATTTTTCACAGAAAGGGTGGTAGATGCATGGAATGGCTTACCACAAGAAGTGGTGGCTATGAATACAGTGCAGGGCTTCAAACAGGCATGGGATAGGCATAAGGGAGCAATACAAATGACTATGAATAGATAGGTCACTGACAGAGCAAAGGCCGATGGCACATTTATAAGGTAGAAAAAGAAATGAGCAGACTGGATGGGCCTTGCGGTCCTTATCTGCCGTCAACTTCTATGTTTCTATGTTTCTATGAGGCACAGCTACTTTATATTTGATTTTGCACTCAGTTTACACATCTGCAGAACTCTAACAAGTATAACATTGGCCACATTCTACACAGATTTTTTCTTGGATTGGTGGGAGGAAAGCAGCTCTGCAGAACTTTAATATGTGTAAAAATTACCCCCTTCTACACAGATCTTTCCTTGGTTGGTGGGAGGAGAGCACCGACTGTGACAACAATTCCAATCTACTCTTTGAGAAAATTATTTTTGGTCAGGTACATAGATGGAGGTTGGGCCTAAATTGCAAAATTCCACTTCTGCAAGAATTCCAATTCTGTGGAATTATGCATGAGTCAGAACAGAACTTTCCCGCTGCACAAAATATAGAAATAGCAGCATTTCACCAATTATAGTAATGTAAACCTCTATAGAAAAAACTATATTAAATCCTGCAATTGACATTTTTTTTCTGCATACAATGTCTCCATGATTTAACAAACAAAATCACAGTTCAATAGAGCTGTGCAGAATGTAGAATTTAACTATTGGAATTCTGGTGGAATCATAATTCCACTCTTGAAATTGCTTTCAGGATTTGGGGGTTAAGTTTGATGATTTCTGAAAGTATGTTGCAGTTTATTTTTTTTATTTAAACTGCAAATTTGTTTTTTAATTGTCACATTTCCTGCTCTCACTATAACCTCCCCGCCTACCACTGGTACACATTCTACCCCAGAAACTGGGATTAGTTATGACAAAAGCAGTATCCCTCCAGTAAGTGTTTTGGCAGTGAGTGGAACTCAGCAACTGACTTTGTCTCAATGAAATCTCTAAGTTAAAATAAAGAATTATTTTTACTAAAATACTATTAAAAACATTCAAATAAAAAAGAATAAATGACATACCCTCATTCTGAATGATTAAGCATAAGCCCCCCTCCCTAGGGAGTGATGACCCTCTTCGGAGTCAGCACTGAACGCCGAGAACAGCTGACACTAAGATGTTTATATTCGGTTTTCTCCTTCTGTAACCTGGGCACCATGTCCCAATGGGATACTACACCTGCCTTGCTGGCCAGACCAAGGTGGAGGGGCCTGGGTTCCTATTCTGATATACAAACTGGTTCTTTCCCAGGATAATATTATTGCGCAGTGCCACCACCCAGAGTATACTTTAAGTGGGTCTAATATAAAGGTGGTGCAACCCCCTGGGATGCTGTACCCACCCACAATACCATATTGCCATCCCACACATGGATTACCATTAGCAAAACCCCCAAACCCCAGGTTTTCAATTTAAAGGCTCACTCTAGTAATATGCTCATGCACCAGATTTATAGAAAACAGTTAACCAACAATTTATTTAAAGGGGATGAGGGTTACATAGAAACATAGAAACAGAATTTGATGGCAGATAAGGACCGCTTGGCCCACCCAGTCTGCCCATTTCCCTACCTACTGGATAAGCTGCAGATCCTAGTTAACCAGCAGCCTACTTCTTCCTACCCCCACCCCCCAGAATTGCCTTATGACTATCCCATGCATGCTTGAATTCCACCACTGATTTTGACTCCACAACCTCCTCCGGAAGGCCGCTTCCATGCATCCACAACCTCTCTGTGAAAAATACTTCCTTAAATTACCTCTGAGCCGCCCCTCTATCTTCAAATTGTGCCCCCTTGTTCTTGCACACCTCTTTTTTTGAAAGATACTACCCTCTTGGACTTTGTTGATTCCCTTGAGGTACTTGAAAGTTTCTATCATGTCCCCCCTCTCCCTCCTTTCCTCGAGGCTATACATATTGAGCTCCTTAAGTCTCTCTTCATATGTCTTCCAGTGCAGATCCTGCACCATTTTAGTTGCCCTCCTCTGGACAGCTTCCATCCTGTCTATGTCTTTATGGAGATTGGGTCTCCAGAACTGCACAAGTACTCCAGATGGGGTCTCACCAGCTGTCTGTACAGAGGGATAATAACTTCTGTTTTCTACTGGTGATGCCTCCTATGCATCCCAGTATCTCCCCAGCCTCCTTGCTGCCCTCTCACATTGCTTGCCCATCTTTAGATCATCTGATATGACTACCCCAGGTCCCTTTCCATTTTTGTTGTTGTTAGTATCTCACCCCCGTGTACTCTTCCCTGGGATTTGTTTCCCAGGTGCATTACCTTGCACTTCTTAGCATTGAATCTAAGCTGCCATACATTTGACCATTCCTCTAACCTTGCCAGTCCCTTCTCATCCTTTCCACCCACACCCTGTGCATCAACTCTGTTGCAGATCTTAGTGTCATCTGCAAGAGACATATTTTCCTTCCAGTCCTTCTGCAATGTCGCTATAAAGACATTGAAGAGGACCGTCCTAATACTGAACCTCTGCGTACCCCACTAGTAACCCTCCTTTCTTCTGAGTGGACTCCATTTACTATTACTCTCTGTGTCCTATTCTCCAGCCACATTCTTTACACAGGCTGTCATCTTGGGACCCACTCCCAGGCTGGCTAACTTGTATATTAATCTTTGTGTGGACTGTGTCGAATGCCTGCTAAAGTCTAGGTAGGCCATGTCCACAGCCCCTCCCTGATCTACTACTTTGGTCACCCAGTCAAAGAAATCTATCAGATTCGTCTGGCATGACCTTCCACTGTGAATCCATGCTGCCTAGGGTCCTGTGCCCTCTGGCCTCTAGATACTCGACAATTCTTTCCTTTAGAAGTGATTCCATCATTTTCCCTATCACTGAGGTTAAACCTAACAGGTCTATAGTTTCCTGCTTCTGCCTTGCTCCCACTTTTGTGAAGAGGAATCACATCTGCCCTCCTCCAGTCCTCGGTACCACCCCATCCTCCCATGATTTGTTAAAAGGGTAGTCAGTGGTGTCACTAGTTCTACCCTTAGTTCTTTTAGAATTCTGGGATGAATCCCATCAGGCCCCATTGCTTTGTCCACCTTCAGTTTTAAGAGTTCTTTCAGAACCCTTTCTTCTGTAAATGGGCTGTATCAACTTCTGTATCCAGAGTGTTACTACTGTTTGTTTTATGTACCTCCCCCTCATCCTTTGTAAATACTGAGCAAAAATATTTGTTTAGTATCTCTGCCTTTTCACAGTCTCCCTCTGCCCCCCCCCCCTCCCCTTTATTAAGCCTCACTATCCCTCCTTGGTCTTCCTTCGCTCCCTGATGTACCTATAAAAGGTTTTATCCCCCTTCTTAACTGAGTTGGCTAGGAATGGGTACATTGGAAGTAAAGGTTAAACAGCATTTTAAAGTAGCATTTGGTAGACTAGAATCAAGAGATCTGCAGTAGGAAAAATAATAATTTTGCATTTTTTAGATTCAGACCTCAATCAGATTTTGCCGCCCACCAATCCTCTGATGGATTCAGGATTTCCTTTCTACCTAGCTAGCTACATTAGATGACAAATACACATTAAATGCCCACACTGGGTATCAGTCCCCAGTCTATAATAGAACCATGCTATTCTATACTTATCTGAGTAACCAGTATTGAATTATTAGTTGCAGGCCTGATATGGTGCAGCTGGTTGGCTGGTTCACACATTTCTTCACCCATCTCTTGGCACTGGATATGCGCAAGGTGCAGACAACTCACTAAGTATCTCCTGGATTTCTGGGCTTGACTGCCCCAAGAAGGTCTCTTAATACCTTATATTTACAAGTAGAAGTTTATTCACTCAGCATCAAACATGCAGCTTTTCTATTAACTGAAGTCATAGGATTCATCAGCCTCTCATGGCTAAGGTAAAAACATTCTTGCAGCCCTCTCACAACTGCAGGCAGGGTTTTCCTGCAGCCCTGTCACAGCTGAGATGAAATCAGGATTTCTTCTCCACACTTTCTGCCAATGTGGAAAGATGACTGCTAGCCCTGGGGGACAATATCTGTCAACCCCCCCCCGCCAGCCACTTCAATTTCTTGCAGCCACATTTCTCTAGCTAGGGGTCAGAGCCCCCTACCTGTGGTGGGGCTCCTGCTCAACTGACTCAGACCATTCTCCTTGGCAAAGGGGCCAGAGCCTACCTCCCCATGGAGGGGCTTGCACCAAACTGACTCCAGACTGAAAAGTCTCTGGGGTTTTGGGAGCTCTCAGCAGCTCCTGATTGTCCGTTTCAGTTGTCTCTCTTGAAATTAATATTTATCAGGCTCCCTCGATGCCTGATAGGCTTCTCATTTAGGCACCATCATTTGTCCCTGCTTTTTCCCCCACAAGTCTTGACACTATCCCAAAAGTCTTTGCCCAAAATTCTAGCATTCCCATTGGCTACCGATGGGTCAAAGGCTGCAAATATGGCTGCTGTTAAACACTGTATCAATGCAGGTCATAGGAGTCCCAACTTTAAAGTTCTGGTGCAGCCAGTACATTTACTTTTTATTTAAAAATACCCCACAGTTCAGCTGCCATTCTAGTGCCCTCTTAAGCACTTGCATTATTTAATATTTATTTGCAGCCTTGTGCCTGTTGCTAGCACTGAAATTAACTGTCCCCAGGCACTAGCCAGGCTCCCCCATTAATATTAATTTGGCCTTTATCAATATTCATACCGCAGGGCCCATGCTCATATTAGCGCTCTTTATTTGAAACATTCAGCAGCTCCTCTTATAGCTGCCAAACAGTCTCTGCTCCACTTCCTGCCATCAGGATCCAGGACCCCACAGGAAGTGGCCGCTTTATCGCAAAGTGCTATACAAACGGGAGCACTGGTTCATTCATGCACGAGCCACCAACTGCTCTACAGAGCAGAAAAGAACATGGCGGCTTGCAACCCAGCTCCTCTGGCCCTCACTAAAGCCTGCAAACATGCAGGCGCTGGACAGAGGCTTTGGGGCAAACCTTGGGACCATAAGGACTTGAGCTGTGGCGGTGCACACCTGAGGGAGATTGGGGAAATACCACAGGGAGTCGGGGGGAGAATGGGGAACTTACAGGTAAGCCCCCACAGGGGGGTCACACTTACATTAGGAGAAAGCATTTCCTTGGAAAAATAACATAGAAACATATACTTTGACAGCAGATAAGGACTACTTGGCCCACCTAGTCTGCCCAATTCCCTACCTATTGGATAAGTTGCAGATCCTAGTTGACCAACAGCCAACTTCTTCCTAACCCCCACCAGAATTGTCTTATGTCTGTCCCATGCATTCTTGAATTCACCCACTGTTTTTGACCCCACAACCTCCTCAGGAAGGCTGTTCCATGCGTCCACCACCCTCGCCATGAAAAAAATACTTCCTCCCATTGCCTCTGAGCCATCCCCCCTCTATCTTCAAATTGTGCCCCCTTGTTCTTGCACATCTCTTTTTCTGAAACATGCTACCCTCTTGGCCTTTGTTGATTCCCTTGAGGTACTTGAATGTTTCTATCATGTCCCACTTTCCTCTAGGGTATACATATTAAGCTCCTTTAGTTTCTCTTCATGTGACTTCTGGTGCAGACCCTGCACCATTTTAGTTGCCCTCCTCTGGACTGCCTTCATCCTGTCTATGTCCTTGCAGAGATGGGGTCTCCAGAACTGCACGCAGTGCTCCAGATGGGGTCTCATCAGCTGTCTGTACAGAGGGATAACAACTTTTTATTTTCTTCTAGTGATGTCTCTCCCTATACTTCCCAGTATCCCCCCAGCTCTCCTTACTGCCTTCTCATATTCCTTGCTTACCTTTAGGTCATCTGATATGACTACCCCCCAGGTCCCTTTCCATTTTTGTTGCTGTTAGTACCTCACCCCTCATTGTGTACTTTTCTCCTGGCCTTTTGTTTCCCTGGTGCATTACTTTGCACTTCTAACCCCATGAATAGATAAAATCTGAAAACAGGATGCAATGATACACCACATGAATTCATATCCCATATGGTGCATACGTTGGGATCCAATGTACTAGAGTATGTATGAATTAAGACCACTTGCACTGGCACAAGAATTCCATTCATAAGGGGTATTTACTAATGCATGGGGTGTGGCTTCATACATCAGTACAGTGAACATTAATGTATTAATTCATTAATTCATACAGCACTAGTAGTACATCAAGTCTGATATACAAGAACATCAGGTCTGATGCTGTATACCCATGCATTGGTTCTGCTTAGAAACATATAAGTGCATTGGGTCCGAATTCCTAGAGCAGTGCATGGGGGGTTGAAATCACTGGTCTGAATTCTCGCACCAGTACATGGGATCTGAATTCACACACAAGGATACTGCAGTGCATGGGGTCTGAATTCATACACCAGTGCATGTGGTCCAAATTCATATAACAGTTTATATGGTATGAATTGATACACCATTGCATGGGTCTCTGAATTCATATGCCAGAGCATGGAGTCTGAATTTGTACACCAGTCTGTGAGGTCTGAATTCATATAACAGCACATGGGTCTAAATTCATGTACCAGTGCATGGTGTCTGAGTTCATGTAAGAGATGGAAGAACCTCAGTCCATCTTGGCTTGGATATGGTCTGAATTCATTTGACTTTTTCTTCAGGCAGGCTGATTACCTTACCTGCACAAGTATTTGGATCCTGCTACAGTAGTGCCCAGCATCATCTTCTGGGTTCTGTTATGACTAAACAGTATCCAGATACAGTGGAGTACACCAGGATGAAGCACAGTGTCACAGTTTCCTGCATGACAAAGGGATTAACTCCCATTATAGATTCCTTGTTTCCTGTAATAACCCTGTTGCAGAATTCTCTAGAATTGGGTTTCATTGTGTTAGGCTACATTGTACTTCTATATAGAAACATACAATCTGCCAGCAGATAAGGACTGCTTTGCCCGCCTAGTTCACCTATTTTGCCCCACCTAAAATCTCTGGTAGGGATGGGCTACCCAATGGGTGTCCACATCTCATAGTGCAGGTATCAGGTATTTTAGCCAGGTAGGGTAGTTCAGATAAAATACTACCCTACCGACTTGATAACTGTATATTAGGGTTGAGTAGCAGGTTGGGTAGTGCATCAGGTAGTTGAGTGGCTAATGGGTCAGGAACTTACTGTCTTTTTGATGTTTCTGACTGTGCCATCTCCTTCCTGATCGTGTGACTAAACCACAACTGTCTGGTTGCCAGATAAACCATATCCCTCCTGTCCCCTTACGCAGAGTGCCGGTCAGGCTACCACCACAATCCTCTAATCCCATTTCATGTCCTACAGGAGTACAAATGATCAGCCATGGTATACGAGCTCTGCAAAACAGAGATAGAGAATGGAGAGATTCCGCAGCCAGGCAAGCTGTGCAGCATGCATCCATTCCACTGCGGTCTGCCCAACTTAATTCATTTTCTTTGATTCCTATTATGATAAAAAAAAGAGAAAGGATGCCTCTAGCCAATGCACAGAGGGAACTTGAGGCTGAGGAGCCCACAGCAGCACACAATTTAGTACTTGCTGAGTGCAATAGGGCCTCCCGCACAGCCACAAGTCACTCAGAACCAGATAGGAGTCAGGACGGAGGGCATGCTGCTGGCAGTATCTCGATGTCTGACTCAAAGAACTTTAGTCCACAGTCAAGGGCAGGACTCAGACCAAAATCAAAGAGGAAAGGGCAAGACAAAGGGAAGGGAATTGACTGTTGAAATATAATAAATATCACTCGCTGGCACTATTGCCTACAGGAGGAATTTTATTCATTCAAAGACGCTCAGTGACTCAACAACAACTGGACCATGCCATGTGGGAGAGAGGGTCATTGAGGAAGTGAAAGAAAATAAAAAAATAGATAATAAATGAAAAAATTATTGAATCCAGACAGATTTGACTGGACTCTGTAATTTGGGCTCTTTAACTGTTAGTGGATTGGATCTCAGTATTTTCTTATTCCTTCTTGTGCAGTCTAATGGGATCATTCAGACTTAGCAACAACCACTTGCACTTTCCAAGTTTCCAGATAGCACAGTATATGAGCACAGCAACAAACTTGAGTTGATTAAAACTAATGCAGTCAGTCCAGGCAGTCACCCACCCACACAAGCTTAATATAAGTTAAATAACATTTCTGACTGCAATGTACTGCTTCTGTTTTTTTCTGAGTCTGTGTGAATGTTTCAGCATTTCTCAAGAGAGGGAGAAATTTAAGAAAAATATAAATATGTCTGATAATTTTATTGTTCTTTTTGCAGATTTGTTCAGACTCAAAGCATTTCCCCCTAAACACATAAGAAAGGAGACTTTGTGTTCATGATGCAGTGTGCACACAGTTCAGCTTAACAGCATGTGTGTGTGCATTAACTGCAAGCAAATCCATTAGTCTTAGGGCCAGTGCTAGTTCCTGACATTTATTAATGTGGCATATATTAAAGGGAAATCTCAGCCCCTGTTTATTACTGTGGACCTAGAGGTCCCAATTACAAACCACTGAAAGAAATAATTTTTTAAGGTGTGACACATGAAATTTATTGCTTTTATCTGATTGATCCTATGTCTTTCCCGTAGTATTGTTTGACTCTCAGCATTCTCTGGTATCAGCAAACTCCTCTTATTCAATTTGTTTTAACAATCACCAACTTGAACTTGTGAAGGAATTTAAATATCTTGCATTATTTTTGATTCTTCTTTGACCTTTAAAACACATCAACAAAACAGTTCCAAAAGTCTGTAAATGTCTGGGGCACTTAAAACATGGCAGACATTACATAGAAACATAGAAAGATAGACACTGCCGGCAGAAAAGGACATGTTGGCCCATCTAGTCTGCCCTAAAGTCCCTACTGTGCTACAATAGACCATAATTGATCTCAGGCCTTACCCCCCACTGTATATCAAGCTTGGATCTTAAGCACATTATTGGGCAACCATTCTCCCATCTTGAATATGAATATACTATTTACTGCCATGCCTCTGCTTCTCATCTTCTTCCATTAAATACCATTTACTACCAATTACTTCATTTCATCCTAAAATGAAAATGGGACAAGCATCACTGCACTTGATTGCACCAACTAACCTGGTTATCACCTTCAACTAGGAGCACTTTTCATTGGCTGTATCTTATTTACAAAACTGTTAATAAGCAGACCCCTACTTACTGAAAGGCTAACTGTTCCTGTTCACAAATACAACCTCAGAGATGTGCCCTGTCCTGGTTTTTCCTTGCCTAAGTTTGATACACACTTTGGCAAAGAATGTTTCTCACATGGGGCCCTTTTCTCTTGGAACAATTTGTCTCCTCAGCTTAGAAACCCGTCCTCCCTTGGAATTTTTAAACATGGTTTGAAAAGATTACTGATGTAGGAACAATCCATTTACAGCTGTTGCTAGCTGTTTTTGTGTATTTTTGTCTTTGTTGTTTTGTTGTATTTATGTGTTGGTATGCTCTGTAAACAAGACTTGTTTCTGTAGTTTTTATGCAGCTTTTAAATAATAAAAAAAAAACCTCACCTCCAAGGTGGGCAGTCTCAGATTTACTTGGATCATGCCAGGGTCAGATTTTCTGAGATTTGAGTTAGAATGTAAACTGGGTCACAAACACCTTGCCCATTGCTGATTTATTACAGTTAAAAAGTTATTTTAAACTATTTCTTTGTTATTTGATTCTCTAGCAGATGTCCCATTGGAATGGCTATTCCTAACATTCAGGTTCAAAACCAGAGTATCGCATGGCACATTCAGCATTCTTCCTTCATTTACATGCACATCCCAGATAGCAATACTAGGATTTCCACGATTCACTCTTGAAAGTAAGGGTGGGTGCTGTGGCTGGCAGTCTTTAAACTGGATCCCATTCCCTCTGCCATGTAAGAAACATTAGGTTTAATTCTAAATTGGACAATCTCCTCTTGGGGCACTGCAGGTTGGCAGGTGTGAAGTTGGTAATATGGTTGGGTCATGAGGAGTGTTGAGATTTCATACAACTGAGTGCTCCCACCACCACCACCACCAGCATGACATAAAGAGGCAGTGATGCAGCAGCAGGGAAGTGCAGGAACACTGACCCTCCTGGCCAGGGTAAGGATACAGGAACCTATCCTACCCCAGCCATAGTTTCGTTGGTCCTGCACCACAGTCTAGGATTCCTTTCACCTATAGTGGGAAAACAGTTAGACAAGCAAAATGGTTAGGGTATTCTGTAAGTTGAGAGTCACCTAAAATGAGTACTATATACTCCAGAAACATTTTATATGGGGACAGTCAGGAGGGAATAAATAAAGAAAACATCCAGTCAGAAAAAAAGTACAATCCTCTTGCATGAGTTTACAGTCATAAACTCTGCCCATTGATATAAGCAAACAGGTCAGCCCAGGTAGGATCCCACCCATGCCATTAAATTCTGAAGTAAACAGAGAAAGTTCATAGCTCCTGCAAGATAAGATGAAGAAAGTCACAGTATACGCCCCTTGTAAATGTGATGCAGTTTCTCAGAAGGCACATCCTTTACAAAGAATAATACATGAGCAAATTAACTAAGTACTAGCTGTTTGTATTTCTTCCTCAGACTAGGAAACTTCCTACTATGTGGTTTGTCAGAGCAAACGTTAAGCTCCATAGCAGCATCTTCAAGCAGTCTCTGAGCTACAGTAATTAAAATGGATTTGGCAAGCCTCACAAGAATGGTAGATAGAAATGATCATAAAAGCATTCTCATAGGGAGACTGAAACATATTACTTCATGAAATTATCACCAAAGGTGCATCATGCTGTCATCAAGGATCACTATTGTTAATAACATTTTAATAACAATTAATCTATAGTCTATGGCTCCTGTTTGTTAATACAACCAACAGTAGGAGACTACTGTTACAGTTGTAAGAGTGGTCTGTGGGGCATTCTTAGGGTATGCAAACCACAGACCAAAAGTAATTGCCTCCACTGAGATGGAACTCCACAGATGGCTGGACAGTGAGTCCCATCTAACAGTGATTGCAATTACAAAAGCCCTATCCCCAGATTGTTTCAAATGGGACTTTGGTCCAACCAAATGATTAGCCTCAGTGGAGTAGAGACGGTGGCCTGGAACTAAGACCAAGAGGCTGTTATGATATCCCACACCTGGTCTTTGTAGGGTTTTATGCCATAACTTGACAAAGCAATCTTGAAACTGGTGTGCCACTGAACTGGCAGCCATTGCAGTTTACACAGCACAGGCATGGCATGCTCTGAGGGGTTAACATCAGCAATCAGCCTTGCTGCAGCATTCCGCACCAGCTGCAGGCAACCTTCAACTTTCCAAGCATCTGTAGGTAAGGAGGGTTACAGTAGTGAAGTCTGGAAATTATGAAGACAAGTGGGGGGGACCTGGAAAAGTCAAGGTGCCTGGACAATAGACAGCATGGATTCGTCCCGGGGAAATCATGTCAGACAAACCTTGTGGAGTTCTATGACTGGGAGATGAGTGCCTTGGACCTGGGCAGACCAGTGGACGTCCTTTTTCTAGACTTCAGCAAGGGATTTGACTCTGTTCCTCACATGGGCCTGTTGGATAAGCTGGGAGAAATAGGGGTGGGGAACCAGATAATCAGATGGATAGGCAATTGGCTCCAGGACCGGACCCAGAGGGTCATAGTTGGTGGGATAGTCTCATCCCCAAGGAGGGTCATTAGTGGGGTCCCACAGGGATCAGTGCTTGTGCCCCTCCTGTTCAACACCTATGTCTCTGACATAAGGACAGGTATCAGGAGTGAGATGAGCCTCTTTGCGGATGACTCAAAACTGGGGGCGGTGGTGGATGGGAGGAGGGAGGGTGGCCCTACAGGGGGACCTGGAGGCTCTGGAAAGATGGTCTAGAAAGTGGAAGCTGAGGATCAATGCAGGGAAATGCAAGGTACTGCACCTGGGGCCAGAAACCCAGGCCAAGTGTACACCCTGGGGGAGTGCTACAAGTCTCGATGGCTGAGAGGGACCTGGGGGTGGTGGTGGATGTTAAGATGAACAACTCTGAGACTTGTAGAAGGGCAGCAGCCAAGGCCAACAGGATACTGGGGTGCATCGCTAGGGGGATCACCTCCAGAAGAAGGGAAGTGATACTCCCTCTGTATAACTGCTTGGTGAGGCCGCACCTTGAGTACTGCGTGCAGTTTTGGAGGCCACACTTAAAGAAGAACATTAAACTCCTGGAGAAGGTCCAGAGGAGGGCAACCAAAATGATTTGGGGCTTGGGGGACAGGACCTATGAGGAGAGGCTTGAAGAGCTAAATATGTACACATTGGAAGAGAGAAGGGACTGGGGGGACATGATAGAGGTCTTCAGGTACATGAAGGGGGTAAATAGGGGAGGAACAGCCAGGGTGCTTCGAAGTAAGGAGGAGGGGGCCACTAGAGGGCATGGGTGGAAGCTGAAGGGGGGAAGATTCAGGGTAGAAAGGAGGAGGTGCTACTTCACTGAAAGGGTGGTGGGGCAATGGAATGCGCTGCCTAGGGGGCTGGTGGAGAGAGAGACAGTGGAAGGGTTCAAGAGGGGTTGGGAGAGGTACAGGGGAAGGGTTCTGGAAACAAAATCCAATGCAGCAAGAATATCTGGAACTGGGAAGGGAGAAGCGAGAGGAGGTGAGTGGGGCAGCAAGGTCAGCTCCCAGGGTGGGGGCTGACCAAACGAGCAGACGCAAAAGACCATTAGGCCTATTCTGCTGGCATTTTTAGTATGTTAGTAAGTACCAGGGTCACCAGGTCCTCATGCTCTAGATAGGGTATAACCCAGGTGATATTAATTCCTCAGCTGGAAAACCTACTGTTGACCACTGCCACCATTGCTAGAAGTTTAAGGAATCCATAAGAACCAGAATAACTGGGAATGGGGTGAGTAATTTATGGTTGTTTTTTTTTTTTTTTAAGTATTTGTTTTCAGCTACCAGATAAATACACTGGGTAACAGTGAACATTTACAGGAATGATGTGTGAAATATATGCATTTATTTAAAAGAGATTTACCAGGAAAGGCATACTGAGCTGTGAAGCTCGTTTCCAGATGCGTCCTTGGGGAGGGTGTAAGGGATACGTATAAATAAGTAGAAGCACAGTAATAACAATTCTGCAATACACAGTACGTACAATAATATACATTACCAGAGCAAATAATACTGCAGGTTAAACATCAGAAGTGCGAAGTTCCTGGCACACACTAGAAAGTAATGTCACAAATACAGGAAAGGGTGGGCGAGAGAGTCAGTAGAGGAGAGTAAAAAAGAGAAGCTGGGGGGGATGAAAAGGAAAAGTAGTGGTGGGAGTAAAAGAGAGAGGAGAAGAGAACAGATTATGGTCGTAGGGTGGGGGAATAGAGTGTTGAGGATTAGGAAGGGGTGGAAAGGGTGATTAAAAAAAACTGTATACATCAGATCGGGAATGGAGTACCCAAACATGCATAAAACAGCAGTCCACATAGAAAACTGCATACAAGCAGGAACGGAAATAGAAAATTGCATTTCACTGGGTCATTTCTCAGGTCTACAGATCAGACAAATTTGAAAACCAGATACATAGAGGATAGTGGAAGTGTTAGTTCTCAGGGTGGCCACCTATATTCAATAAGCTAGGAAAGTAACAATGAAGGGCAAAAGTGTGCACGGATGCCTCTCACCTAGGGACCAAAGATATCTGTTTGCATGCTAAATGTGTTCCATTTGTGACACGCTTCCGTAATTCTAGGTCTATGAAAAGACACACACCTACAAACTATATGCTCAGAAATACTTGCACAGAACACTGCAATGTTTTTACTGCAAATTAGACATTATAAGGGCATCACAGAAGCTGTTTACACAAATATTTTTGTGTAACAGTGCACATCCTCCTAGTCTTTAGGTTGGGGAGACTGTCTCCTGGTGACCTTCGAGCCCAATCAGCTACTATCCCTTCTGCCACTACAGCTGGGGTCACTGAGGAACAGGGTTCACAAGTGTTGATAACCCTCAGTTAGCTGGAACTGTGGTTTTCTCCCTGGTTAACTGTTGACTTCTCCCTCCATCTGAGCACTGTGTGTGCACAAAATTTGCCCACATGCAGAGAAATGCCCAACAGAGTGTCAAGCTCCCAGCTCCACCATAGGTGGTTCTGTAGCGGTAAAACACATAATCAATCTTCCCCAGACTGGGCTGCACTGTCATAGATAATGATCCTAAAAGCCGGCCACCCAACTGCAGAATCCTTCATCAGAAATCAATGACAGTTGGTTTGGAAAGGATCTCCATTGGCAAAAACTGCATTCAAAAAATAACATAACCATATAAAGACAGCAAAGTTCCATTAAAAGAAAGGTATTCCAAGGTCAAATGTCACAGAATTGAAAGCTCACTCCCTGAGAAAAGTCATAAAACAACTAAAGCTTTATTTCTAACCCTGTCTTTGTGTGTTTGAGCTTGCATTAGTAAATGACTATGATTAAAAACCACAAGAAAAAATAAACTTAAACAATACATAGTAAATAATGTTAAAAGTATTCCAAATATGAAAATATATTTGTGTTAAGTATAAAATGAGTTGGAAGTAAATTAAGCATTCACCAGCCGTTTCATACATTTATAGTGTAAGTACTGTTCAGATACATTTGTCTTAAACTCTGTGTACAATAAGTCAATATTACTCATGACTGTTCAAACTTATACTGTTTAAACATAATCTATCTGCAATTCTGTAACAAGTGACTAGTGTATGTGTACATTCAAAACCCAAACCTAACACAGACACCCTTGTAAATGAGATAATGTTATCCTAATATGTCCATCTATTAACATGTGTCCATATATATACCAAATCTTCTGTAGTATTAAATAACAGTTCTATAAATCTAAATCCCAAACTGAGGGAAACAGCACCTGCCACCATGCCCCGCCCCCCGGTGGGAAATCAAAGTATAGATAACCAGTAAAAAGGAATCCATAAAACCATTTTGTAGCAAAACATAATGAAATACCACCATGTACCACAATAATGTGTCCGTGTTGTCCCTGAAGCAGATGAAGAAACAGGAGCTGTTTAAGCAGTGTAATGTTACATAAAACCTAAATCTATATTCCCCCCTTCACCCACCATGTTCAAAAGTAAACTGAGTCTGATCTCAAAAGCCCGTCTTTGTTGTGTATTTTGAAATGTCCTTTCAAAACCAGTACCGACATATCAGAGATGAAGTGACCAGACAGAGAAGTGTTACAAATGGGTGTAATGTTGCACAGATCTCGACTGGGGATACTTCCTCAAACTGTAGATTCACTTTTTACCAGGGCAGTAAATTCCTTGGGAACCAGGTCCGAGAGTACAGCCACTTTTAAAACTCATTTTTTGAAAACCACTTTTGGACAAAGGTCTATTCCTTTTTTAATATTTGCAGTCTTTTTCCCCTGAGCTCTTGACTGGCCTAGTTTGGTCTTCTGCCCTGTCCAGCCCCATCACCCATACCTTGTTTCTTGTTACCCTGTGCATAACCCCCCCCCCATGGGAAAGGCTGCCCGGGGTATACCCCTTACCCCCAGACAGAGCTGAGCTTCGGTTGGGGAGTGAGAGCTGTGGTAGGCAATACAAGGCCTGTGGCAGAGCGGTGGATGGCATCCTGTGGAGTCGGGAATTTTCACTTTTTCTCCCTATCCTTGAAAGTTATTGAGAAAATGCAACTGACACTGTGGTGTCAGAGCAATGACACCTCCCCTCCCGGATACTGACTTCAGCTTGTACTGCCACCTGTGGTCATTCAGGTGGCAGTACTGTGGCGGAGATCAGAAACCCTTACACCCCCAAAGAGGCAAGTGTCCATGGGATGCTCAGCCATCATCCACCAGCTGTCCCTCCAGCAGCCAAGGCTTATTCCTGGACCTGGGTCACTGGCACTGCAAGCAGTTGTGCTACCCTGTGCTGGGGGGCTGGCCATTGAGCAAAGGTCTCTTCTGTGCAAAGCTCCAGCCTTTTAAAATTTTATTTCAGCTGCTATTACTGGCTGCCTAACAGTGTGCACCTTTAAGGTGGAATTGAAAAATTGGTTGTACTCAAGAAATAATTGCTCGTGTTAATTGCACATGTTAATATCATTTTATATTGTTGCATTTTGTATTCACTCTTTGTGAAATTTGTATGTATTTGTCACATGCGAAAGCTGCAGTTTCTGCTCATCTGCTAACAAGCATGGAAAACAAACCAAATCAAGTCAACTCGTAGGACATGTCCTGTTAACAATGTTACCCAAGCAAATAAATAAATAAACCTTATGTTGCTCCACTCACTTTGGTTTGTCATAAGTGGCTGGAACAAATACAGTTCACATGTATGCAGTCCAATATGCTCACACACACACACACACAAAAACACACACACACACTTACAAGTCATTATTTATTTTATTATATTATTTGGATTTTGTTAACCGAGTAAGCCCACTGAAACAAGGTTCTGTGAGATAACAGTGATCGTGGAATAGTGATCGCCGTTTGGGCGAGTGTACATCGCTGAAAATGAATTTTGGCGATGTACACTCGTGGTGAACTGCAAGAAGGTGCCTGAGATCTATGGGTTTCTTTTTTATGCAGGGGGGCTGTGCCCCCTGCACTCCCCCACTAAAGGATTATCAACTCCAAGGGGGTGTATATCGGGGGTGTGTGCAAAACTTAAAAAAAAAAAAAAAGACCCTGCGCAGAACACATGATCGAGCCCAGAACCAAATCTGGCACCCTCCCAACCCCAGACTGCCACCAACCCACCATGCCACATGGCCAGCTCGGCGGCCCACCACTGCACTACACCCCACAAACCCTCCCTCCTCTTCCACCCGTCACACAGCATGGTCTCCCCCCATGCTCTTGAGCAGGTACAATATTTTAAGTATCTTGGCGTCACCATAGACATCAACTTATCCTATGGGGTGCATATTGACAACATTGCCAAAGCAGTCAATACTCGAATCAGCCTCCTCTACAGACACAGGAACTCCCTTACACCCAGAAGCCTTAAGGTTGGCTGTACAGAGCTGTGTTACCTCCATTATTGATTATGGATTGATAATCTATGGATCTGCCACTGAAACTACCCTCCGGTGCATTTTCACTACTCTAAACAAGGCGTGTCACCTCATCTCAGGAGCCCACCATCTCACCCACTCTTGTGACTTCTACGCCCAAACTGGTTGGCTCCAGCTCAAAGATTGCATCAAATATCAAACATGCCTGATGGCCAAGAAAATAACCCTAGGCATCCTACCACCTGGAATTCAAGGTCTTCTCAGCCTCTCTCTTAATACCTGTGGCTCTGAATCCCAGCTCTTTCTGCTGCCGTACCTCCCAGGGACAAAGATCATTCACCTACAGAGCCTCTCTCTGGATGAATGCCCTCAACTGTGACATCTCCTCCGAATCTAAATTGGGCCCTTTCAAATCCAAGCTACAGTGACTACTCTCTGCCACTCACTCCTGTGACTGTTTCCACTAAACCCTTTTTGGCAATCTAAACCCTAGCACTTGATTACTGTTCAATCCCCTTAGCAGCATCTCTGATGTCCCTTCCCCTCTGCTACCTTACCCCTTCACCTTTCTTCCCCCTCTACCTAATGCCCCCCCCCCCGGCTCTCCTGACAAGGCCTGTTGGCTGATTTCAATTTACCTTATGATTTTACCAGTAACTGACAAAGCTTGTTTTGGCTGATTTTCAATTTACTGTATGCATTCCTGTGCATGAAACTGCTTAGCATTACTCGTTTCTATTCTTTAATTCACTGTGAATGTCAACTTTTGCTTTCTCTTCTTATTTACAATTATTTTACCATACGCTGTTTGGTCTGTAAACCTGTTGATCGCCTTTCTCTATGTATACTGTTTTGCCATACTTTTTGCTATGTTAACCTGTTGTATTATGCTGCTGACATGAAACATTTGTAAAAGAACTTTAAGCTCAAAGGTATTTGTAATCCGAGATCTAAATAAATAAAATAAAAATAAAAAATAAATACATTGCAACATCCCGTTGCTATATTCACCTATCCCCCATATCTGGTCGCTACCCTGCCAGTTATCCATGTGCACAGGCACCGTGATTGAGTCACCCTTTTTGAAAGTGCTCAGTCGTGGTCGCCATGTACATGGGATACCCTGAGACAAGCACCCCTTTTTCAGGGGCGACCCGGGATTAGGTACATAAACATCAATAAATGTCAACATTCAATAACAATTACATATAAAAAGCACAGAGAAACAGCAGGGGATACACACATAGAAAAAATACAAATTTTAGCTAATTACAATGTGGAATTTTCAAGACACTATGAAAGATGTGCATCAAGTAGATGTAGTTACAATGCTGAACTTTTGTAGACATGGTAAGCACATTCAGAACATTATGTACAAGGGCATAATGTAACAGGGAGAAGGCTGGTTTTGAGAAGGTTTTTAAATGGCCCCAGAGATTATAAGTAGTGTATACACATAACCCAATATGCTTCACACTGCCTAACCAGTGTACTGTAGATGGGATGCAAATCAAAATTTACCTCAGTCAGATTAAACCAATATAGTTTTAATGCAAAATGCTATACTTAATACACCAACTAATATAGTGGATACACAGATGAATAGATTTACCTCAGATCAAACCAATACAGTTTGCAAACAAACCAGTTTGTCCTGTACAAACCAATCTGTTTTAGTCTGCACACAGACCAGTAAAGACCAAACCAATATTCTTGCACACAAACCAATATGCTTCCATAAACCAATCCAATATAGTTTACACTTAAACCACAAGCCTTAATTCATGAACTGATGTACTTGAAATACAAACCAAAATACTTTACAAGAACCAGCATAATTTGTGTGTGTGTACATAGGGGATACATGATGGGGTTGAGTGGGATATGTAAAATATTGTCACTCTTGCAGAGTGAGGCATGGATATCTCACAAGTGCCGAAGGCACGAGTGAGATATCCATGCCTCACGAGGCAAGAGTGACAATATTTTACATATCCCACTCAGCCCCATCATGTGTTTGATTTATACAATAGGGTAGGTTTGGTAGGTGTTGCTGAATAGCAGGTTTTAGTGATGAAAATGGGTGTTATTTTACGTATCAGTGGTGCTCCGTTGTAATGAGACTGCTTTGGTTGTGGATACTGACGTTTTTTATGAATGGATGTTGTTTCTTGTTTGTGATTGGGTATTATAGCAGTTGCCTATTTTTCATTGGCTAAGGTGTGTGAACTGGGGTGGAAATGCAGCCCACTGGTTATTGTTGTTGTGCAATGATTGGTTGTTGATTGTGAGTGACAGCGTGATTTTAACTGTGATTGGTTTATTTTGTGTGTGTGGCGTGTGCACTTGCTTTACTTTCCGGTATACAGCGTTTTGCGGTGTGCTTATAGTGCATGGAACAACTTTATTTACTTAACGTTTTTATTTTACACTTTATTTATATTTGTATGTGCTGCTTGTGACAGTGTTTTGTGACTTCATGAAGGGACCCATTGACGGCGCTGGACTTCTGACATTTTGACTGCCGTGATTCTCAGGTAACAGGTTCTAATCCGCTGTGCCATCAGACAATATCTACTTAGCTTTCTTCTGAGGAGGACTTTCTTTTGAGTGACCTGTAAAAAGAAAAATATTTGTTAACATGTGCAGTACTTAACGTGTTAGTGATCGTTTAGTATATTACTTTCCCAGTTAACTGTGGTACAAAGTATTACTGCTTACTCTGATAGATATTGAATGTAATGTTAGTAGCAGAAATTGTAGGACTGCTGAAACATGTGGACATTGCTTCGTAAATGTGAAATTCTTTTTCATTTTCTTCTATGCTTTTTGTTTTTCTGCATGTCGTAGCATGTGGGACAGAAGCTGGCATCTCATTCTGTACGGTAGCTGCTTTGTGGTGTTCCAGTGCAGCTTTACATTCAGCAGAGGTAGATGGCTCTGAGTCAAAGTGGTTGCTCAGCAGATTAGAGATATTTTTCTGTTTGTGTACATTCAATTTGGAGTAATCATTAAGCCACTGCACTTGTTTGTGTCCAGAAATCTGTATTACCTCCGTTGGAGGTACATTACTATCCACTAGTTTCTGTACCAGGTGTTTCCTTATGCAGTGGTTGGTAAGCCTGCTGTCTGTTTGGATGCCTGCAGTTTGTATCATCGTTTTCATTATGGTAGCGATGGTATTTACACCCAGTGCTTGTTGTTTGAACCACCAGTTGTTACTTGCCAGTTTATATTGGTGATTTACCACTAAAAAAAAAGGGGCAGAGTCATAATTGAATTTGGCAGGTCTTTTCTCCATGTAAAATATAAAGTTTGCCACAGGACACTTATTTCTGTTAGCAATGGCATATGCTCGTGGCTTTAACATGCGAGTGTCTTTTGGGTTACTGCCAGTCCTTGTTTTCATTTGTCTCTCCTGGGGATATTCTATGTATTTGTCTCATTTGTCATCCGAGCATAATTTTATATCTCCCCACTTCAAATTTCTACATTCAGAGTTTCCCCGGATACCAAAGAACATTATAAAATGGGCAGGGAAAATCCTTTATTTTGATTGGTTAGTAGTCATGCATTAGAAACGTCTAATGCATGGCTACTAACAAGTTCAGGTAACCACGGCTTCAGGTTTATGTGAGTCTAATCGAATGTTCATTTTTGAATTACCGCCATTATTTTTACCGCTAACAGTGACATTGCTGTAACACTGAAAACCTCCTATTAAAACACGCCCAGTTCCTACAGATTACATTTTTTATTTGCTTTCCACCCACCATGCCTTCATTTGCTCCTTATTAACCTGTGTAGCCTCATTGTAATTTTTTTATCTGATCATTGCGATCAGTCCCCAAACCAACCTCGCCCCTGCCTGCCACTCGCTCACAAACTTTTCTCCCACCCACTCAGCAACTCGTTGTCTCTTACCTCTCATGCCACGCACAAAAAATTAAAAAAGAAGCATTTACCAGCACATCACAGAACTACTAGAAATAAATATTTCTTCTAGTTTTGTGCTCTCCTGAGACTGGATTTGATGCCGGTAAACTGTTCCATTTTTGCTTTCTTTCTCACTCTCTCTCTCTTTCTGAATTCCTTTTTTTTCTGTAGTTGAGGTATCTTCCAGCTCGCGCTTGACTCGTCTTCCACTCCCCTGCAGTCCTTACATGCCACTCTTTATCCTAACATTAAACAGCCACTAAAAATCCCTGGATTTCGTAATAATATAATATATTTTCTAAGCTACCTGTTCAGTATTCAGTATTCAGTAATCGGGGTAGCTCCGGAAACCATAGCAACCCCAGATACAAAGTCAGCTATGTGGCCACAGCAGGACAAAAGCACAAACTAAAAAATGGCGGAGGAACTATATTAGGTCAAAATACATACAAGAGTTACCTATTTCAGTATTTAAAGCAACAAATATTAATTTTACATATATATAAAATGCAGATCCTCATTTTATAAGTGAAATAAGACACTCGGGGGTGTGCATTAGACATTTCTAATGCACAGTCCAGAACTAACGCCTTTTCGACCTGCGGCCTGGTATATGCGCCCCTGACCATGCGTTAGAAATGTCTAATGCACACCCCTTCATGTCTTATTGCTTACTTGTTGTGTTGAGCCACATAGTATTTAAGAGTGACTGTGGAGTTCTTGGTGCCAGTACATCTTTTTCATACAGATCATTAATTAAGGTGTCAGTGAGTTCGTCAGTAGCGAATGGTCTGTTCCCTTTACCATCCTCCTTTAATTTTTTTTGTTTGGACAGCAAAACATCTCTACACTTTAGAAATGCAGGGGAAGTGGATAGCAATTCAGGATACTGGTGCTTTTTCAAGTGTCTCTCAAAACTTTGAAATTTAGCTCTCAAGCTCAAGGGCTCATACTGAGAACCGTCTTTTTTTTGGCACTGAATGAAGTAGTGACACAGAAGGTTGTTTAAATCATGTGCAGGCAGAAATTCCATGGCTGTTGTCATATTGAAGTGCTCTTTCAGATACTTCTGTAAATTGCTAACATCACATTCCGTTTTTCGTCGTGTATTATCATTTTTTTTGCTGATTCAATATACTGATCTATATAACTACTGTCTACAAATACTGTTGACGCTGTCGTACGAGTTCTTTGTGGATCGCACACATTCGGGATGGATTTCTCAAGTGCAGTTGGCTCTAATAAAGGCTCAGTATCCAGTTCGAATTGCAAGCAGCTTAACAATATTTCCTGCTGCTCGTTTCTATGCTCTCCATTTTCTTCGGCTTTCGTTCCACGGAATCCTTCCATATTCCACTGTAATGTGCTTGCTTTTACATAGTTATCCATGACTTTACAATCTTTTTGCTATGTTGTATGTGTAGATTCTGTTTAAATGCCTACCGTATAGTGTTTCATTTCAGGGCTTTGCGAAGTTTTTTAATACTGTTGTGTGAATTACTAACAGCTGTGTACTGTGCTGCATGGATAACTCGCTCTACTTCTGTAAAGCTTTCATGATTTTCACAGGTGATTCTCATTTGCTTTAGTTGCTAGGAAACAGAGCTGCCTGCACTTTTTACTCTTCATGACATAGCAACCGTGAGAATATCCGTTGCTGACATAGGAACTGTGTGTGTAAATCTGCATATCTACCACAGTTACTACGTGAGCAACATTTACATCACTCTTGTGAGAATACATGCTTTTATCTGTGACGTTTATCAGCCACATCTATTGTATAAATGAATTTATACCATAGGAGGGATAAGTAACAAGGCTGAATAAAAGTAATTGGTCAGCCCAGTTGTTCACCTCTGGAATGAATCAGTGGTGTAGCCAGAAATTTCCGTTTTGTACACAGTCTCCAACAGTTACACCCCCCCCCATAAAATAATGTACACATCCTCTCCAAATGGTACCTCTTTCCAAACAAATTGGATTGTTGTCGGATGATTCCTCTAATTTCTAAAGAGGTTGTACATGTATATGTCTCCTAAACAACAGAAGTTTAAACAGAGACACTTCTCAGTGGCTTACACTAATGCAAATACAACTGATTAGAATAAAAGTGTTAGCAGAAAGGCACATGGTTTGTGACAGGCACTCAACAAAACAGTACACAAATGTGTACAGTGAGTATGCCTGCCTACACCCTTGGAATTAATAACATTATTCTCCTGTAGCTCAAGCCATTATCCTTTTTCTTTTTTTACAATTGTTTTAATGCTCCACTTGGTCAGGACATCTCTCAGAGGTGCTTTCTCGGCCAGACACCTCTGCTCCCCTGCCTGAAGCTCTTTTCCCCTCCAGCACCCCCCAACCAGACATTCCAGCCCCCGGATCACCCCACGGGGGAGAGCCGCCTCTCCCGCCTGGCAGCCTTTCTGAGAGTTAGAGAGTCTGTCCAGTGTGGGGCCTATTTAGCCTTCAGGGAGAGAGCCAGGTGATGTGGATGTGGGTGTTTGCTACTGGAGCTCTTGTCACCTCCCTAGACTGAGCAGAGATTTTCTTGTGTAGGTTGCCCTCGAAGCTCAGACGTGCAGTGACATCCAAGGCACTATGTGCCAAAGACCGCTGCAGCTCCGCCCCATGTCTGTAGCACCACCTGTTCCTTGCACTGCTCCTGACTACCATCAAGGGCCTCCCAGGATCTGCACATTGCCTGGATCCCTTCCCGGGAAGGGAGAGCAGTCCTCCAGATGCTCAATCCCTTCCTTCCCCTGCTGACCCCTGGTGGCCCGAGCTCATTCCAGAACTCAGGTCACCAGCATTCCGCAAGGTGTGGCGTCCGGCTCCTCAATCCTCAGTGCCACCGGGCCAGCCTATTATCCCTTTTCTGACATCATAATAATGTACATCATAATAATGTTGCAACTCATTTAAGTCCCATGGTATAAGTTAAGGGTGTGCAAATACCTTTTCACAAATATATATTCCGTATTCGGCAGTCAAATATTCAGGTGTTTGGTATTTGCATATTCTGGTCAATACATTCAAAAAAATTACACAGCCCCTACCCTCCTGCCCCAGCACAAATCCAGTGAATTTTCAGCCCCATCCCCCAAACTCTGTCAGAAGTCCAACCTACCCAACTACACCAGCAATCACAACATGTAGAGTAATTTTGAAATAAATTCCCACAGCGGGTGGGTGACTGGTACAACCAGCCCATCCCCATGGCTTGCTGCTGCCTTTCTAAATGTGAACAGCACTTTTTATTTTATTTTATTTATTTATTAGATCATGGGTTTACAGACCTTTAAGTCAAAGACTCATTTACAAAGGCACCTCGTCAAGAGAGCAATACAACACAGCAAACAAAACACCACAGTACATAACACTTAGATGAAAAAAGCAACCAGTGTTACAGGCATTCACTGGTGGTACATGCCTGGTAATAGGTAGATCACAGTAGTCATAATATAGGCACATGAGCACCACGTCAGGTAGCAACCAGAGATATTTTATTACATTAGTCAGCAGATGTTGCCTTCGACCCCAGGTATATACAGCAAAAGTAGACAGAACAGACCCAGCCTATGGGTGAGGGTAAGGGGCAGGTGGGTGATTATGTGCAGTTGCAGCAGCGAGTGCGTCAGATGGCTTCTAAGGGAGACCTTGAAAGGACCAAGCTTAGTGGAGTCAGCTATGTTGGCTGGGAGGGAACTGAACCAGGAGGGAGCCCAATAACAAAAGGATCTCTGGGCCATAGAGGCCCTTACCCTGGGGACAATAAGGGAGGTTTTGACTGTGCCGCGGGTGGAGACTGAGAGGGAGGCACGCTGCAGGAAGGTGGTGACCCCAGGGGGGAGATCCCTAGCAGGGTCTTTTTTACAAGAAGGCAGGTTTGGAAGCGGAGTCTTTCTTCAAGTTTGAGCATGTTGGTGGTGGAGTATGGCAGGCATGTATGGGTGCACCTAGGGGCTCCCAGCATTAGCCTGAAGGCCTTGTTTCTAGAGAGCTGGACTCTTGCAAGTGCAGTGTTGTCGGCTACAGCATAGATGGGCAGCCCATAGTCGATTAGTGACAGGACAGAGGAGGTGATTGCCAATCTAAGGGCCCCTAGTGGTAGGGCAATCCCTATGGTGGTATAACAGTCCAGTCCTGACATTGGTGGCAGCAGAAAGGGCATTGATATGGGAATGGAAGAAGAGTGACGAATCAAAGGTAATGCCCAGATACTTGTAGGAGGAAACCTGCTCAATGGGGTTTAGTGTTCAGGCAGTATCATGAGGGGGCACCACTGGCTTTGCTTTGGTGATGCAAGAAGAGCATAGCTTTGGTCTTTTTTAGGTTCAGGACTAGCCTTCATGATGTGAACCAATGCTCAGCTCTATCAAAAGCTTGTTGGAGGGTGGCCTGGAGTGTGTTGGGGTTGTGCTCAGAGGCAAAGAGCACAGCGTCATCCGCGTAGAGGAGGATCTTACTTGGGCAGGCTAAGGGGAGGGAGTTCAGGTAGAGACTGAAGAGAAGAGGGCCTAAAATGGAGCCCTGGGGAACCCCAGAGTGGACAGGTAGTGTGTCAGATAGGGTGCTGTTGATTTTTACACACTGAGTTCTGGCAGAGAGGTAGCTGGTGAACCATGCAAGGGGGTCAGGGAAGAAACCAAGGCATCTGAGAGAGTCAAGCAGGAGGGGATGGCAAATCATGTCAAAGGCCTTGGAGAAGTCAATGAACATGGTACCGGCAGGACTTCCAGCATCAAGAGCACAGTGCAGAAAGTTGGAGAATTCAAGTAGCACGGTTCTGGTGTTGTGACCTGCATGAAAACCATGCTGTTCAGGGCACAGGATATTGGCATGGCCAGGTATTTGGCAAGCTGGTTGGCAACTACTTTTTCAAGGGCCTTAGAGAGTGGGGGGAGGATGGAGATAGGTCAATAGTTTCCCAGGGTCGCTTGATCGCCGCTCTTTAGGATGGGAGTGATGATGGCAGTTTTCCATGTGCTGAGGAACTGCCTCAGGCACAGAAAGCAGTTGAGCAGCTCGATAAGTGGTACCAGGATAGCATCCAACATCAGACGAAGTAGCCTGGTGTCAAGTAGGTCAGTGCCTGGGTTGTTACTACTAACGGCTTTTTGCAGAATGGGTCTAGCCTCCAACGGGGAGATGGTACATAGGTAGAAAGGAGGTCTCTGGAGAGTAGGCAGGGGTGCTACTGGGATAGGGTCAAAGAATTACTGGGCAGGACTGAACTCAGGTCTGAGAAAGTGTGGTTTAGGCAGTCTGCAATGCCCAAGGGGGTCAGAGCAGACAGTTCCATTAATGGAGAGTTGAGAAGGGGGTGGGGAGCGGGATTTCCCATCCTGCTCCTTTACATTATCCCAAACATTTCTAGCAAACCCCCAGGAGGAAACAAGGGCGAATTGGTAGTACTGGGCTTTGGCCTGTCAAATGGCCCAAGTACACTTATAGAGCTCAGCGTTGTACGCTTGCCTATCAGCTGACTTGCCAGATTCCATGGGAATGTGCCATAGGTTGTCTCTCATTTTAAATTTGTGAAGGAGGGAGGGGGTAACCCAGGGTGTGCTTTGCTTTTTTGGTGTGATTTCTAGGGAAGGGGGCATAGAGGTCACAGGCAGTGTTGAAAGTGTGAGAGAAAAATTCCAATGCCTCATCTATGCATGGTGCAAGCTTGATTGGGGACCAATCCAGTTGTGAGAGGTATAGTTTAAGGCAATGCAGGTTGCCTGGGAGTAGGAGACATCGCTGGGTGGTTTGTGGTGCAGGTTTGCTGTTGGCAGCGGACTAAGAGAATACGACTGGGGAGTGGTCACTAAGTGAGTTGGAAAGTACACTGATATCGAGCACCCTCTGGGGGTGGTTGGTAATGGTGATATCCAGGAGGGTACTGGAACCAGTAGAAGGGTTGAATCTAGCTGGGGTAGTGACAAGCTCAGACATGTCAAGGGTGGCAAAGATATCTCTGGTTTGGGAGGCTGTGGCAGAGAACTAGTTGATATTCAGGTCACCAACAATTATCTGGGCCATTTTGAGTGGTAGGCCAGAGAGGTAGTCAGCAAGCACCTGAATGGTGAAGTCTTGCCTTCTGGGGGGAATATAGACAACGATGAGAAAGAGTGGGCCCTTATCAGGGTTGGGGGAGATTTTTAGCGGGAGGGCTTGTGCCCCATTATCAAGCTTGGGTGGTGGAAGTGCATGTCCAAGGAGGGAGTCACACATGTAGACAGCACAACCACCTCCACGCTTACCCACTCAATCTTCCCTGAAAAGCGTGTAACCAGGAAGGGAGACGAAGGAGTCATGGGTGGATTTGGATAATCAGGTTTTGACGAGTGTGACAATGTCCGGTTGGTGCTGAGTAACCCAGCATTGGAATGCAGCAGCCTTCTTAAGGAGGCTGCAAATATTCATAGAAGATATGCGGAGTCCTTAAGCCTGGGCTGGCTTGCTCATAAGGTTGGGCACGGGGCCAGGGTTTGGATGAATGTTACCTGATAGAAGCAACAGGAGGGTGATTAGGCACACCAAAACATCGTAGTGATTGTGGCATCTTCCCTTGCGAATGGACATGGGGCCGGGTGCTGGGGTGCAAGTGGTGGGTAGAGTATGAAGGGTGGGAAAGGCATTAAGGAGAAAAGACCAAGGTATGAGTGGGAAGTAAGAGGTAACAGGGGTAGAAGTGTGGGGGGTACCGAGAAGGGGAGGTGGTCGAGCATCGGGGGGGGTCAGGTAGAGGTGTTGTAGATAAGAAGGAGGTGCTATGCATAGAGGGTGATGGTCCTAAGTGAGGTGGAGCTGGTGTAAGAAGTAGGAGGAGCACCATAGTCAGTGTCAATGCACTTGATCCCGGATACATTGAGGACAATAAGTTACTTGAGCAAGAGAGAGGATCACCCCTTTACGAAGTTACAGAAAGGAGAGCCCGTTTAAGGAGTTGCTGTAATTGACTAGTGTGAGGCCTCAGGGGGTGGGAATCACTGGGGAGGTGTACTTAATAAAGGAGGGAGGAGGGTGTGGGAGGGTGGGTGAAAAAACTGTCCAGAGAGCTGTAGAGCAAGCCAAGCTGTGTTTTGAAAAAGGTGCCTTGTATGCTTTCTTTCTCAATGGGGATATGCAGCATCCAATCGGGAAGCAGCCACAGTCCCCAAGAGCCAGTCCAATTATGGGGATTGAAGCCTGACAGCTCCCAGCAAGAAGCTGATCAAATGTACCTGCTTTCCTTGGTCAGGGGGTGGCGGGCTGGATGCAGAGGTCTGGCCGCCAGCAGGTAGCAGCACATGGGACACTTGGCTGAAGTAGAGAGCCTGGTTTGGGCTTGTGGCTAAAATAGAGCAGAAAAAAATGCAGGCCGTTAGTTAAAAAGTCAAAGGCAAAGGTCAAGTAAATTGGTGGGAGGGCCCTGGGCAATTTAGTGCTCAGGGCAGAAGTAGGTGCAAATAGTGTGAGAGAAAAGGTTCCTGCAGAGAGGTCTGGTCAAAGGTGCCAGGTGGGAATTTAGCAAAACAAAAGGCTGATTCAGGAGGTTGTGGGGGGGGGCCCTTGAATGAGACCAGGGAGATCTGAAAAAATGTCTTAATGCTCCCTACCCTGGTAGCACCCTGCTCACACCCTCCTCCCTTGAGCACCCATTTCTACATCACAGAAGTCGACTGGCACAAAATACCCTCCTCCATAGCCAACCACCTCCTAATGTACAAAAGCACTCACACATTTACTCATTTTGTAATTGTAAAACTAACTGATCATATAATCAGCTGGTTTTACCATTACAGAGTGAGTAAGCAAAAGGGTTTTCATTCAAGAGAAGGAGGACAACAGTGAAGGAGGGTAGGTTGTACCAGTTGGATGTACCATGCCGCAGTGACAACATAGTAGACAACATCCAGGACAGCGATGGGCACAATGCTGACAGTCGGCATTGTGCTGTCCAAAAGCAATTTTTTTTTTGTGGGGAGCTTTGCCTCCTGCACCCACCATATGGAGGCTGTGCCCCCTGTACCCCCTATTATTAAAATAACCAAATCCAGGTCAGAGTTGTTTCAGGGCAGAAGCGTAACACTGGGAGAAACAATGCAAGTGTACAGCTGGACCATTACAGCAACCTGCTGATATTTGTCGCTGTAATGGTCTTCACTGTGAAAGTTTCATTGTTGTGATGGTATATGGTGCCGGTCACCTTCTCTGACTTAGAACTGGGTGACTGCGTTGAGGAGGGTGGGAGCAGGGTGCTGCCAGGTTGGGGAGCAGAGGTCATTAAGAACATTTTTATTAGCACAAACAACACTGTTTACATTTAGAGAGATGGTAGCCAGCTGTGGAGGCAGACGGGATGTGTCAATCACCCATCACGGGAATTTATTTTAAATCTAATATTATGCAACATATTGTGGGTCCCAGGAGGGAGGAGGAAGGTGGGATGGGACTTTTGTCAGAAGGTGGTGGATGGGCCTTGCATTTAACTTGATTTGAGCTGGGGGAGGAGGGTGTGAATGATTTATGTTTACTTTTTTAATGAGTAATATAGCCCAAATAGTAATAAAAGTATTGTCCAAATATGAATAGTGCCCTATTCAGGAAGGGCTCCCAAATATTCAGCAGCCCTATTTTTCATGATATTCTGGAAATGTTATTCAGTCTCTACACACCTCTAATACAGTATAAATAGGACATCAAATAAGACATTTAGCTATAAGATTTTTAATCTCTCTTGAATGGGGCCAATACTGCCAGCCTAGCATTCATGGCTGTACCAATCATTGCTAGGCAGAATTATAGGCAACATGCCAGAGTGAATAAAAAGCTCATTGCTGGATATCTTGTGAAATATTCCCTATATACAGTAATGGTGAATAAATTGAGAAAATAAATCATGATATTTTGGAATGAATATTTATTTTGACATAAAGTGTAAGAAAAATGAAGTCTTCTGATTGGTAAGAACACCAGTACAGCTGTGTAATTATGTGCTCATAATTACACACCTGCACTTCTTTCAAGCTGGCAGCCTCTGCACCTCTTGAAAAATGTATCAGTACACTACTACTGAGTGCAGATAATGCAGCAACCAATTCTCCTCAACTCTGCAGAGTTAATCATCCTAAAAAGTCCTGTGTGAGTACTCCAAGGCTGCCATTTACAAAAGTATTTACAAAAGTAATTTTGCGCAGCTCCATTGACTACCTAGGGCTACTAGGGGTTGATAGTCGCTGTTTGCAGCTAGTACAGAATGCAGCAGCCAGGTTACTAACTGGGCAACCTCGATCTTGCAATATTACTCCTGTGCTGCAGGTGCTTCACTGGTTGCTGGTGCAATGGCAGATCACCTTTAAGGTCAGCTTGCTGACCTATAGAGCCCTACACAGTCAGGGTCTGAGTTACCTGCAAGAGCTTCTTCACCCCTACTGCTCCCTCCGCACACTTCACTCTACTGATGAGGGACTGCTAGAGGTTCCCAGGGTACAGCTGAAAACATCTGGTGATCGTTCTTTTGCTTGGGCTGCGCCTACTCTGTGTAACTCTACCTCATCGAGTTTGTGAGTGCCAGACCGTGGAGATCTTTAAAACTGCATTAAAAACACATCTATTTAATCTTGTATTTATGAATAGTTAAGCAATTTAGCAGAGCTTGTAGGATTTTATTCCTTGTTTAAATTTTGGGTTTTATTTGTGCAGCGCTTTGATATGTGAATTACGCTTAATAAATTAAATTATTATTATTATTATTATTATTATATCACTTATGTTTTTGTTCACTCAGGAGCCGCTCTATCAAAGGAGATGGAAGTGTTGGGGACAAAGACAGAGTTGTGCTATTGAGGGAATTGTGTGGTCCAGAACAGGAACTTTTTTCTCATTTTACTCATGGCTCCACATCTAGACATATTTTTACTCTGTAACATTTGTAAATGGAACCCCCCACACACACACACAGACACACATGGGACTTACTGGTTCTGCCTCCCTGCTGCCTGGTCCACCAGTCCTTGGTCCCATTTTGCAGTCCTGTGTTTGATCCTGCCAGCCCTATGTGCTTAAATTCTGTGGGGCACTGGAGGAACAAGTAAAAGTAAAACCACCCACTTAGCAGTTCACCAAATGCCCGTGTGCTAGCCTTTGAGGATGGAACCTGCTCGAACGTGCAAGCTGGTGGTTTGCTCATATCCCTTAGAGCTGCAGTGCCCAAGTTCAATCCTGTAATTGCAGACAAAGACCAGCAATTCCTGTGTTCTGATTCCTGGGATCCCAGAAACATGTGTGTGTGTGGGGGGGGGGGCGTTGGAGACACAATGGATGGGAGCAAAAGAAAAGTGAATTCTATAAAAGTGTATAAGTGTTTATGTGTGTACTGTTGCTTTAAGAATTGCCAAGACTGGATCGGCCCGGTGGCAATGGAGGTTGAGGTGTTGGTCGTTACACCTCGTGCTATGCTGCAAGCTGGGTTCAGGAACAAGCTCGGACCATCAGGGGTCAGCAGAGGTGAGAGAGGATCAAGCATCTAGAGGACTGCTCTCCTCTCTTCTCTTAGGGAGGGTTAGTCATCCTCCTCATTGACTGCCCTCTGGCAATGGCCAGAGGGCAGTACAGGTCAGGAGGCACATACCCACCTCTTCACATCAGTAAGGGAGGCAGGGTGGGAGAAAAATGGTGGACAAAGGAGCTGGCAGGATCCATGATGGCCTGTCATGTCCCCAAGGGCCACCTCTGGCTTCTGTATTATACCCTGGGGGCAGAGAAGCCGTACCCCTCCTCCTTGGCCTCCTTGTGGGGGGGTAAGCTACGGGGAAACATAAGGTGGTCAGCAAGAGAGGAGATGTGTGGACCAGAAGAGTGAGTCCCTCTGAGGGAGGGCCACAGCTGTCTGCCAGGGCTCCAGGGAAGTATAAAAAAAGAAAAAAAAAGAAAAAAAAAATGAAACGCCAAGACTGCCCTATGAATATGTTCCTGCCTGTCACAGGGGGCTATAGCACTAGTGACAGACAGGGAAGGACTCCTTTAACACCCAGTCCACAACTGCATAACAGTACAGAAGTACAGCTATTGAACTGTGGGACAGTTACCTTACTAACACTGCCTAGTTTGTTTGCTAAGTGACATTAGGTTTGGGAAATTGTATAAATTGTTTACATGGATGACATTTTGGTAACCTCTGACTAGTGCTGGGCAGACTGTTCTGCAGGAGATCTGGATCTCTGGATTGAACCCATAATCCACAGACCCAGATAAATCCAGACTTCACTGCAGATGTCCAGTTCCGGGTCTGTGGAAGTGCCATTTGTGCCATTTTGTGTATTGTTGCCATGGGGATGCCGTCGGCACACTCACTGCATGTACATGTGGCCAGTGGCATCCAGTCAAGCAACAGTCACATGATGCACTCATGGTATATAACTGTGTTGAGTGCTCAATGCGACCCATTCGAGAGGAGGATGGTTGGTGGAGCACCTCACTCATTCACTGCAGCAGAGACCCACCAAAAGAAGTTGCCAAAAAGAAAAAAAAACAATAAATAAAAAATAATATACATTTTTGGAGGGGAGGAAAGAGAAACTAGAAGAGAGAAAGGAGACTTACTGGGGCAAGGGGGGGCAGAAAAATGATTGATGGGGAGGGTGATGGATCAGGACTAGAGAAAGGAGGAACTGGAGGAACTGGGAAGATAGTGGTGGCCTGGGTGGCTGCCGGGAGGGGTGCAAAAGGCAAGCAGTTTGGCAGTGTGACTGTGTACATGAGCAAGGGCAGGCTGCAAAATCTTTGACTTGTGGCACTGCAGAAGCTCTAGAGGAGAGAGGGAGAGACAACTGAAGGCCAAAGAGAAATTCTACAGTTACAGAAAATCCCAAATTAAAGGTTTTTTTTTCTTTTCTTGGCTCCAGACAGTGTACATGTGTATACATGAGCAAGAGCAGGCTGGCAAAATCTTTGACTTGTGCCATTCCAGATCCAGAGGAGAGAGGGAGAGACTACTGGGGGCCCAAGAGAAATTTTACAGTTACAGAAAATCCCAAATGAAAGTTTTTTTTTCTTTTCTTGACCTCAGACAGTGTAGCTGTGAACATCAGAAATGGCAGGCTGGTAAAATCTTTGACTTGTGCCATTCCAGATTTGGAGGAGAGAGGGAGAGAATATTTGGGGGTCCAAAGAAATTTTACAGTTACAGAAAATCCCAAATATTTTTTTCCCTGGCTTCAATGTGGCTGTGTGTACAGGTCAAGGTCAGCAGGCTGGCAAAAATCTTTGATTTGTGCCATCCAGAAGGGAGAGAGATTGCAGGGGGCCCACGAGAAATGTAACAGTCCTAGAAATCCCAACTATTTTTTTCCCTAGCTTTTTAGTGTGGCTGTGTGTACAGGGCAAGGGTAGTAGGCTGGCAGAGTAAATTTTTGACTTCTGCCATCCAGAGTAGAAAAACAGAGACTGTATGTGTGTGGGTGTGGGAGTGGGGTTGGGGGGGGGCACAAGAAATTTAACAGTCTCAGAAATCCTTAATAAGTTTCTTTTTTTTCCTGGCTTAGAAGAAGTCACAGTACTACAAAACATTACCACCACATCTTGGACCAGGTAGTGTACCATATACCACAGTATACCGGGACATGCAAAGCAGTTGCATCATTCACATGGTTAGGGTGGGTGGGCTCTCTTAGTGCTGCTCATTTGATCATTCATATCCATTTCTTTGACCTGTTCAGCTCTGACTGAAATATCCATCAAAATAATACCCACACAGCACCATTAATAAAAAAAGAATCTTAGCTGCCTGGCAGCACTTGCAGGGCTTGGTGGTGCTATGATATAGGTATTTGCATCTTTCTCTCTCTCTCTCTCTCTCTCTCTCTCTCTCTCTCTCTCTCTCTCTCTCCATCACTCTCTGTCTCTCCCAGCACACTCATGTCACGGACCCGAGCAGATATGCCACGATTACAGGCCATCCATGAAGGGGCTAGTAGTGAGTGATTGCTTTTATTATTTAGCAGTTTTACATTAATTTTTATACAAATAATCCATTAAATTATTTCCTTTGGGCCTCTGTATCAAATGTGACTGACTTTAGCCACCTTTATGCATTTTTTCAAATATTTGTCAATAAATCAGAACTAATCAGAACATATCAGAATGTCACCGTGTTCCGGTTCTTATTTAATAAGGGTCAGAACTTCACTGAGTTCTCCCAGGCCTACCTCTGACCCTGTTCTGTCCAATCAGTACTCAAGGAGCTCCAAGGACTGCTGCTATGGCTCCTGGGAAGGGGGACTGAACAACACTCTTGGAGCCTTTAGGCCTTGTCCACACTATGCCTCTGTAACGTTACAGAGTGCCCAAACCGTTACCGCAACGGTTTGCGTTTACACCTGTAACATTACAGAGGGTGTTTTCGTCACCGTTGTTGAAACCACATATGAGGTGGTTTCAACAATGGTTATGAAACTGGTCCCGCCTTGCACCTACAGGCGAAGCGATGGCGTGTAATGGTCTCTGCAGGGCCCAAGCACAGCGAGCTGCATTGTGGTATCAGGCACTGCCGAACGGTCGCCCAGCTCCTGAAGTGTGGACCAGCGGTGTCGGTCCTGTAACAGACACTGCCGCGGTGTGGATGCACTGCACCGCTCCCCGGCCGTAACGGATTGCATCCATTACCGGGCCGGAGCGGTGTAGTGTGGACAGGGCCTTAGTGTCAGCCAATTTGATGTCTAATGAGCCTTATGCATATTAATTTTAGAGATGGACAGCTGTATTGATCAGTGGAAGCTGCTGTTCTCCTCCTCAGATGTTGGGGAAGAACACAGCTCACTGGAGAGTCTGACTGAGGCTCTTTGAGTATATTAGGGGAGTGCAGAATGAGGCATTGACATTGGGAACTTGGCCCAAGGCTTCTACGGCTGACAGCTGGGAGACTTGCCAAAACATTCCATCAGATGGAAGAGTCAAAGCTACAGTGTGCAGAAGGTTTGAGGATAAATTCATTTGGCACCCAGAGAAAGCATTATAGCTTCTGAAGAGGGTTGGACTGCATTCTGTCGAAAGACTGACATGTTTGCCTGAGTTCTGAAGCCAGAGTTGGGAGAAGCGCGCAGAGTTTTCATTTGCCATGGGGAGCCTGCAAGACTGTTTGCCTTTCCAGTCTGGGAGTGAAGCAGATCAGCCTTAAAGAGGTGCTAGTGTGTGCTGCCCACAGAAAGGAAGAGACAGCATGAATCCTGAGTGCCAGAATAGAAATCTCTACCAGCAAGGATGGTCTGAGGAATCGGCCAGGTATTGTCACAGCTAGACATTGCTCATCATCTTCCCTGAGGGCTTAGATGCCTAGGTGTTTGGGGTAGATATGTGTGACCCTGGTCCTGAGTACTGGCCTAAATCCAGCATCCGTGATCTGCCTGTTGCAGAAGGTGACAAGTTGTCAGACACTGCAAGCAAGTCAGAAGGTGACAAACTGCCAGCATTCTGCTCCACTGCTCAAGGTCCCAGCCCTACTGGCCTTGCCTGCTGTTGCACCCAGACCCTGTGTAGTATCTACAGAACTGTGAGTAAGTACAGGGCCTGCCCTGACCTGGGGAGTTACATAAAGTTGTCCAGAGTTTCTAGTTTCCAAATTAAAACACAAAGTGCACTAATGCTGGCCAACCAGCTGCACTGGACAGGCCTGCAACACCACTATCTGGGTACCCAGACTGACAATCGGGGCATTGGTACCAGTGAGGGGAGGTGGGAAGCCTACTGTGTGTTGATAGCGAGGATGGGCACTGTTACAAATGTTGTGTTATCAAATATGCCAAATAGTTATTATTTTCTGCATTCCCTTACCCCATTTTAATAAATGATTTACTGTTGCTGTTTAAAACTGTTTGTGAACATATTATTGGTGATAGTAATTATTTGTATGAACAGTGAGGTATTGCAGTGGTTTATGGTAGTCTGTGTTTGGCGTGACTGTGTGTTGGGGGGTGGTATATACAGCATCCTAAGGGGTTGTACTACACAAACATCTAGCCCACTATAATTTACTCTGGGTGGAGGCACTGCACTGTTTACTATATATCGGGGAAAGAATTCCCTTTTTTCACCAGAACCAGAACCCAGGCCCCTAAACCTTGATGAGCCCGCAAGTCAGGGGTAGTAACCATAAGTTACACTGTGACCCAATTACATAAGAAAATAAGTTGTGATTTTTCTTACACGTTTTAAGTGCATTAAAACACTCCAGGATGTGTGATGATGGTCTATTATCACACTTCTCTCTCAGGTGTTTAAAGGCATGCCTAACAACACCCTCGAGAGGTATGTGATTATTGACCCATGATCACACACCCTTTCATACATTACTGCTTGCTTAGAACACATGTTATTTCACACAGAACATTTTATTTACTTTTTGAGTCTGGAAATAACACTCAGAGAACAATGGGTCAGCTAAAAGCATTAATAATAGTTTGGTACTGCATATAGCAAATACATAATGGGTTGTGGTACAATAACATATTCATCTTCATATGGGTGGTAAGACCTTCATAACTAACCTGTGGCTTCGTCACTTATGAGATATGGGTCTTATTACCAGTCACTAATGGAGATCAATCAGTTAAACTGTAATCCATTATGTAGTTTGTAGTTATGCAATAGGTGTAGACTCAGAAGGCTTCTGATAAATCCATTTATCAGAGCTACTATACTGATAAATCGATGACCATGGATTTGTTAGTATAGTAAGTTCGTCATCACCAATGTATTACTATAGTAAGTAAGTTACCCTGCCGGTGGCCCACCCACCTGTCTGCCAGTGCTACTTCTCTTACATGTCAGCCAAGGCCAAGTACACAAAGGCAGAACTCCCCAACCCCACAAAACATCCTGCAAACCAAACACAAATACCCCCAACCCAAAAATCAGTTAAACCCTCTCAGCATTTTCATGAACTCAGAAAAAAACTACCTTTGCTTTTTGTCCTTTTGCTACCTAACTGCACTCCCACTCTCACTCCTTGTTAATGCTGGATCCACTGCTTCTGCTCTGCTGCAACTCCCCAGTGTCACAAGACCATCATATCACTGGTTTTCCACAGTGCTTGCCTCCTTAAGCAAAACATGAAAGTAGAATTTTTTTATTTTATTTGCAGCCAATCTGCCAAAACCTGCAGCTCACAAATGTGTTCTCACTGTGGCCACTCTGAACCCACTGCTCCCACACTACACATGAAAAATTGCTGAACCAGAAGAAAAAAACTTCTGCATCAAATACAGTATTACATTAAATCCTCCTCAGGGCACAACATTATGCCTTGCAGTAATCATAGACGGCTCTATATGGGTCTCCTGTCATTTGTTAAGAAGCAGCACCATCTTACTCTCACTTTTTTTTTAAAACGGGTCCTTGCTAACTAATGACAATTGATGCTCACATGCTGATGTGATGTCCAGACATTGTGTGCCTAGCAACTGCCTAGCAACCTGTACATAAAGCGGACCTACACAGGAAAAAATGCAAAGAAGTCCATTATAACTGTTTTAAAAAAATGAAATAAATAAATAAAACATTCTTAACAAATCAACCTCCACTATCCAAACTGGTGCTGATTGCATACATGCAATATGCAATGGGGACAGTTAGGTACATGATTTATCTATATTCGTGCAGTTTGCCCTCAGCCAGCTCACTTGTGGCTCATGCCACTGATGAAGTTATCCGAGGTCAAACTGTAGTCATAAATATATCATGTATCTAACTGTCCCCATTGCATATTCTTTACATGTAACACACATGGATATTAAAATATAAGTCAAATTTAAACCAATAAATTTCTAACACAATACCGATTATATGACAGGCAAATTGAGAAGGACAGTAAAGTTTAATGAATCTGCAGCTATTTGTGATGTTCCTATTTACAAAAATTAAATCCATGCCAACAATAATCTATATTTAACAGGACTTGAATAGTGATGTGAAAAACTCTGCATTATTTTGTTTTATTTTTATCAATAATATTAAGCATATTTCTCTTCATAGAACCAGAACTTTGGAGTTTTAAGCATGTCACTGCATGGATTCTGAACTCTGAACATTGCTCTGACACAGTAGGTCTGTGGCTCATGGTCACTGTTCGGATGCTTTACTGTGACCTAACCAGAACTCCAAATTCCTGATTCTGTGGAGTGAATCACATAGAATGGTATTCATAAAATGGAAAAAACAGGTTTTTACATTAACTTTTAGCAGCAGATTTATGAAAACTCCCTGTCCCCTTTAAAGAGCAGCTGACACCTTCAGGAGAACTTTAACAAAACAGAATATTTGGATGCAGTCCGGCTAGTATTTCTTATTAGTTTTGTATGTCTCCCTCCTCTCCATGATTTATTACTGAGGTCATTTGCTGGAAAACACAATCTTTGCTGCTGAAAAGTCCATCTATTCCTGTTGCTGTCTCACTACCTGAGGTCATAATGCACTGCTTGTGACATCACAGTTACTCCCATGACAACAAACTGTGATGTCACAAGAAATGATTAATACTTGAAGAAGGGAGTCAGCTACAGAGGTAGATGAATCCTGAGGGATAAAAATCATGTATTCATGCATATTTCCTCAGTAATAAATAATGTTGAGGAGAAATCTATAGAATATATATGGAAATCAAGCTGAACTGTACTTAAATATTATGTTTTTCTAAGTTTTCTTTGAGGCATCAGCAGCTCTTTAATTTTTTAAAAAACAATATACTAGTTAAACAAACCAGTATTTCAGCATAAGCTGATACATTTGGCACGCATACTTGTTATGCAGTGAACCCAATACAGTCTGTATAAACTAGTGCATGCCAAGCACTATCTACTGCATATAAATCTTGGACTGCTTGGTGTATCATGCATACTGGCAAAGCTGCTTTCTTGGTACTTTCCTCCTCCATAACTAACAGTGAGTACTTGTCAACTGCTCATCACAGGATGTGCAGAAACTATTTTAATGTAGTTTTTAAAAGTGTTTCCCAAGTGAATCACACGTTGCCTATAGCTAAATACCATAGAAGAGGCACTAGACATGATGAACGCAGCAGTCATAACTCCCTGATAACCACAATGTAGCTGTGGTGATACAGTGTAATAGTATTTCTTTAATGTGTCCTAGTGTAAATCAGAGCAAACCAGCATGGGAAAAATAAGCTATTACTTCACTAGCAAGAGAGCAATGGTGTCTATAGAACCAAGGAGAATTCAATGATTGTTAGCAAGACAGAGTTCTTCATGTGCTTTCAAATTATGAGGAACACGTTTCATAAATACTTCCTTTTAAAAAGAGTCTTTGTTCCATGCGTCAGTGCATGTGTGTATGTATTTCTTGGGGGGAGGGGGTGTCTTTAGAAAAACTTGTAAAAGCATCCGTGTTTTAAACATTTGATAGCTAACATTTTTTGCATACAACTACATATGGTAGAAAGAAGACAAATCATAATTAGGTAAAAAATATTCCCACAACTCAGCATACTGTACTTGCACTTTCTCCAGCAATATTTATACACACATTAGAAAACTGTTCTAATGCCCCTTGTGTATGTCTTATGGTTAGCACACTGCTTCACTTTACACAGAGGCCTGGCATGTACCTCAGTATGACAAACTTTGCTGAAGTCCCGCTGAAGTCCAGCTAGACTATACCCACCACACTGCCCATGTCCACCTCTCTGGCTACCACCTCAAAGAAAGTAATCAGGTTGGTTTGGGATGCTTTGAACTTTACAAAACCATGCTGAAAAGGGGCAAAAACCTTCGAATCTACCAAGTGCTCCATTAGCCTTTCTTCAAGTGCCTCATTATATATATATTATAGAAACATGGAAATATAGAAGTTGACAGCAGACTTGTAGGATACCATTTTCCCCAATTTTGAGTCTGTTTTATCACATTTGTTTACAGTTGAAATATATAAAAGAAGTTATACTTTTCTTTATTTTTTTATTTAGTATGCTTTTTGGGTGCCAGTCTTCAAGAGCTCAGCCCCTGACTCCTATGACTTCTGCCCACCAGCAGACTTATTCAAAGCGACAATCCTCACAGGTTTTTCCTCTCTGGGTGGGGCCATTGGGCAGGCACAGCCCCCATGGAAGATTGTACAAGGTTCTCAGCAGAAGAACCACCCGGAGGCCTCCGTGGCTTACCCTCCAAGGCGGGGCCATGGTGCTGGGCTGCACCGATGGTGGCTCTCGCTCAGTCGCTGGCCAAGTGTTATGGAGGGTGGAGAGGGGGCCAGAGAGACAGGGCATCATGAATGGAACTGGCAGCAGTTTTTCTGATAATGGGCTCCCCAGGAGGTGTGGTGTGCAATGACATAGTGTGCAACGAGAGAACATCCAGCATGACTCTCCGACAGCTCGGCTCTGGCAGCTGTATTCTCCCCAGCCACCACCAGGGGTCAATCACATGCTGGTCATTCTCCCCAGAGGAGGAAAGCAGTCACAAGGATGCTCAATCCTCCTGCCCCAGGCTGGCCCTCTGATGACTGGAGTCTGGTCTCGAACCCGGGTTGCCGGCATCGCAGATGGAAATCCAACCTCTGCACCAGTGGACCAGCTCAAAGTTATCATTTTAATAATGCTTGGAGCAGGTTTTCCTTGATATTCTCTATAGGTTTTGGACATCCACTGTTTAACATCCCTTTTCTTGTGTCTATAATGAGCTGGCATGTAGTAGACTCTGCTCCCTGAATTAACGGGACAAGTGTACAAAACCAGAGGACAATACCAATGAAAACCTGGTTCAAGCCACATTAAAAGTAGTGCTCCTTTTATTATTTCAAATGTAAAACAAATGTTAAAGGAGGCTCAAGAAGGGAAATGAGGGGCATCACACAGGTCAGGAGATTAGGGGCCATCTAACATGGAATACAAAAGTATAGGTCAAAATGTTCACCACTATTATGCACTGCTGCTTTAAAATATCCTATATATTACAAATAAAGAACTGTTGGAATGCAGGGCATACTTATTCACACCCATTTACAAAGTGCGGGGAACATGATGACCTAGATTCCCTTCTGGGGCCCAATATTCAAAACTCAGCCCAGGGCAAAATGAACACTGCCCAGCATGCAAAACTAGCCCAAATCCATTTGCAAGTTATATTCAAAAGAACAGCCTAGAGGCTAAATCGGTTGAATATAGCATGCAAACGAAGGCGTGCAAACAAGGCTGAGAGTGCAGTGTATTAATAATAGCCAGGCACATAAGACAGCTGTGAATACAGCAACCATGCAGTACAAACTGCAACAGCAACCCAGTGCACACAGAGGTGGAGTAAGGCAGAGTTGCAGTAGGTGGCCAATGTGGGTGCTAGAAAAGAAGTGGTGCACAACAACTGCAAACAACACTGCGGGCCAAATACTATAGAACCATGCTATGGTTCTGACAGGTTTGCACGGGCCTAACCTGTTAGCCAGGCACTAACACATTTGCCAGGTGCAAACACATTAAAATGTTACTATATTCCAAGCTCCTATGCAAATGAGCCTACTTAGGCAATCCGTGGAAAACAGCCACATTGGCATTTCATTACGGCCTGCTTTGCATGCATTACCATGTAGATTGCCTGGCACTATTTCAAGGTGCAGACAGCTCCACCTGTATGCCAGACTGGGACTACAGTTTGGTGGCTATAGTCTGGATTTGCTCACAGCACCATCTGTATGTCAACTTGGAACAAGAGGACGGTAGCTGCAGGCTGGGTTTGGACACAGCAGCACAGACCATTGTGGTCCAGGGGTCTAGCACCACAGGAATGGGTGGTTGTGCTGCATGCCACATACATATTGTTATACCTGATGCAATGTGTATCTGACAGTACAGTACCATTGTGGCTGGTATTGTGAGGGACATAGCAATGCCTATGGTATGTCAGGCAACAATGACTGCTGCAATCCACACAGTGACATGCACAGCTGGCAGGTGTGTTCTGACAGTTGACACCACTGTCATGCTGTCCTGTGATCCACATATGCTGTGCCAATGGCATGGGATACTCACAGTAACATACACATGGCTGGCCATGTGTGCCATAGTGTCTGTACAGGTATGAGGTATGTGGGGGGGGCAGGCACACTGGTGTAGGGGCATTCCCGTCATTGGAACATGTGCACTGTGTGGATGGCCCAAGCCTTGTGGCAGCACCTACTATGTGGTGCCGCCTGGCCACCTGTACACCCTTCCCTCAACACCCTCCATCCCTACAGTGCTGCATGTGTGTGCTGGATTGTGTTGGTGTACCCCAATGGAGGGACTGGAGGTGTGTGCCATATGGACGCACTGACTTGATGTCCACTGGACACTGGAGCACCTGCAAATGCCTGGCAGGGTTGGGACTGGTGCCAGATGACGGTGACGTGGGCGGTGCCTTCTGTGTTCAGCACAACTCTTCCCTGGCATATGGAGTGGCCCAGTGTGGCCATCTGCACTCTCTGCCTCCTCACTGGCTGCACACTTTGGGCGCACCATGCTGCTGCTGTTGCATACATACTTGTATCCTGTGGCTGCTGTGCCCAAGCCCCCCATCCTTGGTTTACCTGGAGTTTAGACTACTTTTTCATAGGTGGTAATTTGCACTGCACTACATGTTGTGTTGTTGTGGTGTTGTGGTGCCATGGTTTTGAATATACCATTGCGCCTATATGCATGTCCCTGCCACTCACTTTGCACTGTGCATACATTATCATTTAGCAGTGGCGCTAACACGTTGCGCCGGTGCTATCTAGCCTTTTGAATATGGCAGTCCCGCACAATTATGGTGCAATCCCAGAACAGTGAGTTTGTGCCTGGCTCAAAGTTTTGGATATCTGGCCCCGATCTTAAATTACTATGTTACTATGAATAAAGATTAATTCCTAAAAAGAGGAGGAGGGGAAGGTAAGATATAAGAATATATAATGAACATAGTTACTGTAGAGTCACTTAATCATCTGCTTTTCTAAATATTTGCAGCAAGATTTAGGTTTTTAAACTTCTTAACTATATTTTATTTCTACTATACATTAGTGCTAACTCAAGACAGCCATTAAAATTCACTAGATAAAGTTAGATTTTTTTTTTTTTTTTACGTTTTGCAATTTTTGGCCAAGACACACTAGGCCAAGGCTTGTTCCAGCTGCAAGCTGGGAGCACAAGGAGGTTAAGTTACTTATTCATGGTCACAATTATACAAGTGGTGGCTGTGGGATTCAAGCCTAGTTCTCCAGGTTTGCAGCTTAGTGCTCTTAAACACTATAATATATAACATGTTTTACTACTTCTAGCTATGAAAAATGATACCATCCTCAAACTACTTAATTTTGGTCAGGCATTTTCAAGTCCAAAACAAATCATTTATACAAAAAAAGAACTACTGTAAATACTATCATAGTAACATACTAAAATGCCAGCAGAATAGGACTAATGGTCTCTTGAGTCTGCTTGATTTTCAGCAACCGCACTGAGAGCTGATTTTGGTGTCCCCTCCTCCCCCTTGGGTTATATTGTCCCCAGTCCCAGATGTTCCACCTGTATTGGGCCTGGTCAGATTTACCTTCCCCCTGTTCCTGTCCTATCCCCTCTTAAACCTGTCCACAGTCTCCACTTCTACCAGCTCCCTGGGCAGTGCATTCCATGGCTCCACCACCCTTTCAGTGAAATAACATCTCCTCATCTCCCCTCTGAGCCTGCCCCCTTCTAGCTTACATCCTTGACCTCTTGTTGCCCCACCCTCCTTCCTTTGGAGCATAAATAATTAAGTTAATTGTTCCTAGTTCTTTCTTTTGTTAGTTATTTAACCAGGACTAGCACACTAAGCTGAAAGCTTTTTTACAGGTGTAACCTGGGAGCACAGGGAAGTTAAGTGACTTGCTCAGGGTCACGCAGTATGCAAGTGGAAGCTGTGGGGTTCAAACCCAGGTCTGGTCTGCTGGATGTCACCAGATTTGCAGCTCAGAGCCTTAGACCACTGCTTTTTCCAGTACTTGTGCAAAAGGGTCTGTGTGAGGATCGGAAAAATCTGGAGAAGCAGCGTCTGAGTTTTCACTTTGGAAATCCTGCACTCTTTGCTGGGCTTTCAGTCACTTTTCAAATTGATTTGGACCCAAAAATCTATGGCCCCAATTCTCACTTGCAAGGGCCTGTCACAAAATTGGTTTGAACCAATTTTATGACAGTCCTTTGCTTGCAACACTTTCAATCTATGTTCAGAAGAGGGTTGAAGGGATCTTCTGCACCACCACACATCAAAATGTGCTGATGTTTAAGGTGGAGGAGTTGGTGATGTCATTCAAATTGCCAGCTTCTGCCAGTCCACCCATTGCAATACTTTTGCAATGGGCCCCCAACTACTGCCAGAAAAAAAAACTGAAAGTAGGGGATCTAAGTGCTGTGTGGATGCTCACTTATGTCATTAGACAGAGGTAGGCATGTGGCCATATCCTCTTTGAATGGACTAATGAAAGGGTCTCCACTGGACTGCAATGGAGCACAGAACTTTACAAAATGGGTTGGGAGCTCACTGAATCATCAAGGAAGGACATGAATGTACAATCTGTCAGAGGGACAGATTTTGCCAGAAGGAATGGGTCAGGGGTCTTGGGGATGATTTTAACCCTTGCAGGGCTGTGAACTCATATATCTGTCCAGAACCCCAATACATTCTAATTCTGTTGGCACTCTAAGGGTTAATGTGGTGCCGTCACCCATGGCTATGTTCATGACACTGTACCATACACATACAGTGTATTTATGTTGCTTTATTCTGCATCATTACTGTATCCAAACCATAACAACTAGGTTTCCTGATTTAAGCATTAGCATCTGTTCTGGCAAATGTCTAGCTGTTACTGCAGACACTGTACTTTGTTCTCAGTATACCATTTGTTTACATTGGGGGCATTGGACATATATTTTACCCCACTTCCCATCATAAAATTTTGCAGCTGAGAATGGGCCCATTATCTTTTCTGCTTCTACCCCAATCTCTGTCTCACAGGGATATGTTACTTTAAACGAAACACCTGGATCTTTTATATATGAACAAACAGCTGAAATTCAATGTCCTCTTGCTTGGGAGGTAGGGCAGCCTTATGGGTAAACCAAAACTTTTTTTTCTTTCTGAAAATCATAAATGTTGTTGATAGGATTTCAGATTCATCTGATCTAGGGGTGTACATTACCTACGACAGCACAGCTGTCCCTGTAACTGGTTGGTGACAAAAGGAATAAATCCAGGTATTTTCTTGGTGAGATATAAACCACAGTTATTACTTACCCTAGGCAGCAGTATGTTTTATCTTGACCTGTAAATAGGGATTCCCTTCTTAGAAAAGGAGGAGGTAGTTAGTGGACCTGGCAGCTTGTGCCATCTCTTTTGCATGATTCTTTATAACGCCAGGTCCCTTGGGAATAAAACAGCAGTGGTGAGGGTTTTCACTGCTGATTCCTAAGTGGATCTAGTGTGCATCAAGAGACATGGCTTGTTGATGACTCAGGTCCAGTGCTGGAGGTTGCAATTTCGGATGGGTTTTCTGTGGTGCATCTCCTAAGGTGGATGCATAGGGGTGACAGGATGGCCACCTGTGTTAGATCTGAGCTGAGATTCACAAAATTCCCAGTAGCGGAGGCTAGGCCCTTTGAGTGTGTGGCTATGTGGGGTAAAGCAGGTTCAGGGTGCAATATTCTCCTTGTCTATTGTCCTCCGAGGGGCAAGGCTGAATTTTTGCAGGAATTCACAGATTCATTATTGACCTACAGTAGCTTTGGAATGCTCCAGACTGTTGGTGCTGGGTGATTTCAGTGCATGGGTTGATGATGAAGGATTGCTGTTTGCAACTAGATTCCTCCAGACTATGTCAGCTCTAGACCTTAAACACGTGTTTGCTCTACTACCCATGTGCAGGGCCACATACCAGACCTGGTCTTCACTTCAGGACTCGACATCTTTAGCCCTGTTTATACTGGCTATTTCTAAACTGATATAGATGGTTTGCAGATCCACACTGGTGCCCATTTGTGTATGTAGACTGCACAGGCATCACACCGGTGTGGCTCTTCTGCACCTCTCCCAGAGAGAGGAACTGAACTGGTGTAGGTGGCGTAAGTGCTGTGCAAACAATGGTCACTTTCCACCTCACTTCCTGAGGGTAGTTTTAGCATCACAACACACAGGCAACTCCTTGCAGGATGGGTACCATAATGCAGTTCCCACAACACCAGTGTGGCACTGGTGTGGAAGCCAATGTCCTTAAGTGGTGTTTACCACTGGCTTTATAAAAGACCAGGCACAGACCAACACCAGTGTGAACCACACTGGTATGTAACAGCTTGGACAGTATAAATGGGGCTTTTGATGTCGAGATTGATCCAGTAATTTGGTCAGACTAATTTGTGGTGAAGTTCCAGTTGGGGAGTGTCATGGGTAACTCCCTCCCCCCACAGAGATGGTCTGGTAAAGAAATAATGTGGAACCTAGTACCTGAGAGGTTTCTGGAGGAGCTAGACATCTTGAACATGTTGACTGCCTGTGCTGGGAGTGCAGAGGCTGCTGTGGAGGGCTATAATTTAGCTCTCTCATCAACAACCTACATCCTTGCACCTATCAGTGTATGCCCATTGGGCTTCTGTCACAGCCTCCCTTGGTGTAATTATAAGGCGAGATGTTAAAGACCATACAGGGGAAAATGGAGCAGCCCTGGTTAAAGACACACTCTGTGGAGAACCGACTGGCTCTGAGGGGCCTCTATGGGGTAAGAGAGCAGTCTCTGAGAAGAAAGCAGAGTTACTGAATGGCTTGATTGCTACTGGGAGGAATTCACCAGCTCAACCTGTCTGGACTGTTTACAATGTTTTACATCTGGCCTGTCTTAAGTATGTGGGAGTGGTTTCATCAGACTCATGGGTGCTGTTTGGATCTTTCTTCCTTGACAAGGTGTCCTTCATTAGAGCAGTGATCTCCTGAAGGGTGTAGTCCCCAGCGCTGGTGAGGACAATTTTGGAAATGGTATTTTGATTCACTGGACTGCGTTTCAGCTAGTTTCTGTTCAGGATATATCATGTGGAATATCCAAGTTGTGCCTTACCTACTCTGCTCTGTATCCAGGGCCTACCTAATTTCTGGTAGCCAGTCAGGAGGCCCTAGCTTCTGTGGTGACTGAAAGTGCCTGGTGTTCACTGCATAAAGGCCTGTTTCTTCAGCATTGAAGAATGTAATTGTGAAGCTCTTACTCAAGAAACCGTCATTGGACTCAAAGATGTTCAACAAATATAGGCCTGTTCCAAACCTCCCATTGTTAGAAAAGGTCAATGAAAGGGTGGCGGCATCACAAATGGAGATTCATCTAAAATAATAGAATCTATTTAACTCATTCACTCTTGGTGGATATTTTGGATCCATTCCAGCAATGGATGGTTCCGATGCCATATGGCGTCTATGGGAACAAATGTTCCAATAGGTTTTCAGACCTTAACACAACACAGGGGCCACTTTAGTGAAAGTACCGAATGATTTATTCTTGGTGGGGGAATGTGGAGAATATTAATTTCTTATTCTTTTTTACCTTTCTTCAGCATTTGACACCACAGACCATAGGGGGTTGACAGATCACCATAGGGACTATTAGGGATTCAGCCATTTAGTCTCACATCAGTTCAGGTCCTACCTGTCCAACAGATGTCAGCGGGTAGCCCTTTGAGCCTTTTCTTCCAGTTCCTCTACTATCTCCTCTGGTGTACCTCAAGGTTTGATTTTGTCAATTATGTTGTTCACAGTGCACATGCTACCACTGGGACAGATTGTGAGACAATATAATCTGAGTTTTGACTGTTGTACAGATGACACTCAGTTTTACCTCTCCTTCACACCAGATCAAGGTGATCCTGTAGCTGTGATAACTCGATGTTTGTTGGAGCTACATGACTAGGTGGCTGCTAGCTTGAATCCGTGAAAAAAAATTGTCGATTATGGAGCTAGGATCTCAGAAGTTGGTGATGAAAAAAGTTAGCCTCACCCTACCAGCACTGAGTGGCACTAATATCCAAGCTGTGGATAGGGATAACAATCTGGGGATCATAATTAATGACAGATTGGCCTGTGAACGCCACTTGTCAAATGTCATCTATTGTGTTTTTTTCTGTTTTCAACAATATCACCCAGGTGAAGCCCTTTCACCAATATAGTGACCTGATGAGTTTAATCCATATATTTTTTACAACCAATCTGGACTACTGCAATGCTTTTTATCTTGGGCTTTCTGGAGGTTTGATGCATCAGTCCCACCTAGTGCAGTGGTAGGTATACATGGAAACAAAACCACGTGCTCACTTAATCGAGCAGGTGCTATGGCCAAAACCAGGCAAGCAATGAAACAATCCAAAGCCAGCACTGTTGAAAAAAATCATTACGTTCTCATGAAATTAATGAAAGTGGCCACAAGTTTATTCCATTGAGACTGTTAGCACAAAGCCATGGCACTTTGTGTCCTAAAATCTGACCACAAATTTATTCCATGAGACCAATAGCACAAAGCCCCAGCACTTTGCATCCTAAACAAGATGCTTTTGCATGCTTTGATTTGTTTCACTAGTGCAGTAGCAGCCTGCCTGATAGTTGGTGCAAGCATTTTTGATCATATAACGCTAGTGCTGCAAGAACAGTGTGAATGTTACGTGGTGCATCACTTTCAAGATTTGCCTGATGGCTTTCAAAGCCTGCATGGGTTGGGCCCCAGCTATATAAATGACCTCCTGCTTGCTTATACTCTAGTTTGGTTGCTCTGGTCAGCAAGGCAAAATCTATTTATAGTTCCATGTGCTTGTTTCAAATCTTCAGGGGAGAGAGGCTTTTCTGGGATCCACACATGTGGAATGGTTTACCAAACCAGTTGCATCAGAGTTTCTTTGTTGATGTTTTTAATAAGGGTCTGATGACACATCTCTTCTCCTTAGCATTGGAGTTTTTTTTTAGTAATTTATTCTAATTGTGGTATATGGGTAAGGGTACTGCTGTGCTTTGCCTAGAAAGGTACGGGTGGAAAAGGACTTTGGAGTCCATCCAGTCTGCCTTGGAATCCTACCTAGATTTTGTATTTTATCTGTGCTAATTTGATGCTACCTTATAAAAAAATAATAAATGGTCATGTAAGAAAGTGTCACATTTTTTTAAATATAGGTGCATAAGTTTATAACATTTTATAAAATACACTGATTTCATTTTTTTCCCCCCAGATTTCAGTTGTTAGCTCTGCTGTCCTACTAGAGGAATGATAGTTGCAAAGGGGTATTGTAAAGAAGGAAGGGAAGGAAAGGAAATTAATTTGGTTTTATATAATTTATTTCATACAAGCTCTATCCCAAAGTGGACCACAGTCCAGAAGAGGGAGGAGACAGAGAATGTTGCTGCCATTTTATATGCATGCTGACATTCAAACAGAATGCAAACTGATTAGAGAAAGACTATTGAGAGGCTAAGTGACTTGCTTATGGTTGCTCAGGGCATGAGTGGCAGTTGTTGGAGTCAAACCTGGGTCTCCATGTTCACAGATCTGCGTCATAACCGTAAGAACAGCCTGCCTCATTGCACCCTATAGCCAGACAAGACCAGGCATTTATTCTTTGACACACCAAATGACTGCACCTTTAGAGATTTTTTTTTTTGATCATACAAGTAATTCCTATGGGTGATGAGCTAAATAAAAAAAAAATGCTTGTTTTAAGACACATTTTGGCTGGTGTGATCACATATAGCAAAGTAGAATCTGGGGAAGGGGGGTGTATTTTAATGGCTTTCATTCTGTAAATCAGAGTTTGATGCCAGAGCAATAGAGCATATTCCAGTGTGTAACTACTGGAACATTCTTTATAGCTAATGGATTACCAATTTCATACTTAGGGTACGCCTAATGTCCTGGATGCCTGAGAGCAACAAGATTCATTAATGAGCTAATACCACCAAAATAAAAGACACACAATGCTATTTGATTTTAGATATTTACTAATTTATTTATGTGCTTGTTTTACCAGACAAGTGCACCAGAAAAAAAGTAGTCAGCTGTTCATTTTTATTTTCAAATAACTTTTACTTTTGTTCATTAGAATATTTTCTACCTGATACTGTAGCATTAGGTGAGAAGTGAAGAGCAGTAGTTTACCTGTAAGTGAACATACCTACCTTAGTTCTGTTCACCCACATACTGTACTGTACTTCACCAGCATTATGACATAACTTATTGTGACACCAGTGGTGACCAATGTAGTAATAAGTGAGCAACTCTTCTTGAATAGTTGTGACTGTTAGTCAGTGAGGTCACAGTGCTGATGAGATATGAAGGGGACTAGAACTAGATTCTGTCAGCCTCTAGGCAGAGTACTGTTCTACTCATCAAACCTGCTGTACAGTAGTATCACCAGGTAGAAATATTTTTAATTAGCAAGAGGGAAAAGAAAAAGCACTTCAGTTACCAAATGAAATGGATGACTACTTTAAAGGTTATTATTAATTTTATGCAGAATACAGTAGTAGGTTTTGAAAGCAAGTTACCAGTATGCAGAAGAACTTTTTGACATATAATAATCAGATATGGTTCATCTTATACTTACTTAACGTAACCCCCCCCTCCACCAGCCACTTGTTTAACTAGTAAGCACACCTCCCATATTTTTCTGTCTAGGGGGAAAGTGAGGGGTGGGGGTACAAAACACAGTATTACAGACAAAATTACCATTACTAGACCTAGGTCCTGAAAAGAGAACTTTTGCTAGGGGCTATGCCAGGTCTGAACTTCTGGACAGGTACCCAGTAATTCCACACAGAAAGCAGTAACAAGAATGTCCAAACCAGGCTGGGGTTCTAAAGTGTGGCTTTATTCCAAAGTTGGTACACAAAAGCAAAGGTGGATCCCCAAGAGTTTACACTTCGTGGCACAAGGCATTGCAGAACAACAACATCTGTAGTGAACAGAAACTCTAAACTTCCCATATTGCATTGGATTTTGAACCCTTTTCAGTGGCAAAGCTCCAGCTGAAACATACATCTCTTCTAGTGGTACTGGACACAATGGAGCACACAAATTCTTCTAGTGGCACTGGCCACAACTTAGAACATTTCCCATATGGAACAGGATTTAGAGGTTTGGCAATGTGGCAACTGGCCACGACAGAGCACATTAGTGTTCAAAATGAGAACAACCCACACCGAGGGGTAAACTTTCTCTTCAGGCATTGGCCACCATATCCTGAATAAGCGAGCACCCTTAGGGAACCTGTAGTGCTGAACTGGTCACTCCAAATGGGGGATTGCCCACCTTTTTCTTCCTCTGTACATACCCAGCCATTCTTTCAGAGTTACACCTCAACATTTGCAAACAGTAGAACTATGCATCTTGAAATGACTTTCACATTCAGCATTATAAACACACTATTTCTGAGTGTAAAGTCCTAAACAATGTGTTAAGTCTCACTGGGGACTCCAGGTTTGTCAGCCAACTTCATGAGAACAGTCTCAAATAGAACAGAACAGCGCTTGGTGTCTATTTCCCTTTGTCAGAGTACACCCCAAAAGAAAACAGGCAGGTACATTTCTCCTGGGATATCCAAAGTCAGATTACTCACAGTTATACACAAAAAGGCAGCTTCAATGTCCTGGATCAAAGTCAGGGAATTGTCCCTCGGATCAGTTCTGCAGTCCTTCTTATCTCACAGGGGATGAGAAAAAAAATCAGGAACTCCTGCTAGATGGTTACCACCACTTCTACAAAGCAGGCAGATGGTTCTCAGCACTAGGGAGAGAGGAATAGACTCTCCTCAGAGCCCACACTGCAGCTCTTCACTCCTCCAACTGCTCACACTGATCTCCAACCAACAACTAACTGAAGGTTCTAAAACTCCCCACTCACTGCTAGCTACTTTGGCTTATGCCGCTGAGAGAGTTTTAAATGACGTCTCCTCTCTCAACTCAGTTGAGACCAAGTAAACAGAGATGGAGCAGGCAAAAAAAAATAGCTAGTTATTCACCAGTTGCCTTCCCTACCTACCAATGACACTGATGGGATTCTAGTAACCCCAGGTAACCAGAGGGTTACATTAATTTTCTGTATTTGATGCCACTCATTCTATATTGTTGACATTTGGATGAAAACAGCAGCACCCCCCCCCCCAACACCACCACCAGATTTCTTCTGCTCCCTTGGCTTTAGTCTTCAATGAAATCAGTGCTTGTTTATGACATCACAATGTGTAGAGGTGGTAAGGAGTATAATGCCAGAAACAGAGGATTATGAACGGAATGGAGTTTAAACAAGAGGACCAAGGGATATACAACAGCACCACTCATGTTCCATCAGTGAAAATAAGATGACAAGAACATGTCAGGTGTGCTCAGAACACTAAATAAAATGGGTGTGCATTTAAGCTGGTATACAATAAGCTGGCTGGTATTTGAATATCATATGTCAAAAAGGTTTTTAGGATATTGTAAAGTTGCCTTAAGTTGAGCAGTGGCATAGAGGAATACTTCCCAGATCAAACATTTGCAGTGATGCCAAGCAAGCCTTTTTATTTTGCTAAAGCTCTTTTTCTGTTGTCATTACTTCCTGCCTTGATAACTGTAATCCTCTCCACACTGAACTTCTTGCCTCTTTGCCCAGTGCTTAAAATTATCACATGATCCCAATTTTAAAGAGACCTTCTGTGGCTCGCTGCCCACCAATACATATAATTTAATGTATTGACCTTCAGTAAAGAACAAAATACAATAGAGTTTGATATAACATGCTTTGTGCACTGTATATCTCAAAGCATTTAAAGAACAATGAGTTAGTAATAATAGTTCATTGATAATACAGAGAATAGGTGACAGATAACTGTGATTTACAAGGTTTTAATTCCATTGAGGAGTTCTGGTGACATCATAAAACACAAGAGTGATGCTCAAATGGTTTACAACTGTTAAAAGAACCCCAAGATTGAGATACAAGGCTTGTTTTTCACAGCTGGACTTTTTTTTGTATGAGGTCACACACTTTTGATAGGATACAAAACAGTCACACATTAATTAAGTTGTTTCCCAGTTAGTAGATTGCAAAGTAAGCAGGTATTATTTTCTTCATAATGTTCTAGAGTTAGCAGAACATTTCAAACATTTTGAGTGGCACTGACATTCTAAAAAAGCCGTATTTCACAGTTCTGACATCACCATAATGAGTTACAAGATTGCTAATGTCATACCTGTTAACTACAACAAGACATGTCTATGGGCTATCTTTGAATGACAAGGGCTGACCATGAATTATACAGATGATACCATAAAGGGGAGTGTGTATTATTTATTTATTCATTTGTTTACCGGGTGGGTGCACTGATTCCAGGGACCATTTTCAGGCATGACCCAGGCCATTGAGATGGCACATCTGATAACAAGGTACAGGTTAGTTGGAATCGCAGTAGAGAGAAAATAATAAAAATAAAATACAATGATCACAAGTTTACAATACAAAGTGGGAGAGATAATCCAGTAACAAATTGGCAGACATAGATAAGACAAGCCATCACTTATTTCATAGATATTAGCTGCTCTAATATCAAACAACAGCAATTAAGTGCATTTTAGTGACCTAACTAGTTGACTGCTAGGTAATGGGCATCCACCATTCACTTACTAAATTACTTGGAGTAACATTCACATAAGGATCTACCTAGCATAGCTTCCTGGAACTTCAGTTTGAACATATGAGGAGAAAGTGGTGCTTTCAGTTCACTAGGGAGGGAGTTTCAAAGTTTTGGGGCTGCATAGGAGAAGACCATCCTACCCATCTCAGTATTGCATCTGGGACACTCAAGAAGCTTGCAGGTAGAGGACCTGTGTTCACAACTATTTCTTTTATCTGTAGCAGCAGCAAACAGAGATGACTCTGTCCCATCCTGCAATGTTTTTGATATGAATGTTCCAAGCCTGAAGTCTCTCCAGTCAGAGGGGAGAGCCAGCCTAGAGATTGATAGAGATGGCAGTGATGGGTATGGTATGGGGCTAGGGTGATAAATCTACATATGTTGTTATAAGCTGTATTCATGTGATTTAGTAGTGAGGTGGGTGCCAGGGCTATTACTGGGGAGCAGTAATCAAGTATGGGGAGGAGGAGACCCCTCCCAATCCCTAGTCATGCCTCAGAAGACAGGAGGTGCCGAAGTCTATAGCACATGCCGATTCGCTGGTTTACTTTCTTTATTGCCTAGCCTATATGAAACTCAAAGGTGAAGGCTGAGTCAAGCTTAACTCCCAGGTATTTAAAGTCTCTTACCTCCTCAATGGTAGCATCGTCTATGGTTGAGATATTTAGGGCATTGGTGTTGTTGATGGCACACTTTGTGAGCTTCTGTTTGGAGCCAAACAGGATACATTTGTTTTTTTTTTGAGTTTACAAGAAGCCTATGCTGTGTGTAGCAATGTATCGTAGCAGTAAAGTCCACATTTAGGTCGAGGTTTAACCCAGGAAGGTTTTTCACACTTTTGAAGATAATGAGGTCATCCGCATACATTAATCTGTTACTGTTTGAGGGTACTGAGAGCAAGGGGTTGATGAAAAGGGTGTATAGAAGGGGACCTAGTATGGAGCCCTGGGGGACACCAGACTGTACTTTGAGGGGGGTTGATAGGACATGCCCAATTTTCACTTGTTGGGTTCTGCCAGTTAGGTAGCTTTGCACCCAGTTTGTAACATTCTTAGGAAGACCCAGGGAAGATAGGGTATTAAGCAGCAACCCATTGTCCATTATGTCAAAGGCCTTTGATAAATCCACAAATATGGCCCCTGTGAGGTTACCTCTGTCTGCTTCATTGAGCACATGGTTTGTGAATTTATTGAGTGCTGTGGTCATGTTAAAGCCCCTGCAGAATCCATGTTGCTCTTTTGATAGTAGCCGGTTTTTTTCCATGTGCTCCACTAGCTGACGGTGAACCACTCTTTCAAGGATTTTTCCCATGTGGAACAGGATAGATACAAGTTTATAGGTTTCAGGGAGCTGCGGGTCTCCTGCTTTAAATATGGGGCTAATATTCCATATCAGGGGTTTCTGCTGACAACAGTAAAATGTGAGAGTGAAGCTCAAGCAGTTAGCCAATGTTTCTAAAACTCTGAGATACTGAATAGCTCAGTAATGCACATTTACAGTACCTATACACCGTTCACTACAATGTTTGGGTAAGTATTACTAGTAAGAAAATAGTATTGGAACTGACCATGACTAAAAGTAATGAGCTTTTTGTCCTGTGTAAATCACCTGCTCTCTTGTGTGCTATAGACAGGTTAGAATTATCACATTGGTGACATATGCAGGGGTAGTTTAGTTAAGGAATAATCCATGATACACTGTGGGTTGGGCTAGTATTTACCCACATCTAGCGTGCTCTGGTCACGAGGCCACAGGCCAAGTGACCAACTACGCCAGATGTGGGTAAATCCCAGCCCAACTGACACCCTATAGTGGATTATTCCGATTATACAATTAGGAAAGATGACAACTGCACAAAAAAGTGAAGGATACGCTTTTGGTTTTTAAGCTTGTATGCTGAATTTAATAAAATATATTTTCTCCTAACACAAAATCATTCCTTGTTGTTGGGCAGAAGCCCTCTCATGCCTGTGAAGACAGCTGTCCACAACATGAATGAGCTGAGCACCACCAGAGTGATTATAACTGACAATGCAAGTAGTTTAACTTTAGTGTTGCTGGTTATCTCTGGGTTGTTTCTGACTTCAACATTGCAGCTTACATCTGACTTTTTTTGTTATGCAAGCATTACCCAACAGCATGAAGCAGCAGCCGATCAATAAGGAAAGTAAATTTTTAGACCTAATTGTATAATATTAGTCAGTCCTTGAAATAAGAGACCCACATCTCTCAGTGCACTTGCAGAGGCAGCCCACCTCTAACACATACAATACAGTAGTTCAGGAAGCAAGCGCATTCATAGACAAATTAAGCTGATGCCAGACCATTCGAATAAATGCAGAATTTATTAATTTCAAGGCATCAATTCTAGTGGGCGCTGGTTATAACAGCTCACCAGGCCAGACAGTAGTTAGTGCTAATGTACACATAGTGAACTTGTGCTCTCCTACAGTCAGCAAGGAAACAATAACAATTTGATGTACACTTTTTCAAAAAAGAGCTGCTTACTTAACAGAGTCCATCAAAGCTGGCGAGGTAGCATCCAAAAATGCTCAGGTGCTTTGCTCTTTACCAAAGCTTTGTCAGGGGCTGGTATGTATCTGGGGTTCCCTTTTGTTGGCCTCAGCAAGAAGTGATACCATTTGACTGACAAATGACAAATAATACTGGCGTAAGTGCATAGTATGGTTCCCTGGTATAGGTAAGTGTATCATTTTGTGGCATCTTACTGAAGCCATTTTTTTCAACATAGGAAATTGATGTATTTCCATGATTTCTTTTTATGGGTATTTGGTATGGGTACTGCTTTTAATGTTTTACCTACTTCACAAATATGCATTTGTGTGTTCACAAAACTATTTATGGAATGGTTGCAGTAAGATGCCACAAAATGATACGCTTGAGAATGGTGATGGAGACAGGCAAGTGTTATCCTTTTAGTACCGTAGGAAGGTTAGTATTATTACACTAGTGACATAGGCATGTTAAAGTACTCCCACTGGGGGCACAGGCAAGTTAATATTATCACAGTAGTGACACAGATAAGTTGGTATTATAACATTGCTGGACCAGGCAGGTTAGTATCATCATGCTGATGACCCAGGCAGTTTAGTATTGTCACTCTGGTGAAATAGGCAGGTTAGTATATTGAAGCACTAAAATATAACAAAGTGTGATATAGGATATCGTCAATGCCTTGGGTGCATACCGAGGCATGAGGCCATAGGCTGAATGCATTCAACCACCTGAAAAGGAATGATATCCCATGATATGGACTTTGGCACACCTCGGAGTGCATTATTGCAATGATGAAATGGATTCAATTTATGTTAAAAAAATACTAACGTCAGTTAAAAAAATAAATTTATAATAATTATTTGTATGACTGTGGGTATAGTTTAAAAAAGTGCTTACCTTGATGCTGCATTGATGCTGTGCCAATTGGTGGTGCTGTTGTTTGTAGGACAACAAGTTGGCAAGTTATGCAGTGTTCTGGAGGCAAGTTGTACAGTGTCCTGGAGGAAGACCGCAGATGATCCCACCTCTCCCTCACCTCAGATCCATGTTATCAGTCAGCAAAAAGGAAAGTCATGGTCTGAGATACTGTTTTGTATGTCTGTTCTAGTGGCTGCAGTAAGCAGCAAGTGTTTGCCAGAAATGTAAGGGGGGAATTGTTTAATCAGAAAAGGCACACTAAGCCATGGCTAGTTTGCAGATGTGACCTGGGAGCATGAGGAAGTTAAATGACTTGCTCAGAGTCACACAGTGTGCAAGTGGGAGCTGATGGGATTCAAACCCAGGTCTCCAGGTTTGCAGCTTAGTGCTCTTAACCACTACCCTATACTGCCTCCATGAGTGGGCTGGGTTGCTGCTGATGCAGTGGTTGGCAGCACTAACAGTAGAGCAAAACTGAAGCCAGTACAGAGTGGGCTGTTTCAATTGAAGTCAAGGCCTGCAGCACTAGAAATGGGACATGGAGAGGATGAGTGAGAGATAATGCCACGGCTGACAGTAATTTAAATGAAGTTATGGCCAACTTTAATTGCAGAAGTTGGTTGGTGGTTGTGTTTAGCCTGATTGGGCATACATTCTGATGGGCACAATGAGCAGCAATTGTTCAAAATGAAAACATGGTCAGTGTCACTAAAGCAAGAGATGGAAGGGCAGCCATGATTTATTTGGGTAAAGTATGGCCAGAGGTGCACAGGGATGTTTGCTTTAATTGAATGGCTGATGTCAAGACTTTGTTCTGACCCGGGATCCCACTGGAATAAGGTCTCAGATTCCAGGATTTTGGCCATACCATTTTATAATCTCATTTCTCTCATAGTCAGGTTAACTAAGGATGGAGGCAGTATAGTATTCAGTGATGAAGGCAGGGTAGTATTATCACTATGTGGTGAAACATTATTAGAAAATTTTGGTTTATTTTTTTACCAGGAAAAAGTCTTCACCTACATATTATATGCAAATAAATGGATTAGTCATTAAGCGCTCAACAATAGTTCACACAGTCAGTCATGGGAAATTGCATTGGGACCCAGTTTAATCAGATAGGGAGTGGTGACAAGGATACTAGGACAATCCCTTACTCTTTTTTAAGCAGTTCCACGTGATCATTAACTTTCTCCTGGATAATCACCAAAGATGGGCAAAATGAGCCACGGTTTAACATCCAATCCATAGGATAATAGCTACAACAGTGCAGTACCTACAGCAGCAGGAAGCAACTTTGTATATGAGCCCTGATTCCTACTCTTACAAGTAATGACATTTTGGTTCAGATGTAAGACAGCAACCAACTTAGCCCAACTGATGCCATAGACCTGACCCAATCTTACCTTGCCACTGTCATCTCCCTTCACTCTCCTCACAACACTACTCTTCCTCTCCTTTCTTTCTAATCACCCTCAGATACAGCTGTGCTTTCTGGGATAGAGCCTTGAACCCTGCAACTTTAATTCACTGTAAGAGATTGCTCTTGAACCCACATAACTGCTGACTTAATTCACCACTTTTCAGCCCTCATTAAAACATACAGTACTTCATCTTGTTTAGGATTTGAATGAGCTCCCTCAGTTCATTTTAACTTATTACCCAAGTATGCTAATTACTTGTTATGTTACTTACATCCTGGCACAACTTGCTAAGATTCATAAAGATTCATGTTATGACAGATACCTTGCAAAACAAAACTTCATTGCATTGCATTACATTGCACAACTGTTACTAAAGGGTCACAGTGAAAACACAGCCAATATGCACAATTCTCTCTCCCCAGAGTAGGGGAGGAAACTTCTTAGAAGGTGGAGTTATTGAAAATCCCTCTGCATGTGCCACAGTTTTTGTCAGCTGAGGATTGAGAGCCATATTAAATACAACAGTATGGACAGCTGTAGGATTACTAACAGTGGGGAGGTATCTAAGGCAGACAGGACCTTTTAATTTGGAAGCTGAGTAGTTAGCATATTGTGTTATAAATACAGGGTCTGCAAGCTGTTGTACAGTACATTGAGACCAGTCAAGGCATTAAGGAACAATGTTAAAGGAGAACTGTCATCAACAGGATTTCTTAATGTCTGAAAGCCCATAAAAGATCATTTGACCCATTGTGTTTATCTATGAGTCTTTGCAGTCCAGAGTTATTCATATGTAAATCAGCCTGTAATTAAGGGCTGGTGGCAGCCATATGTTTTGGGCTGCTGGCAGGAAATGATGTCACTGAGGGTCTAGGTCCTCTTTTGACTGTATTAACTAATAGGTTAAATAGAAAATAGACCGTTTTATTAAGTGTGTTTTAAGGTGTTGTTACAACACTTTCTACATCTATAATAATTGTTTTGTATGTGCATTGAAAAAAGTGAGTTATCACCTTTACATTTCAAACTTAGTAAAAATAATCCATCTTCAGGGTTACTTTAACCTCTAGGCTGTATTGCCAGTTGATCATCAAAAACTGCACATCTCAAGGCTGGCTCTGTGGTGCCAACAGGTACTGGGGCCCCATATCAGGATTTCTAAATGCTGGCTGTGTTCATGTCAGTACAGATTTCTGGGACTGCCACAGTACCAACTTCATTGTTTTTCGTTCCCTCTCTTGCAGCCTTTTCTCTTACAATTTCAGGTGTGAACTCAGGTCTACCAGATACAAATGTAGCTATGTATCTGCCTGCCTGGCATCATGGGGCCACCTTGAAATGTGTAGCTTTTGATTATCAGCTGGCAGTACAGCTGTGAACAAGCTTCATTCATCCCACAGAATGGGTTTTGAGCATGTGTTAAGATTCTGAAAATATTGTACTCTTTCTTTTCAGATTTGACTTGAAAAGAAAAAAAAAAGGATACAATTACTTGTTTATTAACTGCAAAAATACATAGATGGACAACATTGTTAAAACATGCATAACCTGAAATGCATTATTAAAATATAGATTAGAAAATGGGAAAAAGAAAACCTCCTCTCTGATTAGCTAAATCTCCCTACCACCGGGGCTGTTATTTCTTAACCACGCCCAACAAAAAACAAGTGTCACAACTGCCCAACATAATGCCACTTTAAGTTTAAAATGTACTGCCATTTTTTTCTCGCTAAGCGAGACAGCAAGCTAGAGGCTCCATCCCTCATAACGCTCTGAAACTCTCCGAAACAGACACCAACAAAAAATACAATCATTTCACAATTAAAAAAATGGTAGTTTTTTGATTCCTCCCCCCACCCAAAAAGCTGACGCTACTTAAGTGCTCAGACCCCTTCCGACTCACAATTCCCACCCACTCTCATAAACATCCCAGCCAGGCAGCCCAACTTCATCTGCAGCACGAACTTCACAGAACTCCTGGTCCTCTATTTCCTAGCTGTGCTTCTTTCTGATTCCTACTGGCTCACTCGCTCTCACAAAAGCTGTAACCCACCGGCCTCACTGTACATTTTCAATGATGTGGTTGTCTTCTGTTTAACTCCGCAAAGTCTTCACAGCCTTTTTTTTGTTTATAAGCCATTTCTTTACAGTCCCTTTCATGACCTCGGATCACAGGACTACAGCTCCCATAAATCCATGGGAGAAAAATCCAAATCACTCTGACAGGCTTTCCTAAACAACATCACCCAGGGACTACTTTACAAAAAATATATAGTTTTATTCTGTTTCACATTTATTCAGTTTCCCATTAAGTTTAATTCCATTTTATTAATAATTTAACGCATAAGCCATTTTCTAAGTGTAATAATACCCTCCAGGGTGGACGTTATGGGATATAATGGACCTTCTAAGGGCTATAAGGCCCTTCGCCTGTGGCGTCGGGCCTCATTATGCCCCTGGGTGGTCCATTATACCCCAATAACACCCACCCTGTTGGGTATTATTACTTACATAATATATGGGCGGGTGTGTGTAAGCAGAATTTTACACACACTCAAGGTGTGGGATACAACATAAACCCGGAGGGATTTATAAAAGCGTCTCACACCAAGTGTGTGTGTAAAATTCTGTTTTTTTACACACACACACACACACACACACACACACACGCATATATTATTTTATTTAATTAATGGCAATATTTTTTCCCTTTCAGCACAGTTCAGTTAGTGCAGCACTTCTGTCAGATACACACACACACACACACACACACACACCACTCACTCACTCACTCACTCACATACACACACACTCACTGCCTGTCTCTCACTTTTGTTTTTTCCTTTTTTTATACATTACTGTGGTAATGACATTCTGGAAAGTCGTGGTCCGTCAGCATAGCTGCATAGCGTAAGATGTGCTCAGAGGGTAAGAGTGGCAGGATCAACCAGATTGATTTTTTTTTTCATTTTCAAGGCAGGATCAACTAGATAGATATTTAAAACTATTTAAAATCTTACTTGTCTTAACAGTGTGTGGCAAAGCTTGAGTGCTGGTACTGTTGCTCGGTAATGGAGCTGCCATGTTGGGCAAGATGTTCAGCCTACCCACAGTGAAACTACACACCAGTTAACGTTCTGTGGTGATGTTTGATTGACAAGTGTTGATTACAACCTCCTAGTTGTAACCACAAATATCAACTGAGAGGTTGTAACCGAAGATAAAAGTGTCTTTATCTGTATGCAAAAAATGATCACCATTAATGAAAGAATATTTTACTTCTTTTGATGAAGTTAAAAGTATAACAGTTTCTTACTGAAATACTTTGGATGGAATGGGGTTTTCTACTGTAATAATGCCAGAATTCTACTGGATTATTAGGAGGCAGTATAGTGCAATGTTTAAGGGCACTGAGCTACAAACCCGGAGAGCTGCATTTGAATCTCACAGCCCCCACTTGCATACTGTGTGACTCTAAGCAAGTCACTTAACTTTTTTGTGTTCCCAGGTCACACCCTAGAAACAAGCTTCAGCTTAGTGTGCCTTCCTGTTTAAATAATTTTCCCTTTCCCCTATTTTTACTAACAGTTTGAAATGTAAACGTGGTAACTTACTAGTTTTATAGCACATACAAAACAAATATTATAAATGTAAAAAGTGTTGTATTTACAAAATCCCATTCCATCCAAAGTATTTCAGCAAGAACTGTTGTACTTTTAACTTCATCAAAAGAAGTAAAATACTCTTTTAATAATGCATTTCAGATTATGCATGTTTTAACAATGCTGTACATCTATTGTAATTGTGTCCTATGTTTTTCTTTTCAAGTTAAATCTGGATAGAAAGAGCATATTTTCAGAATTATAACACATGCTCTGATCGTTTTTAATGTCTTTGTCCAGGGAAGGCACACTGAGCAACAGCTTATTCCTGGGTGTGTAGTCGGAGCACAGGGAGGCCATGATGCCAGGACAGTAGGTACATAGCCACATTTGCATCTTGTAGACCCGAGTTCACACTCAAAATTGTAAGAGAAAAGGAAGTAAGAGAAGGAATGGAAAAAGACAGAAAGTGGTACCGTGGCAGCCCCAGAAATCTGTACTGACATGTTCAGCTGACAGTGCTGTATATCCTAGAGGTTAAAGCAATCCTGAAGATGGATTATTTTTACAAACAGTTTGAAATGTAAAGGCGATAACTCACTTTTTCAATGCACATACAAAACAATTATTATAGATATAGAAAGTGGTGTAATAACACCTTAAAACACACTTAATAAAACAGTCTATTTCCTATTTAACCTGTTGGTTAATACAGTCAAAAGAGGACCTAGACCCTCAGTGACATAATTTCCTGCCAGGAGCCCAAAACATATGGCTGCCACCAGCGCATAATTACAGGCTGATTTACACATGAATAACTCTGGACTGCAAAGACTCACAGATAAACACAATGGCTCAATCAAATTAGCTTTTTATGGGCTTTCCAACATTAAGAAATCCTGTTGATGACAGTTCCCCTTTAAGAGCAGTGCATTGTCCTGAGTTTGGCAGAAGGCAGGTAAAAACTGTATTTGCAATTAGTTCTGGGTTTTGCTGGTAATGGGTGGGTGGGGCTTTGCCAGGAGTTCAAGCAGTTAGAAAGAAACATAGAATTTGTTGGCAGAAAAGGACCACTTGGCCTACCCAGTCTGCCCAGATGTTCCCTGCCTAATATGTCTCCACAGACCCTAACTGCTCTCTAGCAACTCTACTTCCTGTTTTCTAGTACACCCCTATGTCAGTCCATAGCATGCATGAAGCCCAACACTGTTTTTGCCTCCCCCACTTTGGCTGGCAGTCTGTTTCTGGTATTCATCACCCCTTCAGAGAATAAATGTTCCCTCACGTCTTTCTTAAACTCCCATCCCCACCCTAGTTTCACTGCATTCCCCCTGATCCAGGTCCTGGTTCTCCTTCTCATTTGAAAGAGACTTCTCTCCTGCACCCTATTTGCCAATGTGAGGTACTTGTTGGTCTCTATCATGTCTCCTTTCGATCTTCTCTCTTCCATGGTGCACATGTTGAGATCTCTCAGTTTCTCCTCACATGGTTTCTCACACAGCCCCTGCACAATTTTGGTTGCCCTCCTTTGGACTACCTCTACTCTGTCAATGCTCGTTCTGAGGCGATGCCTCCAAAACAGGACACAGTCCACCAGGTGGGGTCTCACCAGTGAGTGATACAGTGGCACCCACCACCATCCTTTTCCTGAGGGTCATACTTCACCCTGTGCAGCTCAACATCACACTAGCCCTACCCACTGCTTTGTCATACTGCCCTGCCACCTTGAGGTCATCAGCTGTGATAACCCAAAGGTCCCTTTCCTGTTTAGTGACTGTCAGTACCTCTCCCCATTTTATGCCTATCGTCTGGGTTCCTATGCCCCAGGTGCATGATTTTGCACTTTTGACATTGAACCCCAACTGCCACACATTTAGACCACTCTTTAATTTTCGCAGATCCTTGGGCATGCTTTTCATTCCCTCCCAAATGTCCACCAGGTTAAAGATTTTGGTATCATCTGCAAAAATGCATACCTTTCCATACAGCTCATCAGCAGTGTCACTGATGAAGTCATTGAAGAGAATCACTCCCAGTACTGAGCCCTGTGACATCCCACTTGTCACTCCTCCATCTTTTGAGTAAGTGACATTAAATACCGCCTACTGTTGCCTATCTGTTAACCAGTTTCTAATCCAATTGACCACTTTGGATTCGACCCTCAGACTGCTCAGTTTCTTTATCAGCCTCCTGTGCAGTACAGTGTCTAAGGCCTTGCTGAAGGCCAGGTAGGCCATGTCCACTGACTTCCTCTGATTTATTTCCCTGGTCACCCAGTCAAAGAATCCCATCAGATTCATTTGGCATGACACCCTTCCCCCCAATTTGAGAATCCATGCTGTCTGTGGTCTTGCAACACACAGGATTCAAGATACTCCACCAGTCTTCATTTTATCAGGGTTTCCTTTAATTTCACCACCACTTAAGTAAGACTGACAATGGCCAGCCTAAGGATCTATGGTGTCCTAGGAGAACTTAAAAATGCCCATCCCCCTGAAAAATACCTTTTTTAATCATTCTTTTCCTGCCCACCCAGCAGCCAGTCCACCCCATAAAAGATGCCCATCAGATAATTAAAAAAAAAAAAAAATATATACATATATTACAGGGGCGCGGTCGCACCCCTATAGTTAGGGTTATGAAGGCACTTTAATGTTAAACTTGAAATTTTGTGCATTAATACCTTTGGATCTGTTCAATGGATTTGCATGAAATGTGGTATGTACAGTGGGGCATGGTAGATCTCTTGATTTGCCAAATTGCATTTTGGTCAGACTTACAGTTTTTGCACAGGGAATCGCTGTAAAATGCACTTTTCACCAGTTTTGAGGGCAGTTTTTTTGATTTTGTCCATGGTGCTGTGCAGCCACCATGTGGCATGCCAGTCTAAAACTTGGTACTTAACACTTACTGGCCATGTAGGCCATTGAATTGGAAGGCTAGTTTTGTATTTCAATGGACAAGCAGCCAGCCACTCCCACTTCCTGACCCATATAAGCAGTTCCTCTCAGCCTCCTTCTGAAGCACATTTTCTTTGCCCCCACCATCCTCCCCATCTCCTCCAGCGGTGATGCCTCTCTATCTTCCTAAGGTGCCTTTAGCCAAGGGAATCGTCCCACAGCACCTCTAGGGGTGGAACCATTTCCGAGGGTTCCTTGCCTTTGGTACCTCTACAGGGTGATAATTCCTTTGGAACAGAGAGAGTGAATGGCCAAAAAACCTAAGTAACACAGTTGCACAAGCATAACACTTACTGGCTACGTCCGCCATTGAAATATTATATATATATATATATATATATATATATGTATATATATATCATGGAGTACATAAAATATTTTAATGATTAACCAAAAATGCCTTTTGCAACAATACTACAGATTTCATTGGTCTTTCTCAGGTGCCTTTCTCTCAGAGTCAGATGATGCCGTCTCTCTTCTCTTCAGTTCTAAGTGCCTCTCTCCTCCACTGTACCACACACTTGTTTCCCAGGCTGTCTGTCACCAACTACTATACATATGCTGCCAAACAGCTCTTGTTTCTGTGACTGTCTATGAGTCAGGGGAGAGGCTCCTCAGCTGCAGTAGGCCTATTATTTATTTTTAATAGAAACTTCCAGTCCAGACAGGTAAGGCTTGCTCAAGGGGTGCCTAAAGTAACTTGTCACTTTAATTATCTTGATCAGTAACTGAGACTGCACTGCCATTGGACTTGCAATGCCAACCTCATCCAGAAGCCATACTGTGACTGCATGCTGACTGAGGCTGCTTGTCAGTGCTGTGCTGAGCTCGGGGTTTGGTTAATGTCTGGTCAGTCAGTCAGTAACTCTATTGACTGGCTCTGGCTAAGGGCTCTGATTGCAACCTGACTCAACTCAGCGAACCACATGACAATCATTGGGATCCTCCCCTTCTCTCTTGCCCTCATCTTGTATATGCTACTGGCTGCTTCTCCTGATGGCCGCCCAGCACCACACCACCACTGGTCCCTATCCCAAACCCCAGTGATCCAATTCTCTCTTTTTTTTTTAATTAGAGAGAATGTGAGATGATGTATACATTAAATACGTAATTTTATTTTTATTTTATGTTAGTCTTTGGCAACCGGGTAAGGCCCACTAGACATAAGTGCCTGTTTTCAGGGGCGACCTGGGAGGTTAAGTGACTTGCTCAGAGTCACACAGTATGCAAGTGGAGGTTGTGAGACTCAAACCCAGGTCTGGTCTCCTGGATGTACCAAGCTCATTAACAGCTCATTACTCAAACTTCGAGGCTATACCGGCAGTGCCTTTTAGAGGTGTATAGAGATATAAAAATCACATAGTACATAGGTATATATAAATTGAAGTGATAATGATCTAACTTAGTTAAACCTTGAGAAAATAACATTTCATTTCATTCCATTAAAGGTTTTGAATATTCCAAATTTGTTCATCTCATCTAAAAAAGATTCTGTCATATACTGAAGGTTAGCTGTACATAGCTGTTTCCATTCTATCCAGGAAAAAAGTTTGTGTAAATCATTTTCTTTCCAAAATTTCAAAAGAATCCTTTTTACCACCATTGAACATGCTTATAGTACAATGATTTTTTTTTATCTATAAGGAACAATTAAATTGATCCATTATCTTATGTAAAAAATCAAAATAATCCTCTTCTAAGTGATCTTAATGTACTAAAAACCCAACTGTTATGATGAGATATTTGGCCTGCTGCTGTGGACCCTGCCTCCAGTCCTAGTCCTGACTCCTCACCAGTGGCTACTGGCTTCTGCTTCTTCTCCCTGGGCCAAGGTGGAGGGGCAGTTCTTCCTGTCCTCCCAGGCTTCCCGACTCTTCCCCCCTGTGTTCTGGTTGGCCTGCTACTATGGGCTGGCATGGCGGCAGGGCCTAGCTGGCTGCCACTGATGAGACAATAAGTCACACTGCCATGGGGCCTCTGACAGGGATGACCTCCACCCACACCAGTCTAGTTCTGTCTGTCCCACTAAAACATCACTAGTTTTTTTTAAATTAGGGGATCAGGAACTGACCCAGGATTCTGACTCTAGTCTTTCAACCCAAGTTGCTTCTGCTGATCTGGTGTAGCATAATGCTTGCATGATGGCTGCCATAACTGCTTCTCTTGAGGTTCAAGCTGCACTGCATGCTTGCTTCTTGGCACTAATAAACCATTGCACAGCTGGGGGGGCAGAGTAAGATACTACATGCTGTGCTGCTGATGGCATCCAATAACAAGGTTTTTGGACAGTTGTGTGAAGGCACATTGGGAAAAACTTTTTTTTAAAATGGAAATGTATTTTCAGCTTCCACTGTTGCTGGGTGCACAAGGCAACTGCCTAGTTCACCTATCCTTAAGGCCAGCCCTGAGACTGACTAGCCTATAGGTACTAGCCTCCTCCCTGCTGCCACTCTTATGAAGAGGGACCATGTCAGCACTTCCACAGTACTCCATAACCACACCTGTTTGCAGTGAACTGTTGAACAAAGTAGTCAGTGGAGCAGCTAGCATGTCCCTGAGTTCCTTTAGAACACTTTCATATAGCCTGGCTGGTCTCATAGACTTGTTCACTTTCAGAGCTGCAAGCTCCTTCCAGACTCTTTCTTCTGAAAATGGACTTGTATCCACTCCCTCCCCACCACCATTGTTCCTGCTATTTACTGGTAGTCTGTCACCCCCTCCTTTCACTGTGAAGAATGAGCAGAAATACCTGTTCAAGAAGTCTGATTTTTCTTAGTCTTCCTCTGTACAGTCACTCCCCCCTGGCTTTCTTATAATCATTATCCATCCCCATGCTTTCTTCTTTTTCACTTATGTATCTGAAGAAAGCCTTATCTCCCCTTACTGACCCCTATGGTAATTCTTTTCTCTGTCTTCACTTTACTTCCCTCTGCTTTACTTGGTATAACTCACTGTCCTTCTCCCTCTGAGTTTCCTTATACAGTACCTCTTGAAACCAACCCTTTTTTTCCTCCATCACCTCTGCCACTTCCTTGGAGAACTATGACAGTCTCTTTTTACTTCTGCCTTTACTCACTTATTTCTCACAGAGGTTAGTAGCTTTAGTTAAACCCTGCCCTATTTTTGCCCATGGTGCCTTCACCCCTCCTTGGTAGTCCCCCACTTAGAGGCAGTTTCTGAGGCAGTCTCACATTTCTTCAAAATCTGCCCTCCTATAGTCCAGAACCCTTGTCCTTCTGTGGTTAACCTCAGTTCCTGTCTTTTTTTTTTCTCTGGCTTGCTCTGTTCAGTCTGTCACTGCACCCCATCCCCAAGGACTTACCTGCTGCCACCTGCATTCACCCTGGATTGTCCCACAGGGCTGGCAAATTGGGGGAGCCACCCTGCAACTCCCAGAATGGTGCCATGGAGTTAGTCCGGTGGCAGAGTGCCTCTGCTAGCTGCATGGGGCTTGGTGGGAATGAACATCATCCTGCTGTGGCTGGAGGTTTTTTCCCTGTTGGGAGGTGTGGCATGCAATGATATGAGAGCACAAGTGCCCACAGCTGGTACACCTCCCGGAACTTACAAGCATGGGCTGTGACACTCCTGGCTTCTGCCAAGGGTCAGACAAGCACCATGTGCTACCCACTCTCCCCCCAGAGGAGGTGAGCAGTCCATTGGATACTCGATCCTCCTCCCCATGGAAGGCTGTCCGACTCCCCTAGCTCACATCCAAACTCAGGTCATCTGTGTCACAAGTGGAAATCCAACTGCTGTTCCAGTAGGCCAGCTCAGTTCCTGTCTTAATGCTAAAGCACACTGTATAGTGATCATTGCTGCCAAGAGCACTTCCTACTGTGACATCTGAAATACTGTTCCTGTTTGTAAGTACCAGGCCCAGCACTGCCCCATCTCTAGTGGGTTCTGTGACTAGCTGCTTGAGAAAAGCCCCTTGTAGGGAGTCCAGGATGGTCCTACTCCTTGTGAAAGCTGCTGTTCTAAAGCTCCACTCAAGATATACAGATTAAGGTCACCAACTAGCAGCACCTCTCATTACTTACCATTTTGATGATGGCTTCCCCAAGTGTTTTATCCAACTCCTCCCCCTGTGCTGGAAACCAAATCGCTACCCGGGTGTGGATAGTGGCCCCAGAGCCAGTCTCCAGGGTGATCCACAACACCTCCAACCCTTCTTTTTCCTCTTGGTACCCTTGTATCTCCATTGCCTTGATTCCCTCCCTCAAACAAAAACCAACCTTTCCTTCCCTACTTCCTGCTGTCTCTTCTGGACAAAAAGTAGCTCTGTATGGCCAGGTACCAGCTGTAGTACACATTGTATCATGACTATTCTCTTTCTTCCTTTTCTTCCTATCCTTCCTAAACAGGTCATATTAGGAGACGTAAGAACCCAGTCAAGGTTAAATGTTGCCCACATCTCTATTATGGCCATGATATCTGGTCTTCCTTATGTTGCCAGAGCCTGAAGGTCACTTACTTTGTTCCTGAGGCACTTTCCATTGATGCTGATCACCCTCCAAGAAAATGTTTCACTTTGGTCCAACTGGTAGACTTAGAACCCCACTTCAAACAGATGCAACTTTTCAGTTCATCTTTACAGAAATTTTTTTAAAATAAATAAAAATTACACAGAACAACCTGCCTGAGATGCAGTATCTCTTTTTCAGGAGAGTTCTGTTTCTTCCCAGTTTTACAGGGTCAAGGACTGAAGCACAGAGAGGTCAAGTGGTGACTTGAACATTTAAAATCCATCTGTTCTGTAGCTGACAGCAGCCTCTGTTTCTTTTCATTAACTACATTTTGTATTCATAATACTGAATAACCATGACATGGTGCTTGCAGAGTATTGTGTTTTTAACACCACAAATATATTTACAATCATTTAGCAATGTTATTGTACTGTGCCATCATAGTGCTGCACATATTGGGCCCCATTCACGAACGGGGTATAGGGTATGTACGATAGGTGCGTACCCCACCCATGCAGCTCCACACCCAAAGACAGGTGTGCACCAGCCGTATTCACTATCGCTTGCCACCTGTCCACGGCTCTACCCCCAGCATGCAGCTGCACATTACTGGATCAGAGCAGGGGGAGGGGGGAACCCAGGTAGGCATCCATTCGGATTCCTGCCCTGGATCCCAGAGTGGATCCCCTATGTGCCCAAGTGCAAACTAAGCACCACAATTGACACAGCTGCAGAGGTGGGGTACACACCTATTACATGCATGTTCTGCCCATGTAGTGCATTGCTCACACCTCTATGTATGTTAAATAATAACATAAACATTAAGCGGTTCCCCCCATCCCCACTCCCCATGTGTAGTAATAGCTATCCTTCCTTGGTGATCTAATGGACCCCCCCTCCCTATCTCTGATCCCCCTAATATAGTAATGTCCATCCCCTCTGGTGGTCTAGCGGACCTCCCATTCCAGATCCTCATGTACTGTAAGAGCTAGCCTTCCCCGGTGGCTTGTAGACCCCATCATCCCCGATCCCCTACAGTGTGATAGAAAACTTCCACACTGGTGGTCTAGTGGACCCCCCCACCCCAACAAGTATTGCCCCACCATCCCGTTCACCCCTCAATCCACAAGCCGGCGACCAGCACAGCTCTCCATTCTCCACCATGACTGGCCGCCGACTGAGATGTCAAATGAGCATGTACTATACAAGCAACTGTTACAGTATGCACTCATTGACTTGTCAGTCAGTGGTCAGCCATGGTGGAGAGTGGAGGTCAGTGCCAGTTGCCAGCTCAGGGATTGAAAGGCAGCAGCAGGATGGTGGGGTGATATCTGTCGGGTTCTCTGTTACACTGCAGGGGATCAGGGATGGGGGTGGTCCGCTAACCACCAGGGCAGGCTAGCTCATACAGTACATGAGGGTGGGGATAGGGAGGAGGGTTTGCTCGACCATGGGGAGGTGGACATTATTACATGAGGGGATTGGGATGGGGGGGTCTTCCAGACCACCAGGGGGATGAATATTATTACATGAGGGGATCAGGATAGGGAGAGGTCCGCTAGGCCACCAGAAAAGGATAGCTGTTACATTACATGATGATCAGGGATGAGGGGAACACTTGGGTGCCTGTGGGAATGCCCCTGTAGAGGACATTCCGGACAGCTGCGGTGTTTGGGTATGCATGAGATGACCATGTATCTCAGTTAAGGCAAGGTCCCCCCGCCGTAACTCATGCACCCCAATGCATGGCACTCCACATGATTCCACACCTTTGTGAATCACGCAGAGTGCAGGCATGCCCCTGACACCCCCCCCAGCCCACTCACAGCATGAAGCTGCCTGCATAGCTGGGGGATCCAATGCACATCTGGCTGACGTGCACATTAGTGAATTCCACTGGGGATCCATGGGATCCCAGCTGTGTGGCATTCCAACATAGGGTTGCCTACGTGCCCGAGATATATAGCGCATAGGCATAGTGAAAGGGCCCATTGAATATATATTCCCAGGGCATGACTGAAAATGGGGACATGTGTCTACTCAGTCAAAAAAATTATACATAGATAAATAAATAAATAAACATATAAGGGGATTAAAGAAATGTTATTAGTCAACAGATATGTACATTACTTTAATCACATTATCACTTTTAATAACTGCAGTTACAGGACTCAAAAGCAATTGAAAGCACTGAAAGTTGCATTTTGGGTCATTAAATTGACATTTCTAATACAAATCAAGCCTTAGTAGAATCAGTAAATCAGTAAATCCTTAAAAATTCATTATAACTCCTACTGAATTAATAGTAGTAGTGGTGGCAGTGTGGCACTACCAACTTGCTCACTTCCACTACTGTATTAATGTCAGGGGACAAGGTCTTCTTTTTTTTAATTTACAGGTTTTTTTTTCCATTTTCTCCCCTGCCTGGGACCCCAGCTGACACGCACATGCATGTGTGCGGAGTCGCGCACGCATGCTGGGTACTGGCTAAGCCCCTTCTGCCCTCTACCTGATGGGAGTGGAACTACAGGGTGGGGGGGCAAGCAACCTCCCCTGGGAGAGAGAGCTGCCTTTTGTCTGCTCAATCCTACTCCCTCCCCCCCATGCTGGCTCCCCAACAACCCAAGGTCATTCCCGAACACAGGTCACCAGTGCAATGCAAGGTGAGGCGTCCAGCATCTCAGCCCTCAGCGCCACCGGACCGGCTAGGAGAAAAGGTCTTCTTAAGAAATTATGTATCTCCATTCTACTGGTCCTGGCCAGATTGCTAGAAAGATGGGTGAATGAGCAGCTCCAAGAGTATCTTGATAAAGGTAACATTATTTTTCCAACTTCATCAGGCTTCCCAGCTCAGCACAGCACAGCAACCACTGTAGTTAATGTTACCAATAACTGGCTCACAGCCCTTGATCATAAATGCAGCAATGCAGCAATATTGTGGTGACCAGGTTATAACAGTCCATGCTTGCATCACATCCATGTGGCTTATTGTAACACTCTATACCTAGGGTTATCTGAGAGTCTGATGTGTTGCCTGCAGCTGGTCCAGAACCTACCTGGCTGACTGATATCTGGCACTTTTTGAAGGAATCACATCTTTGCCATGCTGCAAAATCTGCACTGTCTTCCTATTTGGATAGGCTTGTTGGTGTACAATGCCCTACATGATGTAACACCTAGCTACCTTAATGATCTCTTGATCCCACATATCTCTGTCTGACCTCTTGGTTCCACTGATTGGGGCTTACTAACGGTGCCATTTTCAATGTGGGACTAATATGGCCTCATCACAGTTGTACTGCATCTAACTTTCTAAAATAGATGGGGATGATGCTGGCTGCATGGGTCTAAGTGGCGAGGCATTTGCTCAGCCAGTTAGCAACCTGAGTTTGTGGCCCAATCCCAGAATGGCAGGATCACAGGCAATCAGGGAAGAAAAAAGAGTGTCACTGAAAATGCTTTCCTCCTGAGGAGTGGCTCTGGTTGGTGGTTTCATGGAGGTGCACTTAGCAGCAGGGAGGACCAAACATCAATATGCACACTCTCCCTCCCAGGATGCTGCAGAATATGCACCTTTGGAGGGAACTGGGATGTGGATGGTGGGACTAAATGGAAAAATACATATAATGCAGTGCACTGGATGATAGCCCTCACTCTTCTCACATACCACACAGACCTTTGGCATGCCGACTCCTCTATAGCCAACCATCATGACAACAGCAGTGTGAGTGGGTCTGCTGGTAGCACACTCACCTCTGGAGCTGGAAGATCAGATAGTCATGAACTTTAGCGGTATCATGTCATGTCAGTGCAAGCGCAATAGCGCAAACAATTCAGCGCATACAAAACTGTGAAATGCAAACACAGCTAAATCCACATTACAGTGCTAGGACAACACAGCGCATTAAAAACTTATGTAAGCGCATCATTACTAAATAAAAGCTCATCCTACAGCATGGTTGCTATTAACTTAGCAACATTACATGCTGCATTTTAAAACTGAAAGGCAAGGCAAGGCAAAATTTATTTAAAAAACACCCATTCCCAGAGGCTCTGGGTGCTGTACAAAGTAGATAAATACAACATCAAATAACATAATACGTCACAATTTTTTCTAAAAATACAAAATAAAATTAAAAACCCAACAACTACTTTCTACTACAGTCTTCAGTTCTATCCCAAAAAAGCTTGGGAAAATAGGAGGGCCTTCAGGCGGACCTTAAAAGTGTCTACAGTGGGTGCTCCCCTGACCCCAGCTGGCAACAAATTCCAAAGGACAGGAGCTGCGACACTGAAAGCTCTGTCGCCAGCAGATCTTAACCTCATTCTAGGAATGGCCAAGGGGCCCCCACTAGAAGAGCGGAGAGGGCGAATTGAAAGAGCAGGTACCAGAAGGTCTAACAGATAACCAGGGCCCTGCCCATGTAGGGCCTTATAGGTGAGAAGACCCACCTTAAAGGAACTAAATATGTACTCTCTGAGTCGAGTACTGTTGCTGTACTTTTCAAAATGTTTATGATATTTTTTTAATTACCTTGTCATTGGCTAGATGCTGTATGAGCTCCTTGGTCACATGATTGGTGCAATCCACATAATACTAAAGGATTCTACTGCAGCAAAGCCCACAGAACCACCTGTATGTTTGCAACAGCGGATAATCATTAATAATGACTGCAAGTAACCCATGACATTACATATGGGTTCTGTAGACTGAGGTAGCATGCCATTCATGCCAACTAAATTTGTTACCCTATGATTACTAAATAAATATTCATGTAGGTCGGATGCCAGGAATTTGACAGTGAGACTCTTATGAACCATACAGCCGGGAAATGAGACAACACAGCAATTCCAAGTCAGTGAAGTGAGTTGCGTTGAGTGGTGCTTTATATTAGGTAAATCGTGTAAATTATAGAGTTCAGGGAAGGGTTTTGGCTACCAGATGTTGAACGTAGTGGGGGAACATATTGGGGACAGAAACAAAGCAGATGTTAGTTTAGTTGTGATGCACTGCCATGCAAATAAATTTACTAGCACTGATTTTACATGCAGCAATTTGCTCGCACTCACAATGACCACGATGAAATTATCTGCACTGAGATGACATGAAACCAATTCTAGCCCCACACCAGGTATCTCAAGTGATATCCATAACTAACACTGTAGCACAGTATGAGTAGAGTGATAAACAATTAAGTCATCATCCTTCAGATGAGATGTTAAACTGAGGTCCCTTCTGCCTATGTCTTGTCACTGTCCCAGGTGGAAGTAAAAAATCCCATGGCACTTAATGAGGAAGAGTAGGGGAGTTTCCCCAGTGACATGGCCAACATTCCCCCATAAATAAAACAGATCCAAGTACCCCCCCATCTCCCCACCCCCGGTCACACCTAGAAACAAGCTATTATGGCTTTGTGTGCCTTTCCTGGTCAAAAATGATGAATAAATAAAAACAGAAATCACCCCCTTTCATTTGTAAAATGGCATCCCCTTGGCTGGAAGAAGCTGGAGTCTAGGGACCACCCTGGGAGTCTGGAGGTGGAGTCAGGTACTGGGAAGTAAATCCGATAGGAAGCAGGGATTCTGGCACTGGGAGGTAAAGCCGATGCAAAGCTAGGGTTCTCAGGTGTCATAAAGAAGGGGATTCTTGAAAGGAAGGGATGAGCAGAAAAAAAAAAAAAGACAAACACAATATATTTCAAGGTTCACTCATTAAAACACCCCAGTTTCTTTCAAATCTTGCATCATTACATGTACTCAGATTTAAAACTGTGTATTGATTGAACCTCAGTTTAGTTACAGTAAATGTCTGTGTGTGAGATTATATTCAGGGTATAATTTTGTCACTTGGTTTTGGAATGCTTTCAGCAGTACAATCAGTATACTGTAAATGTTACCATTAAACAAGAATGAGCATGCCGCTTTTATACAGATGCCACCCACATACCTGCCCATACAGCATTTATAGTGTTTGTCAGCTGAATGTGCTGCTATTAACACAAACACTCAAATAACTATGTTTTTTTTTCTTGTTGGTATTTAACAAAGCAATGAGTCCATTTAGCTTATTTCCAGAGGTAGAAAAGCAAAGAAACATTTTGTTATGCTGTAGAAGCCATTTAATGGGAACGCTGTTAAAGGAGACCATCACCTTCGTTGGGACATCCCTATAGGAATGGATTAGGTGGTAATCCATTGAGGTGGAGGCACTAACTGATTGAATGGGATGGGTCAGCCCATTAATTAGGAAGATGTATTGCACTCACACACCTTTTCCTGACCTTTTTGCCCCAAATATTGGCAAAGCAGCCAGCACTGCATCCCATTCCTGGAGTCTGTGTGTGTCTTGTTTTATGCAAATTTGTTGGCTTGAGGTTGCAGACCTATTGGGTTGACTTGTCCAGTCACACACCTTAGTTCTGTGCTTCTTTTTATTGCTCCTGTAAGTGAGAGTGTTTTTCAGTATATCTGGTAATGTGGTTTAAGGGTGTGTGACATTACATACCAGTGGTGCACGCTGAGTGAAGGACTGAACAATGGCTGTCACTGGATAAAGTTTGCTGCTATTACAGAGAGGCATGCTGTTTAAAGCCTGCCAAGGGAATAACAACACATGTCACAGAGGTAAGGTGATACTGCTGTTCCTTACTGAACACTGGCCACAACATTCAATTTCAGGGAACCTGCAAATAGCTGACTACTTAAACAGAGCAAGTGAGTTATCAATTATATTATGAAAATCATAAGCATTTTCTAGAATTGCAGAAACAGAATATTAATTTTTCTATTGTAAATAGATTTACAAGGAGATCTAGGATAATGGTTATATCTCTATGGATTCTCCCTCAGCCCCCCCCCCCAAAAAAGCTTCATTTCCCCCCAAACTATTTTAATAAAGAATTGGCTTGCAGTAGGATTCTATTTGTTCAGAAAATTACAATAATTAAACTATTATAAGAACTGGGAACTGGATAGCATGCTGCAGGAGCCATTGTGTTGCAGTTTATCAGGTAATAATCCTTATCTCACTGATAATGGAGAACTACTGTCAGTAAAACATTACGTGCACACTTGTACAATAAGCTTTTTAAAACTGAAATAAAATTGCTCCCAGTGCTACTTCAGAGCTGTTAGGTGCAGCTTATGTTCTAGTCCATTATCAGATGGTAAGGGCCAGCTGACTTTGTTACCATCATCATAAACTGAACAGCAATGAAAAACTGGTTCTCCTAGCTGCATTTTCAAAGAGCTTTTAGCACCTCATTGAAAACTTTTAAAATCATAATATGTAGGTACAATTTAGTTTGTTTCTGTATCTTCAATAGATTTCTTCTCCTTATTATTTGTTATTGAGAAAATGCGCATTAAAATAGGATTTCTATTATGTTCCATTCATCTTCTTCTGTCACTTATTCCTACCTGAGTACATGATCCTCTGATGTGAAATCACACTATCTTACCATCTGAATAACTGTGATGTCACAAACAGAGTATTATGAATTCAGGGGGAGATAAGCAATGCAAGCAGATAAACTCTTCAAGAACAAAGATCCCATTTCTATGCAAATATCCTCAGCAATAAATAATAGGGAGAAAACATGCAGAACTAATGTGAAATGCAGTATAGGCTAAACTGCATCCAAAGACTACGTTTTTCAAGTTCTGCTGGAGGCATTAGCTGCTCTTTAAGTAATCATGAAAATATATCATTATTTAACAAGTGATTTATCCAGGGTATCCCGGCTGTGATCTTTGATGTGAGTGGGATCATGCTTGTACCCCATATTTATCCAGGGGTACAAACTTGAAGCAGGGGGCAGCTGCAGTAGCATTACATTGTGAGCTGCACACTCGGGCAGACTTGATAGACCTGTGATCCCTTTTCTGCCAGCTATTTCGTATGTTCACATGATATCCCAGCTGTGATCTTTGAGGTGAGTGGGATCATGCTTCTACCCCATTATGACTGCTGGAAAGATTGAAGCAATGGGAAAACAGGTGACCTAAATAAGTAATAACACATGAAAGAGTGTGGTTGTGCTCTTACAAACCCATGAAATAAGTGTGTGGGATCCACAAGGTGAAGCCAAGAGGTTTCAACCACATGTGAGTAGATTTTTTAGAGCATAAACCCAAAAACTGCCAAGTGGGTTATTACACTTAAAACATGGGTATATTTGGCCTTGTTTTTTTGCTTATATATTAAAAAAATATTAATTGAGCTCCAAAAACGGTGGGTTCTGCTCTCTCTATTTCACTGTGCTTATTTGTTTCCAACCTCGAACCATTCTGGGGTAAGGTCACACAGTAATTCACAAATGTCTATCTAGTAACAAGGTGATTTTTGAGGAAGTAGCCATAACCCATTCTAGGGTATCTTCATAAAGGTCTTCATATACAACCATAACTGCACACGGACATGCGGGAGGATGCAGGTGGGGGTTATGTGTTGAGTACAGGAAGACTGAGCTGGAGACTGCAAGGGTGGAGATACACTATCTGAAAGCTAAAGACAGTGGGTAAATAGGGCTACTACACGCTCCACTTCTGCAAAAGGTCCCTCGGGACAGTAGAGGTGGATGGACCGTATTAAGCAGAAGGATGAGACATACCAGTGAAGCATGGGATGTGCCCCTCAAACTAGTTAGAGAAAGTCTCCTGGAAGTCCCACACAGAAATGGAGGGGACTAGCACACCAGAAAAGGAGGTGCCATATATTAATGAGTCAAGAAGGAGATGGTACCCCAAAGGGGACAGAGAAAGGCACTAGTTATTGGCATCTTCATTGTCATGGGGATGTGGATGATGGTGGGTCCCACTCCAGATGGTCAGGAGTCGATCCATCTTTACCTGGGGGGGGGGATAGCAGGTGGACTCAGAGCCAGGATGATGCACCTCATCAAGAAGGGGGGGGTCAGACATAGTGGTGTATGTATAAACACACAATCTAGATAGGAAAAGCACAGAAGTAAACTAGAGTTTCTATACTCAAGGTAGGACACTGAGAGAAAGAACAGGGGCAGTACCCTTCTCTGAGATCCTACCAAGGCCATGCTAAAATGCAAGAAAGTAGTTTAGGATATACTAGTTCAATGAGTGCCTGAAGAGTTGGTGCGAGGAGGAGGGTTTTCAGTTCCTAAGTGACTGGGGCATCACCTGGGAGGGCTGTAGGCTGGTCGAGGAGGTTGGCCTACTCCATGAAGATGACACCAAGGTTTTGAGTTAAAAGAGCATATCAAGGCATATTTAAACTTGGACAGGGGAAGCAGTGCAGTTGAAAATAAGTACACCAACAAAACTGAGGGAAATCAAACAGATCTCCCCCCAGGCCAAGCTCAGGCAGAGGCAAAAAATTAAATGGTGGGGGAGATCATAAGAAGAAATTGGGAAGGTGGGACTAGGAGTACAGAAGGGGGATGCATGAAGTACAGCAAGGTTTGAGACAACAAAGTGGGAAGATTGGTATGTAAAATTCTGAAAGAACATGAAAACAGGGGGCCTGAAGGGCTGTGTGTACAAATACTAATTGCCGGGGGAATAAGACCTGTGTTTTGCAGGCAATCATGGCAGAAGCATGGTTGGATTTAGTGGTGACCAAGGAGAAGTGGGCATTACAGTAGTACGACTAGGACTTGTCCATTCCAGGTTAGGCAATATTCAGGAGGGACAGGGAATGGGAGAGGAGTGGCATTACATGCCTCAGCTCAGTTAGCCTCTCCCATTTAACAGTTTTTAAATAAATAACATAATTGCAAAAGGTCCCAGAGCAGAGGCAATACAATATGTAGGTATAACAATTATGAATTATATATCATTCACAGAATATGTCACATACTGTACACTCAGTCTAAACATTAAGATGTGTACAGCCATGGTCTTCACATCTAACCACAGTTGCAAGGTAGTGATAGTTAATATATGGGAGTCAGCATGGTAATGAGTCACTGAGCCATGCTCAACTGATTGCCAGCAACAACGCTCTTGGTTACTAGCCACAACAATCCCAAAGACTAATAGAACTATTAAAACCAGTTCTACCAGGAGGCAAATGCTTGCAAATTAGAACAGACATTCTGGCAGGGGAGGTGATAGAAACATAAACATAGACAGTGTCAGCGGAAAAAGACCATTGGTCCACCCAGTCTACCCAGTTTTACCCAGCCACTCTGTGACTTATTGTCCAGATGGAGATTTCACCCTCCTCCTCCTCCTCCTCCACCCCCTGCTTTACTGCTACCCACTGAGTAACTAATAAGCACTTTTCGCTGTTCCAGCAGTGCATGAACCCATTAACATTTTTTGCACCTGCCACCTCTGTTGGTTGGCTGTTCCACAGCTCAACCAGTTTTTCTGTAAAGTAAAACTTTCTAACATACCTCCTGAATCTCCCTCCTCCCCACCAGCTTGCGTTCATGTCCCCTTGTTTTTGACCCACCATTCCTGCTAAACAGTTCTTCTCAGTTTAACTTGTTTATTCCTTTCAGGAACTTAAAGTTCTCTATCATGCCCCCCCCTTTCTTCTGGCCTTCTGCAAGTACATATTCAATGCCCTGAGCAGATCCTCATAGGATCTTCCCTGTTGGTGCTGAATCATTTTGGTTACTCTACACTGCATTTTCTCCAGCCTGTTTTTCATTTTTCCTCAGAGGAGGACTCTGGAACTGGGAACAGTACTCCAGATGCGGTCTCACCAGTGATATACAGAGAGGTAGTATTACCTCTTTTCTCCTGATTTCAACTCCCCTTCCAATATACCCTACATTCTGGACACCTTGTAGGCCTTGTAACTGTCCTTAGCTGTTTTTCTGCCTTCCAGGCCCCCAGCCTGCCACTCCTTCAGGCCATACAAATCCCTGCTGCCCTCTAGTCTCACCCCCTCTGCCAGCACCTGCCACTGAAATCCCACTAGACTTGTGTTCAGGGAGTTCTGGTTCTAACCCTAGTGGAAGGGCCCCCCCTATCAGACCGTCAGGTGTGGGGGACAAGAGTGTTGCACTCTGGGCACTGTGGCATAGGGGGATGATGGCTGTCATCTGGCAAAGCCGGAATGGGACATTTTCCATTTTATGTCCCACCTACCTCCCACCTAAGTGTGCACTGCAGTGGCAGCTTGGGGTGGGGACATCTGGTGGCATGTGGTTTCCCACACTGCCAAGGACATCACCTCAGGTCACCACCAGGAACCACTGAAGGAATGGTGCTATGCAGTCCACCCAACCCCCTGGGAAGAAAACATCCAAAGGACTCTCTTGGCTCCCTCCCCGCTGGCCTCCACTCCTGACATCCAGGCTCAGGGCGTGAACCCAGGTCACCAACGTGCTGAGTGAACACCCGTCACTCAGTGCTACAGGGTCAGCCTAGCTAGTTTGTTTTAAGGATTCACTTTGTTTTAAGGATGACCCCCAGATTCTTTCCTTTGAAGTAGTGGCATGCTTAGCCCCTGCCATCCAGTATTCCTTCCTGAGGATCTTGTTCCCTATGTGCATCACCTTGCACTTTGTGGCATTGAATTTCAACAGCAAGAACTTGGACCACCTGTCTTACCTTTGCAGATCCCTTTGCCTCCTCTCTATTTAACCTACCACAGAGCTTAGTATTATTTGTGATGAGACACATCTTGCTCTGTATTCCTTCTCTTAGTTTGCTGATGAACACATTGAAAAGGACTGGTCCCAGCTGGATGTGGCACAGTGCTGTCAGTCATATCTCAGAAAGTGCAGGATTTTTTTTGGGGGGGTGCTCCACTGGGCACCAGGGACTATAAATGATGGTGGGGAAATGATGTGGCAGTGCCGGACCACCAGAGATGCCTGTAGCCCACAATGCTACACCAGCCCTGAAGTGGGTCTAAGGTGATGAGCAAGGGGTACAGGATGACTGGCACTGTGTCATACCCTAACCCTTATGGCTGTCCCAGTCTAGTATGTCATGGCTTCGTGTGTAGCAAAAAAGTGTGGTGGCTGTCCCAGTCTAGTATGTTGTTGGATGCAGACTTCACTTGGATCAGTCAATTTGTATTTAGTGTATTCTGAACCAAGCAACACTGTCATGAGGGGACTCCACCCCCAACCCCCGGCTACTGCTTCACGGCTTTGTGTGTAGCAAAAACATGTGGTGGCACAGAGGGTGTCTGTTTTCATGACTATCTTGACCCCACTTTTTGTGACTGTGATGGGCCCTAGATTTTCACTAGTTTGCAGCCTGTCATCACAGCCAGTGGAGCCAGGGGGTCAGGCAACCCCTCACTTTTGAAGCTGAATGGTCAGACATTGAATTTTGGGATTGAAATTTTTATGGATTATGCATCAAATACGTGGATTATTCAGATTATAAAAAACTAGGTAAATTGACTAAAATATATTCAAGAAGGTAATTATTTTCCCAGTGCCCCAGGCTAAGGTGTTCTATGCAGTTCTATCTTCCCGCTTTTTGGTACGCTCTTCCGCCACTGCCTGTCGTGTCCCATGATTTCCAGTGCAAACTGTATGCCAATGGCCTTGCAGATAACATACATGTTCTGTTTGTAGTGCACACATTGACACAGTGCCCCCTTTTATGTTCCTTCCTGATACAATAGTTACAATCACTAAAAACACTCAAAGCATTGATATAGTGTATATTTCCTCACTGGGGAGAGTTAGCAACTTGAGATAGTTCACAAAGACAAGTCAGGTGGTTTGACAACTCATCTGGGTAGATCATAAAGGCCAGAAATTGACCCCATTTAGAATACATTATTTCTGTGTCCTTTGCAATCTAAAAAAAATATTTCTCTCATGGTATTTAGCACATCCTCCTCTTTCCAAACACACTATGCTGCAAACAAGTGTGGTGCAAAAGGAGCTTTCACACTTGAATAGTTATGTGTGTTTTAGCAAAAAGAAACAATCCCTAACAGCAGGAGTAGATAACAGCCCAGGCTTAGTAAGGGTGAAACAATGTGATCTTTCAGGAACTAAACAGTTGTTTTGTACCATGTTATCAATCTCTTGTCATGGATGTGTGTTTTTACTGTTCACTAATACTTGGTGGCCCAGGTCATGCATAAAAATGGTTCCCAGGGTTCAGTACACCCAGCCAGATAATAAAATAGAAATATAGAGTTTGACAGCAGATAAGGACCTAGTCTGCCCATTTTCCCTACCTACTGTAACACCACAGACCCTACTTGATCTAGAAACAGAAATATTGACTTTGATGGCAGATAAGAACTGCTTGACCAACCTAGTCTGCCCATTTCCCTACCTATTGAATAAGCTGCAGAACCTAGTTAACCAACAGCCTACTTCTTCCTACCCCCCACCAGAATTGCCTTATGTCTGTCCCATGCATTCTTGAATTCCCCCACTGTTTATGACCCCATGACCTCCACAGGAAGGCCATTCTATGCGTCCACCACCCTCTCTGTGAAAAAAATATTTCTCACATTGCCCCTGAGCCACCTCTCCCCTCTATCTTCAGATTGTGTCCCCTTGTTCTTGCATATCTCTTTTTCTGAAAGATGCTACCCTCTAGGACTTTGCTGATTCTCCAGCATCGACACTCGTTTCCTTAACACTAAGGTTCCCTTATGTCTACCACATGCCTTCTTGATCCCGTTACAATTTTTGCACCCACTGACTGCTCAGGGAGGCTGTTCTAGGCATCCACCACTCTTTCTGTAAAGAAGTGCTTCCTTAAACCTCTCCTAAGTCTTGTTTCGTGCCTCCTAAGCATTGAAAGGTATGAGCCTGTAGGGATGCATGTGTAGGGATAGGGTTCTGGAATTTGCGTTGGTTGTGTTTTATGTTATTTTTTAGGTTGTCATATAGTTTTTAGTTTATACCATTTATATTTTATCTCTAAATAGGGTTTTGACTACTGGTTTAGTGCCGGAAGATGTGTTGGAACTATGGGCCCCTCCGTATTGCCTACGCAGCGCACCTGCTGCATGACCCATACCTTTTCCTGATATCCTTATTCCAGTAGCAGCAGTAAGACACTGCCAGGAGGTCAGTATAACCAGGGAGCATGGAAGTTGGTGGCTGGGTGCTGTGGGCACAGTGGAGGTGAGCAGGATCGGGATGGTTAGGATTAAGAGACGCCCTGGACTAAATGGAGCCAGGAGAGAGGCCTGACATGTTTAATACCCATTCCCAGAGTTCCCAGCAGACCAAGTGGGCAGGTAACCAGTGGGCCTGCAGTCTCCACCAGTGCTTTTCAGTCAGTGCTGTGCAATGGCAGCTTGATGAGGAACAAGACCGCAATTATGGCAGATTTGAATTTATCTGTTGATCTGGCTTATATTACAGAGATCTGGCTGGGAGATGATGCTGAGTCAATTCTGGAGGCATCCATCCCCACTAGGTACTCCGTGTTGCACTGCCAGAGGAGGGAACACAAGGGTGGTGGTGTGGCCATCTGCTTTAGATCCAGCCTGAACTTTGCCATGTACCCAGTGGGTTCTACCTTGTCCTTTGAATGTGTGGCAGTGTGTGGGGTCCAGGTGAAGGCTGCAGGATTCTCCTTGTTTACCATCCTCTAGGGCAGGGAGGAGATTTCCTGCAGGAGGTAGCAGAGTTCATCATCGACAGGGTGTTGGAGTTCCCCAGATGGTTAATTCTGGGGGACTTCAATGCCTGGAGTGATGATGAATCCTCATATCTTGGATGTGACTTCCTCCAGTTGATGACATCACTGGGCCTGACACAAGCAGCTGCTTCTGTGACTCATCACCATGGCCGAATCTTGGACTTGGTGTTCTCACTGAGGCTTGAGGTCATGAACCTCAAGACTGATTGGATCACTTGGTCCAATCATTGCACAGTAGAGTTCTCATTTGGGGCCCCTCTGATAGCCCCCCCAATCGAGATGGTCAGTTATCACCCTTTGAAGGGACTTTTGGCATTAGTAGATCAATCTGGTGTGAGTACTGCATGTACGATTGGTGTGGGTGAGGTGGTTGCTGCCTATAATAAGGCCATCACCGAAGCAATCGATGCCATCGCACTGGTCCATACATGACCCAGATCTTCTCACTTAAGACCCCCATGGTTTAACAGGGCTCTCAAGGAGATGAAGATCAAGGGTTGGAAGTTGGAGCATTACTGTGGGAGGACAAACTGTCCTTATGAGCTCACTATCATGAGTACCAAGGGGCAATGGACTGTAAGAAGGCAGAGTTCCTGTCCAGGCAGATTGCTGCAGGGAGGTACAGACCAGTTCAGCTTTTTTGGACTGCGGACAGACTACTCCATCCAGTCTGTCTGCAGCTAAAAAAAGCATTTTCACTCACACTATGTGATAAGTTTGTTCAGCTCTTCTCAGACAGGGTGTCCTCTATCTGATCTGGGATCTCCCAAGTGGGGCAAGGTTTGCCTCACGGTGATCAGCCTGGAGGGAGCATGGGCACTTCTATTGTCTGGGAGGAGTTTAGACCAGTGGAGGTGGCTAAGGTTGTTGAGGTGATCTCAAAACTGCGGCCCAATCTTGATAAAATGGACCCAGCTCCCACCTGTCTACTAGTGAGATTTGCCAGGACTGTTGGTCCAGTGTTCGTCGGGATAATTCAGTATTCACTTTCAGAGGAGATCTTCCCTGATGCCTTGAAGGAGGCACTGGTGAGGTCTCTCCTAAAAAATCTATCACCGGACCCTGATGTCCTGGCAAATTACTGACCTATCTCCAACCTCCCATTTTTAGGGAAGGGTGTTGAGAAAATAGTGGCACTGCAGCTCGAGGCACACCTCATGGTCTATGACATCTATGAGCCATTCCAGTCTGGTTTCAGGGCTAGGCACAGCACCTAAATATCACTGGTCAGGGTACAAAATGACCTATCCCCTCAAGGTGAGAAATGGAGGAGACTGGTTAATTCTCATTCTTCTCGATCTCTCCTCAGCATTTGACACCGTGGACCACATTGTGCTTTGGGATCATCTTAGACAATATTGTGGACTCACTGGTACTGTCATCTACTGATTTGAGTCCTGTCTCTTGGGCAGGAAGCAGTGGGTGATGATGGGGGAATATTTCCTCCTCCCTGACGCTCCTGCCATGTGGAGTTCCTCAAAAGCCGATCCTATCACCAATGTTGTACATTGTGTACATGCTACCCCGGGAGAGCTCATTAGATGGTGCAGTCCTGGTTTTCACTGCTATGCAGATGATACCCAGATGTAAATGTCCTTTGCCCCTGGAACAAATGATCCCATGGAATGGAAATGCTAAACAACTGCCTAACTGAAATCTAGAACTGGATGGTCTCCAACTGGCTGAGGTTAAATCCCAACAAGACAGAGGTCTTTGTGATTGAGCCTGGTCATGGGCATGATGGGAGTGCCTCCAGAGTGGCAACAAGATTGGTCCTCTGAACCACTCCATTGATGGCTTCCCCTAGGGTGAGAAGTCTGGGAGTCTCCCTGGATGACAGATTGACACTTGATGCTCAGGTGTTATTGGTTGTTCAAAGTGGTTTTTACCATTTAAGGAATGACACCAAACTGGCCTGGTGGCACTGAGGGTTGAGGCACTGGACGCCACAACTTATGCCACAGGCAACCAAGGTTCAGGAATGAGCCAGGGCCATCGGGGATCAGCAGTGGAGGGAAGGGATTGAGCATCTGGAGGACAGTGCTCCCTTCCTCAGGAGGGTTCCAGGGCTTATACCACTCTGTAGCAGCATCTTTTGGCTGTTGAGTGCAACACAAAGCACTTGATGCAGAAGGCAACAGGGGGAGGAGCTTGGCAGATGGTGGCACATTGTGCCCAGCTGCCATTGCATGTTTGAACTCCTTGGGGACAGAAAATTGAGCAAGAAAAACCCCTTCAGCGGGATAGGCGAAGGCACCTCCCCCGATCCACACTCCCAATTCTGGGTTCTCACTTCTTCTTCCCTGCCACTCCAGGCCTGGCACTCTACACTATAGGAAGAGCACCCTGGGTGGATAGGGCAGCCCTTCCCAGTAGGGGTTTAGATCCAGGGGTCCTGCCAGGTCAGAGAGGGGAGTAAGGCGATGAGTCACAGTGGGAAGTAGAGACTGTGGTAGGGGGTAGCTGGAGAAGGTTCACCTCTGAAGGTGAGAAAAAAAGTCGACAAAAAAAAAAGGAATGCCACCAAGATTAAACCCATAGTTCTGCCCTTGGACCTGCCATCACTAATACATGCCTTTGTCACTTCCAGTATTGACTATTGCAATACTCTATACTTTGGGATCTGTGGAGGGACCCTCCACTGACTGCAGGTGGTGCAGAACACATTGGCCAGGTTACTGATCGGCCTGTCTAGGTCATGTCATTTGACCCCAGATCTGTGAGAGCTGCACTGGCTGCCTGTCAGGTGGAGGATCATCTCCAAGGTGGACTTTCTCACCTACAAGGCTATGTACAGATCAGGCCCTGGCTACTTGATAGATCTCTTTACCCCTGCCACTGCAATCCACTCCCTCTGCTTCTCTACCAGGGGCCTCCTTGTGGATCCAAGGGACAGGCTGAAAACTTCCAGCAATTGAGCTTACAAGGTGGCCTGTCTGGCCCTCTGGAACTCACTTCCCAGCTCTGTAAGGGAAGCCTCATCAGTGGAGGTATTTTTGAGGGACCTAAAGACTCCTCTCTTCAAACAGGCCTTCCTGGACTAGCCATAGTGTTTTGAAACCTGTTTGTACTATTTATTAATTAATTATAATTGCTCATTTATGTCTGGATTTTAAATTTTTCAATAACCATTTATAGCTTTTAATTTATTGTTGTTACTTACCTTGCCTCTTTTGATTATGTAAGGCACCCAGAGCCTCTGGGATTGAGTGCCATAATAATACATTTTTCCTACCTATGTGGAACAGTGTCTAAGGCCTCACTGAAATCTAGATATGCCACATCTACCAGTTTCCTAATCCACTTCCATGGTCACCTAGTCAATGAAATCTATTTGATTTGTTTGATTTGACCTCCCCTTAGTGAATCCATACTGCCTCAGATTTTGTAAGCTACTAAATTCAAGATATTCCACAATTCTTTATTTCAGTAGCAGTTCCATTAACTTTTCCACAACTGAAGTCAGGGTGCTGGCCTGAAATTGCTAGCCTCCTCCCAGCTGCCATTTTTGTAAAGTGGGACTACATCTGCCCTCCTCCAGTCCTCTGGGACCACTCCCGTTTCCAGTAAAAGGGTGAATAGGGCTGTCAGAGATGCAGCCAGCACCTCTCTGAGCTCCTTCAGTATTACTGGATGTATCCCATCTGGCCCAATTGCCTTATCCACTTTCAGATTTGCAAGTTCCTGCAGGACTCTTTCATCCATGAATGGGCTATGTAAATAAACTAATAACAAACTAACTAAATACATACATACATACATACTTGCTATTCTGCTGAGTTTTAGGTGTCTAGCACATTCTCAGACTGTAAATCCTGTGGCTAATAATGCCCCATCATTCTACAAACATTTCAAACATACTTCAGCATGTATTTTTATGTTCACTGTGCACACACGCAGTGCACATCTTGCTACGAGAGTGGCATTTGAGAGGCATGGCACTGTCAGTCCAATGCAGAGTGATCTGCAAGGGGCCCGTCAATGTCACATCAGTCATCAGCTAGGCTGGTCATGACAGTGTTCTGGCTTGCTGGGCAGAAACTTCATGTAGTTCAAAACAGAGACCTGACCCAATCATAGGGGGGCTCTTTTCTTTGATCTATATAACACTGCCCATCAAGCACAGCTAGTCTGTCATGATTAGCCTTCTCAAAATCATTCTCCACCTATAAAAGAGAAAATCGTCCATCAATATCTGTTGCTGATGCTGCCCTAACTGTCCCCCCCAGCCAAACCCATATTAACATTCCAACATGGGGTGCCCAATCCCCTGTGCCAGTTGCTACCCCCTCACCCTACCTGTTTTACTTCAGCAGCACCAGGGAGCACATGCCCGGTGCTACCAAAGATAACACTGACACTGGGGGAGTCTAAACCCCCAGTGTCACCACCTAAAATAAAGAAAACCATCCCTCATAGTTTTCCTTTTTTCTAAACATATCCTGCAAAAAAGAAAAACATCTATCGATGTCTGTTGCTGTCACTGCTGTAACTGCCCTCCATTAGATGAACCTGCAATTATTGCAAAATAAATGTATGTGTTCAGAAATGCACACTGATCAGGAGTTTGACATATTCCTTTGTGGGTATATAGAAAAAAATCACCTTTAAAATGATTATAGTGCTTTTCTCATTTGGACTTCTGTTGTGTATCCCAGTTCTTGTCCTGCAACAGCAGCAGCAACTACATTTACTAATGAAAGGGCTGAAGCAGTCAGACTTCCCAAAAGGCAAACACATGACTGACTTGAGGATTGCATCCTGCCTAGAGTCAGATACTAGATTTGATAGGCGCTGAGTTTTACTCTTCATAACAATTGCACTTTTTCTGAACAAGTTGATGAAGCCCTGTCTCCATCTCACATCAACACTCTCAACTGGGACCATCGCTAACACAAGAGCAAGGCACTAGTGCTACAGCACATTGAACCACCACACCCCTCCTTCATGCCACTCAGATCAAACAAAGCAGTGGGCGGTGCCTTACTGACATTTAAAAAAAAGAAATTATGACACCAATACATACCCTATGTCTGCCATTCTGGCTGGAAAAAAAATTACAGTAATGACAAATCCTGTAACTAAGAACAAACCTTGGCCCACAAGGACAAGTAGGCATTTCCATGGCATTACAACCTAGCTGGAAAGTGTTGATTAACCCCAGACTGAGTGTTCATGCTCTGCAAATAACCTCGTGTGAGGGTGAGATTGTGATTTTAAGTCTAATTGTGTTATTTATTTGTTCTTAAAAAGGGATTTTAAAAAGTTGCTTTTTACACAATCTTGCCTGGCTGCTATGAGCTGTAATGGGTATTTTTTTCATATTTTATTTCCCAGCTTGCTGTCAGTCTATCAGAGGGTATACCCTGTTGACAGGGGTGTACTCTAATCAGGTAGAGGGATCCAGTTATCATATAGACAGTAGCTGTCTTTGGTCTCTCATGCTTTCTCTACTTCTCCCCCCATCCCAGTGTGGGTGATGCCAGAATTAGCCACGCTTGTGCACAGCTCCCACTGAATCAAGGATAAGTTCCTTTGCCCAACTGCAGAAGCCCCTGTGGTGGCAGAACCTACTGCCAGCCCTGCCCAGCTAAGAGACACTGCCAGGCAGCAGCTGCCTTGCCTGGCATACCCCAGACATAATGCATTAAGTTCACTCTTGCACCCAGGTTATCTGCACAACAGCAAGGCATGTTGCTGCTTGGCCACTGGGGCAGCTTTCTGAACATTTATAGGAGATGAACCCAGTACAACAGCCAAGGAAAGCATGCACAGGCCTCATGAATGATTAATGACAGTTATAACGTAATGTTTAGAGGAGAATGTCTTCCCAAGTTCTGGCCAGTGACTCAATCAGCAAGGCTGTGGCTCAGCATGCCAGGGGGCCAGGGTTTGTTTCACTGCATCCAGGGATGAAGGGATGAAAACACACACAAACACACACACACACACACACACACACACACACACACATACACACACACACAAACACACACAAACACACACACACAAACACACACACACACACACACACACACACACACACACAAACACACACACACAAACACGCACAAACACACACACACACACACACACACACACACACACACACACAACACACACATATGGCATCACAGAGGAATGCTGTACCAAACTGCTTTTGGGAAGAAATTAATGCACTGTGAAGGCCCATGAATCCACTTACCTAAGTATTCAAAGAAGGGTGGGATTAAGCCAACAAAAGCTTAATGACAGACTTGATAGTTTAGTTGACATTGGTCACTGCCTGACTTTATTAATCCTTGAGAGTAATAAAAATAAATTTGCTACCAGTCTGATCTCCAACACCCTGATTCCACATGGGGGTGGGGCAAGGATTCAGAGTCCTGAGGTAGGGGACCTTAGGGACAGCAAGTGGTTGTTGGCAAAGTGGAATAGTCTGGATATCACTGGAGGCCACCATGGGGAGGCAAGTTTAAAAGTTGAAAGCATAGGCAAGGCAAACCTTTACTGCTTCAGGTTTGGATAGTTTAAAATTACAGTAATTGGCCAGGTTCAGTGGAATGTTGATATCCCCAGAGCAGTTCACATTCCCCATTTTCTCAAATACACATAATGAAGGCTATTTCAGTCCACTCCCCATCCACCCCACTCCCACTCCCATTCCATCTCCCTCTCCCCATGCAAGTTCTAAAATCCCACTGCCCTTATAAATCTCTATAATTCTTGTTGCAGAAACTATCCAATTCTCCTCCCATCACTTTAAGCAGTAATGGACAAACCTGAATATATTCACTATGATCCTTTTAAATATGACTACAAATGGTGTTAAGCGTCCTTGAAAGGTAAGTAGTTCCTTCTAAACCAAGTCAGTTACAGTGGTTGTTCAAGCACTGGGCAATGAGACATGTGCCATCACAGAGACCAGATTTGCGTCAAACAACATTTTTATCTGCAGCAAAATTGTTACACATTAGTAAGTCTCATGTGCTCCATTATTACAGATTCACCCCGACCCTATTCCCTAGAGGTCCACTTCTTAATCCTCTGGAATGAAACAGAGTGTGCGGCACAGTAGAGGGTTACACTGAGGTAAAGTAGAGCCTGCTGTGTTGAGCTTACTATATGTTCTACTTTCTCTTGCCCTTTAAGCAGAATTCACACTAAGCAGTTAACAACAACATGCAGGGCAGGTGTGTATACATTCCACAAATAATACACTGTCTCCTGCTTGGCAGACTGAGAAGTGGGTGACCTGCTCTCTCTGCTTTAGAAAGGTAAGTAAGACAAGTATCTCTGTAACTTACTAGCAACTCATGGCTCTGTGCCCTATTTCACACATAACCAAGCTTAAATGCTTAAGCTTTTGCTATAAATAATGTAACAAACACTGAAAATAAAATAAAAAAAAAAAACTTACTGTTGCTGATCTTGAAAGGCTGCTTTTCTGCAGTGTCAGGTCAGCTCCGTGAGTTTGGAGTGTGTGTGAGTGTGTGTGTGAGTGTGTGTGTCTGCCTGTGTGTGTGTGTGGTAGTCCCACCCCTGAGTAAAGGCTGGCAGAGTAAGCTCACATCTGAAAGGTTTGCATGAAATGAAGGCGTGCCTGAACAGCCCCAAACATGGATGTGTGGAACTCACCTCAGGCAATTCCTTCCCACAGATCCTTGACAGAGACATATTTCTCTTCAAAGAGAAATCCCTGTGCTGTTCATGCTCACTCCATCGTAACCTCAGGACCTGTTTGGCAGGCTGGCTATTGCTGTAAGTATCAATATGATCAAAGCTTTAGTTCAATGAAACTTTTCTTTACATTTGCTTCCTTGCATTTTACCACATTTTAAGAGAATTGTATTGTTGTAAAAAATCTGCCCCAAGCCAGTAACTCTTCATCACTAGTTGTGTATGGAATTTGGTGGTTTACACTTACAGTATTTATAGTGTATTGAAACTACTGACTCAGTATAGCCCATCAGGGATAAAACTTTGAGTCAGATTTTATCCAAGTTTCATCTTGCAGTGCTAATGCACACACTCGAGTGACTGGCCTGCTGAGGTATGTACAAGAGTGAAGTTCTTGCACAGTCATTGCAATCATTTAGTGGCACTTACATACTTGCCAGCTGGTGTTAGCTGTTTCAGCTCCCAGGCAGGGGAGCCGAACCATTCTAAACTGTTTCCTGGTGCATTTGGTTGTGGTACACCATTTTACAAATGCCAGTGTGATGTGGTGAACACATGCATGGCCATTCCTGCTGACACCACTTAACTTCAGGTAAATGTTTCCTTAAACACTGCAACCTGTGGGAGTATTTACACTAAACCCACTCTGTATTCTGAAAAAGATTTTCATTTAGGAGTGTCCATACTATTACATCTATATCAGAACAGACATTTGTAGCAGCTGAAAATGATCCAAAGTGGTGATTCTAAACACTCCTTTGGGCTCAACCATGAACCTTCTGACTCACAGCCATTTGCTGTAAACTTTAGACCATGCTGCTGTCATATACTGTATAAATGTAATCCAAGATTGAATAAATAAAAAAAAACAAACAAACAAACAAAAAAAAAACTGCATGAAATGTTATATATGGGAGCGAAAGGCCATGAATCTTCAGCTGCAGCAGTGCTCTTCTCACAACAGCTTGTCACAGACCTCCACCCTAGTTGGCTCCTTTTTGTGTCCTGTGTCACCAATCCACCCCATGTATTTGGCTTGTCCGAGACACCTGGACAAATGAGTTCAGTTACCAGTGCCCTTGGATCAAGCCAAAGTTGACTGCTCAAACCTCAGATGGAATGCATTCTTGTTTTCCACTCTTTACCTTATCACTTCCATGTACTAGGACCTTACTATCATGGTGCTTCAAGAGAATAGTCCCCCACATATTAGGCCTGATTTTAGTCTGGCCTTCAATCCAGATAATCCTGAGATAAATAATACAGAGCATAAAAGGGAGAAAAGAATAAGACTAAATAAAGGAAGAAATGAAAGAATAAAAATAATTCAAAACAAAAGCAGATCATAATAACATCAAAGGGAACTAATATAGTACAGGAATCTAAAATGGATGATAGACCTCCCATAGAGATCAAGATAACATCAAATGTAATGGAGTCACAGGACTCATTAGGCTACCTATAGGGTACTGAGAAGTTTCAGTGTTTCCTTGTTTGACCTTAAAGATAAACATACAGCTCTAATCTTCTCCCATTTAAATAAGTTGGAGAAAAATTAATCTTATTTAATCAGTTATTAAGAAAGACACAGAAAATACATATTTAGACTCAAGTCTGACTGGAATAACTCTGGGAGTTAATGAAAATCAGTCACGGACAGCAGAGATGGATAAAAAGAACTCTAGAAAGGGTGCGGCTACTAATGAGATACCTTTAGGCAGTGGACCCTCAAAGGAGACCGTAGGCCCCACTCCTATCATTAGAATTCTAGGTCCAGGTAATTGGCTTAATAACTATAACATGCCATTATAAAAATGACTGGTTGAGTTTTTTAACAGCAAACTAGATCTGGACCTAGGTGACGGGGACATTGTGGAGGCCTTTAGTATTCCCATTGAGGCAGCCACCATGATTGATATCCTCCTTTCGTCACCCAGAGTGGTTAACTATATCTGGTTAAAAAGTTCACCACCCCAGAAAAGTGAGATTGTGATCACCTACCCAAACAGACATTACTTCAGTAACAAAATTGAGGTCTCAGGAGGGGAGGAGTGTAATAAATTGGTTTACCTAAGCAATTTTGGGGTAGCTAAGCTAGAGATAGAAAATTATACTGAACTCATAAGATCCTTTTGAGTTCTTTTGATAAATTTCTGCAGATCCCAATAGAGAAAGATGCCTTATAGGCTAGTAGACCTAATAACACATCCCAGGTGGACATCTTGGTTAAATCTAGAGAACTGGCAAATAGTATACTACAGAAAGCACGGTATTGGACCAATTAGTCATCAATCTGGTAGATGCACAAATATGGAAGCTCCACTTTTGTATAACACATCTCAAACACCTGCTCCTGCTGCTAATCTTACTTTTAGCAACATGTTTATAGCATTAGCAGGGTGTAATGATTGACTAAATACTATAAGGAAGACTGATGAAGAAAAATTTCCATTAAAACTTGTCTGAATGGGGCGCTGCTGAGCCACTGAGTAAAATGGCTGCCTGAACCAATCACTCTGTCCTATGCAGGACCCTAAATATATACAATGAGAGGATCCTGAATGATTTTCTACATGCAGGCAGTGAGTGCGAGGGGCAGAGGACCACCGAACCAGTTACTGCTTCAAAACCAAGCAAGGGATGACAATGAACTTACTGGAGCAGCAAGATGAGAAACTCAGGCCAACCATGGCTGACTAGAGGGATCTTTGGGCCACAGATTATGACTTCCTGCCAGCAACGTGGCTTCCACCTGATAGGATGGTAAACCCTGTGGGGACCACCCATGAAGAGGAGGAGCATAATGGTGTTCAGCGGGGCAAACCATGATGACTAAATGCTGCAGTTCGACTCTCGTGACTCTCACTTCCCCGACTATAAGTTTATTGGTGTGGTATGAACAGTAATAGCTTGTCGCAAACCACAGAAAGTAATAGTAGAAAGAAAGAAGCTAAGATTTTGAAAGCCTTCGGTATTGTGCCGCCTAAGAAGGAAGGGAAAAGTGCATCCGGTCTTTTTAAAAACAAAGCTGGTAAATCTGGTATGGCGACTCGCAAAATGAATATCCCCCTGAATGGTCAGAATTCTGGCAAAAAAAGACAGAACTCTAACTCTCCGAAAGAAGATAATGCTACCCCACTATTATTTCCTCTTTTTTCGCTGAATAAGTAGGAAGCAGTAGCTGAAAATGAATCTGAAACATTGGATAAAGCTTACCTATGGGTGAGGCAGTATTACCAGGAAATGCTGATGGGTATGCCTACGCTCCTGCAGAAGCCAGCAGTATTATCAAGGAAACACCGATGGTGGAGAGGGCCCTTCCTGAAATAGAGAAGATCCCAGAAGTTTTCACCGAGGTGCAAATGGAGATGCTGCCGTTTAATGACCTTGCTGATCAATCATGCTGTTCTCAAGACACAAGACTGGGCACTGCAATGAAAGACAGCTGTGCTCTGAAGGGTAAGTGCTTCAACTTTCTCAACAAGCAATACTTATGAGTTTGATTCGAGACATGTTACGGAGGTAGAAGGAGGAAATTTGAATAGCTGATCCTTTTAATATTCTGAACAGAGAGATACCTGTTGAAAATAGTGAAGCTATGGAGACTCAACCTGTGTGGGCTTCAAAATTATTTCATAAAATCAAGCTCATTGATAATAAACTAGAAAAGGTTTTGTCCTTCAAGAACAAGTGCAGAACTTTTTACAACAAGCATGATCATTAGCAAAAGGTACCAAAGCCATTATTTTTGTTGTTTCTACCCATTGTATTTTTGTAGCACTGCTGTACTGTTCCTCTATTTGTATTATTGTACCCATGTTGCTGTTGTTCAACTATTCTCCTTTTGTTGTACTCTCCCGGGTTGTGCCTGAAAATAGTCATTTTATGGCTAGTGCACCTACCCAGTTAACAAAAAATAAATAAATAAATAAAAAATAAAAAGACGAAACGGTGCATATTAAACAAGCTTTGTCTTCTCTCCAAGAAGAGGTTTTACCCCAAATAAATAACTAAAAAATTGGAAGAGTCACACACTTATTTGAAAAGTAAAATAACTGATTTTGAATCCAGATCTCATAGAAAAAAAATATTAGAATTCTTGGGGTACCAGAATCTTGGGACAGTTTGAAAGGCTTACATGAATCTTTCAAGCAAATTGCAGCCACATATTTAGATCTGCATCTGACGGACATAAACATGGAAATAGACAAAATTCACAGAGGGCTCAGATCTAAACCATCTGATGCTGAACCACCAAGACCCATTATTATGAAATTTATGAGAACTCAGGAAAAAGAGGCCTTATTGAATGCAGTTTTTAAGAAGAAAATGCTTCATTTTCAAGGCTCTACTATTTCCATTTTTAATGATTTGCCAACTAAAATTGTTCAAGGCCGCAAAAAGTTTGTCTGGCTAAGAAATAAACTCTGGTCAAATGGGATTAAAACTCTGTTACTTTTTCCAGCAAAATTAAAAGCAATGATGGATACTGATATTGTAGTTTATGATTCAGCAGAAACAGCATTACTAGATTTAAAACTAAAATTGCCTACTATTTTTACACAAAGTTAGAGAAAATGTTTAACCATAGTGAAGTTGTGGGGGGGGGGGCAGAGTGAGGAGACTGCAACAGCTTGCAAGAGAATGAGGCTTGTCTTAAAAATGCATGTTCTCTCCTTGAGTTTAACTATTTTGTTTTAAACAAAAGTATAAGGTGGTATTTGGAGAGAAGGGGAAGAGGAGGGAATAGAGAAAAAGTGTTTTATGCCATGGGCTATTTTGTCTTTTTTGAGTTCAATTTACATTTTTTCAGGGAAGTATTTAAAGGATCAAATAAGGGTAAAACAAGTTCTGTTGAAAATGGGTGATCAAAATGTTATTAAAATTGTCTCATTAAATGTTAACGGGTTGAATTTCTCCATAAAGAGATATAGAATTATGACCTATTTAAAAAAAACTTATCCCCACATAATCTGTTTGCAAGAAACATATCTTATAGATACAGAAATTATTAAACTAAAAAATAAGGGTTTCAATCAGGTGTATTTTAGTTCTGGGATTAACAGAAGCCAAGGGGTGGCTATATTAATTAAAACATCCCTTTCTGCAATGTTTATTAACCAGTTTACAGACAAGCGCCTGGATATTCAAAGGGTTGTGCAAGGTGCAACAGGGATGCATGATGCACAACCCACAAACACACCGGCATGATATTCAAAGGGGCATGTTGTGATGCACAACTCCCAATGCATTGGAGCACATCAGTAATGTAAATGGCGCAAGTGCGGGGGCGTGCCCATGCACATGCAGCACATCCTGATATTCAGCCCAGGATGTGCAGCGCATATGCTGGTACAACTCTGCTTTGCACCACTTGGGGGGTGCAAAGATGTACCTGGTAAAACCAGGAACAAGTCCTGACCACCCACAGGTGAGCTGCCATGTTGTAGGGTGCAACACAGCAGCAGATGCCAGTGGTGGGTGGCTACCAACCCACCCAGAACACTGTCCAGAAGCCCCCTGACCTGGGAGCATTGTGCCCCCAACCCATTGCCCAATCACGGGCATATGTATCAAAAGCCTCCCTGGTGGTCCAGTGGAATCCCCCCCATTGCCCAATCATGGGCATACATAATGATAGACTCCCTGGTGGTCCAGTGGTACCCCCATCACCTGATCACGGGCATAAGTATAAAGAAGTTCCCTGGTGGTCCAGTGGGAAAAAAAAACCTCACCCAATCGTGGGTGGAAATAGCAATAAAGCCCTGGTGGTCCAGTGATACCCCCTCTCCACCTGCCCACTGGGGTCCCCACCACCCAGCACCCCTGTCATCAGCAGATGACAGCACTCCCTACATGCCACCCGGCCCGCCCGAATGACAGTGTACAGTATGGTCTGTATGCCTATTGGTTCACTCGTGGACCAATAGCATGCAGATCATCTTCTACTGAAGGCCCGATATGTGAATGAATGCATTCATTCACATATTGGGCCTGTGTAGTACAGTATGGTCTGCACGCCCATTGGTCCATGTAGTGGACCAATAGGCATACAAAACACACTGTACTCTGTCATTTGACAGGCGGCCGTGTGGCATGCGGGCAGGGTGCTGCCACCCGCTGATGATAGGGGGGTTGCTGGGTGGCAGGGGACCTCAGTGAGTGGGTGTGTAGGGAGAGAACCACTGGACCACCAGGGTTTCTATTGATATTTCTGCCTGGATTGGGCGATGGGTGGGGTTTCCACTGGACCACCAGGAAATATCTTTATACTTATGCCCATGATCAGGTGATGGGGGGTTTCCACTGGACCACCAGAGGATCTAATTTTACTTATGCCCATGATCAGGTGTACGGGAGCGGGGGACCACTATGGGACTGCAGGCCATCGGTCTCCGATGGCTGCAACCTGGCAGGCTGCCAGTTGCAAGTCACTGGGGATCAGTGCACCACATGCAAATGATGCCATAATGACTTGCAAATGGCCCCATTGCTGCTTTCATGCATACTGGCCTCATTTGCATGCCCAGTGATGAATATGTGGGTGATGCACCTAGCACAACTGCACTTGCACAGGCACATCTCCCTGCTCCTGTTCCGTCTTGCACTGGTGCAGTGTCACTGCACCATGCACAGATCGTCACCCTCAGTGCCATGTTCAATGGTACTGAGCCATAGATGCAACACCATTGAATATCGCCTGGTCCATGCCCTGGCGCGGCCAGTTGCATTGCCCCTGCCGGAGCAGTCTGAATATCCAGGCCATAGAGGGCAGGATAATAATAACAGAACTTAAGATTGGTAATTATATGTTAATAGTAAGTTCTGTATACACCCCTTTTTCCAGTTATGACCAACTTTTAGTGGAAATCACTGCAGGACTACAACAAATGGAAGGTGACTAAATAATTTTAGCTGGGGATTATAATGCACTATTACATCCATTAACAGATAAAAATACGAAACCAACTAATTGGAACATCCAAACATCAAAGGAATTGAATATGTTTTTAAATGAGGAACAGTTAATTGATAGCTGGTCCCAAGTTAAATCACAAATTAAGGAATTTACACATTATGACAAAAAAGTAAATACATTTTCCAAGATTGATTAAATCTTTTATTGCCAAGAATATGGGGAAAAATATTGTCTCTGTTAATATTGACTCTATTTTCATTTCAGATCATGACAGATAGTCTCTGAGAGTTTTTATAAACTCTGATAGGAAAAATACTTTACAATGGTTCTTTAATAATGATTTTTTAAAAGATTTAGAATTTATTGCCCTACTAAGGTTAACGATAAAAGCATATTGGTGCTTTAACTCTTCTGGCTAAACTAATATAATTTGTTTATGGGAAGCATTTAAAGCCACAATTAGGGCATTGATTATTTCTTATCAAATCAAATCAAAGGCCCCATCTGGAGCATAGGCCCCATCTGGAGTATTGTGTGCAGTACTGGAGGCCACACCTTCACAGGACATTAACCAAATTGAGGCAGTCCAGAGAAAGGCAACCAAAATGGTGCAGGGACTGCATCAGAAAACATATGAGGACAGATTAACGGAGCTCAATATGTATACCCTAGAGCAAAGAAGAGAGTGAGAGAAGTGATATGATCAAAATATTCAAACACCTTAAGGGCATTAACAAGGTGAAAGAGTCTAACATGTTTCAATATAAGAAAAATAGCAGGACAAGAGGATACAGCATGAGATTAGAAGGAGGCCAATTAAGGGGTAATGTGAGGAAGTTATTTTTCACAGAAAGGGTGGTGGATGCATGGAATGGCCTACCTCAGGAAGTGGTTGGTATGAATACAGTGCAGGGCTTCAAACAGGCATGGGATAGGCATAAGGGAGCAATACAGATAGTATGAATAGATAGGCCATTGATAAAGCAAAGGCTGATGGCACATTCATAAGGCAGAAAAAGAAATGGGCAGACTGGATGGGCCTTGTGGTCCTTATCTGCCATCAACTTCTATGTTTCTATGTTTCTATGAATAGGAAACAAAGAGAGAATAGTTTAAAGGTTGAGAGAAGATTACAAGAGCTAGGTAAATTAGTACTGCAAGACTTCAATTTATATAAGAAGGACTGGGATGAATACAAAATAAAAAAATATATCAATTGATACTCCAGGATAATAAAAGAATGGCTTGCTATTTAAAGTCATTAAAATATTACAATACAGATAAATCAGGTAAGTTATTGGTGACCTTATTAAAAAGGAAAAAAATGAAAAATGTTATAATTAAGATTAAAGATGGTGATGGGAACTTAAAAAATTAAGATGAGGATATTGCCCAAATTTTTATGGAACATTATAAAAATATATATCAAAAAGAACTTAAACCAAATAGAGAGAACCTGGAGAATTTCTTTGATAGAGCTAATTTAGAACCAGAGGAAACTCAATTCACCCCATTTGGAGAGAAAGAGATAATTGATGCAATTAAATCATTACCCAAAAATAAATTACCTGGCCTTGATGGGCTGACTAATGAATTATATCAGGTTTTTAGAATAGAACTACTTCCATGTTTGAAAAAAAACTTGTGGAGGAACTTCAAAACCCTGATGACAACATTCCTGCATCAATTCAGTTAGCCAAGGTAATTCTTATTCATAAAAAGGATAAACCAGATGACCAACCAGAAAGTTATATGCCAATTGTAGTTCTGAACTCGGCTTACAAGTTAATTGCTAAACTTATTAACAATAGAATCCAAGTTAACTTAACTTCCTGTATACATGGCAATCAATATGGATTTATGAAGAAACACAATATAGCTCAAGCAACAAGAAAGATTCAAGCTTTGATTTACCACATAAATAATAATGATGCTTTTAGGAAAGAAACATTCTTTTCTGTAGCCTTGGATACTAGCAAAGCATTTGATTTAATTAATATAAAATATATGTGGTATTCATTAGTAAAGTGGAAAACTCCTCGGGAAGTTATAACTTTAAACAATTATATAAAAAATACTTTGGTTAAATTCCAAATTAATACATTTTTGACAGAAGATTTTAAAATGCTAAATGGTGTGAGACAGGGCTGTCCATTATCACCAACCTTAGTTTTATTAACCCTGGAACCCTTTTTACAGATTATTAGGTCTAATTCGAATATACAAGGAATACAATTTAATCAGGAACATATAAAATTAAGTGTTTTTGCAGATTACATTTTATTGATATTGAATAATATAGATCTGTCTTTAAAGGAATTTCTATCTGTAGCGGCTCTGTTCTCCTCCATATCCGGATATCTGATAAAGAAAAGTAAATCAGTAATAATGACAATTTCCAGGAACAATTATTATGATCTGAGAGAATCTGATCAAGATTTTAGTATACAAAAATTGATTAAATATTTAGGTATTGAACTATTCCCAGACCAACAATTAAATATAAAAGTAAATTTTAATAAGGCAAAAAAAAAATGTGGTTTACTTCAAAATTGGTATAGATTGACCCTTTCATTGTGGGGAAGAATCGAGACAATAAAAATGATGGCAATGCCACATTACATGTTTATCCTATAAAATCTACTGGGTTCACCCCCAGAACCTTGGTTTCAACATATTAAAAGGATTATGTTTAAATTCTCGTGGAGAGGGGGAAACCCAGAATTGCAAGGAATAATCTTGTCTTACCTAGAAATAAGGGCAGGATGAGCTGTCCAGATCCCAGAATATATATGAGAGCTCAGGTACTGTTGACGGTGTATCAGTGGAGCTTTTTTCCGGATAAGGATTCTGATTTATTTATAAGTTTATTTTTTGACCTTAGTTATAAGAAATCATATAATTTCTTTTTTGATGTTAATATTTTGGACTTGAAGAATAATATTTTTGCTTCCAGGTTATTGTTAGCTAAGAAAGAATTGTTAAATCCACAGAAATTACAAATTCCATTTTTATATGCTATTATACCACAGATATCTACTCTTAGCCAATCACAACACAGGAAAACTGACAGTTATTCTCCCACAAACTACCACCTACATGCCCACAGTAGTTTATTCGCATATAGCCATGCCCGCAGTAGTTTAATCACCTTTCCACAGTAGTTTATTCATTATAACGTAATGTTTAGAGGAGAATGTCTTCCCAAGTTCTGGCCAGTGACTCAATCAGCAAGGCTGTGGCTCAGCATGCCAGGGGGCCAGGGTTTGTTTCACTGCATCCAGGGATGAAGGGATGAAAACACACACAAACACACACACACACACACACACACACACACACACACACACACACAAACACACACACACACAAACACACACAACACACACACACAAACACACACACACAAACACACACAAACACACACACACACACACACACACACACAAACACACACACAAACACGCACAAACACACACACACACACACAAACACACACACACACACACACACAAACACACACACATATGGCATCACAGAGGAATGCTGTACCAAACTGCTTTTGGGAAGAAATTAATGCACTGTGAAGGCCCATGAATCCACTTACCTAAGTATTCAAAGAAGGGTGGGATTAAGCCAACAAAAGCTTAATGACAGACTTGATAGTTTAGTTGACATTGGTCACTGCCTGACTTTATTAATCCTTGAGAGTAATAAAAATAAATTTGCTACCAGTCTGATCTCCAACACCCTGATTCCACATGGGGGGTGGGGCAAGGATTTGCAGAGTCCTTGAGGTAGGGGACCTTAGGGACAGCAAGTGGTTGTTGGCAAAGTGGAATAGTCTGGATATCACTGGAGGCCACCATGGGGGGAGGGCAAGTTTAAAAAGTTGAAAGCATAGGCAAGGCAAACCTTTACTGCTTCAGGTTTGGATAGTTTAAAATTACAGTAATTGGCCAGGTTCAGTGGAATGTTGATATCCCCAGAGCAGTTCACATTCCCCATTTTCTCAAATACACATAATGAAGGCTATTTCAGTCCACTCCCCATCCACCCCCACTCCCACTCCCATTCCATCTCCCTCTCCCCCATGCAAGTTCTAAAATCCCACTGCCCTTATAAATCTCTATAATTCTTGTTGCAGAAACTATCCAATTCTCCTCCCATCACTTTAAGCAGTAATGGACAAACCTGAATATATTCACTATGATCCTTTTAAATATGACTACAAATGGTGTTAAGCGTCCTTGAAAGGTAAGTAGTTCCTTCTAAACCAAGTCAGTTACAGTGGTTGTTCAAGCACTGGGCAATGAGACATGTGCCATCACAGAGACCAGATTTGCGTCAAACAACATTTTTATCTGCAGCAAAATTGTTACACATTAGTAAGTCTCATGTGCTCCATTATTACAGATTCACCCCGACCCTATTCCCTAGAGGTCCACTTCTTAATCCTCTGGAATGAAACAGAGTGTGCGGCACAGTAGAGGGTTACACTGAGGTAAAGTAGAGCCTGCTGTGTTGAGCTTACTATATGTTCTACTTTCTCTTGCCCTTTAAGCAGAATTCACACTAAGCAGTTAACAACAACATGCAGGGCAGGTGTGTATACATTCCACAAATAATACACTGTCTCCTGCTTGGCAGACTGAGAAGTGGGTGACCTGCTCTCTCTGCTTTAGAAAGGTAAGTAAGACAAGTATCTCTGTAACTTACTAGCAACTCATGGCTCTGTGCCTATTTCACACATAACCAAGCTTAAATGCTTAAGCTTTTGCTATAAATAATGTAACAAACACTGAAAATAAAATAAAAAAAAAAACTTACTGTTGCTGATCTTGAAAGGCTGCTTTTCTGCAGTGTCAGGTCAGCTCCGTGAGTTTGGAGTGTGTGAGTGTGTGTGTGAGTGTGTGTGTCTGCCTGTGTGTGTGTGGTAGTCCCACCCTGAGTAAAGGCTGGCAGAGTAAGCTCACATCTGAAAGGTTTGCATGAAATGAAGGCGTGCCTGAACAGCCCCAAACATGGATGTGTGGAACTCACCTCAGGCAATTCCTTCCCACAGATCCTTGACAGAGACATATTTCTCTTCAAAGAGAAATCCCTGTGCTGTTCATGCTCACTCCATCGTAACCTCAGGACCTGTTTGGCAGGCTGGCTATTGCTGTAAGTATCAATATGATCAAAGCTTTAGTTCAATGAAACTTTTCTTTACATTTGCTTCCTTGCATTTTACCACATTTTAAGAGAATTGTATTGTTGTAAAAAATCTGCCCCAAGCCAGTAACTCTTCATCACTAGTTGTGTATGGAATTTGGTGGTTTACACTTACAGTATTTATAGTGTATTGAAACTACTGACTCAGTATAGCCCATCAGGGATAAAACTTTGAGTCAGATTTTATCCAAGTTTCATCTTGCAGTGCTAATGCACACACTCGAGTGACTGGCCTGCTGAGGTATTGTACAAGGAAGTGAAGTTCTTGCACAGTCATTGCAATCATTTAGTGGCACTTACATACTTGCCAGCTGGTGTTAGCTGTTTCAGCTCCCAGGCAGGGGAGCCGAACCATTCTAAACTGTTTCCTGGTGCATTTGGTTGTGGTACACCATTTTACAAATGCCAGTGTGATGTGGTGAACACATGCATGGCCATTCCTGCTGACACCACTTAACTTCAGGTAAATGTTTCCTTAAACACTGCAACCTGTGGAGTATTTACACTAAACCCACTCTGTATTCTGAAAAAGATTTTCATTTAGGAGTGTCCATACTATTACATCTATATCAGAACAGACATTTGTAGCAGCTGAAAATGATCCAAAGTGGTGATTCTAAACACTCCTTTGGGCTCAACCATGAACCTTCTGACTCACAGCCATTTGCTGTAAACTTTAGACCATGCTGCTGTCATATACTGTATAAATGTAATCCAAGATTGAATAAATAAAAAAAAACAAACAAACAAACAAAAAAAAAACTGCATGAAATGTTATATATGGGAGCGAAAGGCCATGAATCTTCAGCTGCAGCAGTGCTCTTCTCACAACAGCTTGTCACAGACCTCCACCCTAGTTGGCTCCTTTTTGTGTCCTGTGTCACCAATCCACCCCATGTATTTGGCTTGTCCGAGACACCTGGACAAATGAGTTCAGTTACCAGTGCCCTTGGATCAAGCCAAAGTTGACTGCTCAAACCTCAGATGGAATGCATTCTTGTTTTCCACTCTTTACCTTATCACTTCCATGTACTAGGACCTTACTATCATGGTGCTTCAAGAGAATAGTCCCCCCACATATTAGGCCTGATTTTAGTCTGGCCTTCAATCCAGATAATCCTGAGATAAATAATACAGAGCATAAAAGGGAGAAAAGAATAAGACTAAATAAAGGAAGAAATGAAAGAATAAAAATAATTCAAAACAAAAGCAGATCATAATAACATCAAAGGGGAACTAATATAGTACAGGAATCTAAAATGGATGATAGACCTCCCATAGAGATCAAGATAACATCAAATGTAATGGAGTCACAGGACTCATTAGGCTACCTATAGGGTACTGAGAAGTTTCAGTGTTTCCCTTGTTTGACCTTAAAGATAAACATACAGCTCTAATCTTCTCCCATTTAAATAAGTTGGAGAAAGAATTAATCTTATTTAATCAGTTATTAAGGAAAGACACAGAAAATACATATTTAGACTCAAGTCTGACTGGAATAACTCTGGGAGTTAATGAAAATCAGTCACGGACAGCAGAGATGGATAAAAAGAACTCTAGAAAGGGTGCGGCTACTAATGAGATACCTTTAGGCAGTGGACCCTCAAAGGAGACCGTAGGCCCCACTCCTATCATTAGAATTCTAGGTCCAGGTAATTGGCTTAATAACTATAACATGCCATTATAAAAATGACTGGTTGAGTTTTTTAACAGCAAACTAGATCTGGACCTAGGTAGCTGAGGACATTGTGGAGGCCTTTAGTATTCCCATTGAGGCAGCCACCATGATTGATATCCTCCTTTCGTCACCCAGAGTGGTTAACTATATCTGGTTAAAAAGTTCACCACCCAGAAAAGTGAGATTGTGATCACCTACCCAAACAGACATTACTTCAGTAACAAAATTGAGGTCTCAGGAGGGAGGGTGTAATAAATTGGTTTACCTAAGCAATTTTGGGGTAGCTAAGCTAGAGATAGAAAATTATACTGAACTCATAAGATCCTTTTGAGTTCTTTTGATAAATTTCTGCAGATCCCAATAGAGAAAGATGCCTTATAGGCTAGTAGACCTAATAACACATCCCAGGTGGACATCTTGGTTAAATCTAGAGAACTGGCAAATAGTATACTACAGAAAGCACCGGTATTGGACCAATTAGTCATCAATCTGGTAGATGCACAAATATGGGAAGCTCCACTTTTGTATAACACATCTCAAACACCTGCTCCTGCTGCTAATCTTACTTTTAGCAACATGTTTATGGCATTAGCAGGGTGTAATGATTGACTAAATACTATAAGGAAGACTGATGAAGAAAAAATTTCCATTAAAACTTGTCTGAATGGGGGCGCTGCTGAGCCACTGAGTAAAATGGCTGCCTGAACCAATCACTCTGTCCTATGCAGGACCCTAAATATATACAATGAGAGGATCCTGAATGATTTTCTACATGCAGGCAGTGGTACGAGGGGGCAGAGGACCACCCGAACCAGTTTACTGCTTCAAAACCAAGCAAGGGATGACAATGAACTTACTGGAGCAGCAAGATGAGAAACTCAGGCCAACCATGGCTGACTAGAGGGATCTTTGGGCCACAGATTATGACTTCCTGCCAGCAACGTGGCTTCCACCTGATAGGATGGTAAACCCTGTGGGGACCACCCATGAAGAGGAGGAGCATAATGGTGTTCAGCGGGGCAAACCATGATGACTAAATGCTGCAGTTCGACTCTCGTGACTCTCACTTCCCCGACTATAAGTTTATTGGTGTGGTATGAACAGTAATAGCTTGTATAAACCACAGAAAGTAATAGTAGAAAAGAAAGAAGCTAAGATTTTGAAAGCCTTGTATTGTGCCCCTAAGAAGGAAGGGAAAAGTGCATCCGGTCTTTTAAAAACAAAGCTGGTAAATCTGGTATGGCGACTCATAAAATGAATATCCCCTGAATGGTCAAATTCTGGCAAAAAGACAGAACTCTAACTCTCCGAAGAAGATAATGCTACCCACTATTATTTCCTCTTTTTCGCTGAATAAGTAGGAAGCAGTAGCTGAAAATGAATCTGAAACATTGGATAAAGCTTACCTATGGGTGAGGCAGTATTACCAGGAAATGCTGATGGGTATGCCTACGCTCCTGCAGAAGCCAGCAGTATTATCAAGGAAACACCGATGGTGGAAAGGGCCCTTCCTGAAATAGAGAAGATCCCAGAAGTTTTCACCGAGGTGCAAATGGAGATGCTGCCGTTTAATGACCTTGCTGATCAATCATGCTGTTCTCAAGACACAAGACTGGGCACTGCAATGAAAGACAGCTGTGCTCTGTGAAGGGTAAGTGCTTCAACTTTCTCAACAAGCAATACTTATGAGTTTGATTCGAGACATGTTACGGAGGTAGAAGGAGGAAATTTGAATAGCTGATCCTTTTAATATTCTGAACAGAGAGATACCTGTTGAAAATAGTGAAGCTATGGAGACTCAACCTGTGTGGGCTTCAAAATTATTTCATAAAATCAAGCTCATTGATAATAAACTAGAAAAGGTTTTGTCCCTTCAAGAACAAGTGCAGAACTTTTTACAACAAACGCAGTCATTAGCAAAAGGTACCAAAGCCATTATTTTTGTTGTTTCTACCCATTGTATTTTTGTAGCACTGCTGTACTGTTCCTCTATTTGTATTATTGTACCCATGTTGCTGTTGTTCAACTATTCTCCTTTTGTTGTACTCTCCCGGGTTGTGCCTGAAAATAGTCATTTTATGGCTAGTGCACCTACCCAGTTAACAAAAAATAAATAAATAAATAAAAAATAAAAAGACGAAACGGTGCATATTAAACAAGCTTTGTCTTCTCTCCAAGAAGAGGTTTTACCCCAAATAAATAACTAAAAAATTGGAAGAGTCACACACTTATTTGAAAAGTAAAATAACTGATTTTGAATCCAGATCTCATAGAAAAAAAATATTAGAATTCTTGGGGTACCAGAATCTTGGGACAGTTTGAAAGGCTTACATGAATCTTTCAAGCAAATTGCAGCCACATATTTAGATCTGCATCTGACGGACATAAACATGGAAATAGACAAAATTCACAGAGGGCTCAGATCTAAACCATCTGATGCTGAACCACCAAGACCCATTATTATGAAATTTATGAGAACTCAGGAAAAAGAGGCCTTATTGAATGCAGTTTTTAAGAAGAAAATGCTTCATTTTCAAGGCTCTACTATTTCCATTTTTAATGATTTGCCAACTAAAATTGTTCAAGGCATAAAAAGTTTGTCTGGCTAAGAAATAAACTCTGGTCAAATGGGATTAAAACTCTGTTACTTTTCCAGCAAAATTAAAAGCAATGATGGATACTGATATTGTAGTTTATGATTCAGCAGAAACAGCATTACTAGATTTAAAACTAAAATTGCCTACTATTTTTACACAAAGTTAGAAAATGTTTAACCATAGTGAAGTTGTGGGGGCAGAGTGAGGAGACTGCAACAGCTTGCAAGAGAATGAGGCTTGTCTTAAAAATGCATGTTCTCTCCTTGAGTTTAACTATTTTGTTTTAAACAAAAGTATAAGGTGGTATTTGGAGAGAAGGGGAAGAGGAGGGAATAGAGAAAAAGTGTTTTATGCCATGGGCTATTTTGTCTTTTTTGAGTTCAATTTACATTTTTTCAGGGAAGTATTTAAAGGATCAAATAAGGGTAAAACAAGTTCTGTTGAAAATGGGTGATCAAAATGTTATTAAAATTGTCTCATTAAATGTTAACGGGTTGAATTTCTCCATAAAGAGATATAGAATTATGACCTATTTAAAAAAAACTTATCCCCACATAATCTGTTTGCAAGAAACATATCTTATAGATACAGAAATTATTAAACTAAAAAATAAGGGTTTCAATCAGGTGTATTTTAGTTCTGGGATTAACAGAAGCCAAGGGGTGGCTATATTAATTAAAACATCCCTTTCTGCAATGTTTATTAACCAGTTTACAGACAAACGCCTGGATATTCAAAAGGGTTGTGCAAGGTGCAACAGGGATGCGCAGTGCACAACCCACAAATGCACCCGGCATGATATTCAAAGGGGCATGTTGTGATGCACAACTCCCAATGCATTGGAGCACATCAGTAATGTAAATGGCGCAAGTGCGGGGGCGTGCCCATGCACATGCAGCACATCCTGATATTCAGCCCAGGATGTGCAGCGCATATGCTGGTACAACTCTGCTTTGCACCACTTGGGGGGTGCAAAGATGTACCTGGTAAAACCAGGAACAAGTCCTGACCACCCACAGGTGAGCTGCCATGTTGTAGGGTGCAACACAGCAGCAGATGCCAGTGGTGGGTGGCTACCCACCCACCCAGAACACTGTCCAGAAGCCCCCTGACCTGGGAGCATTGTGCCCCCAACCCATTGCCCAATCACGGGCATATGTATCAAAAGCCTCCCTGGTGGTCCAGTGGAATCCCCCCCATTGCCCAATCATGGGCATACATAATGATAGACTCCCTGGTGGTCCAGTGGTACCCCCATCACCTGATCACGGGCATAAGTATAAAGAAGTTCCCTGGTGGTCCAGTGGGAAAAAAAAACCTCACCCAATCGTGGGTGGAAATAGCAATGGAAACCCTGGTGGTCCAGTGATACCCCCCTCTCCACCTGCCCACTGAGGTCCCCCACCACCCAGCACCCCCCTGTCATCAGCAGATGACAGCACTCCACCCACATGCCACCCGGCCGCCCGCCGAATGACAGTGTACAGTATGGTCTGTATGCCTATTGGTTCACTGCGTGGACCAATAGGCATGCAGATTCATCTTCTACTGAAGGCCCGATATGTGAATGAATGCATTCATTCACATATTGAAACCTAATAATAATCAGTATAGTCTGCACGCCCATTGGTCCATGTAGTGGACCAATAGGCATACAAAACACACTGTACTCTGTCATTTGACAGGCGGCCGTGTGGCATGCGGGCAGGGTGCTGCCACCCGCTGATGATAGGGGGGTTGCTGGGTGGCAGGGGACCTCAGTGAGTGGGTGTGTAGGGAGAGAACCACTGGACCACCAGGGTTTCTATTGATATTTCTGCCTGGATTGGGCGATGGGTGGGGTTTCCACTGGACCACCAGGAAATATCTTTATACTTATGCCCATGATCAGGTGATGGGGGGTTTCCACTGGACCACCAGAGGATCTAATTTTACTTATGCCCATGATCAGGTGTACGGGAGCGGGGGACCACTATGGGACTGCAGGCCATCGGTCTCCGATGGCTGCAACCTGGCAGGCTGCCAGTTGCAAGTCACTGGGGATCAGTGCACCACATGCAAATGATGCCATAATGACTTGCAAATGGCCCCATTTGCGCCTTGCATGCATACTGGCCTCATTTGCATGCCCAGTGATGAATATTGTGGGTGATGCACCTAGCACAACTGCACTTGCACAGGCACATCTCCCTGCTCCTGTTCCGTCTTGCACTGGTGCAGTGTCACTGCACCATGCACAGTGCGTGCACCCTCAGTGCCATGTTCAATGGTACTGAGCCATGGTGCAGCACCATTGAATATCGCCTGGTCCATGCCCTGACGCAGCCCAGTTGCATTGCGCCCCTGCCCGGAGCAGTCTGAATATCCAGGCCATAGAGGGCAGGATAATAATAACAGAACTTAAGATTGGTAATTATATGTTAATAGTAAGTTCTGTATACACCCCTTTTTCCAGTTATGACCAACTTTTAGTGGAAATCACTGCAGGACTACAACAAATGGAAGGTGACTAAATAATTTTAGCTGGGGATTATAATGCACTATTACATCCATTAACAGATAAAAATACGAAACCAACTAATTGGAACATCCAAACATCAAAGGTTGAATATGTTTTAAATGAGGAACAGTTAATTGATAGCTGGTCCCAAGTTAAATCACAAATTAAGGAATTTACACATTATGACAAAAAGTAAATACATTTTCCAAGATTGATTAAATCTTTTATTGCCAAGAATATGGGAAAAATATTGTCTCTGTTAATATTGACTCTATTTTCATTTCAGATCATGACAGATAGTCTCTGAGAGTTTTTATAAACTCTGATAGGAAAAATACTTTACAATGGTTCTTTAATAATGATTTTTTAAAAGATTTAGAATTTATTGCCCTACTAAGGTTAACGATAAAAGCATATTGGTGCTTTAACTCTTCTGGCTAAACTAATATAATTTGTTTATGGGAAGCATTTAAAGCCACAATTAGGGCATTGATTATTTCTTATCAAATCAAATCAAAAGGCCCCATCTGGAGCATAGGCCCCATCTGGAGTATTGTGTGCAGTACTGGAGGCCACACCTTCACAAGGACATTAACCAAATTGAGGCAGTCCAGAGAAAGGCAACCAAAATGGTGCAGGGACTGCATCAGAAAACATATGAGGACAGATTAACGGAGCTCAATATGTATACCCTAGAGCAAAGAAGAGAGTGAGAGAAGTGATATGATCAAAATATTCAAACACCTTAAGGGCATTAACAAGGTGAAAGAGTCTAACATGTTTCAATATAAGAAAAATAGCAGGACAAGAGGATACAGCATGAAGTTAGAAGGAGGCCAATTAAGGGGTAATGTGAGGAAGTTATTTTTCACAGAAAGGGTGGTGGATGCATGGAATGGCCTACCTCAGGAAGTGGTTGGTATGAATACAGTGCAGGGCTTCAAACAGGCATGGGATAGGCATAAGGGAGCAATACAGATAGTATGAATAGATAGGCCATTGATAAAGCAAAGGCTGATGGCACATTCATAAGGCAGAAAAAGAAATGGGCAGACTGGATGGGCCTTGTGGTCCTTATCTGCCATCAACTTCTATGTTTCTATGTTTCTATGAATAGGAAACAAAGAGAGAATAGTTTAAAGGTTGAGAGAAGATTACAAGAGCTAGGTAAATTAGTACTGCAAGACTTCAATTTATATAAGAAGGACTGGGATGAATACAAAATAAAAAAATATATCAATTGATACTCCAGGATAATAAAAGAATGGCTTGCTATTTAAAGTCATTAAAATATTACAATACAGATAAATCAGGTAAGTTATTGGTGACCTTATTAAAAAAGAAAAAAATGAAAAATGTTATAATTAAGATTAAAGATGGTGATGGGAACTTAAAAAATTAAGATGAGGATATTGCCCAAATTTTTATGGAACATTATAAAAATATATATCAAAAAGAACTTAAACCAAATAGAGAGAACCTGGAGAATTTCTTTGATAGAGCTAATTTAGAACCAGAGGAAACTCAATTCACCCCATTTGGAGAGAAAGAGATAATTGATGCAATTAAATCATTACCCAAAAATAAATTACCTGGCCTTGATGGGCTGACTAATGAATTATATCAGGTTTTTAGAATAGAACTACTTCCATGTTTGAAAAAAAACTTGTGGAGGAACTTCAAAACCCTGATGACAACATTCCTGCATCAATTCAGTTAGCCAAGGTAATTCTTATTCATAAAAAGGATAAACCAGATGACCAACCAGAAAGTTATATGCCAATTGTAGTTCTGAACTCGACTACAAGTTAATTGCTAAACTTATTAACAATAGAATCCAAGTTAACTTAACTTCCTGTATACATGGCAATCAATATGGATTTATGAAGAAACACAATATAGCTCAAGCAACAAGAAAGATTCAAGCTTTGATTTACCACATAAATAATAATGATGCTTTTAGGAAAGAAACATTCTTTTCTGTAGCCTTGGATACTAGCAAAGCATTTGATTTAATTAATATAAAATATATGTGGTATTCATTAGTAAAGTGGAAAACTCCTCGGGAAGTTATAACTTTAAACAATTATATAAAAAATACTTTGGTTAAATTCCAAATTAATACATTTTTGACAGAAGATTTTAAAATGCTAAATGGTGTGAGACAGGGCTGTCCATTATCACCAACCTTAGTTTTATTAACCCTGGAACCCTTTTACAGATTATTAGGTCTAATTCGAATATACAAGGAATACAATTTAATCAGGAACATATAAAATTAAGTGTTTTTGCAGATTACATTTATTGATATTGAATAATATAGATCTGTCTTTAAAGGAATTTCTATCTGTAGCGGCTCTGTTCTCCTCCATATCCGGATATCTGATAAAGAAAAGTAAATCAGTAATAATGACAATTTCCAGGAACAATTATTATGATCTGAGAGAATCTGATCAAGATTTTAGTATACAAAAATTGATTAAATATTTAGGTATTGAACTATTCCCAGACCAACAATTAAATATAAAAGTAAATTTTAATAAGGCAAAAAAAAAATGTGGTTTACTTCAAAATTGGTATAGATTGACCCTTTCATTGTGGGGAAGAATCGAGACAATAAAAATGATGGCAATGCCACATTACATGTTTATCCTATAAAATCTACTGGGTTCACCCCCAGAACCTTGGTTTCAACATATTAAAAGGATTATGTTTAAATTCTCGTGGAGAGGGGGAAACCCAGAATTGCAAGGAATAATCTTGTCTTACCTAGAAATAAGGGCAGGATGAGCTGTCCAGATCCCAGAATATATATGAGAGCTCAGGTACTGTTGACGGTGTATCAGTGGAGCTTTTTTCCGGATAAGGATTCTGATTTATTTATAAGTTTATTTTTTGACCTTAGTTATAAGAAATCATATAATTTCTTTTTTGATGTTAATATTTTGGACTTGAAGAATAATATTTTTGCTTCCAGGTTATTGTTAGCTAAGAAAGAATTGTTAAATCCACAGAAATTACAAATTCCATTTTTATATGCTATTATACCACAGATATCTACTCTTAGCCAATCACAACACAGGAAAACTGACAGTTATTCTCCCACAAACTACCACCTACATGCCCACAGTAGTTTATTCGCATATAGCCATGCCCGCAGTAGTTTAATCACCTTTCCACAGTAGTTTATTCATCTTAACCACGTCCATGGTCATTTATCCACATTTCCTTCATCTCCACTCACACTTGTACACACACACACACTGAATCTCATTTAGAGTTACCCTGTGTAACTAAGTCCATCGTGCCACTGATTTCTTTAATAAAACAAAATGTCACTATACCTCAAATTTAATTTGCAGTGCACATAATATCTCATCTGTGCAATTGTCATCTGCACTGCTTCGGGAGCAAGTAAGAAGCTCGTTTATCACTAACCGATGATTTTTAGGTTGTATGTGTGAAATTAGTAATATCAGACACTTACAGCCAGAGAGATTATTTGCAAGTTGGTCCCCTTCAAAAGCAAGCACTAAAACCCTTTCTATTTTCTGTTGCCAAATCAAATCTGTGAATCTGCACATGCGCATTACCAGATTCGGTAATGCGCATGTCCAAAATAATAAATTTAATTCACAAGACAAAATAAAAAGGGTTTTAGCGGCTTGCACAGTGGGACCAACATGCAAATAATCTCTCTGGCTGGAAGTCTTTGATATTACTAATTCCACACATACAACCCAAAAATCATCAGTTATTGATGAACAAGCTTCTCATGTGCTCCCGTAGCACTATAGGTCACAGATGCACAGAGGAGATATTACGTGCTCTCCGAGTAAAATTTAAAATCTACTGAAAATAAATTTTTACCACAAATTCTAGTGGTATAATAGTAATAACATTAAGTTTTAGGAGTATACTCACAATAACTGGCTTCTGTGGGGAATAAATGCCTTGGTTTCGCCTCAGCGTTTAATCATCCACAGAAGTTGGTTATTGCTTTGTATACGCCTCAAAACTTAATGTTATCACTTAAATATATGGCCACATCCAAAAATGTGGAACACTAAACATAATTTTGACTTTAAAGTATTTTTAGATAAGAAATTGCTTATTTGGAATGACTTGTTGTGGGGTAACGATTTCCCTACTTATCATCAGATTTTGTATAAATTAAAGCTTCCCTGTTGGAAAAAATTATATTATTATATTCTCCAGAAAAATGTTTTGAAATTAAAACAGATTTTTAGTAATAATCAAAGTTTACAGTATGAAGTACAATTGCAAGTATCTATAATTAAAAAGGCACTAGTAAGGTATCAACAAGTTTCTATGAGTCCCTAGTGTCTAAAGTTAAAACTACAATTAATAAGATAGATAACAGATGAAATATGGAAATAAAACATTTTCATCTGCATACTGGGAACATTTGCGATTAAGAGGGAATAAGATTTATAAATCTGCCAAAAATAATACTATACAAAGAAAGATATTGGACAGGACTTACATGACACCATATAGGATAAACAAAATCAATCCAAACGATAGCTTTTTATGTTGTCACGGTTGTAAAGAGAGGGGCTCACTGATACACTGTCTGTGGGAATGCCCGCATATAAAGATTTGGTGGGAAACTATGAGAAAGATTTTATAAGAAATGATAGGGTACAATATTCCTTTTAAGCCAGACATTTTTCTCTTTAATGCAATAGATAATATATTTAAAGATGAATCTCTAGGTACTTTTTTGCATTAGCAACTATGGCTGTAAAAAGATTAATATTAAAACATTGGAAAGACAAGATGTCCCCCCCTTTGAACTCCATAATTGGTGGTATACATTCCATGAAACATTATTATTGGAAAAGTTCATCTATGAAGTGGATGAAACTGCAGATGATGTTCTGGGATCTCATTGGAAAGCAATAATTGACAGCTTATCCCTTGCTGCTCAGATTTGATCAGAAGAAATAGTTTTGATACTTTTCCCCTATTTATAATATTGTGATTTAATGATCCTCTAAGCAAAGGATATGTATGGATTGGTTATTATCTACAGTTATGGCATATTATAACTTCATTAGATATGGGGGGAGGGGTTTGGGGAATATCTCTAGTACTGTATTAGATTGAATATTTATGTCAATCTGGAGTTTCATTATGAAGATGTTTTTTATATGCATAAGAAAAATATAATAAAAAGATTTATTAAAAAAAAAAGTGGCTTCCACTTGTTTATGAGTGACCATGACCTCTTGGATCTATGGAACGGCTTCTGCATAATTTTGGACTGGTTTGGCAGTATACTCTCTTCAGTGTGCCACATTGCAGCTGAGACGGTAGTCAATTACTCCTCATAGATCCTGCTGGTGCCTGGAAACTTGGCTTGATGAGTATGAGAACTTGAACGGTTGAACACAACTGCAACTATCAGCAGGCCGCATAACTATGCAGCTATGGGTTACAACTTACTTGCACCTGTTTATCTCCGGGTATTTTCTGCCTCAGTATAGTACCAGGGCATTGTTTTGTTTCCCACTGGGCACAGCACTGCCCCCCCATTTGGCCTCTCACCAGACTAGCTGCCTGCCCAACACAAGGTAAGTGGAAGCAGGTGGGGAGAACTGGTCGCTATGACCAACCTGATGCATCAAGGAAGGACATGCGTCTCATGGAATGTCAATGGCCCTAATCGTCTGGCTAAACAGACTAAGGTGCTACATTATTTTAAATCCCTTCATGTGGATGTAGCCCTGATCCAGGAGACACACCTCACAGCCAGGATGGTGGGATGGCTTAAGAAGCACTGGATAGGTCAAGAGGTACATAGCTCCTCCTCATCCAAGTCGAGAGGAGTAGCTATCCTACTGAACAAGGCTTGTTCATGGGTGGAAGAAGGTGTCAAAGCAGATAAACAGGGATGATGGGTGGTTGCCCATTTTGCTTTTCAAGGGGGGCAGTTAGTGGTTGGAAATATCTATGCCCCTAACCAGGACTCAGGGGATTTTTTCCCTCAGGTCAGTCATTCCATAGCTGAGCTCAAAAAGGATGATGCAAACCTCCCAGTTATATTAGAGGGAGACTTTAACCTGGTGGAAGATATTTTCTTAGATAAAACCCAGCCTACTCCCGAGGCTCATCTGAAGGCCAAGGCGGTACTTGTGGAAATGCAGGAGAAATGGGGCTTGTGTGACCTTTGGTGCAGGGATAACCCGGATGGGAGGGATTATACCTTCTTCTCCCCAGTGCATAGCACATACAGCCACATTGACTTCTGGTTGGCTGACCGGGTGGCTGCTCAGGGTATTCACGACCCCACCATAGATACTATCCTCATCTCGGATAATGCCCCATCACCATGCGTTACCTGCCCCCAGGAACACATGAGCCTCCCCATGGTGGAGATGCAATCCATGCTTACTGAGGGACACAGCCTTTTGTGCTCAAATGTTGGAGGAGGCTAAGAGGTACTTCCAGATTAACTCCACAGGTGAGATGGTTCCAGGAATGGTCTGGGAAGCTTTCAAAGCTATCCTCCGTTGGCGTATCCTGGCCTACATGGCGGCGCAAAATAAAAAAAGGCATGAAGAGGTTGAGAAGCTTCAGCAGCAGCTCAAACCACTGAAAGACCAGTACAAAAGGTTCCCTAACCCCATCCCCAACCAATTGTTATCCACCATCACTGGATTAAAATACAAGATTAACACGATTCTTCAATGGAAGGCTGAATGGCAGTTTATGTGGTCCAAGCATTAAGTTCTGGGAAGGGGGACATAAAGGAGGCAAACTCCTTGCCTACCATCTCAGAAAGCAGCAGGCCTCATCTCAGATCCATGCCCTGTGAGATAGCACAGGCCGGATCCACGATGGGTGTTCAACAAAATATTTGTTGAATGCCCCGACAGCAAAACCGGCAGGTCACCCACATTTTGCAGTCAGCTGCCAGTTTCCAGTGGCTATATGTGTTTTCTTTGGGGGCTTCACCACCCAAACCCCCAATGCAGGGGGTTATGCCCCCACATGCCCCCACTTTAGGATCATCAACTCTGAATCTGAGCTGATTTTGGGGGGATGCAGGACCCCCGACAGACAGTGCCAGGTTCCAGCAGGGTCCCTACAGTGGCATGATGCTGGATTTGCTGTAGGGGACCTCGCTGATGAACTGTCACTGTCGGGTGGGTAACCGGCACAGGCTGAGTGGTCAGCGATCCTGGCCTCATTAATACTACAATGAGATACTTCTATGTACTCCTGCACAGCTCCAGGCTGCCCCAAAAAGAGCAGGAATGGACAAAGTTAATACATACTTTGCTGGATTCCATTCCCATTCCAAAGCTTGTAAGTGCAGACAGGGACATGTTAGAGGCAAGTATCTCTCTCCCTGAACTTAAAATGGCCCTTTCATAGATGGCAAAAGGGAAAGCACCAGGCTCTGATGGTATAACCATGGAGCTTTACCAGACAATACAAGAGGAGATTGTCCTACCCATATTAGAGGCCCTCCAGGAGGATCACTGAAAGGAGCTGCTTCCATTGACCATGAGGGATGCAATCATCACTCTGCTCCCCAAAAAATCAAATGACCCTCTAGACTGTGCCAACCTCTGCCCTACTTCACTGATCTCTGTGGACACCAAGATCATGGTGAAAATTCAGGCCAACAGGCTAGAAAAGGTACTTCTCTGTCTTGTACATCCTTCACAGGCTGGATTTAGAGGGGCAAATGTGGAGCAGATAACCTCTGCACAGTACTAAACCTGAAATGGCACGCGGCCCAGTCCAAGGAACCTATGGCAGCCCTTCTGGTAGACTTCTCCAAGGCATTCTGCTCTGTAGAATAGGACTATCTGCACCATGTCCTGGAGGCTTATGTGTTCGGAGGGTTTTTTTAGAGAATGGATTAAAACATTAAATACTTCACCCACAGCTAAAATACTTACTGGTAAAGAACTCTCCCGCTCATTTGAGCTGCAATGTGGTACCCAACAGGTTGCCTACTGTTGCCCCTGCTCTTCTTTCTGGCCTTGGACTCCCTAATGAGAAGGCTCATGGCTGAGCCAGGCATACTGGGCATAGAGGTAGGCTAGAAGTCCTGTCTACCCAATGTTTGTGCAGATGATTTGCTCTTCACTATTACCAACCCGGACAAGGCTTTGCCTCAGCTCCTGGCCACCCTCACGGACTTTGCAGCCTTTTCGGGCCTAAAAGTTAATAGAAAAAAAAAAACACCCTATCACCACTCAACCTGGTCTATATAAAGGACTGCCTAGCCAGCTCTGATTTGGTATGGGCACCCCAGGGGTTTACATACCTCAGCATAAAGATCCCAACATCCTGGGAGGAACTGGTGGATGTAAACTTTACTCCCTTACTAGGTACCATCACTCCTGAAATCCAGCAATGGAGATGACTCAAGTATTCCCTAAAAGGCAAGGTAGAAGCCATCAGAATGTTCACTCTTCCCAAAATCTCCTATTTCTTAATCTCCCAGTATGCATACCCCCTAAGACTTTCACCGCTCTGGATAAGTCCATAGCTGGGCTACTCTGGGAAGGGAAGACCCCCAGATTTTGGAAGACAAAGCTCAGAGCGCATTGGATTAAGTGAGGCCTAGGACAGCCATGGCTTTTGGGATACTCTGTGGCATATAGGAGGACACAGGCCATTAAGTGGTTTCTGACACTTATGATGTGTACGTTCCCCTGGGTGCCAGAGACTGACACTGTGGGCTGTCATTGGCTGGGAGCATTACTACAGGCCAGGAAGCCCCCCAAAGATACATGTGGTCCCAGAGTGGTTGAGACCTGGAGATCATGGCAGATGGGACTCTCACTATCCCACAAACCAGAGGGGACTTGGTCTCCCCCCTTCAGGTGCAATATACTGTGGGAGAATTCCACCCTGCTAGTTGGAAGAGTGTCATTCTCTTTGCCCTCCAGGGAGGGCAAGGGGATATGTGTGGTAGAGGACTTATGCATACCCACCTCTGAGGTACTAATGTCCTTCCAACAGATTCAGGAGTGGTGCGCTCTCCCTAAATAGGATTTCTGGAGGTACCTACAGCTCTTGGATGCTCTGAAGGCTCTCCAGCACTTCATGGCTCAAACACCCAAATGGGATTGACTCAATGCCCTACACAATCTGGGGGACTGAAGGGTATCACTGGGACTATATACAAGATGCTACAGAACTCATGCCCTCCTAATTTGGAGAATTGCAGATCTCATTGGCAACAAGAGCTGAACACCATGATATCCCCTGAGCTATGGGCTCACTGCTTGAAAGAAGCTCACCTTAGCTACAGAGACTTAAGAAACCAAATGATACAACTGAAAATACTTCATTGATAGTACTGAACCCAGGTGCAGCTACACCGTATGGGCCTTATCCCCAATGCGCAATACTGGAGATGCCAGCAGAGCCCTGTTCAACTCCTTCATGTCCTATGGCTATGCCTGAAAATATCCCACTTCCGGGCTGGGATACAAGAAGATTGCTCCAAAGAGATAGGACAGGATATTACACTGACTCCCTCTTCTAGTCCTGTTAGGGGATACCTCTACATGAGATCCTCTCCCACCCCTTTTGAAACACTGGGTAGTGTCAGTCCTGATGGAGGCCAAGCGTGACCTCCTAATGAAATGGAGACAACCTGGCCCTCCATCCTTGTTAGGATGGCATGCGGCAGTAGCACAGCTATCCATTTTTGAATGCCTTTCCTAACACAGTCTTCATAAGGGGCCCAAATATTATAGAAAATGGGGTGCGTACCTCCACTCCCACTTATGCTCGGTGCCTCCTTCACCTCCTGGCAACCCACCCCCTTGACTGTGGTGACACATAGCTGCTCTGCTGATACTCTCTCCTTTTCTTTCCTGAACAGTTGGTAAACAAGCCTGATACTGAACATATTTGTTGTCAATAGTTAGTCCACTCTGGACAGCCTTTCTTCCTGGTTGGTTAAGAACAGGATTCTCTTTCCTCTTTAAGAATCCTATTTAATGCACTTGACTTAATGCAAGACTTGTAACTGTTACATATTTTGATATATGTAGGGATGTTTCCTCCCTGCTGGTTTTCTGAAAGTATTGAGGTTTATACACTCCAACTTTTGTTCTTGCAAACAGTTGTTTGACACAGTGCCGTCGTATGTATCCACACCCTTATACTTCATTGTATGTAATGTACTGGTTATTACTAAAGCTGAAAATAAAATATTTCATGTTAAAAAAACTGGTCTGAATCTTGTCTCATAGAACATGGCAGGATGGGGAAACTACTTTGTGATAATGATTTTAGAACTTATCTATTAAGATTTGATATTTTTGATATTTTGTGTATTCAGGAAACATGGTATAACTAGCAAAATAATATAGATATTAATGGTTATGTATGTTTCCATACTACTGCACAAAAATATTCAACATTTTTGCAGATAATCAAGAGAAGTGGCTACATTTATAACAAGTTCTGGTCAGAATTGATATGGCTGTGGAGAGCTTTTAGGAGTGGCAAGAGCATTAAAAATATCATGCAGTGCTCTCGCCATACTGGAGTCAACCGTAACCAGTACTGCAGCGATTAAAGTACTGCACATGTATAATACCTGCACATGTGCAGTTTGCCCAGGAGTCAGCCATGTACATCATGGTGACACTGACATGACTACTTATGCATGATACTCGTGCATGCACAGTTTAAGTCAGTGCCACCTTGTTGTCCATGGTGGTCGTCACTTCCACAGTTGTGGAAAGGAGAAGTAGTGCACCCGGAAGGGGGGGGGTGTTTATGCGGCCCATAGAGGGGAAGGGCTGCATAAACAGAATAACTGGAAATTACACTGGAACACTGTGGCAGCACATCAGACAGCGGTCTGGTCACGTGATTCCAAAGTGCTCTTATACAAATCTGATGGCATAACATCTGTGGAGCTTGGCCCATGTAGCTGTAAAAATCAGACTCGGGAGGAGACTATTAACAAACTAGAAATCTGGTCTGGGTCTTGCTTGTCATCATAGTCACTTTCTCACTCTTTTGTAACAGTAATTTCTGGTAGATGTGTCTTAACCATATTGATCTCAGTGCTGCTAGACTACTTCTGGTTTTCCCCCGATTGTAGTAGTTGGGGTTAATAGCAGTCTTGAAGTGGTAGCTGCCAGTGGTGGCACTGTCTGAATAAAAGTGGTACCCATTGTCGTATGCACATTTTAGAAACGACCTCTTTTCTTGTTTTTGCTGTAAAAAATCTAACCTCTTTAATACAAAAACAAGGAGTCAGTTATGGCCTCCACCCCCCCCCCTCGTTTTCGCTTCAAATGAGGAATGTGATTATGGGATGTACAGTGGCAGCCATAGACGCATAATGTTGTTAAACAGTAATCAACTGTATATAAAAGCTTGTTTTTTTTTATGTGTGCTTTCTTAATGTTATACTGTGGTGATTTGCATATACAGCCCATGTGCTTTGCATTATGGGGGTATGTGTGATTTTGTATTTCTTTCTTAATATTGTCAGAACCACTCCACCCATTTTGTACTCTGTCCCTGGATTTCTGTGGCCTAAGTGCACTATTTTACATTTTTGTGTTGAAACCTAGCTGCCATACTCTTGACCACTGTTCAAGTCTTCTAAGGTATCTGCTCATACTTTTGCATCCTGCTGCAGGTCTTGGTATCATCATGAAGAGCCAAACCATTCCCTTCCTGCATCTCTGCAATTTCACTTGAAATGACATTAAAGAGAATGGGGTCCAGCACTGATCCCTGAGGTAGCCTCCCCATCATCACCCTCCCTTCCTTGGAGTGAACTCCATTTACTACCAGCCTCTGTTAGCTATCCCCTAACCAATTTCTTACCAAACAGCCACATTTCTTTCTCTCTGAGCCAACAGAGTAGGAGTCATGCAGAACAAATGTAACTTTCTCTGAAAGTATTTAAGTTACATATACACAAATAGCATGAACGTTGCTCAGGACAAAAAGTCCTTCCAAATGAGCCTATTCACTAAGCTGCACTAATTATATTTTTTTTAAAATATGGCCATCTGATTATCTGAATTTTAATTTTTCTTCACTATTTTCATCTTTTGGATGGCTATATTTAAAAAAATATATAATGAATTTAGTTAAGTGACTACTCTAATTTGAAAGGACTTTTTGTCTTGAACAACATACATGCTAGTGGTGTATGTGTAACTTGTATACTGTCCAAGATGTTTACATTTGCTTGGCATTACTCCTAATGTGTTCACACAGAGGAAAAAAAATGAGGCTCTTTGGAAGCGCAATAGGAGTCATACTAACAAACTATGGAGCCAGCAGAAGAAGGCCATTTGGTCTATCTAGTCTGCTTATATTGCAGGGTCCAGAGCTTGAGCTACTGTCCCTGCCCCCCCTCCACTCTCTCTTATGCTCTCTGTCCATGATTCTTACATTCCCCTGTGCCTATCCCAGCCTCTCTTGAAGCTGACCACTGTGTTCAATGAGATCACCTCTTCTGGAAGTGCATTCCAAGAGTCCACAACCCTCTTTGTGATGAAGTGCTTCCTGACCACCCTCTTAAACCTCCTACCCTCCATCTTAAGACTGTGCTCCCTTGTGTTATGATTGCCATTCAATTAAGATAGACCTTCCTTATCCACCTTATTTCTACATTTAAAGTACTTCAGGTCCCAATCATGTCCCCTCTCTCTCTCCTGTCCTCCATGGAGTACATGTTCAATGCCCTCAACATTTCCTCATATACCTTACTCTGCTGACCTGCTGTCATCTTTGTAGTCCTCCTCTGTACCTTCTACAGCAGGTTAATGTTCTTTTTGAGGTGTGGGCACCAGTATTGAACTCCATACTCTAGATGTGGCCTTACCAGTGACATGTACAAGGGCAGTATAACCTCCTTTCTCCTACTACTGATCCCCCTTGCTCTGCATCCCAGAATCTTGTTTGCTCTTGCTGCTTTTTTCTTGAACTGTCTGGAGTGCTTCAGGTCACTAGTGATCATCACTTCCAGGTCCCTCTCCTCCTCTGATGCAGATACCAGGACTCCACCTATGTCTTGGGATTCCTGGTGCCAATATGCATGACTTTGCATTTCTTGGCATTCAAGTCAAGCTGCCAGATCCTAAATCACCTCCCCAGCTTTTCCAGTTCATTATGTAGGTCCTGTATCCCTTCAGCTGTGAGCTGTGTTCACTCTCCCACAGAACTTGCTGTCAGTGAATAGGCACATTTTGCCCTTTATACCATCCCCAATGTCACTGATAAATACATTGAACAACACCAGCCCCAGCACCAAGCCCTGCGGTGCCCCATTGGTGACCTTTTTGGTGCCAGATAACTCTCCCCCAACAACCACCCTCTGGATTCTGTCTCTCAGACAGTTTTCCACCCATCTGGCTATCTCATCCCCAACCCTGACATCCACCAACTTCCCAATCAACCTTTTGTGGGGTACAGAGTCAAATGCTTTGCATAAATCCAGATAGAGGATGTCTACCACTGGGCCCCGTCTACTGTCTTAGTGATGCAGTCAAAGAAGTCAATCAGATTTGTTTTACACAATTCCCCCCACCCCATTAACCCATGCTGCCTCGATTCCTGGAGACCATGTTCCTCTAGATATTTTACCAACCTTTCCTTTAGTATGGTCTCCATGAGCTTGCCCACAATTGAGGTCAGACTGACTGGTCTGCAATTCCTTGGGTCATTCTTGGGACTGATTATGTGAAGGGGCACACACATGTTCTGTTCTCCAATCCTATGGTACCATGCCTGACTCTAGTGAACTGTTAAATAGGGCTGTCAGTGGCCCTGCCAGCTCCTTGGCCAGTTCCCTTAGTACCCTTGGATGTACTTTGTCTGGGTCTGGTGATTTGTCCACCTTTAATGCTAGCAACCCATCCCTCATTTTATCCTTCTGTATCACTACATCTATGTTCCCCTCTCCCCTGCTCTTCTTCTCCCCCCTCCTGAAGGCACTAGTCCATCCTTCTCCCTGGTGAAGATGGAACAGAAGTATTCATTTAGTATCTCTGCTTTTCCATTATCCTCCACCCACTCCTCCCTTTCTTAGGCCTAACAGTCACTTCCTTCTTGTCTCTTTATTCACTTATATAGTGAAAGAAAGATTTCTCCCCCTTCTTAATTCCTTCAGCTGTCCACAACTCCTTCTGTGCTTTAACTTGCAGGATTTCCTTACTTGCCTCATTAGCCAACCTTAGGTAACCAACATTAGGTAATTTTCCCTATACACCTCTGTCTTGGTCTTCCTGAATTTTCTGTAGACCAGCCTCTTTTCCCTTACTGCCTGAGCAACCCCAGAACTGAACCAGCTGGGCACTTTGGCCCTTGTGTTCTTACCCCTGAGCCTAACACACACCTCTATGGCAACCAGTATTCCTTTCTTAATGATGCACCATCTTGGATCCACCCCTATATCTCCTCTGATGTCCATCAGTAGGCTCCTTAGTGCTTCACCCATATTTCTGAAGTCCAACCTTCTAAAATCCAAGATTTTCATCTTAGTCAGGATGTTTTTCCTTCCTATATCTAACTGCAACCACACTGTGCAATGGTCACTCCCACCCAATGGTGCCCTGATTGTTATTTCCTTTATATGCTCCCTATTTGTGAGCACAAGATCAAGCATTGCCTCTTCTTGTGTTGCTTCTGTGAGGCCCTGAGTCAGGAACACACTCTGCAGTCCTTTTAGGATCAACTGACACCTAGCACATGTTGTTGATAGCATTCTTCAGTCCACCTTGTGCAGGTTGAAGTCTCTTACAATTACCACCTCTCCCTCCCTGCAGCATCCAATATTTGTGAGCTCAGTTCTCTGTCCCTCTCCTCATCCTGGTTGGGTGGTCTGTACACCACCACCAACCTCACCTTTCTCCCTCTATTGGACCTTAATTGAACCCATAATGCCTCCACCTTCCCTTCCTCCAACTCCTCCCTCATGCAAGTTATTCCCTCCCTGACATATAATGCCACCCCTCCCCCCTTCCTAACAACCCTGTTCCTTTTGTATAGTTTATATACAGGGATCGCAAGGGTCCCAGTCATGGTGTAGTGATGCCCAAGTCTCAGTTACTGGCACTATGTCCACCCATCATCCTCCACCCACTCCTCCCCTTTCTTAAGTGTAACAATCCCTTCCTTCTTGTCTCTTTTTTCACTTTCTGTATATAGCAAAAGAAAGACATCTCCCCTTCTTAATTCCTTTAGCTATCTGCAGCTTCTTCTGTGTTTTAGCTCGTCAAACTTTCTTACTTGCCTCACTAGCCAACCTTAGGTAATTTTCCCTATCCACCTCTCTCTTGGTCTTCCTGAATTTTCAATAGGCCAGCCTGTTTTCCCTTACTACCTGAGCAACCCCAAAACTGAACCAGCTGGGCACTTTGACCCTTGTGTTCTTACACCTGAGCCTAACGTACTGCTCTGTGGCAACCAGTATTCTTTCATTAGAGATGAACCACCTTTGGTCCACCCCCATATTTGGTTTGATGCCTGCCAGGTGCCTCTTTAGTACTTCACCCATTTTCCTGAAGTCTGCCCTTCTAAAATCCAAGATTTTGGTCTTAGTCAGGATACTTTCCTTTCCCATATCTAATTGGAACCACACTGTGCAGTTGTCACTCCCATCCAATGGTGCCCCAATGGTTATTTCCTGTACATGCTCTCCATTTGTGAGTACAAGTGCACTTCGGTAGGCATAATCCACTCACAGAATACTTGATGGTAGGAATTAGACTGCCCACTTCCTCAGAAGATAGAGATATGTGGGCCATAGTCAGTGAATCCCTGCTGCAAACACATCAATGCAATAAAGTGTACAAAAAGGCACTGAAGATGATGGGTTTTATAGGGAATGGTTTTCACAGTAGGAAAAGCAAGATGATTCTGTCACTGCACAGATCCTTAGTGAGGCTTCACATGGAGTGCTATGACCAGTACTGGAGACCTCACCTGAGGAAAGACCTAGACAGACTATGGCTCTAAACATCTATTCACTGAAATCCAGAAGGGAGTGTTGGTACACGATTGAAACATATAAGTTTCTCTGTGCTATAAAGAAGGTAAACTGTTATGTCCTATTTGTACAAAATAAGGATGCAGTCACTAGTTGCATGAGTGGAGGTTGTTAAGATGCAAATTCCCTTCAATGGTTTAAATGGGATGGGACAGAGCAAGAGGAATTATAGTCCCCAAAAGGGGCAGTAAGGGTTCGAGGTGTGGTAGTGGGGGGAAGGAGTACAGTTCAACAGTACAGTAGGCCAGTGGATTGAGTTAGTATAGAAAGGGCAGATTAGAAAGAGATATTCAGTCAAGTTCTGTGTTTCTATATTTCCTCTCAGCCATGCACAATAACACACCAATAACAAAAAACCGTATATAAATACATATCAATGTGCTTGAACAAATCCCTAGACATCACAGTGTCCTGCACACACAGACGGTGTTATACCATGGCCTTTCACCCATGCACAGTCATGCAGCAGTAACCCATAGTCATACAAATATATGTAACTGTGTTCTGCACTACAATAACCAGGCATAAGTGTGCTATGCCCATACACACATTAGTACCATTGCCTTCCATCCATAGACACGCATAACAGTATCCTGCATCAATACAAAGATATGCAACCATGATCTGGACTAAAATAACAGCACATAAGTGCCCTGCACACATATGCACATTTGTATCATTGTCCTGCACCTATAAACACCCCCTATAATAGTACTGTGCACCCATGGAGACATTCACAAGAATGCTGGGCACAAAGATCAGTGCAGATAACAGTGTCCTGCAACTTTACACACATTTGGACTATTGCCCTTCACCCATACACTCCTCCATAATAGAACACTTCATCCATAAAGATATATCACTGAGCAGTGCACTATAAACCAGGCATAACTGTCATGTACCCATATTGCCATATCATTCACACGTATGCACTGACATAAAAGTAGTGAGTCAGTAATTTTGAAATGTGACCTAAAAGTACCCTACAAAAACATAGACATGTAATAGCACCAGTCACAGAAATCCATGCACATAATAAAGTGCTGCAAACATATACACCTACATAATATTAACCAGCTAAAGCAGACAGCAATGCACACATTTGTAACACTATCATGAACCCATAAACACAGACACAACATTGCCAGTAACAGTAAAATAAATACCCGTCTCTTTCAGCCACTTTTAGAGACACACTGTTAGCATTCAGTAGCAATTCAGATATGACAGTTGTAATATGGCTTATCATGTTTATCAATTGCCTCAATCCTTTTCCTATTCTGAAAGACATTACTGTAGCATTTTGGTTTTTCCTGTTTAAATGAAAAAAATGGTGGGACATGCATCTGGTTTCAAGCAACACTGACTTAGAGTAAAATCAATAGTATCTGAAAGAGTTTGTGAAATTGTAAATTGAGCTTCTGTAAAGTGGCCAGCACATAAAACATTATAATCAGTAGGTTCCTAGCAGGCACATTTAACACCAATTGCCCACTGCTTGCACCGATGGTTATCTTTAGGAAAGTGATATAAACTATGTGCATACCCTTTCTCATTCTTACAGCCAATGGCACAGCAGTGCTTCATATCAGCAACAAATTAAAACAGGAAACAACAAAACTGAACAAACAGTAACCACACAGATAAACATTAAAGTCAGCTAAAAAATAAAATATACTGTAACAAACTTTGTTAACAGGTTAATAACATTATGAAAGCAGGGAAAAAATATTGATTATATTGGTAAATAAGGCAGTAGAACTCACTCTGTTGTAAGGCCACTGTCAGAAGTATAGTCAGGAAACACAATAAATTTTGAGACTAGGTCAAACACTGGCACAGGCCACTCCAGTACTCAGATTACAGACAAACACTGCAATGATAGTCTGTTAGAGACATAAATCTGACAATTTAAAAGAAATTATGAAGAACTCAGTATGAGGATAAGGAGAGTGTGTTAAATCATACCAAAATGCCCTGACTGCAGCCCATTGCTGACCAGGAAATACTAAGTTGGAACATCATCTCTGACGTATGGAAATGCTCACAGACCACTCACTGATGTCATGACGCTGCAGACGCCAGCAGCCCAGCTTGGCTGATTATCAGGAAAAATTGACAGCACTCTGAGGAAAACAGAGCTATAAACATGAAAGCACAATTACAATATTTATTAAGCAGAGGAGTAAAAAATAACTAGGGCAGTGCTTTAAAGGCATTTCTTTATTAACACAACCATTTGCAGTAAAAAATAAAGTGTAGCACATGATCTTTAAACAGAAAAAGGGAGTGTTTAATTCAAATGACATAGTGATTTGCATTAGTGGAAGGATACACTGAAAAGTCTAAAATATGTGTTCCACAGCAAGCCATTTTTCCAGCTGAGCTTCAACAAGATGGCTGCAGGCTCCACCCACAACCATAAAAATTGATTATTTTAGGAAGGTACAGCTAATAAACAAAGAGACTAATTTTGTTGTGATTTATATAGTTTACAACAACTGCTGTGTCCCTCCTGCCAACTCCCCTTATTATTCAAATGATATCTGGAATAATTTAATTCAGATTATTATAGAAACTATGACATATGTAATATTTTAGTTGCCTAGCCTGTTATTTTATTTATTTTTGGTACTACCATTACTGTATTTTGCTGAGCCTGATCACTATTGTTTTTTACGATGATATGTTTTTGCTGTTATCCCTCTGTGAAATTGCACCGAATTTGAATTATCTGACTGTGAAATTGCTCTGTACGGTACTTCTCTTTTTGCTCTTCCAGCTCATCACTGAAAAAGGGACTGCTATTGTGTCAGTGGACTTACCAGGTTACCAAAATTCAAATAAATAAATACTCTACACAGTAGGAGATATACTAATGATGGGTGACTTTAATGGCTGAACAGGGGATTTTGAAGGTTTCTGTGACAATTCCTTTTTTACCTGTAATATTTGTAGAGAATTAATGCCCTCTAGGACTACTAAAGGCAAAAAGGATAAAGAATTCTGGGAGGAAATTAATTGAACTCCTTAAGAAATTTAATATTTTTCCTCTCAATGGGAGGATTAATGGAGATACTGAGGGTGAAGTTACTTTTATAACTGTCAGGGGCGCCTCAACAGTTGATTATACCTTTCGGACAGGAGCCCTAGATTTCTGGAATAATTTATATCTGCAAATTCGCTCAGAAGGTGATCACTGTCCGATAACTCTTGAAAGTGCAAGTGTGGGTTTAATGAATCCACAGACCAACATGGACTGTGTAAACTTTACCAAGATTAGAGCAAATAAAAAAATAATTTGGCAATGTGATTCAGAGATTATAATAACCCCAATACTTTTAAACTCTTTTATTACCTGTCCTATTTCTGAGTTAGCTGTTGAAGATATAACAGATCTACTTGAATCATTAATTAAATTGTTCCAGGACATTGTAAGAAATCTAGAACACCCTGGGAAGAATCAGCAAAATAGGCGGATAGATAATGGCTGGTACGACCAAGAGTGCAGGAAAGTTAAGATATATATACATCTCTCTCTCTCTCTCTCTCTCTCTCTACATATATATATATATATATATATACATATATATATACACACACACACACACACACACACACAGAAATTGCTTAGATGGTATAGGAAACAACAAAGTAAGGGTCGCACCTTGAAATGAGCCTCAGCTCAGTGTGCTTTTCCCGGTCACCAATTTTTATTTTTGCAATTAAATGTTTTATTATTTTTCAGCTTACATACATACACATATCAACGTTTCATGACAGGCAGTAAAGGTTGAGGTTGTGGGTTACATGAACAACCTTACAGGTACATGGGAATCAACAGCATTAAAGTGGCGGATTCACCTAAGACTTGTCACAGACTACTTGAAAGTTATGGAGATTCAAGGCTTCAGTCCTCCCGAACTTCTGTAGGTCTTTAGTGGGTTTGGTGGAATTTCATGGCATCCTTCACCCTAGGTGGTAAACTCAAACACAAAGAACCACTATTCTACCACTAACTTCATATAACTATATACATTCAGGGATGACATTTCTTCTACAGGGTGACATTTCAGTATCTCAGGACATATTCAATGTACCAACAGTATCAGCAGGTGTGCACATCATATGCCTGGGGGCGTGTTCATCCTATTCCTGTCTTGGGGGTGACATATCTTAAGAATGGAGCCCAGCAGCTGGTATATGCTGCCATACTGCTATTGTCCAGATATGACAGCCTTTCCATGGAGGTTATGCCAGTCAAGGAAGCTGTGAACTCCAGTGTGGTTGGGATCTCTGAGAACTGCCATCGGCAAAGTATTAGTCTCTTTACCTGCATGACCAACAGTGCCAACCTGTCTACCGAGATATGCCACTGAGTTAATTCCTAATAAAAGCAACTGAACCAATTTGGGGATATGCTTGTGCAGCACATTGGGGGCCAGTTTGCATACATGGTCCCAGAGACCTACAAGCATTGGACAGCCCAGAAAATGTGGAGCAGATCCCCACTGTGTGTCTGGCATCACCAATACTGGTCAGTGTCCAACACCCCCACTTTATGTAGTACCACTGGAGTGCTGTACCAGGAATGGAGGATCTTGTTTTGTATTAGTTTACTCCTGATGTCCATAAAATCTTCATGAGTCCTCCTCCAACACTCTGGCCACTGTTTCCCCGAGATATCTGTCTGGAGTGCCTTTTCCCATCTCTGTCTGGATGTTTTTTTCCAGATGGTTTTGCAGGGAGTCCCTGATTTTGATGTATATTTACTGGCAGTCCCCTTGCAGATGGCCAGACATTGTGGCAGCCATGTGGTGGGGAGTCTTCTTGGGGTGCTTCTTATGTATGCCTATACTGTACTTCTGATTTGGAGGTACTTCCAGAAATCGGTTTTGAGAATCCCCCACTTGTGTTGCAGGTTGGCAAAGGAGTCCAGCTTAGTGTTGGCCGTCAGATACCCCAGCTGTGTGCAGCCCTTTCTCCTCCCAGTCATTCCAGTGTATGGGTCTTCTATTAACAGTGATACCTACATTTCCCCACAAGGGGGCTGTAGCAGTGGAGTTATATTTGTCTTCAGCCTTTTCCCCACTTTAGACCAACACTGCCATGATGGCCCTATGGTGGGATGAGCTTTCATCCATTGGGGGGGGGGATTGCATAACAGAAGGGAGAGGCAGGGACTCTGACTGAATTGTCTCTCCATGTTCACCAATTGGGGGGATTGACTGCCCACTGCTTTGAACCATTGTAATGTTTGTGTTATTCAGAAGGCCCACTTATAGCTTTCAAACCAAGGGGTGTTCCACCCCCGCCATGGGCTCTTAACTTGTTCCTACTATACCCCGGGTGCTTACCCTCCCATAGAAACCAACTTATTATTTTAGCTATCTTCTGGCACTAGCTATTAGGCAGACCCAGTGGCATGTGAGCCAGTTTGTAGAATATTTTAGGAGTGGTTATCATTTTCACCACCTCTATTTTACCTGCCAGGGTAAGATTCACTTTTCCCCATCTATTTACCTCATCTGTGATGTCTGCCACTAGGGGTTGAAGGTTTAGGTCCCATAGCTTGTGGGTTTCAGCTGTGAATATTATCTCTAGGTTTGTTATACCCTCTCCCACCCATCTTAACTTTGTGTCACCCAGGGCTTGAGGGGTACAATGATGATAGAAGGGGAGTACCTTGGTTTTAGATTGATTTAATTTGAGACCAGACAGGGTGTGGAAGGCCTGTATTGTGTCCAGCAGTAGTGGGAGAGCCTGCTGGAGTTCAGAAACCGTGACTAGTAGGACATCAGCATACATAAAGGTGGTGTATTCTGTCCCTCTGATCTGTATCCTCCAAATCCCTTCATGTTGCCTAATCCTGGCCACCGAGGGTTCCACTACTGGTACAAAAGGGGGGGGGTGACAGAGGGCAGACCTGCCTTTTACCCCTGCCTAGTTGGAAGGGAGTTGATATAGTGGAATTGTTGAGGATTTTGGCTGATGAGGAATTGTATAGAGCCTGTATCTAGGCCCTAAATCTGGGGCCTGTTCCCATGTGTTCTAAGACTGCATGGAGGTAGTCCCACTCCAATGAGTCAAAGGCATTCTCAAAGTCAATTGCCACTGCTGCACCTGGGGATGGGAGCTCCTTCATCTTATACGGTAGGCTTACTAGTGACCTAATGTGGTCTGCACTGTACCTACCTGGGATAAACCCCACCTGGGACAGGTGTATTAAATTGGAGAGTAGGGGACTCAAGCTGAGGGCAATTGCCTTAGTGAAGAATTTGCTGTCCACATTTATAAGGGAGATGGGGTGATAGCTGCCTGGGAAGTTTAAGTCTTTCCCTTTTTTGGGCAGCACCATAATTACCACTTCCCTCATAGTGGGTGATAAAGTCCCCCTCGTGTTCCGCCTCCTTGTATACCTGTTGCAGGATCAGGTATGTTATGTCCGCCAATGTCTGCCAGAACTCCACAGGGTATTCATCACCTCCTGGTGCTTTTCCAGATTTAAGTGAGGATAGGGCTTTCTTGACCACTTCAGTCATGAGCTGGGTATCTAGTTCCCTAGTTTGCTGCAGTGTTATAGTGGGAATATTTAACTGATCCAGAAAGGACTGTGTCCCTTGGTAGTCCACCATCCTCGAGGAGGCATATAGGGTTGTGTAGAAGGTTTACATCACCTTGTTCAGCTATCCCTCTGTTGTTCTGACTACTCCTCCCTTGTCCATGAGGCCAGGTATGTGCCTTTCCATCTGTTGTTTCCTAAGCTGGTATGCCAGTAGCTTCCCTCCTTTTCTCCCCTTCCCAATACTTCTGTTAAAGCCTAAGTATGGACACCTCTGCTTTCTGTATTAGGGAGGGAGCTGATTTACATACGGAGACCCAACACCTTTCTGTTCAGGGGCAGTGTGTGTTAGATCTTTTACCCCTTTTTTTCTCTTCCTCTACCTGCTTTAACTCCTCTTCCAGCTCCCTTACTAGCTTTTCCCATTTTCTGTACCTGGCACTACATATCCAATAATCCCACCCCTCAGGGTAGCTCTAAAGGCCTCCCAGTTGGTCCCTAACAATGTGTCCTGTACTGGGTTCTCCTGGAAGAAGCACATGGCCTCCCCTTTAGTCCATTCCACAAATTCTGGATCCCTCATTAACAGTGGGTCTAATCTCCATGAGGTGGATATCGGTGGGGGGAGACCCCATAGCATACTCAGGGTAACCGGGGCATGATCCAATATTAATATTAGCAGTATTTTGGAGGCTATGGCTGCCTATGTTACCTGGGAAGATGTTAACCATACATCAATACAGCTGTGTGTACCGTGAACCTGGGAATAATAAGAGTAATCCCGAACCCTTGGGTGAAGTACTCTCCAGATATCAGCCAGCCCCTGGTCTCTCATTATATTCTGTACGGCATCCCTTCCTTTGGCATGACTATCCCCTGTCACTAGAATCTTATCCATCAGGGGATCCAGTGCCAGGTTGAAATCCTCACCCAAAATAGTATGGTTTCCCTCCTCCAGCATGTTAAGTAAGGTTTGGGCTACTTGGTGGAAGAAACCCGGGTCATCCTCATTGGATGCGTAGAGATTCCCAATAAAGAGTTGTCCCTCTCGGGGTTTGATATTTTGTATATACCCACCTACCTTGGCGGTTATCCTTGGAAGTGATGAGAGACTATGGTAGCTTCTTATGTACTAATATTGCCACACCACGCTTCCTGGTCGGGCTGAAGCGTGCACCTCCTGTCCCACCCATTTACTTATAGTCCTTCTTGTTTAGTTTTTTCTCCTGCAGCAGGACCACTTACACTGATTGTTTCCTCAGATAGGAAAACACCCTTTTCCTCTTAATTGGTGTGTTCAGACCTCTCATGTTCCATGATATAAGGTTTAAATTAGCCATACTGAGAATTGAAGGGGTCTGAAAATGTTGAGCAGGAACATAAACTATAACAGAGGAAAAGGGTGCTGTCCCCCAGTTGCTTGTGCCCTGGTGTGTCCCAAGTGGTTTGCCCAGACCAGGCTTGGGTCCAGCCTTTAACCCCTATCTCCTTCATGGATCAGCCAGGTCTGGCCTGGCTCTTGCCCCCATCTTGCCTCGAAGGCACCATGCACGAGCTGGCCTCCATGCCTGACCCCCTATCCTTTTTGTCTTTTTCTGTAGTCTGACATGTCTCCCCTTCTTTTCTGTTCCTCTATGTCCCCTTTAGCCAACCCTGTATTACTGGGCATGTTTTGCATCTCTGTGCTACAGTCCCTGTTAAACAACAGACTATTTACATTTTGCATGTCCCTGCTACCTTGGAAGTAGCTAGTGTGTGTGATCTCCTGTTGATTTAAACAGGACAAGATCCACTTAGCTATCCCTGGGGCTGCAACCATCTCACCTTCTAGTGAGGTCCTCCTTCTTGAGTATTGAAACATTCTAGAGTGCCTATTCACTATTACCTGTCTCACATTTAGGCAATCCTACTTGAGTGGCAGGGTATTACCTGCCTGGTAGATACGTTTCCCCTGGCCGGGTAGAGGGTAGCCTCTTACTTTTCTCTCCTTGCAGTCCCTCTTATGATTATATATCCATCTGGAGGGGTGGAGGTGGGCTCTGGCCTCCTGGAAGGCTGAAGGCTTTAGCATCCAAAAGAAATATATGCTGGGAGAGGTTCTGCCCACAGCGTATCTTTTCCCGTATTTGCCATGGTAATCCCAGGGGCCCTTCCTTCATTCTCTGTCCAGATTCCCAGCACCCATCCTCCCCCACCGCCCTCTCCCTCATCTCCATTATTCACCATCAGAAAACCACAGTGGAGACGTTGTGAGAGAGAGGGGGGTGTTGGACCTGGCTTGGACCACCCTTTTTGTTCCCCCTTCCAATCTTCCCTCTTCAGGTCTCCCATTGCCCTCTGCGCGCCCATGCTGGGGGTGATGTTCTTATACTGAGTACAGTGGGTCTAGTCTCCCCTACTACATCCCTCATGGCTTTCTACACTTATTGTCTTGCCCTCATGGTGTGTTGGGAGCCTGGAGACCTGGGCCACATGGTGTCTGAGTTTGCCTGAGGGATATCCACAATCCGGGGGGGACTTCCGTGAGTCACCTACTAAGCACTATTAAATTAACCTCTCAGAGATTGCACTACATGATTTACTGGTATGCCATTATTCTTAGAGGCTTTGTAACCCTTATCAACCTGCCCTTGTCCTTCCCCCCTCCCCCTTCCCCAGAACCTTAAAATGCATTAGCCATTCTACTTATTTAAAGATCCAGTCCTTGGTATGGGCCTGTCCGCTCAACAGTTCCCACTTTTCTGATCTTCTTCGTGAACTGCCTTAGTGATTTGTTCCACTGCTACCTCCTGGTCTCAAGGTGGCTCTTCTCCTTGCCCCCACTCCACGGCCAGTTCATGAAGCTGAGTAGGGGATTTCTGCTCCTCAGCAGCACTTGGGTCCTCCTCCTTGTTGGTTGGGGAAACTGCTCTTAGCACCTCGAACCGGTTCTTTGTCAGGTAGCGTAAAAGTGCCATGAACTCTTCCCTCTGCTGATGCCATCTGTGGTCTGGTGGGCCTTCCCTGACAATCGGTTGCTCCCTCTTGCTGTGTGCAGCTTTAGAAGGTTGTTTCCTGTGCCTTCACGGCAGGACCCATTCTTTTTCCTTAGGGTCTCCATCCTCCACTTCCATGTCCTCCAGCCCTTCTGCCACCACCCTTGGTGATTGCAGTGATTTCGCCAGTGTTTTATGACTGTGGTGGCCTGAGGAAGCTGGGTGTGGGTATCCTGTAGCTGCCAGACAATTTACTTTCAAATATTGCTCTAGGTCTTCTGATAAAGTGAAGGTCCTTCCCACTCCATTTACAGTCACCATCATAGATGCTGGGTACTGGAGGGAGTACTGCAGGCCCAGACTTTGCATCACATGCTTCGCCATCGTGTACTCTCTCCTTCTGGCTTAAAAATCTTTAAAGAAGTCCTAATAGATCGATATCTGGTGACCCAGCCAGCTTATGCAGCCCATTTCCCTCGCCCTTGCTAGAATCAGTTGCCTTGTTGGTTAACATAGCACCTTGACGAGAATAGTTCTTGCTTTTTCCACAGGCCTTGGAGTCATAGCCACAATTCTGTGGGCCCATTCGATACTGAGGTGGAAACCTGGTTGCAGTCCCAAGACTTCAGGGAGGACTGATTGAAGGAATTTACGCTGTGTCAGGGAAACCAATTAGACGCAGATTGTACCACCTGCTCCAGTTATCAAGGTCATCGATCTTAGCAAGCAACATTTGGATCTGGCTCTGTTGTTCCCTGCTGACCACCTAGGCCTCCTCCAGTGCACCCTCATGTTCTGCCACCTTTTTTTTGGTGCGAGTAAGGTGTCCGTCCAACTGCTGGATGGCACCTGTAGTCCAATTGGAGGCGATTGTTACATTGTCCATTATTTTAATTAAGGTTGCAAACATGCCTTGGATGTCCCCAGGCTCCACCAGTTCCCCATGCAGTGATGTCATGCTTTAGGCTGTGAAACGCACAAAGACATAGACGGATTTTTCTGTACCCGAGCGGGGCTTGACAGGTATGTATGTGTATAAAGCTTGTTGCTTGATCTATCAGATTATGGCTGTTTACCGTATATTGTCTCACTTGTGAAAGGATACTTCATGGATTAAATGAGTCCTATTGCCCTGCTGTTAGATCATATGGCCATCTTGTTCCACCGCTTAGCCATGCCACCCCCGGTCACCAATTTTTAAATAAATAAAAATACTAAAAGAACTGAACAGGGAAAAGAGGAACTACAAGGACCTTATTAAAGGAAAAAAAATAAATTACTATAAAGAACAATGGGATCAGATGTTGGGTGCCATTAAACCAAAGATAATAAAAAATTCTGGCAACTGGTAGTTAGAGGAACAGAAAACAGCAAGAGTAATATTGATTCATATATTCCAGAATCAGCTTGGACAGAATACTTTTCTAAGATCTTTTTTGACCTAGCAGCAGAGGACTGGGAGCCATTAGGGGGCTAAGACATATAGACTTCCTCCCTATAACTTACGAGGAAGTGCTTTTGGCAAGTAACTTACTGAAAAAACGAAACGCTGCAGTGCCAGATGGCACTCCCATGGAAGTTTTCCTGTGCCACAATAGTCTTTGGTACAGAGCCCAAACTATAATATTTAATAAGTGTATAGAATTTATGTCCTTCCCCACCTTGTGGTATGGTGCAAGTCTAGTCCCAATACACAAGAAGGGTTCAGCAACTGACCTGGCTAAGTACAGGCCAATGAGCCTTCTTGATAACAACTTAAGAATCTTTTTTAGAATTATAGTAGAAGGGTTATTGGCTCAAGTAAAGCAGACTGGGTGGATTTCAGAACTACAGGCAGGGTTCAGACCAAATTATTCCACATTAGACAATATCTTTGTTGGAAGTCATTTTATTGAAAAATATACAGTATTGTGGAAACACAAATTCTATACTGCATTTATTAACTACTCACTAATGTTTGATTCTATATCAAGATGTATATTATGGAGACAGCTCCTAGACAGGGGTATTGACAGGAACCTGGTGTGTATAATAGCCAGCCTATATCAAAATAACTGGGTAAAGGTTAGATTAGGACTAAGTGGAGAACTTTCATCTTCTTTCAGAATTAATAAGGAGGTAAGACAAGGCTGCTTCCTAGCCCTTTTACTAGTCTCTCTTTATATAGACAATATGTTAAAAAGTCTTACAGAACTGCTACTGCATCTGATTCCCCAAAAATCAAAGCCCTGGAGTGTCCCACACTGTCCTTCACAGACCATATCATCCTCTTTTCACTGCCCAGATCAGGCCTTAAAAAAAAGCTTGATTATCTGAAAGAAAGATCGAATAAGCTTCAGTTAAAAATTAATATTAATAAAACCAAAATTATTATGTTTGGTGGGGGGAAAAAGCATTGGGAAAGTGGTTTGTAGGGGAGCAGAGCATAGAAAATGTTTCTAGCTATGTATACCGGGGTGGGGGTTAAGTTTTATTCAAATGGCTCTTGGAACCACCATGCTGAAATGACAACAGAAAAATTGAATAAAACAGCTGGTAAATTCAATTATAGTTACAGTGGTGCATTGACTATGCCTTTGACATAAACTATAAAAGCCAAATATGAATCCCAGCTCCTATATGGAGCAGAATGTTGGGAAATTAAGAACTACAAAAAACTGTCTGTTCCAGTAATGAAACTTTTTGAGAAATAGTATGAGATTGTGGCATTCCTGCCAGGCAGCCTACATATGAGCAGAGGTTGGCTTAATTAATATTAATGCCTTAATTGAATCCCACAAACTTAACTTTTGGTTGAGACATTCAAGATTACCCAATACATTTCTATTTAAGCAACCACTGTCTGAAAAGGAAAACTGGTATGCCTTGGGTTATAGGCACAACTTCTTGTACACTACAATTAGACATTTAGGCCCTGATATTCAGACTGCACCTGGCAGTGGTGCAAGTGTGGGCACAGTGCAACTGGGATGAGCCAGGGCCAGGACCGAGTAATATTCAATGGAGATGCCCATGGCGCACCACCATTGAATATGGCACGGACAGCACACTGCCACTGCGCTGGTGCAAGCCATGGATAGGGAGCATGGGGATGCACCAGTGCAAATGCAGTTGTGCTGGGTGCAACACCAGTGATATTCAGCAGAGGGCATGAAAATAAGGCCATAATATATGCAAGGTGCAAATGGGGCCATTTGCATGTCATTATGGCCTCATTTGCATGCCTTGCACAGGGCAGCCTGTTATATTGTACCTGGTGCCCTGCACAGACTGATGTGAGCAGAGGGGGTCCTGGGGCATCTCCTACCCCATAGCCATGATTGCCATAGACTGCTGTACGTAAATCCCTGGTGGTCTAGTGGCACCCCCCTCCCATTTCCCCGATTGCTGGTATATGTATCCAATATCAGTCCCTGGTGGTCTAGTGGAACCCCCTCCCTCCTGATGCCATGATCGCCAGTTAAATACCCTAGAATATTACTGGTGGACTAGTGGTACCCCCCCCCGCCTGGTGCCGCGATCGTGGTAAATTGGCATCAGAATAATCTGGCACCCCCCCTCCCTCCAGTGTCCCTGATCACCGGTATTTGTAGGATATACCATGCCTTGGCAGTCTAGTGGCACTCCCTACCCTCCTGTGTCCCCAATTGCCAGTATGTGTTGGAAATAGTATGGCCTGGCAGTGTAGTGAAACATCCCCCCTGCCTGTTGTCACGATTGCAGGAAAGTGCCATAGAATACTTCCCTGGTGATCCAGTTATACCCTCCACCCTTTCTACCCACACAGAACCCCTTGCCCACCCCGCTCCCCCCAATCATCAGCTGGTGGCTGCAACCCACCTGCATATCGCCTGGCTGCCCGCCAAATAACAGGTACAGTATGGGCTTGCAGGGCATACTGTACTAGACAGTCCCAAATATGTGAATAAAGTCATTCAATTCAATTTTTATTTAACTAGGAAATGCACCATTGAGGCAAGCTCATTTACAAAGTGGTCCTGGAGGACAATTTAACATACATACGGTAAAAGTGGAAAACAACAAAACAGCATCGATATACGGTTACATAACAGAGAGCAAAAAATAATAAAAGGCTGGCGATGTAATGCAATCCTAGGGATAGCAGAGAAAAAGCAGAGAAGTAGGACAGAGGGGAGGTAGAGGGAGAGAGGGGGAGAGAATAGTGGGAAAAAGAGAGGGAGCAGAGAGAAAAGGTATAGGGGTAAGTGAGGATAGGGATAAGGGGGACTGGGAGCAAGGGTGTAAGAGAGGAATGAATCAGAAATAGGGAGAGAGGTATAGGTGGAAGATAGAATTAGTTTTCATTTATGACAATAGCATTGAATAAAGAGCATAGACTGAAGAGTAGAGAGTGAAGTGCTTAAGTTGGGAAGAAGTTAGGGGAGGCTATATGAGGGGTGTCTAGGTGGCGTAACACTGACGTTTTTGAGACAGTTCAGAGGTTAACCTTGCTTTGAAGGAATTTGGGCCACATGACTGAGTCAGTTTCAAGGAATTTTGGATAGAATTTCAGACAGAGGGAATAGCATAGCTAAGGAAGGTAGTACCAAACTGGGATCGGATTCTCGGAGTGGCCAAATGGATGCATTCATAGTGCCGAAGGGAGTATGACTGAGGCGAGATTGTAAAGAGACTACAGATGAATGGAGGCAATTTTGAAGTTAGATCCCTGTAAGCCCAGAAGGCAGCATTCCGCCATCTACGAGCAGTTAGGGATCCCGATCCTATTTGTGCGTAGAGGAGACAGTGGTGTGTATTTGAGGGTGCATTGGTAACGAATCTGATTGCCCTATGATAGAGCACATCTCATTTGGCAAGGCAGTTTTGGTCTCATGGCTGTATAGCAAGTCGGCGTAGTCGATGAGGGCCAAGAACGTGGAGGAAACTAGCCTAAGCTTGACTTCAAGGGAGAGAAGGCAACGAATCCTAAAAAAGATTCCAAGTCTTTGTTTGGGCTTTTTAGTCACATATTTGGGACTGTCTAGTACAGTATGCCCTGCAAACCCATACTGTACCTGTCATTCAATGACTGACCAGGTGATATGCGGGTGGTTGCAGCCCCACCGATGATGGGGGGATGGGTGGGCAAGAGGTTCTGTGTGTGGGTGGGAGGGGTGGGGTGCCACTGGATCACCAGGGAAGTATTCTATGGTGCTTTCCCGTGATCGCGGCAACAGGCAGTGGGGTTCCACTACACTGCCAGGGCATACTATTTCCAACACATACCGGTGATCAGGGACACAGGAGGGTGAGGGGTGCCACTAGACTGCCAGGGCATAGTATTTCCTACAAATACTGGTGATCAGGGATACGGGAGGGAGGGGGTGCCACTAGATCACCAGGGATTATTCCAATGCTAATGTACCATGATTGTGGCACTGGGTGGGGGGGTACCACTAGTGCACCAAGGATATTTTAGGGCATTACACCAGCGATCATGCCATCAGGAGGGAGGGGGGTCCACTAGACTACCAGAGAGATGTGGGTGCTTGTGGACTGTGTTCTGGGTGAGCGGGTGGCCACCCAGCTGGAGGCTGCCGTGTTGCATCCTGCAATACAACAGCCTGCCTGTGGATGGCCAAGAGTTGTTCCCACTATTCACATGCTCAACTTTGAGCCCCACCTATGCCATGCACTGCAGGGTTGCACCAGCATACGTGCTGCACAGGCACATCCCGGGTTGAATATCAGGATGAGCGACATATGCATGGGCATGCCCCCTACGGTCTGCACCGCATACACTTACATTGCACCCTGGCACATCAGGATTTGCGCTGCACCATGCAGCCTTCTCAATAACCCACTGGGGCGCAATGCAGGGGTTGAATATCTGGGCCATACTAAACAAGCATAAGCTGAATGTACTGGGGAAAGCAGCTGAGAAAAACATAACCTTAAGCACACATTATAAAAAATTAATCACAAAAAAGTTTAATAACTTCTGGATACAGGACGATTTGAACCTTATTCAGAAGTCTCATTACTGGTATTGGTTTTCTAAAAATAATGAATATTTTGGACCCAAGGCATATCTTGACTGCTTAACAGACTTCAAACTTCATGCAGCTTTTATTTGCTATAAATTCAAATGCTTTCCCAGCAATGTTTTGGCTCATCACTATAACAAAGTGTTACGTTTATCTCATGAATGTGATTACAGTATGGTGGAGGGGGGGATAAAAATGTAATGCATGTTATGTGGGACTGTTCTTTTTACGTAAAAGAAAGAATGCATTTGCTATCCCCTTTTCTAAACAATATACCAAATAGATAGGGGGTCTCTTACAAATACGTTAATTCATACAGAAGATGCCAGTCCCATAGATAAAGTAGTCAGATATTTCTATGAAATTAATAAAATTAAAAAAAGGTTTCTTACAAGCTAGCTCTCTTTGAGATCCACCAATAGAAAAATGTAAGTTTACAGAGCAAATGTAATAATGTGATTGAAGAGCGTTTTTACTGCTGTATTGCCATTTAAGATGTAATATATTGTAAGTGTGAAATATGTACATATCTGTGTAGCCATTTTGATCTTTTATTCTGTATTTGTAAAAGCTTTTAAGCTAATACAATAAAGTCTTTGATTGATTGTACTAGGAAGACTTACTTAGCTTAGATTGGTTATGATACTGTGTCTCTTCAATAGAACAGATACCTCAGCGATGCACAAATATACCTCTTTCACAGTGCACAGCCACTCTCATACATCTTAATAAGAAGTGCCATTTATTTATATGATGTATTCCAAACAGTGCTGCAGTCAGGAAAAACATATGAGCATAAAGGGTTTAAGCACTAAATGCAAATATAAAAATCTGAACCGATTTAGACTAAAGCTTAGAGATAGGAATGTTACATTAACAAACTGGAAATGCTGCTTCTCCCCACCTTTCAATTAGAAAACTGCCAAATGAGTACAATTAACATGAGTGGCGGTTTCAGTATCTTAGTATGTACTATGCCATTTTTGTTAATGACCTTCTGAAGCTTGGTTGATGGTGTCATCTACATACATATGCAGATGAAAGCATACTCTACTTCAGTGCAATAAAAAGGTCTTAAGTAAATTCAATACCCTAGCTAATTTCAACACAATATCCTCCGAGTTCATCAACTACTATTTGATCCTTAATGCAACTAAAACTAAGACTCCGGTGTTTGGATCCCAAAACTTGTTAACTTGTTCAGCTGATCCACTTGCAATCAAACATAATATTGGATGGCAACACTATTGAACAGATCAACATACTGTATTCAGTAATACAGGAATCTAGATTGATGTATCACTTACAGACAACAGGCACATTGATCACATCTTAACAAGTGTAGGGCCCATGCTTAACTTTCTCTACAGGTCTAATTCCTGTCTCAGTGCTGACGGGAGGAAGCAGGTAGTCTCCCACTTCCTGCTTCCTTCCATTGACTACAGAGGCATGATGCACCACTTTGCAAACAAAACCACTCTGCTGCCCCTGGACCATTCGTGCAACAAGTTGTGCAGAGTCATCTCTGATTACAGATGATGTACGCATCATTGGCTGCTGTATGACCAGCTTAACTGGACAAGTCCCTCCAGCAAGTATGACTTTCATTGTTTTTCATTGTTATGCAACTGTGCACAAGTAAAACTCCTCATTATCTCCTAGCCTACATCACTGTCAAGCAGTACTTACTTATTCTGTTTAGTGGCTGCATTTACCTTCTCAATTCTCAAGATTAATCATAAATGTGGTAGAAAGGTCTTTGCATTTGTAGCACTAGACACCTGAAACAAACTACCACTCCATCTGAGGAATGCTTCAAGTCCAGTCTTTCCAGTCACATTAGCACCCCCTGTATTTGTTTTGTCCCAGAATCCTTGGCTCCTGACCATGATCATGTTGCACAACAATGCTAATGCCCTTTGTTTACTGTGACCCCACTTTGTAAGCTTTCTGTGATTACTGTTTAGGTGTCCTTACAGTACCTTTATTGCTTTTCTTTCACATGTAAACTTTAGCCTGTAAGTAACTATTTCTGCTGGACTCTGTTAACCTGATTTCTGCTGCTATCCTCCCTGGCCCCCTATGAAAAGGAGATGCTGCATCTCATAGTGTTATTCCAGTTAGAGTAATTTCAAATTAATCAATCAATCAATAGATAAATATGCCATGCATGCAGTATAAATATACTGTATATATCACATATAAACGTTTAGTTTCAAAAACTGGTCTTATAATCTGATCCTATCTATGGAAACTACACAAAGGATCTGCCTAGAATGATACACAAAAGGGGCTGGAACTTCAACGACAGACTGGTTCATAGTTTCTAGCCAAAGTATAATGCAGTATTGCCAGTAAGAATGTGGTTGCCACCCCTACCCAAAGGCACTTATCAGTTTGGGCGATGCAAGTTTTGCCAGAGAGTGTCTGAGACTTCCAGCTTCACAACAATAAATGCCACCAAATGTTTTGAGAGAAGGTCATTTATTAATTTTGACACTGAAAATATAGTTTACTTGGCAACTTGCACTTACGACGCATTTTATGTTGGAATGGCATCAAGGGCATTCAGAGTTCGGATAGGGGAGCACTTATGAAAAATAGAGAAAAATTAGAGTACCAATGCCCTGGCCAATCATATCTGTTTTCAAGTTGGAAGGGGCATCCACCAATTTAAGTTACACAGGTTAGACAAGATAAGGCTGGGTAGAAGGGGGGGGGGTGGCCTTAATCTCCTCATCCTCAGAAGAGAAGCTTTGTGGATTTTCAGCTGGAAGCTCGTTTTGCTCCAGGACTGAACGACAGAATCAAATATACACTTCTGAATAAAAAATGTAGGAGATAATTTCCAGTTTCTATTCTTGTCTTAACTGTGGTTCTCTTTTCTCTGTTCCTAACAGCTATGTTCCTGGATCCCCACTTCAACATCTAGGACTATGGATGTGCATAAATAATTTGAAAGGAAAAAATTCTTGAGAAATACTGGAAGACCAGTTGGAACTTCACATATTTTCTCTTATCAAATGCTCTGCTATTTCCTACAGTAGTTCGTTAGAACAGAAAACAAAAAGGTTTTGCACAGGGATGGTGGTGCTCTGGCAAAAATCAAGTCACATAAACAAAAACAGTTAATCATTCAATTCCATAAAGAAAGAGAAAATAAATAAAAAAAATAATTGAAAATGATTGTAACGGAAGTTCTAAAATGTAAAGAACATACAGAGTTTGACGTTTTAAATACCAAACTAAAAGACACCATTAGTAAACTTGATAATGAGTTAAAAGCAGCAAACCTGATTAAATTTCAGAGACACTGGAGACTACGAAAATCAAAGGGTTTATAGTTGGAAAAAAGCCAAATACAACCAACATGGATCTTATGAAGAGAGCTGCGTGTATTCTTTAGTTATAGTACAGAGGTCAGTGCTTAAGATCATGAAACCAAAGGCAATTATCAGAATACTGAAAATAGAACACTACCTCCTTTACAGCAGGCCAGGCCGAATCCAGACCCTCCATTTCAGCCAAGGCACAGCCCGAGGTTCTAAACTGGACACAACAACTACAGGGAAGGGGGAGAAAGACAAGACGGGGCAGGAGAAGGCAGAGGAAATGGCTATCAATACAGTCAGAGAAGCAATTTCAGGAGTAGATGGAACAACTTCAGGAGCAGGAGACAATATCCTCATTGAAGGTAATTAATCTTTCACAATACATTCTGACTGAAAATGAACTGAGTGTTTTGAGCAAATGGCTTGGATTTGCACCAACATCATAAACAAATATGAGAATTTTATGGGTGTGAACGTAGCATGCAGAAACCTGAGCCTCACATCTTTTTTCAACCAAAATCGAAAAAATACAGATGTGAGTACACAAGAAAATGTTAATAGAATTTTTTTGACCTAAATCAGATTTCTGCCCACCCCCTTGCCTGCCATACAAGTTTATAAAGAACTGGTAGAACGTGACCTAGAAAATTTGTTTGAAGCATTACCAAAGCCGAATTTTCAAAATGTAAGCACCCTTGTAAAAGCTGCTATCAAATCCCTACAAGATGATGCGAATATAATTATCAAGGAAGCTGATAAAGGTGGGTGTGTAGTCTTACAAAATTGTGAGGATTATACTGCAGAAGCTCTCAGACAACTGAATAATGTGACTTTTTACACCAGACTAAATGCATACCCCACATTTGAGTACAAAACTTCTGTCGATGAGACCCTCTGGCTTGCTTTTGAACAGGGCTATATTGATCAAAAAAACCAAAGAGTATTTAACCACAGATGACCCTGTTCGAGCAACATTTTACATATTGTCTAAGGTTCACAAAGCTCTAGAACACCCTCCTGGCTGCACCATTGTCAGTGGACTTGGTTCTCTCATAGAACCTTTATCTAAGTTTGTAGATTTTCATTTATAACCATTTGCACAAACACTCCCTACCTATTTAAAATATACTAAAGATGTCTTAAAGGTACTAAATAACAGCAGATTTCCAAGTGACACTACTCTAGCTATGCTTGACATTGAAGCACTTTATACCAGGTGCTTTATTGTTGACATATTGCTGGTATGGACTGTTACAAGAGTTCACTACTTATTTACATAGTACAACGGAACATTTGAAGTTTACTTATACTGCACATCACTCCACTGTTAATTTTTTAGATGTGAATATTTCTTTAACAGCAGAGGGGTTCATCCAAATGGAGATCTACAGAAAACCCACAGATGGGAATATAGTGCTCCTGGCTTCCAGCTGCCACCCAAAGCACATGATCCATAATATACCAAAGGGGCAGTTTTTGAGAGCCAGGAGAAACTGTAGCACATTAATACAAACAGAAAATAACATTGTGGACATGGCATGCAGATTTCAAGAATGAGGATATAGTAAACATGTTATACAACAGGCTAGAAACTTTGCGATGGAACAGAATAGGGACTCTTTATTACAAGATCGGGCAGAGACAAATTTATTAAAAGAAAAAGGTTTAATTTTGTAACAACCTATTCAATACATGCCACAAATTTGGAAAGTATTTTGTAAAAACTTTGGTCATTTTTGTCTAGTGACCCAGGGCTGAAAGATTTGGTACAGCAACCCCCAAGAATGGCATACAGAAAGGGCCAAGACCATAAAGGACCTATTGGTCCACAGCCATTATACCAAACCCGAACCACCACTGACTTGGTTGAATAGAGAGATCAAGGGTTGTGCAACAGGTGCCTATATTGCAAGAATATTTTAAATAGTAAAGATTTTTCATGTGTAAATGCAACAAAAAGATTTGAAATTAGATACCTCATGATGTGTGACACTACCGGCATCATTTATTTGGCAACATGCATATGCTCCTCCTTTTATGTGGGTAAAACCACCAAAAAATTTAAAACAAGAGTAGGCGAGCATGTTCGAGCCATACAGAGAGGTGATTGTACATACGCTACTGCTGCACAAATTGTAAAAATGCAGAATAGCACTAGTATTGAGCACAAATTTTGTTTTCAGGCAATAGAAAAAATTGCCCAGCCCATAAGAAGGGGAAACTTTAACAATCTAGTTTTGCAGAGAGAGAATTTCTGGATCTTAATGCTAGGTGCCAATAAACAACCAGGGTTAAATGTGGGTCTAGAGATAAGACCCTATCTTAAAATAAAATTAAAGTGGTTCTGATTCAGATTACATTATAATGTTTGTTTTCATATTTGTATTTAAAATAAGTATTATTTTCCCTTTTGTATTCTACTTCCCTGTTCTTGCCTCCCCTAAATCCCTCTTTTCCTCCACCCCCCCAACACTCTCCTTCATTCAGTCTTATAGAGCCCAACCTGGAAATCTAAATGAATGAATTTCATTTACTGTGAAGAAATAGGAGTTTGGATTTATTTAAAAATCGTTTTTAATATTCGAGTGTTTATTTCACTATATGTGCAACATGTTAGCACTTTAATGATTTGCTTGTTGTGTGTCATTAGTTTAGCCTATCACTTGACTATGTAGGCTTAATGTCATTATGACGTTACGGTGGTCTTTAGTGTGTGTGATCTAGAACTTTAGCCTTTGATAAAGGATTCACCATGATCTGAAATGTATCAGGCATATCATGTTTTAATCAACAAATGTAATGTTTATCACAATCTCTGGTGTCCGTGTGATAAGAGGTGGTGAGTGCTTGGCTTCTTTTGTTTATATAGTTCATTAGAATGTAGCTAGCAACAGTTAAATTTTTAGTGCTGAGTTTTTTGCTGTTTGTGCTAATAATGGCCCCATGCCCTAATGGGCAGAGTGCCTATGTGCCACAGGTCCGCAGCACGTAGTCACTCCGCACCCATTGCACCCCCCACCTTGGGATGCACAACAAGGTGCACACAGCTGGTACACACCTGATTCCCCATCCGCACAGACAACAATGCGCCGGGGGCAGGCATGGGGTATGCCGGTACTACGCAACATGCAGGAAGGCACGTACTGCCATGCACCAGGTGGTGTACAAAGGCACCGTCTACACCAGGTGATACCCTGCCATAAGCACCCTACATGCACAGCCCCACACACAGCTGTACCACACACATGCCCCAGGGTCGGATAGGGAATCCCCAGCGATCACTGGCCATATGCCCAGGTCAGATGCCAGCCCCCCCACACAAGCCAGCCCTGCAACTATCTTGCAGTGGACACACCCCGCCCCACCTCAGGGCAGCATGGCCAGAACCCCACCCCCTGGCATGATGCTGCCAGGGCCTCCGTACAATGCCTACAGCCCCCACCAGCTGGTGGATGACCCCTATCCCCTCAATGGTGGTCAGTAGTACCCCCACCACCTGCAGCAACAACACCCAACCCCTCCAACCCCTGTGCATTCATGCCAGTGTTGCAGCTAAGAATGACCAGTGGCACAGCCCTCCTCACTCCTTCACGGCCACTGGCCAGCTGACCACTGCTGGGATCATGCCCCAGTATATAGGCAGCATGCTCCCAGCAGCAGTTGGATGGTCGGAGGCCATGGAGCTGTGAGGAGGGCTGTGCCGCTGGCTGTACCAAGCTGTGGCACTGGCATGAAGGCATGGGGAGGGTTGGGTGTTGATACTGCAGGAGGTGGGGGGACCATTGACCACCAGTGCTGAGGTGGGGCATACAGGATCAGGCCAAGGAGGTTCATAAGGAGTACAGTATGAGTCAGTGTCTTAGGTGCAGATGCCCAGCAGTGGAAGGGGAGTACACTGCAGCCTGGGTCAGGGACATGCTGGTTGGGGGGGCTTGCACAGCACAGGGACAGGACTGACATATACTGGTGGGGTGCTTGTCAGGATCGGAGCTGAGGTAGCACTGTGCAGGGGTGAAGGGTGCCCCTGGACATTCGGGGCTGGAGCCACTGTGTGTTGGGTGGTGCGGGCCACAGTGCCTGTGGGACCTGGCAAGGAGGACCATGTCAAATGCGGCTGTGTGGGTCCAGATGTAAACTGGTGCAATTCCCACACCTGGACCTGCGCCTGCCTGCATAAGGGATCCACTGTGGGACCCATGCCAGGAATCCCATTAAATGACCCACTGGGTCCATGACTCTGCTCACTGCCACCCTGCATAGTCCTGTGCACCGTGGGGTGGGCCCGTGGACAGGTGGCAGCTCTTGATGAATACAGGCAGTGCCCACCTGTCCACAGGTGTGGAGCTACGTGGGCAGGATACACACCTCTGGTGTGTAATTCCTGCATGATTGGGCATAGGGGCCAATATTGCTAATGATCTTTCATGTTTAATTCTATTCAAGTATACTATTAGTCTATTGGTGCACTATCACTTTAAGAGGTTTTGTATTTGATAAGGCACTACAGCAGTTAGCAGACACACATCCCTCTGATGAGGCCCTTTGGCGAAACTGGTTAGGGGACCCCTCCTCTTGCACTGCTGCTGCTGTGTGTACTGTGAGTTTTGTATGTTTTGTATACAATAAATCATTATGGCAGCTACACTGATGCCAAGTTCTTTTGTTTGCTGCTTATTCCATGAGTTGGGCACAGTGGCATTACTTGCGGAGTGGCTTTGTTTTTCCATTATGCCTAGTAGGCTTTACACAGTTACCAAAGAATAAAAAAAGTGGAAGTTGTAGGAATCAAACCCAGGTCTGCTGGGTGTACCAGTCTCATTCACAGCTCATTACTCTAACTTTTAGGCTACTGCCAGCCCCAACCTGAGGCTGAAATACCTCAGTTTTAAAAGAAAAATTTTAACATTTTACATAGAGTTTATTATAGTACTAAGACCTCTGTCTTCCCTTAAGGATAATGACCAGGGAGAGGTTTAAGACCATTATCTCCTTCTTTGGATCATTATCCTCCAGCAAAGCCCTCACCCTCTATCCCTATTACTTAATTACTTTTCTAATTCCTAAGCACCAACAGCAAAATCTTAAAGCAGCAGTGCATTTATAAGTGGAAAAAACTAACCATACCCTTTTTTGTGCTTTCTATGTCCCCAAAGTGCCACTCTCCTTCAGGCCCTAGACTAACACCCCTGCTGCCCACCGGACTCATTGCCAGCTTTCAGATGCCCTACCTTCAGGCACCCCAAGTTATAAATGTACTTTTGGATCTCACATATCCGTGTCAGGGGCCCCCACTGCTACCATCACAGAAGATAGTATGCTTCAAAGAGTGTCATCTTGCTAGAGCCATGGTCAGAGCAGAGGGGGTGGTCAGCACACTGAGGTAGGTGATGATTCAGGGGAATTTTATCTTGCCTGCTGGAATGCGAAGAGATTTTCCATGCTCTCCCCATCCACCATCTATCCCCACCATTTTGAAGTGTTTCAATATCAGTGTCCATGGGGGAAGGGCCTGCTGTCATGCAATCAGTCACACTGGCAATAGCTCCACACAACCATTGGGCATCACTCTCAAAATTGTGCACATCTTCTTCTCCCTCCCTAGGAAAGAGAGTGTCCTCAAAGACACTCTTTTGCCTTGCCTGCCAGTCCCTGCTCCTGACAACTTGGGTTCAAGGTGCAAATCTAGAATGTCAGAGTGGTACATCAGTGCTGTGCAGCCAGGATCCTTTTTTAGTGTAAAGTATTTCAGACATCTTCCAAATATTTTTAAATGTATTCATTTTCCTAACCCCATCACCCACCCCATTCCTTTGTGTTTCTCCCTGGTTTACACCCCCCCCCCCTCGGCAGGGTCAGGAAGTGTTGGCCAAGTCCCCCTCACAGGTGCTGTTTGATCTGGAGGTAAACCTAATAACAGAATTTGCCAGTAGAAAAGGACCACTTGGCCCACCCAGTCTGCACAGATGGTCCCTACCTAGTTTATCTCCACAGACCCTAAAACTGGTCTCTGGCAATCATCCCCCACATCTATCCCATGCATGCTTGAAGCCCCCTACTCTTTTTGCCTCAGCCACTTTCACTGACATCCTATTCCAGGCATCCTCCACTCTTTCAGTGCAGTAGTTCTTCCTCACATCCTTCCTAACCCCGCCCTCCTCCCTCAGCTGCATTGAATGCCGTCTAGTTCTGGTGATCTTCCTCACTGGAAAAAAACTACACTCCTGCACCCTTTCACTGCTGTGGCATAATTATATGTCTCTAGCCCTCTCTCTCTTTTCTGTTTTCCTGTGTGTACACATTGAAATCCCTCAGTCTCTTGACACTCTTTTGGTAGGGCATTTAGTGCAACCCATGCACCAGTTTAGGTGTCCTTTTCTGGACTGTTCCCACCCTGTCTATGTCCTTTCTGAGGTGCGGCCTCCAGAACTGGACACAGTACTTCAGATGGAGTCTCATCAAAGAGTGATATAGTAGCAAAAACACCTCTCTCCTGCTGCTGGAAACACCTCACCGTATGCATCCCAGCATCCCACTGGGCCTACCCACTGCTTTGCCACACTACCCTGCTACTTTGAAGTCATCAAATATGATAATCTCAAAGTCCCTTTCCTGTTAATGACTGACTATACCTCCCCCCCCATCCTGTACTCATTTCTTGGGTTATTATGCCCTAGGTGCATGATTTTGCACTTCTGGTCATTGAACCCCAACTTCTATGCTCTTGACCACTTCTCGAGTTTCCCAAGGTCCCTAAACATTGGCCAGCTTATTATGGATTTTGCATCTGCAAAACGGCATACCTTCCCTTCCAGTTCATCTGCAATGTCACTTATGCAGACATTGAAGAGGACTGGTCCCAGTATCAAGCCCTGTGATACCCTGTTGGTCATTCTCCCACTATTAGCGTAGATGTTGTTAATCACTACATTCTGTTGCCTATCCGTTAATCAGTTTCTAGCAAAATTCATCACTTTGGATCCCATCCCTAGGCTGTTCAACTTCTTTATCAGTCTCCTGTTCAGCACATTGTTGAAGTCTGGATAGGCCATGTCCACTGCCCTCCTCTTTGTTTATAACCCAGATCTTCTCACGTGAGATCCTGGTGGTTTGTCAGGGATCTCAGAGTGATGAAGATCAGGGGTTGGAAGTTGGAGCATCGCTGGTGGAGGACCCGGCTGGAATCTGACAAGCTGGCCCTGCATGCCCACTGTGGTGAGTACCAGGGGGCAATCTCCTGTAAAAAGGCAGAATTTCTGTCCAGGGAGATTGCTGCAGGGAGAAACAGACCTTCTCAGCTGTTTCAAACTGTAGGCAAACTTTTACATCCTGCCTGTCTGCAGCCGAAAAAAGCTTTTTCATCCACTTTATGTCAAGAGTTTGCTCTGTTCTTCTCTAACAGAGTGTCAGCCATCTGGTCAGGGATTCCAACAGTTAGGCTTTCGCCCAGCAGTGGTCGGGCTGGGAGGAATAGAGGCACTCCACCTGTCTGGGAAGAGTTTAGGCCAGTTGAGGTGTCCGATGTGACTAAGGTGATCATAGAACCAAAGCACACGTTTTGTGAACTGGACCCAGCCCCGACACGGTTGTTAATGGGATGTGTTGAGGCTGTTGGCTCAGTGTTCACCAGGATTGTCAGGTGCTCAATGGTGGAGGGGCTTCTCCTGGCTGCCTTGAAAGAGGCACTGGTGAGGCCCCTCCTTAAGAAACCTTCCCTCGACCCTCATGTCCTGGCGAATTATCATCCTATCTCCAACCTGCCTTTTTTGAGCAAGGTTGTTGAGAAGTTAGTGGCACAACAGCTCGAGAATCACCTGGTGTTCTCAGACATTTATGAGCCATTTCAGTCAGGTTTTTGGGCTAGACACAACAGTGAAACAGCTCTAGTGAAGGTGCATAATGATCTGCTCAGGGCTAATGATAGAGGAGACAGGTTAGTTCTTGTACTCCTCGATCTCTTCTTAGCCTTTGACACTGTGGACCATGTCATGTTATTGATCGGCTATGAGTTTTATGAACTTGCTGGTACTGTCATCAGGTGGTTCGAGTCCTATCTCTCAGACAGGGTGCATTGGCTAGTGATGGGGAATTTCTCCTCCTCCCCAATGCCTCTGTTTTGTGGAGTTCCACAGGACTCAGGCCTGTCACCGATGTTGTTAGCAGTGTATATGCTGCCCCTGCATGAGATCATTCAACAATACAGTGTGGAGTTTCACTGCTATGCAGATGATACCCAACTGTATTTGTCATTTGCTCCTGTCTGGCTAAAATCAATGACTGGATGGCTTCCAGCTGGCTGAGACTCAACCAAGCTAAGACGGAGGTGCTGGTGATTGAGCCTGTTCATGGGCGTGATGGATTGCTGTCCAGGGCTGATTCTGGTCTTGTTCTGGGTTCTACCCCATTGACAGCTTCCCTGAGGGTGTGAAATCTGGGCATGATTCTTGACAGCAGACTGACTTTCAAAGACTAGGTGTCATCTGTAGTCAGTAGTAGTTTTTACCATCTATGAAACATTGCCCGGATTAAGCCCCTTGTTCTGCCCTCGGACCGGCCAATGCTAGAGCATGCCTTTGTTTCCTCCAGGCTAGACTACTGCAATGCTCTTTACTTCGGGATCACTGGAGGGGCCCTCCACAGACTGCTGCTAGTGCAGAATGCAGCAGCTCAGCTACTGACTGGCCTGTCTAGGTCTAGTCATGTGACCCCTGTTCTGCGTGCTCTGCACTGGCTGCTGGTCAGGTGGAGGGTCCTTTTCAAGGTGGGGTTTCTAACCTACAAGGCCCTAAATGGACCGGACCCTGGCTATCTGTTAGAGCTTTAGATACTGGTGACCTCTGCTCGCTCCCTCCATGCCTCTTCGAGGGGCCTCCTAGTTGTTCCCTGGGTACGGCTCAAGACTTCTGGAGATAGTGCTTTTAGCATTTCCGGGCTGTCCCTGTGGAACACATTGCCATCTGCAGTCTGGGAGGCCCCCTCAGTAGAGGTCTTTAAGCGGAGGTTGAAGGCACACTTCTTTGGCCTGGCTTTCAATGAATACTGAATTTTAACATGTTGCCCGGTCCCTGTTTATATTTTATCAGTTTTAAATTGTCTTACATTTTAGTTATTTTAAATTGCATTAATGAAATTTTATATTTATGTATTGTATGTTTATTATATTTTTCTGTGAGGCACCCAGAGCCTCCGGAAATGGGCGCCATACAAATAAAACTTGCTTGCCTTGCCTCGCCTCTGATCTATTTCCCTGGCCACCCAGTCAAATAACTCAATCAGATTCATCTGGAATGACCTCCAACCACCAATAATCCATGCTACCTTTGGTCTTACAGCCAAGTGGATTCAAGACACACTACCCAATTTTCCTTTAACAGTGCTTCTGTAAATTTCCCAACCACTGAGGTGAGGCTCACCGACCTATAGTTACTAGTCTCTTCCCTGCTGCTGCCCTTTTGTAAATGAACCATGTCTGCTCTTTTCCAGGCTTCCAGAACCATGGATGATTCCAGTGAGATGTTGAATAAGGCTCTCAGTGGGGCAACCAGTACCCCCCCCCCCCAAAATTCTTTCAGCATCCTTGGGTGTATACTGTCTGGTCCCATAGCCTTGTTCATCTTCTGAACTTCAAGTCACTTCAGGACTCTTCCCTCTGAAAATTGACTTGAATTCATCACCTGTCCCTCTTTGTTCCTGCTAATCACTGGTGGTCTGCCCCCCTCCACTGTGAAGAATGAGCAGTGGTATCAGTTCAGTCTGTCTTCTTTTTCTCAGTCTTCTTCTGTGCAGTCTCCCTCTGCCACCCTCCTTACCGTTACTATACTTACCCTTGATTTCCTCTTCTCACTTACAGTATGTACCTGGAGAAACCTTTGTTCCTATTTATTTATTTAGTTTTTGTTGATCAAGTAAGTGCACTAGACAAATTCCGTCTATTTTCAGGCACGACCCGGGAAGGGGGATACAGATGAATGGAAACTGACCTTGAACCAGATTATTTGCTACCTGTTTGGCTGCCCTTTCCTTTGTCTCTACCATTGCTCCCCATGCTGCCTTACCTGCTTCCCTTTGTTTTATCTTGTGCACCTCTCTGCCTTCCTCTCCCTGCATTTCCTTATACCTCCTAAATGCTACACTTTTTTCCTTCAACACCATGGGCACTTCTCAAGAGAAACATAACGGTTTCTTTTTCCTTTTGCTTTTACTCACTTCCCTCATGCAAAGGCTGGCTGCCTTAATTGTGCTCTTCCTTATTTTTCCCTACTGCTCCTCTACCCCTCCCTGTATTCTCCTCATTAGGCAGTTACTGAGATAGTCTCCCATTTCCATAAAATCCACCCTCCTAAAGTCCAGGAACCCCATTCTCTTGTGGTTTGCCTCTCCTCCTGTCAAAATGTTAAACCATACTGCATGGTGATCACTGTTACTTATGGATTGCCTGCTGTGATGTCTGCAGTGCTGTGCCTGTTTGCAGGCAACAGGTCCAGCACTGCACAGTCCTTCATGGGTTCATTGACAAGCTGCTGGAGAAAGGCTCCTTGTAGGGAGTCATGGATGGCCCTGCTCATTAACGAAGCTGCAGCTGGAAGGCAGCAATCCAAATTTGGCAGACTGAAGTCACCAATTAGGAGCACTTTTCCTTATTTGTCTTCTGATATTCCCCCCAAACTACCCTCTTAGCTGCACTGCATGTCCTCTGATCCTTCCCAAGTGCTTTATCCAACTTTTCTCCCTGTGCTGGAGGTCTGTATTCCACCTCTGTATGGATAGCGGTCCCAGCACCTATCTTTAGGATGACCCACAGCTTCTCCAGTGCTTCCTTTTCCTCTAGGTGCCCCTGCACTTCCATAGCATTGATACCCTCCATCACATATAGTACAACCCTTCCCCCTTCCCTGTTTCTCCTGAACAGAGAGTAGCCCGGTATGGCCACATCCTAGTCATGGCTGTCGGTGCACCATGACTCTGTTTTGGCCACCAGATCTGGGCTAGACTCCTCCATGATGGCCACCAGGTCCCGAATTTTATTTTTCAGATTCTTTTGTATTGCCATACATGGCTCTCCATACATTACTTCCCCCACCTACTGTACTTCCCTGCCTCTGTGTCTACTACAAAATCCCAATGTACATAAGCCCAACTGACAAAATCCCAGCATCAAAATCCTGACAGCCACAATCCTGATGAGATGAAAAAACCGACAGCACAATTCCCAGTACTGTTCCATGGGGGTGGGGCGCTCTGTCCCGCATCCCCTGTTAAATATATATATATATATATATATATAATATATTATAGTGTACTGATAGTGCCACTATAATTAGGTTGAGGAGCTATTTACATGTTAAACCCAAAATGTTGCACCTTAATAACTTTGCAACCATTTGACGGATTTGCCTGAAATTGGGAATACACAATCAAGACCCATATGCCTTAGGATCTGCCAAGTTTCATACTGGTCGCATATACAGCTGCGGAGTTATTAGCATGATCTCTGGCGCTCGTTTCACGCTTTCGATTTTGCTGTCGCCGCTACAGGTGCACGGTTTGTCGACCGGTCCATCTTCGGGAACATGGGGCCAGGGTCCCTGATGTGCCTTTTGAAGATTTCGTGAAAAAATATTACACGGTTCAAAAGTTATTCAAAAAACATGTTCCCATTATAAGTCAATGGGAAAAGTTAACAAAAAGTTCGACAGTGTCTCAAATGCAGTTTTTACTTTCGCAAATGGCCCTTTTACTGTCTCAAATCCGCCATTTTGTTTTCAGTTAGCAATGAGAAAAATGCTTGGCATTTAAAATTGGGACTATCTAGCAACCTAATTCTTTTCGTATTCACCCTGAGGATGCTAGCCATGTCTTTATTTTGGGGTAAAACACCCCAGAAATATGTTTTTCAAATTTCTGGAAAAAGTACTTTCACAAAATACTGTCACACTTGCGACACTGTTGAATGAATTTGCGAAAGCTTTCATAAACTTCAACAGTACTTTTCTAGGCTGTGGGAAAATGACAGCAATTCTTTGGCACCCTGCTGTAAAAGAACAGTTAGGTGTTTTGGCCTGCAATTTGGAGGGAACGCAGCCAATATCTCACAGATGTGCCTTTCCATGTTTTGTTGAAAAAATATTACATGGCAGCAAAGTTACGGCACTCCAAAGTTGATGCTTTTTTCCATAGGATAACATTACGGCGTCCAACGCATTACAGGAATCCTTTGGCGCCCTGCTGCAAAATAACGGTTTGGTCTTTTGGGCTGAAATTTGGAGGGAACACAGCCAACATCTCATAGATAAGACTTTTTGTGGTTTGGTAAAAAAATATTACAGGGAGCCAAAGTTATGGCACTCTGAACTTCTCTTTTTTTCCCATAGGATAACATTACGGTGTTCGGCGTGCCTTTCAGGGCCCGTATCTTGGAAACGGTGCGAGAGATGGACTTTTCGTTGGAAAAATGCTTAGCCCCTATAGCAGGCTAAGTACAAAACTAGCCAGGAAAGTCATAAATCATATGACTTTTAATTTTTTTTCTACGTCGTACAGTTCCTGAGATATAAGCAATTTAGTATTCCACCCCTCATTTTCTGCTCCGAGAACCATTATTATCCATACATTCTTTGTACTCACTGTCTTTCTCTTTGCAGCTTTTGGGGAAAACCAGCCTGTGCACTTCCATTACTGTTACTGTCTCCGCTTGCAGTTCCGTTCCTGTTTCACTTAACGTTCACGTCTATGCCACCATGTGCGTTATCCTCTGCGTTTTCATTTGGGCTTCCTTTTGCATTATTTTTAACATTTCTGTCTACACTACTGTTTCTCTTTCTGTTTTGCTTTGTGTCACCATGCACATTACTATTTGCGGGCACAATGTTATTATGTGACAAGACATCACGTGGCGGGAGCGCGGGGCCCGATCTTGTTATCATTCTCAAAAAGAAGGGAAATTAGAGGCAAAAAACTCTGTTTAATGCATTAGTTAGGGTTGTTCTATACCGACAAAAGCGAGGAAATTCAGTGTTAGGGTTGAAAGCCCCTCTTGGACCCCCCCACACCCCCAACCAGGATCGGGGTGCGCATTAGGGTTGTCAGTCCTAACTCTCACCCCATTCTCCTACACCTCTGCTTCTTTACACATGTGATGGAGTGAGAGTTATGGCCGACAACCTAATGCATCCCGATGCGGTTGGAGGTGTAGAGAGGTACAAGGGCTTTCAACTTACTTGAATTTCTCGCTTCTTCGGTGTGGAACAACCTAACTAATGCATTAAATGGAGTTTTGCCTCTAATATATATATATATATATATATATATATATATATATATATATATATATCATATTCAACACTTAATGTCACCATACAATCAGATATGTGCCTGTTGGGAGGCGGTAACTTGTGGCCATCGGGATTTTGGTGTTCGGATTTCATCAGTCAGGATTTTGCAAGTCAGGATTTTGTACGGATCCCCCTGCTTCCTCCCCTGACCTGTGCTGTTTCCTGAAGCTCCCCTTGTCCCCCAATCACTTGTTACCTTCTCTGTTACCTTTCTCCTTTACTCCTCTCTTCTTGCTATACTGATTTATACCCCTTGTCCTCTACCTTGTCCCCACCACTGTCTTCCTACACCCCTGCCCTGGGTCAGCTTCCTCCCTTAGGGCCTTCCCTCACTCCTTGTTGCTTCATCCTCTGAAAAGAGGCAGTCTCTGCTTCCTTTGGTAGCACAGCATCCCTTCCCCATTTCTTCCCCATCCCTGTCAACTAAAGAGTGCCATATCCTACCAGGCTGGTTCCGGTCCCCAGTGTATCTGAAGCCCTCCTCCATGCACCATGCCTTCAACCAATTTTTTTCATTTAATTTTTCATTTTTTATACTTGTAAGCAGGATGAGCAAAACTGACTATTTTCACCAGCGACAAGTTACAAAACATACTTGAACATACACAATTTTAGACACATTCAATAATTAACATAGCACAAAAATACAAGAAACAAACAACAATTATTTAACATGAACAAGTATAATTTTCCATCAACCAAAATTTCAGTCTGGTTTTAAAAGACCACATTGTCATACTCTCTATGATATCAATAGATAATGAGTTGAAAAACAATTATTAAAAGCTATGGTGCAGAGTTCCCTTCCCTTCCCTTCCCTTCACCGTAGTCAGGTAACACCTCAGTAAATGCCACTGAAGAAACATAGAAACATACAATCTGACAGAAGATAAGGACCACTTAGCCCACCCAGCCTACCCAATTTTCCTTACCTACAATATCTCCTCAGATCCTAATCAGCCTTCTCTGACTCTTCCCCCCCTTCCATTCTACTAAGATACCCTTATGCCTATCCCATACATTCTTGAACCCCACCACTGTCTTCTCCTCCACCACCTCTGGAGAGAGGCTGTTCCAGGAATCCACCACTTTTTCTGTGAAGAAGTACTTCCTCACATCTCTTATGAATCTACCCCCCTCCAGCTTCATAGCATGTCCCCTTGTTCTTGAGCTCCTTTTTTCTGAGAAATACTTCCCTCCTGCACCTTATTTACCCCTATGAGGTATTTACTGGTCTCTGACATATCCCCTTTCCCTCCTGTCTTCCAAGGTGTACATATTAAGGACCCTTAGTCTCTCTTCATAGGGATTTTGGTGCAGACCCTGCACCATTTTGGTTGCCCTCTTCTGGACTACCTCCACTCAGTCTATCTTCTTCTGGAGATGTGGTCTCTAGAACTGGACACAGTACTAAAGGTGGAGTCTTACCAGAGATCTATACATAGAAACATAGAAATTGTCAGCAGATAAGGACCGCTAGGCCCATCTAGTCTGCCCTTAAACCCTATACTTGTTTGTGGCCTCTGACCCTAAGTGGTCAGTGGTTTCCCATCACTCCTTCCCTCCTCAAATTTCCCTTGTGCCTATCCTAGGCATGCTTAAAATCTTCCACTGTACTTGCTCCCACCACCTCCTGTGGCAGGCTGGCCACCACCCTCTCTGTGAAGAAAAACTTTCTCACGTTTCCCCTTAACCTGCCCCCCTCCAATTTCATATCATGCCCCCTTGTTCTTGCACACCTTCTGCACTGGATGATGTCTCCCCTGTACCATGTTAATGCCTTTGAGGTATTTGAATGTTTCTATCTTGTCCCTCATTCCCTCCTTTCCACCAGAGAGTACATACTGAGGTCCTTTGCTCTGGTATTTATCCTCCTGTGGCCACCTTGACACATCCCCGTAGCCTCGCATCCTACCATTGGGGGATCCAGCTGCCATCCGTCTCAGCCGGGACCACTGGCACCCAGTAACCCCTGCAGCTTACCCCCCACAGCAGGGTGTCAGGCAGCCCCCTAACTCCCCACCACAACAGATCGAGTTAGGGTGCCAGCGCCCAGGAACACTCGCGGATGGCAATCAAGCCACAGTAGATTCCACCATTTCCCTGTTCTGTTCCCTGAGTCAGAGGCATGCAATGACACCATTGGGCATGAGTGCGCAGACGTCCGCATGCATCCCCGTCGTGGCGTCTGCCCCCGACTCAACCCCAGTGTATGGCGTGCATCCCCAATCCCCAGCCTCTGCCAGGGGGCAATCGGGTGCTGACCATTGTGAACCCCCTCCCCAGAGAGGGAGAGCCATCCATCGGATGCTCAATCCCTCTCCTCCCCTGCCAGCCACCAGCGACCCGCGCTCGCTCCTGAACATGGGTCGCCGGCGTGGCACGAGGTGTGGAGTCCAGCCCTCAGTGCCACTGGGCTGGCCCCATATTGAGGTCCTTTAATCTGTCTTCATATGTTTTGTGGTGCAAGCCATGTACCATCTTGGTTGCCCTTCTCTGGACTACTTCCACCCTGTTGATGTCTTTGCGAAGGTGTGGCCTCCAGAACTGCACACAGTCCTCTAAATGAGGCCTCTCTAATGTTTTATACAGTGGCATTACCACCTCCCACCTTCTGCTAGTGAGACCTCTGCCTATGCATCCCAACATGCCGCTGGCCCTCCTTGCAGCCTTTGTGCTTTGCGTGGACACCCTTAGGTCATCTGAAACTATGACCTCCAGGTCCCTTTCTTTCTTGGTGATTATCATCTCTTCCCCCCCATCATGTATGCTTCCCCAGGGTTCTATCTTCCCAGGTGCATTATTTTGCACTTCTTTGCATTGAATCCCAGCTGCCACACCTCAGACCATTTTTCAAGCTTCTTCCGGTTCCTCTTCATTTTCTCTACCCCTTCTGGAGTATCTACCCTGTTGCAGATCTTGGTGTCATCCGCAAACACACAGACCTTTCCCTCCAGCCCTTCTGTAATGTCGCTGATGAAGATATTGAACAGGACTGGTCCGAGGACTGATCCCTGAGGTACCTCGCTAGGCATGCTACCTGCTTCAGGCACCTACAAAGCTCCCTGAAATTACCCTGCACTGCCCCTACGATATCCCTTGCCTGGTCATTTGTCCCTGGGTGGACAATGACATCTAGCTCCCTCCCATTTCCTGCTGCCCTAGTGATCCTCTGGATCCACTCTCCATCCCTCCAATTCACTTCCTAGGTCTTTGAGGGAGGCCCACTCATTGGAGGCTTTTAAGTGGGGTTTAAGACTCATTTATTTAAGGAGGCATTTGGGACATAGTAGTCCCTCCCAGTTTAGTTTAGTTTAATTCCCTGACCATTGCATTATACTGTCTCACTCTGTGTTTTACTACATGTTTATTTATGTTATACTAATATAATTGCCATTGTCTGTACCCTGTACAGCACCCTGAGTCTTAGTGATAGGGTGCTATATAAATAAATTTTATTGACTTACAATCCGAAGTTCTGGGGAGGTGCTTCACCTCCCTCTCTCTTCCTGCCCTTACTCCCAAGTCTGTCCCCCTAAGAATGAAGTCCCCTGCCTGCAACTGCTTCTTCTTCATCAGCTGGGGGCCTCTTCCTCCCTCCTTGGGGGAATCCCCTTCTTAGGAACCCCACTTCCTCCCTTTCAACTGCTGCGGGTACAAACTTCCAACTGCCCCATCCCACCAGTACTGTAAAGGAATTGTGCAGTGGTACAGGCTGAGGGGTGTGTTCCCATCCCTTCTTGCCACCCCCATCCTCCCGGAGTCCACCAAGATCCAACCACACTGCCTCTGCCTAGGTGTCCTCTGGGGGAATGGTACCACAGTTGGTGTACCCGGGTGGGGCAGAAGGTTCTCTGTACCCTTGTCTGATCAGTCCAGAGTCCAGCAACTTCTGCCCTGAGCCCAGAGAGATGAGTACAATTGGGGCAGCATTTCAGTCTACAGAATGTGTCTTGAAAAACCATGGCTCCACATCCATGGCACTGCACTGCTCCCATGCTCTTTCCCTTCTTAAACTTTTTGTCTGGTGAGCGCTGAGTCAGCAGTGCAGGGCCTGCGGAGTGGGAGTTGTCATCATCCTGCATCTGCTTGGGAGCTTTTTCTGGTTGCTTGTTTTAATCCACACACTAAGATGCCTCAGACTCAGAGGTCAGAGCTATTGACAAGTGCGCTCACTAACATGTGTCAGGAGGTCAAGGCCCCATTGAATTCCCTGTCCCTGTGCTCAGCTCTGCATGCACCACCAGCTGTGGTCACCCAGGTAGTAGCAGTGTGGTGGAGGCTGGGACCCCTCCTTCCCTGAGAAGGTGAAGATCCTCTGGGATGCTTAAACCTCCACCCCGGCTGACCCTCCGATGGCTCAGGATGCTTTCTAAACCCGGATCACCGGTGTCGTGAGCATCCACTGTGAGCCATTACCACAGCACTGTCAGGTTGGCTTATGCTTTTTTCATTCATCTTAGTTAGTAATTAACTTTAAACTAAGAATCTGATGATCTCCTTCCTTCTTTAAGAGCTGCAGAAAGTAAACATAAAATATGTTTTAAATACTAGCATTAAACATTTAATATAAATCCAAATACTGATTCCTAAATTTACTGGAGAGTCCAGTAGGTTGGTTTCTGGAGTGCTGAAACTGGAGAGTGAACAAGTAAGATGTACATTGCTACCCTACTTTTTTTCCTTTAAATGGTTCTTATATAATCGATAATCTCCACCCAGTGCTCTGTCAGTAATTACATGCTGTTTTCAAAAACTAAACATTACTGTTGCGATGAGTGGATACACTTTGCTAATGAACTGTTATAGTCAAAACCATTCAGATTCCTCTGGGACTGGCAAACAGAATGATTCACTACATACAGTACAGTGGCACAGGCATATTTCCTCCCATGGATTCTAAATCCCATCCTCCACCACATAGTTTAGCTGGGAGAAAGTCATCCCCCACGCTGGGTCTCAATAATTGCTAATGACACTTTGTATGGCCATAAACGCCTTTTGCATTTTTCATGTGCACAACATGGGAGCTTGAACTTGTGTATGAACCAGATCTCGCTAATAATAAATACATTGCTGCAAGAAGCCGAAGGGAAGGCAGCATGGTCCAGAGGTTGGAACACAGAAATATTAACCAAGAAATCACAATTTTAAAGCAACAGTATTTATTAGTCAGCACAAAAATGTCATTATATAATTTTTTACTGTTAATATATGTCGGACACAATTAGATTAAACAACAGTATGTTTTTATTTCTCTGAGTTGTTCTTAAAATAGCATTTATAACCAATTTAATAACTAATGACTCAAGTAATCAAAGATGGCCAAAAGTAGCACTTTTTAAAAATCCCTTCCCTTGAGATTGATTTTTCACTTTACAAACTGGATACAGTACATACTTTGGATTTATAAGGAGGTGCTTTTACATTCTTCTGATGGTAAACAACAGAGCACCATACCAAAATGTTCAATTTAAAGGAGGACAGTCAGCACTAAAAGTCCCACACCCAAATGTGGGGCTGTTCCCAATTTGCACTTTGTTTGCAAAAACAAATGTTACTTATTGTTTATTGCAGCATAGTAGATTATATCTGGCTGATCTTGTTGTTACCAGAAATCCCAGAATCCCCTGTAGCTGGTGTCAGAGCAGGGCTGCAGCAGTGGAAGATTCAGTAGCCTGCAGTGCACGTTAGTACTTTTATAAGCTCTGAGCACCCAGAATAGGCTGGTACAAGAGCTACCCCCCCCATTTAAATACTTTCTACCAACATTGGCAGCCATACTCGGGCTTGGGGGTGGGGGTTACCAAAGCACAGGCTTCCAAGCACTAAATGGACTGCAACCAGATTGGGTAGTTAACATTAAACAGGAATGAAGAGAGGAAAAGGGGAAATACCTCTTAGAAAAAGACTAACTACAGCCTTTCAGTCTGCCTTTAAGACAAGGAGCTCTAGACTGTGGCAGGAGTTCACCTGGAAGGTTGGAACCCATTTTTTCTACACCCCTGTAGTACAAGGAGAGTGGGCACAAAATGTCTTACATGTCTGCTTGAGACAGTGGGCCAGAGTAAAATGATGACACAAGGAGCAAGCTGCGTAAAACTTGCATCAATTCTGATTTTACAATGGTGCTTCCATCAAAACAGATCTGCATGCACCAGACTGGCTTGCGCCGTTTCTGCATCAAAACAGTGACCATGCCATGTCAGAAAGGAGGCGTTCATAAAAAAATGATACCCCATCCCCTTATTTGGAAATTTCAAAGCATGAACTCAGTGATTAGACCAGCAGAGCTGGACTAACTGACTCTAGAGAACATAAAGAGGCCCACAGCAGGCAGGCAGGCAGACCTGACTATGTTACTATGAATGGCATTCTGCTGCAAGAGTCCTGCATTGTATATATTGTAATGCTGTCTCAGGTACCATAGCATGTAGAATATTGCTTCCAGGTACAAGCCCAGACAGTACACCCAGACTGAATGCCACCTGTGCGAATGGGAAATTACAAATGTGGTAATTGGGCACTGTGTGTCAATACTAGAAATATAAACATTTTCCATCCTCCCTGGTCTGGCAAGAAATACAGTATAAATGATTTTATCAATTGTAATACAGATGGGATTTTATATATATATATATATATATCTATATATATATATATATAGATATATATATATATATATATATATATGTTAACTTATCCATGTGGTCTCTCTTATGTGGGGTAAACAAACGAACATTGAAGACAAGATTAAGTGAACACAAAACAGTAATTATTATTAATAGTCTAAATTATGCCATGGCAAAACATTACAGAGAAGCAGAACATGAGTCAGCCACTTCCTTGAGGTATAGGAACTGAATGAATCAAAGACCCCATTAGAGGAGAAGATGTTCAGAAAATAATGCTACAACGTAAAGTCTACTAGATACATGAACTGGGCACTCTTCATCCGTAAGGCCTGAATGACAATAATGATTTTAATAGCTGTTTATAATATACAGTATGTAGTCATCAAATTCTATTTTGGGACTCTGGACACTATTTTTGGTCTGAGAAAAAATTAGGATAAAGGATTATATGGATCTAAAAATTTTAAGTAGTTAGTAAGCAATAGCTTGATAGAAATGTTAAGTAGTTATTAAGAAATAGCTGTAGACAGGGTGAATTAGCATAGGTAGGGTCATGTAGTGAGAAAGTATTAGGAGCTAGATTCTTTGTTTTAAGACAAAAACTTTTCTTACTTTGGATGCGGAGGTCCAGGGGATTTTAGCCACTTGTAGCAGTATTACTTCCATCGGCTGACTGCAAGGAGTTTACTGGGATCTGAGTCCCAGTTGCATGGAGTCAGCTGGGAGCTGGGTTCCATCTGCTGGCTGAAAGGAATCGACCGGGAATTGAGTGCTCAGTTAGTGGTTGATCTGGATTTGTGGCCAGGAGCACTTTCCGCCAGGAATGTTTGCTAAGAGGTTTGTGTGGAGAGGGGTGGAAATTGGAGCCGGAGCATTTGGTGAAAATGGAGTTTTGTGGTTTCATCGTAAAACTGAAGATATACTATTTATTGGTGTGTCCTGGTGTGTGAACTTATCACTGGCCATTGTCATCTTGGGCACAGCATGAGGACTTCTAATGGACCTGTTTCCATCTTTGGAGGGAAATAAAAACTGCTGAAGCCAGTGATTACTGGGGGCCTGGAGGACAATAAGACCCAGGCCTGAAAATTGAATGTTAGTAAGATCGGCGGGCCGGAAGATCGGCAAACTGAATGAGGACTTGATGACAGTTCTAGCACCAGGCCTAGGGTTCTGGTGGCTGTTGTGGACTGATACTATTTCCCTGGAGGAACGTTTTCATTTGTCTGCTGGAGCTAACGAGACTGCGGGTGGTTGCTGTTTTGTGCATTGAGTGTTTAATTTTTTCCCCCATCTCCCCTCTGATCCCGGGACTGGTCCATAAGTATATTTTTATCATAGTGAAGTGGTAGTGAGAGTTCCACTCACTATACTTGCTTCTTGCTTGTATTGACATCAGACTGTGGTGTGAGCATCATCTAACAGCTTGAATCTGAACTGCACCTTGTTGCTCTGACAGTGGTGAGAGCACTGTCTGTGGGTCTTCTTTGGTGACTCCCCTTTGAACTATGTGTTTGAATTTCCCCAGGTTATCAACCCAAAAACCTCTGGACCCAAACTGATATAGGATTCACCTTACTTATTTTTTTACATATTTTCTGTATAATTTGGAATTTGGTTGTGGGAAGGTTGTAGGAGGGGGGATTAGGTAGTGCATGATTGTATGTTAGTGAATGTACAGTATAGTTAAATTTGATTGTATTTATTGTATGGATGGTGTCTGAATGATTAGTTAGGATTTCATAGTTAGTACTGATATATTGTTTATTTTTGTTTAGTTGATTTATTTATTTTAGTATTGTTTATATGCTCTAGTTTTGTTTAATTGGTCTAGCTGCTTCAGATATGTGTAGCAGTATTCGGCTTCTCCAAATTAGTTACCCAGCAGCCCTGCTGCATGACCTCCACCCCTTTTGCAATCTTTCCCTCCCAGATTCTGCTCTAAAGTGTTGCAGGGAGTTGAGTATTTGTAGGGGGCATGAGGGTCTGTGGTAGGGTGCCAGGGACTTAGTGGAGGTGAGAGGGATTGGGGTAGTAGGAACAGGAAATGTCCTAGGAGAAAATGGAGCCTTGAGAGAGGCCAGACGTGTTTGGTCTCAAGGGTTCCCACAGGACCACATGGGCAGGCAGCTAGAAGGCCTACAGTCTTCACTGATCCCCTCTATGTAGTTTTATGTGATGCCAGGTTGATGAGAAACAAGACTGCATTTGTCAGGCTTGATTTCTTCAGTTGACCTGGCATGCATCATGGACACCTGGTTGGGGGATGATGCAGGTCCAATTTTGGAGGCATCGGTCCTTGCCAGGTACTCTGTGGTACACTGCCTGAGAAGGGATCGCAAGGGCGGGAGTGTGGCCATCTTTGTTAGATTCAGCCTGAATTTCTTAGTACACCTGGTGGGTTCTACCTCATCATTTGAATGTGTGGCAGTGCGTGGGGGTCCAGGTGTGGGTTGCAGAATTCTCCTGGTTTACTGCCCTCCGGGGTTGGGTGGAGAATTTCTGCAGGAGGTTGCGGACTTCATCACCGACAGGGTGTTGGAGTTACCCAAATGGCTTGTTCTGGGGGACTTCAATGCCTGGGTTGATGAGGAATCCTCACAGCTTGGTTCTTACCTCCTCTAGCTGATGACATCGCTGGGCCTTGCACAGGTAGTTGCCTCTGTGACCCACCATTACAGCCACACTTTGGACTTGGTATTCTGACTGAGTCTTGAGGTCACTGACCTCGGGATTGATCAAGTTGCCTGGTCCGATCACTGTATTGTGAAATTCTTGTTTGGGGATCCCCTTGATGGACCCTCCCCTGTGGAGATAATCAGCTATTATCCGTTAAGGGGACTGTCCTAGGAGGGACTGATGGCAGTAGTTGATTTTTCCAGTGTTAGTGCTGTTTGTGCATCTGGCTTGGGTGAAGCAGTGGCAGCCTACAATAAGGCTGCCTCCAGGGCACTCGATGCCATTGTACCAGTCCATATATGACCCAGGTCCTCTCATCTAAGACCCCCATGGTATGATGGGGCTGTTAAGGTAATGAAGAGCATGGGTCAGAGGTTGGAACATTGCTGGCATAGGACTCGGTCAGTGGAGGATAGACTGGTTTTGAGGAATCACTGTGTTGATTATCAAAGGGCAATCAACCATAAGAAAGAAGAGTTCCTGTGCAGGGAGATTGTTGCAGGGAAGAACTGACCAACTCAGCACTTTCAAACTGTGGATAGGCTTCTTCATCCTGACGGTCTACAGCTGAAAAGATCTTTTTGAGTAGGACTTTGCAAAGAGTTTGCTTTGTTCTTCTTTGACAGGGTATCCTCTATTTGGGCTGAGATCTTGCCAGTGGGTCTAGATCAGTCCCACAGGGTGGGGTCTGGGTGGAGCAGGGATGTTCCCATTGTCTGGGTGGAGTTTCAGCCAGTGGAGGTGGCCGAGGTCTCCACGGTGATTTCAAAGCTGTGGCCCTTTTGTTGTGAACTGGACCCTGGCCCGACACACCTCCTAGTGGGTTGTGTTGAGGCTATCAGTCCAGTGTTCACTGGGATGGTCAGGTGTTCACTTTTAGAGGTGGTCTTCCCCGATGCCTTGAAAGAGGTGTTGGTGAGGCCCCTTCTGAAAAATCATCTCCCAACCCCGACACCCTGGCGAATTATAGACCCATCCCCAACCTCTCATTTTTAGGGAAGGCTATTGAGAAGATAGTGGCTCTGCAGCTCAAAGAACACCTAGAGACCTTTGACATCTATGAGCCATTCCAGTTTGGGTTTAGGTCAAGGTGCAGCATAGAGATGGCACTAGTCAGGCAGCATAATGACCTCCTCAGGGCAAGAGATCGGGGAGAGTGGTTAATTCTCATTGTCCTTGATCTGTCATCTGCATTTGATACTTTCAACCACATCGTGTTGCTGGCTTTCCTTAGATAGTATTGTGGACTCATCGGTACTGTCATCAATTGGTTTTAGTCCTTCCTCTTGGGTTGGAGGCAAAAGGCAGTGTTGTGGAATTTCTCCTCCTCCCCAATGCTCCTCACCTATGAGGCTCCTCAAGGATCGATCCTGTCACTGATGCTGTTCATAGTATACATGCTACCCCTGTGGTGAATCATCAGACAGTACCATCTAGGTTTTCACTGTTATACAAATGACACCCAACTGTACATGTCTTTTGGACCAGGGACAAATGGTGCCATTGAAGTGCTGAATAAATGCCTAGCTGAGATCCTGGATTGGATGGACTCTAACTGGCTGAGACTTAACCCAGACAAGACAGAGGTACTGGTGATTGAGTCGGGTCACGGGCATGATGGGGAGGCCTCTGGAATGGCAAAAGGTATGGTCCTGGGGTCAATCTAATTGATGGCATCCTCTAGGGTAAAAAATCTGGGCATTGTCCTCAATGACATGCTGGACATTTGAAGCACAGGTTTTGGCTGTTGTCAAAAGTGTTTTTTTCCATCTGAGGAACATCACCTGAATTAAACCCCTAATTCTGCCCAAAGACCTGCCGTCACTAGTTCATGCCTTTGTAATATCTAGACTCGACTACTGTAATGCTCTTTACCTTGGGGTCAGTGGAGGGAACCTCTACTGGCTGCAGCTAGTGCAGAATGCAGTGGCCAGGCTGCTGATGAGGCTGTTAATGTCCTGTCATGTGACCTCAGTCAGGTAGACGATTCTCTTCAAGGACGGCTTGCTCACCTACAAGGAACTATATGGATTAGGCCCTGGCTACCTGTCAGACCTTTGTTCTTCCACCAAGGGCCTCCTGGTGGTTCTGAGAACCAGGCTGAAAACCTCGGGTGATCATTCATTCAGGGTGGCTGGCCCGGTCCTCTGGAACTCGCTGCCAAGATCTTTGAGGGAAGCACCTATGGTGAAGTTGTTTAGGAGGGGCCTAAAGACTCATCTTTTCAATATAGCCTTTTCCTCTAATGTTTTTTAACTTTTAACTTTTTAACCTTTCTCTCGCCTCTCCTCCTTCTCCTCCTCCTCCTTGCACTGCCCCCCTCTTCTCTCTCCCTGGTCCTAGCCACCTCCACCCCACCCCGCCACCTCTACTCGGGTTTCCACTGCTACTCTAAGGGAACTCTCTACTTCCACTCAAGACTTGGGCTTGGTGCACCATTTGGATATTCCTGGTTACTTAACCTGACCACTACTCTCAACAAGTGTGGCCACCTCTCTACACTGTACCACCTTGCAGTCCATATGGGATACCGCCTGGAACCTTGCAACCTCTACTCCTGGAAACAATGATCAAAACTATTTCTCAAAGAGCTGTGACTCTGCTCCTTAAAACTCCTACTCCTCCTCCTTTTCATCTCAGGCAGCATCCATCCCAATCCTGGCCCTAGAAGCTCAGGCCACACACAAACTCCAGGTGCCCTTATCCTTGCAGCCATTAATATCTGCAGCCTACTACCAAAGCTGGATGCACTCCAAGCCTTCATATGCCAACACAACCCTGACATCCTTGCTGTGGTGGAAACTTGGCTGACGCTTAAAGTTCCTGACTCAGCAGTAACAATACAGGGCTACAATGTCCACAGGCTGGACCGGATATCCAAAAAAGGCAGTGGTTGTGCAATCTATATCAAAGACTCCCTATCTTGGCACCCTGTAGCAACTCCATCACTTTCTGCCTCAGCCCAGATTCTGCCAATAAAAATCATCCTAGGTCCCAACCATAAAGCCCTGACTATTGTCTCCATATACATCCCACCCAGGGACCCAAAACATGGCTTCAACGATGTCCTAAACTTTATCAACTCTCATCCTCCTGAAGCTGAACTTATTCTACTAGGGGATTTCAACATAAACTGGTTAGCATCGAGCTCCAGTGCCTATAAAGACTCCATCTCAGCTGCTAACCTCACACAAATGGTAAACTCCCCTACTAGGATTAACTACAAGACTGGCACCAGTAACCTCTTGGATTGGGTCCTCACCACTCACCCCACAAGGATTTTTCATACGACCGTTCTCCCAGACTATCTCAGTGACCACTCCTCAGTCATGTGTGCATGGTCTAACAAATTCCTTAAGCCCCCTCCCAAAATTATTGCTAGCAGAGTCCTTCCTCGTGGAAAACTTCCACATCTCAAACAATATCTGCTTCTACAAGACTGGCTACCCATCTATGAAGCAACAGATGTTAACTTGGCTCTTGATCACGTCATCTCAATTTTCAACAAAGTCTGTGACCTCTTTGCCCCTGCTAAAAGGCGCAAAACAAAATCTCTCTCTATCCCATGGGTCACTGCGGCTCTTCTCTCACAGCTGAAACTAAGGTATCACCTCTGGGCAGTTGCCAGGGCCACTGGCAAACAACTGGACATCCAAAATTACAAACAAGCATGAAATGCCTGCACAAAAGTCATCTGGCTAATGAAATCCACCTATTACAAAGATGCTCTCACCAATACATGGGGAAATGGTCGTGCTTTCTGGAACAATATCAAGGATGTCACAGGGAAGCAGCCAAAAACCTCTCTGGTCATGTTAATGGTTGATGGATCTTCAACCCTCGACCCCAATGTGATCGCAAACATCTTTAACACGGCTTTTTCAGACCTTAGTGCTGTTCTACCCCATGACTTTTTCGAAAACAGGGCCTACTCCCCAAATACCTCAGCCCCTCAGTCTAACCATCCCTCTTCTACTTCAGGGAGGTAAGGCTGAATGAAGTTCGCCGCTATATTACTGCAGCTATCTCTAAATCTAGATCTAGTAGCGACACCCTGGATCTTAAGCTTCTGTTGCTCACCCTCGATGAGGTAATTCATCCATTAACAAAAATCCTAAACCTCTCTCTCAGTTGTGGAAAATTCCTGGACCTATGGAAAACAGCCACCATGACACCTGTCCATAAAAGTGGGGATAAGATGAATCACTCAAATTATTGTCCTATCTCCATACTGCCCCCACTCTCTAAGGCACTCAAGTGCATCGTGGCTGATCAACTTACCGACCACTTGGATAAATACAATATACCTTGTCCACAACAACACGGCTTCCAGAAAGGTCACAGCACCACCACAGCCCTTCTTGAGTTCACTGGAGCTTTGCACAAATCCCTTGACAACAGCCTTCTCACAGGGGCCGTTTTCATCGACCTTTCCGAGGCCTGTGATACAGTACACCATGGACTACTAATTCACCAACTACTGAATGCTGGGCTATCACCTGACTCTTCTCTCTGGTTTAAAAGCTACTTAGAAAACCGGTTTCAGAGAGTAAAAATTGCAGATGCTCTTTCTGACACCCTGCCTGTTCACTCGAGTGTCCCACAAGGATCCATACTGGGCCCCCTCCTTTTTAGCCTTTTCTTAAACTCCCTCCCTTACCACTGCTCTGAGCAGAACATACTATATGCTGATGATGCTGTTGTATTTTCCACTCACAAAGATCCTGCAACTCTTCAACACAACCTTCAACTTGGTTTCAGTTCTGTAGAGACATGGTTTCTTAATCATAAACTGGTCCTCAATGACAAGAAAACCAAATCTATGCTCTTCTGCAGCTGTCATAACCCACACAAACTACATCATTTGGCTATCTCCACCACCCAGGGGAACACTCTAGATCAGGTGGGGTCCTTCAAATACTTAGGGATACAGCTTGACCCTAATCTCTCCTGTAGACCTCATGTAGATAATGTAGCTAGAGCTGCTAATACACAGCTTGGTCTGCTCTACAAACACAGACCACACCTCATGCCAGAAGCTTTGATGGTTGCAGTACTGAGCTCTGTGATCTCTGTAATAGACTGTGGTCTCACCATTTATGGCTCGGCCACAACCACAATCCTTAGACGCCTCTCAACTGCCTTAAATAAGGCATGTCAGCTCATCACTGGTGCTCACCGTCTCACCCACACATGTGACCTGTACACTCAGACCGGCTGGCTCCAACTATCAAACCGCATAAAGTTTCTCATCTGTTCCATGACGAAAAAAGTCTACCTTGGCCTTGCACCTTCTGGGGTCACAACTCTGTTACATCACCGAATTAAAAAATGGTGCCTTAGGAGATCCACGCTACAGCTAGTGAAAGTCCCCCACTGTCACACTTCACAGGGACAACGCTCTTTTGCTTATCGAGCACCACTCTGGTTCAATGGCCTCAGCCCCACCATCTCCTCTGCCCCAACAATTGGTATGTTTAAAACTAGGATCCGGGACTATCTCACTACTAACAACTCCTGTGACTGCCCAACTTAACCTTGATTCTCCACTTCCCTTCCTGCTCTAGTGGTCCCCCCCCCCTTACCGGATTCAACCCTCACATCTTGATATACCCAATGCTGCTCTTTACCCTCTCCACCCTTCCTACATTCCTCTCTCCCCCCCTTCCCTCTCCCTATGACTCTGGAACTTCTTATCTGTTGTCTATTTTCTCTGACAAATGCCGCTGGCTGCCTTGTTACAGTGCTACCCTTGAATTGTATTAATCTATACTCTGTTTGCAATGTCAACATTGTTGTAATGTCTGTCTTGATGTTCCCCATAATTTGTATTTCTCTGACGTGGAACCTTTGTAAAAGAGCCAAGGCTCAAAGGTATTTGTAATCCTAGACTTGATAAATAAATAAATAAATAAAATACAAAATCTTTTTTTTTATCATGACATTCTTGTCACTCCTACTGTGGAGCAGGTGGTGAGTCATCCGGTTGCCAGCACCCACACCCCCGGACCTGGTCTGGCCAGTGACATGCTCTCCTCCACACAGGCCAGCACGCAGAGTTCCCCCCTTGGGGGACCTGGATTCTGATACCTGGGGGGTGCACCTCTCGTGTCTGGGGGTGCAAGGCACAGCCATCAGCCGCCATGATAGCCCCGTAATTTTCTACCATTTTTCCTCCCTTGGAGCTGGTCATGCAGTGGAGTCAGCACACTTATGTGCTGATGCCCCACCGCACTCCAGCCCTCAACTTTGCATGCTACCCGTAGTGCCCCTGGCCTCCACCAGTTGCCGCTACAGAGCAATGCAATCCCCCACCCACCCCAGAGGAAGGAGGGCAGTCACAGGATGCTTAATCCTCCCTCACCCCTGGTGACCCCTGATGGCCCGAGTCTGCTTCCAAACCTGGGTCACTGGTGTGGCGCGAGGTGTGGTGTCCAGCACCTCAACCCTCAGCACCACCAGGCTGGCTATACAAAATATTTTTAATTATTTTAATCTGTTTTGATTATTTATAAAACTTGAATGTTTTTACCATTCCGTCAATTTTTCTACTGTACAGCACCCAGAACCTCTGGGATCGGAAGCCAAACAAATAAAAAATTACTTACTTACTTACTTACTACTTACTTATTTACTAGATTTTCATGTATTATAGCCAGTTTTCTAAGTATTGAGAGGTTCATCTATGTGTTTTTGCCTTGGTGTTTCATAGTCATTTCGTATGTTTTTATTAGCACCATATTTTCACTTGTGGTTTAAATATTTGCACAGCACCTCAATGGGCAGCTGTACAAATCTAAGTAATTATTTGCAGGGGAAGTTTCTTCTTTCTTCAATATGGTTGTTAGGCTACCTATCTTTAACAGTCTCCACGGAGACCACTGAGGTTAAATTCTGGCATCTCACCTGAGAGAGCCAGTTCTGAGGAAGGAGTCACCTGACTCCAAAATGTCAGAGAAGTCACCTAACTCTGAGGTGTCAGCACATTATTCCATGCCAGTTGGCAGGTTATTGAGGGTCAGGTACCTTCTCCATGAAGCTGCCCCTAGTCTGGGGAGCCAGGAAGTAGGTTGTGAGTACTGTTGTAGCCATGGTATGTTCGACTGGTTGGGTAAATGCTTTTCATCCATGGGAATCTCAGTAGCCATACTGACGAGAGCTACCCCTAGCCAGGGGGGGGGATGCTAAATGAGAAATACAGAGGCACTATGCTGTTCTGGTGGACACTGTGAAAACAGCTTTTCTACAGCACTAGACCAGTGGTTTTGTGACTACAAAATACCATGCAGGATTAAACAATTGAGCCATGAAGATGTACAAGCATGTATGTTGTAAAGTAACTAACTGCTTAAAAAAGATACTAAGATCAAAATGCCCTTTATCGATGTTTGATTGTTGGTTTGCCTAAATAAAAAGTTTTTTATCCTTTAGGTCATAAAATTGTCAGAATCTATTAATTTCTGGGTGCTGATAGGACTGCTTCACAGTTTGTGCAGCTATTCCTACACCCATATAGTACCGATTAGTACTGAGTAGTGAGTGCTATGATTAGAATGGAGAGGGTACTTTAGTAATTTATGTAGAGATTTGGTTATATGGTCAATATTCTCCTGTGGGACTAGTTTAGAGCATTTTGGGTGCTTACAATGCAATTTCTTCAACCATATTTTTTGACGCAGTTTCCATCATTCTTGCTCTATGCCTCATATTTTTGAGGCCGCTTCAATCATTCTTGTCTCATGCATCATATTTTTGATACAGCAGACCTCTTGCATCATTTTGGGGGACTTTGCCACAGTGCACTCTTTTCTTGCAAAATACAGCATACAGTATTTGACACACCAGGATTTTATGCAAGCTGGATGTTTGCCGCACTTTTTGTCATTCTAAGAGCCCTCTGAAAATCCAGTCCAGTGCATAGAAACCAAAGCACATCACACACACCTTTTTTGGTCTTGCTCCAAATTGTCCAGTTACCAGGAACAGATCTCTGACACCCTCAAAGAGCTGTTTCTGATTGAGTTGCCACTTACTATGCAACACGCCACTGTGGGCCTTCCCCCAGAAAGGGTGAGAGACAATGGTGCCCTTCATTTGTGGACGGTACTGATTGTGGCAGCACGTAAAGCCATTACATAGCAATTGCTCCAGATACAGCCCCCTACTCATAAACAATGGCTAGAGGAGATCCACCACATGGAGGAACTAAGCCACAGGGTTAACTATTAAATGCCAAAGCTTTACCAGTAGGTGGTCATGATGTACAGTGCATCTTGAGGGGCAGGATTCTGAGGATCCCCCTTACAGAACTCCCCAGTGCAGGCTATGGAGGTTCCCCCCTGACTTGTCTGGAGATGCCTGTCCAGGTCCCTACTAGTGATGTAATGTCAATATGTTTACTTACAATGAACAAAGTACCCTGTATTGACTATACTAAAAGCTATATTTTGCTTTTGTAAATGCTATATCTTTTAGTACATTAGTGTGTAATGAGCTGTATACTGGATTAACAGATTGCTTAAAACTGCTAGAAATTTATTTTCCTGTATCATGGGCCTGAACTTCCCAGAAATATAATCAATGCTGTTTGGCACCAGCCATAACCTAAAAAACAGGTCCCTACATTCTACATTAAGGCAGAAAATGGCATCTGCCTAGAAAAAGTCAGCTGACTGAAATATCTGGGGTTACACATAGACCCTACACTGTCCTTCGATGCCCACCTTCAAAACACTTCTAAACTGCTTAACCAAAAGCTAGGCTCTCTTTACAGAATCCACAAGTATTTAATGCCTGAAACTAGAACCAAGATAGGCTAGACACATTTTCTCCCCATACTGGACTATGGCTTTCTGATCATCGATGCTGCCAACAAAACAATACCACAAAAAAAGCATAACCTTTACTGCAAAATCGCCAAATTTGCATCTTCGAAGGACAACAAAATCCATCACTGCCTCTCACTACACACTCTAAATTGGCTACTACCAGAGTTCAAAGCCAGTCTAACACTTGTCAGGTTTATCAAAAATATCTTGAACACAAGCACCTCTACTTACTTAACTGAACAGATAATGTTCATTGATTTGACTTCCTGCCCCTCAGCCTTGAAAAACTACATCAAGATCACTCTGCTTTACACAAACATGGGACAGCCCATACAGAGATATAAGTGTGCTGCGTACATGCAGAATGCATGTCACATGCTTAATTGTGCAATGTTTGCATGCAGTTTGCCTACACAAAGTGATCCAAAGTGAACCAGGTCTAAAAAGCAAATCAGGTTCACATACTGCAAGCTTGACATGTGTGCAGCAGGTAAGCTAGTACAAACATCTTCTAAAACTGACATCAGGTTTGCATGTTGCATGTTTGACATGAGTGCAGCAGTTAAGCTGGTGTGAACATCATTTAAACATCACATCAGGTTCACATGCTGCACGCTTGCCATGTGTGCAGCAGCTAAGACGGTGCAAATCTCATCTAAAAAAACACATCAGTTTCTATTTCTTATACTACTGGTAGCAATTAGAGTCATTAAAATATGTTTTTATTTGAATTCCCATAAAATTAGGCAAACTCAATAATTCTGATCTTTTTGCAAGTTGTTTAATGGCTTTTGATTTTTGTCATTAAATCACCCTTGATCTGTATTGTTTGCTTACTGCATTAAATGCCTAGGATATAGCCAGTTACATGAATTTGCAAAGTATTGTTTGCTTACTGCATTAAATGCATAGGATACAGCCAGTCAACATCCCCCATTCCAGATGCATGAATGGGGCCCTCTGTGTTGTGAAGCCTATCCTTTTTATTTTGGACCATGCAAATCCCTTAAGCATATTTAGTGCTACAAATGTGTTTCTCCATGACTGTTTCATCTCACTTACTTTTCTGTATTGGAGACATGTAATGGTCAGTTCTTGCATCCAGCTTCTGGTAAAAGGAGAGAGGGGGAGTGGACTGAAAACTGGGCTGGTGGCACACTATGCCAGGCTGCAGGTTCAGGCCATATAGCTGGGTAAGTAAAAGTAAATAATTGTTTTTACTGGGGGATTGGGGAAGGAGGAAGGACTGAAATATTGATGTGTTTTTCATGTTTCTTCACCTTTGGGCAGCTTCATGACCCATAGGGGATGGGTATTGAAAGGAATGAAGTTGGGGAGAAAAATCCAGACAAAGTTCTTTGGGGGGGCAGAATTTCAGCCAGGAAACAAATTGGTTAGTAACTGGGTGGGTTTAATCCCAAATTTGATGCACTGCTCCTGGGTACAATATATACAGATGAATCTTATACATTTGAATTTTTCTTGATTTGCATATCATTCTTTCAGTCAAAACAAATAGGTTGTACCTTTTTCCGAATGTTGTATTTTATTCTTTGTATTGAAAAATTTGTGTCGTATGTTATGCATTTTTAATGCCGTCAATATATGTGAAACCTTTGATACTGGAACACAGGACTGTCTTGCAAACTGGACCTAACAGTCCAGGGTACATGCATTCCTGTTTAAAAAAAAGTTTTACTACTACTACTACTCCTTTTAGAGATGTTAAAGACATTCTAGAGCTGTCCCTTGCATTCAAGGATAGTTGACCGGTGTGGTATGCACAGACTATTGGAGCCCCACTATAGTCAGGCTTATGCATATACCCCTCCCCCCCAGTAAAGCTGACTTCCACATCCCCACGCTCAGACACATGATGAAAAAGGGCAATGGAGACTGCAGGAGTGTGCGCCATTGAAATGAATGGGGTTATTTTTTATTACTGTTTTATACATTATTGATGGAGAGTTGGAGATTAATGAATGGGGTATTTTTTTATTACTATTTTATACATTATTGATGTAGAGTTGGAGATTAATGAAGGCCACTGCTTGAATGACAAGGGCCTTGTTAGTAGAACAGTTGCCTTCATTATTCTCCAACTCACCATCATAAAGTATAAAACGGTAACAGAAAATAACTCCATTCATTTCAAGGGGGTACGCCCCAGCACTCTGACCCATGGACATAATCTCTTAAAGACTCCTGCCTCTTGCTCTGTAGTACTCAAGTAACAGACTTTTTACTTATATCTATACTTGATGGGTTTTCTGTTGCAGCATGGCTGTACTCACTACAGTGTGTGTGCATGGGGGGAGGGGACTAGCCACGTGGGTATGCTTGTCGAGTCATTGCTACTTTTGTGTTTGCACCTTAAAGTCTGTTTTTGTGGAAGCATTCAAAACTATGGAAATAAAATAGTAGGAGTACAGATCAGACAGAAGTAATCAAGTGATTTTGTGGGTAGGTTTGTGTATTGGGGTGGGAAAAATCATGTTTCCATTGGTATGTGTGCTACAGTTCAACTGTGAAAATGAGGTGAGGGAGAGAAGAAAACTGAAAAGCATAACAATGGCTACAAGCATGCCGCATGTGTGCAGATGTATTCAGATACAGTATGTACTGAAGTACAAGTGAGCCGTATGTGTGAAGACAGTATGGCTTAGTAGTTAAAGGCACTGAACTGCAAGCCAGGAGACTTGGAGGCATGAAGACCTGGGTTTGAATCTCATCAACTCACACTTGTGTATGTTGTGATCCAGAGCCAGCCACTTAATGTTTACATGTGCAGTTATCAGTGACCCCTGCTTTTTGCATGCATGCCACATGCATGCATTCTATCAAAATTTAACATAAAAATCATGGTTTCCACACTTGCTTGCTGCACGCATGCCATATGCATGCAATCTATTTCTGCAAGGGAGTGCACATTTAGTTACTGAGCTGCTTCACTCTGGAACTCAATACCCCACACCCCATTAAAATAGCCCCAGCATCTCTGCCTTTACAAAAAAGCTGAAAGACTACTACATTATACGCAATGTCTGTGACTGTTATGGTTAATTTCTCTCTCCTATTCTCTCTCTCTCTCTCTCTCTCTCTCTCTATACATACATATATCTATGCACTTACTGTACTTTATGTATCAAATTATTGTATCCTGCACTACCTGCATCACACTGCACTTACACTGATTGTAGCTCTGTATCAATTAACTGTTACTTATACACTCTGTATTCATTCACTGTAAATAATCTGCAGTCTATTACGTCTGTATCAATTTACTGTTACTTGTACACTCTGTACTCATTCACTGTAAATATTCTGCTACCTGTTATGTTTGTGCCATTGCAACCAGGTCGTGCTGGAAAAAGGCATCTGCTGCTAGTGTACTTACCTGGTTACCAAAGTTGAAATAAATAAATGTACCACATTCTTCAACACATTTGAATTAAAAAGTAAAAAAAAAAAACTCTAATCAGATGTTTGTCAGTCCTGCTGTTTTCTCAGTGCTAAGTACAGTACTCTGTGACTGTACAGGGCCTCACGAGACAGCAGGACCAGCAAACAGTTCTTCCTTTTTCTTTTTTTTCTTGCACACTAAATGTAAATTAAGACCACTCTCACACTTAGGTGTAGAGCTCTTAGTGCTGACTATTCACCTTTATCACAGTGGAGTGACCAAAAAGTAGAGACTTAACAACTTTAAAACCTCATATATTAGTTCTAGAGAAATGAAATGGAAAAAAAAGATATATTGATGTATTTGCCAGAAATACAGTATTAGTAAAAAATATGATGCCATTTTATCTTCTATCAAAGATTGCTGTTTTAAGATGCTTAGAGAATTGTAGGGGCATAGAAATTACTGTGTCAGGAGTGTTGTACGCATGAGTGCAATAACTGGTGTTCCAGCTTTTGTGTATGTTTCAGTTAATTTACAACAGCAGTTAGATTGCATTTAAGAACATCATTTGGCCAGGCAAAGGATGGGGTGATCTGTTCATGCCATGAATAGGAACCATTGTTGTAGAGTTCATTGTCAATTACTTTTGAAGACAATTGTCACTTTCTTTTCATCAGGTCAATGTTGCACTATTAAAAACCACTCATTGTCTGATAATCACAGCAATAAAATGCTATGCATTTATAAGGGACCTTTCATGACGAGCAAATTGCAATGTGAAGAAAGTTTCAGATAGGGAGGGAGGGAAAGAGAATATATTACAATTTAAGAACATCTTTAACTGTGCAGTACAGTCAATAGCGGTTGACCATAAGCATGCTTATAATTCACTTGGAAAATAAAGCTTTGCTTCTTAAGGCCAGCAGGTCCACTGTGCTAACCAACAGTATCAATGATACTTGAAAATTGCATTGCATAAAATGGAAAAAATAAATAAATAAAATGATTAACCTTCACTGATCGTCTCCAGCCCAGTCACCCACTAGTGGCATCCACTGATTGCATCAGCTGACATTTCAACATCACCGATGATGCCTTCATCAGAATAGAGAATATTGTGGTAAGTGACCTGAATTTTAGATTGTGGAAAAGTGATCTGAGTTTCATTACTGTCCCCTGCTTATGAAACTCCCACCCCAGAGGCCTACACTGTCCCATCCCATTTCCACGTCAAAGCTCATCACACTAATTACTTGTTAACTGGCGCCGTCTGCAAATGTTTTGCATGATACATTGTTATGGTACACTTTAAATGCCTGTGTCTTTAAATGATTATGTTTGTTAATCATGCCCAGGGATATGCACAGTCTGTAAGAGCATACCTGATTTATTGCTTGTTACTTACATACTATATCTTAATCTACCATCTTGTAAACCAATGTTCAACTTGTTTCAGTTCTATAGAAACACAGAAATCTTGCAGGCAGAAGACTTGTAGTCCATTGAGTCTGCACTGTACTTCCTGACTGACATGTCCTATGCATATTCTATTCTGAACATTGTAGCACTTGTTTTATTTTTCTATACTGTCCCACTGGACCCAGGTTGCACCAATAAAAGATCATTCAGGCCATTTCATCTGCCTGGTCAGCAAATCAATCAATAAATAAAAAATAAAAACAATCTTGGTCTGTCTTCCTTCCTTTCTCCAAAATGACCATCCCTAAATACTACAGTCTCTCTCCTTATTGTTCTGCTCCTCTGTCATTTTTTTTTTATTATTTGAAATTTGGTAACCAGGTAAAGCCTGAGGGCATCAAATGACCATATTCATGGGTGATGCAGAAAGTACAAATAAACAACAACAAAAAAATAACAGCAAGATGTGAACTATCCTGGGCCAAACATGAACACTGGGAAAGATTACAGTTCACCCATGCCACAGTGACAAGCATTCTGCAGACACCGATTATAAAGCAGGCAAAATGCCACCTGGCATTACAGTGCCAGGCATTTCATCTCCTGGGAGGAACAGCAGCAAAGCGCCCTCCTGAAAACGGTTACCCCCGCACCTCTCAAGACTAAATAGTTCCTCCTCCAGGGTGGGCATGCCCCAGAGGGGGAAGACACTGTGTGGGGGCAAATGGCAACAGGAGTGAGGGGTGATCTAAAATCAAGATTGCCCCTTTCACTGTCTCTCTTATCATGGAGCCAAAATTACCACAATCAAAATCATTTGGCAACTTCATGGGATAGAAAAGTTCAAGACAATATTGTTTTAGATATTTTTAAAAAGCAAACAAAGAAGTAATAGACAATAGTAAATCATGCAATGCATTCCACAACTTACTAACACGATACAGCAACAATCTTTGTCCTAAAGAAGTCTTACAAAAAGGGGAGATGCAAAACACTAGTATGAAAAGCTCTAGTAAAATATGGGTTGGGATAAGTCCAAACACCAGACATAAAAGAAGAGAGAAAAAATCCTACTGGTTCTGTGACATTGCACCATGTTGCATCTGCCCTCTGCTGACCAATCTGTGTTGCAGCATGACATATAAATGACAAGCCCCTTGAACTGCTGAAAATATACTATAGGTTTAGGTTACAAGAAAATTTATAAAGTGACTCTAGATATCAATAGATAAAGTTCAATGAGGAGACATGACGAAATGTATGTATTAATAATACCCAACATAATAATACTCCATTGATAAGCAATAATGAGAAGCAAGGTGGTTTCCGGTCTGCAAGGTCTAAAAGTAGTAAAATAGAAAGTACTGAGTGTAGGAGTCCTTCTCCTGGGCACCCACCCTGTGAGCACGGAGCTCACCCCGTTCCCTGCAGCAGCCAGCAACTGCATTCCAGACTGCTCAGTCCTTCCGCTGGATGCCCACCTGTGAGTATAGAGCTCATCCCCATTCCCTGCAGCAGCCAGCAACTACATTCCAGACTGCTCAGTCCTTCCCCTGGATGCCCACCTGTGAGCATAGAGCTCACCGCCATTCCCTGCAGCAGCCAGCAGCTACATTCCAGGCTGCTCAGTCCTTCCCCTGGATGCCCAACCTTTGAGCACAGAGATCACCCCAGTCCCTGTGGCAGCCAGCAACTACATTCTGGGTACTGCACTCTGGAACTGGGATGCTCAAAGCAGAACAAAACACAGACTTTTGTAATAAGGCAGTATAGCGCAGTGGTTTAAGGCTCTGAGCTGCAAATCTGGTAACATCCAGCAGACCAGACCTGGGTTTGAATCCCACAGCTTCCACTTGCATACTGTGTGACCCTGAGCAAATCACTTAACTTCCCTGTGCTCCTTGGTTGCACCTGTAAAATTGCTTTCAGCTTAGTGTGTCTCACCATGTCTCACCTGGTTAAATAAATAAATAAAATTACCTTAAATATCGGAGGACTGCAACTGACTGTTTCACACATTTGCATTTTGCTTCTGTACTGGACTGGAGCATTTCTGCGTGGGTACTTTCAGAGATTTTTGTATGTACAGGAACCTGTGCTGTTCCTGGTGGGTTCTTTAAATTGTGTGCACATTGATGGGGAATTTAGTGTGTATTCTACAGTGTTGACACTTGGGCAGCTCGCTTAGTTGGGACAGTATTTGTAGCTGTATTTTGATGTAGTCTGACGTCACCATTTGTAGTCCTTTGTCTGCCCTTCCCCCCCTCAGTCCCATTCTCACCTTGACCCCTCCTTTTGTTCTCCCTGCCCTTCTAATTCTGTTATTTCATCTCTCCACAGGCTGCTCAGTCCTTTCCCTGGATGCCCACCCTGTGAGCACGGAACTCAACCAGTTCCCTGTGGCAGCCAACAACTACCTTCCAGGTACTGCACTCTGAACTGGTGCGCTCAGAGCAGGCACCTGCCCACCCTGGATGGTCCTTTCTTTCATAGCTAGCTTATGTCATGTGACATTGTCTATCTCCCCCTATCCCCCTTAGTAGATTATACCGTTGAGCCACCAGGGGGTTCTGTGCTCTCTCCCCTTGACTCTAATAGAATTTTAATCTTGCCCTGCCCTCTGCTGTCCCTTTGGCATTCCTGCTTCTCCCCATATTCTGTTTCTGATGTTTTAGCCCATCCCTGTATCCTCCTTTCTACTTTTTTTCCCATCCCCTTTCTTTTCTTCCTCCACAGGTCTTGAACCTATGCCTGTGGTGTCTAGCCCAGTCTGTAGGCTGCAACCTTACCTACTAGGCCTACTATCCTGCTAGAGCCTCCACCTCTTGATTTCTTATAGTACCTACAACACACCTCCCCTATAACTGATCACCTGGTATCTCCCATTTGCCCTGTTTTGTTCTCTTCTGCCAGGTCCTAAATTCCTCCGTTTATTCGCTTGCTCCTCCTTTCATCCATTTGTCCATTAAGTGTTTACTGCCTCTTCTTTCCTCACTCATAATCTGCACCCTCCCTGTTGTATTCCATCCTTCTTAATTCTCCCCACCTGACTACCCAACACACTCATGATATTGTACTGCCCCAGCTTCTGCTATATTACCTATTATAATTCTCCCCCTTTTTTCTTTTTCATCACATCCCCCCCTACCCCTTACCTCTTCAACCTGTATCCCCACCCCCTCTCTCTATTCCTCCTTCTACTAAACCTTATTCCTACTTCACCTCTACCTCCTATGCCCCCAGGTCACATAATGCTTGGTTTATAGGTCCATCTGTTCTCCCCCTTTTTACCACCCCTCTATATCCATTTATCCCAAATTTTCCTTCTCTAGGTTCTCATCTCATGACTCCTCCTGTGGATCCTTCCCCCGCCCCTCAAAGGCAACTCTCTGCTTTTACTAAGCTTCTTACTATCCTGCTACTTATAGATGGTGATGCTGAACCTAACCCTAGCCCCTCACCCCAATGCCTTTCCCAGCTTCTATGTGGACTCAAAGTTGCCCATCTAAACACTAGGAGCTTATAGCACAAAATCCCCTTGCTGGTCCCCATCACTCGAACTCTTTCCCCATATATTTTTATCTTCTCTGAAACCTGGCTAAATTCCAAGGTCCCCAATTGCTCCATCTCCATAATTAGGTTCTTCCTAATCAGCCAAGACAGAGCCAGTCATGGTGGAGGGGTGGCTATGTATATAGCCTCTTTCCTGCAATTTTCCCCTGTGCACACATTGATGTCTACTGATGTCTACAAACTCCTAATCATTAAAATCACTTTCCCTTCCTCCTCCCCTAGCTTTGTAGTGGGAGTCTACAGTTGTCCTAGCATGCCCTCTGCCTCCATATCTGCGTTTAGGACCACCATCCTGTCCCATGCCTTTACGGGTGAACTCTATATCCATGGTGATTTTAACCTCAACTGGTTATCCCCTCAACATGCTAAAACTCGAAATGACATATCAGTGCTAAACTTGGCCCAACTCATCTCAGACTCCACCCGCCTAAACAATAAAACCCTAACTCACACTCTCATCAACTGGGCCTTCACTTCTCACCCCCATCGAGTCATCACTGCCAGCCTATACCCTGATGCTATAAGTGATCACCACCTAGTCTACACCGTACGCAAGACCCATCACCTTAAAACTCCCCCTAAATTCACTGTGTCTCACTCCTACAAATCCCTGGACCTTAACCCTATTCTCAATGAACTATCAACCACTGACTGGTCCCCCATTACTTCTGCATCCAACACTGACTTGTCTTGTGAATTCTTTCAAACCAAATTCACAAACATCTGGAATAAGTTGACCCCTCTCAGGCAGATTAGAGTGAGAGGAATCCATCTCCCCTGGATCACCCCCGAACTCCTAGCAAGATCTCCAGTGTTACCACACCCCTCTCTTTGGATTTGACTCTCTTTGGATTTGACTCTGTAACTCCTGCACCAGTACTAAAAGATATGCTTGTGGTGAATATTTCCAGTCCATCTTTCACACCAACCTGAACCACCCATCTAAATTTTGGAAAGTGGTGCAAACCCTATTCTTCCCCTCCCTCCCAATCCCTTGTCCCCATTCTCCAAGACAATGATGCTGTCTTATCTGACCCCCTAGCAATTGCCTCCAAATTTAACTCCCACTTTACTTCTTGTGCTGCAGACCTTCTTGTCTCTCTCTCCCCTCTCATCCCCCTCATCTTGTGACCCTCCATCCATGCCCCTCATCCCTCTTTCTCCTTCTCCAGGATTCCCCCCTCCACCATCATTAAGGCCCTTCTCACCTTGAACCACTCTTCTGGGTCAACCCCTGACGGCCTAGATCCTAAATTTCTCTTCATATCAGCCCCTGCTATTGCCTGTCCTCTAAATTCACTTCGGAATTTATCTTTCTCCCTTTGGCTTTCATCTGTCCCAATAGCCTGGAAACATGCCACAGTTATAACCCATCACAAATGGGGTGACTCCTCTCCTGGAAACTATCTGCCCATCTCCCTTCTCCATATCCTGTCCAAACTCCAAGAACATCTTATTTTATCTCAACTATCCTCCTTCCTTGGCTCCTTCTTCACCCCTTTTCAGTCTGGTTTCATGAAGGATCAGCCCACCACTACCTCTCTCCTCTGGCTTACTGACTCCATATTTACCAATATGGACAGGGGTCATATCACCTCCTCCATTTTCGTTCATCTCACCAAGGCATTCAACACTGTATCTTACACCATCTCCCTATCCACACTCATCAGCTGGGCTTTCTCCCTCAGCTGTTGATTGGTTTAGCTCATACCTGCTTGGCAGAACCATGTCAGTTAAGACTGCTGACTCAGTATCCCCCCCATCTAGACAGGTGTCCCTCAGGGCTCTGCTTTGGGTCCCCTACTTTTCTCCATTTTTCTCAGTGACCTCCCCTCTGTCTGCACCTCTTCTAGCATCCACATGTATGTAGACAACACCGTTCTGTATACATCTGGCCCCTCCCTGGCTAATGACACTACCACCCTACAGCTGGACTTTGGCAATGTCCAGTGCTGGCTAGTTTCACATCAACTATTCCTTAATGCAAAAAAGACAGTCTCTGTAACATTTGGCACTAGTCAGAGACTGTCCCATATCCCCTCCCTGCCTTCTTTCCACACCCTTGATGGGACTAAACTGGAGGATGCTTCCTCTGCTAAGTATCATGGTGTATGTATTGACAGACACCTCGACTTCTCTGTACAGTCTGTACAGATTGATGGTATAACCAAAAAACTCCACCCCAAGCTTGGTGCCCTCTACCATAACTGCAGCTGCATCCCACTGCCTGTTTGATGCTATATAGTACAGAAAATGATCCTCCCAGTTTTTGACTACTGCAACATAGTTGTTAGTACCACTCCCAATACCTCCCTTGGCAGATTAGACACCCTCTTCAACTCCTTCTGCCACTTTGCACTTGATGCTCCTCCTCTCGCTTATCACTGTGACCTCTATCACTCCCTTTCCTTCCTCTCACTTGAAGATAGGAGACGCTCCCCCTCCAACTCCCTCACTGCTACAGTGAATACTAGCTTGGATCCTTCCCTTCCTATATCTCCTCCTCATTATCACCACTCCCCCCTCATTCTCTCTGTAGTAATGACCACCACTCTTTCACTGTTCCCAGAAGATCCACATCCAAAGACCAAGTTGCTTTTTCCTACCACCTGCCTAAACTGTGGAACTCTATCCCCCTGCCCCTTTGTCATACACCCTCACCTTTTTCTCTCTCTTCTCTCCTCCCCAAACTCCCTCCCCACACCTGCATTTGCAACTAACTTTCCTCTCTTTCTCATCTAACTTAACCCTTTCAAATTCCTTCCCTGCACCTCCCTCAGCTCTGGATTATTATACTGCTGTAACTGTTCTACCTGTATATATGTTAATATTTATTGAATTATTTCCCCCTTTCCCCTCCCCTTATTTACTGCATTGTGTATTTACTTTTCCTGTATCTATCTATCTATCTATCTATCTATCTATCTATCTATCTATCTTAGGGTTGCCACCTCTGGATGGGGCAAAAACTGGATCCTAAGCTCCACCCCTAGCCCCACCCCTTTTCATGACTCATCATGCATTGTTCCTCCTAGAAAGCCATTTGTTATATCACTAAAAGACAACAGTTAAAGCAGCAGTTCAACAAAAATGTTAAGATACTGTACTGTACCTGTTAAAGTTACTTTCCTAGGTTCTTCCTAGTCATCCATTTACTTGTGTATTTATTTATTGACATTGGTTTACCAAAGAAACATTCAGAGATAAAAGAAATATCATTTACAGATATGATCTGGGGGGAGACAAGGGAAATACTGTAAATAGCATATAACAGTATACATGTTCTATAATAATACATAAGGAATTGTTTCCTGTAATGTGTACTTTATATCTTTTTCTGTCTCCTTTCCCTGTTCATGTCCACAGTACTATTTCAAAGCCAAAGACATGAGGATACTATTTTCTTGAGGAAAAAAAAAATTAAAGCATTTAGAAATGTCCAAATTCTGTTACAGATGAAAATATTTACCAGCAAATGAAACTGGAAGACAACTGGCTCTGTTACTGTTAGAAAAGGTAGGGACAGCTGTGCTGCTATGCCACTTTAAAGTGTAGTGGAAAAGATTAGGTTAAGTAAGTACTAATGGTGTTAATAGCCATACTTTACAGCTCCTAGGCTGACTGCTTTCACAGGCAATGGGCTATATTGACAAGAGAACTTGCCTGTAACCTGAACATGTAGCTAAAACAATGAATGATATGACAAAATATGTTTCAAAAGTATGTGAGCACTCAAAATGGCTCAAAAACCTGACCAGCACAGAGCAAAACCGGATTACCCGATAGGGACCCTGAAAACCTGATCACCAGGTAAAAAACCTGACAGGTGGCAACCCTAATCTATATATCTATCTCTATTTTATATATATATATATATATATATATATATATATATATCACTGTATTTACCTGTATTGTATATTTATTGCTGACTTCCTCATTCCCCCTTCCCCCAGATCACACCTGGAAATGAGCCTCAGCTCAATGTTCCCTCCTAATGAAACATTTTTAAACAAATAAAGAAATAAAAGTAGAAGAGTGTAGATGAAAGAAGGTTCACTAGACTTTTGGAACTGTCCCCATCTTTCTCAGTAGTTACTTACCTGAACAGTGACTTCCCTCATAAATAATGCCTTTCCAGGGTTACTTTGCATGTTCTCAATCTGCTATAGTCTATTACTTGCACTGTTTGGTTATTCTGGACACTGCCCACCATCTTTGTAAATAAATGCATTTGTATTTCACCACTGAATTGTTCCCTTACTAGTTATTTATTGTGCTTCCTAGTTATTATATTCTATTTCAAATGCAAAGTTATTAAGAAGGCAACTTGTTAGATAACTTACTCTCATTTATAAATGTATCCTTATAGGTAAAAGTACAAACCAGATAAATTACACATTTACCAGATAATTTAATTGGTGCATTATCAGCAGTTAAAATGGCACTGTGTAATATTCACAATGTCAGTATCAACGTTGTTCTATATTCTGTTCTTTTTCTATCTTCAGTTTATGCCACCCATTGGTGTTTGATTGTTTATAAGTGTATACACCTCAGTCAGATCTCCTGTTATCATTCTCTCTTATCCTTCTCTTCCCATGGCTAAACAGATTGAACTCTTTAAACCTATTATCATAGCTTATCCCTAATAGTCACTCCACTCATTTACTGTAGTTGCTCCTCTTTGTATCCTCTCTATCTGAGCAACCTCTGTCCTTCAGTTTTGTGCCCACAATTGACCACAGTAATTCAAATGGTGTCTCACCAGTGATATGTACACATAGACTACAACCTCTTATATCTTGCTTACAATGTTCATCTTAATACACCATAATATATGATGACATTTCCTAGAAATGTGTTCACATGGAGCCTAGTGCTTCATTGCATTGTACATATTAATGTAAGAGGTCCACACTTCTGGCTTCATAATTTAAAACAAACTTGAGATCATCAGTTCTATGCCAGGCACGTTTTTTGCTACTGTATCTTCTGATGCTGTTGCAGCAAAGCCCCTGCAGAAATTTAAGATTATGGGGTGAGTCAAGTGAAAAGGAATTTTTTTTCAGACACCACTTTAGAAAGTAGAACATCATGATAAAACTATGCCAGTCTTATTTGCTTATGCTGCATTTGGGAACCAATGACCAAGGCCACTGGAAAATTGCAGAAAAGGTTACCCAAAATTGCGGAGCATTTTGCAAAATTTGCGGGAGATAGTGGGGGTTCTACTACAGACTCTGAGTGCTTCACAATAAATCTTTTAATGTTTTCTGCAGCATATATTAGTCAGTACAAATTGCTAAATGAATACACTGACACCTGAATATGTTTAAAACCCAAAGAAAAGTTTATGTTCCTAACAAGAATACTAAACTGATAAGCTATCATAAGCATTGCCCATCTTCCAAAATTTAAAAGCATCTGTCTCATACAGTGCTAAGTAGATTCTATAAAGTGAGGCACAGCAAATAAATATTAAATAAAGCCAAAAGAAATATATATTTTTTTTGTGTCTGGCAGTAGAATAATGAAGCCTAATCAACAGCTGTTTACAGTGCTCTGCCAGCTATTTACCCACTTAGGTACAAGAAAAAATAAGCAGAGTGGTGAATAATTGAGTTTTAGTAAAATGTTGTTAAATTGTTTAATGGTCATAATTTGTACTGTAGGTACTGTACACTATATTTGAAATCACATATTTAAACATTAAATCTGGGGATTATTGGGCTGGCAGTATAATCTAGAGGTAAGAGTAACAAACTGCGAATGAGCTAACAACATCTAGCAGACCTGGGTTTGATTCCACAACCTCCACTTGCATACCGTGTGATTCTAAGTCACTTATCCTCTCAGTGCTCCTGCATTGTACCTGAAAATAGGCATTAGTGCCTAAGTGGGCCTTAAGTAGCTACCAAAAAATAAAAAAAAATACCAATATATTTTTATTGCATCATGCAGTAGTCAGGGTACCCTGTAATGATTTTGTTTAGTTAAAGATAAATGTTCAGATATATTTTGTGTTTTATAAGCTTGATTTTAGACTTTAGTCAGGTTTTTATTACAGTCTTTGCATGTGAGCATCCAGGAGGTAGTTACTAAGAATGAGATCGCTGTTACCAATTGGCTTATTCAAATTTAAAATTGGCAGGGTCATCCAAAAATCCTCAGCTGTTTGAATCAAAACTAGTCTGAATGAAAGTATGCTCACAAGAAATAACTTGCCCTGCCACTTACAAAAAGGCTTCATAGTTAGCACCCCATTTAAGTGAATGGGATAATTTGCACCTTTTCTCCCCTCATTTGTTTCAGTCTGCGTGACAACAAAATGTTTTCTTATAGACTGCTTCAACACAAAAGAAATGGTAAGTGTTTAAGTGTACTTATGCTTGGCCAGTGGATTTTGAAACCAAACAAGACAAAGATTCAAAAGAAATCAGTGTCACATAAAACCCTTGCTCTACCTTGCATTGCATTTTTTTGGACAAACCCAAGTCTGCATGCAAAATTGTCACTATATTGTGAATATTTTATTAAAAATGTTAATACTTTTTACACAGTTCAATATAAAAACTCAAAAATTGCAAGAAATTGCAGAACGTGTCAGTTTTTGCAGAGAATGATGAAAATTGCGGATTCCGCAAAACAATTGAAGGGGCAATTTTCCAGTGGCCCTGCCAATGACCAGGCAGGTCATATGGTATATGTAGTCCAGGGGAGGTTTGAGGAGCTGGGCTGATTTGTGATGAGGTAGGAACCTTCTTGGAGGTGCTTCCAGTACCCAGAGCAAAACACAGCAAGGAATCTGAGGATAGATGAATTTAACACATGGCTAAGGGAGTGGTGTCCATCCAAAGGGTATGGGCTGGTGGGAGGGTGGGAAAGGACATGGGAGGACAAGGATCGCTATGCCAAGGACAGGCTTCACTTAAGTGGGAAGGGAAAGAAGGTCTTGAAATAGAAATTGGAGGAATGCTTTGGAAACAATGAGAATTTAAACTGGTAGTGGGGGGTGGCAAGTGGGAAGAAGTTCAGCAGAATCCTCAGGCAATGAAGGCTAACAAGCTTACCCTCATGCTAGCAGCAGGGGACTTAGGGAGAGGTCAGGAGGGGGTGCAAAAGGGAGAGAGGTAAAGGGATTGTGGTGGAGGGTGGTAACCTTGAATGCTAGGAGTCTAGGGAGCAAAACAGCAGAGCTACAAGCTCTCATGGTGGATGGTGAGGTGGATATGGTGGGCATAACTGAGACATAGGCCAACCATTACCATGACTGGGAACCTGGCAGCACCAGGGTATAGGATATTTTGGAGGGACAGGGTAAAAGGGAAGGAAGGGAGGTGCCAATACATGCGAAGGGAGATCTGAAGTGGGTCAGGGAGAAAGGGGAGGAAGGCAACACAGAGTCATTATGGATGCAGCTCCAGGATTCTAAAAATAGGACCCTGAGGATGGAAGTTGTGTTCAGGCCACCATCTCAGACTGAGGAGTTAGGCAAGGAACTAGCAGGGCAAATCAGAAGGACCTGTGGAAGGGGCAGTACAGTGACTGTGGGTGACTTCAACCTGCCAGGAGTAGATTGGGGTACCCCAGCCACCACAAATAGGTGGTAGCAGATACTTCTGGTTGCCTTTTAGAACAGCTTCCTATTGCAGATAGTCAACAAGCCAACCAGGTTAGGGAATACCCTTGACCTAGTACTGGCAAATGGTGAATTTGTGAGGGGACTGAGGGTGTAGGAGCCACTGGCAGGGAGTGACCACCACTCTGTGTGGTTCAGGTTAAACATGGGGAAGGAGGGAGTAGGATCAGGAACAAGGGTGTTAGACTTCAGAAGGGCTGACTTTGGGAGGATGAGGGAAATAGTACAGGGGTATCTGGCCAGGATCAATCAAATATAGACATTAATCAGAGGTGGGAAGTCATTAAACAGGGTATTGAGGAGGCAACTGCAATGTATACAAGGGGCCAGAGTACAAGGGTAAGGGCCAAGAGGCCTAGCTGAGTGATCAGGGGAGTCATGGAGAAAGTAAGAAAGAAAAGAGCTGCCTTTAGACAGTACAAAAGAATAGGGAGAGGGGAGGGGAGGACAGAGAGATTACCTGAAGGAGTCAATGGAGGCAACAAGGGCAGCCAAGGTAGCCAAGGTATCCCATGAACTCAGGCTAGCACAGGGCATTAAATGCGGAGAGAATGACTTCTTCAGGTACATCAGGGAGAAACAGTACTACAAGGACTAAATAGTAAGGATAAAAAGGGTTGGGGTGGGAGGATAAAGGGGAGGAAAAGGTAGACACATTAAATGAGTACTTCTGCTCAGTATTTATGAAAGATAAAGGGGAGCAGTACCTAAGGGAGCTGGGGTGGTGGGAAAGGGAGATGAGGAGAAGACAGACAGGGGAAATCCCAGTGAGCAGTGTACTAGAGGGCTTGAGAGCACTGAGGAAGGACACAACACCAGGGCTGGATAGCATACACACCAGGGTGCTAAGGGTGCTAGCAGAAGATTATTTTCTTTATTTATGCTTTTGGTAACCAGGTAGGCAAGCTGATCCAAGGGACCATTTTCGGTTGCAACACAGGCCACACAGTGACAGACAATAGCAGAGACAGACAATATGTACAACTAAGACAGTTAGGTACAAGTTACAATACTGTGTAGGATACACTGTATAAAAATGGAAATCAACAGCGGCTTTAAACATCATAATTAAAGAAAAAAAAAACAAGTACATACCATTTTTAAGCAAATGCATCACTGATTACAGATAGTCAGGTCAGATTGACAGTCATGTTGCAATACAACACTGCATATCAGGTTAACCATGCATCAGTTTAATGTAGTGCGAGTTAAGACAGCCTTTAGACCATGGAAGTTGCACAGAAAGAGTATGAGAATGGATGTTTCACAACAACAAATTATTCCCAAATGTAGCACAGAAAATAAGTGCCATAACGGTAACATGGTATAAGGTGCAGTGGAGGTAAGGCATGTGGCTCAGTTTTGCCTCAAGGCAGATTTCTGGTGGGTGTGATACCTAGGAAGCAAGAGCAGGTGGTCTGCGACTTGAGCCAGTCTTTTAGCTTCAGTTTGAAGATCTGATGTGAGAGCATAGTTCAGATGGCAAGCGGTAGTCTGTCCCAGAGAAAGGGGGCACAGACAGAGAAGGCCTTGCTCCCCATGACAGAAGGGGGGGATGGAAGAGGCCCTGATAGAGTGGATTGTTACAAACACACTCCGCAGGTCAGGCCCTCTGCTCCCACAGTGTCAACCTCTGAGTGCAATAGTGTGAACAGGTAACAGGCAGGGTAACCCTCCAGTCTGCTTTTGGGTAAGAATCACCTTTAGTCTCAAGTTCTGGGGGGATTCCAACTGTGAACCCAAAGTACAGGCTCAGATACGTACCCTCTCCGGGGATTGTGGTACAATCTTTCGCTAGGGGCACCAAGCCAGGCTTCGAAAATGAACCCTTGTAACTCTATAAGGGACCTGAGGTATATTCTTACCTTTTTACTCAAGCTCAGTAATACCATCTAGATGTTGAACCATTTTGTCAGACTTAACCCTCTATACGTCACATGCAAAAAGAACTGGCAGACACCCAAGCAGTCTTTTAAATAAAAAGTACTTTACTAAAAGATTATAAAAATATGAAACACATATAAACACAGAACAATATATCAAAGAGCATCACAATCACATAAAAGAAAAACAAGGAAAACTACAGAACAAACTCCTACCAAAATATATTTAGACTTTTTCTATCTAATGTATTACCTCTGGAAGTGCTGAAGTTACATCAGAGAGCTGTGTCTTTCTAGAGTCCCAAAGATGGTATATCTCATAGTTCCCAGTTACAAGGACACATTTCAACCCCATCTTCCCACCCCCTTGGTGAGTCATCTAGCTCCTCCTTTTTAGAATTAAAAACTCCAAAAATGATTTTGTAGCAGAAGGTATGTTAAATAATGTCACATCAGAAGGAAAAGCACTTCCTAAATATGAATCCTTAATTAAACATTTTCTCTTTGATCTTGTGTGGTTTCCTGTTCCCAAGGCAAATTCAAAGGGTTTTACAACTTTTAACACCATGTTGGTATCAATGGCCTGTTCCTCTTAAAATGTCACAAAGATTTATTAGGCTTATCCTCCGGCAGATGGCCATAAAATGCAACTTCTCAAGGAAGTTAATTACATTACAGAGATCTCCTGGTCAGTCTACATATTCTGTAGCATCACTGAAATGTGGGGTTGGGGGGGCCATGGAAGTCCAGGCTGTCTTATGTGAGACAATCACATACTATATTTTAATTTTACAAATATCATTCAATAATCATAATCAGCTGGCCAAGCGTCACAATCCTCCCCATCTAGTCTGAATTTGGGGGCTCTATCCCTTGCATGGGATGTGCTCCCTAAGTCAGTTCACTCCTCATGTAGATGCAACAAGCCATCTGTGTTCTGATTGGTCACTCCAGCCCTATGTAAGATCATCATGTCATACTTTAATTTAGAGTAAAAAAAAACTAACAAGCAAAACAAAAAAAAGTGTGTGTTTGTCTGAGTTAACTGAACTAAAAGGTTATCTGAACAGTTATCTAGGTGTAAATCTCAGGTGATTGAAAGGACTTGATAGCTGTGAGGTTTAAATTACTTGTAGAAAGATCTAGTAAGTAGGGGGAGTGGCTTAGCTAGAAGGAAGCTACATTTAAAGACTGCCTTAGAAAGATTTTGCTTGTAGCTTGGCAGAAGGCACCAGGAGAAAGGACTGCTGTGTGACTGGACTTCTCTACTGGGACTATATTACCCTCCTTCCCTCCCCTCCACCCTCCCACCCAAAACTAGTTCTACTTTTATAGGCACAGAATTTGACTGACAACAGGAACTTCCTGTTTGGGAGCAGGAAGTGAGTGATCACAGAGCCACCAAAGACCCACCATCCTAGAAGGGCAAGAGTAGCTCTCTGGCCCCTCTAGCTGCTGGAGGTCTGCCTCTGAGCAAGTAAGGGGTCTACTGAGAAATATAGGATATTCTTGTCTCAGAACAGGACAATCAGGAGCTTAAAGGGCACACAGGCAGAAAGTAAGGAGAGAGAGAAAAAAACAGAGGAAAGAGTAAGGATTGCAAACAGTTAAGGGGCCAGAAATAAGACATGATGGGAGTGGTGCAGTGCAGTGGCTGTGGAGCAGCAGTCTTCTGGGAGATGTTCTGGAGGATGCGGTGTTGTCCCATCTGCAGGCACCTCTCTGGGCTGAGGGAGGAGGTTGCTCATCTCCAGGCTGAGTTGGCCAGGATTTGTGGGACCTCCTCTTCCATCCAGGGACCACCAGTGCCACTGCCGTTGCCTCATAGGTTGCCAAGAAAGAGGAGAGGTTGGACCACAGTGGGCTCAGGGAGGGTGAGGGTGGTGGAACAGAGGTGCATCCCTCCAGTTGTACCTCTCCACAATTCCTATGCCGTTCTGGCAAAGTGTGGTTCCTCTATGGAGGTACCCGAAGTGGAGACCAAGGAGGATACTGGGAACCTCCACAAAGGAGACCCACAGGAGGATGGCAGGGAACCCCACAGGGGAAGAAAACAACTCCTGGTGGGGGACTCCATTGTTAGGAAGGTAGAACTGGAGGAGGAAGGGGAGAGGGAGGTAAGGTGCCTGCCTGGTGCCATGGCTTGAAGGGACAGGGAGCAAATCCTCAGGATTGTCGGAGCAGCTGCACAGGGGAGCGAGCTGGATGTCATTGTCCACCTAGGGACAAATGACCTGGCTAAGAAAGGGATTAGAGAAGTGCAGGAAGAGTTTTTGGAATTGGGAAGGGGCCTTAGACAAGTAGCATGCACGGTAACCTTCTCGGAGGTGCTGCCCATTTATGGTGTAGGAGAGGCTAGGGTGTTCCGCACCATGGGATTCAATCAGTGGTTGAAAAACTGGTGTGGAGCTCAGGGATTTGGCTTCATTGGGGACTGGGGGTCCACCTGGAGTGAAGGAGCCTATACTGGCATGATGGACTGCATCTGTCCAGGAGGGGAACCAGGATCCTAAGTGATAGGTTTAAATGCTTCATTGGCAACATTAAACTAACCACTGGGGAGGCACTGGAAAGGAACTGAAATCCTAGCCCCAAAAATCTGGTAGTAAGTGTGGTAAATACTAACATAGAGGTGGCGATAGGAAGGCAGGGGTAAATGGAGAAAGTGACAAAGGCAAGAAGGACAGGATGGGGCAAAAGAGTAAGGCCATCAGGAAATGGAGGGTAATGAGTACCAATGCCCGTAGTCTGGGCAACAAGCTCCTGAGCTGGAGGCCTTGATGGAAGAGGGATGCCTGATATCGTAGCAGTCACAGAAACATGGTACACAGAGAACCATGACTGGGATGTTAACATACCAGGGTACATAACCACAGGAGAGACAGGCAGGGGAGAAGAGGGGAGGAGTAGCTCTCATGTAAAGGAAGGGATAAAAGCAACTGAACAAAAAGAGTAAACAGGGAGGAGAGGAGGCACTGTGGGTCACCTTGAGACTGAAAGGCACCAGAATCTGCACGGGTTGGGTACAGACTCCATGTCAGGGGAGGAATGGACAAGGATATGATAGAAGGCATTCTTAGAATGGCAGAGAAAGGGGAGATACTGTTGATGGGAGACCTGAATATGCCAGATGTTAACTGGAGCACATTTGCTGCAGCCACATCGAAGAGCAGGGCCATTCTTGATGCCATACAGGTGACAGGCCTCAGACAGCTAGTTTTGGAACCCACTCATGAGGGAGCAATCTTAGACCTCGTACTCTCAAACGGGGGAAGTGAGAGGATCTCAGATCTAGAAGTGGGTTGCCATCTGGGAACAAGTGACCATCAAACAGTGTGGTTCACGTTAAACTCAGCTACAGAGTCAAGCCATACAAAAGTGAGGGTACTGGACCTCAGGAGGGCTGACTTTGGCAAGATGAGAGTGCCTCAGAAAGCACTAGCAAACAGGCTAGAAAGAGGTGTGGAGCAACAATGGGAATTATCAAACTGCCATCACAGAGGCAACAAGCCTTTGTGTGAAGCAAATAAACAAATCAAAATGAAAGAAAAAGCCACTATGGTTCTCAAAAGAGGTGGCTGTGAAAGTCAGGAAGAAAAAGATAGCATTTGAAGTATAAGGAAACACAGAAGGAGTAGGACAGAGATCTGTACCAGTTAAGGCAGAAGGAAGCAGGGATGGAAGTCAGAATAGCAAAGGCCCAAACTGAGGAAAAGATAGCCAACTCGGTTAAGAAGGGGGATAAAACCTTTTATAGGTACATCAGCGAGTGTAGAAAGACAAAGGGAGGGATAGTGAGGCTGAATAGAATGAACGGTGAGTGGGCAGAGTGGGACAGTGAAAAAGCAGGGATACTGAACAAATATTTCTGCTCAGTATTCGCAAAAGAGGAGGGGAAGTGCCTAATCCAATTAACGGAAGCACTCTTGATAGGGGTTGATCCCAGTCCTCACAGAAGAAAGGGTTCTGCAAGAACCCTAAAACTGAAGGTGGACAAAGCAATGGGCCTGATGGAATTCACCCCAGAATTCAAAAGAATTAAGTGGGGAACTAGTGAAACCACTGGCTACTCTTTTTAATAAATCATGGGAGGATGGTGTGGTACCCAGGACTGGAGGAGAGGCGGATGTGATTCCCTTCACAAAGTGGGACCAAGACAGAGGCAGGAAACTAAAGACCTGTCAGTCTGACCTCTGTGGTAGGGAAAGTGATGGAGTCACTGCTGAAGGAAAGAATAGTTGAGTACCTAGAGGCCAGTGGGGCACAGGACCCAAGGTAGCATGGGTTCACAGCGGGAAGGTCATGTCAGACAAATCTAATAGATTTCTTTGACTGGGTGACTAAAGTAGTAGACCGGGTGGGCTGTGGACATGGCTTATCTAGACTTTAGCAAGGCATTTGAAACAGTCCCACACAAAAAATTAATAGTTAAATTAACCAGCCTGGGAGTGGGTCCCAGGGTGGTAGTCTGCGTAAAACAGTGGCTGGACAACAGGACACAGAAGGTAATTGTAAATGGAGTCCACTATGAAGAAAGAGGGGTTACTAGTGGGGTACCGCAGGGTTCAGTATTGGGTCCAGTCCTTTTTAATGTCTTCATAAGTGACATTGCAGAGGGACCGGAAGGAAAAGTATGCCTCTTTGCAGATGACACAAAGATCTGCAACAGGGTTGATACACAAGGAGGCATGGAAAGAATGAGAAGGGACTTAGAAAGGGTGGAGGAATGGTCAGAAGTATGGCAGCTAGGATTCAGTGCAATGAAGTGTAAAATAATGCACCTGAGAAACAAGAACCCAGGATAAGAATACACAATGGGTGGGGTAGGTAGTAACAACAACAGAAAAGGAAAGGAACCTGGGGGTAATCATATCAGATGACCTTAAGGTTAACAAGCAATGTGAGAAGGCAGTAAAGAGGGCTGGCGGGATACCGGGATGCATAGGGAGAGGCATCAGCAGCAGAAAACAGGAAGTTGTTATCCCTCTGTACAGACAGTTGGTGAGACCCCATCTGGAGTACTGTGTTCAGTTCTGGAGACCCCATCTCCACAAGGACATAGACAGGAAGGATTCAGTCCAGAGGAGGGCAACTAAAATGGTGCAGGGTCTGCAAGAGAAGCCGTATGAGGAGAGACTAAAGGAGCTTAATATGTATACCCTTGAGGAAAGAAGGGAGAGGGGGGACATGATAGAAACTTTTAAGTACCTTAGTGGAATCAACAAAGTTCAAGAGGGTAGCATCTTTCAGAAAAAGAGACAGGCAAGAACAAGGGGACAGAATTTAAAGATAGAGGGGGCAGTTCAGGGGCAATGTGAGGAAGTATTATTTCACAGAGAGGGTAGTGGATGCATGGAACAGCCTTTCTGCGGAGGTTGTGGGGTCTAAAACTGTGGGAGAATTCAAGAATGCATGGGACAGACATAAGGCAATTCTTGTGGGGGGTAGGAAGAAATAGGCTGTTGGTTAACTAGGATCTGCGGCCTATCCTGTAGGTAGGGAAATGGGCAGACTAGATGGGCCAAGTGGTCCTTATCTGCCATCAAAGTCTATCTTTCTATACCCTTGCAAGGCAAAAATCCATCTTAATAGTCTACCATTAGTTTTTTCCATTTGTGTCAGCCAAACCAGGGGGTTGTGGTCAGTTTGTACCTCAAAATGCTGCCAATATAAGTATGGCTCTAACTTCTTTAGGGACCACACTATGGCAAGACACTCTTTTTCCACAGCAGTGTAAGACTGCTCCTTGGGAAGTAACTTTTTACTCAGGTGCACTACAGGGTGATCTTTACCTTGGTAGGATGTACTGTCCCGATATCCATGCTGAGGCATACGTCTGGACTATAAAGGGTCAGCTATAGTCAGAACTTGTCAGCACAGGAGCACTGCACAGTGCCTCCTTCAGTCTGGTAAAGGCTTTTTCACAGGCTGGTTCCCAGGTAATTTTCTTAGGCATCTTTTTCTTTACCAGGTCAGATGGGGAGCAGATAGGACACTGTAATTGGGTACAAATTTCCTATAGTACCTTGCTGTCCCTAGAAAACTCCTGACCTGCTTCTGCATTTCTGGTCTGGGCCATGCCTTGATCATCTCTATTTTTACTTGGTTAGGACGGAGCTGTCCCTGGCCTACTACATGCTCAAGGTATGCCACATCAGCCATGGCCACCTGGCACTTCTCAGCTTTGACAGTGAGCCTGCATTCTGCATCCTGCCCAGCACTTCCCTAAGGTGGGACAGGTGTTCCTCCCAGCTGGCACTAAAGATGGCAATGTCATCCAGGTACACTACGGTGTACTCCTCAGCACCATTTAACACCTGGTTCATCAATCTTTGGAAAGTGGCCAGGGCATTTTTCATTCTGAAAACCATTACTTTAAATTCAAATAAGCCTAGCAGAGGGATGAAGGCTGACCTCTCCCTAGCTCTGTCAGTTAACTCTGCCTGCCAATATTCCTTTGTCAGGTCAATAGTTGTGAGGCAGGTCACCCCTCCCAACTTGTCCAGGAGTTCATCCATCTGGGCCATTGGGTGGGTGTCTGACTTTGTGACTGCATTCAGTCCATGATAGTCCACACAGAAATGAGTAGAGCCATCTGGCTTGGGCACAAGGACTACGGGTGAGGCCCAGGGGCTGTGGGATCTTTGGATTACCCCTAAATCCAGTATTTCCTCCACCTCCTTCCTAATGTCCTTTTGGACAGCCTCTGACACTCGATATGCTGTCCGCCGTATGGGCATCTGTGTCCCTGTCTCTACATCATGCATCACCAAGGGTGTTAGTCCAGGCTTGGCACTAAACAGTGGTGCAAAGTCTGCTAAAACCTCCCTTACTTCCTGGATCTTGTCCGGGGCCATCTGAGGTGACAATTTAACTGCCTCTACAGAGGACTCCCACTTGCATTCTTCTAGCAAGTCCAGAATGGGGTCTCCATCATCCATCCCCTCCCCAGGACTACATACTGCAAGCACCATGTCAGCCCTATTAACATATGGCTTCATCACGTTGACATGGTACATTCTTTCTGTATGTCTTCTGTCAGGTAATTCTATGATATAGTACACGTCATTTACCTTTCTAACTACTTTGTATGTTCCTGCCCACTCAGCCTGCAGCTTGTCTTTCTGGACCAGAATAAGGACCCTGACTTCCTGACCCACTGTGTATGAGTGAGCTCTGGCTCTGTGGTCGTACCACACTTTTTTTTTCTGTTGGGCAGCTGCCAGATTGCTCCGGGCTGTCCCCATAAGCTCCTTTAGCCTTTATCTAAACCTACGGATGTAATCCACTGTGAGAGTGCCCTGGGTGGCATGCTTGCCTTCCCAGTCCTCCTGGATCAAGTCTAGGGGCCATGTACCCAGCGTCCATATAAGAGCTTGAACGGGGAAAACCCTTTCAACTCTTGGGGCACCTCTCTGTATGCAAACAACAGGTGGGGAAGATATTTCTCCAAGTCCTTCCCATGCTGTTCAGCAAATGCTTGGAGCATTGACTTCAGGGTACCATTAAATCTTTCCACAAGCCCATTGGCTTGAAGGTGATAAGGCGCTGTGTGCCTCTGCACCACCCCACACTTCTCCCACAAACATTTAATCAGGTCTGACATGAAGGAACCCCCTCAATCGGTGATAACCTCCTATGGAAACCCAACACCGGAGAAAATCCCAAGTAAGGCATCTGCCACTTTGTCCTCAGTGAGGACAGGACAACTGCCTCTGGATACTGGGTGGCATAATCCACCACAGTCAGGATGAACCTCTTCCCAGAGGAGCTGGGGGTATTTAAAGGCCCCACAATTTCCATTCCCACCCTCTGGAATGGCTCCTCCACTATGGGCAATGGAATTAGGATGACTTGGGTTTTCTTACTTCCCTTCCCTATTTCTTGGCACCTGTGACAAGACCTGTAATACTCCTACACCTGCTGGGTGAAGTTGGGACAATAGAAATTCTGAGCCAACCGCTGCATAGTGCACATGATTCCTAGATGACCAGACAAAGGAATGTCATGTGCAATCTTAAGCAACTGTTCATGGTACCCCCGGGGAATGACAAGCTGCCTGCCTATCATCCCTCCCTCTGTCTTTACAGCCTGAGTATACAACAGTCCATTTTCCCAATAAACCTTATGCTTACTGTCACCTCTCTGTCCTCCATCAGAGTCTGCCCAAACCCTCAACTTCTCCAGACTAGGGTCACTTTTCTGAGCAGCTGCAAACTCCTTACACATTCCTAAGGCATGGGACAGGTCCCCTTCAGTTTCTAAACTAGGGTCCCTAGCACTAGCATCAGGGCACTCAGGATCACTGCCATCCCTAAGCCTCTGACAATGGGTCACCCCTCCTTCTTCAGAATAACCCTTCGTAACTGTGTGGTTAACTACTACTGGGGAAATTTCTACCCCCTTTTCATTAGTCTCCATATCAGCAGACATGGGCTGGAAAACCAGCCTCCCAATGGTTTCCACAATGGCTTCCATGGGGTCTGGGGAACTACAATTTCCCCTTCCTACTTGGCTATGGATAACTGCACACACCATACCCTGTTTGAGATTGTTGCCAAGGATGACATCAACTGCTAACGTTTTGGCTACAGCCACCTGTTGCATAGTTCCCTCTGTTTCACCCCAGTCTAGAAGAACACTAGTGAGTGGCAATGTTTTCTCTTCCCCAGTGAAGTCTTGTACAGTTACAAATTCATTGGGTATAAGCTGACCAGGCTCTGCCAGATCCCCTTTTACCAATGTCAGGGATGCCCCTGTGTCTCTTAACCCTTGTGTCTGTACACCATTCACCGTGATTGGGTGCATGTGTTCCTTCATGTTTGCAGGCATGCTTCCAGAGACACACAAACAGCCCACTTCTTTCCTAGCCTCATTTTGCATATTGCTCATCCTTTTGGGACACTGTCTGGCACTATGCCCATTTTCTTTTCAAACCCAACATTCGTTTCTTTTCTCAGAAAAATATTTTCTTTGAAATGTGGGGCTAACTGGTTTCAGTGGAGGCAGTGAGGGTTTTAGCTGCCCTGAAGGTGCGCATTTCCCTTTCTGCACTGCCATGCCCGCCCCATACGCTCTCAGAGCAGGTCTGCTCTTGGCATAGCAGTCCAAGAGTTCAGCAGCCTCTTGCACTGTTTTGGGATATCAGTCCTCCAGCCAAGTTTTCAGCTCTGCTGGGCATGCCCCAAACAACTGTTCTAACAATATAGCATTTTAAATTTTATCTACAGAGTTTGCTTCAATTCTTCCCACTAACGTTTTAAAAACTGACATTGTTTCATGGCTAGCTCCTCATAGCTCATATCAGGGCTTCTCCTGAGCTTATGGAATTTAGTTCTGTATGCTTCTGCAGTCTAATCAAACTTTTAAAAAAAAAAAGCTTTAAGTTTGCTGTAATCATTACTGTCCTCATTGTCCATTTGACCCAATACATCCAGAGCTTTCCCAGTAAGTAGTGGGGATAGCTGGAAGCTCCAGGACCCTCTAAGAATCTTTGCCTGAATACAAACTTTTTCAAAGGAATTTAAAAAAACATACGTATCCTCCCCCTCTTTAAATTCCGCTCTCAATTTGGAATTCAATTTGTAACCCAGTCCTGTAGTTCCAGTTGAACCCAAGCCACTTATCTGCTCTGGTGCTGGTGGTTGGAGTCATAACTTCTCCAGTTCATGTCACCTCTGGTGCTCACACTCTTCACAGTCTTCCTCTCACTGTTCTTACTCCTTCTTCTCCTTTGCGGCTCACTTCTCTCACTCAGCCTCTCTCTGTTCTTGCTCCCTCTTCTCTTATGCAGCTCGCTGCTCTTGTTTCTCTTCTGTCTGGAACTCCAGCTCCATTCTGCACAACTCAGTCTGCAGCCTGATTGCTTCTTGCTCCAGAATGCTGGTGACCTTCCCCTGCTGCTGTGGCCCTGGGCTTGCACTGGCCATGCTGTCCTCCCCACCCAATCTGGACATTGCACTGGCCGCTGGCCTCTCCATGCCCAAGGTTTGGTCCTTTCCAGTCATAGTCTGTGACTCTATGCTCTGGGAATCTGCTGCCATCAAGGCATCCATGAGGGTTCTGTTTGGTGGATCTCCCCTTGTGGAGGGCTCCTTTGTCCTGGCACAACTGCCTCAAGTAGTCTGCAATGTACCCTCTGTAGTTGGAAGCCATATTCTTCCCTAACTATGGCTACTCTAACTCACACTTTAGAAAAAAAATAACACAGGTAGGAACTTGACTGTAAGCAAAATGATATAGTTCTGTTTCCTTTTCAAAAAAAAATAATCACTGCCTTATTTTGCAAGTGAGCTGAACAGTATTAAGCTGACAAACTGAACAGTTAAAGCTTGTGTTATCAAATTTTATCTCACCGCTGCTAACCAAATTTGTCACAAATGCACTCCTCAGGTCAGGCCCTCTGCTCCCACAGTGCCAACCTCCGAGAGCAATAGTGTGACCAGGTTAACAGACAGGGTAACCCTCCAGTCTGCTTTTGGGTCTGAATCACCTTTAGTCTCAAGTTCTGGGGGGGTTCAAACTGTGAACCTTATGCTAGCGTACCCAATGTACAGGCTCAGATATTTATTTATTTACTGAGTATAATTGGAATTACAAACCTTTGAGTCACAGACTCTTTTGCAAAGGCTCCACATCAGTTATAGAGGGTGGAGGGTATACATTTATAGAAAACGAACATATACAAACAGCATTAGTTTAACAGTACTGGGTAATGCAGTCCTGACATTATCTTAGTTAACCAGTGACAGTAGTTGGCAGCATTCAAGATGTCCCTTATCAGAGAAGTGCAGGATGTTGTTTTGTGGGATCTAGAGAGACCCTGTGTCAGGTAATTGGTCAGGGGGGAGGGTGTGAAAGCACAAGTGGAAGGCTGTGTGTTATCCACAGTCACATATTGGCAACTCAAGGAGTTGTGCTTTGAGGCCTGTTTTAAATAGGGAGAGACTATGGGTCTGTGAGATGGGGGGTAGAGAGTTGAGCCAAAGTGGAGCACAATAGCGGAAGGATCTTTGCCCAAGGGATGTTCTACAGTGGGGGACAAGGAATGAGGTGTTGGCTGCGAGTCTTGTATTACGCCTGTGGTGGGCTGCGCTGATAATTGAGAGAAGGCCAATGAGAGCTAGCTGGAGATGTATCTTTTTTGCAAGGGGATTGCGGTACAATCTTTTGCCAGGGGCACCAAGCCAGGCTTCCAAAATGAACCCTTGTAACTCTATAAGAGACCTTAGGTATATTTTTACCTTTTTATGCAAGCTCAGTAACACCATCAAGCTGTTGAACCGTTTTGTCAGACTTAACCCTTGATACGTCACATGCAAAAAGAACTGGCAGACACCCAGGCAGTCTTTTAAATAAAAGGTACTTTACTAAAAGATTATAAAAATATGAAAAAAATGTAAACACAGAACAATATATCAAAGAGCATCACAATCACATAAAAGAAAAACAAGGAAAACTACAGAATATACTCCTACCAAAATACATTTAGACTTTTTCTATCTAAAGTATTACCTCTGGAAGTGCTTAAGTTATATCAGAGAGCTGTGTCTTTCTAGAATCCCAAGATGGTATATCTGTATTCCCCAGTTACAAGGATACATTTCAACCCCATCTCCCAACCCCCTTGGTGAATCATCTAGCTCCTCCTTTTCAGAATTAAAAATTCCAAACATGATTTTGTAGCAGAAGGTATTTTAAATAATGTCACATCAGAAGGAAAAGCACTTCCTAAATATGACTCCTTAATTAAACATTTTCTCTTTGATCTTGTGTGGTTTCTTGTTCCCAAGGCAGATTCAAAGGGTTTTACAACTTTTAACACCATGTTGGTATCAATGGCCTGTTCCTCTTAAAACGTCATAAAAGTTTATTAGGCTTATCCTCTGGTAGATGGCCATAAAATGCAATTTCTCAAGGAAGTTAATTAAATTACAGAGCTCTCCTGGTCAGTCTACATATCCTGTAGCTTCACTGAAACCTGGAGGGGGGGGCTTGAAAGCCCAGGCTGTCTTATGTGACACAATCACATACAATATTTTTATTTTACAAATATCATTCAATAATCCTAACCAGCTGGCCAAGCATCATACAGGTTACCACCTTAGAGGTAAGAAACTGGGAGAATGGGGACTTCTGAGCATTCCTGAGAGTGGAGTCAACTGTACAGCCCATGGCATATACATGTTGACCCTGTAGTGAGAGCCAACCTAAGGACTGATATAGAATGCAGTGATGAGTAGAGGAGGGTGACTGGAGGGCAAAGCGACAGACAGAGTTATATGTGGTACTTAGATGAGAGCGAAATGAGGTGGATGTGGAGGAGAACACAGGATAGCAATAGTCCAGAAGTGGCAGGAGATTTCCCTGGGCAATTGCAAGATGAGTCTCAGGGGTCAGGGAGTGGTTTACACAGTAGGCTGCCCCCAACTTTTGGTGGACCCTCTTTATAATGTTAGAAATATGGCCATTGTAGGTAAAGGAGGGAATAAGAGTCACACCAAAATATTTGAAGGAGGATACAAGGTCGAGACGAGGGCCAGCAAGGGTTGCTATGTGTAATTTGTTGTCAGTTTTGGCAGCCTTTGTAAGGTACGGTTTTGATCCAAATAACATAGCCTTAGTTTTTTTCTCATTAACCAGGAGTTTTTTTGAGAGGAACCAGTTGTGAGATGCACCATAGTAGTGGTGAGGGTGGAGGATATAGATTTGAGGGATGTGGCACTATGGAAAATGACAAGGTCATCAACACAGAGGAGCGCTTTGTAGTTTATGCTGTCATCGGGAAGGTTATTAATAAACAACGAGAATAGTAGGGGCCCGAGTATAGAGCATTGGAGTACACCAGTGTGGATGGGTAAGGCAGTAGAGGCAGCTTTGCCTATCAAAACAGATTGTGATCTATTTGAGAGGTAGCTGGAGAACCAGGTAGTGGCATCTGGGGAGCAGCCTAGGTTTTGCAGGGTGGATATGAGAAGGTGGTGATCCACTAGGTCAAAGTCTTTTGATAGGTCCTCAAACACTGCACCCGTGACCATGCCCATGTCCATGCTTCTGAGGATGTGGTTTGAGAAAAGGGCTAAGGCAGAGGCAGTGCTGTGTTGTTTGTGGAATCCCTGTTGGAGTGGACTCAGAAGGTTGTGGCTAACCAGGTAATCAGATCGATGGTGGTGGATGATTTTTTTCTAACAGTTTGCTTAGGTGCGGGAGGAGGGTGATGGTTTCAGGGGCCATAGAATCACTGGATTTAAAGATAGGCACAACATGCACATATTTCCATGAATCAGGCATGGTAGATGAGGAGAGGGAAAGATTAAATATGTGGGTTAGTGGCCTAACCAGGGCTGGGGAGAGGATTTTCAAGAAGGTGTGATGCAGGCCATCACTGCCTGGGCTGCCACTAGTGAGTAGTGTTTTTAGGAGCTTGCTAGTGACACTGTGGTCAATGGATGTAAGGTAGAAGACAGGGTTGGTTTGGTGAGGATGGTGTGGTGGCTTTTTCTGGGCAGAAGGAGGTATAGGAGGGATTCTGTTGGTGTGGGACGTAAGGTCAGTGAACATTTTATTGAGAGTATCTGCAATCTCATCTGGATCAGTGGTGGGACCAGATGGGGAGGTAAGTTCAGTTATTTGTTTAGTTGATTTGGGGTTTAGGAGGGTGTTTATTGAGGCCCAGAAACTGCAAGGGTTTCTCTGAGAGTCAATTTGCAGATTGGTAAAATATTTATGTTTAAGTGATTTCACCGCCTGCTTGCAGGAGTTACGAAGTTACCTGTAAGCATTCCATAGTTGTGGGAAGGGGGATACCTTTAAGTCTCTCCATGTTTTGTCCCTGTGTTTCATTTGGGCCAAGAGGTTGCGTGATAACCAACTGGTATTTCCACCTTTCACCCTCCTGGTGGTGATTGGGTAGTATTTGTCCTGGATGGAGCAAAGAGTTTCCATGGCATCAAGAGCAAGGTCAGTCTGTTTGCAGATGACACCAAGATGGGAGCAGTAGTGGATGACTTGGAGGAGTGGCAGGGGTTGCAAGAGGACTTGGAAATATTGGAGTACTGGTCAGACACTTGGAATCTGGGGTTCAATGCCAAGAAATGCAAGGTGCTACATTTCAGAGCAAAACACCCAAGGAGGAGGAGCTACCAGCTAGGGGGATTCAGCTAGCCTAAACAGAGGAGGGGAAGAAGGATCTGGGGTTGATCATAATGGGAGCAATGAACAACTCCACACAGTGTAGAAAGGCAGCCGCAAAGGCTAACAGGATGCTGGGTTGTATTGCCAGAGGCATATCGTCCAGGAGGGGGATGGTGATCACACCGCTATATAGGTCACTGGTTAGACAACACCTAGAGTACTGTGTGCAGTTCTGGCATCCATACCTGAAGAAGGACATTAGGTCACTTGAGGTTGTGCAATGCAGAGCAACAAAAATAATACAGGGGCTAGGGGGCTTTCCCTCTGAGAGTAGGCTGAGGGAGCTGATCATGTACTCCTTGGAGGAGAGGAGGGATAGGGAGGACATGACTGAAACCTTCAGGTACATGAAGGGAATAAGTAAGGGGACACCTGAGGGCACAATCTGAGATTGGAGATGGGGAGGTTCAGGAGGGAAATGAGGTGACAATTATTTATGGAGAGGGTAGTGACAGGGTGGAATGCACTACCAGAGGAAGTGGTATCCTGTAAGACAGTGGGCTCCTTGAAAAGGGGATGGGACAGGGTAAAGGGGAGGGTCACTGGAGGAGGAAGGGGATGGAGGGGCAGCTGCAGTATAATGGCTGCCAACTGCACAATTGAGCAGACTCAGTAGACCAAAACGCCTTTATCTGCTGGCAAGTTTGTATCTTCATATGAATGTAAACCAAAAATTAGTATTTAAAAAATGTAATTCAGTTTAATGAAAAAATATACGAAATGTGTGCTGATGTTTATTGACGGGAATCAAAGATTTTCAACATGTATTGATGCAGCAAAACTAAACATGAGTTGAGCATATCATGCAAAGTTCAAGCGTTCATTTAAAAAAACAACTAAGTTCTTACCTCTATCAGTCCAGTTAGTCCTTCTTAAATAAATCATGTTTTTAAAGGGATAGCTTTGGAATTATTTTGGCTGGAAACTTATTTTTTATTTTAAATTAAAGCTTAGGCTAAGTCCAACATAACTGAGACAAGTTAGTACACTTGTGATGCATCACTGCTCGCTAAATGAGGAAATGCATCAATATGCTTTCAATAAAAAAATGGCTAAATGTATACTGATGCAGTTCAACTTGTATCAATGCATACAACCTACAGTATATTGACACAACTTAGCCATATTGTGCTGACTACAAGCTTTAATTTTAAAAAGAAAATGAAGATCCTACCTCTAACGGTTCTAGTGTAACTCTGCCAAAGAAACCTGATTCTGATTGTAGATTTGGTCACCAAAGTGACTGACAGAGGACTGAAGGTACATTTGCTCTACTTCAGCTTATGCAAGGCCTTCGATTCAGTACCAAACAGGAGACTGCTGAAGAAGTTGGAAGGCTTGGGAATAGAGTGGGGTTTAGTTTGATGGGCAGGAAGTGGGCTTGGGGGGAGGCAACAGAAGGTAGTTGTGAATGGTGTCAAACTGGAGGACAGGGTGGTCATAAGCAGAGTGCCAGAGGGATCGATCCTAGGACCTATCTTATTTAACATGTTAATAAATCACATGTAGGAAGGTGTCCAGGGGGCACCGAGTCTCTTTGCTGACAACACAAAGCTAAATATCAGGTAGATCATAAGGAAGGGGTGAAGGAGCTCTAGAAGAAATTAGAGAAACTAGGCAGGTGGTCTAAGGTCTGGCGGTTGAGATGCAATGCCAAGAAATGAAGGGTAATACTCTTAGAGCAGTGGAATTTATGGACAGAATACTAGATAGGAGGGGTTAGACTAGGCATCCAATAGAGGAGAGGGATCTGGGGGTCAGAATCAGTGACTCCCTCAAGCAAATTGACCAATACAACAAAGTATACAGCAAGGCATTGAGGATGCTGGGGTGTATACGGAAGGATTTTGACAGTAGGGGAAACAAAGTGATTCTGCCACTGTACAGATCCCTGATGAGGCCTCACCTGGAGTATTATGCCCAGTTCTGGAGTCCTCACCTGAGGAAAGATTTTGATAGACTAAAGTCAGTGCAATGAAAGGTCCCCAAGATGATCAAGGGATAACAGGGCAGATCCTGTGAGGAACAGCTCAAGGCCCTACATATATACTCAATGGAGGAAAGATGAGACCCCACCTCTTGAACACTGCCACTGTCGTTTCATTTATGAGGCCTGGAAGGTGATTTCACAGTTGCTGCACAAAATCACCTTTTGGGACTGAGTATCAAAATTTCACCACCATTGTTCATGAGGAAGGGTTCCAAAAAGGCCATGTTGAAAATTTGGTGAACAAATTCCTAAAAATGGCAGAGTTATGAGCGTTTGTTGAAAATTTTCTATGCAGGTGCATAACTTTGGTAATTTTTTACATTTTGAGTCCAAATTGTCAGCATAGCCATTTTTTTACACCACCTCATGAACAGTACAGCTGCCATTTTTCACATCCTGCCCCAAACATGTTTTTACACCTATGGCATTTTGGCACAGATTTTAAAATTTTCACCTATGGGGTCTGTGAAGTGTTGTCATAAGAAGACTATGTACAAAATTTTGGGTCAAAATATGAAAAAAGTTATGACCATTCATTGCAATTTCACTATGCCCGCTTGTAACTTTGAAAATTTAAAAAACATTTTGACCCCAGATTTTCAACATAGCCATCTTATTACCCACCTTTTTTTTTTTTTTAGAATTTTTTTATTAAGGTAAGTAAGAATACACAGATCAGCAAGGTATGTTCTTAATTCACAAATTTTCAAGAGAAAAAAAAGAAAGAAAGAAAAGAACCAATTCTTCCTTGAGTCCAATATTACAGTGCATACAGTAGCATTTCATAATTGTTTTAACTATATCTATTCATTTCAGGAGCCTGTTCATTAATCTAACATAGAATAGTACAGTAATTTTTATATATATATTTAGGGATCTGCTCTTCTGAGTTCAATATTTTTATAATTCTTAGCTATATCCAAGATGGGATCCCATATAGTATGAAAAATGTCTGTTTTATCATTTTTTGAAATAATGTATCTTTTCTAGAGTGTACAGGTCGATCATAAGGCTAAACCAAGCCTTAATCGAGGTTGGGCTGCTGTCTTTCCAAACCGTAAGGATAGACTTTTTAGCTACTAGATAGGGTAATGAAAATAATTTAAAGTAATAGTCTGCATAGTTATGCTGTTTTAACTTATGTCCCAATAAAACAGTGAGCAGATCCTTTTTTGGTTTAATATCCATTGCCCTTTCTAAAACATTGAAAATTATGTCCTAGAACTTAGTTAATTTTTTATATGTTAAAAACATGTGGATAAGGGATTCTTGGTTATTCTGGCATCTTAGAAATTGTTCCTCTAAATCGGAATTCATTTTATGTAGTCTTGCAGGTGTCAAGTAGGTCCTGCAGAGTATATTAAATTAAATCTGCTGGAGTTTTGAGGAGTAAAATTCATTATGGGGGCATTATATAATTCTGTTCCATTCACCCTCTGTGATAATTATTCCTAAATGTTGTTCCCATTTTGCTTTCAAGCTGGCTAGGCTGAATGGTAATGAATTCTGCAACAAGTTGTATATAGCTGATAGGGGTCTGATATTATGGTCCTTGTTTAACAAAATGTTTTCTATTGGTGAATATGCCTGGGTAAACCCTGACCTTGTAATATAATCATGGACTTATAAGTATCTGAAGAAATGATGGGTTGGGATATTATATTTGTTCTGGATTTCCTGACCTGATGTCACAGATGTAATTTTTCAAATCCTGTCCAAGATGTGTTTTTGCACCTGTGGTGCGGAATGGCTTTGCAGTTGCACAGAATTATGTATTGGTGTGGATTTGAAAATTTTCTGTACTTCGGTACCTGAGGTGGTGTAATAAGATGGCTATGCTGACAACTTGGTCATTGTTTTCCTATAAATGGGGCCCTGTGCTTTCACATCTACATACATATGCCCACCTATGAAAGGATGGGAGCGCAGGTCCCAGAGAGCCCTACGCTTCCACAGACAAATAAGGATATGATTATACTATCTGAAAAAGTAAGGAAATTCATTGCAAAAAACATTGTTAATGCATCAATTAGGGTTGTCACTAAAGTGGCAAAAGCATAGAAATGTGGTGTGAGGGTTTCCAACCCTAACACCCTACCCCCACCCTGCAGACACTGACAGGTGTCAGGAGGGTGCCATGGGGTATCAGCCCTAATGCTCACCCCATTCTCCTATACTGTACATATCTCAGCTTATTAAGTTATGGAATGGGGTGAGCATTAGGGCTGATGACCCCAAGGCACTCTCCCAATGTCTGTCAGTGTCTGCAGGGCGGAGTGGGGAGTTAGGTTGAAAACCCTAATGCCACATTTCACTACTTTTGTCACTTTAGTAACAACCCTAACTGATTCATTAACAAAGTTTTTTGCAATGAATATATATATATATATATAGATATATATATAATATACTGGTGCGTCGGGTGGGTGCACAGTTCTATATTAAAAGCCACATTTTTAAACTTTAATAAATTTGGAATTGTTCAACAGATTTGCAAACAATCTGGCATTCATAGGCTCTAGGGCTAGGTTTCTTGACTTGCCAAATGTTGTGTGAATCTGTTGAACAGTTTCAGTTATCAAAGTTCAATCATCCCTAAACTTACTAAGTTTTTGCTGTTTCTTTGTCCACCTGTATCTCAGAAATGGCTTTAAGTTGTGGTCTGAAATTGTTAGAGTGGAAAGCCTTTGTCTCATAGATTGTGGCTTTTAAAGGTTGGGTGAATAAATATTAATTAGTTCAAACGTTATTAAACTTTTAATTTTTCCATTACATCCTATGGGAAAAGTTAGGTGTGCCACATGGAAATACTTTTGTTGCCACAGGAGATATTGGTTTTTTGCATGTTAGGTCACATAGAGCCTAGTTTGTTTTTGCAGACCTCTCTTGTATCCAAAGGATCTTCTGTCATTTCACATGTAGTGTCACACAAAGTCTTCTGTTATTTTTGCACAGTTCTGTTGTGTTAGCCATCTTGTTTTTCACTTAGCAAGCAATTCAAAATAAAGAAAACATGTACAAATTAATGTAATATAAAAAAGAAACACTAGAACTTAGCTAAACAGGACCTGTTTAGCTACATTCTGACATTTCTTTCATATTGTGGATGGAACTCATGCTGCCGGGTGCTGAGTCACCTTTGAAGCGCTCCTTTTCTCTGGTGTCTAGTGGCACCCCCCCACCCCCGATCACTGTATATATATATATATATATATATATATGTATGTGTGTGTGTGTTTAGGGGCGTGGTCGCATCCCTATAGTTTGGCTTGAGTAGGGACGTTAATGTTAAACCTCAATTTTTGCACTTTAATAACTTTGTAACTGTTCAATGGATTTGCACGAAATTTGGAATGTGTGGTTTGGTATGGTAGATCTCTTGATTTACCAAGTTGCATTTCAGTTGTACTTATGGTTCCTGTGCAGCAAAATGTTAAGAAAACTTGTTTTTTGCCAGTTTTGTCACGTTTTTTGCCCATGGTGCTGCAATCACACAATGTGGTCTTTTGCTCTGAAATTTGGAACATATAAAGAGTTTGGGTCAAGGAACAATTCAGCATTAGTTTGGTAAAGCAAATATTAATCTGTTCCAAAGTTACTGAATTTTTAATTTTTGGGTTCTGAGCATGCTTAGTTCACTACAAGATTTATATGATTATTTTTCAGACAAAGATTGGGTTCATGGTCAAGGATTTTGTAGCTTGGGGACTAGGATCGTTGTCCACCAGAAAATTCCTTGTCCTTGAGCCGCCTTCTTGTTTTTCAGTTTCCCCCCCAAAGTATAATGTTGTAGCTTTCCACGGGTGACTTTTAAATAAATGAGTATAGGTTTTGTTCAGGGTGATCCCTCTACAATACTATGCCTTTGGTTTGGGACATTTTGGTCAAAAAATAGCTTTTTAAAATTTGAAAATTCTTTGACCTTGACTCGCTAACGATCCTAGTCCGCAAGTTTTCAAAATCCTAGTGAGTGAGCTCGTGGTCAAGGATTTTGCTACCTCACTGACTAGGATTTAAAAAAACTTTACCATTGCCTTGCTAATGAATGGTTTGGTCTTTTTACTTGAAATTTTTAGGGTATTGAGGGGTGCCCTACAGGTGTGAGTTATGCTGTTTAGGTGTTGGGGAATTAAGTAGTTCCATAGATATGCCATTACGAAGTTGAGATTTTCCCCATAGGATAACATTGTGGCTCCCATTGTGCTTTTTGGTGCTCATAGCTCATAAAAAATATGGGCTATGGATTCAGGCAGTTTCTGTTCTAAGCAGGGCACATTGTTATGCTTACGACAACATTTGAATTTTTTTTCTAGCTGCCACGGTTCCTGAGATATCAGCAAATTAGTGTAACATGGGTTCCTTGTCTTATAGGGCTGCTGTATAGCTCTGTACCTATGTGTAAGTGGGAGCACAGGGTCCAGAGGGCCCGTGCTCCCACATATGCATATCGTACGCACAAATGAGCAGCTTTTCCCACAAACACATTATTTACTAGTTATATTAAACTTTTTCAAAAAGTAAGGAAATTCATGGCAAAAAACTGTGTTTAATGTATCAGCTAGGGTTAAAGCAACAAAAGTGAGGAAATGAGATGTTAGGCTTGAGCCTCTAACTTCCCCAACACCCCTCCCCCTCTCCTCCACAGACTGACAGGTGCTGGGGTGTGCCATGGGGTCATGAGGCTTAACTCTCACCCCATTCTCCTTTACTGTAGCATGTTAACCTGTTTACACATGGAATTGGGTGAAAGTTGGGTCACATGACCCCATGGCACACACCGGCGCCTGTCAGTTTGTGGAGGAGGGATGGGTGGGTGTTGGGGTTAGGGCCCAACCCCAACATCTCATTTCCTCACTTTCATTGCTTTAACCCTAACTGATGCACTAAATGCAGTTTTTTACATAAATAATATATATATATATATATATATATATATATATATGTGTGTGTGTCTATATATATATATATATATGTGTGTATATATATATACACATAAAAAATAGTGGCAGTAGTGCCACTATAATTAGGGTTGAGTACCCCATTTAAGGTTAAAGTGTGAAATTTTGCAGCTTAATAACTTTGCGACTGTATCACAGATTTGCCTGAAGTTTGGCATGCATGGAGTGATTCCATAGATCTCTGGATCTGCCAAGTTTCGTACTGGTCAGCTATACAGTTGTGAAGTTATAAAGTGACATTCCGTGTCGCATTTATGCTTTTTTGCACATTCTTTGCTCTCACCTACAGGATGCATGGTTTGCACAACCAGTCTGAAGCCTTCAGAGAACATGCTGCCAGGGTCCCGATGTGCCTTTCAAAGATTTTGTGAAAAAGTATTAAACGGTTCAAAAGTTATTCAAAATACAAGTTTCCCATTATAGTCAATGGAAAAAGTTAAAAAACAATTCAACAGTGTCGCAAATGCAGTTTTTAGTGTCACAAATGACCCCTGTAGTGTCATGAGTCAGCCATTTTTTTTCAGTTAGTGGTCACAGAAATGCTTAGCATTTAAATTTGGGACCCTCTAGGGACACAATTCTTTTTGCGTTCACCTAGTCGAGCCCCAAGGACGCTAGGCTTTTTTTCGGGGGGGGGGGTTAAACACCCCAGAAATATATTTTTTTAATTTTTGTAATCTGTAGTGTTGAACTTGTGACACTTTCATGTTTTTTTTTGCGAAAGTGTCGCAAATCATGACACTACTTTGTGACACTATGGCCAAAATAGTAGGAATTCTTTGCCACCCTGCTGCAAATGAACGGTTTGGTCTTTTGGGATGAAATTTGGAGGGGAAGAAAGCCAACATCCCACAGATGTGCCCTTTGGTGGCTAGGTGACAAAATATTGCAGGGATGCAAAGTTATGGTACTCTGAAGTTGACATTTTTTCCCATAGAATAACATTGCAGCGTCCGCCGCGCCTTTCGGTGTCCGTATCTCAGAAACACTTCGAGATATGGACTTTTTGTCAGAAAAATGCTTAGCCCCCCACTAGGGGACTAATCAAAAAACTAGCCAGGAAAGTCATAAATCATATGAAATTTTTATTTTTTTTCTATGTCATACGGTTCCTGAGATGTAAGCTATTTAGTATTCCATGTGCTCATTTTCTGCTCTGAGGCCCATTCTTATGCATACATTCTTTGTACTCACTGTGTTTCTCTATGCAGCTGTTGGGCAAAAACAGGGTGTGCGCTTCTGTTACTGTTACAGTTAGTGTTCCCACTTGCGTATCTGTACCCATTTGCGTTAGCGTTCCCGTGTATGCCACCATGTGCATTTCACTTTTGCATTTTCATTTATGCTTGTGTTTGCATTACTGTTACCATTTGTGTTTCCACTACTGTTTCTGCTTGCATTTCATTTTACATCACTGTGTGCATTACCATTTGCATTTGCTTAAGCGCTTCCGTTTGCAATCATCTTTCCTTTGGCATCATCGTTGCTGTTACTGTTACCATTTGCATTTCCAATTGTATTACCATGACCGTGCGTGTTATGGTTTGTGTTTCCACACTCACTTGCATTTGCGTTTCTGTTTCCATTACCGTTTGCACTTGCGTTTCTATTACCATTTGTGTTACCTTTAACGTTTGCACCACCATGTGCATTAGCAATTGGCTTGCATTTCTGTGGCTGTTACTTCACTATTTATAGTGCAAATTCTCAAAAAGAAGGGAAATTCTTGCCAAAAAAACTCTGTTTAATGCATCAGTTAGGGTTGATCTACAGTGACAAAAGTGAGGAAATTTGATGCTAGGGTTCCCACCTTGCATCCCACCCGCCCCACCAACAGCATCGGGGTGTGCGTTAGGTCATCGGTCCCAACTCTCACCCCATTCTCCCATACTACACCACCTCAGCTTGTTTACAGATGGGATGGGGTGAGTGTTAGAATCAAGACCCCAATGCACACCCTCAATGCCTGTTGGTGGGGGTGGGATGGGTGGGTGCAAGAGGGGCGTGGGACCCCTAACATCGAATTTCTCACTTTTGTCACTGTGGAACATCCTAACTGATGCATTAAATGGAGTTTTTTTGCCATAAAAAATATATATATATATATATATATAGATATAGATATGTATATATATATATATATATATATATATATATATATATATATGTATGTGTATATATATATATATATATATTTTGCAAAACTTTGTTAATGCATCAGTTAGGGTGAATACCACAGCAACAAAGCATGGAAATGAGGCATTAATGTTTCCAACCCTAATGCCCCCTGGGTTCCCACCCACCTCCCCACTCCCATACCCCCATCTTCCATACACCAACAAGCATCGGGGTGCCATGGGGCTTCTCAGGCCTAACTCTCACCCCACTCCATGTGTAAACAACCTTACACACTGCAGTATAGGACAATGGGGTGAGAGTTAGGCCTGATGACCCCATGGCACTCCCAAATGCTTGTTGGTGTGTGGAGGGTGGGGTGATGGGAGTGGGGTGGTAGGGGTAGGAACCCTGGGGATGGAGAATTAGTGTTGGAAACCCTAAAGCCTCATTTCCCTGCTTTTTTGCTGTTGTATTCACCCTAAATGATGCATTATTTTTTTTTGCAAAGAATTTCCTTTCTTTTCCAGATAGTATAAGTATATCTTCATTTTGCTGTGGAAGCACAGGGTCCATCCCTCCATCCAGATAGTATAGCAGTGTCCATATGTCATAGTGAGAGCTCCAGCCAGATAGTAGAACAGTGTCCATATGTCATGGTGGGAGCACAGGGTCCTTTGTACTCTATGCTCCCATCCCTTCATCCAGAGAGAACAACAGTCCCTCCATCCACATAGTACAACACTGTCCATATGTCATAGAGGGAGTGCAGGGTCTGAATGAACTTGCACTCCCATCTCTCCATCCAGATAGTACAATAGTGTCCATATGCCACAGTGGGAGCATAGCGTCCTTCGGACCCTGAGCTCCCATCCCTCCATCCAGACAGAACAACAGTATCTATATGTCACAGTGGGAGCATATGGCCCTTTGGATCATGCGCTCCCATCCCTCCACAGATGCACATATGCATCTAGCTGTGGAAACACAGGGGGTCTGTGGCACCTGTGCTTTCACACATTGTTATCAACAGGCATAACAAAATTGCAACAAATAGTCATAACTGTGTCATCTCAAATAATTTTCACCCCAAATGTTTAACATAACCTTCTTAGCGCCTCACCACATTTGTCCAGTACAGCAAATTTTCAAATCCCCAAGAAAATGTAATTCCATGCAACTATAACACAATTTTTGCACCACAGTTGCAGAAACACATTTTTAGTAGGATTTAAAAAATGACAGCTGTACTATTCATGAGGTGGCATGGAAAAACAGCAATGTTAAAAATCTGGAGTGAAAACAGGAAAAATTGGTAAAGTTACAAGTGTATGTAGAAACTGCACAATGCATGCCCGTAACGTGATAATTTTTTTGAATGGTCACCAAATTTTCAACATAAACATCTTACAACCTCCCCTCATAAACATTGCAACTGTGATTTTGTTAATCCATCCCAAATGTTAATTTCATACAGTGACCGCGCCATTCTGCGCCACAGGTGCAAAAACATTTTCTGGGCAGGATGTGAAAAATGACAGTTGTATTGTTCATAAGGAGGTGTAAAAAATGGCAATGTTGAAAATCTAAAGAGAAAATATTAAATGTTGGCAAAGTTACAAGCATGTGTATAAACTGCACAATGCAGTCATTTTCGGAATTTTTTTTCACCAAATTTGCAACATGGACTTTTTGGGACTCCACTTCATAAACAGTGGCACTGTCATTTCATGAACCAGCCCTGAAAGGTGATTCCATGCAGTGGCCGAAAAATCACCTTTCAGAACAGAGAAACAAAATGACAGTGCCAGTGTTCACATGGTGGGGTTCCAAGAACCCCATGTTTAAAATTTTAGGCCATAATTCCTAAAATTGGCTGTGTTATCAACATAAGTTGAACCCCCCTACTGACTCCCATTATACGGCTTTCCTCGATTCCTCAGATCGCAGTTTGGCTTTGAAGAGTGCAGACATGTCCCCAGTCCAGAGAAGATCACTGATCCCAACCTCCAGAGGGTAAGTATGAATAAAGGGGTGTGGGGAGGTAGGTACGCAGAGGGAGGTTGGGGATGGGGGATGGAAGAGTGGGGAGACGATGAGGGATGGTTTTCTTTTTTGCAGGTTTAAAAAAACACTTCAGGGGACAGTTTTCTTTTTTCACTGGTTAAAATAAAAAAAAATTGGGCACACTGGGGTGGGATCCCAGTGTGCCACAAAAATTAGGGGGATCAAGATGTCGACAGGGGGATTGGACACCGCTGTCAGCAATAGAAGTGTGCTGGGGAGGCATCCAACACTGGGAGTGGCATCCCAGTGTCAGAGATTTTTTTGCACAAAAATACCATTTATCTGGGCACACTAGGGTGGGCTCCCAGTGTGCCACAATACTTGGGGGTGGTGGGGTTACACACTGACATGAGGATTGGGCACCCAGATGTCGGTGCAAAAATAGGAATTTGGGGGGCAGAATACTTTGATGCAGGATCTTGCATTGAAATTATCACAAATTTTGATGCAGGATTCCGAATTGAATGAAAGGTGTCGGGGGCATTTTTTTACAGGGTTTTTAAATAAATGTAACAGTAGGGCACACTGGAGTGGGCTCTCAGTGTCAGCACAGAACAAAGCGGGTGTTCCTTGCTCTGTCGCCGAAAGCATGAGTTCCAGTTGTGGCTGCAGAAGTCAAAAAAATACTGCTCTTTTCATACAGAGAACAGTCTTCAAGCCATTCTGTTGAGAAGCTGGTACCTGACATAAAAACTTATTTGGGGCCAGCTGTGTTCTGATGTTTTTTTCTGTTTTTAAAGGGTTGCCTTCAGTACTTTAACATCCTTGCTAAGTGGCATAAACAAGATGGCGGAGGCAACCCAGCTTAATCAATCAAACAGACTGTGAACTATGTGGAAAATACCAGCATTCTTTGTGAAAAGAAGTTGGTATTTTTCACACAGTACTCCTATTGTTCGAAAAATAAGTTGGTATTTTTTGCACAATACTCCTATTGTGCAAAAAATATATTTTTCGTGCCTGACATATAAATTTTCCCATAGGAAATAATGGGAAATTTAAAACGTTAATAACTTTTGAATAGAATACTATTTTTTCACCAAACCTTCAAAATGCACATCTGTGACCTAAAACCTTTCTTCTCTGAAAATTCCAGACTGAAACCTAAAGCTGTTTCTGAGATCCAGGATGACAAAGACATTTTAAAAAACCCAGATGTTTCTGTTTTTTCAACACTTTGTATCTCAGAAACCACTCAATAGATTCCCATGAAGTTTATCAGGTCAAGCAACCTACCACCAGAGGTTATGCATGCCAAATGTCATGCAAATCCATTTTACAGTTTCAATGTTATTAAGTTTCAAAGTCTGGACTTTAACATAGAAGTGCAGTTTCACCTTAGCTATACTGGCGCGACCTTACCAGTATGATACAGTATGTACGTGTAAGTATGTATATATATATATATTCACAATAGGAGTGGGCTCAAAATCCATTGAATAAATCCATTTATCTTCACAGTCATTGAATAAATAAAATGTATCCATATAGTAACTATGTCAAAATCACTCCGGAACTCATTTAGAATGTTTAGCCTCAGTAACAGTACTACCCATATTCAAATGCAAATAACTTTAAAATGAAAAATGTTAGCGTAGTACTGTGAGCATGAAATTTGTTCAGCACAAAATTATCTACAAAATGAGTGGTATTTCATTTATATATACCTTATAGATTTTTTTATAATTAGCAAAAAAAAAAAGCAGAAAATACAATTTTTTTCACTTTTTTGACAAACATATCCAAAACAAGATAAGCAATCAAAACAAATGTCCCTGTACTGACAGAAAACATCCCTATTGCATAAATGAACTATACAAAGGTGAACTGTCAGATACTGTAAATGATTTATCTACACTTGTGCTGTTTGATGTTAGACAACTCACTTGTGGCATATGTCACTTGCGAGGTTACCAGAGGTCAAACAGCACTTGTGTAGATAAATCATTATTTGACAGCTCTCCGTTGTATCTCTCTCTCTCACTATATATATATATATATATATATATATATATATATATATATATATACACACATATATATATATATATATATATATATATATATATATATATATATACACACACACACACAGATATATACACATATATATATTTATGCAATAGGAGTGGGCTCAAAATCCATTGAATAAATCCATACATCTTCACAGCCGTTGAATAAATAAATTGTATCCATATAGTAGCTATGTCATAATCACTCAGGAACTCATTTAGAATGTTTTGCTTCAGCAGCAGTACTACCCATATTTAAATGTGAATAACTTTAAAATAGAAAAAGATAGCATGGTACTGTGAGCATGAAAGTTGTTCAACACAAAATTATCTACAAACTGAGTGGTGTTTCATTTATAGATACCTTATAGATTTTTTTATAATTAGTAAAAAAGTGCAGAAAATGCAATTTTTTGCTCACTTTTTTGACAAACATATGCAAAAAAAGATAAGCAATCAAAAGCAAATGTTCCTGCACTGACAGAAAGCATCCCTGTTGCATAAATGAACTATACAATGGTGAGCTGTCAGATAAATGATTTATCTACACTTGTGCTGTTTGACCTTGGACACCTCACTCATGGCATACGCTACTCGTGAGGTTACCCGAGATCAAACAGCACTTGTGTAGATAAATCATTTATCAGACAGCTCTCCATTGTATATCCCATATATGTGTAAATGTATGTATATATTTATCTATCTATAAATGCAAAAAAAAAATGGTCACCATGGTCTTTGGCTCCAGACAGAAGCTGGACACCCTCCCAACCCCCCAGCACTCACCACCTTGGACGGCTCACCCCTTGAGCAAATCACAGCCTTCAAGTACCTGGGCATATGGCTGGACAGCCACCTTAATGTCTCCAACCATGTCGAGTAGATCTGCACTAAGCTCCAGCCCAAGCTCACTGTCCTCTATCGCCACAAATCCTGCCTACCGATCCCCACCCGCTGTGATCTAGTACATAAAACAATCCTACCAGTGATAGACTATGCAGACATTGTCAATGGCATGGCCCCATCCTCCTCCCTCTCCAGGCTGGACATCCTCCTAAACTTTTTCTGCCATTTCGCTACCACTTCCCGCCCTCTCACACACCACTGCCTGCTCTACGCTCCTCTCTCCCTGTTCCCACTCTCACATGGGAGAACCATCCACTGTGCCTCCTTCTTAGCTAAATTTTGGTTGGACTCCCTCCCATCCTATCTCACTTCCTACCTCACCACAATGACCTCACCCAATTACCCTGTTTGCCACAGGAACCCATGTTCCTTTCCACCTCCCCCGCCCCTGCACTCTCTCAGGTCAAGAAGCCTTCTCATACCACCTCCCCCACATCTGGAACTCTCTGCTCTCAAGCCTCCACATGGCCCCTTCCAGTCCTGCTTTTACTCAGCTACTCACTCTCCTACCAAGCCCACCATGCCATAAATGCTGTAATGCTCCCAAAACGCTGATGAGTCACTGCTCAGTCCCCTCTCACTCACTCACCATCGCAGCAGCTTCCAAAGCTGACATCACTTCCCCTCTCACTCCTCACTAAGCTTTTATAGTATAGTTTAGACAATGTATTTACACTCTCTGTAAAATGTATATGTGTTCCGCCCTGTCTCGCAAAGTCTTTTACTGTATAGCTTAGATGATGCATTGTACTCTCATCAAAATGTTTATGTGTACCGCCTGTGTTCCTCACCAATTTTGTTACACCTTGTACAATCTCTACCAGGGTTGCACCTGGAAACAAGCCTCAGCTCAGTGTGCCTTTCCCGGTCATCAAAAATGTTAAATAAATTAAATAAAAAAAATATATATATATATATATATATATATAAACACACCACACATAGATATTGGGGATGCAGGATGGGCAAGAGTGTGATATGGGAATATTCACACTCCTGCAGAGAGCTCTGGATATCTCACGAGTACAGAAGGCACGAGTGAGATATCCAGTGCTCATGATGCAGGAGTGTGAATATTTTCCCATATCTCATGATCTGCGCATCATGTGTGCGATTTATACACTAAGGTCCCGGGTCCCATGTGTTTATTTAGCATTTTTTATGTGCTGACTTTTTTTCTGTGTGGTTCCAATTTTATCCCCTTCTGTGAATTGGCTCAGTGATTGACTAAAGTGCTGCTTTCCTGAATGGTGTCATTGTCTGTGTGTCTTTTGGCTGATGTGGTTATAGGCAGTGCTGTTATTGGTTGCTGCAATGAATGAAAGATCTGTGTAGTTTCTGATTCATTGCTGTGCTGTTTATGAATGGTAGCCTGTCATTGTTTTTAATTGGTTACATGTCTTGTGAGTGTGTTTTGATTGACTGGTTGTCGTGAGTGGGCCGGACTTTGTCGGTGTGGTATTGATGAGGGTTTGTGTAAGGGAGGGTTTGGTTGTTTTAGCAGGAGTGGTGTTATTTTATTTTTCTTTTTTGGGGTGGTATAAGTGCTGCTTTCTGGAAGAAAGGGGTTTTCTGAGATGTGCTCCATGGATGCTGGGATGCGATGTGGTGTAGAGCACGACCATCTCGCTGTTAAGTTTAGTACCTTGTGAATTAACGAGGTGTACTGTGTTTTCTTTTTCGGGGGGGGGAATCATTTGCCTAGGTTGTTGGGACTGGAGATTAATGGTAGTTATGTATAGAGAGTGATAATATTGAGGTGCTGATGTATGCACTGTGTGTATATATTTGTAAGTAGGTATCACAGTGCATACATCACTGAGTAATTATACAATGGGGGTGAGTGATTTTTTTTATTTCATGTGTTATCACCTCACCCCATTGTATAAATATATATCTATATCTATATTTATATCTAATATATACACACACACACACATATATCTATCTATATATATATATATATATATATATATATATATATTATAGATATATGTGTGTGTGTGTGTGTGTATATATGTGTATATATATATATATATATATATATATATAGGGGACCCACAACAGTGGAAATGTTAGACATTCCTTCAAGACCCAAGAATGATCATCTTCCTATTTGGTTATAGGGACTAGTAACTCTCAGAGATACTCAGGATAATGAGAATTTTGCTGAAATAAATATTTCTGAGACAAGGTGTAACAAGAGGTTAAAATGGAATGCTCAAATAGAGAATAAAGTGACTAAAGTTATAGAAGAGAATTTTAGTACCTGATATTCTTTGTAATCTTATATTAAAGTCAAGTGAGCATATTAATGAATATCTGCCTACTATCTTTGAGCATATAAAAGATAGTTTGTATAAACAGCAGATTACTAATTGCGTGGTCAAAGAGAGAGAGATACATGGTCTGATAAAGATTGTAAACACCGAAAAGCTCTATTAATGGCACAAATTAGAAAGATGAGAAGATCTAGGGATTAGCAGGATTTTTTCACATTAAAACATGAGCGAACGAGGTACAGAGCCCTCTTAAAAACTAAACAAATTGCAATACCATTATGTAAAATGGACAAAAATGTTGGAAGTGATTAGGCCCTTGGACTCAAAAGAATTTTGGGACCTCATGGTGAAAGGCATGAACAATTATAAGATGACTGCAGATACACATATATTGGAAGATGATTGGTTTTTCACACAGATGTTTACAGAGGACTTGGTGATTAAAAGTATACCTTATAATAAAATGAGGGGAATTCCTGTATGTATTTCCAGACAGGAGGTACATATTTCTATCAAATCGTTAAAACTAAATAAGGCTCCTGGACCTGATCAAATCCCAGTGGATGTTTTCCTGGCTAATACAGTGCTGTGGTCAAATATATTTACTATTCTGTTTAATAAATGCATCAAGGATGATATATATCCATAATCATTAAAAATACCACCAACAACTTAATCTGGTTCAATTTCAGATGTTTACCATCTGTACTCCCCCACCCCAGTCACCCCTGAAAAAGGGACTTCTAGGCCCAGTGGGCTTACCGGGTCAACAAAATTCAATAAATAAATAAATCATGGAAGGGGGCAATTATAGTCCTGATTCATAAGAAAGGAAATGTCATGGATCCCTTGATGCATAGACCTATAAGTTTGCTTGATATTAGCCTTAAGATATTTTCAAAAATAATTCTGGAGAGATTAAGAATAGAAACTGATCTCACAGGAGGCCTAAATAATTCACAGGCAGGATTTAGAACAGGGGTCAATACACTGGATAATTGTTATATTTTGAACCATCTTATAGAGAACTACATGCTGTTAAGAAAACAAAAATTATGTTTTATATGTTGATTACAAGGCTGCTTTTGATACAATGAATAGAAATATCCTCTGGGGGTAATGAAAATAAGGGTAATCAACTGTCAGTTAATTAACATTATCAGTAATTTATGTGAGAAAACATGGGCTAAAGTTTGTGTAGGCCTAAATGGGAAATTATCAAAGACTATATCCCCATTCAGAGGTGTAAGGCAGGGCTGTGTGATGACACCTACACTGTTTTCTTTATATATAGATGAGCTTTTAGATAAAATTGGAACTCTGAAATCTGATTGCCCAAAATTTGTGGATAAAAGCTGTGGGGTCTTGCCTATGCTGATGATATTATTCTTTTTTCCCTTATGAAAAAGGACATACAAAAAAAAGGATTTATTTGCTTGAGGAAGTGTTCAGGACCCCAAAATTACAGGTAAATGCCTTAAAAACACAAAACACAAATAACTGTATTTGGCAGTGGAAGAAATACAGGAAAAGTTATCTTGGGGATAAAAAATAGCAGTTAATGAATATGTTCACTTAGGTATCCTATTTGTATCCAAAGAAAAATGAAATAAGCATGTTAGTGAAAACTTGGAAAAACTCAGAAAGACAGCTTTTGCATTGGAAAAGTTTAATTATGCTTATGGAGGTCTTGCAACAAAACCTCTGGTGGAGGCAATAAAAGTGAATTATCTAGCACAACTGATATATGGTGCTGAGATTTGGGACAGTAACCAAAAACAATGACTAATGACTCCAATATATAAGGTGCTTTAGAAGGAATCAGGCAGTTTGCCATGTTTTTCCATCCATCTATTTGAGAGCTGAACTTGGTGTGGATAATATAAATGTATTCTTTGATACAAAAAAATTAAACTTCTGGATAAGGCTAACCAGGCTTCATTTTGAAAACTTAGCAAAGAAGTGTTTAATGAAGAAAGAAGATTGGATAAAGAGGGAATGTTTTACATCCAGTTCATATAAAACACTACGACATTTAATGGAAAAAATGAAGGACCAGATATTCAAAGCATAGCGCAGCATGCAAAAAAATAGCACGGGAATAGCGCGGGAATAGCGCAGAGCCGCCATATTCAAAGGACCAGTTAGCACGCACTAACAGCATTAGCGCTGGGCAAACCACTAATGTATGCAAGGGGCAAAAGGAAGGGGGTGTTGCCAAGAGAGATGTGAAAAGGGATATTCAAAGGCCCAGCACCGTGCTAGGACACATAGAGTGACAGGTAATGCGGCGGTAGTTACCGCCTATAAAAGGCTGGTCTTAACCCAGGGCAAAACACGGAGGAGGAGGAGGGACCACAACAGGAAGTGGAAATGTGTGCAGTGCCAGTAGCAGCGATGCTGCCATTAATGGCAGCTGTAGTGGAGGAGGAGGAGGAGGAGAGGGAGCAGGCACAACATGGGCCACAACGCAGGCCAAGGAGATGGAATGCTGCAAACAGGTGGTACTGGCCCAGGATCTCCTTCGAGACCCTGCCTGATGACCACATCATTGGCCAGTACAGGATGAACAGGGGAATGTTGAGGCATCTCTGTGAACTCCTGCATGAGCAGCTGCACTCAAATACCAGACACAGCCATGCCATGACAGTGGAGGGGAAGGTGACAGCAGCGATGTGCTTTCTTGCCACAGGGACATTCCAATGACCAATGGGGGACACCATTGGGTGACGCAGTCTGCCACCTCATGCCTCCTGACACAGTTCCTAGAGGCTTTCCTGCCACATGCTGGGGAGTTCATAGTATTCCCCAGCATGGCAGTAGAGCACAGGGAAACAATGCAGCAGTTCCATTGAGTTGCACACCTACCATCCGTACTGGGTGCCATGGACCACCTGGCAATGGCAGTGATGTGTATGTAAACAGGAAGGGGTACCACTCCATCAACTGCCAGGTGGTGTGCGATGCGGCTGGGTGCATCAGCAATGTCTATGCACAGTACCCTGGCAGTGCCCACGACGCCTTCATCTGGCACCAGTCCCAGCTGTGCCAGGCTTTTGAGGAGGGTAGGATACCCAGTGGGCAACTAGTCGGTGAGTAGTAGCATACAAGGCATACACACAACAGCATGGATGGGGGCAGGCATTGTAGGCTGTGGGAAGGTGGGAGGGCTACACAGAGGTGCAGGACAGCATCTGACAGACTGCAGTGCACGGCACTAACAGGTACATCTCTTGACAGGGGACACGCCATCCCCATGACCCTGGCTGCTGACACACGCATTCTGACCGCCACAGTGGCTGAGGAGATGTACAACGCAGGCACATGCCAGCACAAGGAACATCATAGAGGGTGTTTGGCAACCTGCAGATGCGATTCAGATGCCTAGACACAACAGGCGGTGCCCTACAGTACACACCTCAGAAGGTATGCCATATCTTCCTAGCCTGTTGTATGCTGCACAACATGGCAATGAACCATGGGATACAGGCACCCGAACCTGAGGGACAGTCCAACAGTGAGCCAGAGCCAGTGGTCAGGGGGATAGTGGAGCAACTCGAGAGGAGGGACCCTTGCATGGCACGCAGGGCCATAGAGCATAGGGACAACATCATCAGGACACTGTTACAGACAAGAGGGTAAGTACAGACTGCACAACAACTTTAAAGAGTACAATGAATAATCTATTTAATGTGCACAAAGAAACAGAACAGTGACACCAACAATTACAACAGTAAACCAACACAGTGGATCAGACAACATATGTGCATGTGGTGTGAGGTTGGGGGTGTGCAGGACACACTCGGGGGGGACAGACAGAAACGGTGTACTGTCAGTGGGGAAGTGTGATGTGTGCTGTGAGGGTAAGGGGTGCAACTGTGGCAGTGGAAGTGTGCATGTGCATGTGATGGAGTGTATGGGTGTCTGCTAGTGTGTGCATGTGCACGTCTGCACGTGCATGTGGGTGTACCAATGTTGCAAAGGGGGGCGATGACTGTGCAGTGCCGCAGTGTGATTGTGACCATCACCGCCACCTACCACCACACATGCGACATGCACCAGTACCGTGGGTCACAGACCCTGGTGTGCTCTGGGCAGAGGACAATGCTGATGAGAATGGTGAGGCAGGCAGGGTCGGCATCCTGTGCCCCTGGGGGATGGTGGAGCCTGACAGGGTGGGTGGACAGCCACGGTGGTGCTGGGTTTCTGATGGTGTGTGTGATGCTGTGGAGCTGGACCCACTGGCAGCTCTGCACCCACGGGTTGCCCGCCTGTGTGCTCCTGTGCTGTCTGCACCATGACCAAGCATTCCATGCTGGCGACCTCCATGCACACCACGCAGTACATTCCCAATGTCGACCACAGCAGCCATCAGACCTGCAAAGCTGTGGTTGATGGCACCCACCAGGCAGACCAACCTGTCCTCCGCCCACTGTTCAGCATGGGCAAAGCCCACTGAGATGGCTTCCCTCATCTGTGCCAGCTCATGTCACAGCTCCCTCCGTATGCCATGCAGGTCCATATGGGCCTCCTGCTGGGAGGTGACAGCAGCCTGCAGGAGTGGGCGGGCACTATGACCATCCTATCTCAGGGGCACAGAAACCTCAGCTGCAGCTGGCACAGGTGCCTCCTGCACAGGGGGAACTGGATGCTGTTGCATGCCAGGCATGGCCTGCTGCTGGCGACTACTGGTGGTGGTCTGTGGCACTGTATGGACAGGGACCCCAATATGGGTTGGACACTGCACGTCCTGTGGTGCAGCGATGTTCCCCACACTGCCCACCAACGGATGCCCAGGGACAGCCACACCGGTGATGCTGAAGACACCACTGGCACCTGTCCCATGGCCTGCCAGAAGCCCCACCCCTGCATCTCCCTCCACAGGCACGGCCAGGTATTGGGAAAACTCTGACACATCAGTGTCATCGCCACTGGTCACAGTGACTAGTAGGACCTCCTCTACACCAGCATCCTCTGACTGGGCATCATCCAGGTAGCCAGTGTATCCCAAGCCCCCTATTGAGGTGTGACCCCCCTCCCCAGGCAGTTGCAGCCCCTGTCCATGGGATTGCCACACATGCATTGTGTCTGTGCGGCCATGAGTTGCACAGAGCCCAGATGTTGATGGGCATTCTCCTTCATCCTCCTCCACAACCTCTGGAACTTGGCTGTACATCCTTGGCTGCTCCTGTTGTTCTGCAGGCCTGGCAGACACCACTGTGGAGAAAATAGGGACAGGGTCAGTCACCCATACACAGACACTGTGCCCTAACACCACCACCACCACTACCACACCATGCAGACCCCAGGTCACGTACCCCCTTCACACAAGCCCGTGACCACATGTACCCACCTAACCCACAGTGACCATGCCCTTGCCATGCAGCTTTTCGGCAGCCCACAGTGCACTCTGTGCAGGACATCAACAGCAGGACCATGCACCCATGCCATCACAACATACAGGGTATACACATGCGAATACAGACCTGTCCTGGGCAGTGCGAGAGGTGTCTCACATCCACCACCTGGCACACCTGCGACTGCCACTGTCCTCAGAGTTGATGCCACCACGGCTATGAGTGGCTCCTCCACTCACTGCTGTTGTTCAGGTGGTCCTCCGCCAGTCTCTCATTCGGGTCCCAAGAGTCGCTATGCCTCCTCCTCCTTGCATCGCTGCAGAAGGTCATTTCAGCACTTTCGCACAGCCTGTGTTGTCCTGCCACATCCTCCTACAGCATTTACAGCAGCTGTCATCTCCTCCCAGGCTTGGTGCACCACTGCATCTGTGGCTCTGTGTGTGCGTAGCACCTGCTCCCTCTCCTTCACAGCATGCACGAGTATGTTCAACTCCTCTTGGGAGAACTTATGTGCACGTATGCGCTCTTGCCGTGCTGCCAAACCTATGGGATAGTCGAAAGGGGACAAGTGTCAGCAGCTGTGTCAGTACTGCATTGCATTACACATAGGCATCATGATGCCACCCCCTACATTGCCACAGGCCACATGGACATGTCACAGTGCATCAAGTGCATGTACGGTGAACAAGGCCACATAGTCACTGTCCGTCCTGTGTCTGGACAGCGAGCCCTGTACCCATATGTGCACTGCTGTCACCCATGGCTTCCATGTGCTCCCATGACTGGGTCCACCCCTACGCCAACCACCTGGCACTGTACTGTGCCCTTCGTGATCACTACACTGGGTGCGTGGACAAGTGCACTGGCACATAGACAATGTCATGACACCAGGCAAAGTCCACACGGTGCATGGGACAGCACAGCGCCGGGACCCTGTGTACTTCCTACAGCGGGGCCACAGCCTACCACACCACACATCCAGGGAGTCATGTCAGTGAGCCACTGTTGCAGGACACACCACGGTAGTGCACCAGTGCCCCTGCCTGGTGGACACAGTGTGCAGTCAGTGTCACATGACACAGTTCCCTGCAGGGGAACGTGCACAGTGCACTGGATGGTATGATGCCCAAGCAGACATCTAGGGCTGTGCACCATCACACAGCACAGTGCTTGCCTGTAGTCCAACATGTGTCTGACCATTCACCAGAAGATACATCCGTGTGCTTCAGTCCGTGCTGACCCTGTTCTGAGCTATTGCCATTCAGAGTGTCCTACGGCAGTCATACATACCTGCCTCTCGCTGCTCATCCCCTGTTGCATCTCTCCACCAGTCTCTTGTTGACAATCACTGTCTTTATTATGCTGCATTACCACAACACAACACTGGTGGTGCACTGCCTTGCCCTTTTATAGCCCATCCAGGCAATCAAGCCTGTAAGGCATGCAAATCAGCGCATAATAATATGCTAATCACACAGTTTGCCCCATGCATACACAAGTACCCCCATTTGCATACCCCTGTTGAATATGGCCCTGATTAGCACCATGCTATCACAGCAGCACTGTGCAAAAGCCAGCACAGGGCTATTGGAGGGGCAGCACCACGCTATCCCATTAGTGCAGTGCTATGTGCTTTAGCATGACCTACACGCATGCTCATGAGGCCCCCAGGTCCGTGCTATCACCCTGGCATAACACGATGTAGCGCTGCGCTAGCCAACACAGCATGGCACTATACGCATGCGTGGCACACAACCTCAGGGTCATGCAAGGGGTCGCGCATGCACAGTGTGAATACTTCCTGGTAGCGCCGCGCTATGTCATGTGATAGCGTGGTGCTACAGTGGTTGTAGAGGTAGAGTCCTGGGAGTGCCAACCTTGAGAAGAGACAGGTTGTGGGGTCTACCAGCTGTATCAGAGATGGCAGGATGTTCCAGACAGTGTGCAGTTGTGCACAGGGACAGGCACTGGGGGGAGGTTGAAACTGCAAACCTTGTGCAGCTTGTTATGAAGAGGCATAGGAGGCTGTTTGGGGAGGTGAGGGAGGGGGACCTCCCACAAATGCAAGTGTGGGACACAGTGGCGAGGAATCTCACTGCTCACACTGGGATACCCCAGAACGCAGAAAAGTGCTGCCACAGGTACACTGACCTGAGACGCAGGCAGGGGCAGCAGCTGGAGTGCTACAAGTGCATGGTGCGTGATGGCACTATGCCTGTGCCAGGTGAGTGGTGTTGCATGTAGAGTGTGCCAACATGTCAGGCTTCATGTGTGTGTGTGTGTGTGCGTGTGTGTGTGTTTGTGTAGGGGGGGTGGTGGTGTGGGGGTGTGTGTGTGTGCACAGGTGTACGCAACGATGCATGGTGCTGTTGCACACTGAACAGGCAGGGTGGCACATTTATGCCCCCTAGGGGCATGGTACATGCTGTGACCATTGCTGTGGGAGGTGGGTTGGATCATGCTGTTTGGCATGTCCCGGGCCATCACTGGCCTGTGGTCGGCAACACCATGTTGCAGGAAACCTGCTCATGGTGGACTGTACACACACAGGTATGCGGATGTTCACATGGGAGCTGCAACAGCCACTATTGCAGTACTGCGGCACCATTGATCACTGCCATGTGTGTCTGGTGAATGTGCCATGGCCACTGCCACCCTCTGTGTGGGGGTCCTCCCTGTTCACTCCATGTGTGTGCATTGTTGTTAGGGTTGCATGTGCATCTTGCTGTGCTGCACGTTGTGTATGCTGTGTCATGCTCTAACACCACTTTCTCATCTGTCCACTGTAGAGCGGATCGAGCAGCCCATGGCTGGAGGAGGGAGCCAGTCCAGGCCACAGGAGCAGAGATGAGGCAGCCCGAGGGTGCCATCCCTTCCGCAGTGGGTGCAGGAGAGCAGCCCTGAAAGCGGTGACGTGTTGCGTGAGTACCTGTTTCATTGCTCTGTGATCTGTGCCCTTTCACTAGGCTGTGTGTCACATCTGGGTGTCCAGCCACTGACTGGTCTGGTGGCATTTCTGCAATGGGTAGTGGGCCAATGTGGTGTAGCAGTATGCTGTGCGGTACACCTGTGTTTCACACCACAGTTGGGTGCTGTCAGTCTTCCCGGGGCGGGTGCTGTCAGCTTGCATTGTTGTGCGGGTGACTGATGGTGGTGGTTGCTCAGGTGGCGAGGGTTCCATGGGGGCAACACGCTGTCGGCTGACGTGCCCACCTCTGTGGTCCATCCATACCACTACCCACAGGGCGTCCACATTTGCACAGGTGGTGGTGCCTTGCTGTGCATGCGGGACAACACACACCATGCCTTACGGGCATACCTCTCCTCCTTCTGTCCACCAGCTGTGGAGCACTGCCTTTCACTCTATGCTACATCCTGGCACTGTGCCGTATGCATTGTGGAGTCCTTCCATGTGTATCTCATGGCGAGGTTACTGTGTTGCAGTTTAGTTGCAGTCTACTATTATCACTGTGCTATTACGTTATGTGCATCGTTGCCTGCCAATGTTGACCATGGCTGTGGAAGTAGTACTCACAGGGTGGGGAAGGGGGTCCTGTTATGTGGGTTGGGGACATTTCCATGTACCATGTCACAGTTGGGTGGTATGCTTTCAGTGGTCTTGCCTGGTGGCATGTGAAGGCCCTTCACTGACAGCGTCAGTGCCCTGGCTGACTGTTATCCCCTGGCCTGGGTCTGTCATTGGCAGGCCACTGTCATGGTTCATTGATGCTCCTGCATGCCTGTCATTGTTGTTTGTTCTGCACTCTGCATTACTGTACATTTCCATGTGTGGGTGGGCAGCATGTCCCAACATGTGGATGCCCTTGTTCATGTAGTGGTGTGGCCCTTGCACTCAACTCTCCGGGTTTCCAGCTGTGTGCCTGCTGTATCTCGCTGCGTGCTGTATCAGGGTGGGTGGTGTCACATGTTCCCTGGTGCTGTCGGGATCGCTGTCATCATCTGTGTTGGGTTTTGTGTTGCTGCCTGTGTTGCCTGTGCTGCTTTGTGGGAACCTTCCATGTTGTTCTACCAGTGCGGAACTCAACTGCCCCAGAGACTGCCCATTGGGACATGCTGTCCATCTCTGTATGGCCACCTTTGGCTGCTGTTTGCCTCCTGTCTGGTGTACCGTCCTCATGGTCTCACCCTTCCTTTTGTAGGTCCACTCTGGGCATCGCTGTGGCCGACGAGACCCGAAGAGTCGAAGGGCACCGAGGACCTGCTGTGCCGCATTATAGGCAGCACAGGACAGTAATTGAACAACAGGCCACATAATCATGGAGACTTAGAGGGTGGCTAATATTCTGGAGGCTCATCTCCCTGATCCAGCAGGCAACTAGTTATGCCCTGTTTTCTTGAAGTCTTCCCTCACCACACCCCCTCACTGGACTTATTTGTCCCTTCCTTGCCTATTGTCATCTGTCCCTGTGTGTGTGTCCTCCTCCCCTTTGCACCCTTGTCCTGTGTCTTCCTGTCCCTCCATTTGTTGTCATCCTTATGTTTTCCTTTGTGAGCCTTTCTAAGCCGATGGTGCTTGCCTTTTGTTTTCATGTAGTGGGCATTTGGGGTTGTGTGTTGGGGGTAGGTTGCTTGGTGGGTATGTTCTTGTTCTGTTTCTGTATTGTGGGAGGGTTGTACAGTGGTGGGTGGGGCATGTTTTAATCTGGGTTTTGTTCTTTGGTTTGTTCTGCGTTTTATTCGCTGTTATGTTTCCGTTTCCTTTACTTTTCATTATTGTTAATTACAGTGGTTTACAACATTTTACTGTGTCCTGTGTCATTCTTGGGAGCTGGGGTTCCACATGCTTTGTACTGTTGCTGGTGTTCTCCACATGGGTCTGGGTTGTTGCTGGACATTCCCATGCATGTGTGGCATTCTCCTGGATGTGCACTGTGGTGTGCTGCTGATACCTCATTCTGGCATGTGCTCCCTTGCATGTGTCCCAGGGTCAGGCTGTCTCTGCACTGTGTTCCATTGTGTGTTTGCACTGCCTGCCTGGGGCTATATTCAGTGCTGTCTTGTGTGCTATATTCAGTGCTGTATTATTCCTGGGCTGTTTTTGCCCTGTACTTCTGGCCCTGTTTGCCTGGCTTCCTTTGCTTGCTATATTCAGCTGGTTTTGCCCTGGGCTATTCCTTTTGAATATGGCTGGCATTTTGCTCCGGGCTAAGTTTGCATGCCAGGCAGTGCTAATCTCAGCCAGGGGCTAACCTTTGAATGTCTGGCCCGAAGTGTCTTATTTATTAAGACTTCATAACAATAATATTCAGATAAGTCAAACATATGCTCAATTTATTAATAAGAAAATTAAAGACTATTGGATGGAACTAGATAAACAGGCAATTAGGGATTAAAGGGGAATTCTCCCATAGTTTCACACCAATATTTTCCCAACTTCTTATGTGTAACTGTTGTGTGCCTCCTCCAGTTGCCAGCAGTCCTATTGCTGTCCAGATCTATATTATAAATAAAAATATACAGCCCCCAAAAGTTATCAATGTGTTTGTCCTCCATTTTACCATCAATGTTGCTGGAGGATGATGTCATCAGAGCAACAGATAATGGTGCTGCACTAAATGCAGTTCCACCAGTAGACCAAACCCACAATGTTTGGCTCCCCACTTGAGTAAAGGAGGAACCCTTTAAGTGTTGTGCACATCCTGAAGTGCAGGTCTAATACGGACTAGGAGCATCTGAGTGTGATGCAGCACTGATTTGAGATATATATAGTATTCATATAAGGAAGTGCCTGTATGTGTTAGCAAAAACAGTTTACCCAATAAATGACTCTGGGTACAACAAGAGTTTTAAATGGTATTATGAAGCTGTTGTATTATGGTGTGTGTGTGTGTGTGTGTGTGTGTGTGTTAACATTCTCTGTTTTGAATGACACCAGCAGTGAGAAACAATCTTGCAAATAGACCCCTTTCCCTTTGTAACTAGGCAGTCAGTGATTGGATGGCTGCTGTAAGGCAATGAAGAATTCAGCTATGACAAGGATTAGGTTACCAGGAAAGCACAGGCACAAGCACTGGGGGACTCTGGTTCAAATCCTACTAGAGTCCCTTACTCTCTAACCCTTAAGAAGTTCCCCTAACCTCCTTAGAAACTGTGATGGCCCAACAGGTCCATGACTTTAAAAGTGCCCCAATTCCCATTATAAATCATTAGCAGTGATGTGAGACCTACAGCTCTTCACTTTCAAGGTACTAAGCATAAGCTGTGGCAGCCCCAACCCCCCCACTTCGTAATACCAGCATTTGACATAGGATGTCCCTCACAAATCAGATGCTACACCTCAGCTGTTGTAGGTAAAGAAACTAATCAGTCTCTTTAGTGCTCTGTATTTGCTTAGCTCACTCCTCCCATGTCATATGCATTCTGTGTCTTGGTATTTCCAGTCAGAAACTCAGATTTAAGGAGCATTTGAAATGTAAAACAATATACTTTATAAAGTAAATGATCTAGCTGTCCACTTTCAGGCTGCTGAAAGGGGGTGTGTATAAGTCAGTCTTGTGTGATCCTTTGGTAAACTGCCCAGGCTCATCTTGTAACAAATCTTCTTAAAGGAAAACTCCACCCTCAGCTAAGCCTGGATGCCTCTATAATATCGCAAAATTAGCAGGAATAATCTCCAGTAACATTTAAAGCCCTCTGTAGTCAACTTAGAGTTTTACCTTTGTCTCACGTCTGTTTTTCCAGGCCACCCCCCTTTCTGCGGGTCGCCATCTCGGTCTGCTTGCTAGTCTCGCGCTCTCACTTTTGCCCGAGAAAATGACGTGCAATCGCCACCTATACCTTCCCATTGTATTATCAAATTCAAGCTCTGCAGCATCCGTGTTTGATTATGTTCCCTTGGCTACACAGTTGGCTTCAACTGGTGATTGGCTCTAGATTTCTTTTGTCCCTTATTGGATGTATCATATTTTACCCAGCATGCGATGCGGATGAAAATGGCATACTTTGTTCCCGGTTTTTTATGCAAGCAAGGGTGTTGTAGTCAGTTTGCTGTGACCTGAACCACTGAGTGAAGTAGAACAGACTCGACATCTACCGGCAGTGAGCAAGTTATCCTACAAGGCAAAGGTGTTCATTCCAGCAGCAAAAAAGCAAAGGTTAGTTGTGTCTGCATTATCGCTTACACTCGGCTACTTGCTCATCTTGGAGCAGACAAGGAACAATTGCCGAATTGTGATCGCTAGGCAGCCAACTCTTTCCTTTTTTTTTCCCTCTCCGACTACAGTGAATTAGCAGAGATAGTGAACGAGTGGTGTAGACAGCGATAAGTTTTTCTGTAGTGAGCGGCAGTGGCGCAATTCACCAGCTCCTAGTCCTCTGCCACTTGATAATTTGGGAGCCTGCCATTCTATAATGGATTTTGTTTTTGGTGGGGTCTGGTCAGGCCATGTCCCAGGACAGAGAGAGAGAGCGTGCATCGAAGTGTGGCTGCGTGGCCTGCTGCGGTAGTGATAGGTAGATATGGGGGGGGGGTTTGGGGAAAGCATGATGAGCGTTAGCACGCTACCAAAAGTAAGAGTCAGCAGGAGTGGACGGGGAGACTGACTGCTAGTGAAGGGTCTGGCTGGTAGCTGCAGACTGCATTACTGGTTACTCCTCGTTTTGCTGTTTGCTTCTTGCCCGCTGCTGCATCTGATGTGCAAGATGTGAGCGTGGGAGTCAGTATTGCAGCCTGGTGCTGTTGCTGTGTGGTGGCCAGTGATGTGAAGAATCAGAGTGGCTGCCTTACTGCATGGGCCACTGGCCCTATACTGTGGCTGTCCATTCCCTTGTAAAGAAAGCTGCTCATGGCATGTCTTAATGTGTGATATGGTAACTATAGTGCATGGGCGGAGGTTCGAGTGCATGGGCAGAGGTTTGAGTCAGATACTCAGTAGGGTAGTTAGAATAGTCAGAGTCACTCCTCATATGCACTTTCATTCGGGTTGAATGTCCACTACCTTCAGGACTCTAGAGAGTGAGAAAGGATTGGAGCAGCTCAGTGGAGAAGTGAGAGAAAGTTAATTTAAAAAGGTTTTTTTATTTTTTTAAACTTTCAGTTAGTGCAATGAGAGAGACAGAGCACATGGAGAAGTGACTGAACAGTCATGATAAGCTGTGTTCCGCAGGAGCACTACAGCATGGCTGGTTGGTGGAGGATGGCTTGCTAGTTACAGTGGGCAGTATCTGTAGGGCTTGTCATCTGGGCAGCTTGAGGACCTCCCCACAGTATTGTGCTGTAGCTCCTTGGGCTATTCCTAAAATCTGTGGTGCCTTGTTGCAGTGGGGTACTCAAGAAGCCATAGTGTGAATGGGTCACATGGAGTTCACGG